>OY754336.1:60791002-63291002 GCA_963573305.1 Pyrrhosoma nymphula | reverse complement strand
CATACTCTAGCACCATGCCGTTCACGAATCGCAGTAACATTCGAGAGTCCTAGAACATGTTAATGTCCACGAGCTTCTCTGGACTTCAGAGAGAATTTAAATGGCAACACTAATAAATGAGATGAAAAAGAGCCAGAGGAAAAGGAAGGAAGGAGAGGGAATGGTAGTAAGTTAGAAAAAGAGTACAGCCAGGAGTGAGAGACGCCGACGGAGGTTCAACACGGGGCTGCTACTCACGAACTAACGAACAAATGGTGGCAAAAAAGGATGGATGGAGAGGCTGCACAGATTCATTCGCGAGGAGGGACGAATGAGGGAAGGTAGGGAATAAATGAGGGAGAAAAAGAGGGAGGGAATACAGGGGGGGAAGAGAAGAGAGAGGAGAGAGAAAGAGAGATGAAACACGTAGCGCACAGAAAAAAACTTCGAGCGCGAGAGGAAAGAAACGAGTGCGGGGGAATACGAGGAGGAGGAGGAGTGACGCGAAACGAGATTGATTTATAGCCATTACACACATGAGGCTACCGCACACACCCCCGTGGAATCAAATTGAGCCGGGTAATTCCACAGTGAGGCACTGCGGCGTGAAATAAAGACAAAAAAATAAATTACCGAGGGGAAATGCAAAAAAAAGCTCGCAGTAATATTTTATGGGGACGAATAGCTGCCGGCCAAATTTAAAAAAAGAATTTTTCGGTAAATTTGAGAGAAAATAGAACCGTTTACTTAACCAAAACCTTCTCCCTAAGGGGATAGAAATGGAGTGTGGTATTACATATACGTAAAAGGAAAGATTAGAATAATTTCTTCATTCCCATTCATGGAGTCACAGATTCTAAGGAAGTGGGAAGTAAGGCTATTTTTTCCTCAAATTTTTAAATGAATGAATTAAACAACTGTTCGAATCATAAACGGAAGCGAACACTGGATTAACCGCTTTACACAATTCTCAAAAATCGTACAACGATAAATTTCTAAAATATCATCGGACTGGACCTCTCATTACGAGTTTTTGGTGGAAGACTTTGCTACAGTTGCTATAGCGGTCAATTCCGCATGGCTCTCGAAAACTAATTAAACGCTCAATTATGGTAGTTCATTTCCCTTCGTTAAAGGAAAAGCGAAGCACGTATGAGTACGCTCATAAAAAATACAAGAGCGACAACAATTCAAAAACCTACCCCGCAATTGTATCAAATTAATTAGATATATCGCCGACAATAAAAATAGAGAGCATCACTAGCTTCCTCTTTTTCAAGCCTCACGACTTTACACTGCATAATAAAACCTTAAGAATAAATTGGCTCAGCGTTTAAACAGCGAACGAGGAAGAGAGCGAATAAACTATGAATAGATATGGTAAGAATGGTGTGGAGCGGAGGGAGAAGAAACAAGAAGAGGCATGCAGTCATTACCGCGTCGGCGCGTACGTATGCGCCTAGAGATGACAAGATAGAGGCGGTTCTCGGGGCAAACGGTGCGCAGAGTGCAATAACGGTGCCGGGGAGACACACTCAAAGCAACGCTGAGAAAATCCTATTGGACCCGGGTGAGACGTCCATCCGTGCGCGTGAGGGAGGGAAAAATCGCTAAGAGAGAGAGAGAGAAGCGTTTGAAAAAGGATTCGAGGGCGTAAGCGGCCGAGCCAGAGGTCTCACCAAGGAGGTTGAAATACACTGCATTTTTCGTGTGGTCACAAGTCCGCTACCTTGGTTCGTCAACTGTCGTCACAATGACAAGATCTTCCCTTCAGCGAATATAATTTTAAGTAACAAATAATACACCATACCCACCATTTAATATAAAAAACTAACGAAACGCGAAAATAAATTTCCTCCGTATACTACTGTTCCTCTGTCATGCCGAAAATCTAATTAAAAAATTGCGAACGGCAACAGTTTTCCGCATCATTTTGAATCAAAATACCACATCTAGTAGAGTTACGTGGATTGTGAACCAATGATGAAATACATTTCAATAATTATTAACATTTAAATGTAAGCTCTGACAAGTAATTAACCCTGAATTGAGTAGCTGAAGTCTCACCTTAAAACCCAGTGAGGTTTTAGTTGGATTTAAGGTGAATTCAGCTTCAGGTGTTTTGGTTTAATTGGGCGTGGCCTTCCTATCCCTAGCACCCTTATTCCTGCCACGCTCCCGTTATTTGCGCGAGTCCATCAGCGCCCTCTCATGTATATTTCAACCTCTCTGGGCCTCATAATCGGTTGCATACTCCTGGCTGCATCGAGGTGATGCACTTCCCATACACGCCATGGGCGAGGGAGGAGGGCGGCCATCCGAGAAGTGAACCGTGGGAGAGAGCAGGACACGGGGAGTCCTAAGTCAACGTAACGCACTCACTCACGCGGATGTGATTTAAGGAAAGGTTGCCCAAGGACAATTTCAACGAGCAATTGTCTTACCTATCTCTTTCCCATCACACCTCTGACAAGTCTCTCATTCCGTTCACTACCGTGAAAATTAATAACTGCATGCTAAGTGGTAGTTATCAAAGGAGACAAGGAAAAATGAGACTGCGCTAGTGACATCAAAAGATTAGACAGGTTGGGGTAAGTAGAAAAGACGGGAGGGATGGGTAGGTGAATGCTATCGACTTTGGCCTTATCTTTACTCAAAATATCTAACAATAAGCTTTACGGGCGGATTCACGAGGTGATCACCTCACTTAGATTTCTGAACATCTGTAATGTATTACTTCCTTTCTTCGTATTATTGCATGGGTTTTACATGAAGAACATGCTTCACTTATTGCATTCTCATATTTTCTAGATGGATAAGTTCTCCCACTGAGCTAAAAACCCCAGAACGCGTGTTAAAAATTCATTTTAGGTGGTTCCACCGTAAAATGACTTGAAATGTAATTTTATTCATATTCTGTCTACTTGTAGAAAAAGTTGTCCTCTATCTGATATGAACAACAAAATAATACCTTTCCACGCCATTTTATTCTATAATTCAACTGGAAATTACATGATGTTTAATGGGCGAATGAGAGAAACACGGGGAAAAATAGTATTTTTCCAGAAAATACAAATGCCATTTTCGTGGAAAACTGTCTCTAAGAAGGATATAATCCAGAGAAATTGAATAAAAATAAAAAACACGTATCTTACCACCTTATTTTTCTAGTTATTGAAGAATTGATGCCTCAAATTGAAGTCAAAATGCGATAATTCATAGGAAATGGCGCTGCAGTCGGCTCCTATTGCTGGAAAAAAGTGCTAATTAAAAATACATTCGTGGAATAATCTGCATTTTTTCTACTTTACTTATACTTTCTACTTCTGTAGGTAACGCATTTCAACAGCAAAAGCAGGATTTTTTTGATATAATATAAAAAGTGTGGAATTTAGTATTTGTTTTGACTCACACAGTCGCGGAGGAACCTCCTTAATATCCACCGAAGGCGGAAACGTAAGCAACCACATTTTAAGGGAAATCCAAGCTTCTATTCACAATTTAACGACCAATTCGTTGGACGGTGTCGCTGGACGCGATTCCAATGACGACTGTGATCAGGTCGACTATGGTACATACAAGTGCCAGAACTTATGCTCACCATTTGGAAGTATTCCTGTTTTTATGGCGCGTGGAGAAGGACGGAAATGATACAAATTTCAGCTTTCGTTAGAGAAAGTGGATTGGATTTGGATAAAGAAAAAGTAAAGGACGTAAAATTATTATAAAAAAACAAGATTCGAATTGTTTTGAACGAATGTTGAAGCAAAAATTTGTTTTTCTTTCTCACAAATATTTTGGTTGACTTTATATAAAGTATGGTTTAATAAACTGAACATCATAAAGGGCGTCTATGCATTTGAAAGTTATTTCTGCTCGTTTGTTTGAAAGGAAAACTGAAACTCCGTCACTCTCTACATGGAATTCAAGACATTACAGCAGTAGTAAAGGAAAATCCTTCATCCCTAGATATCAAACCCGGATCAAACCAATAATAATCGCTCATAAGTTATAACAAAAATATTTGATTCGTTTTGATTTATATTTAAGAAGGAATTCAAGTACTCCAGACCGAGATCTTAAAATGACTTCGTAAGGTGACCGTGAAAAGGTCATTTTCAGGGATGGAGGGATTCAACCTCGATGAGTGAATTAGCGACGCTTTACTAGATGTTGCGCCAATCCATTTGGCATATATAGGGTGTGAAGGAAATTATAGGAACGAAAATTTTAAAGCCTGCGGCACTACATCGTCGCAGCAGGAAGCTTCCATTCACATTCTGAGAGATTGAAGGATTAGCGGAAAAAGGAAGCACATGAGAAATGATTGAGCAGAAAAGAGTCAGTACCTGCTGAGTTATATTTCCAGGGTATTCATAAATTTGATGTCATGGCCCGCCTCAAAGGAATACTAAAGGATGACCGAGAACATTCCACATCTGAGGCGATTTGCCCGAAGCGTCGCACCATAACAATCAAACAATGACTAATTCCGTTTAGTACAAAGACTAATGGGTAGAACATGCATGATCCCAGATAGTTGGATTCGCCATATCAAGCCTCAGGACGGGAAAGTATCTTGGCATTCCCCTACCTTAGTAATCTGTGTTGCGTGGACAAGTGGGGGCCTGAGGCAAGAGTAGTAGTAGTCAGCTGGTTCAATCGACTCGTAGCACAAAACGGCGTTCTTCTACCTACGAGGTTTAAAACTTGTTTCCCTTTGAAGGAGAAGATTCTTTGTGATGGAAGAAAAGAATAACAATTTAGCAAAACCTGATCCATATTACCACACTTTTATTCACGTGGACTTCGAACTTTAATTCCTGTAATGCAGGCTAATATAACGCAAAACGCTTAAACGCTTACACGCAAAATATGCTGTTCTTCCTAACCATACTATTAAGGTCAACGAACTTCAGCCGCGCTTACTGACAAAAACAATGTTAATAAAAGCCGGAATTACTACACGATAAAGCACAATTGAAATTTCAAGCTTCAAACTTATGATCAAATATCGTATGATCAGGAATACAACTTTTGTAAGTCAAACGAAACAGATGGTAAATAGCTCAACAGAACCTACTAAGTCTACCAACATCCTTCCAAGAAGTCACTCAATCATGGAATTAGAAACGTTTCCTTGAGTTAAAAAAAAAACGTCGAAGCTAAATTGAACACAACGAGATCAGCTCCTTAAAATGTTTAAGGCGATTAAGGAGCGGAATGACGGTGGGAGGGGAGAAAACGGTATTACGATCCATCAAAAATTACCAAATGTCTTCTCGGGGTATTGCTCTTGATTGGTCGTTTGGAGACAGTCGCCAATGCGAAAGAGAGTCAAGTCCGGAGATGGGACATGGTAAAAAAAATATCGACCCCCAAGCCATTAAGAAATTACGTCCTCCGCCGTTCGCCCATGATGTTGGCTGAGCCCGTGCGTTTGTGAGTGCATGTGAAAGGGGGGCTTGTGCGTGGGTGGGAGGGAGGTTGGAAGGGGCGATCACAATTGGGTCCATCCGGGATATGACGGGCGCGGGATGCTGCGGCGGGACGGGAGCCACCGCATACGGCGAGCAAGAGGATGTGATTCCTAAAGGTGCGGAGGGTTGACGAAGCGCCCACACGGCAGCCAGCTGACGCGAGCGCACTCCAAGCCGAAGTATATATTTGCATTTGCACACCAAAGAAGTCAGCAAGTTTCAGTACGACACGGAAGTTATTATTTTGACCCCGCGCAATTATCTCCAGCACTGATAAAAGCGACAGAATAAGATAGGTACAAAAATTCCTTCTAACCACATTAGTGATCATAACAAAAAAACGTGACACTAACGTAAAAAACATCGTTAAAATGAAATTCACCTCTATCCTCCCCCCCCCTTTCCAAGGCTGGTGTCCTAACACCCTCTGCCACACGCCCCTGCGGCGGCTCGCAGAGCAGCATGTAGATGTAGATGAACAAGAAAAGATAAAACGACGCATCCGTGATAAAATGCTACAAATCATTACTCAAATTGAAGACAAACGCGGATAGTCAATTAAATGCCATTAGGAAATGATCTCCAATACCAGCATTTCGGCCATAAAGGTGACCACTAACGGAGAGAAGAGGTAGTGGATGTGTAAGCCTAGATGAAAGAAATATTGGCAAAGGAGTATATTTCCTTCTGCATTCAATTGGATACTTTAATTTGTTTTCAATAAAAATTCACAAACCTGTTAAGCTTCCTATTAACATAGAGATTCTGTAAAAATTTTAATTAGAAAATTTCCCTATGTGAATTACCACGTCATATAGGCACGGCCACTAGCCATGAAACTTTTATCTGGCTCAGTTAAAATATTTTCTCCAATTAAATTTCGAAATGACTTGAACGATAAAAAGAATGGAACGAACACATATACAGAATGACACGCGACAGACTCATACGTATTGCAAGAGATCAACTGTCTACCGGTAGAAGAAACGTCGGTCAAGCGGTCAGCCAAGAAAAAGGTGATGCGACAAACTAAACTGGAAAAGGCTGTCATTCAAGAAGAAACAGGTCACGGGAGCCTAATATGAATGAAGGAGGAGAAGAATAAATTCCGAAAAGTCGTGCAACAATAAACGAAACTAGCCACCTTCCGCAGGAATGTTTATCGGACAGAAAAGATTCAAGGTTCAAGATGAAGAACGCGTTGTACAGGAGCGCATAGTTGGCAGCAGCAGAGTAGTCACCTCACTTCTCTCTACCGCCTCAGTCCCGGAGGAGAGGACTGGGCTCGTGACGTGGATTCACGGCTTTCCCTCTCCACTTTCCTAGACGAAGGGGCACTCACCAAAGCGGAATAATTTTTAATGGACCGGAAAACCACAAGTAAAACGACCCGGCAATTTGTGAGTGGGCAGCGCGACGCTATTAACGAGACGAATCGCTTTAACGAGCGGCGACGAGTCTTGAAAACGAGGGGAACGAGCGATCTGTACGGCATTCACATACCTACTTGAAAAAAAAGCCTGAATGAGGTATTCATGAAATAATTCTGCCAAAGCTATCTCCATTGAGCCATTAAATAGTTCAAATCACTCTTCGTGAAGCGAGCAAAGCGCTGTTTCAAAACATCGACTCAAACGATCAAAGTATATCGTCGGGGATGAGAAAAATATGTAGCTATTAGGAAAAGTGACAAAAAATTAATTTTAGAGAAAAAAAATGGAACTTATCCACAGGATTTAAATTTTACAACGCGTTTAAACTCACGGAGTCATTTTCAGGTACACGAAAATTTTGGAGAGGACTTTTGAATTTCTTGTAGTACCTGAAAATCCGTGAGTTGAATCGCGGAGAAGAATGAAAATCCTGTGGTAAAGAGCAAATTGTGTTTGATTTTACATTGATTCCTTCCACTATAAAAACAAAAACTAAGATCATTACCTGTTATACGTGTATCATTCTTTTAAACAAAAAACAAAGATCATTTACGACATCAAGGAGAGGTGGGTGGGTTGGTAGAAGATGGATTGATGGATGGAAAACGGAATAGGACAGAATAGCAACGTAGTGTCGGCTCTTTAGCCACTTCTCAGCGAAAAGAGTCACTGGTACCTCGGTTCAACGTCTCATCCGACGGACGGAATATGCACTGTAACTGAAGTCCACTCCAAAGAGCATACCAGTAGGTATCAGGATCCCTCAGAAAAATTCCGTCACTGCCGGGAATCGAACCGAACCGTCAGGGTTGCAAATCAGAGCTCTTACCACCGAAATAACCAGATCCTATGTGCCTGAGAGTCTTGTATTTCATCGAATAATCTCATTAAATCCCAATAAACCTGTACGATCAACGACAAAGTGTAACGAAGTAAAAATATACCGCCTACTGAAGGACAATCATCAACATGCTACCAAATAAAAGTTCATAAGTCTCGTGCAGAATTCGGGTGAATTCGGTACGGAGGAATACGAAAAGATGAAAAATAAAAATTAATTAACTAAATATTATAATGAAACACATCAGAAAATCGACCTCCAATAGTCGGTAAGTCCTTAGTAAAATACATGAGTCAGTTTACCAACTGCATAAATCATGCTTGGAAAGCAAAACTAGCCAACAACAGCGTATTATACTAAACGCATTAGAAAGAAAAACCTGACACAACTCAACCGAACAAATGGTATCATCAATGAAAAAAGACGGTTCTGAAAGAGGATATCTATATTGACACCTTTCCATTTAAAGGAATTACACTAACAAGCACTCTTCCGAAACCTACTTAATCATCTTTCATTCCAACGACTAAGAAATCCTCAGAAAAACTAAGAAAAATGACTCCGCTCTTAAGTCAAAACAGAATGACGGGCCATTATTTTCCTTCGGAGGCCTCCAAAGAACGACTGCTAACCGAGTTCCAAAAGGACTTGCAAGACGCCAAGAGTCGAGCCAAAAAAGATTTTTTGTTGTCCTTTATCAAAATAAATCGAGGCTATGCAAAGACATGGTTCGTTCTACAACTTGAAACATGGAATGACCAGAAGAAGTGCATTTTCCGACGTGGAAAGAGGCGGTTAATGAGGCGAGCAGCGGGAGGACGATATGTAAGGAAGTACTTCAGACGATGAGCAACACCTTAACTAAAAACAGCGAGATGAATGAAATAAGTTCACATGACTCTAGTTGCTTCTTCATCGCGAATGGAAGTTAGGATCAATGAGATAGGATTGGTTTCTTAAGACCGTACAATGAGCTGTGGAAAAACCTCATTCCTCAACATCATATCAACGTTTTCTTCAACAAAGAAGCCTACCACGTACTTCCAGTATGAAAAAACATTCTGGATCCACGATAAAATCAGATCTAAATTAATGCGTACATGATTGGCTAGTGTCCGACACGGAGGACGGACATTTCCGATTCCATACCATTACACATATCCAGTAGTGGTTTACCAGTCTAAAATAATAGAGTCACATCAAAGAAAAACCTGCAAACCCACAGCAAAACCACCAAAGTTACTTTATACGCAAATGCCTCAGATAAAATTTATAATGAAATTAACTCACTACCATTAAGTCGATTTGCATAATTTGACTTGTATGAAACAATCGCACATTGGTTTCAACAACCACAAAAAAACTGCACAGTTTATGTTTCGTGTAATGACCAATGACGCATTAAGAACAAATATATTGTTCCACTTTGTTGTACTTTTGATTGGATTTTTAAGGATTGGAAACTAAAATCAGCTTCCTAACCATAGGTGAAAGAGAAATTTCCCTTCAAAGAATATTTCCGGTCGGAGCTACTAAGCGGGAAAGTAACAGGCTAACGAAAGTAAAAACTCACTAACATGACGAACAACGAAAGCACAAAAATAACATTTTGATCGGTATTAACAACGTCCGGCATAATGTTGCGACGAGTCCAAACGCTTCCTCAAATGGTTGGCTTTGCTTCACGAGGAAAAAAAACTGTGTACTTCTCTAGTTTGACATTTCAAGCCGCGTAAAAGGAAAAAAAACACTAAGAATCTCTTACACGGAAGAGCTTGGTAGTTTTAGCCGAGTTGGGGATTATGTACTACAGCAGCTAGGTTCTGCACACCGTTTAAAATAAGTCCTTAATTCAAAAACAAATACAAAATCAATGCCTGAGGCGAGATTCAAATACGCGACCTTTTCCATAGCCAGGCCGGCGCGTAACCTGGCTACCGCCGTTGGCGAATGAACTGAGTCCGGGAAAATTTCGAGATGACGGCAAAGAAATGTGGAATTATACAGCCTTCTCATCAGTATTCTTACGCAAACCCTTCTTCAGATCCTCCCTCCACTTTGCGACAACGCAGCAACATATATAAGTTGCACAGGAACAATATCAAATTCATGCGCCGAATGTCAAAAGTCAGTTATGTAAATCGAAGGAGAGTGGGCACTCCTCGTTAAGTACAGTTACTTGGATCGAACCATTGGCGCAACCACGCCATCCTACGGGAGACGACTCCTACATTTCAGCCAGGCGGCCAGGGTATGACACGCATCCAAATGGAGTGAGAAATGCAAGCACCGGACGACCCTCGTCCTCTCATTGGCTCCCGTTAACTGTTCCATTCGCCACATACCCCAAGGTGCTCCGGCGGAGAAGGTAGAGCGAGATATCACAGCGCATAAAATTCGATGAGTTTGGCCTCGTTATTAAGAAAAATATCTCATATTCCCACATCACCTACGAAGAGGACAGAGACATTTTAAGTGAAACAACTAATTACCAAAGAATATGTAGGACTAGAAGAAGAGCACTGAAGGGAAAAACTGCAAAAGAAACTCAAATAAAATTTAACGAAATAATGGCTTTCACCACATTTCTATACGGATCAGAAGCTTGAACACTTAGAACAAGAGACCTAAAACAAATTGAAACGTCAGAAATGAAATTCCTTAGATTTGTGAAAAGTCGTACACGCCTGGACCATATAAAAAATGAAGACATAAGGCAAGAATTAGAAGTACAACCAGTAACAGAAGTAGCTACAAATTATAAATAAAGATGGCAAGAACATGTTGAGCGCATGCCTCTAGAAAGGATTCCCAAAAAGGTTTTAGAGTATAAGCCTTTAGGAAGAAGAAGTGTTGGGGAGGCCGAGATTACGATGGTGAAGCCGGAACAGGTAAATTGCCTAAACCTGGAAAGGAGGAAGAAGGGGAAGAATTTCCAAAAATAAGAAAATATCAGCAACTAAACATTGCTTTCCGAGATATTAGCCTAAAAGTCAAGTCGACGTTGTAAAATGGTACGAGCATGCACTTCAGAGAGACTTGATTTTTAAAATGAGGCACTCCTTAAGCATAGATTGCAGTTTAGTCTCTACTAAATTTCTCAGCTATTTTTTAAAATAAATTAATTGCTCATCTCCGTAATTTATAAATAATCGCAAAAATTCTTAGTTTTGGGCAAGCAGCGTGAAAAAATTAGTCAAGTTCAACCCTTAAATGTGCATATTAAGTTAATTACTGCGAATTTCAGTAGTATAAAACAATTGCTTTGCGTCATTATTGTTACAGTATTTACTTCATGCTTCTTACAGTTGCTTGATTAGAAAAAATAATAGTTATACATGTTCTGTATCACGACTTGGGAAAAATCTCGCTCAAACTACCTCAATAAGAAACGCTAGGTCGGTCATTTCGGAAGAAAATTGAGGAGAACGTTCGTTTAAGGGAGGTTTATGAGATATTACTAAGCACAAAATTCAATGAATTTGGCCTCATTTTAAAGAAAATTATTTAATCTTTCCGATGGCAGCAAAATATCAGCCACTGATCGCACTACTATCAGAGATATTTGACCAAAAAAAGCTGTTTCCAATGGGACTTGATACCGCTTTGCGCTCCTGAGGGATTGCTGAAAGAAACGATGAGGAAGTTCAGAACAAATCGAAGCTGGATCACAAATCGAAGCTGGAGCACAAATCGAATCTGAAGTTTAACTGTGGGTAGTTCGTGTACTTTCACAGTAAAAAATATATTTCTTACTCGACATCACACTCTATAAAATCGCAGAAAAACCTTCGGTTGTTCATGTGTTTTCAACGTACAGCGTGGCACAAACGAGTCAAATTAATACCTCAAATACGTATATTTAGCTATTTACTGAGAATTTCAATAATTTAAGTAAAATGTTGGCTTTATTATTATTAATATATTTACTTCATTCTCCTTACAACTGCAGCCTGATTTCCAAATAAATTTGTATATGATATCTATACGGACTAAATAAATATCTCCATCAAACTAACTTAAGAAACGTTTGGTCGGTCGTTTCGAACGTAAATTGAGGAGCTCGTCCGTTTGAAAAATGCCAGCAGAGGATGGTTTTTGAGCCGAGATGGGAGAAGGTGAGGCTGTCTCTTCTTCAGCATGGCTGGATAGCACCGCAAAGTACAGCCGTAAGGCAAACCGACACGAAATCACGGTGAAGCCGGAGAGGACCAATTGGAAGACCTTGGCGTAGACGCTCGACCGTAAGGTGGAAGGAAGAAGAAAAACTCTAAATGGTAGGGATTTGTGTGCGTGAGGCGGACGAGGAGGTATCAGAATTTAGCGGGAATGGCAGTCCGAGATGAATAAAAACGAGGGAAATAACAGAAAATGACCGACGGGATGAAAGTCGCGTTTACTGCCAACCAACCGCCAACAAATTTTTCTCCAAAGTATTTTGGTTGGAACAAAAGGAATGTCTGTTATTCGCTGCAAGAGGGCCGGATGGAAAGGCCCTCCCCCATGAGTGACCCTTTCTGGCCCATTGTTTCTGGAAGAGATGGGTCGGAATTGGTGGGAAGGAATAACTTCGGCAAGCATTAAGGAAATGGAAGGAGGAATTTTGGAAATGCTCTTCCCCTTGTGGGGACACTAAACGATAGAAAGACGGCAATCGAATAACATGGAACATGAAAAGAAATAATAGAGGAGATTTTGGGCATTTATGAGAGGTAAATGAGAGGGAAGGTGTAACAGAGCCCCTTATTCAAAGAAAACGGTTGGATGTCCCTCGGGCGCGGTCGTTGAAAGGGGCCTTTTGGTCGGCGAAGGTCAAAAGTTCACTGAGCTTGGATAAAAGTTCTAACGGCCGATTGCAACAATGGGGTCACATGACGACGGCCATCTGAAAACGCTGATATTACTTCCAATACAACTCACAATATTTCCATGGAAGAACAATGACACGTGGCTATTTCCTTCCAAAACCTCAAATTCCAAACAAATGACTCAATGAGTTCTGATGTTCGTGTATACATGGGACAATACAATCAGCTGTTCTTTAAAATTATCTAATATGTATATTGCATATACATACAGCTTTCTTTACTTAATGAAGTTGAATTCAAGCACGTAGTAGCAGATTTTGGAGAAGGGTGATATAACTACTAGGGTTATGTCACAATGTCTAACCCTAAAACCTTAATCCTAGGACTAAAATTCCCGAGGCGGGATTGGAACTCGCTACCTGGCCGGCGCATCGACGACATGGAAACGGCGGCCAAAAGTTTTACGAATTAATGGTGCCTATCATACCAGGAGTACGGAATAGTGCGGTAGTTAGCTAATTTCCCATCCTGTCCTAAATATAAATAAGTACTACCACCCCAGGCTACCATTTAAATTTCAGCCCCAAGTCTACATAACATAGCCAAAAATACAAGAGTGCTTTCAAATATAAACCAGAAATATCCCTGGTTGAATTGTTGAAAAAGAAGAAAGGCAAATGGAATGTATGCGTAGGTGACGGGCGGAAGAAATAGCTGAGCACATCATCACACAGTAAAACCTCAAAAAACAACTAACGATCTCTAAACATTTATAATGTAGCTTCAATGTAAAATCAGCAAACGCTCACCACAAAAACTTGCCCTGCAACGCCAAGCTGATCATTAACTTTTATTACGGAGGACGAATCAACCAAGGTTCAACTTGTTTTTCGAAACTTTCCGGCAGGCTTTCCGTTCTCGCCCGAGGCGCCATAACGCCCTGGGGTGTCCAATTTGATTCGGCATGAGATTCTCAACATCCGCCGCTACCTTTTCGATTAGGAGCTTCATCGAAAAAGAAAGAAAACAGTTCATAAGCCTCATAAAAGAGGCTTGTTCGAAAATTAGTGGGGATGGAAAACACGAAAGAAAGAAAAGAAAATCCCATCAAATCTAAGAAAAAGTCTTCTAGTCGTTGTTTTGGTATCCACAGTTTCTCACGAATACTACCCCTTCCGTTCATTTGTATTCCACTGCCTATGTTCCACATCGTTTTTAACGCTTTCCTCCAAAAAATTTATCATTCGGAAAAAACATCATTGAATAAGTACCTAAAAAATTAATGTTGCCATTAGAACTTTTTAGGAGTTAAAGGGGGATAAAGTACGCTAATTTTTCAACCATTCCTCAGTCGACATTGTACTCCAAAAAACGTTTAAGGCACTAAAAAAAACAAGCACCTTAGTAAGAGTTCAAAGTAAGTCCGAATATCCTTTCACCTACAACCACTGTAAACCAAAATAAAGAAACACTAAGCATTAAAGCGTGCAAACCCAGACCATTTTGAAATTTTGTACTGAGGCAAAACGCCAATGGAAACTGCAACTATTACAAATTACGAGATAATCACAGCTTTAATTCGCCTCGCCCATTTTCGTGGAAAGTCTAGCAGAAGGCGCAGCGGGGACCTCTGCAATCGGCGAACGAGTAAAATTCGCGCGACAATGCAAGACGCCCACAATACAGGGAACGGACGCGGAAATTATAAAACGGAAAGTACGTCTGAATCTCAGGCTACGAGAATGGCTGCCCCCTCTTCCTCGTCATAATTTTATCTGTGATGGGCGAGAATACACGCAGTAAGAACGAATTACAGCAAAAAAATATAACGCTGACCACGATCAAACGAATTAGCTCAAAGGCAATGTGTACGCATAATACTCAAGCAGCAATTACACTTAAGTAAATTCGATCGCCTAAAGTTATAAGAAAATTTTCAAGAAACTCATCCCCAACTGGTCTGAGTGCGCCAAGGGACCACTGTATCGTTAAATGGCAATCTGTGAAGAACGTATCAGGGGATTAACTGAACCAAAATCAAAATAACTAAACATTAAGAGAGAATACAAAAAAACTCTGTATGCTTAATTTTAAGTATGGCTTCGTATATCACGCAAATGCCAAGGAAATAATCAATATTCACCTCGAATTTCAAATGAAACTTACGTAGTTTTCAAGCTTATGAGGCCAATAAGAAAACGAGTCCCAAAGCATCACTTAGAAAAAAGAACCCACGAAATTTCCAAAAATAACTAATTTTGAGCAAAAATTTAGGAAATCCATCATGACTGCTCAGCGGTACTAAAGAGATCTATGCCAAATACCAACCTGTAACGAACGGCACAGGAGTCATATAGAAATAACGCAATAACCTGCACAGTAAAGATACGTGAGAAAACCATTAAGTTTGCCTCCTATTAAGTGGACTTATTGCTCCTTAAATCAGAAAATTGTAGATAAATAACTAGTAAATCACTATAAATGTTTTATGTGATTTCAAATGTAATTTGAAAGACGTTTTTGAGGCCACAATCCAAGACTGCAGGACCTTCATAAAAGAAAGGATGATTAAGACAAAAGAAGCAAGGCATGTTTCGTCATCATCTATTTCAAAGGTACCTCAACCGAAGCACAACATGAGAGAGAGAGTATCATTCATGAGAGCGGTGCAGTTATAAAATCAAAGCGATGGGAAAAAGCGAAGCCTGTAGAGCGCCCCGGTCAATACATCTCTTTGTGACGACCACAAATCACACTCGAACAATGACGCCACACAAAACACAAACGTTTACACGCGTCCCCTTCCCCCCGGAGGTTCGCAAACACCATGGAGTGGAAGGGGGGGCGCAGAGCGAGCAAGGGAGGGGTAAGAGATAATGATGGAGTGCCAAGCTTTTGAGAGGCGATAACACAGCGTAAACTACGACGAACAACACTTCCTCGTCACCCACCCCCGTCTTCCAACCCGCCCCACACCATGCCCACACCCTCTACGAACGAAATTCTTGAGACAAGGGATGTCGGAGGGGAGGAAATGGGGGAGGCAGCACTGGAGGGGATGGGAGGGTGGGAAGAGGAAGTAGGAGGAGAAAAAAAGGGGTGAGGGCGTAGAGGAGGGAGGGTAGGGGGTTGAGAGCAATGAATGCAAGAGAAGACGAAAGAAAAAGATGATGGTGGGGGAGGACTAAGAAATGCACGGCAAGAGGGGTGGGGGCGCGGGAGGATGTATGTACTGACATGGGTTACGGGTAAGAGGGCGGGGGCAAGGATGCGTCACCAATTCGGCAAAAGTATGCGGTCCGGAAATGCGGATGCCTATCGCCCCCTCAAAAAACTTGAAACATAACATCTATATCTACAAAATACCCTGCAAGCCACCTCAGGGGTGTGTGGCAGGGGGTGAGTATTCACCAACATGCATTACACTATACCCTAAAATTAGTGTAACTACGAATAATTATGCATTAGCATAAATCGCTAATGCTTGTCACGAGGCGAAGCCTCACAAGCATGCACTACACTACAGATATTATCACAATGGAGAGGGACCGTTAATATATATATATATATATATATATATATATATATATATATATATATATATATATATATATATATATATAATAAAAATAAACTTTGCCACAGGTGGGGCGGAAATAAATATAGAAACACAAAAAGAAGAACACTCACACACTAAACGTTCTGATATTTCGACAGCCGAAAAGCTGCTTTCTCACAGAAGGAAGGATACAGAAAGGCAGCCTTCTGTGAGAAAGGCAGCTTTTCGGCTGTCGAAATATCAGAACGTTTAGTGTGTGAGTGTTCTTCTTTTTGTGTTTCTATATTTATTTCCGCCCCACCTGTGGCAAAGTTTATTTTTATTTAAATTATCGCGTGTGTGATTTTCCACGAACTCGTATATATATATATATATATATATATATATATATAATATATATATATATGTATTTTGCAACTACACAAATGGAAAAAGACTCTAGACTTATGCAGAAAACATGCACGGCGTGCTGATAGTACAGATAATGTATATATAATATGTACTAGGTAACAGATAAGGATTCAAGTATTAGGATTAAAGTATTCAACATCTGCCAAGGGATGCCAAATCACATTTTAGCCTCGCGTCAATGACATATGAAGAGGGTATTTACAATGATCCGTCAAGAGAACGACGCGTCGAAGTGGAACCGAATGGCGTTTACCGACCATCTGCGCATTCGTCTGCTCGTTCACTTTTATCAGTTGCAAGTTGGTGGCAAGTATTCGGTAAAAATAATCATAATTTTGACAGAATGTCCATCACAAATGATTGACAAAATCATTTCCGGCCAGCTTTTAACAGTCTTCACATAGCCACACCTGCAAGCCAAACCTACCAAGTATTGGAGTACATCGGACGCACGTTCCTTAATGATTTTTCAGCATCGAAAATATCTCAAATACGTGCGTGGTGAATGGCAATGACTTTAAATAGTGAGGGAGGGGAAACGAAGGCTGTTAAAACACAGATTGCAATTAATAGGGAGCGCAATAGCGTATAATTATTTCATACACATTGGAAAACGAGTCAATTAGAATTTACCTAGATATTTTTACACAAATCAGATGCCAAAATAACGAATTGAATATTATAGCTGTAACTGACGGTGGAAAAAAGATTGCAGCGTCCATTGACCACATCAAAAATAATTCTTTCATTCTTCATTGTGAAAAAGTTTTAAAACTTTTATTCTCCTTTCTTTTTAAAGATACGTATAATTAATACATAAAAGGAAATGTTTCGTGCCGTAGAAAATTAGCGTAAGTCTGCGGCAACCAGACCTAAGTCAGGAAAAAAGCTTCCCCGCAAAAACAAAATGCAAAAAAGCTAAGTCGACGGAGTACTTTTTCACAACGAGAAGGAAACAAAAATTATCTAAATATACATAAAACTCTGCAAGCCACCTCAAGGGTGCGTAGCAGGGGGTGAGTTATCACCAACAGGCATTAAATAATACTGCATTAAATTTAATGTAACTACGACTATTGAAGCATACGCAAAACCTGCTATTACTTGTAAAGAGGCAGAAATATTTGCATAAATGTATGTTGCAACAACATAAATGGACACAAAAGGAAAAAAATTATCACAGCGCACAAGCATTATCAGCTCGTATACCCCGTATTGACTTATTGGTTTCTTCACAATTCCTAAAGTAGCTTCTCCATTTTGGGGTTGTATGTATTAGAGTGTTCGCACACATGATTGACTATTTGACCACCATGTAGTCAATCTTAAGCTCTCCTAACTATCTCCCTACCTTAATCTCGCGCGAAATTCTCTTTCTCCACCAAGGGCAAGCCTATCCCTAAGAGTGACATAAACGGACCCGGCGATTAAACCCTTATCACACCCATTAGTTCATTAAGAGCAAAGAAAACTTCCTCCAGGTCCAGCCTGTCGTAGTTATATTTATCCGTAACACGGATTTATCAACGGAGTAACAATACGAGCGAATCTCTGCCTATCAAAAGGGACCATATATACGCCTTAATGTCCAGGAAGAGTAATTGCCGCCACCACATGTGGGTGTACGTGATGCAATGCGATTCCAGAGAGTGTTGGGAGCGATAAGGAGAAGGAATGGCGAAGACACGAGGGAGAGAGAGTGGCGGGTGGGTGGGTACAGGAAAGTTTTCGGGAAGGAGGGTGGGCGGGTACGAGGTATGAGTGGGAGAGGGGCAGGGGGAGGGAGGAAAAACGACTCTCGACCCAGTGGGTTAGAATCACGCCGGCCACCGCGGGGAGAGGAGTTGATACGCTGTCAGAGGAAAGAAAACGCGCGTGAGAAAATCGGAAGTAGTGGCGAATTGCCCGCCGACATAATTGGCTCGACGAAGCTCATGTGGGGAGAGTAGATAAGACAACGGGAGTCTATCGTAGAGCACAGCGGGCTTCCTACTTTCCAGAGTTTCCTGACGGCGTCAGTTTACATCGACCCCCGTCTCCCCGCCCCTCATCCACGCTCACTTCCTCTTCGGCTCCCAATTAATGAATGCCCTCCACTATTTATCACAAGGACCACAGAGGAGGAGAGCGGATCTGAAATGGACCCCTCCTCTCCCCCGACGCCCATGCCCGCGCGCCCTTTCACGACTCTCTTGGGAATGACGAGGAATGCCGTTCACACGCACCGCACAATCTACTCCGCCCAGCGACGGAGTAGAGGGGGAGCAAGCGCGGTCCGATAAGGAAAGGAGGGAGAGGGGGGCGATACTCCAGCATCCCTCTTGAAATCTGAGCGTGAGCGGGTTATGACGGTCACCCTTCCGGTCACCATGCTGGTCACTCGGACGACTGCGCTACAGTAACGACGCCGGTGATCTTTTGATTCTATCTTTGAATTCGCGAAATGAATTGCAAACTTGTCTTTTTCCGGTGATTTCTCCATACGATGACTTAAATGCCATTTGATTGACATTCTGGTAATTTTACAGAAACGTATCCTCCGTTTGAAATGAACGACAAAATCTTACTTTTGCACACAATTTTTATTATTATTAACAACAAATATTTTTCGCGAATTGGAATCGAAAGTTGCATAGATTTAATGCGAGAGAGGGTGAAATGAGGGGAAATATTAAAATTTTCCATTCAATATAAATTTTGTTACAATATAAATTATACAATTACGCTAAATGAAATAAAAATTTGTTGTTTTCGCGAAAAACTGTTAATAAAAAGTAAACTCACCCGGGGGATTGAATTTCTGTCAAAGAAAACAAATTCATATCATATTCTTTGAGTTATTAGCGAACTACGGCAACAAATTTAATCAAATTGCGTTAATTCAAAGGAAATGGCTGTAACTTGGCTGGAAAAGTGCCCAATTAAAATATATTCGTCCACTAATCAGCATTTATTTCAACCTTGATTTAGTTTTATAATAGCTGAGTCATGTCAACAGTTAAAGCTGTAATTTTAAAACGATTCAAACAAAATGCAGATATTTTGTATTAGTTTTGACCCACATACTCGCGGGGGAACCTCGTTAACGTACTCTCTAAGATGCATCAGCCAACGCCATCTAGAGTTGTATTCGGCGTAATTGACATTTTTGATATTTTATAATAACTTTGCAATTGACATACCCATTCGATTAACCTAATCTCATCGCACTTCAGTCACCACACGGTCCACTAGAACGATCAATTTTAATACTCTCAATCTTCGAATTCGCAACTGGAAAGTTCTCTTGCGTACCTGCGGAGTGGTTTCCAACCTGGGGAACGCGTTGAAAGATTTACGCATGCATATTTATCCGGGGGATACGCGCTCGGTAATTTACGGGCAAGCGAACAGAAAAGTTAAATCACGACGGTGAAAAGACAACATTGCTCTGGACCACTTATAGGGGAACAAGCAAGGGAAATGGGCTGTCAAAGGCTGAGCTCAATGTTTGGAACTGCTGGTATAGGCCAATACGATCTTAAGCTGTACGCGGCAAAAATAAAACTAAAAAATTGCTCTTATAATTACCCAATCTTATAGCCCACCGGTCACCAAGCAGGGCACTCGAACGACTGTTAAGTTGACACTTCTCCATCTTCCACTTTGCCGTAGAAATGAAAAGGTTCTCTCAAACGGATTTGTTAAGCCTGCAGTCACCGACAACACATCTCTACTCCTCGTTTTTAAACCTCTCGTTCTGCCCGGTGGCCAAATTTCTTAATCTTATGTCTAATCGATCATACTTTAGTTGGGTTTGCAATATACTTTTCCCGCCAGCAGAAAAAAAATATCAGCTTCGAACTAAGAGGTTAAGGGAGGGATTCAGAGTCAATATAAAAGGTTATAGTGAACTTTAGCTGGACTAAATTGATAGTTAACACTTTAGTCAAAAGTCCCGATGGTGAATCCCACCCTCAGTGAACATTTTATGCCCGCTGCGTGAAAGTGATTCCCATTAAAGCTACTGTCATACGCTGGTTGACACAAAGTGAAATTGATTGGAATTACTACGTGATAAAATAACAAAAAGTGTAATGTTCCACAGTGTAGAATTTTCTAGCAACCAGGGTTTCAATGATTATACATCATCTTCAGGTGAAGAAGATGATGTGTAAACCTGAAGATGATGTACCTATAAACATTGAAACCCGGGTCGTTAGTAAATTTTATATTGTGGAAAATTGCACGTTTTGGTATTTCCTCGTAAATATGTTCATTAATTATCCGAATGTTTACCCCGATAGGGATCATGAGTAAGTCTCACTCTAAGATTTTCAATCGAAGGAAAACGGTCAATTCTTGAAATGTGACCGTACGCGGTTAACGAGGGTCGAACTACGGTCATCATACGGCCACTAGAAAGATTCACTATAGGTAATGGCATCAGTTCTAATTCTTCTAGTTCTCTACCACAATTGCAACTTTTTCGGCAGACCCTAAGCTCCGCGGGCAGGTCATACATGAGGATCGTTCTGCTGGGCAACGAAAATATTTGCAACACAATACCAGATCTTATGGACACTTCTCCTTCGCTGCATGAAAACATCGTAGCGGGTCACTCACCTGAAAGGAAGAAAAGAAAATATTTATCATCTTTGGCTACTAAGTGATCAATGACAGAACAATATGAATCCCACAAGTGCATACATTTCTATCAGATACAAAAAAAACACCATGAAAGCATGTACATCAAAATGTATCACTGGAGGATACGCAAGAACCATGTGATATGCATGGTGTTAATGACCATCACCACCATAAGAGTAAATTAGCCTATATAATACGTCAAGAAGCAACGAGTGAACTTTGCTATTCTCCTAAGAACGCAAACCTAGGTGACTTTAAGCCTGCCATAAAAAATTACTTGTAAGGACAAAAGATTTAATTGTTTTAAGGCACAATCGTAATAAAAAATTCAGATTTGTCAACATACCAGGAGCGACTGCACTATTTATGACATTGTCACCTATTTCATACGACGAATTAGATAATTCGTATAATGATTTGAAGTCTCGACTTTAAATCATTGTAAGAATGTCGACTCGGGGTGGTAATAGGCAAAACATCCTTTCCAACCTCTTTGATAGTATTTCAGTGAGTATAACCTGTTTCATATGACTAGTGGCATTTCCTCTTCCCGTTGAAGCTCTTGTCTCTCACGAATTTTGGTGGACAGTGTGAACACGTTAGACACTATATTCACTCCATAAATGGCGAGTGGAGCGAGCAACGGTATTTCCGATTATCTCCTTCCCCTTCACACCCTTTGGTGTTGATGATCCGGATGCGCGTCCATGGCCATTGTTTCTCATGAATACCGACGACTGAGCCACACAACATTCTCACCGAATTTCAACGGAACAGAATAGTTCAGGTCTTGGCATATTTCGTCAATTCTCACGAGAGGACCTCGCAATAAGCATGAAAACACCAGCCGCAACAGCACAGTGCAACTGTACAACCAATCTCAGTCGCTGATTACGTAATCCAACGACTACTGACAAACCGACAGCTGCACTTTTTTGATATAAGAAAAGCTCAAATTATACCAAGATATGGCCCGTTTTCATTTCCCACAAGAAACGATTTTAATTTAAATAAAAACTCCACAATACCTAACCATTAGTCTTAATCTGTAAAAACAGTTGGATATCAGAATCTAAATAAAATTATTACACCATAAAAAGAATAAGTTATGATGCCACATTACTAAGAAATCATGACAATTTAGAGTTAGTAGGAGTCTTTCTTTAAATCATTTTTCTTGAAACTTTATTTTGCGTAGCATTGGATTAAAACCTATTCCAGAGGAAGTACACCTATATCGTGTTGGGTTTACGCTGTGTTACAACTCGTGCCGAAGTCAAATTTTAACTTTTAGTTCCACTAGAATCTTCCTTTGAGATCAGGACTATGCTAAATATTCTAGAACTTGTTTTTAATTGGCAGTATGTATGCAGCTGCTAGAGATAATTGACCACAATAGAGCCATGGCAGAGCCTATCAGTTAAATGTTTAATTAATCTGTACGTGAAACTTATCAACACACACACACAGAATTCTGCGATTATAAAATTGGCTGGTGTCCTACAACCCACGCTGCACGCCCAAGTGACAGCTACCGAGGTGCACAGTTAGATGAAGAAGTAAGGTTTAACGCCATTCACGATGAATAAAGGGCAACAGAGGCATTAGCGGCCCCAAGGGGGGGCCGCTATGCCGTATGGGCAACTGCCCCCCCAAAAACCATTTTGCACATAGTTTGTTACGAATTTCCGGGACGAAAACCACGTGCCCCCCTTTTCCTGGGGGTATTCCATACCCCAAGACCAGCTGGTGCCCCCCCCCTCCCCCCCGAACCTCTGGTCTGGAGTCGCCCCTGAACAGAGGACCAAAATTCACCCAATTCGAGAGCATTTCCAGGTTTGTCGCCGATACCCCTTGATACCTCGGCATATTCAGCGCGAGACTGCCCACCGTGTTGCGAAACCACCCACGGTCGCCTTTTTCTGACCGACGTCAAGAGGACTCACGCGCGCAGAGGCACACAACACTCGAAACACATTCACGCACATAAGTCCGTCCGCCCATTCTTCCCGAAGCCCTCACCGAAGAGAGGGGGAAAGGAAGTGGTGGGAAACGGATCGTCCGAGAGCGGCCTAAGGAAAGAGGCATCACTTTCTCAGACCACCAACTAGCGCATCGCTCTCCAACCCTCCCACCCCTTCCGCACAAGGAACACCGTTCTCCGCGTCATCTCCTCTGACTTGGTCTCCTCCTTTGCCCCCCGCACGAAAAGACGCTCTTCCAAGAGGAGAAAATAAAAACAGCAGACGACGACAAGGGAGGGAGGCAAAAAATTATAAGGAAAGAGATGGCGGGAAGATTGAACTACGTGGCCACCCTTGGGTATAGCCACCCGTGCGGATGAAGGAACCACCGTTGTACGCAAGTAATCGGAATGATCTCAGCAAGTAGGAAAAACGAGCCGTAATCTACAGGACACCACCATGCTTTGGGCGTATAAAGAGCAATATCAAAAAGTTAGCGGCAACCCTGGAAGTTCCTTGAAATTTTCGTCGTTTATTTTCTAAACTGTAGAAAAAGGACATAAGGTCGGATTTGGTCATTGTGGTGAGAGGATGTCCATCAAGCTTTCCATTGCTTGCACCCGAATCAAGTTACCCTAGATTCAACACAAAACCTGGTTTTCTAGTAGGTACTTGATATTGAGGAAGGAATATAGTAAAATTTGAGCTGTCCTAGAAGGTTTTACAAGATCATTGAACTTATAGCTAGCGAGGAAGCAGTGTTTTCACTCGTATCGTAGCGCATGTCTAATATTATTCTCAGCAAAGTAATCTACGGCAGCAAGCGACCAAAACAACTTTCGCGACATTTTCCCCTATTGCTGTTTTCACCACCATAAAATCACTAATAGCCGCTAGGAGGTATAGGAGGCGCCAATTTCCAGAAGTGAACATCGCTAAGCGACTGTAAAAGTTAACGTATTAGGGTCTACGGCTACCATATTCTACCGGTAGAGAGTAACAAACTAGTGCCGCATCAATTATGAAATCAAGTAGCTCAGCGAGTATGACCGCTATCACTCTTGTTACCCATGGTTGTTAGTTATGCTGGTTAAGAATAAAAAAATATTGGAAAGCTACCATGATAGCGAGCATCCTCTAAAGAGACTGTCCATAATCCACGTAGACAAAAATTGGCCACTTTTTAACCCCCCCACCCCACATCGTGGACAGACTTCATCCGGACCCCCCGTAGACATCACTCCAACCCCCCACCCCCCCAACGTGGACCTTCGTTGACAACCCTCGTACGCCCCCACCCCTGTTTGGTGTCTGCGTGGATTATGGTCAGCCCCTAAATTGTGCTCGACCAAGTATCGTATGCTACAGGCTTTAGAAATTGCTCATTCTTTCAATTGTTTACGTTCATTGATGTGGCAAGCCAACCCTGGAACTCCCCCACAGAGAGATCGCCAAGCCATCGAAGGGAAAAGAGAAAGAGACGGCGCGAGGCAAAAAAACTGGAATACATTTTTCCAGCTCCGCCGTCGATCTAATCGCAACCGTAAGGCTCCCGTGAGATGAAGAGATGGCAATCGGGCAGAGGATAAAGACGGAGAAGGGAAGCATCAAGGAGGTCGGGTCGAGAGCACAGCTCCAAATTAGCAATGCCGAGCGGGGTAAGTAAGGCGCCGGCACCACACCGGCTCCCGCGGATTCGACCGATAGATCTTCCCCGTGCCATACGCCGCGATCAAACATACGAGCGATCGAGATCGGAATAACTTATCGATCCCGTCGTCTCGTGAGCGCCTCGTAAATCCATCACACACTGATTTCTCCGTCTGAAAGCTTTAAATCCTGACCTACTATTTCAAACTTCAAGGAAGAAGGTTGAACTCGTATCCAAACAAATGGCCGCTTTGAAATAATGGCAGAGTTCAAAGGGCTCGGTGGAGAGAAAGAAGATGGCTTTCCGAGTGAATAAATGACTGGAAATCGAAGAACGGTCATCTCAGAGAATTTTACTGCGGATGAAATCTCGACGGATAGGTTGACGGAAACGGAATATCAATAGCAACATGGGAAAATGTTAGGTAAATACAGTCCAATGGCATACGGAAACTCTTAGCTAGTCTAGCATAGTCCAGCATAACCGTGATGATACCACACTAGCATATGAAAGCAGGATCTTTCACAACTAAAGTAATCGTCAAAAATACAGCAAATAGCTTAACTACTGAAAAAATAAAGCGTGAAAATATATGATATAGGGAGTGAGATCAAAGTTCTGATGGGGATTGCCCATGCGATAAATTTCGGACATTTAAGACTATATGCATTTACATTGTCTACCCTCGATTTTTACAAAATTTTCAAGAAATGACAATATTAATCTCGAGAATCGCTTAAGGTCTGACTTATTGAAATTGGGTATCGGACGTTTGAAGCCACGGTCATGATTACAAAAAAAATAATATTACAAAAAAACAACTTATATCACAATGCACTAATATCATATAAAACTCGTTTCAAAATAAAACTTAATCGCACTTGGATAGCGCTAACTTAATATCCACAATAAATGAGGTTATGAATCTGCAAGATCTCTCTAATTCCAAAGTGAAACCACGGGAGAAAATTGGGCAAGTGCGAAGAAACGTCAAATTGATTTTCAAAAACTTTAACTTCTCCGTTCACGTGTGACCAGGGCAAGTTTTGAAGACGGAATCCGGGAAAACAATCGAGATATTTTTCTGAAATCTTTTAAAAATCGTGGCGCGAGAACAAAGGATCGTCATGAGCAGGAAACAGGAGCGAGAAATCCCATAGCAAATGATTAGTCTTCGCTCGCGAGCTGGAGAAACCCGTTTCCCTGGGATTAAAGCGCGCAATTTCGACCGCGATCATCATTGTTCGTACATGCAGGGGAAACTGCAAGATGTGAAAGCGAAATCTAGAAGACTAAGCGGATGAAGTCCTGAGAAAATAATCATGTGGAAAGAAATTAGTGCGGGAATGAGAGGAAAAACGCACCATACGCCGTTACAAATAGTGGATTATGTTATAACAGAAAGTTCCACGAATGAAATGAAGCTACACAATCATATTCACTTAACACATCAAAACGAAAATAAATTATGAGCATTACTATTCATTAATCTCTATCCGATAAGCCTAAATTAATTCTGCGGCCACATCCGGCTGTATTATCAGAGACAGTATAGAGATTGCTGAAGATAGGTTATGTATGTATTTGATCAGAACTGTACTCAGCCATGAAGACATAATAAAGCAAAACAACTAACTTGCATATATATTGGTAGCACATAATAAGATTGACTCCGCCAAAAGTTACCTTCCACTGAAAAGAGAAGTGGCATGAAAATTTAACTAGACTAAGGCGAAGAAAGCAAACCCGACTAAGTGACAAAGATTAAAAAGAAATAAACCTTAAAACACGAAAGGCCTACTTCATCCAATATCAGATATTCAACGGTGATAACAACTTCATAACGGGAGAAAATAATAACTATTTTACAGACAGAAGCATACAATTTCTTACAGTCGCGGTACATTTATATGTAAGAAATAAATGTAAACTTAAAAATATATTTAATGTGCAAGCCAGTATGAATTATCAAATCTAAGACGAATCCATAGGAAAAATAACCCAATTTAAAAAGTCAAATATTTATTCAATCATTTTGGGCCAAAATCCTTTTGGGCATAAAAGCAATACGGATGCAGAGCAGTCACGGTAAGACACATTTTAATATGAGAACAGCCACCATGAAAGCCTCTGGAAGGATCCGTACCGCAATAGTGAATAGGTTTGTGTGATCAAAGATACTTGCACTGAGAATAATAAGAAAAAATTCAGAATAATCGCTCACATGACCAAGGGGCTATTTTTTTAAAGTCCTATTTGTGAAGCCGTAAGTCCTGGAAGTGGAATAGCTGGAAATTTGGTCAGAACATTATTTTCCACGTTATTCTTACAGCAGTAAACGATTGAAATTGATAATAAACATATCGAAAGTAAAGGCACTGAATCACAAGCAGATGCATTGGGACTCATTTGATTAAAATTTCGACATGGCATCCAAATATTGGTGACCAAATGCAACGCACAGACGTCAATAAATCAGTAGGGCGTACTCATACAAAGAAAGATAAATGCATCAACAGAATTAATAATAACGGAACACAGCACGTCTACAACTATGGCAGACGGATACTCAAGTGATCGGTTGGATGTGGTGGCCATAGTACAGGCTTCCATTCTAAGCGTCAGGGTTCAAATCCCAGCAGGATTAGAGATTAATTATTCAGGGGAATCATGAACCCTTCTTGGCTGGTGAGCACTGCAAGAAAGTATTCCGAGATGAATGACTTCAGGCTTTCCTGGTGTATTGAGTGGTTGAAGGTCTCTCAGGTTTCCATCTGGGTTAATGGCTCCATGTCCAACGCTTCGACAGCGGAGTTAGCTGTCGAAACTTTGGACATGGGGCTGCTAACTTGGATGGAAACCCAAGAGAACTTCATCCAATGTAGTATTCCGTTCATCGGACGAAACGCAAGACTGAAGACATCTTTGCGCACTAAGTCAAGATTAGGCCAGCAACGGCGCAAAAAGGTTTCTCTCCACCTTTTCTCCATTTTCCCAAAATTCATACATTTACCAACCCTTCAATTCAATCCTTCTAGGCGCAAATGGACTCACTTGTTGCTCACCCACCCTAAAAATCACTACTGCTGGAGATTTCTACTCCATTTTCCGTCCCTCAAGTTATGAATGGGCTATAAAAACGGTCCGATGATATTTAAAACAAAATATCCTCTTCCGTCACTCCCACGGTTGTGGCAATTAGGAGGGGATAGAAGTGAGGAATGAGAACAGCGAGGAGGGGTATACGGGCCGGAAGCGGAGATAACGCGGTCCTCCTTTCCACTCTCGTTAAGTGCAGAGGCTCTCCGATGTTTAATTAGACGGTGGTGTGAGAAACAGGAGCACAACAAGAGTGAAGCACAGTGCTAGCACTCCCAAGCGAAATTTCCTGAAAAAAATGCATCCATAATAAAAAGCCCCGTCATATATACATTCGAGCGAGCAGGCCTATGCTTTGCGCAACTCAGCTCGGGGTCTCACAGAAAAAGTTGTTTTTGAATCTCAATGGAAAATCAGAGCGATGGTTTTTCGGGAAGTGACCACGAGGAACACGTGGGAAGAGGCGCCGGATGCCCTGATTGGCCCGCAATCATTATCAACAGCCACGGGGAAAAAATCTCGCAGGCACAATAATGTAATAAAAAAATGGGAAAGAAAAATAAAGCTGAAGGCAAGCACAAGCAAATAAAAACCTTTACTTAACACTGATTTGATAAATTTTACTGTGTAAAGGATGGGAAAATTAAGCGCGACAACGAAAACTACCTACACTGCTATTTCCACATTCACAAATAAAAGCTAACCGGACAGAATAACTACAGGCCTAGGGCAAAGGCCCTTCCGAAAATTCAATTAACGAAGGTAATAAGTCAAATATTCACCAAGCCATTATGAAAGAAACATTATTGACTAAAACACTGGGTTTTAGAATGGAATATCCTGAGTAAGTCTCACGCAAGTATTACCATCTTAGTCAAGTAAAATGAAAATAGAATAGCGGAATAAGTTTACGGATTCCCATATTAAATGGAGAGGTAACAGCAGTAATAGAGAACGAACTCTTCTTAAAACGCAGGAAACAAAGGATTAACATAAATATTCAAAAATCCATTGAAACGGCATCCCTCTTGTGAAAAAAAGCCATTAAATTATAAATAATTCTTGATAAAATGGCGGAAAGGTTAATCTAGCAACACCACTTTAATGTCCCAAGCTTGTATTATTTACTTCTTTCTACTTCAAGTAAGCCCAATCAAAATAGCATTTCTAAAGTAATAAATCTAGAGCGCAATCAAGGATGAATAAAAGTAAATCATAGAAAGTAATTTCAACTCTAGTGCAAGTAGGCAGAATCAGTGGAAGAAATATGAAGATACAGAATGGAAATGACATGTTTTTTAACCGGAGGACATCAGTCACAAAAGGAGAGGCCAGGTAAGTGCACGCCTAAGCCCCGAAGCCCATTAGTGTGTGGAGGGTAATTTTCGGGCTGGCGGTAATGACTGAAAATAAGTTCGTTTGCGACGGCTTAGGGTCATCATCATCTTTCATGGTCCAGCCGACGGATGCGAAAAGAAAGAGACCGCCTACGAAGGAAATGACAACACAGGAAGAAGGTTGTACAAGCGTTACGAAAGGGAGCCCATTCCGGATCGTCAATTCGAGAAAAGGGATAGTTTTAGTAGCATTGGAGAGCGTTTCTTGGCGTAGGAGATAGCTTATGGAAGCAAAACATTGCGTGGAAATGGATGAGATACGAAGATAATCCGAGAGGTTGAAAGAATGAAAAAAAATATTATTTGAACCAACAGAGAAAGGCAGAATAGAGGTTTTAAAAATTAACAAAATATCGTCCAATAATAAATACATAATCGATCACGCATGGAGGATTAGTCACTTCATTATTGGTGTCTGAATAAACTGAGATGGATCAAATATGAACTAACTACTAACCACATTTTGAAACATTATTTCTTACACAATTCATTTTAAACTCTAGGCTTTCAAGTTCACAACAGTTTTGGAATAAATGAAAATGCCACGCTAAATTACTCTACCGCTCAATAGAAAAGGCAAGTCAGGAAAAAATAAGGACTCTAATGTCCCATAGTTTTATAATAGGTATCGAACGGCCTATTAAGGAATATCACCCAATGAAAGCAGGTAATCCCCTCAGCCAACTCTAAATTAATCTCATCTAACCTCCAAAAGAATATTATGAAGCAGAATTAATAATAAATGGCCCCGATCTCACGACATTTACAAGAACGGCAGACACCACATAAATAGTTTAAATAAACAGATGCTACTAAAACTGCCAAATTAACGAACCAATTCCATTACTTTTCAGATTCACCACTCAATTAATTGCAGATTTAATAAGAAAAGGCAACTCATTAATATGCGACTACAAATGCAAATCTGAAGCAAAACACCCAATAAAACCCATTTATTTTATCGTTAATGGTGGCAAAAAAGGTAATATAACAGCATAATACAAATGAAGATAGTTTGGCGCTGAGAAAGAACCTAGCTTGATCGTTTCATTTTCATTTTCACCACAATAAAACAAGCAAATTAAAATAAAATGCAAATAAATTAAAGAGGTTTCAGCTTTTTACTACATTTTAAAAACAGCCTTTTGAATTAAATGATACGTCCATTTTTTCTGAATTCCATTATTAACACTACTACTATTACTAAGTACTAATGACATGACTTCCATCCCTACTCCATCTTTCGAAATTGTAATATATCCCTTAAACTAAGCATAAGCTTAACTGTACCGTCAACTAGCACATAGTCCCTACAGCTAACATAGCAGTGGAAAGGTTACAAAAAAACATCATCGTAGAGCATTATGGTAAAACCTCACCCCTAGCCACGCTCCCTTGATAAGTATGAAAGGGTACTATATAAATATCTTAGACTAATTATAAGATTAATTGAAAAATTCAGGTAAAGCGAGTTTTGTGGTGACACGGAGGGTATTATTTTACCCTTGCACTACATCTAGTGAATCGACGGAGGGGAAATTTAGGAAGATTCGAAGTCGAACAGTCAGGTACAAAAAAATCACTTCTTCCAATACACCACTGATGAAAACAAAAACATGACTTTAATCCGTCAAAACATATCTCACTTCTAGTCCTTTCCTTCTCCAATTCCTTTTCCCTAATCCCTCCCTTCTTCAAGACTGGCGTCCTAAAGCCTCCTGCTAAACGTCCCAGCGGCGGCTGACGGAGAGATATGCTAAATGTAGCTCCAGGATCCATTTAAAATTCACCCCCGATTCCCCACAAGTATCGTCCATTAACAGATAAATTGACCCGCGGAGGTTTGGGGGGGTAGGTGTGGGAGGGGGTGGGGTTAGGTGTGGGAGGGGGTGGGGTTAGGTGTGGGAGGAGGTGGGGTAAATGAGGCAGCAGAGATAGAAAGCAGAGCGAAGGAGGGGAGGGTTCTATTAATAAGACAGTCCAACCTGTTGCTCGTGCGGAGGGGTTCCGAATGGGAAAGACAAGAGGGAGAGAACACAGGGGAGATCGGGGAAGGCGAGAAGGGGAGGGAACAAGAAAGAACGGGGAGGATGAGGCCGAAGAAGATGAACTAAGGAGGGGGGTGGGGAGGTAGAAGAACCCAGTCAGCCGGAAGCACCTGTCTGATTGTGAGGAGAGCTCCCTCGCCTTCAAGGAATATCCTCGGCGCTGGCCCTTTCGTTAACCCCCCCTTATGGGGAGAGGGAATCAAAACTTACAGACCACAGATTACTGCCTAATTCAGAATGCCCCCTCCGGGAGGGTAGGCAGAGAAAGAGAGGGGGGAGAGTCATCAACGCAAGGCCAAATGGAAACGAGAAATCTTGGGACGTCTTACGGGCCGGGAGGGGGACAGGTGCTCTCTCACATCGCCCCGTGGAAACTCTATACATGGTACGGGCACGTGCGAAATCTTTCCACGTGTAACGTTTCAAAAAAAACATCCTCGCACCGATCCCATCAAGAACTACAGCCGATTTCTCGACAAAACAGCATTTGCTGAGCATTAAAAAAGAAGCGACAGGTGACTTGAAGGGCTGGGCTGGTTATTTGGAAGTGACGATCGATAACTGAGGGCAGGGATAGAGGAGTAAGTTGGTAAAGGAAGGATCATTTGGGAAATGAAGGAAAAGTAGAGAGAAACCTGACGTCGGCATTACCCAACGCTAAACGGCAGGCGCCTAAGAGAACAAATCTGATTCAATCTGATTAGAGTGAAAATGATAAAAGGCATCGAAAACAGTCGCGAAATTTTCACGTCTTTATGGTACAGTTCTTCCACATCAGCATCGATGATAAGGCAGTTACACAGAGAACGTTATCACACGTGGCTTGATCGAACCAACGTATTAATTAATTTGGCTAAGATCTCGCTCAAAACATACCGAGAGGTCACGGAGACAAACGGGAGGATCAAATGCAAGGAGAGCGAAAAACGGAATTAAGGATGGCTGGGTAAAAAGGGGGGTAAAGGGTCTCCGGAGTCTTCATCGTGGGAGTGCTCGCTTCATGTTCCCACGGAAGCAGCAGAACACGCCCCCACTCCTCATCCCCCCTGTCCCCACCCATTCACTTCCGAGAGAGAGAGAGAGACAACAATGGGCGAAAAGATTCCTTCCCCCTTCGAATTCTGGAGTGAGCTAAGGAGAGAAAATATTTTTGCATCCAGTATCCGATGCACGGGAGAAAACATACCATTTTTTACCAGTCTACCTATTTATAATGCCAAAAATAATTTCATGTGTCCGCATTTTAAACTTCTTCGGATAATTTTAAGGGTCGCCATGGATCTCATTTAATTATACCGTAGTTTTTCGATTAATAACAATTCTAAACAAACTTATTTGACACATTCTGTGACACAGCAGCCGCTTGAAAACATTAATAAAAGGAAAAATATTTTGTGCACTAATTTTTAAGAAATGCCGAAGATAAGGTATATGCGCCAAATTATGAGGACTTAGGAGTCATATAACTTAGATTAGCTAACAGGAGAGTGAAGGGATGAGCTGCAGCTAACCAACCTCTGGATTGAAAACTACTAATGATTACCTTACTTTAATATAACGTAACGAGAACTCGGAATCTTAAACTTTCTGATCACGATTTTAAGAATATACTTGCAGATAAATATTTCGCGTTTTTATCCTACGTGAATGATGCTGTCATTTATTATATCAGTAACAAAGGAATGTGTCGACAATTCACATTAAAGACACAGAGTAACTTTGGTCATACTTCACTACACATGCAGAAATAAGGCATACGCCGACATCTTATGCAGAGAATATTGAAATAAATAACGCGATAATTATCTATAAGGACAGAAAGGACGGCCACAAAATATTATGTATACACAGAAAGGAACAACAAAATGAGGCATCCCATTACGTATCATAAATTACGCCACAAATTAATTCATCTGCGGTCAAACGAAGGAGACATTAGGTTACTCGGAACACTTGAGTGTCGAAATTTAAGCGAATTAATATGATTTATTCAGAATAATTAATGACCTTTTTGTGAGTTCCTGGAAGAATACGGACAATAATGCTAGAGAAGTAATAAAACGTGGGAAACGTTGGAATTGATAAAAGTTACAGAGGGAAAAATTACCTTTACCGTAAAGCATCGTCTCTCTGAAAACGAGTAAAACGAATCAAGAAAAAAAAGCACTCAAGTGCTGAGTGAATATATGATTAAGCAAATGAGGCGACCATTTTTGGAAAGATGTTCCCTATTCTTTTTCATTTTTTCCGGCCGATTAATCAACGCTAATCAAAGATGAATAATACCGGGAGACTCTCTCCACCCCTCTACAACCCCCTACCCACGAACGGAGTGATGCGAGCGACGTGGATGAGTGGAAAACAGCCAGCGCGAGTCCGCTTTGACAAATGAACCGCGACGGGCGTGCGAGCATGGGAAAATAAAAAGGAGAGGGGGGACGATGGGTGGCGGAGGTGGACGGGCGCTTGGAAGAGATGAGAAAGGCAGTGTATGTGTGTGGGAGAGAGAAAGAGCATCACGCATTCACCATACGAGCACATCAAGCAGCGCCCCCCAACGGCAAAGAGGAGGTGGATGACGCTCCGCGCTCGAGAATGAAAGATGGGAGCGGATGGAGTTGTTCATTTTGTGTTCCATCACTGTAGAGTGTGTGTTTATATACACACGAATGCATACATAGGAACGTCTCCCTCACCTCTTGGTGCCACGGGTGTACGGGAAAAGGGAAGTGGAGGTATGGAGGAGGAAAGGGGTGTTTTTAATACGAAGCCTCACAGCTGCTTTAGTGGAGGGGGGAGGTAGTGAAAGAAAGGAAGAAGATCGTTAGCGCTCGACGACCTCCCCAGTCCGAAAAACACTCTCCGGCTTGAATCCTTGAACCTCCGACGCAACCCTTCCCACACCCCTCCAGGAGGGGATTTACTTAAACGCCTGGGGGAAGCGGGGGTGGATTTTAAATGGTTCAAAATGCAAATCACCGGCAATTTCCATGCGCATTTTCCAAGTTGGACAAGGCCTAAGAAGCGTGAGGAGAGACTCTAAAGCGACTGGACGTTACCGCATTAGTCATTTTTTAACCAAGAGCAGGCAACTGAAGCATTCATAATCATACCTCCTATAATGAACTCTGGGGAGGCTTCAAGGAAAACGACTGACATACAAAGAAACAATGATGAATCCATCATTGCAGCGGTCTTTTAGCGGCAAATACGAAAACCTAGGAAATCTAACACTCAGAATACATACATGGAACATAAAAGTAAATTCTAGATAAATACCCCTTAAAGGTGCAGCTACATATACGTTGTACACACAAGGCCGTGTGGGAAAAGGGTGTAGCACACTAGGTATTTTTGAATTATCATTAAAAAAAACAATTCCATAGATGGGTACTGTGATTAAAAGTTTAGGCACTTAGCAGTGAAAAAATGAAAAACCATGGACGTTGTACAATTCTTAATCTCCGGTTATTTCGATATTACTTCAGCAGTTGGAGAATCTAATAGCCAAGTCACCACAACAATGAGAAAACTATAAGGGCGAGCTTTTAGTTCCAAATACGGCAAACCAATGATTATACAGGGGAAAACAGGAATATGTGCAATCTTAATCCTTGATAAGTAGCCCTTAAAAAAATGTTACGGGAAAATAAACCCAGAATCTGTGAAGTAACGATAACCATGAGACTACTGATGATTGCATGCAACTTGAGTTTCGCAGGATACGCAATTCACAAAATAAAATTTTCACGACCAACGATCAAAAGCTTCCCATACTTCCCCATTAGTACCCTCGGAAATATTGAAATATGAAGTAAACGAAAAAAAGTCAACCTCTCATTCAGCCGAGTGTCACTCACTTTCCATTTCGCATTCAATCACGGCCAAAAATGTAAGGGAGTGTAGTTAAAAATATTATGTTAGTAATTGCAGAGTCCACTACTGCATAAAAATGTCAATCATAACGTGCATTATTCGTCAAACAGATGGAAATAAACAGCCGAAGGAGGCCCAAGCGCGACAAGGGTGAAATATGACGACGGCATGGATGCCCTAAGAAAGATGACACGTGCAGAGAGGCCTGAATAAAGCCCTTGTGACGAGACGATGAACTCATAAGGTGTTAGCATATGGTGGCGGAACCGGAAATTTCTAGGGGAACATCCGCCTCCACCGGGAATGAACCAGAGTCTTCGGCTCGGGGGTAAACCATGTACACCACAATCTTGCCAACTGCGCGAACCCATATAACCTCTACCAACTAGAATAGGTTAGAACGAGGAAAACATTAGACGCCACTAGCACTAAAGTAATTTCCCAGGGCGAAATAATACCTAGATATAATAATTGTAAAGATTACAAGACCACTTCGTAATATTCCACGCTTCATTCTGCTCTATACACCGGTTTCGTAGAATCGAATACGTCATTCTACTGAAGTCTACAAGGATACCACTTCAGAGTGACGAGTTAGAAACCAACGTGAAAACTGGACGCAGGAAGAAATTAAAGGAATGAAAGAGTGATTCTTTCCAGATAATGTCCCAATTCTAAGTTAGCCAACTTATTATCACAATTCCATATCCTAATTAGTAAAATTCATCCTGCTCTAACTGCTATTAGAAATTCCAGTCATGTTAGCTCATTTTTTTTATCCTTTTATGGAGAAGATCCTAGGATTCTCCAGCTCCCAACGATGTCTCCATGCACGCAAATTTATAATTGCAACAGCTACCACGAACTGAAGTGGAGCGCAATGCTTTCACGAAAGAATTTTTGTACCACCATAAAAATCTTTATTTAGTCGAGTTCCATCATAGTAGGGCAAGGGAAGAGATAGAGATAGAGGCAGCGTTCGCTATTCAGGGCAATCGCTAAATCATCAAAATTTAGCAGGGCGAATGATCAGTAAACAACAACACTGCTATTTGTCAAGGCTGAAGCAAAGGTCGTCATGGAAAAACCACACTCCGAAGACCATTTCTACCTCCACTGAACGCATCCGCGAGTAAGCTGGTGGCAAAACGATTCTCCCGTAAAACTGGCAGTGCATGACTGATGATTTAATAAGGCACCATTCACTAAAATGAGCTCGACCGTAGAGGCGAGATGTTCACCCTCGATCTTAATTCGCTTTCTCATCGACGAGCTTCACACCCGTCGCTCCGCAACGATGAAGCCTTACGACGCGGATCAGCCATGTTGTTTCCGGTTCGTGCCCCTCTTCGAGAGGGGATAACAAAAAAGAAAGAGAGCCCAGGAGAGCCTCTCTCGAACCACGATGCCTGCCCGCACCACTACACACGCGCCCGACCTCGCACAAAACACTCATCCAAATCCCTCCTCGCTTCCCTCGCGCCTCGCCTGTTCCCATCCAGCCCTCCCAAAGATACGCGACAGGTGAACTGCGGCGTATCCAAATGAGACCGGACTTTGATTCGAGATCATTCATTCACCCATTCACAAGGTCGTACTCCTTTTTCGATTCTAAGAGCGATATTTTGGCAACTTACTTAACGATTGAATATATGCATGCCTGCCGTAAATACGGCCATGAAATAACGGAGAAATTTCCACAGGAAAAAATAGGCCTGGACCGGGAATCGAACCACGGACCATTGGCTCACCGGGCCAATTCGCAGAACAACACGCTACCCAGGCTTCCTAATTCCGGTGGCAATTTAGGAGGATGGGAGGGGATTGGATGTTAAGCCCTTGCGATACATCAAAGATGGAAACGAAATGGTTAGTTAACCTTTTCATGGGGAAGTTCCCGTTTTTAAGTTTGTGGCCGCACTTTTTTACAAAAGATCAGCACATGCATGTTTTTAAAAATTAAGGTATTTTGTAACACAATGTGCTCACTTATTTTTAAGCACTGATATTCTAAAACCATAGGAACTGAATGCAGACGTGGCAACATCGAATTAAACTTCAATTGCCTCACCTAATTTATTACTTATCCCCATGCACATGTCTCCCACTTATAAGGGCGAAATGATGGATCACAGTGGCGAACACCGGTGTGGCACTTACTCAAAAAACTTCCTGCGCCGTAAATGCATCCGTTCAAAATTTGGCCACCGATGTGGTCTTTTAACTGTTTTAACAACAATCTTCAATTCTACTTCTTCCACCGGGAACAAGATGACCGCCCCAGACTAGCTTCGGCCATCGCAAGTCTGACATCAGAAGCATTAGCAAGCAAAACGTTCGATCGTTATCAAGTACTAACAAGTGCTGGAACCAACTCGAAATCCTAATGAATGAGGGAAAAAACACGGAAATATGGAAAATCGTTTTCAGGCATTTTTACTTATCTCCATTTCATGCACAATTCACCCATTTTTTGTGGATAACATTTACAACTACACGAATTACGTACAAATACGTTAAAGACTAACGTCACTAACTAAACTAAACTAACTAAACTAAACTAACGTCAAATCTTAAACGGCTTTTTTCCAAAAGAAGAACATACGTTTACGTAAGTAATTTTACAAGCCTCGTGTGACGTGCTATCACACACCTCGTCAGTCCGGGTTTTTGAAGGTGAACATCATTCACTTTAAACGTCACGAAAATTCTCTAATGCGAACTTGCTACACCGCCGGGGGCGCGACGACTGTAAAGTAATGAAATACGGACCAAAGGAGAAAAGATGCCTCCCCGCACTGTGATGCTTTAAGAAAGATACCCGAGGAACGTGAGGGCAGCACCAGGGATCACATTTAAAAAAAAAACTCCCAATACCGCAGCACTCGGGCGAAGAGAATGGGATTAAAGGGTCCTCCAAGGCCCCTAAGACCCGATGAAACACAAAGCGCCCCTGCCCCAGAGGCAAAAGATACCGCCACGATCGTCCGCTGGAGCTTTCCTCTCCGATGGGTCCATAGACCACCGTCATCGTCCTCTCTCCTTTCAGCGGAGCCGCTGGGCCGTAAACGGGAGCAATGGAGGAGATGGATTGGTGCTCCGGAGGGCCGGGACATGAAGTTGGCGATATACACCCGACCTCACTCTCTGACGCACCTCCACCTCCCTTCCCTCTTCTCGCACGAGGCTCACGTGACAACGGGGTCAGTTAAGAACTCGGAGAGCATGCAGCAGGCGCAGTTGCATTAACCAGCGGAGAGGGTAGGGATGGGCTGTTTTAACCCTAGCGGGAAGTCACGCAGAGCGGGCACTAAGGGTACTCCCAAGTACTTAATCAAATGAATCTCGTTTGAACCTTAAGATTTAAGGTGACTTGAGCGGTAATTTTGCGTCATTGAGTGCACATTTTAATAATTGAGCAAGTCGAAATAAAAATGCTTGGACAAAATTTTACCGAATGCGTCTGTGTCAACTGTTTTCAATTCAATTCAATTCTGTTTATGCGTTTCAACTCACCATATAGGCAGTAATAGAAATGATAAAATTAGGATTATATTTTAATTTTTTTCCTTAAAGCATGTTATTACTTTTGTTTCGGCGCAGAATTCAAACTTTAGACGAAAACACATTGAAATGTGTTGTTTTCGAATATTGAACTCGGCATGACACCTTGATATTAGTTAGCAACAATTACAATTACATATGAGAAATGAATAATTTCACGTGAGGAGAAAATCGTACAAACACAATCGAATAATTACGAAATGCATGTCATGTGTCATAAGGCTACGAGTTAAAATAGCATTTGCAAAACAAACGAAGATGCAATTATTTACACTCTAATCCAAAGATTTTACTAATGAGAACACATACACACAAGTTTCATGCAAATATGTACATGAGCAAAAATCGCTCCAACCACGTTAAGTTGGAAGGAAAATCATCGACATCTACGCTGTAACTAAGGTTGCCTTAAGAGATGATTCCAGGGGACAGTCGTCCCATGATTATGAAATTCAGGGAGAAATCACAGTTTTAAGTAACATTAAAATGAGCATTCTCATTTTTGAGCAGCATGACTTCTACAATACGAAAACAACTGAACGAAATGGTGGAGGTTTCAAAAATCACCTGTCCAAACACCCTCTTCCCTTATGTCATCATGGTGGAGAAAGAGGAAAAATCACCTCGACTGGGATCTTATAAACCCTTTCCGCTAAAAAAAATCAACATACTCGACGATGAATGAAAGAAGTTCAATTCCAGTAGATCAACATGCATTTCATCATGGTATGCCATCGATCGAAGCCATGAGAAAGGAAATAACATCACTGAAAACCTAAGACGATCAACGATGGATAATGAATGTACAATGTACGCAATTGGAAATTATTTTTTTAAATATCTTCTATAAGCATAATGTAACTAAATGCGTGTGTTTCCCATTTACTTATTTTGCCTCGCACTAATATGACAACTTGAGTTTGGATTGACAGGAAATAACTGGACTTCCTCGAGAACGATGAAATAAAAATATCAATATCATATACCTAAGAGAAAATGAAAAGGCAACGAGATGTGGCCATTTTGGAGAAAATCAGTGGCTAATGGTTAATTCTGAACATTTTGGAGCAGTTTCCCTATGAAATACACATCTACACCACATTATCCCCATCATGTACATTAGCTGTTATTGCGCCGACCTCTTGCCAAGCATAAACGTCTAGTTAATGTCCCTCAGTTAGGTTTACTAAATCAAACGCAATGCCATCGACAAAAGCGGGCCTGGGGCAACGTGTGCTGAGCGCTCCTAAGAAAACCATTCACTGCTGTCAGAGAATGGTTTGTGCAGCGAAGGGGCAGTGTCCCGGCTTTGACAAGGAGAGAAGGATTTTCGTAGGGCAAAAAAACTCTTCTCCCATGGCTCCCTTTAAAAATGCGCGGCCAGGTGAGGCAACAGCCGTGAGGCCCCAGCCAATCTCAGGATAAGCTCCATTCCGGATAGCACTGCGACCACGGAGAGGACAAAGGCGAGGAGAGACCGAAGACGATTGGAAGACCCATCCAGAATTTGTTAAGAATCACAAAGGCAGCAAAAAAATCCGAATCAGCAGAGCACGTCAAGACAACTAAGGAACGAAAATGGAAAACTAGGATTTGCCGACTGTGCTGATGCATGCAATATAATATATATTATAGAAAAAAAAGTATTTTACTAGGAACGCCAACTATTTTTATGGGAGGTGTCAAACTGGATGTGTTCTATCGCATGAAGCATTTCTTGATAAAAACCTACAATAGGAAAAATCATTTATTGAACCGATTAATAAGAATTTTAGTGATAACTAGCAAAAGGCCTACAATGAATTCATCCTCAAGCATTAATTAAGACACTACGTAAATTAATTGGCAATAAGGACCCTGTCTAGTCACTCCTATGCCATACCTTTGGATGATGGTATTATAAATTACCACGAAAGCCAAAGTAAATTACAGCAAATGCAAAGAAAGCGCCCTGATTTGAGACAACGGCTTGAGCACATCAATAAAAAATAAAAAAATGTGAATATTCCGAAATAAATAAGGCTATAACATGATATGCACTGTCATGCGGCCTCTGGAATACACTTAAGATAACTTGACCTTCGAAGTGGATAACATAAGTGATGCAATGCATGTCATTCAAGGGAGCAATCATTTTCCTAAAAAGTTAATCGTAGGATGTACCCTCCCAAGTAGAACAATGCCCAAAAACAAGGTGATGTACAAGACAATATTCTTGACTTACGCCAATGAATATATCGACGCAATACGACTGATTCGACGACATTTTGAAAACAAACACGAGAGAACAATGACTGTAACAACGTATGCACCGCGACAATTTTCTTTAGAACTTGTTCCCAAAAGTGGTAGTCATTGGTCATGTAATAAGGTAGGTATAACAAGACGTAACAATAGTTTTGTAGCAAGATATCCAATCCCTTTCTTTGAGCTCGATCACAGAATTAATGCAACCTCTATATAAAATCCAGTTCAAGAGGTATGGGGTCCACAGGACGTCTTCAATCCGGCCGGACATGAAATCGCATTACGGCCGGGAACAAAAAAAATAGCGTCTACAAGGGGAAGGAACGGTCGAGGTGCGAGGAGGCGAGATGAGACAGCGGAACATGGACGGGATGAAAAAGACGAGGGATTACACTGGAAGGGGCAGCAGTCGCGAGGGGGCGTATGGAGAGGGAATGGGTGGATCACGAGACGGGACGGTCCATCGGGGATCGTGAAAGAGCGAGGAAGAAAGAGGGAGACGAAGGAAAAAAAAGGTGCAGAGGGCACAGACAGCGTTGCCAACGACGGTGGAAATGGGAGTCTACTTGCAAGTTCCTCATTTTCAACAATCAGTTTCGGGTATTCCGCTCATTAACAAAACTGACAAGTGGTACGTCACATAAACCTTTGATAAATCACTAAGAACGGTTTTAGTCCACATACTCAAGTACCCATTCGGCCGTTCTGTCAATAACGTACAACGTGGGTGAACCAACGAATTGTGTCATTGACTAATTGTATTTTCGATCATTACCTAATGGTAATACTACGTCAAATAGCAAAAAATCGGAACCACCGTAGAAAATGAAATATGAAATGTACATACACAATAGTCCAGTTCAGCTATTAGTAATTGGTTATTTATCCTGCAAAGCATATGAAAAAGCGTCCACCGGTTGTTTCAATGACATCTTCGACCAAAGCACACACATTATTCAGAAACATATAGTTAAAATACGGATATATAAGAGTTTGTAATATAAGAAGGAGAATGCTTAACTGAAAAGAGATACCGCGTGAAGTGGTATGACTTAAGCAAGGTAATAGGATAGTAACCATGACTCATCTAAACCTTCCCCGACCGGTAGGACACCAGAGAATAACAACATAGGTGTGGAAATTAATACTCTTTTCAAGAAATCTTTCAATAATACTCACAAGCACTATAATACTACAAATTGCTCGAGAAATTTTTCAATAATAAGAACAAAGACGAATAGTGAGAATACCATGTCTGCCAATGCGTACACCACATCTCGTTCGATCTCAATCGTTTCTCATTACATTACGACGAACGCTTTAGCATAAGCGTATACCTCTGGCAACGCTGCAGATATTGGACGCTACCACGCCCCACACTCCTGTCGCTAAGCAACAATGGGCCATCGGAAGAAAGGACCTTAGGAGGGGGGACGCAGAGGGGGAGGGTGGTAGGACGCCACGTGTTGCGACTGAAAACACCTCTCAACCTCTCGAACGTCGAAGGATAGGAGAACCAGACGAGAACCTTTCAGCTGTCAAGGGATGGATCAAGACCCCGTGAATCGTTTTTCATTCAAATTGGAACAGGTAAAAAAGGGGAGTAAATAATGATAGGCATGAAGGCGCTTTTAGAAATCTGAAGAATTGTACCAGCAATGACTGAATTATCGTAATTTTCTTGCAAAGAGCGGGCAGGGATGTTGGAAACAAGAGTATTTTTTCAGAGAACACATCGTCGAGAGGAATCACACCAATTCCTTCATCTGATTGTTCGAGTATACTCGATAGTCTCACCAACATTAGAAAATTAAATTGTCTGATAACTGACGTGGGGATTCTGAGCCAAAGCAAAGTAGATACAAACAGAGCCTGAGATTATTTGGAAAATGATACCATCTATCATTGTCGAGACTTATGCATTTATATAGATGAGCCGATAATATGAAAAAGAAAAAGATTGAAAAGCAGGAGTAACACTCGGGGATGAAAATGTGTGGACACATCAACGATACTACGACTCAAGAGTGATATGTACTTCAATGAAAAGCCAATCAACACCTCATCAATATTACCACAAAAACTTTTCCTCTAATATGAAAAAATTGTTGAAGAATAGCTATTTTACTCTTGAGAAGAAAATATTTCTTGATTAGGGATAATTTAATAGAAGCTCCATTTTTGGGGAGCATAAGGACAACGAAGTAAGAAAGTAAAAAAAATAATTTCCACCTCTAGTAGCTCGACCTCTCAAATAAATGAGTTTGTAACAATTTCTGGGAGGGACCATGATTCGGCGATTCGCCATATTCATCCTTAAGAAATCTGATAATATAGGTGCTTAACCAGCCAATAAGATCACGAAAGCATAACACTGAGGAGAAACAGAGAATTTCCCGGATACAACGGATGGAATCGTCACAATTATAATGCTCCATAAAAACAAAACCATCACCCGGAGAGACGTTTCCGCTACTGATTAATCTCTGTCTTCTCGAAAACTAAAACTGAAAATATTTTAATAATATCACATATAAGTCACGGAATGGTGAGAGTTAGTGGCAATATAATCCTATCATTCAAAAAGCAAACATCATTAATTAATGAATTATAAATACTAATAACAGCATTTCTTAGATGATAATTTTACTTTAATAGACGCGACCATTCGCATGCAACCATCCTTTTTCCGAAGATCAATTCGTTACCACAAAACAGAACCCCCCCTCCAAGGATATGCTAAGGGTATCGACGTTATTTTAGATTAACAAGTCAGATTAGAAGGTTAACAAGTCAAGAGCCGGGACTGAACTAGGCTGCGGCAAGTGCTCTTTCGGTGATCTCTTCCACGCGGCGTTCAAACGACGAGGAGAAGCAACGATTGCGTGAGTAAATTCTGGCGCCAGGATTCTTCTCCAACATCCGCGCTGGCTTTCCCTCTAAGGCCTCGGTAACAATCCCGGTTGTTTACTTATCTCCCAACAATACTACACAGTTGAAGTATGGTATTCACGCCTTCAGGCCAAGGAGGACCTAACTTATGTCTAGGTATGTTCCCGGTAATGTGAAACCACTGACTTGGACATCCCACGAAAATTTAGTGAAAACTGCCAACGGCTACCTATACCATAAGTAGACGAAAGAATCCGGACCACCTAGCAGAAGGCTGCTAAGAAGGCTAACGACAAATACTGGAGGCAGCATGAAATTAGATCGTTCAAGGTTACGTGTATGTTATATATTCATTAAAATTTTACGGGGCAACATATGCTGACTAATGCGTAAATGCGCCCAAAGTTTACATTGTAGCTGAAGCCAATCATTACCCGAAGTTCATCTATTCCTAGATATAATATTATAGTATGGATCTATTAGAGGTCCCTCTCCATTGTGTAGTGTAGTGCATGCTTGTGAGGCTTCGCCTCGTGACAAGCATTAGCGATTTATGCTAATGCATAATTAGTCGTAGTTACATTAACTTTAGGGTATAGTGTAATGCATGTTGGTGAATAATCACCCCCTGCCACACACCCATGAGGTGGCTTGCAGGGTATTTTGTAGATGTAAGGCACGGTATCATAATGTCTAGAAGGTAGCCTTTACGCCAACTTGATTTTAAATGGGAGTTCAGGATCTGTATATTACGTCAGGATGCCGGTAAGCGGACGTGAGCGTTATCGATGAGAGAAGTAATAACTTGGGCATTCATCCAGAGAAAATACTTACCATTAATTATAAAACTCGGCCACGCTAAGTTTTACCAATCTTCCTATATCATTAGGTAATTTCAATCCAAATAAAATTTTATTACATCAAAATTATGGTCACCATCGCTTCACAATTATTTCCGATAAAAGAAGGGTTGTTGAACGATGTTTACTCCTGAATCACTAAGTACATCCTGTAAGTATTACGGATCAAGCATATAGCAATTCGATGAGTAAGCTACACACCTGCTAAGCTACAGATGTTTCCAAAACATGCACACTACCATAAAATGCTGACTCATGATAACAAGAGTTGACAACACCAAAATTCTTAAAATGTTTATAAAGTTAAATGTTCCGGAGGAATATTGTTTCGAATAATACGTGAAAGAGAGCATATTTAGCCGTAAGGGTTACTCGGTGGAATTAAACCTAAATGTCACGACAGTCTTCGCCTTTGAAAATCTTAGCTTTTAATCATAATTTATAGCGAATAAGAAGAGTCGTTTCTCTTAATCGTGCCTGAACTAGAAGCCTAATAATGTGAGTAGTGGAAAGTTCATTTGAAAAATTACCTTGCGAAATCTTACCGATATTAACTTTGATACCTATAAAAGAGGTAATCAAATACCGAAGTAAGCAAAAAGAACGAATAAATTTTACTTAAAGCTGGTTGTTATGACGTAAATATTATCATGTATATTCTGAAATTGGCAGTCACACGATGTTCCATCTGCACATCATATAGAAATATGGAGGACGCTTCGTACGCAGGAACTAATGCATAACTGGAAAATAACCGTAAGACTTTGGCATTCTACGATACAAAAGGACGATAAGAAGCTGAGGATGATCTGGGTAAAGCACGAGACACCAGAAGCCATAAGAAAGTGAACGGCAGGTGGGAAAACCCAGATATATACCGGCTACTAGGAATATGAAAGCTATTTGTGATCACACGTAAACAGTCTCAGAATTTGCTCAACAAAGTCAACGATCGAAAAACAACGTCTGAGAACTTCGCAGGGATATTCTGCTCGTGACAGCAGTTCCTAAAATACATTTACTTTCGTTGAAACCATTACGAAATATACGAACGAATATTCTCGGTATTCAAATAATTACCTACAACCACCTAATGGTACCCCGTGAATTTTTGTTAGAGCACGGGCCAGCTGTAACAAAAATCCTGCTTTGATTGCTAAGCAATAAGTACCTAAACAACTACTGTCTGCATATAACGACTTAATGGAAGCTATCACAACAACTGAAAGCGACGATGGAATATTGTGCTAACACCAATGGTCCCTCTGAAAGTGTGAGAATAAATAAAAGATACGCTAATTACGTTGATTGAAAAATCAAAAGAAAAAACTTGATAGCTTTGGGAACCGGATGGCTTGATCGAATAAGGGAAACGATGGGACCTCGGGAGGAGAAGGGGGAAGGACGCCCGAGCCAAAAAAGGTCAGAAATGATTCTGAGGGGTTGAGATATCGTCTAGACATCAAACCATCCAGCTGGACTGACCGCCGATAAACCATTTCCGAACGGAAGTTTCTGGAGTGATCTTTTGCACATTTGGGCGGAGAGGAGGGTCAAGGAATGCCGAAAAGAGATTTCCCACCCCGGACATCTCACGCACCGAAAAAAAAGAGGTCGGACTGACCATCGAAGATGAGCATCGAGAAGGGGGGCTTCGACTGAAAAGCGATAAATGGGACGGATAGAGAGTTTTCAGACGCCAGGGAATACAAAATGGGTTTCGGAGAATGGGAAGCGGGCTCGCCACGGGGGCCAAGGGTCTGCAGGATGGAAGTCCTGAAGGGTGAGCTCAATGAGGACGGAATAGGCGCTCGTGTCGGAACTTGTATACCTGCGGCGGGAATTCCAGCACGAGAGGGGAGGGTGCGGGGGGAAAGAGCAAGGGGTAGGAAATTGAGTGGCCTTCGCCACCCATGGTGCCCGAACTTCTCGGGTCCGATCTAAAAGCCAAAAAAATCATTCAAGAAGCCACCCGCTACAAGGTTAACGCAATCTTGGCCGAAGTGCTTTGTAGCAATAAAATTGTCAGCCATAAAACTCGAGTCAAAGACGAAAAAAACACCTGACGGCAATGTCATACACACTCTCATTTCTAAATCTCTTGTTAAAGCAAAGCAATGAAGACTTGCGGCATAAGAAACTAATTACCCGAACTAACAAAAAGACGCACCACTTTTATATTAATTTTGTCCACGTGTCTTTTAAAATATCAGCACAATACAAAGAGAGCTGATTTTGACTTTATAGTCGCAAACATGACTTGAAACTCGTGTACACGCGGGCGTGGTGTTCCTCATCGCCCAGAAACAAAAGGGACAGTCCAGCGTTAAAAACAGGGAGAGGCCTCTTAGGGCGCCACCACCTAAAATCAGACTCCTACGATGGTATGACCATCTAAAGACCGTAGAAAACCGTAAGGAATAATATGTCCCCTCCTAAATATAATAACTTAATACACCTTAGGTTAGAGTACGAAATTAGCTCTTCTCACAACAGCCAATTATATATCAGGGTCATCGAATATTGTGATAGGATGATTTGCGTATTCTCTGTTGCGCCGCAGTCATGATTACAATAGTGTCCTGACCGTCATTCATTAAAGAAAATCAAACTAAAAAGCCTTCAGATTTCGGCGAGTGAGTAGTATTTCATTACATAATATATTATTATTACAGGAATATATTATTAATATTATAGAGTATTGAATACAATAACGCAATGCGTCATTTAATAGATCTTACCCATTCTAATGGCTGAAGATAACTCATCCTTAATTTAGTTAGCGTAAGAAAAATATGGTAGTGTACAAAGAAATGACCACGTTGTATGGAAGTCAGGGTCGGAATACCAAACAAAAGTTTTCACCTATATCGAGCTATTATGAATTAACACAACATCCAATTGAGACGAAAAGACGGGAAAGCCCGCGAGGTCTTAACGCTAAACTCGCCGAACCAAAGGGCGAATCAGGACCTATCCCAAGAAACCAAGGGGGAAATCCCAGAGCACACGATGAAGGGAATAGTGGGAGGAGGGGAATGAGCAAGTGCTCTCAAGAGCCCGCGCCCTATTCCAAGACGATAAGCACGCACACACACATGGCCCTCTTCCAACACCCGCAGGAACCTCAAACCAGACCTCCGACCAGCCTCGACAAGAAGAGCCAAGCGCTACCGGTGCGAAAGGCCCCGAGTTGCCATTCCTCCGAGCAACAATGGTCATCCCGACGGTGGTGGTAGAGCGAGGGAGTGGTAGGTAAAAGGGTCTCTGGAAAGTGAGGGGCACCTACGAATTACTGAGGAGGAGGAGGCGAAGTAGGGTGAGCGAAAGGGAAGAAAAAGGGACGGGGGATATGATTTCCCCCAGGGGGCGATGGGTGGGAGGGGAGTAGGGCGGAGGACTTCGGCGGGGCAGCTGCCTGCTCGGAGGGCCCTGATTGGTCGACCGCGGCCAGCCTCACCTCCTCCTACCTCTCCCTCCCTTCGCTGCCATCGCAACAACCGCTGCCTTCTCTTCCCCTCCTCCCTACCCTCGGCGGGCATCCTTACGAACGAACCAACTGAGACTAGACGGTAGCCCAGCGGCCGCATTCCCGCCTACAGGTGCTAGCTCAAAGGCCCGGCTTCGAATACCGAAGGACGAAACGGTTCTTTCACGGATTCAGATGGGGCGGGAGGAAGGTGAAGTGTCCCGTGAGTCTGTTTAGCGGAACGATTGCAAGTTTAGGATGGGTCCAAAGAGGTTCGAAATACGGAGACGAGCTACCGGGCGGACCCGCCTGGACATGTCTGGGACGGACGCTGAGAGTTCGTCCCACCGCCTTCCCCTCCTTCTAGAGCAGAGATCGAAAGAAGTCGAGCGGTGTCGAAGGTTTTCCAGCGCTGAGTCAGGGAAGCCAGCCACTGTTGCACAGCTTCCCTCACTGCAGTTTAAGATTACACGGCGAATGGATATTAATCAAACATCGAAGAAGCGATAAACGCGATGAAATGTGTGTTCTCATATATGCTCCTTCCTTAAAAATCATATTTTCAATCGACTGATTCAAATTAAAAACCATAATTTCCAAACGCATATATCCATTTGATCTCGAAATAAGAAATAATTGTTCAAAGTCGCTCAGGTTGCCCGTGAAAGACAAAAGAGAGTAATGCAGAAACCACAAAATTTAAAGACCTCCGATTTAGGAATATCAGGTAAAGGGTTCAAAATACCGGAAAATAAGAAAATTGCATAACCGCGACTATACCCTGTCCAAGATAATAGCGCAGTTGACAGAAATGCAGCCAATTTGTAAACACATCCAATGCCGTTTGGGGAAGGGAATCACGTAACCGAATAATGCATGATTGTGCCCTCTGTTTAAATCATACGAACGTGAAAAAAGTTTACTTTTCATTTCTTCCTGAACAAAATCAGTATATTGCAACTGCACTATTATCTTTAATGGACTCTAATACACTCGATTTCCAACTCCGTGTAAAGGAGTATTCAATATTAGCAAAATTTTACCGACATAGAATTGGATATGATTTAGCCAAAATCATGCCCAATTCTAGCTCGGCGAAAGAAAATCTCTGTGCAATCCAAGCTGAATTCATCTCACCGGTATTGAAAGGTAAAGTAATGCAATATCAACGCGGCTTCTAACGCAAATTCTACCAAAAATAATATTAACGGCATAATTCTCAAATCCTCTTTCCTCTACGTTCAAATACTCAGCCTCGGAAATTGTTAGCATGATCATGGACATGGCTTTACTCTGGCGTGCATGCAGAATTAATACATGACCAGAAAAGTACAGTGCACGGGATGTTACCGCTCCCAACATGGTAACGGACAACTTTAAACAAAATATATTAACTATAAACCTCAAAAACCGAAATTCTGACTATGCCTACGTTGAGCGAACAATCTCACCAACTAAAACATTTAGAATAAAAAACCCAATAACTGACATCGCATGTTAAAACAGCACGACGCGACGGAGCTCTGCGTCAGCGCTCGTCGCCGCAGACGGGCGGCTTGCACCCCCCGTGCGACACCGTGCAAGCGTCGGACCGACATCACTACGGTGGCATGCGAGTCAGAAAAAAATGATAAAAACGTGCTCCCAGACCGACACTACCCGGGGGCTTTCAAAGAGGAGGACACGAGGACCCATCCCTCTAAACACCACCACCGCCACCCGGGCCGACAGCTGCAACCACTGACTCGAGAGAGAGGGGAAAGGGAGGAGGAGGGAGCATTCTAAGGGAACCGGGAGGGAGGAAGGGGGAAGCGGTCGAGTTGGGCGCAAGGGTATACAACAGCGGAAGGGGATCAGGATTTGTGAGTCGGGGGAGGGAGAAGGAACGGAGGCGGAAGAGAGGTGTGGGCGGTAGGAAAAAGAGGATAAACGAAGGAAATACGACTCGAAACGACAGAGCACCTCACGCACCTTATCTCTTTCCCAGTGGTGCACGGATTGAGGCACACGGCAGGGTGTTTTGAGAGCCACCGGGCACGAATTTGCATATTGCTTCACATCCAGATCCCTCGACTAATTTCACCTGGGAGTCAATTGATACCCAGAATATGGCCTCGTCCAGATGTAGCACAATTAACCTACTCGAGTCTATGAAAGGGGACGTGCTTCCACCACTTCGAAATTTTAATATATACTCCACACGCATTAGATCAAGACTATGACTCACCTGACGATAACAATCAATCCTTCATTATTGTGTAATATATATATACATAAATTACTACTTAATGAGGCCTGACATTTAAAAAGCGCCTCTTGAGACACCAGATCCACTGGTTCTCGCGAGAAGAACAATATTTAGAATATCCCTCTTCATCTAACGAAAACCCTTCTTTTAATTTCAGTTATCCGCGGATGGAAGAGAACAAGCAAATTGCATTTTAGCGCGACATATATTTTCTCCTCATTGGTATGTGGTTGAAAGAACGTTATCTTCTCTGTTTATGAGGAAGTGCTACTTACGACTACCTTGGCCAGTACGCAATCAACTTAACGTATACCCTTAAAAAGAGTAAGCTTAGTTATGTGACCCTTTCACGACGCTTTCGTCTTATCAAAAAGAAATTCGATCACTTATAGGTAAAAATTATCAAAAATGTATAATTCATTACGTCCTTGTGGAATTTTCTGGAATATTTATGTTCCACGTTCCAAAGTTGTCCTTACAACAAAGGTTTACGATACTTAAGGTTAGTCACATATGCAATTGATTTGTCAACCATCGCACCACACAAACTTTACAGGCGCATAAGATTCTGTCGTCAGGGTGCTGGTTCGCAAAAAAAATCAAATTCTCTTTTCCTCTGTTTACCGCCACCCGGAAGGAAGTATTTATATGTCACTAACTACTTGATATTTGACTTGACAATTGCTCTATCACTGAAAAAGTGAACTGCGCAACGCGTTGCAAAACGGCAATATTTTTGCCACGGAAACAAGCACTGCAATTAAGGCGCGTTTTTAATCCTAATATAATGGAACAGTGGGGACATGCTAGTTAGAGGGGGATGGAACCCATGGGTCTCCCGTCACTACTGACTAATGGGAAGTGGGTGGCTGCGGCAAAGTGGGAGGGGCCCAACAAGCAACAGCCTGGACAAGGGGAGGTAACTGACGACTCGGCTATCGGCGATTTCACGAGGGTCGCTAGTGGAAATTACTACTGCTGTCCGGCCCAAATAACAGGCATTAAAGATTTACACATTTGACAATCATTATTCGATCCCAACCATCTCGACAAATATTACAATGGTAATATCAGCTTCAGAATTTGCCAACCAGAGTTTACAACGTGTAGGAGTGGGAATAACCACAATGACGAAACTCTCCAGCGATAGCAACATCAGATATGACAGAAAACTAAGGCAAATGAATGAATTAAAGGCGCCGAAGCTCGTCTTTAATTGATTGGGGTAACTTAAAATTGATGATTATGATACAACAACTGTGAAAATTAAAGAAGTTTTACAAAGATGTGAAAAAACCTGGAAATGCACGGGAAAATTTAAGGGATGGATAATTGTATTCGCAGGTCCATAGAAAGCCTAGAGTAGCTTACGTTATCTGCAGGATGGAACGCACCCCAAGAAATTACAATCTTTGAGCTAAGAAATGCGGGCGTGTTTGTTTTGACATGAATGTGAAATAAGAATCATTGTAAAGTTATACTTTTACTGGACAGTGCTAATATACTCAAGAAATCTGGTATCACAGATTAATCATAATATTCCTTTTTAAGAAGTGTGATATCACAAGTAGGTGAGGCAACAACCCTCAATACTATTAACGATAGAACTACGGAAATTGATGGTTACATTCACAAATGGTAGATTTAAAAAAAAATCACAATGTAACACGAAACTTCATTTACGAATAAAAATAAAATTAGGAATAAATTACTCTTCGTTGAAGAAATGTCATTCACAAAAGGAACTACGAAACATGAAACCTGAATAGTCATGGAAAAAACCCATGAAGTACATAATTCTGATTTTTTTAATAACACCAAAATAGCAAGTAATTTCAAATGGAGAAACATATCCTGCCACCACGACTTATATGAAATACGTAGTTACACTTCCGCTCGTATAAAATATTTTCTGACTATGCGCAACTACAAGTATCAGAGATTAGGAGACACCCTCCGCCAATAGCATAACGTTGTAATAAACATTCAACAACATAATTTCCTACCTATACTTCTAACGATGCGCGCTATCAAGATGTTGTTTCTACACCCGTTAATTAGCAGATATACCAGTAAAAAACTTAAGATATGAGTAGCTTCGGCATATGGTATAAGAAATTGAGCAATAGGAGGAGGTAAGAATTTCATAGCTATGCAACCCCGGAATTCTCCTTCCTATTTTGTATTAAGTGTAGCTCAGGATATTACAAAATAGTCTGGAATATGTTTTACAATTGCAGGACGCTTATGGTAAAACTTCGGAAATGTGAACACCTTCAAAACGATAAGTAAATACCCAACACTTCCCTTCTCTAAACTCTAAACATGAACACATTTTCCATTGCAATAGTTCAGCGCTCCAGTCAGGAGATTTACATTGATTACAAATGAAAACCATCCACATCGAACACTGACCCTCGAGAATCAAAATGCAATTCAAATCAAGTATCGCCATGGTGTACATTTTTCATATTTGAAACAATAATGATACAAGCACATAAAATGACAAGCGTAAAGAGAAAAATTCCCGACTTCGGCAACAGTCAATACAAATCATATTCCACATCTAGGCTGAGAAAGCACAGCGCAACAAGTTCGACCAGTCTGGTAGAAAGATGTATGATCTACTGAAAGCATAAGCGAACAACTTAGCATCGAGCATGCCTGCTTTAGACGTAAACACAAACGGTACATTGAAATGTTACACAATGCAACAACGCGCTAAAATTTGAGATTAACTTTCCTGTACAACGTTATAAACAACCGATCTGTATAACTAGCTTATGATATACACTGTAGGGTCGCAACGGGGTGGCTAGAAAGAGCCTACGTAACTTTAGGGCATGAATGATTCCCACCTCTGTTAATCAGAAGACAACAAAAAATTCCAAATATTAATACAATAAAGGACTACAAAACCCACAGACTAGATCAAAAGCTCTCCTAATGTGCATCCACGACTGTTAAATTAAATATAGCAAAGGCCTTCTCCGGAGACTTCAACTAGTGCAAAGGTTGACAATAGATTTAATGGGACGGGAGGAAGAATTTACAATGAATCAATAAGTCTAATGGAGTCAGGTAGTTTAACAACAGTCTCATTAAACAATGTGAAACAACAAACAAAAATGAAAGAGTTATCACGGAAAAACAACGTGAGCTATGCTGAAAGGCACAGCGGACGCCATTACTGCTCGCCCTCTCACCCTACTCCCTAAGAGGAGCCGGACACCATCGGTCGAGCGGAGATGTTAAGATGGTGGTCACCCCACTGCTGGACATTATAGTTCCATTAACCGGCAAAAGTATCGGTATTGATTTCCTTTGTTTTTAAAATGACTCACATAACACCATCCTCAATCCATATTCTCCTTGTCATTCAAGGTAAGGTAAAACTGTCACAAAATAAATGTTACCCATATGAAGACCAAGGTAATAAAAACATTCTTCAGCTCTATCAAAATGCTTCACGGGATTATCGAAATCAACATTCAATTGTTAAATAATATCAATTGTCATCTCTTAACAGGTGGTTCCTGCAGTGATCCACAGCTTTTAGAATTGAACGTCCAGCAAAGTTACCATGAATGACAACATAAATTTAGACTTTCATATCCAAAATTTTCATAACGAATTCCAGATATGGGGAATATAAATTTGAGTCTATAGTGTCAATGTCTCGGGGTTCGAATCTTTAGACTCCGCACTAAGATCCGCAACCGGACAAGAAATCATATACAGATTGTAATTAGCAGTAAAACCGCAAGCAAACTTTGTCCTATCAAAAGCTTATACCTCAGGACATGACAAATGAAATAGACAAGGCAAAAAATCGTTTAATTCCAATTATCCCATGCCGTTTGAGGAAAAATATCAGTGGAGTGTTGTTGACAGGGCAGCTTGAACAAGATACAAGAAACACTTTAAAACAGTCATTTTTCCACGTATAATCATTCGTTAAGTTTCAGGTTAATACGGGAGTGCACCACCAGAAACCACATTGATCCCATTCCCAACAGGATCCATGCGGAAACCCTTCGCACCTACGACGGCGATGCTGGAACACAACTTGTTGCTACATGTACCCTGCCATTCCCAAAATACGCTGATCGACACATACATTCACTTCCAGAGCACTAAGGATTGCCAAAAAAATTCGCGATTAAAACTACTACAGATTACTTCGTCAGTAAATTACCTGTCACTGAAGGTAACCATATGAAAACCAGCAATACGGTCAGCGCCAAGAATGGCTTATAATCCTCTCGGCGCTTCATCTTGGGGAAGAAAAGTAGATAAATCCTCAGAGAGCACTCATCACACACTCACACAGGCGATTCGGTTCCTGCACGCCTTACTAATCACTTGTAAATTCACATATTATTTATCACAAACTTAAAAAACACGCACGCGTCCTCCACAGCGACGCTGCATCAAACCGTCACTCTTGGGTCCCTTTGTTACATTGCGGGTGATTGCGGGATTCTTCGGAAGTAGCCGCGCGAGGAAACATGGTATCACTCCGCCAGGTTCCTCCGTCCTTTTTGCCATCTCTTTCGGAGCTTTAGGAGGAAGTAAGAGCATGGATATAACTAAACTGTCGAATATTCCGTGTAATTTATAACTATATATTTATTACCACGTTTTTTGGCGACATTCACCACATCACAGTCACAATATAGATAGAGAAGAATGGTGGAACTATTTTCTGCTTTCGGATGCAGTATTTTTCTGTGACACAAAGCCATAGACAGAACCTCTAGAATCATGGGGAGCGTCTCACGGCACATGTCCATGACAAGTCTATACACAAAGATTAATATGTCTTTAAACCTCTCCGAATTGGGTAATAATAAACTTGAAATGTGTGCTATTTGTGATGTATTATTATCCTTTCACGGCGACCAGACTCAACTGATCTACCGATAAACCAATTCTATATTTCAATTCATGTACTTCGAACCAAATTTATAAATGCTTTATTCCATTACAATTGCTTCGGTGGAATAAATAAATTCAACTGACAAAACTCGGTTTGATATTACCTAGAGGTTTCACGATGAAAGAACCCTTATGATACTCTACATGAATAACATTAATTCGCCGCTGCCGATATAAACAATGAACTGTACTCTTCCGTGAAATATTGAGTTCATCGCACAGTTTCCGAAGTTTCGGTCTCTATACTTCTATTCCTAAAGATTGGGCTAAACAAATTTTCAGAAATTCCCTCTCATGTCTTTTAAAATATTACCGAGGATAACAGCCAATGAGGCTCGAGAAAACAAGTGAATGCGGAAACGAAGTGCGCTGTAAACAAATGGCTGTTCCTGCTGATCTCTCAGACCGTGATGAAAAAATATACCCATTTAGGTGTTTTTCTAAATGAAGAGCACACTAATAGCCGAAAGTTGAAATGAATCAGCTGTCATCGAGTGTATTTTTGTTGAATGATCATCAGCGGCGATCTATTATTTCATCAAGTCCTTTAAAAAAAAGCTTTTATCCAAGATACTAAAATCTCGTTGCCAACGAAATGGAGAATCCTCTTTCAGTTGTCAATCGACAAATTTTAGAAATAAAGAAGAAAATTCAGCTATCAGGTAAACTTATATTGCAGTATTCGAATAACCCATAATATTCTTAGGAATGACTGTGGGGTTCATCTCTTCCAGAGGGGCAGCGAAAGGCCCATCACGAGGAATGCGACGCGGAAAGGAAGAAAAATGCGGAAAAAATACACCAGTTAAAAATTGAAATGAAGGAGCTGAGAAAAAATCTCGCAAAGAAGCCAGAAAAAGTTTGTTAGAACTCAGATAATATTGGATGATCGTCATAATACTTATAAGACTCCGCGCTAATTATTTATAAATTAAAACGTAATCAAACTCGAAAAATACCCGTGTGCAACTTTCCTTTTATTCTTTATCCTTTTTTTTTACATACATTTTTATGCAAATCGTTCATAAGTAGACTGTTCAAAGGAGCAATAGCTTTGTTCTAAGCAGGGGCGGCTCCAGACCAGAGGTTCGGGGTTGGGAGGCAAACGGGGGGCGGGGGGGGGGGGGGTTATTGTCTGCACCATTGGCTCTGGAGGTATTGAACACTTCCCAGGAAAAGGGGGATTCCGGGGGTTTCGTCCCAGGAAATCGCAACAAAATATGTGTAAAATGAAAAAGAAACTTATTTAGCATAAGACATATTGCCTACCATCGTACTTCACAGCATAAGATAATTTTGGCTTTTAGTTTTAGGTCTATAAAAAATAAATAAGAAACACCAGGATTTGGGGGGGGGGGGGGGGCAATTTCCCCTACTGCCCCTTGGAGCCGCCAATTGTTCTTAGTAGGTTAAAAATGTTTTTGAGCTGGCGGGATAAAAGCGCACATTAACCAAGATTTTTAATAGATACAAATTAATGCTAGCATTGAGTTGGTAAAAGTAATACCATGTGTATTCTCCAAAATTTCTAGTGTTTGTCATTTTCCTTTTCAAGTGCGGTGACATAATATTTAAGGTCAAAGGCCAAAGTACTAAATGTAGGCCTGCAGTAAGTAAAGTAACTACCCAAGAAGCAATATCTGTCCTAGATCAACAAATTTTGGATCTCAAAAAAAAGCTTGATCTTCTTCGCCATCAGGTGACCAAGGTAAGTGAATTTCCTTTTACAGTCTCTGAAACTGCAGTCTGAAAGAAAATAAAAACTTCTCGTCATATTGATTTTGGAAAATTTAAGTCCTTTAACTGTTAGGCTCATAAGAATTATTAATCTTGAGAAAGTTCCAAGAAAGCTTATGGTTTTCCAGGCATTTTTTTCTTACTCTAACCCACTCATGAAATTATTGTCCTATATATTTTTCAGGGTAGAGAAAGAATGAGAAGCTTGGCGGAGGAGTATCAAGAACTTGTAGTTCAGCATGTGATCAGCCAGCAAAAGGCCAAGATAGGAACACCAGAAAGTTTTGTAAATGCATCCGTATTTTTGGATATTAAAAATACCAGTGAATAAATTCCTTTTGAGTTTTTCCTGGGGATTATGCATGTCACACCACCTTGAATTTATAAAATAATGTTTACATGCATGTTCGAATTTGTAAAAATGTATTTGAGAACTGAAAATAATGCACTAAAGAAATATTAAAGACGAACAGCAGTAAAAAGCAGCTCAGGCAATTTAAGATGGATCAGTATTACTTTTTCCATTTTTCCTCAGTGTTTGCTTGACATTTTTGTAGTCCCATTGCATGGAACATCATTGAATAATCAGTTATGCTTAAATATTGCTATGCCCCCTGAATCTCTACCTCCACCAGTGATTGACACTCGGGAAAAAAATTGTTTATGTCTTTACTTTAGCTGAGTCTTAGAAAGTGTTGCTCATGGCACAATTTTTCAGTTTTGTCAGCACCCATATGCCATCAGAAATGGTATCTTATGATGGCAGGCAACAAAAAATGGCGAATGTGGATATCATTGCAAGGTAAGGCAGAGATAGAGTGATAACTACTGGATTGATCATTACAGAGTGATATATTCTAGAGTAAGGGCGTAACCAAGGGGGGGTGGCAAGGAATTCGTGCCCAACCCCCGCAACAATGGACAAAAAGCTCAATTTTAATATCCTACATTCAAATTTTGATAAATGCTAATCAAAAGCAGGTAATTGGTTTTGACGTGTTGTAGGTAAAATCCTTATTAAAGGTATGTTTTCCAAGGAACAACTGTGGCGATCATCACTAGTAAGAGTCGCCGAGGGGTTTTCTTACTAGCAGCTGCGATTAGGTTCTTAAGCAACTATGTCAGTAATATCTGCACTCTTGAGGTCCGAATAAGTGACGAGCATGAGTTTAAAAATAGGTGTGTTCCTTCTTTTTTTACTGTGTAAGGAAGAAGACGATGATAATAATAATAATAATAATATTTATTTTCACGGGGGTTAACCCATTTACAAAAATTAAATTGAAAGAAAATACAAGAAAAATTACAATTTCAAAACAGACAAGATTGAATTACAAAACAATTACATTGGAATTTACATACATTCGAAGATTATTATTTATATTATAAAATTAAGATCGCTATTATTATTATAGCAAACTGATATATGACATTGACATGCAAAGTCTTTCTTCCGAGAAGAAAACTGCTCATCAGATATTTAAAACTAGGAGTGAAGAGAAACAATCTTCCACATTGATCAAAAACCACTTCCTGAAACAATGGTGCATATCATATAGCGTGGATATTGATGCTGTGATCGACAAATACTTTAAAAAACGCAAGCACCATGTTGAATTTTCAATTTAAGTTTTAGTCATGTAATTACCATAGGTTTTCAGTTTTTAATTGTATTAACCATAATTAAGTGTAACAGCTGTTATCATAAGGCTTGTTTTGAAATAAATTGGTTATAAACTCTGTCAATTTTTCTGTTATTTTACATGCCCATAGGCGCACAAATACTAATCGCCCCTCCCAAGAGCTTTATGTCCCTGGTTATGCCCTTGTAGAGAGAATGAAAGTCAGTTTGGGGTTGCTATAGTAATGATCAGAAAACTAGATAGAAAAGCTATAAATCCAGATCAAATGAGTGATAGGATAGTTGAGATAAATACAGATCCACCAAATTTGTTCATAATTCTTGTGTATATGCCTCCATTAAGCCACAGGGAGAATTAAGATAGAGTATAAAATCAGCTGAGAGAATTAATAGGAGACATACCTGGAAGTAAACCCCTGATTGTAATGGAGGATTGGCGTATGGTGGAGGGTGAAAGAAGAGATGGGGAGATGTATGGAATTATGGGCTAGGAAGGTGAAACGAAAGCTGGTGTGCGATCTCAGTTCTTGATAAAATGTGCACTCGTGCTATTGTTATTTTTCAATTCTCCCTAGAAGAGAGGAAAGGTGATTGTCATGCGTCACGGTAAAATTTGGTCACATGATTTACATCTCTAGTTTCCATTGATGCACTGCATTCTTAGGACAGTAACTGTGAGCATTGTCCCTCTATAGCAGTTTGCGTTTTAGATAACGATAATGACAATGCAAAATAATGAACTGTGATCCCACCCCTGCTGAGTCTTTATGCAGAAATAGTGATCACATATGCATTGGTCAAGCATTATCCTATATGTAAGTATACTTGGTAAAGGTCAGCAAAACACAGGTTCCAGGTAGATTATGTAATGGTGAGACATGGATTTTAAGATGGGCGCCCATACACGGGGGCAAGGGCTCCTCCCCCCCCCCCCCCCCCTGGTCTCCTGAGAAAAATAAAAATGGGAAGGAAAATTTTATTTATTTATTGTTTTTGCAGGATTAAATTAATATTTGGTAACAAATTTAGAAAATTGTCATTCACCTAAGATGTTCCAAAAATGTACTCCTGAGACCACAAATTTACTAAACTTTCTGGGAGAGGGCTCCTCGGACCCTCCCCTTCTTAAACCTATGTCTCGCCCCACCCTGGAAACTATTGTATGGGCGCCCATGGATTTAAGAGCAGCATTATTACCTCGCACAGTTTTCTAGGGGGTGATGCAGACTAAGGCCATAACTTAGAGGTAATGGAATGGTACATTTGATTTAAAAAGGTAATATATAATGGATAGGAGGGTATGAACGTGGAAAAAGAAGGCTATTTTGGGGAGATAAAGGAGTAATAGCAGGCTGATCAAATCGTGGTCACATTACAGGAAGTCACCACACTAGTATCCGCATAACATTCAGCCTTGCATTTGCAAATATGATGTGATGACATTCCTTCCCATAAACTAGTCCCCCAATTGGATCTCCGGGGTGGGACCAATGGGAGGGGAACATCAGTGAAGGAGGACTAATGCAGGATAGGGGCATGGAATGTGAGGTCCCCTCTAGGTGATGGAGGTGTCATCCTTATTCTATTGCAAGGAACTCCTATGAAGGCTACTTTCTTGTGACTATCCTTAGTTGGCATGAATTCCCCCTCTGCCTGCTGCCACTAAATCGTGTATTAGTTGCACATCTCGTGAGAATTATTTTCTTTCTTCTCTCCCTGGCACTGCAGCTAGAGCCCTTAAATAGCTCATCAGGGGGTGACAGAATGTACAAACACAAGGAGGCTTGCGAGTCGTACGTACACAAAGGAGGGGAAGCATGGGCAAAGGAAAATGGGTATTAACCCATGGATGTTACAATATATACTCATTTTTATTAAATAGACTCAATTATTGGAGGGGGAACTCTTTGAGCTTCAGATCAGAGGTCCAAGTTTCAAAATAAAGTAAGTCATGCACGGCATGACCCAAGCTGAGTGATTATCTGGGTGCCAAATCTTTCTGGGAAACTGTAGGCAGTGCAGGGAAAGTAGCAGTCTCCTCTACCTGGTTGTCTGAAGGCTGAATGCTTTGGAGGCAACTTCTACCCTCACCAATGAAAGTGGCGTTTGGGATTGTACCCATCCACTCATATATCCCTAGAGACTGTGGAATGACAAGGATGTTCATTGACAATGATTATCCAAATAACCTTCACCATATCAAGGCATTGCAAGTATTGTATGAGCAGTAGAATAACTCAAGTACACTTTCCATACATTTAAGCATGTCAGAAACACAACTTGCCCAGCATACACTGTGCACAGTTAAAAGACCAAGCTTTCTGGTTTACCCTGCATCTCAATTAATGTCAACCATTTTTACTCCAGAAGCATACTGCATGATGTATGATGACTATCTGCACCCCATCTATTAAAAAAAAACCTGTACCACATTTGCTCTGGGGTGAAGTGTCTTTATGGGTGCTGCTTCCCAAATATAAGTTTTAATGATATAAATGATAGCAACTTTGTCATCACATGCACAATTATGCACAAAAGGCTAGTTCTCAAAAAGGCACCTTTAGAAAACTGATTCTGCTTACTAAGGAGCACACATTTTGAGTTTTTACATGGAATTTATAGGCTACTGATTTTTCCAGCACATTCGATCTTTAGAGAATCAGCTGCATAGAATCGAAATGAGTGTCGCTGAAGCTTGTCATGTTCGTCGCAAATATCGTTCCATCAGGGCTGGTTTACTGGAGGACAGTGCTAGTTACGAAAGCACCCTCAGAAGATTGGAAGAATCACTGCAAAAGCAGGAAGAAGAAATTAGAAGGCAACAGGTTAAGTAGCAACTACATTTTTGACTATTGGTATTTTTATTTCATAAGTACCCCAATAGGAATATTATTGGGAAAAATAATTGAGCCAATCAATTGAAATTTTAGATTCAATTGAATTTTACATATTTGACTTCTTTTTTGAATGCAGAATTTGGCAAGTTTCACTGTGCAGTAAAAATATTAAAGGGAAGTCCTCATATTAACCCTTTGACTGGGGAATCAATCAGGTATTCAAACATCCACAGGTGCATTAGTATTTTCCTCTCTTGTATTTTCTGCCCTCTATCAGCATCTCCCCCAATATTGAGAGTAGAGTGGACTTGAGATGGGCAATAAAAGGCCAAAAGATCTTGGAGACACTATATAAAAGTAGCACATAAGTTTAGAAGCCTTTAACTTTTTTTTGCAAAAGTGTATAATCACCAGTTGACAGCAGTCTACTTCGCTGATCTTCAATAGATGATGGGAGCATTTAAAGGGTTAATAGATGGAGACACATAATTCCTTCAAATTCCCAATAGCATATGCTTGAATCCATTTGTATTTAAAATCATAGGCTATACCCAAATAGTCTAACATGTTGGGCTACAAAGGGGCCACTGTTGGGTCTTTATTGGCTGGCCCAATATGTTTGGTTATTGGGGTAAGCTCCAACCATTTCACTAAAAAATTATGGTAATGTAAAATGCTGTGTAGGTCAGGAATCCACAATAATAAAATTTTATTTGTAGGAAGTCAACAAAGAAGCTGTCAGCTTGAGAGATGCCACTAAAGGATCGTTGCTAAAACAGGAAGAGGAAGCACTTATGGTGGGGAAAGAAAGAGAACAGGGACTCCAAGAATGCAGGTAATTGCTTCTTCATTCTAGTCTTTATTATGATGTTAAAACAAAAGGTATTGGCTGGGTCTTGGTGAACTATTTGCAAAGTGTCATTAGATTAGCCAGGCTCTGACAGCTGGAAAAGGCACACCCCACAAATCAAATGAGAAGCAAAGGATCATACCCAGATAGCATGTAAGCAAGCTTCAGTAACAGATTGATTTTACCTTGTTGCAACAATGTTGACAAGGCAAATTTGATGCAAGCTTGTATCATGCTTTTCACGAAAAGCTTGCCAAGAAAATTCCTGATTCAAGCTTAAACCCAGTTTCAATCAAACAAAAATCAACAAAAATCAACAAAAAACAAGGTTGAATCAAGCTTGACGAAGGCTATTATTCTTTTCAAATATCTTCGGAGCAGTGAGGCAAGACTAAAACTTATACACTAAGAGAAAGTTGCTCTACTCAGATACAATAGGTATGGCCTCTCAGAAAGTCAGTTGCTCTCAGACCTCTGTAGGGTGAACTTTGTGAATCTGCCAATGGTGCTGCCATATTTCATGATTTTGACCTTGTAAAGGGGAGTCCACCAGCTCTTCAGCAAAGATTGAAGTGTATTGCCCTCGGTTGGAGGTGATGAGTTCGGCACTCTCCTTCGTAAGGGGGAGTTCAACGGCTCTTCGGCAATGATTGCAGTGCACTGCACTTGGTTGGAGGATCTGATGAGTCAAGAGCTCTCCATCCACCAACCTCTGCCCTTAACGTGGCACAGGGGCTTGAACATGGAGGGAATCACGGTGATATGCTGCTCTCTGGGTAGGGAGAGCACCTGGGCCGAGTCACCGCCTTCCGTCGACCACAGAGGCTCAGGCTTCCAGCTCTAAGGTGTCGGTAGGACACTCAAATTAATTGTGTTTGTCTTAGTAACGCCTTGCAGATGCAGATTCCAGGTTTTGTGATGGGATGCATTCATCCTAAATGATAGAATTCATTGTTACAAAAACACAGTACAAAATTCCACTAATTATTTTAATGCTGTCGACCGGTTTCGACGTCTAAAGCATCATTTACAAGACAAAACAGAAGGAAATGCTAGCCTTATATAATAAAGAAGAACATGGAGAAATGAGGGGAGGTCAGGAATTGACGGTTGGTTGGAATGAGGACGGGTCGGGGAGAAGACTAAGTTACGTGGGGAAAGGGGGGCGGGGTAGGAGTAAGGTCGGTAGTGGTGAAATGCAAGGAGGGAGTGAGCTTTTTCAAAGCTATCACATTTATCAATGGTAGACCACAGGATAGGAACATTTGAAATCCATCAAGACAATTCTTCATTCTATCTTCAATTTCCACAAAGTATCGCCACAATTGATTAATTTGATCCTAAATGATGATCGGGCACCAAACATTGCGACCCTTCTTACCGTTCCCATTTCCTTTTTCTCACCTTTCCCCCAAGGTGGATAACCGGGTTGAATAATAGGAACCAGCCAGTTGGGTTTTCATTGTGCTGTAGATGCTTTCTCTAGGGCCTCTCTCATTCTGCATAGAAAAGCTCACTGTTTTTCGGGAGAAGATAGATGTGCTCTGCTCATGGTTTGAGTCTGATGATTCAAGCTCTTTCCATCCCCCACCTCTGCCTTGACGTGTCGCAGGATCTTGAGCTCAGGTGGGTCTCCCTCCAATGACCAAAGACTTGTGTGAAAAAGACACTCAAACTAATTGCGTTTGCCTGAACACGCCTTGAGTAAGTAAATCCGAGGTTTTGTGACGGGATCCGTTCATTATCTATATATTGATGAATGGGTCCCAAACACTGTGACCTCTTCCCACTTCCTTTACCCTTCCCCCCAGCTGAATAACCGGGTTGAATTTTTACTAGGAACTGGCCAGCAGGGTTTCCCTGACATAGTAGCATCTTTATGAGGGCCTCTCTCATTGTTGGCTGCGTGGATTCTCCAGCTGAAGGGGTTATGGGATAAGCTATAAGCAATGTCTAGCTCTAGCTGCCTTTCTCAGAGGCAGTTCCCCACCCACCAGCAGCAGAGACCTCTGAACTGTTCCAGGCTTTCTCGAAAGTCACCCGCTCCTAAAAAAGTTAGACCTGCCCTCTCAGCTCCCAAGATCTTTGAAAAGTATAATATGTATGTGGTAACCTTGTTTCACATTTACAAGCATCAGGCCTGATTCAAGTTTGTTGACTTGGTGCAACAAGATTTATTTCAGCTTACTATCTGAGTTGGTGAACACATTTAAAAAATGATTTTTCATGCTTGATAAGGTCAGAAAATATGTTTTTAAAAATTATATTGCCCACAGTTGAGGGAAAGGTAAATAGGTTTAAGTTCTTCTCAGATATGTAGTGCATTAAAATATTTATGGTCATCTCAAAATTCAGGGCTGAATGCAACCATTTAGGTGTAGCTGCTAAGAAATTAGTGCCATCTGCCAAAAGATTAGCCCTCATGCCATGGGCGGTCCCAGGGGGTCAAGGGGGTCATGCCCCCCCCTCCCCCAAATCTTGAATATGTATGGCCTATAATGAGCAAGGACTGAAAATATACCTAAGTATTTTTATTTTACGTATTTTTTCTTGACATCTAGAAGAAATTGCCATTTTTATTGCTAAAACGATCACGTCCCCTCCTCCTTGGTATTGGCCTCAACAGTAAATTTTAAAACTTGGAACCCATGATGATGACCCCCCCCCAAAAGTTAAGGCTGAGACCACCCTTGCCTCATGCTACTATTTTTAAGCTGGCAGCAGCATTTCAGCACCTCTTCTCACAATTCAGGGGTGGTAGCCACAAATATCCATAATTAGGCTGGTTGCAAAGAGTTAAGTAATATTGTTTCACAATTCAGACACGAATTAAAAATCTTACCTGGATGCTTCAAATTGGTGAAAGTCAATTGCAAAAATGTAGGGCTTGATTTTGCAGGATATGGCTGGTTGTGACTACTCTGAGGTAAAAGAAAAATGAAAAGAAATGGGGTTAATTGTGGAGGGGTCATCTATTGACCTCCCATGAAAGTGCAAAAACTTCCACCTGCAGATATATGAATTGGCTGGCATTGTTAAATGTGTACAGTCATTATTTCGTAAATCAAGGTGCCAATAAACATTTAAATGTTTAAACATGTAATTGTATGAAGTGATATTCGTCTATAAAATATATCAAGGGACATTTGCATCTTAATCTGATACCCTTTTCCAAATCCAGTTGTCTAAAATGAACAAACTATCAAAAGATTTTGTCGTGCATAAATGTCATGAGGCAATTTACTTTTGTTTTCCTAAAAATTGTAAAAAGCAGATAAAAAGTATTTCATATTTACCTCATGGCAATATTTTCTATATCAAAGCTTGTAATGCCAACTCTACAAATAGATGAATTACAAAATTGTCAACTTATATTTCACAGCTATGGTAAAATCACCAGATTAATACATAATGCAAGGGGCATCTTTAATACACCTCACAAATTGAAAACCTTGGAAACTATTTGAAGAATATGATTCACTATTCATGTGTTATTTTTGATAAACTTTATAATGAAAATAAATGCATTATCTTTCACCATTAAACTCCCATATTCTTCCTGAATATTTTTAATAAACCCTATTCTCCCCCCCCCCCTCCGGATATAAACCCCCGTCCCCCACCCATCTCTATTTTTGGAAATGGAGACCTAATTTCTATCCATACTTACTCTCAAACCACGAATTTCCTTCTTAATAATCTTCTTTAAATAAAAAAAATTACGTTAGTCATTTATTCAGAGTATCCGCAGATCTAACGCAAGGAAAAATATTCAAGACGCAGTTGTATCGCGGGTTGCATATATTGACTTTACGCGTCATCGTAGGGATCCATAGAAACATCGTCATGATGGGAAATCATTGGGATGATAAAATAATATTACCCATTTTTCTCCGTTGTTTTGGACCATTAGCCACAGAATTTCTGTGTGGCTTTCTCTTTTCATTTTCGAAAATTGCTCCGGTTAAGTTCCTTTCCTTTCCTCCTTTTTGAGTAACGACATACCTATCTCAATTTGTCATCCAGTATGCTTGAGTCTTTAGCTGCACCTGTAAATACAAAATGACCAATATTCTGCTTCTAGGCGCAAAGTAGAAGAGAGAGCAAAGGCCCTGATATCATTAGAAAACAAAATGTTTCCTGCAGCTTCACATAGAGATGGCGGCAATGGCTCTCCAACATCTCCAAAATCTCACAGCCCTCGCCACGGTAAGACTCCAAGTGCTCACAGATTGTTCAAACAAGCTGCAGGAGGTGTCGGAGACAAAACTGGGTACCAAAGTTCTAGTGAAGAGGAAGATGAAAATGTGCAAAAAGTTGCCACATTGGAAGCAGCATTCGCCAAACTAAAGGAGGCAACAGGTAGGTCTATTATTATCATCATTGATCAATATGAGTACCTACTACTAATTTAATGCTTCTCATTCATTCATCATTATAATTACAACTCACTACGTTAAAAACCTGTGCTATCTATATGCACTCATATTTTTTATAAAAAATACACACACCATGAGTGCACAGATTTGTAATAAACCTACTTTTGCACATAAGCATGTCCATGAGAGTGGAATAAAGGTGACAGTTGGTCTTAACCAACACAAGAAGATAGAAGTGACCTATTTATATACCTCCCATAGATACAACCAAATATCAATAAACAAACATATTATCATTGCATACTTGAGCCGGGATCAATAGCATCCAGGCCTTGCTTCAGGTGATTACTCTTAAAATTAGAGATTCTGGCCTTTCACTTATCGTGGGCTGTTAAGTTCCCAACTTAAGCATGATCACTCTACATTGCCATAGTAGCAAAAGCAACCTACTAGTAGAAATAGCCAAACTGGGGACCATCCAACATGACAGGATTGAAACACTCTGCATACCATATCCAGCCAATGGTTACGCTATCTTATCAAAATTATTGGTGAAGTTTCGTGTCTAAATTAACCATGAGGTCAAATTTGTCCACGATTTTGCAATCCCTAATGTCTTATATACCTATGCCTTATCCCTAAAAGGATGATCTCATCTGGTAGAGATCATCATCATCATCATTGGTGCATCTGCCTGCAGACAGGTTTCAACGGTAGCGTTGTCTCCACAGCATTCTGTCCTGGGCCTCTCTCTTCATCTCTGCATAACTCCTTCCTTCTTTTATACCCCTCAGCATTCCGTACCTCCTCCTTCTTCTTCCTACATTCTCTTCTTCTATTAATTTCTGTAGGCTGTTATTCCTTAAAATATGTCCAATCCATTTTGCCTTTCTCTTTTTAATTTCTCTCAGTATACTTCTTTCTTCTCCAATCCTCCTTAGCACTTCTTCATTCGTGATCTTATCTTTCCATCCAATCTTCTCCATTTGTTGCCATAGCCACATTTCAAAGCTTTCTAAGTACTTTTCTTCTCTCTTCTTCAACGTCCACGTTTCGCATCCATACAACACAATGCTCCATATAAAGCATTTTGCAAATCTTTTCCTAATATCCATCTTGATGTTCCTTGCTGTCACCAGTTCTTTAATCTTGCTAAATGCTTCTTTTCCTTGCCCAATTCTGCTTTTAATTTCTTCAGTACAGTTGCCACTCTGTGTAACTATACTTCCCAGGTACTTGAAAGAGCTTATTTGTTTTAATTTTTCTACCTCCAGCCCCATATATTTAAGGGCCCTTCTGTCTTCGCTATTCTCATTACCTTAGTTTTATTGATGTTTATTTTCATTCCGTAGTCTTCCCTCTTCTTCCTAATTCTTTCCATCACTTTCTGAAGTTCTTCTTCATTCTCTGCTATTATAGCCTGGTCATCAGCATATTTGATGGATTTTATTCTCTCACCTCCCACTTTTATCCCCCCGATGTCTTCTAAAACTTCTTCCAGCAGTTTGTCAGCATACAAGTTAAAGAGACATGGTGACAGACAGCAACCCTGCCTAACTCCCCTTCCAATTGTGGTTTCCTTTGTTTCCTCGTCCCCAATTCTTACAGAAACTTTCTGATGGATGTACATCTGCTTTATTAATCTTCTATCCTTCCAGTCTATATCTATCTATGGTAGAGATACCCTCTAAAAATTAGAAATAATGCCATGTATGCATTTACTAGCTCAAAACAATTTAAAATGAATACTTCAAAATATTTTGTTACAAAAAATTGGGGAATGGAGGATAAAATGAGATAGGTATTCACTAAAATTCACAATATTGATGGCAAGGAAATAAGTTTTGTAATATCTACATTTATAATTACCACTTTAAAGACAAACTTTTGAAAGTAGAAGTAGTTATTTGGGGAGCCAGCTAACGGCGGTCATATGTACCAGTAAGTATGAATGGGTGGGATCAATGGAAAACGGCATTTGCTAATTCGGGAATTAGAGGAAGGGTAGAGAAATTTCTGTCATCAGAGTTAGCCTGCAGTCAATGAAAGGCACCATGGTGAACACTGTTAATAAAGCATCGGAGGGACAAAGCGCTGAGCCTGAGGTGTCCTCCACACTGCACCCAAATTGTGATGGAGATTTCATTGAAGAATTTCCAACATCGCAAGGATTCAAACCCAGGCTCTTGTGATGGGAAGTTATAACTAGTCTATAGAGCTCTATCTACCACACCAACATGATCCTCATAAATATTTCAAGACCTTATGTAATTTTTTGTCATAAATAAGAAAGCATAAAATCCATGCATGTATTAGCTAATGTGGTGAATTGAATATTTATTCAGGAGAGACAAACACTGAAGATGTCCTCAAACGCTTCCAAAAACAACGAGAGACTCAAGGTCGCCTGACTTATCTCCGGCGTGTGGCTGAGGAGGAGAAGGCCAAGTTTACCACTGATCGAGAATCCATGCAGGAAGAACTTCACTCATCACAGTTTGCTCAAGTCTGCAACACAGAGCAGTAAGTAAACTTTTAAATCAGATGTTAACCACCCATCGATAAACATCCACATCAACTACCCGACTGTGTATAATATGTATCCACCATAAAAACCAAAACTCACAGTTAAACTCGCATCAACCTAAATGCTACATAATCTCATGGTTGAGGTTAACCAGATGTTATTTTACCAAGCCATGAGAAAATATTTCATTTCATATGCACATTGAGGTGATATTAAAAAGTTAATTCTCAACAAGCCGTAGCAGACATCCAGAATCACAATAACAAAACCATTTTTTGAGTGTTTCTCAGGGCAAATTATGCAAAACACACAAACCAGTAAATTTGGGTGTTCGGTTTAAAATGAGTTAACAAATCATTTTCAGCTAGTTATTATGGATAAAGTTCAAGAAATGCACAAATGGATGGCAGGCTCATCACTTTGTTCCAATGATAAATAATATATGAATTAGTATTCACTAGTATTTTTAGTGTAAGTAATTTATTGTGAGTTTTTGTTTTATTGATGTCATATATCACACATAGGTACCTATTTGCCTTTAATGAATATATAAATTATCAAGAAAAAATACAGGAAAACAACGGCACATATTTCGCAGGATATAGGTAAATGTTCACCTGTTCCATAAGCACCAACTTCATATTTCCCCATTCTCAACTATAAGTAGGTAGTACATATTTTCATGCTCATTCTGGTAGTCTTTTCATGTTAGCAGCTTGCAGAGCTAAAATTCAAGCAGTAAGTAATGCTAATGATATATTTCACTGATAGAGGTACATCGTTATGTACAATGGGAAAAATACTGAGGAGCATATTTAAGTTGGTTATATTGGCTACCTAATGTAAAATTTAAAATTATGTATCACAGGTTTATCGTTTCTAAAACTTTTGTTAAGTAATCAATTTTTCCCATTTATCATTCCCAAATTGAACTTGTACCAAGAATTTCAAGGCTCCAGTGATGAACTTAATATTTTTTTAAATGCAGCATGACCACCAATATTCCAAAAAAAACAATGCTTTTATTAAATGCATACATATATGTATACTCTACTCACAAAGTGATTGAATCTGTCTCTCTTGTAGAGTAATTTTATAGCAATAAAATCCTTGTGTGTTCTCTCCTGACTCAAAGGAATTTGGAGGAAATAGAAAATACAAAGCAGCTCATAGAAAAAGAAAATGCAAGCAAGGAAGTGGCAATAGAAAAATATAATGTCTTGCTGGAGCATATAAGTGCAATTAAAGGAAAGCTTTATAATTATTGCCAAACTCTACAGGTAAGTAGAATACCTACAAACCATTTTCAAAGGACTACACCTACCTTTTTGCCTCAAATTACATCCGAGTGATTAAAGACCAAATGTATGATTTTTTTATAATTCACTCCCCAGCTGCCAAATGATCAACCGCTCCCTCGCTTATCAGCTGATCCAGAATATGCTCTCACGATTATTGCTGTACTTAAACAAAAGCTTGAGTGGGTCAAGGACTTCACAGCCAGTGGAGCTTATGATCGAAAACTCTCCAATGCTCAAAGACAAGAGGTAAAGACATTATATATCAATCATAAGTAGCAAGAGAGCATCAAACTAAATACCTATTTATGAAAGCTAAGGATGTTAATTTGTTATTATGCTTTTTCTTGAGAAGAGATAGGTTTTCCCTATCTAAACCTTTGTTTCTGCATTATGGTGGATTAATTACATCAATCTATGGTCAAGTAAATTTGGAAAATATCTTTTAATATAGAATGAAGGGGCTCTCCTTCCAAGCAAGAAGCTTCCAGATGATATGCAAGCAAGTGGAGCAGTATTCATGCTGGATCGAAGACCTGCAGCTGTGCCTGATGTTGACATTGATCTGGAAGAAGATGGAGGGGGTCACGGGAAAGGAGGACCATCTGGACCAGAAGAGATCCCCACCAGGGCATTCCTGAAGAGACAAGCTCAGCTCATTGTTGATGCCAAAGCAAGAAGGAGATTCTTTGTTGTCAGGGGACCAGTAGGTGCAGCAGCAGTAGGGTCAAAGATAAGAAGAGACAAGTAGATAAGAGGAAGATTTATCACACATTTGAATTAAAGCACCCAGAAGGTATCTCTGATGCAAGTAAATGTTGAGAGTCTCCTGCGTTTGCTCTCTGCTGCATCAAAGTAAGCTCTTAAACCATACGGCATCGTCCAATATTTGGTGAATTGTATACTGTCAATCGCTTATGAACAGATGTATTCAACATTTCATGGGGAATCATGCTAATATATAAAAATGTGATGGTTTCTGTGTGTCTGTAGCTCGAGTTACTCGAGTTTATTGATCAATCACTCAAAATGGCTGAACCAATTACTTTGAATTTTTGCATGTGGGTATTTGAGTGCACTGGGACGAACATAGGCAATATTAATATTTCCTCAGGGCCCCTAGATTTTACTCCCATTAGAAAAGAATTGGAATCAGTGGGTACAGAGGCTGGTTTTTTTGCTTTTTTAAATTACTTGCACTCAGGATATGGAATTGAAATATTCACTATCAGATGGCTAAAAGAATGAAGTATTTAATTTTTGCATTCCATTGTTTTATGTTTCGTTTTTGCTTAAAAATTAGGTTTTCAATACATACCAATATTATCAATTTTTCTGAGATTTAAACAATAGCACATTTCCTTGGCAACCTGATCAATGGCTATTAATGGGAAATTTTGCCCAGGCCTTTTATGGCTTACATTATATTAAATAAATAAATAAAGCAACTTTTAGTGAGATTTCAGTTGGTGTATTATTTACCCCAGACTCTCCATTTACGTTTAATGGCTTTTGCAGTGTATCTGCATTTAGCACGTCACATTAATTCTTATAGTATTTTGGTAGTAGTATTTTTGTTTAACATGCTTCGACAGCTAAGGTCATTTCGCACATACTGTCTGCCACGTGCAGACAGGGGCAACAGCACTCAGACAAATCGGGGGATCACCCCTCCAAATTCGAGCCGAGCCCAACGATGCTTAACTTCAGTGACTGATCGGGAACCAGTGTTTCCATCGTGGCAGGCTGTTGCCCTTAATTCTTATAATCACATTCAATGGATTTCATGTTTTCTTTCTCCCACTTAATTTTAACGGGGTTCCACATCTTCCCCTAATTAGCATTATTTATGGCAGCAGTATGTAATCACATTACCAAATAGTAGGGATTTGCGAGTACTCGAAAATTCGAGTCGAGTCGACGGAGCTGCCGAAGCCAATTGGTTCAGAAATCTGCTGACAGGAAGCGCTATCATAGTAAAATTGCCTAAAATCGATCATTTTGCGGATATGTTCCTCGGCTATGAGAAGTGATACGAAAATGAGCATTGATATAAGTTTTAGCTGTATCCTTTATCTTTCAATATGGATACTTCTCAAGTACATAAGTTCAATACAAGAACTGTAGTAGTGTAGAGCAAAGAGGATGTTCAAAGCTTTTTTCCTCAGGCCTTCCAGGGGGGTGTTACCCGCTGGGAGTCCCTCATCAGTTATGGCAGCGAACCAAAAGTATCACATTTCACTCCACGCTTTCCCATGCCCTAACTTCTCACGTGGCTTCCACTAGTTGGGGGGGAGGGGAGCGTCCTTTCGGGAGCCTCAGCAGCCAACTTCCATGGTTCCAATTAGTTCCAACATTGGCCGCAACACAGGCCTGTGTGTGGATGACCGTTATTTAGGACAATTTGAATGGTATCCACACCCATCAAGGCGTGAAGCATTTCACACTCCTTCATTGGCAATTTGGTGCGATGGTAGCGCCAAGGCCAACCTGGGCCTCCGATTAAGCAGACTTCTTCGTCTTTGCTCTCTCCCCCCACCCCTTCCAACACTTGATACTTTTTTCAGGTTCGCTTCGGGAGGATGGTGGTAAATCATTCTGAGATGAGCACAGGCTGACAGTGTCTTCCCCTCTCGACTCGTATTTCGGCTTGGGTGATTCTTTGACACCACCCGGGATCATTCGGGGGTCGCATCCTTCTGCTCAGAGGCTCGCTGACTCAAAAAGCATTGACAGCTAATTTCCTTGCGTGCCCCTCCCACACCTCCCTAGGCCACCCTCTCGCTTAGGATGAGAAAACATCACTGCTAATTTTTGGACAAGAAGAAATTAATGAGGGCGGAACACATTCTGCGAGAACAATATGGGATTCATGCGAGAAGATCGCTCCTTTGCCTTACATAAACAATGAATGTTGCCATTATCAATTTACAATGTTCATTGTTTACTTGCGTCATAATTTTTACGGATGAGTCGGAAGTATGGCAAAAGTCGAAAGCCAACACTGGGTTTATACGGCCGGTACTCGAACGAATCGAGGGATCCGTTATTTAAGTCGATTCAAATATTGTAACCTTACCCCGGTGGTGGCGGTGAGGTAGATTTCGCACTTCCTCGTGGTTTTTCCAAAATCTGAAATTATGTGGTGTAGTGCCCGAGAGAGCTTTGAAATGCATCGTCACATCAATAGGACAAGAAACTTACCTAGAGCATCAGAGCATGCGAAGAGAGAATCGGAACTCTGATCTCAAATTAGGTACATTTTCTTTTCAAGGTGATACATTGCCGCAAAGTAAATTCTATTTGAATAACTTTGTCGCTCGTAGCAGAAGGTGCCTGTAAATTATACAACCTTGATGAGATAAACAAAAAATTGAATTTGCTATGGCAATACGAGAGAAATAACCACTCGCTACAACCGTCCAACTTCGTATGTTATTACCATGAGACCAACCATTGGTAAAAAACACTCGCTGCAGCCAGATTCTCGCTATATACCACACTCGTATTGACGGACTTCTACTGCATTAGGTATTGATAGTCTGCTTGTTGTCTAACTTTAATTGCTACGACTACTCTAGGCTCTTCCTAGGAATTTTGGATACATTAGTTTTCAACCCAATGCAGTCATTAAATAAAACTATCGACAAATTATAAGTGGTTAGTTCATTTCAATTGTCCTATTGGAACTGTTCAAGACACATTAATTTTAATTCATCTACTAATTCTGTCACGATTACAATAAACATTCCTTATCACCTTTTCCTTTTTAAATCAGGCCATAAGTTCAGAAGAGAAAATGCACTAGGGGATTGGGAAAACGAGAATATATTGGTGCATGCATTAATATATTGCCTGGTTGGGAAATTGCCATAGTTCATACAACTCAACTTGAGATCAAAAAGTACTACTTGCACATCCCTACCAAGTAGAACACTTTATTACAATACAAATAGTACCATTATTTAATAACATTATCATTATATTATTATAAATTACTTCAAATCATGGGTAATGTTTTCAGTTGGCATTTCTGACTTCATTCTGAAATGAATACACTGCAACTTTTGATGTATTTCACAGGTCAGTTAGCACTGACCCAGAGAATCATTTCTTCCATTCTTTAAAATGACCAGCCACTCTTGATTGAATTTTTGTTACATTAAACTTTTGGAGCCATTAAATCTTATGAGGGGTGAAAAAGCCCAAGACCTCAGGTACGGCACAGTCTCCATTATCCGAATCCCAATTAATTGATATTTTGTATCATCCGAGGTACAAATCATTATGTGGTGGCTGTGCCAAGCCAGTTACCTGCATGCAAACTGACGTCAAAATTTGGCAATCAGTCGATTTGCAGAAATATTTTATCCCAATCACGTCAATACAATTTAGTATGGAAAATATTTAAAATGTGTCCTGAATTGTCAAAGCAGGATTGTCCTGAATTTTTTTTTATAAAAAAGCATGTGTAAGTACATAATGCATATTTTTTAGAATATAATTACACTCAAAATATTGTATCATGTAGAGCAAGGTTTCCCAAACTATGTTCCGCAGAATGCAAGTGTTCCACGGAAAGCTAAAGGGTGTTCTGGGAAATCTGTAATGGTTTCTAAGGATGCTACCTAAATGCAATGGTTTAATATTTGCAAAGTAAACAATGTGTTCCGTTAAAATTTCAGGATTTACGAAGTGTTCCATCGCAGAAAAAGTTTGGGAAACCCTGATATAGAGCAACAAGTGTACTAAGTCTATTTTATTTTTTATTTGAACATGCAGATCACTAATATAAAAAAATGTGTCATGATTATGAAATTACTAAGTATTGATGTCCTGAATGTTTACCTCGCCACCCTTTTGGCAACCCTAATGGAAAAGCAATGTACATGAATTATTTAATTTGTGTCCCATCTCATTCTTTCACATAATGTATGTTGCCTCAGTCAGTGGCACTTAAACCCTTTCACTGCGATGCACTATGCGTTTAGGCAGGCAGAGCAGTGCCATCAGGGCTACGCATGCATATATATGCATTTTACGTGCAAAGGAGTTTAAATACCAACCCAAAAGTTTGCACGCTACGGTGAGCGCTCTCTGGGATGAAGCTTAGCAGTGAAAAAGTTAAGGGAACCACCCCCCACCCGTCATTCCTGGAATAATAGAAAAAATGGAGGTCATAAGGAGTTCCATACCCCCCAGACCTCGGGAAAGTAGCAATTCACCCCCCAATAACAATAACCTCAATCCGCCACTGGCTTCAGTTCACATTACCTCGGATAATCGAGACTTCACTGTACATATAATGGATGGGGCCATGATCAGCTCTGGGTCCCGAAAACTGACTGTTAATGTGAATACATATTTATGCAAACAAGAGAATCACCTTTATAACTAACAATGAGCAAAAAACATATCAAGTAAGTAACAGAGACATAGCCAGGGGGAGTCTGGACCCCCTCCCAACATTTTGAATTTATTTAAATAAAGGGTGCTCTAGAAAAAGTAATATGTAATTCTTAATCAAAAAAAGTCAATTTCATTTATTATTTAGGGGAGGATGGGGTACATTGTGACGGATATCTTATTTACCAAGTATCTCGTAAATGGATGCGTATGTCAAAAAGATCCTTAGGCGGTTAACATTCTTTTGTAACAAGGAATCTTTGGTATAATTGTCAGATTTTTAAATTTAATGATACAATAAATATTGGCACTGTCACAAAGTACATCCAAAATTGTCACATCCAACCCCGGACCAGGGTACAATGTGACAGGCCAAGTGTACTATGTGACTGGTCCAGAAGTGTGCTCAGGAATGTTGAGGATTATCACAAAATACAATTTTTCTAAAAAAACAATTCAATTTAATATAAAAAATAATGAAGTAAAACCTCATAAAGAGATAAAAACAGAAAATAAATTTTTTTTTTCAAAGCACTGCTAACTTGAAATCCTTGGCTGAAAAAATCTGAGGGTTAAAGGAATAGATGCCACAGGCTTTAAAGCCAGACCTAACATTTTATGCCGTGATTCCTATTTCAATGGCTTGTTTGACTAAAGCGGCAATGTTATATATGGTCACTGTCTCTCCTGGGTGCGAAATCATCCAAGCATTCAAAGCTTTGTCATATGCCATGCCAAAAGGTCCAAAACATGTAGGTCCAAAGGTTGGCACATGTGTGATTTATGGGTATGCAGGGTTAAAATAGTAATGTCATTTTTTTTGCATAAATCAATTGCTTCTAAGGTGATATGGGTTTCTAGATTATCCATTGTAAGAAGGGATGGGTTTTCTTTAGAGGTATTTGTGAGAGCAATGTATCTACTCAAAACCTTCAGGAAATTGACACGATCCATCCATCCAGTCGGGTAAGCCAAGCCAAGTGTACCTGGGTATGATCCGCAAATCATATGGGGCTTAAAATATTTTCTTGGAAATATCATTATGGGTGGTAAGACAGATCCAAGGGCATTAACTATCACACAAGTTGTGACAAGCGTGCCCCTTTCAGCACTTGCCTTAACTGATACTCTTCACTGTCCTTTGGGAGCTAATACTTTAGTTCTCACTGACTGAACTGTTATTGTGCCTCATTCATCCAGATTGAACACTCAAGCCATTTGCAAAGTAGGGGTTTCTCTGAAGGACTTTATCCAAATTAGCAAAATAAATTTACATGTTATGCTGATTGAAAGCTGAGCTTTGACCCATGCTGCAAGCCTCTGGCTTCATTAAAGAAATTGCAGGGTGACGTTTCATGAAACCTAAAAGACAGTCAATGCCTGCCATTTCTTTCTTCATCCATGAATCAGGACTTTTTTTTATCTTTTCTAGCAGCAAACTCACAAGCTAGTTTTCTAGCCACATTTTTATCTAGACCATGGCCAAACTGGGCAGCAGAAATGAAATACTCAGCCAAGAGTTCCTCTTCTTCAATTGAAAAAACCTTACGATTATCATAATGTTGGTTTAGGTCGAGATCCTCATTACCATAATCATCTGAAACTGCCTTCCTGTTACAGTATCTTCTTAAAGTTTCAAAATTTACATGGAACCTTTTAGCTGCCTCTCTTATAGATAAACCTTCACTTTTGGCCTGGACTGCTCCCCGCATAGCCTCTTCGTTGTGTATTCGCTGTTTTTCTTTACCTTTTCCTAGGGATTGTTTGTAGTAGTATTTTTGTTTAACGTGCTTCGACGGCTAAGGTCATTTCGCACTTACTGTCTGCCACGTGCAGACAGAGGCAACAGCACTCGGACGAATCGGAGGATCACCCGTCCAAACTCGAGCCGAGCCCAATGATGCTTAACTTCGGTGACTGATCGGGAACTAGGCATTGTTTATCTGCAAACAAAATCACATATTAACTGAAAGAACAAATAATTTTGAGGCTATAGCTTCAGGCCTAGAAGGTATAGTGCCAACAAAACCAATCCTGAAGCAACAAAATTACATAATTTGCTTTTGGAAATAAGCCTAACCAAGAAAAAAACAATTAGGTAACCTTATTAGGAGAAAAGGATGCTGTCACATAGCACCCCTGGCGTGGCTGTCACAATGTACACCGAATGTAATACTTCAACATAACCTCACATAGTCTTGAACACAGGCGCCACACGCACACAGGAATGAGCTTAAATTCAGCCCCAATGTTGGCTCTCTCTCGTACTGACATTCGTTTGAGTAAAAATTGGAACGACTTACCTTGAGGAGAAAGTTTGCAGCATACAAATCAAATTTCTGGTGACCTGGTTTTTTATTTTCAGGCTGCTGCCGCCATAATACTTATCACAGCCTTCTGAAACTTTGTCACAACAACATCCGCATCTATACCAATCATTTGATCACGGCGATGTTGAGCTGCGAGCGCATGTTTGAATAGTAGGATCGATGACACATAGTACCCCGTGTCTCAATGTACACCATCCTCCCCTACTCTGAACAACTTTTCCAAAACATAATATGTTAATATTTTCAATCATAAAAAAACCTTGGGTATTGTATTCATTCAGAAATTTGCACAGCAAAAGGGACAAAAAAATCGGCTGTCACACGGCAGTTGCACTCTCAATTGCCTAACACACAATTTCACTCCTGATTTTCAAGAATTTTCATCCCCCCCCTCCCTACAAATACCCAACATTGACCCCCCCCCCCCCCCCCAAACAAAATCCTGGCTTTGACACTGATGAGTAAAATACCTATGAGATTGAGAAAAAGGCAACTTCTACAAATACCACTGAGTATTTATTGAAACTGACCCGGGTTTCGAATTGGGTTCACATTATCATCAGGCCTAGGGCATCAATAGGGCTGATGATGATGTGAACCCACGTCGAAACTCTGGTCAGTTTCAATAAATATTCAGTGGTATTTGTAAAAGTTTCCTTTTTCTCCCTCTTATGATGGGATACTACCAAGTAAACCTTGCTAAAGTAATTGCTCTAAAATACCTATATTCTGTAAATGTTTCATTGCAGGGTGCACTACACCTATGTATACCATAAGAAAACTAGGAGATAAATTATTTCCTGAGTATTATCTAATGAAATACATAGGTACAGTAAAATATTGGTGATGAACTTGACAACCAAAAATTCTAAAAAAATGGATGCACAAATGGAAATTTCATAATACAATATTGGCAGTGATATTGACTTCTGGGGTCTGTCTGGGTGATGAAAAAACTACCCTGTCCCAAAAGAAGTTTCTTGCAAACAATGCTTGGCCAATAAATCATTAATTTACAGAGTAAATAGTATCGATTAAAAATTTAATGGATGAAAAAGTTCATCTTTCTTGAGATCAATTAAAACAGATCTCATGCTCAATTGCAACTGTGAAAACAGAAGAGATTAAAATTTATTTCAATTTAACCTATTTTCATTTCAAATCATGGGCAAAACCATTACACTCACATTGCATTGCATATAAAAACAGGCTGTGGTCTCATACCTCTGGGAAAAAATAAATAAAATCAAAGAAATAAATTTTTAATATAATGTAATTTTAAAAATGACTTGAGTATATGTTTACAAAACATTTGATACAAACATGGAGGGTATACACTCAACACAAACACATTTGATAAAGGGGAAATTATTCACGGACAAATCAATATAAGTCATGTCCAGAACATAACTACATTCACTTAAATTCAGCAAATAATCTTGTATACGTGATGTATGCCAAGTACACATATCATTATTCACCTTAAAGGAAGACAAGCTTATGATTATTAAGATATTCAAGCAAATAATATTTACTACTAGCAGGGGAAAAAAATACTACCTAGTACAAATATTTTTCCATGCTCTTCCTTGATGCACAAAAGTACGCTAAAAAATCTAAAGCTAAAATTAGAATGACAAAATGTTCACAGAAAGGCATAAGATGGTTGATCATCAAGATGTGTTAGGAAAATGAAGGCTACAATTTTCATATTAAATAGCAATGAAATGCACATCTGAATGGGTGTACATGTCATCTGCCATGTAGAGAATTACTCAAAAGTTTGTTTTACCCATACCATCATTTTAATAGATGTTTAAGACATGAAAAATGAAAGGTGTTGACAAGAGATTTAATATTCATGAGAATCCATTTTCTAATGTAATAATACTTGGATTCATCTCACACCAAGAAAATTATTTTTATAGTGGAGCCAACCAGGACAACAATATTATTAATCAACAGCCATAAAGAAATACCAATATGGAATTCATTAAAGGATAATACCTGGAGCAACTGCCATAAATGTATACAAACTGTCACAAAAGAACTTGATAAAAATCAAATTCCATTCTACATTGAACCATAATTAGTCACAGGAAATGTTTACCAATACAAAATCATTTTATGCTTCACTCTTTCTGCAGAAAAGAATTATAAAGGTGTAGAGCTCCTGTTAAACTGTTGATTACTTAGGTTCTAAAAAGTCAATGAAAGCTTTATTTTAAAGCATTACTCTGGAAATTTACAACTTAGTGAATTGTCCTACTGCCTCCACAAGCTTTCAAAAATTAAAAAGTTTGACCATAACCTGAAAACTAACCTTGGCCCTAAAAGAAATTATGATTAATACACAATAAGAGCGATAATTTTACTATCTTACCACAAGAAAAACAATTTCATTATTTATCTGAAGTTAACAGTTCTCAAGTAGCTACTTATTTTGAGCCAAACAAGGGTAGTTAAATGATAATAATGTGTTATTCTATAATTATAAACAAAGAAATTACAAGACTATTCACATTTGCCACTTAACATCAGATTTTTCATGAGACAATAAAATATTCCCATGCACACAATACCTGCACAATGTACTTATAAATGTAGTTTATGAACCATGTTAAGAGTATTTTACTTCATTCATTGATAAAATTTTATATCAAGGGCGTTCACTCTACATATCACAAATATTGTGCATATAATTTTGAAAACTATGCATGGTTCCTCTCAGCAGGCAAAGGCTGCTACCCCAGCATGTGCGCTACACGGCATGTGGTAGGCTACCCCATAACACATGCCCTTATCACAGCGAGCAAAATATGCTCTAATATGGATCGATTATTGTCTCACCATGCATGGTGAGAGCATGCACCAACTATGCATGGTTCCTCTCAGCAGGCAAAGGCTGCTACCCCAGTGTGTGCGCTACACAGCATGTGGTATGGGGTAGGCTACCCCATAACACATGCCCTTATCACTGCGAGCAAAATATGCTCTAATATGGATTGATTATTGTCTCTCCGAAAGAGTATTATTAGTAGCATATTTATGGCATCATCATAAGGAAAAAGGCTCTTCCTCTTACACTTATCTTCATCATTAAACCATATACCTTACAATAGTGTGTATCACAAACCTTGCCTTCCTTTAGGAATGTTCAAATCTTACCAGTAAATAATAAACAGATAATCTCGCAGTTTTACTTAATTTTTGAATTTCCTTTGGTAACAACATTAAAAGTCACATTTCTAATGCATTCATCATCAACATTTCATAAAATTGAAATCCACAAAAATATAAATCACAGCACGCATGGATACAAATTATAAAACAAATATATGGCAATTTCTTCAGTAAATGGATAAAAAATTCAATGAAAACATTCTTCCCCCGTAAATTATTTAAATTGTTTTTAGGAGTCCTTTTTGAGAATTGTTTTTAGGACTGATGAGAGATGCCACTCTCTTCCTGGCACCAGTAAGTAATTATTCTATATCTCATAGTTCTTGTACCTCGTATTTGTATATCTCGTAAATTATTTGAATCGTTTCTTAGAAATAATTTTTTTGGAATTGATTTTTAGGACTGATGGGAGATGCCACTCTCTTCCTGGCACCAAAAAGTAATTATTCTATATCTCATAGTTCTCGTATTCGTATATCTCGTAAGTTATTTAAATCGTTTTTTAGGAGTCATTTCTCTACTGATGGGAGATGCCACTCTCTTCCTGGCACCAACAAGTAATTGACTTTGGCATGAGGTCCTATCTTCAGTCTGTTTACTACCAAAATCACTACTCCTGATACTATTTGATTCAAATGAATGTTGCACACTACCAGAGCCAAACACTTTAAAAACACTTCCCTGGGATGTGCTCAACTTCCTTCCCATCAAATTGTTCTTCCTCTTGGAGAAAAAGTCACCAGCCTCTCTTTGCTTTGTAGCAACTTGTGATGATTTTGGAGATTCACAACTCCTATTAGGAAGAGGAACTTTTGAGCGAGCTTCCTTGAGCCATGAGTTAATGTGCACGTCCATGGCTTCACGCTCTTGAGCAGATCCCACTACAGTTTTCACCACTCTCTCAGGTTTAATGAACTTGACAAAACGTGCCAATTCTAGAAAGCTTGAGTGTTCGCTATAAGGAACCTCTGAAATAGAGGAAAGGAAAGATTCACAGTTATTTATATATCAAAAGCATTCATAATTTGCAACTCAAAACAATCTTTCATTAAAAAAATTCAGATGCATTATTGTGAGAGAATATTCGACTAGGCAGAAAATCATCATCAACTTAAAAATACGGACTCTTTAAGAGTGAAACAACACGATGAAGTGAAATTTTTGATAATGTGAAATGAACAAGGTCATCTCACCCATCAGCATAGGCTTTTGATTCATTTTGACAAAAACAACAGTACAAATTCCACTATTTTTTATTGCTGTCGACTGGTTTCCACGTCTAAAGCGTCATTATTAAGACAAATAGTATTTAATTTCCACCAAGTATCGCCACAATCAATTAATTTGATAGGATTTTAAGTTAAAAATTACAATATACATAGTGATACATTAAAATTTTTCTCGGTTTTCCAAAATGTCGGTTCACTAATCATTTGTTTATACCTATTATGTCCAAAGATAAGCCCCACATTTCCGGAAAATTATCGGTTATCAAAAGAGTGAGGGCAAAGCATGAAGAGAGAAAATCACTCCAAAATCCCATGGCTAATGGCGCAAAATAACAGAGAAAAATTGGCAATAATGCACTGATATTAATCATATCAGTAAATCAAGTCTAAATTTCAACAATTAACGAAATTTTTTATTATGTAATTACCTAATCTTTCTTCATGGTGATTTTGCTAAGTGTTAAGTGACTCCGTAAAGACTTTGTGGAACCCGCAATAAAATGGCATCTTACGTATTTTGTCCTCGTGAGAACAACAGAGGTACCCATTGAAAAAAGATGAACAACTTCAACTTCAAGCGTTCAACAATAGTTCCAACAATTAGCAAACTTATTTTATTGTCTCATTAATGTCCTTCTTGACAGCCCAATAAAAGATTGGAATAGTCACAATGCAACCCAGAATACAATTCACATCATGAATATTTTTCCAAATCCAAAAATAAGTTGAAAAAGGACCACCAATGTTATTTGACACTTAAAACTGATAAAGACAGAGGAAGTTTGTGATATGAGAGGAAGTACAAATTGCTGACAATATTTTCATACCATTAATTTAAAGTTATGGTTTCATTTATACATAATTTGTGTGTATGCTTAATGGGGATAAAAATGATAAATAATTGACATACCTACATACAAGGAACTTGGGGAAACAAATCAATCCTTGTCCATATAGAAGTAAAATTTAGGATATTCAGCATCCATAAATTTATAATAACAAATGCGATCAATGTAAGAGCCTGATTCACATAAGGATTTTTACAGATAGAACATAAAAAGATACCTGTGCATAGTATCCTTTCCAGTGAAATTCTATTTGGTGTAATGGAAAAATTTTGGGTCCCATCAATTTCACAACAAAGAGACTTTACTGTATAAATAATGGGTCAAATTAATTAATGAAGTCTCCATTACCAACCATTCTGATTGAAAAAATTGTATGATAGGTACATGATTTTGACAAGATAATTCTTTTCACCCATTCGCCCCTGTTATTTTACCAGCAGCAGTTAGATTCCAGTGTGTTTCAAATCTAATAGACTTTAAAGCCTGAGAATATTAAATACCACAATTGTGCAGATGCATAGAATTACATCACAAATCAAAGGGGCACCGACTGGTATGGTATGTAACATTACATCAAAAATGTGTAAATTCATGGGACTTTTGAGTGGCTTGAAGTTCTTGGAAGTGAGGAACATGGGTGAATAAACTCGACTAATCTAAAATCTAAATATGACACTGCACATTTTATTCTTTTAGTTCACTCACTCTATAACAGGACTTAGGAATGATAGGGATGGTGTTTTCCATTTAATGCTATTGCTGGCTATCCCTTCTGAGGTGGTCTGGACAAATGTGCAACCACTGCTGTCTTCAATAGCCTGTTATTGCTATATGAAACGGGAAATAACTCAGTGCATACAACTCCCACATAACCAGGATTTGAAGATGTATTGGAAGGATTTGACTGAATATGGATTCCATGGATTAAACAAGATTTGGTCATCGTAAAATCCTCAAATCCAGACCACCACTAATAAAAAGGTTTTATCTGTGTTAGAAGCCAAAGCTTAATATGTTGCATATGGGGTCGGAAAACATGCTAAGTAGCATTACACTGGCTGACAATAGGCAGTAGTTGATGTTACGTAGACAATGAAGTCATCCACAATGAGTATTGAAACCAATATACAGAAGAACTCAAATTATCCAACGCACGATCAACCGACTGTCCGATTATCCAATGATCAGTCCATCAACAACCTCCTCTACTAAATAAAATTCAATAATATACCACTATACAAATATATACCACTCCCCTACTCTTCCTACTCATTCCCTCTCCACCAAAAACTGCTTCTGTTTGCACTCACAACCAGTGGCTATGTTAAGTCTCAAAAATTATTACATTTTTCCCCCACTAAATGTTTTCCTGCAGTAGGCTATTCAATTATGAACATGACAGTATTGCATTATAATGAGTGCCCTGAATCACTGTTCGGTGTTTGCACGACCTGGGTGAGTGAGCTTCTGTGGCCAATTTATATTTGCTACGTTCCCTTTGGGGAAATAATTAATTCAAAATGTCTAACTCTTCTAAAAAGAGGAAGCATGCTGGGTTAGATATTTCTGAGAAGTTAAGGATAATTGAAAGGGCATCCAAGGGAAACTCAGCGGCTAAAATAACTATGAATGGCTCAGTCATGATGAGAACTTGTCTACCACCAGAACTGCAAACTCTAGTAAATAGTGTGTAGAAGACTGCAAAAGTGATAAGGAAGAAACAATATTTTCAAAACGAGTTTCTCTTCAAAACGCACCGCAATCAGCAAATGCGTGATTTTTTACTCTTCATTGATATTTTCTACAGCCAATATTAAAAAATTCAATCAAAAAACATACTCGGATTTTAGCATTCTAATACAAGCAAGACACTTAAGGCCATTTCTTGCCACTCAAATCCAGCTTAAAATACGTAATTGTTTTCCTTATTTGCTCACAATGAACATGTTATGTTTACCTCATTGCTCATCGTCATTATTTTTCCAACTTTTGAGCCGTGAATGCGCACTCTCCGGAGCTTTCTCGCTGGCATGTTTGTAATAATTAATGGTTTTGTCCATGATAAACTTCATGAGATCCACTAAAAACAAATGGAAAAAATCTAGTATCGCATAATTTTCGCTAGCTCTCGCCTTGCATCCAGAATATTGAGGATCGAATCCATGAATTTCCGGATACAGATCCATAGAGTGCCACACCAATTCCAGGAATTTCTTCTCCGAAGGTGGCAGTAAATCGTCTTCATCTGAGCTATCTTCAGATTCCGAAGGTGAACTCTGAAATAATTTATCTTTAGCAGAGGCTCCCGCCCATTGTAGATGTTTAGCAGATTGAGTTGTAGAAGCATCTTCCTCTTTCTCCTTGGAGTAATCTTCGGAAAAATTGTCTAGAAATCCACCCCTGCACTCATTTTCCTTCAGGATTTCTTAAACACCTTCCATTGGAATGCACTTCTTGAAAATAAGTATGTCCTTCATATATAATTTGTGCATAGAATCAGTAAAATGTCTCAATATGTGATGGTGGAGAATAAGCCAATGATAATCCTAGTACAAAATAAAGCTTAAGATACAAGGATGCCGCAAGACAGTCCAAAATAAAGCACTAGTCAGTGTAAAAATAATAAGAGTCCCAAAATACCGTAAGATGTGCCCAAGATGAAGCGCAGGACTACAAACAATCAAAACACTGTTGAGGTTGGCTAAGGTAATCCAAAGAATGCCCTGCCACCAATCAAAAGCAGAGGTCAGTAAAAAGTCCAGAGATGAATGTCAAAAACAAAGCAGAGGTCAATACCAGAAGAGAAGTCTAGGAGAGCACAGAGACGTCATCAATAAATGCACATTGGAATTATTTCCGAAGACTAAGTCAAAAGTGTATGCGATGGGTCCAAAAATAAGCGTAAGGAAACACGGAAAATCAAACTCAAGTGGCAAGGGCAGTAGAAGAAAAGCATTAAGAAAAAAATAACGGTACAGAAAGCCGTAGAGGCAATAAATCTAGCAGCTGTGGGTAGTACGATATCTACTCCAGGAGCACTATCACGAAGCTAAGGGATAACCATGGACCCTCATTTACTTAGAACAAGATGGGGAAACTCGAAGGCCAATGTGCCTGGGAGAGGGAAATCCCTAAGCTCAGCAAGAAAAAGAAAACCAAAAAGAGTTTATGTGGAGCAGTGGGAATATGACTACAATGACATTATCGCTGCTAAAAAGATACGCCGTTGGGTGAAGAAAATCAATGAGTCCATGAAACAATGTAATGTAACGGACTAGGTGTGCAAGTAATAGAACATTGTTTTTTTATGTATATTTTGAAACTCATAAGAAATAAAAGTGAAAGTTTAGATTATTCATGTTTTCTGATTATTCGTGCGTTCTCCCCCCATCATTAGCCCGGATAATTGAGAGTTAACTGTATTTAAATGAAATATGCACAAAAGAATGAGAAAGTAATGTGCTGAAACCAAGGTCTTAACTACCTTGAAATTGAACATGAATGGATTATCTGTCACTTTCAGCTATCTGATTGGGGTACCCCCTCCATTAGCATGGATAATTGGCACTCTACTGAAAATAAAGGAAATTCCACTGAAAGATTTGCACATAAAGATTAGTTTCCCTCTCGTTTACGACTTAGGAAATATGTAAAATAATTACAACAACTGATGTAATGCAACTATAATTTCCCTAATTCCTGCATGGGAGGAGGAGGTGGAGGTAGATTTTTCAGGCAACATGATTTGCACTGTAGTCTAATTTTGCTGTACAAGCAAGCACTAAATGAGGCAAGACTGTACTTACATATTTATGCCACTATAACATGATATACATATAAATATTTGGATCATTAATTTTATTAAATTGTTTCAATATGCATAGATAATTAAAGCTTACCATATATCTTAACTGAGGGAGAGTTGAATATCAGATTGCTTTCACAGTTCCCTCTCATACGTCCATGGGCCCATCCAGTAGGTCGAAAAGCAACTATCTTCGTGAAGTTATTAATTGAACTTAAATGGTCTTTCAAGCACTATAAGGGAATTAAAAAAAACAGGTTTTAAAATCTTAAACCACACTTAAAGTTACAATGCAAAGGTAATGGTGAGTACCAATCCAATATCGATAACTAGTAACATGAAAAACATTTTCCTTGTTCATTGCTGAGTTCTCCATTTAGCAGCAACCATTGAAAATGAGGACTTCTGACCTCAGCAGGTAATTAATGTGGATGATAAAGAGCTCTACTGAAAGGAAATGCCTGATAATTTGTACATGGTAAAGGAAGATTAGACCATGCCTTTATTTTTTACTTCAATTATGTGAATGCCACAAATATGAAACCACTGAGTATATAAATTTACTCAAATAGCATTCAGGGAATTTTCAATGTACACTGTGTTCGAATGAGGTGGAAACTTTCAAAGCAAATTAACTGTGTAACTGTGTAGACTTACTGCTCATTGTATTTTGAGGGTAATGAAACTCAACAAATTCATAATTATATGTATGCCGACTGATATATCAGTCCAGTGGGATTTTTGCAATGAGACCATGTGACAATAGATCAGACATCTGGTGGTAAAAGGATTGAAAATCATGACAAATTAAGCAGAAATCCACATGAAAATTGTGAAATTCAACAGAAACAAAAATATAAATTAATTCAGTTAATTACCTTTTGATTAATCTTTGCCATGGGTAGTACATGAACTTGTGCATCCTCTTTCACCATGGTCAACATATTTAAGGCCCCAATCAAGTTTAGCTCCCTGGCTGCTCCACCTTCAGAAACATCAGGACTATCTTTATCCAGGAGACTCAGTTCCTCCAGACCTTGTTTCACCATCTCCAAAACTCTCCTCTTATCTGGTGGAGCCCAAATTTTGAATTTAAACTTTTCTCTGATGGCTGAAAATACTCTCTCCTTACCTAAAATTTAAAAAATGCCAAGATTTTTGCAATCAGTCAACAGATGATGAATTTATATTGAAGTACAAACTGCATATACTTTTCCTAAAAACATTAAAGAGAGAAAATTCAGGTTTTCTAGCAAAAATAATTCATGACATGAAATGCAATGCAAATGCAATAGTGACCCTGAACCCAGCCAAAATTATGCATCAAATACACTGGATGGGAGATAATTTGGGAAACCTATACAATTTCAAAAATTAGAATATCATTTCAGAGAGGCCTGAAAGTGGATGCGAATTGAAGTCATCCCTCATCCAAAACCATTGTTGGGATTAACAATTTAAAAAATTAACTATTAAAATTAATCGTAAAAAATGTAGTTAACAATTTAACTTAACCAATACTTTTTAGACAAGTTTTACCTTTTTATCATTAAAATTATACATTAATTGATACAAAACTAACGTCAGTTAATTTTTTTGTGTTAATTTTTGGCGAACGTCAACCTGTTCGGATTTGGGCACAAAGCTTGCACAAGAGACAAAGGGGAAAATAAAATGGTATCTAAGAATGAAATATAGCTGGGTAGTTGTGCAAGAAATGAATATAGGCCCAGACGAATACATCCAAACAAAGCGGGGTTGGTAAAGTGACTGCCAAGGTTTAGGAACAAGACGAGAAAACGCGAGATCACTCGAAGACCATGTCCGTGAGGACATGAATGCCCTACTTGGCAACATTGTGTCATCAATACTACATAGTTGAACGCGAGAAAAGGGGTCACCAAAAACCTAAGACTGGTAAAAACGGGGACGGGGTCATTCAAAGAAACATAACTGTAAAATGCACCAGTTTACGCATAACTTACTCGGCGACATCCCGTCGTCCACGGGGTTGAGTGGAGTGACCGCAAAAATTTCTGAATGCACTCTCAGATGAGAAAACACAAAACTACGCAAAGACAATGTCCTGGAGGGCTCGTATGCCTTACTCGGCGACATCATGTCGTCAATACTTTCACCTTCATCCAACACTGAGACCAAGAATGAAAGTTCTTCTAAGATGGATGCATTTTATTCAAAATTTAAACACAACCAACTTCTATCAGTCTGGCACTTTCCATCGCCGATGCGGAAGCAGTGAGATATTTTCACAAGTGTAGAAGAGTAAATGAACTCAAGCACTATGTGAAATGTTTTATGCACAACAGTGGCATTCCATCGTCAGCACAATGTGAAAGGATGTTTAGTGCCACAGGGCTTCTATTTTCAGACAGGATAGGACGGATGTCCGATACAAATTTTGAAATGAGAATGTTATTAAAGTTTAATGACTTTTTACGAAAAAGTAAAATAGTTTTTTCTTGAATTTGAAGTTTGTATTTATTTTTTCCCAATTGCAAAAAATAGCATTTAAAATTTACTTTTTAATAGTTTCATACAAGTAACTGAAAAGTAACTTTTAATGTAAAAGTTACTTCCATTAACTTTAATCAGTTACTTTTTCAGAAAAGTAACTTTTAACTTTAACTGGTTACTTTTTACAGAGATAAACTTTAACTTTAATCAGTTAATTTTTTAAAAACTACCTATGTCCAAAACCTATATGTCTGGCCATGCCCATGGTTTGCCTCTGCCTATGTGACTTAAGCACCAGGGTCTTGCTTGTTGGCTTTTGATGAGAGAGTATTCTTCAGGTGCCTGGCATACTCCATCATCTACCCCAGGATGGGCAGAGAGCGGTGGAGGTGGCCCAAAAGAAAGGGCATAATAACCTAATGGATTCGTGAGCAAGGGTGGGTTTTCAGCAGGAGGCCAGGTGCCCACCGAGTGACTGGCCTCTGAACTTCAAAAGTGGCAATCATGACACTTGGGAAGTAGGTATTTGTCATGAATTGTCATATCCATTTAGCACATACCTATCTTGAAGGCAATATACAACCAAACTTCCCACTCAAAGGTCTCCACCATAGACATTTCTTCCAATTAAAGGAAGAGTAATGTGATTTCTCACTCACTCAGTGATTCAACCCGAAGGTTGGTTTGGATAGTTGAGGGTAGAGCTCACTCCGGACTAAGCCACAGGCGTGTGAATTTCACACATTCAGGGTAGGGGGGCCAGATCCTTTCCCTGGGCCACCTCACACTCCGAGGATTTTTCTTTTGTTCGGGGGCATCCAAAAGCTTCACCCAGATTTGAACAGTCCCATTTGTCAACATGGGTCTTTGTAAAATAAAAAAAATTCGATTGAGAGAAATAGTGAAAGATTTGATATAGTGAAATCACTTTTTGGTCCCAAACTTCAGATTGTATTCCATATACATAGCGAACTTTGCCTGTCTCGGTGGCGGCGAGGAAACGTCCTCGCCTGGTAACCCAAAGGTCGCAGGTTTGAGTCCCGCCTGGGGAGGATTTTTCACCCCCAGGGCATGGTTGTGAGTGCTCGTCCATTGTTAATTGTTAATACCCAAATATAAAGGCCAATTAGAGCTGTTTTCGGTGGTTCTTGAAAAATTAAAAAAAACTAGGACATTCAAATTTTTTTTGTTTTCCAAAATGGCAGAGACCAATAATATGTACTTCTTTATTCCACACAAGTCCGAAGATAAGCCCCCATTTCTGGAAAATAACTGCAGTCAAAAGTGTGAGGCTCTGATCTATTTTCGAGCATGACGAGAGAAGATCACTTGGAAATCACATGGCTAATGAAGCAAAATAACAGAAAAATAGATACTAGTGCACTAATATATTATTATACCAGTAAATCAAGTCTCAATTTTAGCAATTTATGAAAAGCTTTTATTGTTTTATTAATAGTGATGGGTTGAATCCAAATCCCGAATCTCTCTTTTTTATTGAATCTCAAATACCGAATATTGAAACTGAATCCTGCCCTCACCAAATTATGAAACCCAGTTCCTTATCATTACCAATTAGAAGAACTTTGTAATTGTAAGTTTATGTTTTCAGCTACGCAAGATAAATGTATGTGCTTGATAGGGATGAAAGTGAAAAATAACTGACACATGAAGTAACTTTTGAAGCCAATTGTCGTCCCTAAAGAAGTAAAATTTAGAGCATTCAGCACTCATCAATTCATATTAATGAATGCCATCAATATTAGAGCCTGATTCATTTAATGACCATGTTACAGATGGCATGAAAAAGGATACCAGTGCATAGTATCCTTTATAGTGAAATTCGATATAGCGTAATGGACAACTTTTGGGTCCCGTCAATTTCAAAATAGAGAGACTTTACTGCACATACAAGAATTCAACAAACCATGGTTTTGACCATGTGTGCCATTATGAGATGACAGATTAGGGATTACAATCAATTGGACATTGACCTGACAGTGAAATGGGAGGCAGGAGAGAAGTAATATTAACTTCTAAATAAATAACAGCCATTGCAAAAGAGGAGCTCCTTAATTTGCAGGGATTCCTTCCCTATTGACTGAAAGAGATTTCTGTGCAGTATTAATGAGTTCCTTTTGCATGGAAATTCATTTCAAAACAACTTTAAATGAAGCTAATTCATAACATACCTATTGTGTAAGAGCCACAAACAATTAAAGTCTTTGGGTCCTTGGAGATGGCACTTTCAACAATGGACAATACATTGTCAATGACTCGTTCTTGCGATGAAAATGTATATCTTGGATTACAATACCTGCAAATAAAAATAGATTGTTATTCTCTTTCAATTAATTAATGAATTCTAATATAATTTTAATCGATTGTTACTTATAAAACAAGTGATTGTTGAAGAATAATATCAATTTTTAAAACTTTATAAAACTTCATGCAAAATACCATCATTTAGCAAAATGTTAAATCATACAGAATACAAAAAATAAGGTAAGATGGTATCTCATTTTTCAGGTAACTTCCATCACTTGGAATCCAAAAAAAACATGATGCTCATACTAACCACTACTCAAAAAAACAGTCATTTTATTGTCTAAAATGCATGATTAACCTGACATGAATGCAACTGCCAAAACACCTCAAATTATATTGGATTACATTGCAACCAAAGAGGCAGTAGATAAAATATACACAGCCTATTCTATATGACGCATAAGGAAAAGGTGGCCGCTTGCATTATTTTTAGCTTTCTTGATTATAACAGGCATTGACTCTCTGATTCTATTTTTCAGTAAACATAATGATAAAGAACAGAATAGAAGAATAATATTCATAAAAGAATACTCTCAAAAATGGAGGTTTAGTGTCAAGATCAACTATCTCAACTGATCCGTCAGATTTGTACATATGTATACTGAAGCGCACCTGCCCTCACGAAAAAACTACAGCTCCCATCAGTGTTGCAAAAAGAGGAAGAAGCAAACAGCGCAAGTAAAACATATACTGTAAAACCTGTGCAATGCATTTCATGTAGTAGATTCATTAGCAAAAAAACAAGAGCTATTTTCACTTGACTCCAATGCCTACAAGATTCTGAGCAACAAGATTAATTGGCAAGCTAGACAGTAATTAAAAGAATTCACTGTCACAAAAACATGGTACAAAATTCCACTAATTATTTTATTGCTGTCGACCGGTTTCGACGACTAAAGCATCATTTACAAGACAAAACAGTCTGTTTTGTCTTGCTTTAGTCGTTGAAACCGGTCGACAGCAATAAAATAATTAGTGGAATTTTGTACCGCGTTTTTGTGACATTGAATTCTATTTTCAATTTCCACAAAGTATCGCCACAATCGAGTAATTAGAAGACTTAATAACAAAAAATGAACATGTTAAATGTGAAAAATTAAGTAAATTATATCACTAACAAATATCAACATTATCATTATTTAGTGAAACATCAGATAAACTTTTAATTAGCATCTTTGTGTACTGCATTAACGACATGCCCACTTGTGTGACTGGAAAAGGCACACCTCATGGAAGGTTAAGAAGAAGACAAAAACATGCAAAAAATGTTAAGGCTACTGATCATATTCATCAATAAAAAAGGTAATGGACAAATTTTTTAAATAAAGTAGACTTAACAATTTCCAATTCATAGGAATGTTAGTGATTCAAATTTTAATTCCTAATAAAACATTTCTGGCTCACATAAAAGTTAACAAGCACTACATCTTGGAATGAGTCAAATAATTTTTTTAAGAAATCTAACTGCAATTGCAAAAGTTACTTTCGCCGGCATTAGTTTTAATTATTAAATTATATCATATTATACAACTAATGAAAAAACACAGTACAAATTCCACTATTTATTTCAACATTCCAGCGGGCGCGTACATGTACTGGCGGTTGGTTTTCGGTGTTTTAATCCATTTTACCGTAATGGGATCAACTTGGGACCCTTTGCTATTCCTCATTTGTACCAATAGCCTTCGTAGTGTGCAGAAATTATTTTCTTAGAAGCAGTTTTTGGGGAATAAGAAAGCAAAACGCGTCGTGAAATCCGTATGTTGTGCGCTATGAGGCCCATTGAATCAATGAACAATCGAGGTTTGTTCGTATATTTTTTGTTATTCTATTAGATATTGACTTCTTTTATTGTTAACAATAGTAGGCGACAAATATCGCAAGTTACTGATTATATATTCATATTGTCACATGGCAGTAATTTTCGCCTGAAGCAAAAGATTGTGTCTATTGTGGAGACCTGCTGTGATCATGAAAACAATATCTTCGTAAGTACATTTACCTGTATTCCTTACATTTATATCAGAGAATGAGTCACCTTTTATTGCATAAAAATTATGTAATTACGCATCAATGGAATTTACATTAGTGAAACTAATTTTGAAATGATTAGTGTTCCAAATTGAAGCCGAGAAACTATCAACTCGAGGCTTCTGTTAAACTCCGACGAAGAGGAAAACTAAGATGATGCCGTCGACAATGATGGTTCTAATTGCGAAGTAGATGAAGTACATAGGATGATGTGTACAGCAATTTGGAAGAAGGAGCCTCCGAAGATGAAGAAGAAGTGCATTTCTGGTTGGCATAAAACAGCCGCATCATACTAATATTTTATAACTACATATTCCAGACGGAAGTGGATTCGTGGCACCTAGAATTTTCGTAAGGTATAGGAGATTCCTGTTGTAATGTCTCCAATATGAAAGATTCTAAAATCATGTAGACAAATTCGTGGAAATACGGTCGATTTTAGATTGATTTTTAAGTGACTGCATAAAAAATTACAAGACGAGCGATTACATTCCAATTGAAGAAATGTTGCATCCATTCAGGCGCTGATGTTGTTTTGTGCAGTACATTCCCAGCAATCCAGCAAGGTTAGGCCTGAGTGTGTGGCACAATGTGATGCAAAATTGTTTTTCTCTGGCAATAAAGAACTCAAATGCAGGCAGCAAATGGATCGAAGATTTTAAGTATGAAATTCTCCATCAGTTATAGTCAAAAGTCTCATGCAGCCATTAGACAATGAAAACTGAACTCTTCCCACCAACAATTGGTACACTATACAGTAGCTCATTATCTTCTCATGATATATATTACATTGATCAGGAGGTGCCGAAAAACAAGCATGAAATCCCACACCAATTTATGCCGAACGAAGCGAGATAAGTACATATTTCATTGCTTGGAAGAAATGTGACCCTCACGTCATCCGTATCAAGACTCAAAGCCGTCATTCGAATGCCTAAAACGCATGACTCAGATGACATCAATGCAGCTCCCAACAGACCAAAAATTATAGCACATGACAATGACACTAAAGGTGCAGTAAACACAGTTGATAAAATGTGCGTAGCCCGTGGCCCACCACTTACATGATTTTTTGTTTTCTTGAATATTGCTGGCATTAGCTCAGACTCAGTCTATTCAATATGGTATTATAAAGAACAGTATCAAAGAAGAATATTCAGAAACGATCTAGCCGTGGGTCATAAAAAGGGGCACTTAGTGTCAAAATCGATGGATTTGACTCCGCCTTCCGATTGGAAGGATACCTGAAGCGCTACCACTCTCAAGTAAAAGCTACTTCTCCCGTGAATTTTGCGAAAAGAGGGAGATGTAAACTATGCGTGAATAACACATCTACTGTGAAATTCCATGTAGTAAATACGTTAGCAAAAACATTAACGAGCCTTTGTCATTTGCCTTCCGTGCCTACAAGATGCCGAGAAACAAGTTCCTTCGTCAAGCTAGATAGCTATTAAAAGATATAATAATACAAAAATGATCATTTAAATGTGAACAATTATATTAATAAATTAATAATATAGCTAACCAATGACAAATATAACATTATTTAACAAAACACCTAATTTATTCTTAATTAATCTTCGTGCACTGCGTACACGACGTGCCCGCTCGTGTGACTGAAAAATGCGCGCCCGCCGGAAGGTTAATGCTGTCGACCAGTTTCGAATAATGTCGAATATATACAAGGCTAGCAGTAGCAATTTTTCCTTCTGTTTGTCTTGTTAATGATGCTTTAGATGTCGAAACCGGTTGACAGTATTAAATTAATAGTGGAATTTGTACTGTTTTTTTGTCATAGTAAATTCTATCTTCAATTTCCACCAAGTATCGCCACAATCGATTAATTTGACAACTTATGATCTTAAAGCACAGATGCAGAAACCTAAATCCACTTCTACCCAAAGAAGACAAGACTATGGGGGCTAGGGAATAATTTGTGAGGGGACTCCGGCTGATAGTTAATAGTTGACATACCATGTGTAAAATCCATTTACTGGATGGGTCCAGATTTAGTGGATATCTGATGATAAAAAAAATTAGGAGCTCAAAAGTTTTAAATAATCTTCTACAAAAAAAAGTAAACATATTCTCTTACGTTGTGTCAAGATAGAGGTCATTAACATGAACATTCCAAAAGGCTTGAAATGATTCCATGCCAATATGAGCCCTGAAGTCACCAACATGAAGATGCGTTGCTCCTCCAGGCAATTGGAAAAGGAGCATGAGAGAACCAGGACAGCTGCAAAAAGATAATAATAAACAATTATGATAACAATATAAATGCATATCAATTTAAAATAAAGGTGGGATAAATTAAAGTTCATAGATAACTCTATGGCAAATGACAATTACAATTTCTTTGATCCTAGGGCAAATTAAATGAAGTAGGCTCATAAAAAATCCCTATAACTGAACTGTATTCTTTCTGAAAAATTAATTTAAGGTAAAACAAAAAAATATTTCACATAATCCTAATCAAGGATATAGGAATCAATGATTCTCAAGAGCAGGTAAACAGGAGAACAGAAGGAATGGACAACTAGGTCTCATTAAAGCAGGGCTCTTGTATCCAGCTAATTTTTATTGGTTATTTTTGGAGGTGAATGCTACATGGAAACATGTGAATTCACTACATCAGTACAAATTCATTTCACGTCAGTGGTTTCATACTACATAATGGTCATATTTATGTACTACCTTCAGGCACAAATTCTTGCATAGAAATAAATTGTGGTTTTATTCTGTAGGTTTAGGATTACGTGCAAAAGTTGAACGAAGACATAAATACACAATATCTATTTTAAAATCGAAGCCAAAAACTTATCAATTACTGAAGAGCAGTTGATCAGTTTTTTTAAACACTTAAATGTTACTTTTGAGAAAATTCACCAGCTGAGAAAATTTGATGCCTTTTCTGAAACTGCTATCAGTAACTGATGAGAAAATTCATCAGTTACTGGGGAGAAGGTTTACTACAGTAGAACCTCTTTTTTACAAACCTCTAATTCACGAAATGACACCAATTTACGAACCATTCCACCGGTCCCGATCTTTGTATATAGGAAAACCATGTAAAATGACCTCCGTTTTACGAAACCTCCATTTTAATGATTTACGAAGTGAGAAGCCGGTCCCTAGGAGTGACTGACCCCTGTTTTACGAAGTATTTGAAATGGTTTTGTCGCAGTGTTTTGAGGTCAATGCATCACTCAATGTGTAAATATTCGGCATTATGCGAACGTAAGAATGAGCATTTCAAATTCAAGACATTGTAGAAAAGGTATCGAAAAACCTTAACAACATTTTTAAATTTAATACACGTTGCCTCTGCACATATTTTGCGTCACGTCTAGCGATGTTTATCCCTGCGCGAACGACTGAAACAACGGGTTGCGGTCCGAGGGCGATAAGTCGGGAAAGCCATCTCAAGTAAACAAAATTTGTCCCGATTTGAAGGTAGATATTTATTTCACTTATACTTGTGGTCAACTTGAATAATATATGACCCTGGATAAAAAAGGATTCTTTTCTAAATCGATTTTCACGTCAGATAAAAAGAAGAAAGAAATAACTAAGTTTCCTCTTCATTCGCTGTAATTTTAATGGCCTATAAGCGTAGGCTATAATAAAATTTCAGCCAAGGTATATTACTCTCTCAGGAAACATGTGAATTGGCCAGCTTATCAAGTCTTTCTTGAAGATGTTCACCTGATTACATTGTAACCACAGTCTACACGGAGCAGCCGTTACAATGTCTTCGCTCTCAGTAGCTGGTTTGAGTTTCTTCTTTCCCTTGTTATCAGTTCCTATGTCATCCACGAGAGTGGCTCGCACCTATAACTTTGTTTCCAGAATCCTTTGAAGCCAGAAAATTACATTGTAAGTTGTGAGCGAGTGAAAATATTTTGGTTTCCAAGCGAGCAGAAGTCGCACGCATTCAGTCAGAATCACTCTCAACGCGATGTGGGCTGTGTTTGTGATATCCCGTGTGCCTATAAGTAAAACAATGGATAAAACATCGCTGAGCAAAAAAAAAACACGGAAGTCCATGAGTTTGGTTACCAAAAGGCCGATAATCATGGAAGTACGTGATCGTGCGCAGACAAAAACAGAAATTGCTCGGAAGTATGGCATTTCTTTATCGACATAACAACAATCATGAATTCAAGAGAAAACATTTTGAGTCACACAACAGCATCGTCGAAAACCAAGTACATTTCATCGTCGAAGTTTGAACAGCTTGATTTGCAGATGTATTATTATTTTTTTTAAAGTGTCGACGATCGTGAGTCCAACTTGCCTATAACCAATTCTGAAGGAGAATGCTCAGATTTTGGCCCTTAAACTGAAGTGAGACAACTTTAAATGCTCAAATGGGTGGCTAGAAAAATTCAAGAGAAGACATTGAATCACTTCACTTAACATCTGCGTAGAAGAAGGGCGTGTGAACACAGAAGATGTTGAGCAGTGGCATGAAATGCACGACGAAATTGTGTCAAAATATTCCCCTTGGGACAAGTATCATTTAAGAATACTAATTTTGTAATAATACGTTGATTATGTTCAAATTTTGATGCACTTTGAATATTTAATTTTTCATTAAGGTTTTACGTCGTTAGGTAAGAACTTGCGATCGCGACTTAGAGCTATCAGTACCCGCAAGTAAATAGTTCTCGCAAATCACCGCTAGATGTCAGCGCTGTAAAACGCATGTGTGGGAATTTCAAATTAACTAGAGTAAAGTTCTAAAATTGACTTTCATCAGCTACGAAATATTATTGAAGGTTCAAATTTTGATGCACTTTGAATATTTAATTTTTCATTAAAGTTTTACATCGTTAGGTAAGAATTTGCGATCACGACTTACAGCTATCAGTACCCGCGAGTAAATAGTTCTAGCAAATCACCGCTAGATGTCAGCGCTGTAGAACGCATATGTGGGAATTTCAAATTAACTAGAGTAAAGTTCTATAATTGACTTTCATCAGATACGAAATGTTATTGAAGGTATTTCAAATGGTACGTTTTCTTCAAAAAAGGCATTTCCTAGTTTTGAAACTGAAATATACTGGGTCAATTGGAACTTTGTTTTAAAATTTCCTAGTTAGAATGCATCCGTGGTATTCCCATGTTAAAATGGCCTCTTTCAACACAAATTCGACTAACAATAAACATATCCCCTGCCCTAATTAATGCATATGCCTAAAATACTCCGTGGGATGAATTAATTCACTTATTCCCCTTATTATGACATCTACCAACTTGAAGCTACAAGAAATTAATTCAGTTGCAGCAGCCAAGTTCACACCATTATAAATTTGTAGAAAAATATTTACCAGTTTTTAAAGTTTCTGTTAATTTTTGTTAAGGAGAGCATAAAAAATATGCCACTATGTACAAGAAGTGTAGGTTTCTAATTTCCTTTTGTTCTATTGAACATTTAACTGGATGTGTAATTCATTTTATTGAAACATTACCTTCCTTTTAACCCTTCATCGACGAGCGACGTAGTGAGTACGTCGGCCCCAGACTTCACATGCCGTCGAACGACGTAGCCACTACGTCGCGGCGACCGTCTGCATATTTTAATTTTTTAATCCATTATATTATTTCACGATCCTTGCATATTTGGTATTGTTCGAAAGCAGAAGAATTTGGCTTTGTAACAAGAATAGCTATTACAATATATTAATTTCTGATGTTTTATTGAGAGTGTTTTAATAATATGGTAATTTCGAAATTTTCTTTCACGGTCTCTGAACGCTTGTTGCTCAACACTTATTTCTAAAAAATATTTTATATGACTCTCTTCTCACGGAGTGTCGGTGCCAGAGTTTTAGAGGACCACACTAGCTTACTATGTCCTTCAACGATTTGTTTCTCTCTTCCACATCTCCTCTTGACCCTCCATATGCGTCTTAGAAAGTGCGGCCAGCCGCCGAGCCGTCCCCTCTCAATACCAGGCCGTCTTATCTTGGGCCTTCGTCTGCTTTTCATCTCCATCAACACTTCGTAAACAATGATGAGGGTCTTATCTCTGTATCTTGCTTGGCTTGTGTATAATAATTTTTCCTATGAAGTTGCTTTCGTGGCCGAGAATGTTGACCACGGCAGAGTCGGAGTTCACGGCTTAGGGGAAGCATTCTTTTCAAAACGCCAAATGCTTTAGTCTAAAAGAAACCTTTCTTGAGTGTGGTATCTCCTCCGGAGTTTTTTATTTTCTGTGTCTGTATCAACTTATTGAACCTTGAAAATATCCCTTATTTTACATCATGGCATCGACAAGCAGAAAAAGACTTTCGGTACCTGAAGAAGAAATCGAGGAGGAACTCCTATTGGAATACGATTCGGAAGTGAGTGGAAGCTCTGAAAGTGATAGTGACGAGGTGATCGAAGACCGTTCAGAATTGGATTTGATAAAGGAGTATAGCGATCATTCGGAGGAGGAACCAGAGGACAGCTTTTTATGGGAGAACATGAAAAATTACGAGGGAGAAAGAGAAAAGTTCGTCGGTGGCTCTGGACCGCAAGGGAAAGCTTCATTGGTGACTGATATTTTAGATGCCTTTGAACTTTTCTTTGATGAAGAATTTGTAAGTACAATCGTAAGGGAAACTCATCGTTATGCAGATCAGTACATGACCATGGGTCATGTACTGATCTGCATGGGTCCCTTTCCAAAAAATCCAGAATTTTCTCTTGGAAAATAGTGTCAGTGGATGAAATTTATACAGTTTTGGGATTATTTATGTTGATGGGAATAATACAGAAGCCATCACTTCGTTCATATTTTTCCACCAAAAGAGTTCTGTCCACACCTGGGTTTGGAGACGTAATTACAAGAGATCGTTTTGAAATCATATGTAAATTTTTACATTTCACGAACAACGAAGACACACTTAGTTGTCGTGGACCACCGAAGTTGAAAAAAGTATTTCCAGTCATTTCACATCTCAATAAAACATTCAAGGAATACTATCTTCCTAATAGAAATATCTCAATTGATGAGTCCTTCACTTTATGGAAAGGTCGCTTGTCTTTCAAACAGTACTTGCCACTGAAATCATCGAAGTTTGGAATAAAGACATTCGAGCTCTGTGATGCAACGAACGGTTACTTATGGTCTTTCCTAATCTACACCGGGAGAGATACAGTTTTTAGATCACCAATTTGCACCGCAAACTCAAGTAAAACAACTGCAATAGTATTGAATCTTGTGTTTCCTTTACTAAATCAAGGCAGAACACTTTGGATGGACAATTTTTACAACTCACCGGATTTAGCAAAACTGTTGAAAGTTTCTTACGGTACTGACTGTGTTGGAACTTTGAGGATCAATAGAAAAAATGTCCCTCAAAAGTTGAAAGATAAACAACTGAAAAAAGGAGAGGTAGTCGGTCAACACTGCGGCCCAGTTTCAGTTGTAAAGTGTAAAGATAAAAAAGTAATCACCATGATTTCTACATTCCATGGCATGGAAACAAAGACCATCGTAAAAAGAGGGAACGAACTCATAAAACCAATAAGTGTTACCGATTATAATCAATATATGGGTGGGGTGGATCTAAAAGATCAGTTACTTCAAACCTACTTGATTGAAAGAAAGCGTCTCAAGAAGTGGTACATGAAGTTATTTAGAAGACTCCTGAATTCGGCTGTACTGAATGCTCTAATAATATACCGGGAAAACACAAATAAAAACGTTGACCATTTCACGTTTCGCGTCCAGCTAGTAGAGAAACTGTTTCAGAAATATGCCAAAAAGGATGTCCGAGTGCCCGGCCGACATTCTGCCGATAGTTTAGTGCCTCGCTTGACAGAAAGACATTTCATCAGAAGGATCCCTCCCTCAGGAAAGAAACAACATCCGCAAAGGAGGTGTGTCGTCTGCGCAAAACATTCCAGGAGAAGAGATAGTGTGTACTGGTGTGAAAAATGTGACGTGGGACTTTGCTTTGACTGTTTTGAGATCTACCACAACAAGCAGAATTACTGAGGTAGGCCATTTTTATAACTTGTATAATCATTGCCGAATGTGTAATGCCCCGCTTTGCCGAGAGGCGACCCTTTGTGCATGTGCAACTATAATATATTTAACGCCTAGTACTTTATATTAAATCGTGTATTTATAAAATAGTACCACCTACATGCAAATAATACGCAAGAGTTTCTTTGCGTTAAAAAAAGAAGGAAATCCGATTTTTTTTAGGCGTTAGAAGAGGAAAAAAAATATTTCACCAAAGAATATAACAAAAATTGTTAGATAATTAAAATATTACCACAAAATATTATAGACAAGACATTATTTTATACACACAAAAAAATTGAAATTAATTCAATGATTAGTTTTAAAGTTATAAATTATTTACCAGCCATATGCGAAAACCGGCGATTCCATTTAAATCTCCTCCAACCTACCAGATGGGATTCCTTTAAATCTCCTCCGCGCTTGAAGGGTTAATCCCATTTATCTTTATGAAGTGCGATACTGAAACTGGATTGGGATTGTTGAGGTTTCGATTACTTGAAAGATAACCCCCAATTTACAAACCCTCTGATTTACAAAGCTCATATTTTTGGGTCCCTTCAACTTAGTAAAATCGAGGTTCTACTGTAGTTACCATACGGCGAGGCAAGTCACCAGTTACTGGTTAGAAAATCTGATCAGTTTTTTGAAACACCTATCATATACTGGTTAAAATTGACCAGTAAATGATGGATTTGAACAGTACTTTTTCTCAAGGGATATTTCTGCCAATAGACTTCACTTACTTATACACAGGGCTGGATCAAATTTTAAGGGGTAAAATCAAATGAAGTGGGCAGCGGAGAGAAATGCCCATAAAAATATTGAGAATAGCTGGCTTAAATAAATTTTTTTTTTGCTCTCTCGGGCGATTCTGGTGGCCCATATGCCCCAGCGATCCTGATAAGCCATTGGCTTGTCAACAGGTTTCTCAGGGACTGAACCAACAGAACTTTACAGAAACACCCTTTACAAACTTTACAAATAACATTTGAGTTACATCCTGATATAAAATTACTCACTGATTAGCATCCAAAGCAGTGACAAGGACACCATCAACTTTAATCGTTTGTCCAGGATCTATTCTCCTTATGAGGTTTGGGTTCACACGAAGTTTTGAAACCACCAGTTTAGCTACAAACGCAAAGCAAGATATTAAAACTCAAGACTATCCTGATGCAAAAATATAACTGCCACCATGCAAGCTAAAATTTATGACAAATTAACAAAATAGTCCATGCATTTTAATTCTAGAAGAGTTTAAACACGAGTGCACATTATAAAAAATTCAATATGTATTAGCTTCATTATAACTCCAATGATCAAAATAAGTTTTTGGTGCACATCTCTGGCTTTAAATGAGGCATGACCATGGAAATGTGAAGCTGTCACCACAGGAGACAGCTTAAAATTTATGAGATAAAATCAAACGTTGAATTGCCAGAATGACCACATTCAATTAAACAAAGACTTGTGGATTTCAAGAAGTAAAGTCTACAATTATCATTGGAAGCAATAAATGTTACGAGAGTGACTTACCAGTTACACTGCTACAATAAATAGGAAGTGAGAAACCTTTGTTCAGTCCTATGTAATGATCATAATGAAAATGAGAGAGGAAGTAATGGGTGATTCCTTGAATACACCCAAAATTAAATGCATCCACAGCAAACCTGGTACCTAGAAGATAGAATTATGAATCAATATATGAATAATTAGGGGCCAAATTACAATGCCTGCATGTGGCAGTCATCACACATACACGCAATTTCATAAAATTTTTGTCAGCAGAAACTAGAATATTCATTTGCTTCTAATGTATGATTTCAACTTCCTTCCCGTCAAAACATTTTGACTTTCAAATTGTTCGTCAAAGTTATTTTCAGCCCTCTTCGTAACCCAATCGCAAAACCCTCACCCTCCAATTTCATCTTCTATCCACAAACTTATGCTTTCAGAATCATACGACATACAAGATGGTAGGATTAATTTGGAGATTTACCAGAGATTTTTATGACATGTGTGCAATAAAAGCACTATTTGATTCATTAGTACTTCCAATTCTTGATTATGCATGTATTGTCTGGTCACCCTATTACTATTGTCTTTCTGGTCGCTTGGAAGGTTTTCAAAGGCGGTTTGTTCGCATGTGTGCTGGTAAACTTGGCATTGATGTAAACAACTATTCTTATACTGCTCTCTCTACTGAACTTGGGCTGTCAAATTTGTCTTCAAGGAGAAGACGAGCAGACATAATATTTTTACACAAACTGCTTAATAATGTGATTTCATGCCCTGAGCTTCTCCAGGCAATAAAATTTAGAATACCAGCTTTTAATAGTCGAAATGATGATTTATTTCATATAGATTTCTATAAAAAAACTACCTAGCAAATCGTCCGATTTTAAGAATGATGAAAGAAGCTAACTCAATAGACCTGGGGGGTTATTACGGAACTCTTGGCATTAAATAAAGACGTCGTTAAACACGGACTGTCCTGGCCTGAATATATCTACCCTAGCGATTACGGAACTCAAGGTAGAAGTGTTGAGCAGGGTCGTTATGCCCATAAAGACAGTGTTATGACAAATTCTTCGTTCAAGTCTGTGCAACTCTCTCGGAATATGTATCGACCAATGAAATGCTTGACGTTCCTGTGTGGAACAATGGACAAATGCATGAACACGAAAAGTAAACATGAAAAAAATGAGTATCATTTAGCGACGGTCCTCGCCAGGAATGTAAATAAACATTCTTGATTTTAATGATGCAGCTTGAGTATGTTATTCAGTCATTATTTCCTGATAGAAGTTTTGAATTATCTTTATCATTATGTAATCCCATCTTTAGTGAGTTACACTGATGGAAATAAAGAGTGAGAAAACCGTTCCAGGTGTTTGCTTCGTGCAGTCGAAAATAAAGAGAATTCTTTCGACTAATGTGCTGAAAAAATGAGTTTACACAATGTGCATAGGGTTTGTTTTTAAAACGGTGCTAAGTGTGTATGAGACTGGTGAATTTATGTGCATTTACGTGATAATCGTGCGCGAAAACGACCGAAGAGTGTCTAAAAGTTATTAGACGTACTGCCTGCAAAAGTGTCTTTTGATTGTCACTGTACAGAAAATAGTGTAAAGAGCATATTAAGCGTTTAAGGAGTAAGCACCAACAGTTTTTATATTTCTTGAACGTGTAATAAACTGTCCGGAGAGTTTACATTTGAGGAATGTTGGTTTGAAAGTGACAGTGACACGTATTTTTTAAATGAGAAACTATAAACACACATCTTTCAGGGGTGACATGAGCGGCAGGGATAATTACACAATAGAATACGATGACATATCTGTATTTGTCTCCTCGTATAACCTTCTATTGCATGAAATACGAGTAGTATCAAACAAATCTATACTAACTACGCAGCATACAGCTGAGCCAAAGCTCAGCTGTCGGCTGCCCCGTCAGAAATGTTCCCGGTCTCAGCAATTCAATAGCTTTGAACTTGTTCGTGGCTTTGAAACTCGGAAATATTTGGTTTGTTTTTAAAACGTTAAAAAGTTGTATGAAACTGATGAATCAATGTGCATTTCTGTGAGAATCGTGCGCGAAAACGATCGAAGAGTGTCTTAAAGTTGCTGCCTTCAAAGGTGTCTTTTGATTGTCACCGCACAGAAAATTGTGAAAAGAGCATTTCAAGCGTTTAGGAAGTAAGCATCAACAGTTTTTATATTTCTTGAACGTGTAATTAACTCCCCAGAGAGTTTACAATTGAGGAATGTGGGTCTGAAAAAGTGACAGTGACACATATTTTTTAAATGAGAAACTATAAACGCACATCTTTCCAGGGTGACATGAGCAGCAGGGAAAATTACACTATAGAATACGATGACATATCTGTATTTGCCCCTTCGTATAACCTTCTATTGCATGAAATACGAGTTGTATCAATCAAATCTACACTAACTTGTATGCCTTAAAGCTCAGCCGTATGCTGCACCGTCAGAAATGCTCCCGGACTCAGCAATTCAATAGCTTTTAAACTCGGAAATATTTTTAAAACATTGAGCAAATCACCTAATTGTAAAATCATACTTCTTGTCATATTATTCTTCACATAGCCTTTGATTATTAACATTAATATACTTCGCGAGTCCTCAGAATTGAACCGTCATCAGATGTACTCCCGAGTCTCGACAATGCATTTGATTTGAAACTCGGAAATGTTTTAAAAACATTTCGCAACTCTCCTAAGTGTGAACAGTTGTTACTTTTAATGTTGTTCTTCACATAGGCTTTGATAATTATTATATATCTCGCGAGTTCGCAGAGTTAACCTCTGCGCAAATACGCTATCTTAGGTCTTTATCTTCATAAGGACCCCTCTTGAGTTGGCTTTATTTTGGGTCGTTATGATAAAGACGGCCTTATGAGTTCCATAATCGCTCAAGTCAGTATGCTCACTGGGGGTCCTTATGATAAAGACTTTCACCCCATAACGCCGTCCTTATGAGTTACGTAATAACCCCCCTGGACCTTCATTTCTGTAAACTAAACACCCTTAAGCTCTATCTGAAAAATAATGGTAATTGATGTTTACGTATAACATTATAATATATGTTACCTTAATTTGTATGTCTTTTTTTTCTCTTTTTATCTTTTTTGTATAATCAGAGTTTTATAATGTATGTTTATTTGAATATGATAATTAATTGTACTCATATGGATGTAATGTCATAACTTTTCTTTATCGGTAGCTGGGCAGCTGCCTGTAATTGCGCTAATTAACTACATAATCGGTTTTTTAAATTTTATCTATCTTATGTAATCTCTTCTACTATACTTAGTGCAATAAATGAAATGAAATACTACTCCATATTCAAGTCTTCAGTAATATTTTCTTTGCACCATAATAAAGGGGCAGCATCACAAATGAATGAAAAATAAAATTGTTACATATCTCTTGACACTACAACACAAAATTAAGCCCACACTATTCATCTTTATCAACAGTGAATCAGAGAACCATAGGTCAACCATTTAGTTGGAGCAAGACAAAATCTTTTGCTTAGGTTAAAAATCAACCCTCTCAAAACCGAAATTATTATGATCACAAATGAAAATCTGTTATCATTTCATGAGCATGCAATAAGGTGTCAAGTATGTCAACAAAATAGTACGTATTGCTCCCATTAAAATCACCAGAGTCACCAAGAACAGGGTAGAGCCAAAAGCTTGTATTTTCATTAGTTCACTAGCCTATTAAGCTGTCTCTACAAGTGATGGACGTTGGCATCATTGTCAAGCAAACATGTGGGTTTCTAAAGACCAGTGATAACTGAGAGTAACATAACTTCATACATATGTACAGTAAATATTGTAATACCATCAAACTGTAATAATGAAGAATCCCATGAATGTCCACAGACTTGGCAATTGCTCAAAAGAAATTATGAACAAATAGTAGAAGTAATCTGTTATGTACTCAGTTTTGCTAACAACTCTCACTGACACAACACAGCCATCTTCTGCTAACCTGAAAAATATCATGGTAATACTAGGTGGGGTGATAATTCTTCACCAGAAAGGGATACCAAATGTTTTTATCCAGAATCCAAAACCTAAGGAAGGTTGGAAATTGTCACAAAATTGGAATGAGGTTAAGAAATTACCATATTCACGTAACTTTGCTTCAGTGTTGAGCATAATCTAATACCCACATTGTTACCAGCAAATGGAAAAAGTCAGCCATATATAAAAGCCAGCTAACTGAGCTTGATACATCTCCACAAACCAGTTTTATAACCTCGAGTTAAACATCCTTGCCGAACATCCCTGTCACTTTTACCTGAGGAAGCATGGAGGATAGCCAGCGAAATATCGTCCAGGAGATGGAACGACATGGCGGAAAACCCAAAAAATGAAAGAATCATCATCCAGTGAGATTTCAGTTTGGGTATCTTTTCTATGTACATTAAATGGCATTTACAGAGTATTTGCATTTAGTGCATCACAATGATTCTTATAATTAGGGCCAATCGGTATGCAGAGTATATCGCTTACTACATAGGACTTCACACACTGCTACATATAAACCTACATATTACACCTTTTAAACCTTAACACAGTCCTATAGCTAAGTCCCCAAATCACTGCTTTCTATTTAGCCTCCAAAAGAATGAAGTAATGAGCCTAGGGTGACCAACTACTTTTGAAGAAAATAAGGGAGATTTCTATATTCTTGACTAAAAATAAGGGAGACTTAGGACACGGAAAAATTTCATAAAAGAAAAAAAAGCCATGCAGTGTTTGTAAAAAACTAAAAAGAAAGTTATTTTATACTTTAAGAAGACCTAAATATATTTTGCTACAGATTTTGCTTCAGGCAATAGTTTTCCATAACTTTTTGCAAATTCTAAAAATTTAGGGCAAGAATACGTGAAGTTCATGGGAACTTGCAGTTCTGATTTGATCAGCTTTGTACTGCTCCTATTCCTAACATGTCCACTTGTTATTCATACTCTCTCTGTATGAGCATTACTACCTGGTATGCTCATAAGATAGCCTACCAACTTTCCCAAGTTTTCAGAAGTTATATTGCTGGATTGTGAGCTGTTGAAAACCGCCACCCATTTCTGGGTAGTGTTACCCCCTAAAGACACAGCAAATGTTATTGCATCCTTAAAACTACAAAATTCCTCATACAATTCAACTTCATTCACACAATCCAGTTGGATACATTCCATAACGTCATGTATATCATTGAATGTTAATTCCCTTTTATGTATACAGTCATTCTTGCGGCCATGTGCGATGTCAAACTCGCGTTTGCAGATAGAACACTTTGCTTCATGAACATTAGACTGTGCAGGTTCAATCCAGGAATAAGTATACACTTTCCCATTTCGAAAGATACATATGTACACATATACTTCATTTTCTTTTTTGGTGGAGTTTTAGCTTCGTCATCACTGCCCATTATTGTATCATAAACTCTTGCCCCTATATGGCTCACAGGTGATGTAGAGTAAAACCACTGAAACCAAATCACGCCAAAGCACCACCAGTTGAGCAACACAAAGAACGAAAGAAAGAAAGGGAGCAAGTAAGTACGCGTTTATTGGTTTAACAGACAAGGAGATTTGGTTGGCCATTTCTAAACGAGATAATCGATAGAAAAAACTCTATATAGAATCAATTGCGTCTACTCTCGAACGTTCAAACAAATTTCGACCGTGTGTTCAACATTTAAATGATTGAAACTGAATGATTTTACTTGATGAAAAAATAAGGGAGAAATTCACCCAAAGAGACAGAAAATACGGGAGACCCCGGGAAATACGGGAGAGTTGGTCACCCTAAATGAGCCATTTATTTTGAAATTTTGAGTGTAGGTACATGATACATCTTTCAAATAAAAATTCAAATATGGGGTCTATTGATACTGGAATAAAATCTTGCTCAAACTCGCTTAACCCTTTTGCTACGAACGACATTTTAAAACGTCGTAACTTTTTCTACGCAAACGAACAAACAACGTTTTAAAATGGCGTTGGGGCTAAGCTAGCCTTAAGCAGGCCTAAAAGGTTATGTGTGTAATAAAAGACTTCTTCTCAGGTTCTCGTAACCTTTTTCGGTCCGCGGGAGAGGATTATCTCGGCCCTTCGTCACAATGCGAGCCCCACTCACAGCAGGTGTCCGCGGTCAGCTGCTTGTTGGTGCGGTGAAATAACAAACATAGAAAATATTATGTGATTTGCAAATTTAGGGTTATAGCTATATTCCTTATATTTACCTCTACAACTACAAATTTTAAACGGAGTTCTACCATTAATTTTAATGTTGTTCGTGTGTAAAGGAATCTCCGAATTAATGTTTTGTAGTTATTTAGTTGGTTAGGGAGTGATTTTTTCCATGGTTTTAAGTTAGTTAGGGAGTTATTATGTTTTAAGGTAAACAACTGAATGTTATGCTTTTATATGAGTTGACGACCATATTATTAGTGAGTTTAAATGTTTATTTTTCCCTGCAATTACTCATGCTTATTTGATCTTGAGAGCTGACTATTTCAGTTCTGTTTTCGCTGGTCAATGGTTTCCACCTAAAGAATACAGTGATTCCTGGCAGTGTTTTGAATCCCGAGGCATACAAATGTTGAAGTTATAACATTCGCTTCGAAGAATTTCATACTCCTAAAATTGGATGATTTCAGGAATAAGAGAAGTAAGAATAAGACTAATAAAAAAAGGCTGGGAAATTTTTACATATTCAACATAAAGTATGTAAGTGATAAATGTTATCCGTGCATAAATTTCAAAAACAAGAGTTCCGTAGACCATACATCTCATGAATAAACACGGTGAAAATTTCGGAAAAGTGCTGATTCTTTGATTTGCGCTCTGATGATGCCAATATCCTTAATAAAGACATTTTAAACTTGTAATGATTTTTATCGTTGAATAATCGTCAAAATCATTTACGAGTGTGGAATACAATGACGAAATTACTTATTTGGCCATTGATACGATTTTTGTTGCTCGAGAGCTTAATATTAATGGTAGAATTTCGTTTAAAAGCTGTAAAGACATTGTAAATCTAAAATAATTCATATCCGATTAAATAAATATCGAGGCTGTAGCAACAATGTTTTTAGCAAAACCATTGCATAAAAAAATAGTTGACTGCGACCACATGCCATAATGGGCAACCCAAGCGGAAATGGGCGGAGGTTATCTCCGCCTGGTGGCCGAGAAAGAGGTTCAACACCCCTCTAGGCCCCGACCCAAGTTAGGGAAATAGGTACCTGAGAAGATCCTAGCGTAGTGAAAGCTCTGTACTGGCAAAGCGAAGAAATTTTCTCTGTCCCCGTCTCGAAAGGGTTAAGGGAAAATATGCTTATAGCAATAAGTTTATAGCAATCTTCCTCATGCCCCTCATTGCAAAACTGGAATACTTTTTTAGTTTTTCTGTTTTAAGAATAAAATTTTTTAGTGTAATAGCTTAATACATATTATGCATCATTAAGCGAACAAACGGGCAATTTCTACTTTTAAAAAAAACAAGAAAATAAATGAAAAGTCAGTTTATCTTCTGCTTGAATAGAACTACTAAATTATTTCTTACTTTTATTTCTGCTGTTGAGAATCAATGGGTATTTCTGCTAGAAATCTATTAGCTTATTAAGAAACCCCTGCACCCATTGAATGTTTTTCTTATGGGCTTAAAGTTAACAATGTGGGGTAAAAACAATCGCTATAACTATTGTTCAGGGCTTTTACTACTTTTGCAGCAGGTTTTAGATCACGAAGAGTATTCCTATCAAAATGTCAACTTCCTAGGTCACCTAGAGGTTCTTCAAACAGGCATGACTGACAGACTTGAGTGAATAAGTAATATGAATAGAATATAGATATTAATAAATGAAATAAGGAACAAAAATTTAACGGTCACCCAAATGCAGGGAACAAAAAATTCACCTTTAAAATATTCATACCTTGTATTTTCTTGTAGAATGGACAAACTTTTGGTTTCCTTTCTCGGGCATACCCTGCACTTGTCCCACTGCCATATTCAGAATATGTTCCCTGAGATGTTGTGCTGGTAAATGATGAGGAAACTGGATCAGGCAATCTTGACAAAGCTGACTTAGAGGTAGATGACTTTCCACCATCCCTCATTTTCTTCATCAAACACTTCCACTGATCAACGGCATAAATTTTAGATTCTTCACTTCCTTGAGTTAACCATTCTGAAATGACATGCATATGATTCACAGATAAAATACAAATTTTACTGTGCCTTTAAACAAAGATCAATTTAATTAAATGAAGTTACCATAAGAAGCACTTTGATTTTTCAGGTTAAATTTTAGAAAGAAATAATTATATTAAACATCCGTTAATGTTAAAAATTTGAAGGAGGAAAATGGACTTGTTAACTTCAAAAATTGAAAATGTATTCAAGTTATTCATTGTAGAATCCCAGAAACTAATGAATGATGGAGAGCACACCTGTAGCTTGCTCCCACACAACAGTCTGCAGTGAAAACATAGCTTTACTCTTGGCCCAGGTGACTCAGGACAATTTTAGGGCATTTTTGAGGAAAGAAAGGAGACTAATGACCCAGAAAATGTGGTACATACTTAACTTTGAGTCACATTTATTGGGCAGTAAGGGGACTTAAAAATTACCATATTTATTGTAATGCAACACGCATTGCCCTAATTCACACACCCAGATTTTTAGTAGGAAACTTGAATAAAAAACTAATATTTAAAATAAAAGACTTGCGAACTGTGAACTTTTTGAATAAATCAACGCCTATATTTATTATGTATAAACCATTTAAGACAAATAATATCCAACAGAAGTACCTCTTGCATGAAAAAATGAAGAATTTTGGTCTGGTTAACAAAATAAAACTTTCAAAGGTATAAGATTAGTCGAAAGCTAATGCATAAATTTTCATCGGAATCACTGCTATCTTGGAAACCAAAAGACTCTCCGTCTTCATTGTAGCCTGCAAAATAAAACTCATTTTGCTTTAAATTAGCACTTCATAATTCAATTTGTTATCTGTAGCAACCACATAATTGCTTATGCAACATTTCTTATAAGATTTGACCGCAATCTGTTGTACCACTGAATCCCATCACATTTTTACCCATTGCACACTACCCTTAGAAATGTTAGGTCTTTACATTCACCCAGAATTTGTAAGTTCATGTAGAGTTTCATCGAAACCACATTTATTCCATTCTTCACACATTAAGGCTTTAAAGAGCTTGTTAATAGAACCATCTAATGGCTGCAATTGTGATGATAGTCTGCCAGGAATAACAGGTACAAATATTTGTTTTACACCTTTGCAATTTTCTTTGATTTTTCTGTAATATGAAATTCGTCTAATACTAAGAAAGATGGCTTCTATAAAAAACCACCTGGAGACTTCCCCTCACACATTTTCATCCAAAGCTTCATGCCATCTTCTTCCATCCAACCCTAAGGATGAGCTTGCACATGTATGCCAATAAGTATTTTCTCCTTTTGTGAATATTCCTTTTTTATAAAACCATTGGTGGAAGTTTATATATATACATATCTAAACTGCAGACAAGAGCAACACTGCAATGGTTTTTCAATACGCTGGGCAATCCGGGTTCTTGCTCACTTTCGTAACTCATGCCTCTTCATAACTCTTTGGTACCATGATGTTGTCCCCATTGAAATACTGTAATTTTAACTCTTTACTGATTTTCACTGCTTTAGTAATTATCCTTTTTGCTGATACAGCAATATCCAATTTTCTATGATGAAGTACAAATTCCTTTAGCTTTTATTCCAATTTTGACCATTTGGCAATGCCGCTACAAAAATTGCATTTGGTACTTCTATATGCCTTCATTTTTTTTAAATTTCTTCACCATTCTCAAATTGTGCATTCTGCTGGTAGTTCTCCATAACTGTGTTCCCATGTTGCTTGGCATATTCAACAACCTTTAACTTGAAACCAACAGTATATGCTGAATGCTTTCGTTCCGATTCCCTGGTGGATAGTTTTCAAAAACTGAAAATATTTGGCGAATACAAGCACACGCTGATTGAGGTAATCCCACATAAATGGCAGAAATGTGACATATTTATCACGATTATCTACCTTATATATATTCAATGATTAAATACCTAATAAAAACTATCAATTATGGAAACAACATAAATAGACAGGCAACCATCTGGCTAAACAACCATTAATATTCGATACATCAGGATTCAATGCACTATGCAGAGCAGTTGCTAACAACTGCTAATGCTAGTCTTTTATAACGATTTGCTTAGAGAAAAGTGATCAGTAGAGAGAAAATGTCTTTCAATTTGTTGGGGGTTGTTCGGGTTTCCCACCCGATCAAACTCTCCATTTCTGCCGACATTTCGATGGACGAGTCGTTCATCATCCTTGGGGCAGGATTTTCTTTTTCAATTTCTTTTTCATAAAAGAGATTGATTTCAGATGTTAGCATATTTGTGGCAAGCACCTGGTTGAGTGTTAATACTTATTGGGTAGGAAGCCAAATGGTAGCTGATCTATACCTATTGTTTCCACAATTTTCAGTAGTTATTAGGTCTCTAATCATTAAGTATACCCAAGGTACATAATCAGAAAAAAATGTGATGCTTCACAGCTGAAGATCAAATGCAAAGATAAGCACACATTTCAGTAATGATCAGCTGATTTTGAAAAGTACATATAGTAAAAAGTTCTTTTCAGAAGATGAGATATTTTATTATGTTTTAAACTGAATTAAAAATGAACACGAATCTTTACATTTTATTAAGTTTAAATAAACATTGTAATATACTGGTACATATAACATACAGGTAGAATTTCAGAGCTAAATGTTAGGAAAAAAGTGTGTTGTAATCTGATAAATGCAGTAATTTAAAATAATGTATGAGCATTCATTCTGGTAAAGAAGGGACATTTTTATAATACACTTAGAGATGGGCCACTCTGAAAATTTCCTCGGAAATTTTCGTAAATTACTGTGGTGTTATTCGTAATTTACCACGCCCCTTGAAAATTACCTTCATTTTCTAGATAATTCACCTACATATATTTGATATAATTTTTCACACATAAATTCACAACATGTTCTTATAAGCCAAGTTTACATTTCCTACATGCTAAATAATAAATTGAGGCATGTACAACTCATTTTTGGAATATTTTACTTAAATTATAACATTATAGAGTTATGTATTTGAATATTCTTCTTGAAAATTTCTCATACTATGGCAAAAGAAAACCAGCTTGCGTGTTTCTGATGTAGTTCTTTTTACAATTTTAAACGTTTCTAATGGATAAATGTTGTATTAGGTATGGTTTAAACATCGTTATTCCCTTCCTTTTTCTATTGGCTTACTTATTTAACCATACTATAGCTGTAAAATGCTTAAAAATATAAAATACTGGAAATATACAGTAATTTTCCCATCTCTAGATATAATACCTTAATTACCCAGCGTTTCTCTGGATCACACTTCCTTCATAATTCATCATATAAGAGGACAATGGATTGAAAAATTAGAAACTTCTATCTTTCGGATAGCTGATAATAAATTTTAACTCTATATCTTGAGTGAAAGTAGTATTCAAATGCAAAAAAATAAACCACTGCACAAAACCCAATGCTTAGCATTCCTAATTAGCTTAATTAGGCAAAATGAATTTTAAATGCGTAAAAGACCAAAATCTGGTTGTCAAGGAAATATGCTCTCGTTGATTTCAGAGAAAAAAGTGCACTTTTGCAGCTAAAAACGCAATTTTCAGACAAATACCAATTGGAAAAGAATTATTAACTTCATTCTTTCAGCCATTTGATAAAAAAAGTCCCAACCTTCTATCTTGAGCGGAAGTAATTTTGTAAAGCAAAAAATGAATATAAATAAATAAATAAATAAAATACCCTATAATTTTTCTCCAGTATTTAACTATTAGTCTGAAAAATTTCAGCATGATTGGAGTAAACTGTAGATTTGTATAAAAGACAAGAGAGACAGACAAACAAACAGACATAATCCTTTTTTATATATACTTAAGTATATAGATTCTATATAGTCAAGAATATCCGTTGTTTATGCTGGGTACTCCGTATACCCCTTTAAGAATGCTGTGTGTGGATGCAGGTAATTAAAAAAAAGAAAAATCTACGACCATCAACAAGGAAGCCTGAGGGGGTGGAAATCTTACAACTTGATAGGTTTAAAGAAAACTAAATGCCTCAGATTGGCCATTAATTGTAACATCAAATACTGCTGCTATGTGCCAAATTGAGCAATAAAATTTTGAGAAAGACAAATGAAAAATGGTTTCTCTAGATTTGTATAACATACATGAAAGGCTTTTACATACTTTCATATTAATATTTGAGTCAATCGCAATTCTTTGGGAGCTACATGGATTTGTTTAATTTTGATTTCCTATTACATAGATAGGTTCAATTCAAAGGCATTTGCGAGTGAAACCTTCAGAGTAGCCTTAAATACATTTAAGGTTGGTACATGTTTCATGCAAGAACAGAGTATATAATGGTGGTCCAACATCTAAACGAAGGGAACCCCTCTAAAAGAATGTATGGTTTTAGACCATTATTGTCAGAGAAAGGTTGCACAACACTTACATAATTTGAAGATGATAATGAAGACATACAATGCAAAATAATTTAGCCAAAACTACAAGCCAGAAAAAAAACTTGGCAAGTAATACTTTAAATAAAAAATTAACAATCACATAGGGAATCAAAATTAAAAATAGACAACAAAAACAAGGGTACTGTACCTAAGTCAGATGAATCTGTAGAAATGGTATCACCCAAGTCACCGAAAGATGAGTCACCAAAACTTTTCAACAGCTGACTTATTTCAGATCGCACTGGTGCCAATCTCCTTTGTCTTGGTCTTGAAGCCCTGTCTTGGCAAATGGGTTCATTCACTGCTTCTTGAGAATTTTCTGCTACGTTTCGTAAAACTTGGCTCAGCGAATCAGGCAAATGCTTTTCTCCGTCATAGGAAGGATTCACCAACCGAGCATTATTTTTAATCAATTCCTGATTAAAACGGCTCATTTTAGAATAAACAATGGCAGAGAGGGTTACTGGATCATCAGGAACACCCCAACAGCTTTCATAATCTTTAAGCGAAGTATGAAACTTACTTCTTCTAACAGAATTACGCTCAATCTCTACTACATTATGAAGAACAAAACATTCTACCAACATTGATCTGGAGCACTTACATAGTTGAATGCATACTTTTTGAAAGGAGAGATTAGAAGATTCTAATCTTTTAACAGTTGATGACCCATCTGAATCATCATGTTCTTCACCACGGCATTCTATGTCAAGTTCCTCCCAACCCCATCTCCCATACACGGCCTTTGTATTCAATGATATTTTGTGCCCTTGAGAAGAACCTCTATGATGGCTCTGCAGAAGGTTAGGTCTCCTAACGCTGATGGAGTCCATGTTTGGATAGTCTGAGTGTTGAATTTTAGAATTTCCACCTTTAGCCTGTATATTTATGGCATTTGGAATTTCAAACACCTCAGTTGTCAAAACAGCACTTGCATTTCTGAACCTATCAATATAATCATGGCATTTGTTTTTTGTCACACATTCTTTTCTAACAACTACTAGCCCTTCTGGGTTTGTAGTAGACGTTATTAAAACCTGTACTCTACACTCAATTTCACATGATTTACCTTTCAAATTAATACAAGTAGTTTCTGATGAAGCTATTGCACTGTGTTGTGCATCAGTCTCTGCTCTGTTACAATCATGGACCCCATTTTTAGTAACCTCATTAGCTTTCTCTATAACTCTAACAGGTTTGTCAGTACTTTCAGGGCCTATTGATGAAGGAGATTCGGCAAGAAGGCTTCCATGACTAGTTCCAGGGTTAACTTTATATTTTGACATCCAATCAAGAACCTTTTGTCTTGAGACAAGCCTTCCCTCATAATCCTCTTTGTTGGGACTAACATTTCGATTTAACTCGGGTGGCGGCATTGGTTCAATTGCAGAACTTAACCAAATTTCTGTGGACCGAGAGCTCATACCATGACTATAAGGACTCATGATCTTTCTATTACTAGCTCTTTGTTGACAAGCACCCTGTCCACTTCCAGCAACCACACCATTGCATGGTGCTTCCTCTGCCTCATTTGGGCTGGCAGCTCTCTCACTTAATAAGTCCTGCGATGCCTGTTTGACTCGCATCATCTCCGATTGAGAGCTGAATGAGAAATCTTTCCTGCCATTCTTCACCATATAATTTACAGGAGTGGATGCCAAGCTTTCACAAGTATTGCCCACACTGAAGCCTCTCATCATTAATGTTTGATTTTCATTTGATTGTGATGGCAGCCTATCCCATTCTGACTCTGTCAATGTGACACCTCTAAGTTTACCCTGATAGTTGAGATTTTGCACATTACTGTCAGCAGCAACAGTTGAGGCAGAAAAATTTCCCTTTTCAAACCTACTGCCACTATCGCTAGTTTTGTCGTCAACATCGACATCAACTTGAACCGTATCTGAGGTACTATTAGCAATTTCAATGTCAACATCTTTTATGTATGCTAACACAGAGCTCTTTTCACTCTCACTGTCGCCACATGCAATATCTTTTTCAATCGCAATGCTAGTGTCATCAAAGGAGCTGTAATTCTGGAGGTATTCAACTGATGGAGTTCTGATGACAAAAGCTTGCCCAATAGGTCTTTCCAAATTTTCACTATCTTGAAAAAATCCACCCGAATTGGAGAAACTTTCTCTCTCTGAAGCTGAGGAGATATTCTCTGCAGTGGATTTGGGAGGGAAAGATTTTCGGGAGGATACCTCACTGACATCAGAGACACTCTTTAACCTGTTGGTTTTTTTATGAGGGGTTTTGATTCTGTCCTTTCTCAGAGGCTTAGACATACTAGGGTTTTTGGGAGTTTTTACCTTGCTCTTATCAATCTTACTCACTGAATTTCCACCAAGAGCTATATTCTTTTCCCTTCTGTGAGGTTTCTTGGTGCCTGCAGCTTTTCCCCCATTTTTATCATCAAAATCATCACTAGAAAGGCTAGAGAAATCCCGCGGAGTCCATAAGTCCCCGGAAGATTGTAAACTGAAACATTCAGTTACACCGGTGAAGTTCTCTATTGGATCATTCAATGCTGGGTATTTCTGAATTTGCAATGACGGTTCATGCAAGGATGTACATCTTCTAGGATAGTGGGTTATATCCGTCAGTGGCATAGAATGTGATTCCTTCCTCATAGCTGAATCATGGCATGTGTTTCCAGTAGACTGTTGGGTGCAAACTCCGGTCTGGTTTGTGACTTTGCCATTGTAGATCATTCTGTCCCTGGAAACTTTTGGTAATTCAAAAGTGTTCATCTTTTTCTTACCCTTATCAACACTATCTTGGAGCTTTGGCTGATTTTCCACGTTTTTAAACAAAGTCTCCAACTGATTAACAACAGGTAGGACTGGAGGAGCAGTAAAAGGTCCAACCTGCAAGAATAAAATGTATTTTTGGAATGAAATGCAACATTTCCAATCAATTTAAAAGACAAATAAAGACTATACTCATCCTCATTGTTTAAAAAAATGCAAGATAACTACAAAAAATTAAGTCAATTGACCAGAAATGTCAATATCCACTATTCTACATACTACCCTGCGAGTCACCGCTGAGGCATGTGGCAGGAAGTGTTATGACACCAGCCATGAAAGGGGGGGAATAGAGAAAAGGAGGGAGGAGAGGACAGAGGTGAACTGTGTGCTGTCTTATGTTAGTGTCATGCTTTTTTTATGAAATCACAAATGGTGCGTGGAAAGAAGGAAGTTTTGTAACCATTAGTTCAACAGTGTATCCCTCTTAATTCATCATTTCTCACTTCTATTGGTTCTAGAGATATAGCAGGGAGTCAATATAATATCCTCAGTGTTGAACTGAAACTTGCTTGATCTGAATTTTTCAAGTAAACTAAGCCTAGCATATAGCTTCTCAGTCTCCAATGGCTCTCAACCAAGTCCTTCCATCAGCTGTATAAAACTGTTCCATTTGCTCCAATCAGGTGTTAACAAATTCTGAGGCTTTCCTTTGAACAGAAAAGTCTCTTAACAATGGAACACGGTATAGTGAAATTTCGATGTAGTGAAATGAGCACCGTGGTCCTGCCTGGCAACAAATGTTTTTATGTGAGCTAAATTTGATTCGGCATGGTGAAACCAATTTTTCAGTCCCAAACTTCAGATTGAATATGATATCGTGTAATATGATCCCTGAATTTTTTAGGGATAAAAAATGTTGGGTTCCCTCAATTACACTAAATTGTATTTTTGCTTGCTATTTTGAATTTACTTCACGAAAATCGCTCTATGCTGAGTCCCAAAGGTTGAGACTCCTGAAATTTAAAAACCCTGTCATTAAATTTAAAAGTAAATTTTAAACTGCAATAAATGGTGTTTAAATATTTGATTGCACGTTTTTGTATAACAAATTTTTGGTTCCTATCCTTGGTTCTCAGGCAACCTGATGGTTATTATTGTTGTTTCTTTATTTTTTCAAGTTCAAGTATATTAAAAGCCCTTTTCCAAAATTACAAGAGTTCTTCCCCCAAAAATTTGGCTGCTGCCAACAGGTTGAGTTGAAAATAATATAAAATATGCATAAATATACGATACGTTCTTCTATAATAAGTTAAACAAAAGAAAACTACCAAACAGAAGTTGTTCAAAAAAGTTCAAAAACGTCGAAAGAAAGGAATTATGTAGTACTGGCAGTCCCTGAGTTAGCCTCGACTTACGTAAATCCGTATTTACATAAGTGGCAACCTTAAAAAAAAAAAAAAAAAGAGAGAGAGAGAATTACGAAATTTGAAAGAAGGTTGCCTACTTTCAAGGAGCACATGTGCCGCATGTTAGTAAGAGCTGGCCTGCTATTCCTCCGAATCGACCGTAATCTTGAGAGCACGGACTCAGTTACGGACTCCTTTTTTTTCAACTTCCGTAAACTTTGATCGCTGCAAGTGTTGGAATGCATCTATTCGTAACTCGGGAACTGCCTGTATCTTTGTTTTAAGGCAAAGAATTTGATAATGGGAAATTCCGAATGCTGACACTTCTACAAGAATTGGAATAACTTGTGGAAAAGGAAATAGGTGTACTATGTGAGAAATTTCACGAAGGTGAAGGAAGTACTGATTCCAAAACAAAAAAGTGTAAAGAACTCCAAAAGAAAGACAGGCGATGCCAAAACCAAATAGTTGAGAGAATCGGCGAGAGCCATCTAGAATTAATGATGGATAAGGAAACTGCTTTTGAAGTCTGGCAAACGCTATACGGCAACTTTGAGCAGAAAGGAATATCGTCGCAACTGAGACTGAGGAAGACAATGCCTGTTGAAATTTCATGTTACAACAAGTCTCGAGGAACATTTTTTTTTTAATTCGACAAGCTGGTAAGAGAATTAAAAGCAACGGAAGTGACAGTTGAAGAGAGTAACGCAGTCTGCCACCTTTTCCTGACAATACCTGTGGAATATGAAGACATCGGGTGTGCATTGGAAACTCTAACTCCCGAGAAATTGAATCTTGCATTTGTGAAAACAAGACTTTTAGAAGTAATGAAAAGAAATAATGCAAGGGATATGAAGACTAAAAAAGGTAGATCCTCACATGGAATTATCAGTTGCCAAACCTTGTACAGGTAGAATTCATTATGATAAAAACACACTACAAATTCTAAGGCTTTCCCGGCGTGTAGTGATAATGGTGGTTCTTTGGGCTCTCGACCAAGTCAAACTCTCCATTTTTGCCATGGCAGATGGCAGAAATGGAGATTTTGACCCTGTCGGAAACCCGAAGAACCACCAATAACACTACAAATTCAACTATTTATTTTAATCCTGTTGACTGGTTTTGATGTCTAAAGCATCATTTACAAGACAAACAGTCTTGTAAATTGTCTTGTAAAAACAGTCTTGTTTGTCTTGTAAATGACGCTTTAGACATCAAAACCGGTCGACAGCATTAAAAAAAATAGTGGAATTTGTACTGTGTTTTTGTGATACTGAATTCCATCTTCAATTTCCACCAAGTATTGCCACAATCAATTAATTTGACTAGTACAGGTAACTGGGAAAGAAGTTTCACAAGTCTAGGCCACAATAAGTTTAAATTCAGCGGCCATGCTTGTGGAAAACTAGGTTCTGAGTGCCGCAGCCAATGAAAATGTGACAAACCGAAGGCATCTTGTGCTTATAACATTGGCGAAGATAGCGATGGAATTCTGTTTGTTGCAACTGGGGCCATGAATGAAGATACCAAGGGAAAAGTTGTGTGGTATCTGGAATTTGGGGCAACGGAGCATCTGGTTGGGAACTTAGTGAAAGTGGAAAAACTCATCACACTAATCAAGATCATTAAAATTACAGAGCCAATAATGGCTCATCATAAAGGAAAGATGTTTGTTTCAATGGTAGTTAACCGCCAAAAGCAGAGCATATTAATCAATAACATCCTCCATGTTCCAGTGCTTAAATTCAATCCAATGCCGTTCGATTGTTCATTTCAATGTCACGACAATATCTGTGATACTTCTTAGCAGCATCTAGGCTTTTATTTATGGCGGTTAACAACACCAACAACCCTACACATAGGTACATAGAATTAGTAAACTCCAACTGAATCATTTTCTTAATCGATTCACAAAAACTGGAGTGGAAAATCTGCCTGACTGACCATAATATATAAATAACTTAGTGATTTCCATACTGATAAATTCTAAAAATGGTCTGACCAACATTTGAACAGATAACTGTCATTTTCAAGGTGACTTAAAATATAACTTATATTAAAACCTTGGCTGGGTCCTTTTCATAATAATTTGGTGTGGAGAGTACTAAGTAATGCATTTAACATGGAGCGTTTTCACGAATTCAAGTCTTCATCAGCGCACAAAAAACCAAACCCTAGACCTCATCTTCCAAGCATGACAATACCAGGCATTCTCGTCAATTATTGTATGAACCATAACGACTTGCAATAAACTATCTCAAATTTCCTTTACTATTTTAATTCTTAAGACTTGAGGAACATCAAACTTAATCAGGAAGACAAGAGTCATCATAACAGAGTAGTTCCGCGAAATTGACGTTAACATGAATATAATTTGGAATATATCATCAATATGTTAGATTACAACAAGGGAATGAAATACTCTACAATAATACTTACGGCAGAACTATGTACTTCATTTCCAATGGCACCCGCAGGGGATGCGATGGTGGCTTGTTGATCTGCTGTACCTGCGTACCCAGGTACACCGGTAACATTCTCTGTCACAGGTGATTCACTCAAAGTTTTCTTTTTAAAAACAAACATGGCTTCTTTACCTTTCTCTGTAGCCTTGTCTGTACAATTCGTTCGGGAATGGGGTAGAGACACTCTGTTTCCTTTATCTGCGCCTCGCGTTGGAGGCATCACCACTGGAGCAGGGGGCAGGACAGCAGTTTGCAGATTCATTTGAAGTTTCTCCGCGGTTTCACCAGATGCTGAGTCCCCCGCAGCTAGTTTACATAAATTTTTCTCTCTATAATCAGTGGAGATCACAGAATCCTCATCCACAGTCTCGGCTCTCTCTGTATGTCTTAATTGCTCACCCGAGGTTGATAATCGGTTCTCTTTGTCGGAGTCTCTAGTAAAGCCTGTTTTCCCTGCGTCGGCCGACTTTTCACTGTCTTTACTATCAGCCGCGGTAGAAGTCGAGGGAAAAAGAACTCGAGATACACCGAAAGAAACAACATTTTTCCTTCCAATGGATCTGTCTTGTATTCTCTCGTCGACATTTTCTTCTTCGCTACCCGAGTCTAAAGTTATTTCCACCACCTCAGGCATCCTCACTTCAAAAGAATCACTTTTCTTAGAACTGGAAGAAAAATAAGAAAGCAAACTCTTTTGTGTTTTTCCATCAGAAGGGATACTCTTTTTGGTGGAACTTTTACGGGCGGTCGACGGAGTTCCTGTCTTAGGACTGGCGCGTGGGGTTCCCCCAAGACACGACTTTTTCGACGTCGACGGCCTCGGTGGTGTCACTTCAGCCTCTTGGTATAGTCTCCCAACCTATCAAAAATAACAGCCTAGGTATTAATGACACCATAGTTATTCATTATACGGGACAACAAGGCATTTCTCACTTAAGAACAGGACCGTTCAATTTAACGTATGCACGACACACCTTTAAAAACTTTAGACAGTTGTGAATGGCAAGTACACCATGGTGAGTTGGAAAAATATAGTATTACGTATTACCTTCCATGATTCACGAACATTTGCTCTGGTTGAGAGAGATAATCGGCCACCCTTCGAAAAGCAGGAACTTGTGGACATTTGACTTAAGCTGGAATTACAATTCCCCTTCCGAGTCCTAGGAAGAAACTTTTCCCATACTTCTTCGCTATCCATTATGATGGAAAAATAAGCTGGCAACGTCAACAAGTTGATGTTCGTAAATAAGCTACATACGTTAAGCCCCGGTAAAAATCAAAACAGTCATTTTACCCCTCTTGGGTACGCTAAGTATGACACATGCATGGAAAAGTAGCATCATAAAATGCAAGGCACAAGATTCAGTAAACCACTGAAGGCTGCTGTTTTTCTTTGAACCTGAACAACAAATGACTAATGTTCAACTGGTGATGGAATGTAATCGCAACCCACAACAAAAAGTGTATATAACTTCCTTTTTCACTTCACTCATGCTGTTTATACAACGATATTTAGGTGATATTTCAGTATATCTTTCATTCCACTATCACTTTCATGGCTTCCATCACTAATTCGCCTATTTCCCCTATTTCCATCTGTTTCCATAATTTCCATTATCGACCACAATTCGATTCAACGATATTTACTACTCGAAATGAATGACAACTGCGATATACATGTTCTTCTTCGGCCTTCATTGGTAAATTACTTAATCAGCAATCAGTACTGCCATTGGCGCTAGATATCATTGAGACAAATGCTTTTCATGTTGGTGAATCAATTTTAATTTCCATATCCTTTGCACCAGGAAATGTCGACTTCCACGTTAAATCGCTTCCCTTCGTTCCGCGAGGGAGGCGTTAGGGATTGGTACTGAGCACGTAACTTCGATCGACACCGCATGGAGCGCTGTGCGTTCTTGAAAGTACCGTTACGCCTCGCTAGATGGCGCTGGCATCGCAACCTACCGCGCAGGCCCGCCTGGTTCAAATTTGATTTGTGCTTCATTATATATTTTAGCGTAGAGAATAGTTACTTCCACGGATACTCGTAAAATAATTATACTTACATACATACATACCTATCATGTCATCCCCTTTCCTGGTGAAGCTCCTTCAATACTTTCCTCCGGACTGTTTTAAATTAACTACTGTGACTATATCCTTAATATTTACTCATAGAAAATTTAATGTAACTTTGTGAAAACCATTTTAAGGATTTTACTAAAAACAACCCGGGTTTCATCACTTCACAGTGTCAAAACCTGGGTCGTAAAATACGAAAATTAAAGTTATAAACACAAAGTTATCATTGAACATTTGGCACATATTGAACTGAAAATAATGACAATAAATACAACAAAGGCCACCAGTGGCTTCAGAAATGATGAAACTCAAAATATATATTCACTGTGTTAACTGATTACTCAATAAACTTTAGAGGAAGAATGAGAGAGAAGGTAGGTAATGGTCCAAGCATAGACTTAAAACCATTTTGGAAATGAAAGGCATAGCTAACAAAAAACATCACTTTTAATGCAAAAATAAAAACATTGATTATTGTACAGTACAACAATAATGGATTTCATCAACTTTCTACAGCTCATGATACCTTATAAGTAAACTCATTTAACAGTATCACTACAGCTTTAGAAATCGAGTTACACACGAAGAGTGAAACAGAAGGAGTTGGCATATTTTAAAATGAAATTTAACATAAATATACAATAGAGAGGGGCAGTTAGTTTATACACTATCAAGCAAGACTTAATGGATGACATTTATGATAACAACAATAACTTAGTGCAATTATTACATAATGAAAGTCTTATTTACCCGGTGAAAACTCATTTATTTATCAGGTTTCATCGTGATCATAGCACACAGACATGCATAGTGAACCAAATATTCCAATTATAGTCACAAGGAAGGACTGGTGATCTTCCAGTAGTAGGGGAGGGTAGAGGTGATTGTTAGGAGGGTAGGGGGAGGGGCTTGTCTATTGCCCAAGCCAGCATAAGGTCAAGTATATGTTAATTTCAGATATTTTAGATATCACTGGCTTTGGAACAGCACAGCTGCAAGTCTATTTGCAATAGTAGAATTTTAATCTAACAAGCTTCGATGACAAAGGTCATTTCACACTCACTAACTACCACTCAAAGACAGGGGCAACATCCCTTGGACAGCTAGGAAGATCACCCATTCAAACACGAGCAGAGACAAACAATGCCTAACTTCGGTGACTAATTGGGAACTGGTGTTTCCATCGTGGCAGCTATTGCTCAAGTCTATTTGTTTCAGATATGTTAAAGCAGCACCCAAATAATAAGCATGGAAGGGATTGATGCAAGGATCTTTTTAGAAGGAAGTTTACTCTAACACCGATCAAGTAGATCCCAAAGGGTTATAGGTAACTAATAATAAGAAGCATGTTGTCTCTGCCTACTGAATCCACCCTCATGCCTATTTTAAGGGCCCTAAGTACATGGGCGCCCATACACGGGGGCACCGGGGGCCGTGCCCCGCCCCCCCTCCAAGTCTCCCAGGAAAAATTTATTGTTAGTTTTTTATTGTTTTTGCTGGATTAAATATATATTTTAGTAACAAATTTAAAAATTATCATTCACCTAAGATGTTCCAAAAATGTACTCCTGAGACCTCAAATTTACTTAACTTTCCAGGAGAGGGCTCCTCGGACCCCCCCCCCCTTCTTAAACCTGTCTTGGCCCCCCCCTGGAAAATACTGTATGGGCGCCCATTCCTAAGTACCCTGGGTCGTGTACCTTGTGAATTGAGCTAGTCATCAAGAGTGTCAAAAAATATTGTTAAAAAATTAAAAATCTACCCATCATCACAAGATGGGTGGATTACCACAATATTCAGGGCCTCTTATAGAGTGAATTGCACAAAAAAAGTGTCCAGCAGATTAAAACAAGGGAAATTAATCAAGATACACAGAATTTAAAAAAAATTAATCTGGGAGAACTATGGTGCAAACAAAAAAAGATATAGGAGCCTTGCTGTTGTGGGATTTAAACATAATAAGAACTTAGAAGGTTCTTATTATAGTGAAAACCATGTATGTGTGGATATTATACAGAACAGGTGTGGCACACAATTCGGCTAAGATTTTGTTGGTTATGATGAAAAATATCTTTCTTCGAGATGTGATGATGTATTAATCCAACTTCAATTTGCATCGTACTCTGGAGTCATACTATGCTCATCTCTCTTCCAGGGTCCTTCAGCTTAAGTTACCAGCAGACCGCCCACTGGTATAACCTAACACATGCTTGGGAATTGTACATCCTCATCCCTCCTCTAGACCACCCATAACCTTTTCTCCCCCACTATCTGATGACCACTTGCCTCTACCTCTTGTTACTATTGAAGCCATCTTTGATTTACTTTGTGAACCTGATGATGTCACTATACAATGGAACCCAGGTCGTGTGTCATTTAAATGTGAAAAACCAAGTGAATAAGACTTTCTTTATGAATGACAAGAGAAATATCACACTTTCGTGCAGTAGAGTACATAATCCCAAGGAAAAATTCAGCCATGTAAAATTTTTCCCTCACTTATCTTGAAGGAGATGAACCCTAGTTCTCAACAGTGCTCATTCCAAATGTTGACAATGCCTCCAGAAGGATGGTTGTTGGCTCTCCAATGATAGCATTCTGGAATAGAGGGAAAAGAAGATTTAATCATAACTTTAGTTTGAAAAGCAATCAATACAGTAATACTTCATCTGACATCAGTTGTCTCCGCCATCATTGTACATGCAATAAATATTCATCTCATAGGAGCACATTATATTTTGTCATGTGTTATTGTCATATTGCATCAACAGCGTGAATCATACTCTATATTCTCAGGCGTAACTTTGTGAAAATCCATATTGACAGAGCCAATACAAACTGTAAATTTCACAACAATTTTATTTAATTTGACCGGTTTCAACACATAGGCAACATCTTCAGTTGATAATGTCATCTCAATAAAAAAGCACCAAATGCATTAATAATAGCAAAGTAGCATGCCACAACTATATCTGAAATTCATTATGTTAACACCAAAGCCATAGCCCAAGGATAACCTATACAATTTGGTACTTGAGATACAAAAATATCATCAGGAAGTGCAACCATGACGAACGAAAGACACTTGGCAAGAACTTATATTAAGTTTTTCCACTGACTTAAGACTTGCAGCAGATAAATAATAACAGTAAGCTATATTTCACCACAACTGACAAAAGTTCGCCGGATTGTGTTAAGTAATATCCATGCATAAGGCATGTCAAAACATCGAATGTATAACTTAAATTCTAATACCTTTCACAGTAAGACAAATGAACAACACAAGAAGTACAAACATACACCAAAAACATCCCCAAACAATTTCTTAACACAATGTATTAAAAGTTACAACTTTTGATACGGAGCCAGTAGCCTCTCGGCAAAATCGCTCGATGACAACCTCACCCAACAGTGGCACGAATAAATCTTTGAATGCAGTCAGAGTAACAATTAAATTAAAGCGTACTGCCCTTTCAATTTCTGATGATTTTAATAGCCACTAAATACAGCAACTGCCAAGAAAATTTGGGTCTCGGGAGAGACTTCAAGGTTAGCAACAACGAAATTCGTCATTCTGCCACAACTTCGTATTATATAACGCAGTGATAGGCTTACATTGCGTGTACATAATTTCTAGTGGTACATCATTAAATTGCTTCGTTTTGGACACTACATCACAAACACCGATTCATATATTCCAACCTCTTCCCGAAGAAGCGATCATTCGAGACAAGGAAATGATAATTATTTACTGAGGCATAACGTGAACTAGAATGCATTTTAGCTTAATGTTGTTATTTATGAAAACCACCACCAAATTACACATCGCACACCACAATGATGAAACAATGCCTCGACCAAAACATACTATGTACCTAAATACGAGCCAAACATACTATGTACAACCCTATATAAGAAGAACATAAATCCTGGAATGCACTAAGTATCGTGAGCGAACTGCAAAGTGACAAACACCTAAATTCGTGGATTGAGGTTACATAAGAAATTTAAAATGTCACTCACCTTTCAAGTCCCTGGTAATTTGAACCTCATATCCTCAGGAGCTGACAACACCTTCTTCTTCAAAGATTATATACACAGGATTTTTCTTCGTTTAAATAAGAATTCCCGTAAACAAGGAGAGTCTAAATAATTCCCGTTAATATCCTTCTACATTTATCTAATAACCGTCGTAGTAAACGCGCGCCAACGAAAACAAGTCGAAATACTCGAAATACGTTATTCCCTCCCCTGCGCTCGCCGAGCAGCAGGGGAGGTAGGGGAAGTGGTTTCCCCTCATTTCATTTCAATTTGTGTTTTTTTATTTATGTAGTTCGATCGACACACCGGAGTGCCGCCACTAGTCTCAACTTGGGCAACGTTCGAAAACGACGTAGAACGGGCTCCCTTGAAAGTCGACACTGGGTGCTTTGCACGGTTTATTTTCCTACATATATCGAAATCCTGACAAGGGAAAGAGAGCCATCTAGCGGAGCTTCTGATATGTCGACAGTTGAAGGTGGAGAAAGCAACAAAAAGTAGCAAGTGGAAGTGTGGCACCGGAATTGCAAGATTTTTATTGACAAATCGTTTAGTGTAGATCATCATAAAGCTTCCACAATAATGTATGACGAATATGATCCAGCTGCTAAAGTGAGTGGCTTCGCATGTACTCATAATTTCCGGTTGAGAATTCAAAGTACATTCCATTTCACCTCCATCTGCTCATCGTGAGGTACTAATGTATGTTATGTGCCCTTTGTTTCCTCAGGCTGGCTTCGATTCTTATAGTTATGCTGGCGGAGCAGCCGCAGGTGCTTTGGAATATGAACCACATTCAGGGGACCCTTACGTTGACATTGAATACGACCGGCAGTATTCGTCCATCCCAGAAGTAGTAAAAAAGTTTCTGATATATTTTCGTAATATCATCCATGAAGAAGGGACGATGTTTGAAATCCAAAACGTCTATGAAAACTCGTAAGTTAAATAAACCTCTCTCAACCTTCAACGTAAGTTAGCTAAAAATAACTCTAATTTCAAGACTTAAGAACGTGTTGCCATTTCAGTTATAGCCCCCAATTGTAAGAAACTTATCATTCATCGTTTGTGTTTTTGAGAGAGACCTATCTTGTTGAGGTAATTAGTGGGTTATAAAATTGGTGATAGTAAAAGCTACCTTGTGATGATTAATCCACGAGGAAGTAACTGCCACCTTATAGCTCCAAATGGCTGATGCCTCTGCGGGTACACTGATGTATACAGCTTCACGGCTGTGCAATCATTTGTTATAACATTTTTAGGACCGTCTTGGAAAGGCTTAATGAAGGGAGTAGAGCAAAAGGATATCCTTAAGGTTCACAGTGAATTATGCATCTATTTTGTCAATTAATGCAACAATATAAACAATCTGTTGGTGTTTGACAGTTCAGTAAACACATATCTCCTTTACCATTTCAATTTTTGAGTAATGTTAACTAATGTGGTGTACGTTTAAGCTGATTTCAACGTAATGCATATTAAATCCTCGAACCAAAATTAGTATTTTGCTGTTGAAATGTTGTGGCGTTTCTATTTTATCATGGTCAAGAGTGAACGGAAAATGCAGCATGGATGAAAATGGATTGGCTACTTAGTAACTATTTATAACAATTTACATATGTGCCTTACAGTAGGAATCAGTGTGCACGCTACATTATATATTTGTCTGCCAATCTAGCTTTTCTATTTAGAATCCTCTGTGCATGCATCAAAGCATTTTGTGAGGTAAAGAGTACAATAAAGCTCATTAATTTTGAACAGGCCTTGTCTGAGGCTTAGAATTCATAGCATCAAGGTGCCTTCTCTGGTATTTGTGTGTACATTGATGACTGCTATGACCATGGTATGAGACTTACTCTATACTTATACTAAGTACTTACTCTATTATGAGTTATGTGTGATTATTGGTCGAGAATGTTTTATTCTCCATACTTACTGCTTCATGTAACATTGTCTTAAATCATTAATTCAAAGTGAAATGTATATACTTCATTGCATTTTGGAATACCTTTCCACCAAAAGCAGTGGGGGACTCGCATTAACTATTTTATCCCAGCATAAAGTTAAGAAGGAAACTCCAATTGCTTTAAATGTTTCAGCACCACAAATGCAGAAAAGGCAAAAGCCAAAATGATTAAAAAATATACCAGGTTAGCCTAGCTGTGGTGGTTAGCTGGGAAAGTTTATTCCTTGCCAGTGACCAACTACGAGACACATGTACTCAACCCAACAATTGGGATCCAATTTTGAGGATGGTGGGACTAGCCATGGTATTTACCTTTATGGACTCACCCGATAAAGCACATTAGTGCCATATTCCACTAAGGAAAAATCATTTGCCTTAACTGGGATTTGAACCTGGATGCCAAGTGCTTTAACCAGTTAAGATACCGAGGCATCCTTCTCCCCTGTGGATTTTTGTGGGCTTTGCTAGACATATGATGTCAATAAGCAGTTCAAAGCGTGTGCTTAGTACGACAGTCAGTGAGGATAAAGCCAAACATGGAACACATTGAGGTGCCTGCTCTTTTTGACCAATTTTCAGGATACCGGGACAGGTGAATGATTTTTCGGTAAAGGTATCATAGGGTCCAGTCTGGGAGAAATTTTTGTGTGAGAATCGTAGAAAATTAAGGGGTATTCGATGAATGGGAAAGGAAAGTGAAAGGACTGCGCAGATATAAAATGTAAGAAAAAAAGGCGTGAGATTCGTAGTTTTTGAGAAAATAAAGTTTGAAGATGACGAAAATCGTGTAATTTTTGTGATATTTCGACGCCATATTCCGAGATGTTGGGAAGTCCCACTAGAGGGATAGAGAGTGATTTCACGTCTACAATATGGCCTTCACCCCCCCCCCCCCCCCCAACAAGGTTGCGGCCCTATGGAGTGAAACAGGGGTGCTAGGGTGGGACAGTACGCGGGGTGGAAATAACGATTTTCGAACGGTAAAAAGGCATTTATAGCTGAAAAAAAGAGGAAAAATGCAATTTTTAGGAAACAGGAAAACGGAGAAATAGATTTTTCAGTGGTGGAAAATGGGGAAAGTGAGAAAAGGAGGTAAAGGAAGTGAAGATAAATGGGTATTGACGAAAAATATCCCCCGAGAGGGTAGATAATTGGAGGGGGGTGTACTTGTAGTCTCTTCTAAGTTGTAGCGTATTTTTCTAAAGAAAAATATCCCCCGAGAGGGTAGATGATTGAAGGGGGGTGTAGTTGTAGTCTCTTCAAAGTTGTAGCGTATTTTTCTATTGAAAAATATCCCCCGAGAGGGTAGATGATTGGAGGGGGTTGTAGTTGTAGTCTCTTCAAAGTTGTAAAGCGCGGCTAGTTTAAGTTCAAGGCGAGAATACTCATGGGTGGTGGGTATAGAAAATGAAGAAACTGCTCGACCGCTGCTCCGTCTGGAGGAAATAGCAGGAAAAGGGCAGTTTTTCCAATATGGCATCAATGAAGAGATTCACATCACAGGTTTAAGTGAATACTTTACGAAATAAAAATGTTTTATCAAGAAAATGAAAGGTAAGTACCAATGTGCAGATGTAGCGTAGCAATATAAGTGAAATAGGTGGTATAAAATGACCGGGAAGCAGGTGAAATTAATTTTCTCCCAGACTGGACGCTATGATACAAATACAGATTTTTCCTCTGTGGAATATTGCACTTATGTGAACTTGCCTGAGGCATAGTAAAGGTAAATACTGTGGCTAGTCCCAGTATCCTCAAAATTTGTCAGAAAGAGTGAACACCTCATTGTGTTCCATGTTTGGCTTTATCCTCGTGGACTGTGGTGCTAAGCACACGTTTTGGACTGCTTATAGACATCATACAGGGTCCGTTCAATAAGTATCGGGACTGGTTTCAAAAATCAAAATTTATTGCAGTTTTCAGTACAATTACTTAATAATCTTCAAAATACATTCCTCCTGCATCGATACACTTAGTTCGGCGTGTCTGCCACTCCTAGTCCTACCTTTCTTCATCCCGTCCATAAAACCTATTCTCTTTCTCCTCCTTCCCTGCTTGCCCAACTTCCTTCCCTCTATCACGGCCTTTAGCAAACCATCTCCCCTCATTACCACTTCCAGTCACTTACCCTGCCTTCCCCTAATCTCATCCACAAGTTTCCTCTCCTCACCCACCATGTAAAGCACTTCCTCGTTAGTCTTCCTTTCCGTCTACCGCACTCTCTCCATCCTCCTCCACACCCAAATCTCGAATGCCTTCAGCTTATTTTCGTCTTCCTTTCTCAAGGTCCACGTTTCTGCCCCATAGAAGGCCACACTCCATATCAAGCTCTTCACCAGCTCCTTTTTTACATCCTTACTTAAGGTTCCCATCATCAGCTCCCTTCTATTATTGAACGCTTCCTTTGCTAGCACTATTTTCCTCTCCTTTGGATTAAGATGTTTTTGCTACTATCTCCTGTTCCTTCTAGCGTACTACCCCTGTATTTGCATTCTTCTACTTGCTCCAGTTTGTGTCCTCCTACTTTTATGACCAGCCTCGCTTTCTTTGTCCTAGTGAATCTCATTACTTTTGTTTTCTTATGATTAATCTTCATTCTGTATTTCTCGCACTGCTTTTCCAATGCATCCACTAAAGTTTGCAATCCATTCGATGATCTACTGACCAATGCCTGGTCGTCTGTGAATCTAACCGACTTTATCAGCTGGCCTCCTACTTCCGTGAATTTCCGTGAAAGAGTTAGTGGATTTCTTAGGCTTTCGAATAGATGCTGAAGGAATACATCCTTTGCGAGAAAGGTCAATGCTGTTCTTGATGCTCCTTCTCCACGAAATGGCTGAATTGCGGGTACTTCTGGGCGTAATTTATTTTTGCGATTGATTTTTATCTGAACGGGCAACTTTATTTGAACCTTTGTATCGGTTGCTGGACAATGATTCTGTGTCGGAATGGTCACAGATTCACGAGGATGCTTTAAGCAAGGTCTAGAAGATGCTTACCAGTGATCAAGTACTTACACAAATTACATTGGTATTCGTCCCTTGTTTTTGGCTCGTGTAGCTGCTGCACAGTCTCATTTGGATTAAAATGGAACCGAACAACCTATCGCATTTCAATCACGCACTGTTGTTGTTTCAGATAATTGAAGACATCTAGTTTCAAAAGAATTTCTAGCATTTTAAATGAAAAATGGAGTTCAATTTTTAAACCTACCTCCATTCCATCCTTCGTCAAACAGGGGCCCGTTTCTCAAAGCTACAAGTCCACAAGTTACAAGTCTAATCTCACAAGTGTGACTTAAAAGTGTTACTTACGTGACTAACAAGTGTTTCAAACGAAAACGGAGGACTTTCTCCAACTAATGTTTTACAAGCGAAAATGGCGGTCGTCATCCTGTCCGTATTTAGCTATTTTTTTAACCTTTAAATATATTTCGAGAGTATTTCCAGCAATCTACTAATACCTAGAGTCACTGCAACGTTGCTCGGTTTATATAAATACGTGAATACATGATAAATGGTATTTTTGGTGTACAATTCACCTTAAAATATCCCAAGCGAGGACGAATCATCGGCAATACTTGAACATAATAAGGAAAAATCGGTTATTCCAACGTATGATTTGCATTGTTATCTTGTAATGAATGTAATTTATAATTCTTGAACGCCAAGATATATTGCTGTGCTGTGTTTATCTTTCAAACCACTTTCGTAAGTACGACATAATAACAATATTGTACGGCAAGTATGGGATACGTACGATTGGAATCGTTTATTCCAATGTATGAATTGCTATTTTATCTTGTAATGAAAGTAATTTATAATTCTTGAACGCCAAGATATATTGTTGTCCTGTGTTTATCTTTCAAACCACTTTCGTAAGACATAATAACAATATTACGGCAAGGATGGGATACGTACGGGACGTACATTTTCTTGCATCTTTTTTAACCAAGAGTCAGTGCTATGTTGCTCGGTGTCTATAAATGCGTGAACACAAGATAAACGGAATTTTTAGTTCACAGTTTACCTTAAAATATCTTAAGCGAGGAGGAATCGTCTGCAAAAGTTGAACATAATGAGGAAAAGTCGTTTATCCCATCGCAGGAAAGGAAAGACGAACTCGAAATGAAGGTTATTCACAATTCTAGCATGTCGAGACATCTTGTGCAGTGTTTATCTTTCATAGGTACGAATAAATAGCGGAATAGCGTTTTATCGTCAGACAAGCGAAGACTATTTCAGCCATGTTCAATATTAATACCCAAAGGGATCTCAATGAGTTAAGGGTGCCAGTTGGTGTAGTGGTAGCGTGCGGGATTCACGAAGCATAGGACAGTGGGTCGATTCCCGCCGGGGTAATTTTTTTTCCTCTATCATTTTGATGGGCTAAGGAGATATTTTACCACCAATTTATGTCACTTCGTTCTAGAACTGATGCACAATTTATTTTTAATTTCACTTGTTCTTGATCCCCAAGTTACACCAAAGGTATCGGACACATGCTTACGGTGTATTAGGAAAAAAACACAGCACATTAGCGTAGCATTTGCGAGATGTCACATAAAAATGTCGACTTTAATTACGTATGGAGTTTCCTATTGAACTTTCGCGACTTGATATTTCATAGCGATTTATCATTTAAGTACGGGAACTTATGCTCTGCATTTTTACCTCTCAATGTATAAACATAATGACGTGACATGAAAAGTAGGTATTTTATATTGATAATTAGTAATAAATAATACTAGCAGACTTGCGCTTAACTTTCGCATTTTCAACCTTTCCTACCTCCCCAAAATAATTTATTCTTTATCAAATGAGATCATTTATAAATTGCACGATTAAAAGCAACATTCCTGTCTCGGTTGGAAATAAATCTTTCTTCTTCGTTGTTTATTCACTAAGTCTCCGCGGGGGTGTTCTTTTCTCGTTACGTCTTAGTCTAAAAGACTTTTCTTTTAACTTTAAATTATAAAAAAACGATGTGTTTTTAACGTAAACTGAGCATGTTATGTCAAAAGTCGGTAAAAAAATCCTATCTACTGATACCTTGTTCGTCACTATCGCCTTCATAACAGTTGAGAAAAAGAGATCGCTAGTCGCTTTTCATTTGTTTTCCCAGTTATTCTTTCCGATTGACTGCGATTTACTCACCTCGAAGGACTTGTAGAAATTTCCTTACAAGTTACAAGAACTTGTTACTCACAAGTCTGTTTGAGGAACAGAATGTGTCGTAACAATGAAAACACTTGTGAGTAAACACTTGTAACTTGTGAAATGGACTCGTTACTTGTAATTAGTAGACTTGTATGTTTGAAAAACAGAATTTCACATGTTACTCGAAAGTAACACTTGTAAAATCACACTTGTAATTTGTGGACTTGTAGCTTTGAGAAACAGGCCCCAGGTTGGTAGGATGCATGGGCCGATCTCTCAAGAATCTGTGGCACAAGTTGTGTGGGGAGGACTATGTGGTTTTTCGCTAATCGTCTAACATATGATTGATCTACGTGGGGAGGAATGCTGCATTCTGCTCTTTATTTTACATGGCTATGGATTGTTTATCAATAAATCTAATCTGACATTCTTAACCTTTAAAAGACTGCATTTAAATTCTACGAACTCCTTTCAAGCGGTCGTCGTTACGTAGGGTGAGCGTACGAAGAGGAATTTGCTATGCTATTGAAAAATTTTGAAAAAAAAATTGGCAGTACGTTGTGAGAGGAGTGCTGGGGAGAGGGAGGGAGAGTCTCTAGGGTTTCTTAAAATTGGGGTTTTTCACTAGACACAAAGGGTTCTTTGAAAGGGAGAGTAAAAGGGAGGGGGGATGAGAAGGGACACTGTGGGTGGTACTGTCAAGGGGGGGGGGGGTGACGCACTGTCCGACTGAAGGAAAAAATGGGAAGGTCCAGCTAGTGACGGTCTATGAGGGAGAAAGGAGAGTGAGGCACTTTTGGGATTAACTATCAAGTGGCACGTATCAAAGTGGATGACAAAATGGGACTTGATAGAAAAAAGCCAGATTAAGTGATGCTAGTGATGTGGATGAATGTTTGTTTACGTGGTTTATTCAGAAGCGCAGTGAAGGTGTTCCATTACCTGGTCCACTTTTACAAGCACAGGCAATTAAATTAAATAAACAAATAGGTGGTGCTGATGATTTTGTTGCTTCTGCTGTCTGGCTATCGAGGTGGAAAATTTGCCATGGGATAGCACAATTCAACATGGAAGAAGAAACTCATTCCAGAGACAGTGAAGTACCTAGAGAGTTCTGTGGGACTTTATGCAAGATGATTGATTAGGGTGAGTAGACAAAAGAGCAATTGTATAACTGTGATGTAACTGCCCTCTACTACAGATTGCTTCCAAAGTCGCTCGATATTTTGAACTCTGCAAATAAATCCAGAATGAAAATGAGCAAAGAAAGATTGACTTTATTACAATGCGAGAGCAAATCAGGGAGTCACAAAGTAAAACCTTTCAGTACCAGTAAAAACCAAAGTCCTTGGTGTTTCAAGCAAGTTAACATGACAGCACTACCGTCATTTATGAAAACCAGTAAGAATGCGGATGACTTGTCATGTATTTATATCGTGGTTCAATGATGATTTTGTACCATCTGTAAAGAATCACGATGAAGAAAGTTAGAAGAAAGAGCACTAATTCTGTTGGGTATGTGTCCTGACCATCCATCTTCTGGTAAAATTGAGGCAATGCTTTTACCAAAAAATGCCACTGCCCTTATTCAGAACTTGGACCAAGGGATTATCAGAGCATTAAAAGCCCACTATCGGCGGGAATTGCTCGCCGCTGTCATAAACTCAGAACTGCAAGTACAAGAATTCCTGAAAACGGTTACCCTGAATAACATGGCGTACAATATTAGATTGGCATGGAAGAAAATAACTTCAGCTACAATTCAAAATTGCTGGTCATAGCAAATATATATAGTGGGCGATAGCATGGAAGACGGAAACGTGTTTTTGGGTTTTACGGAAGAATATGCATGTTAAGCTTCTAATGTTTTTGGTGATAGACAAAATGCGAATGATCTCAAAGCCTGGGTGCGTGAAGATGAAGAAATTCCTGTATCTGCCATAAGAACGATGAAGAAATTGGGGCTGCAGTCCAGAGCCACAGAAGAACAATTGCATTATTGGAAGATGAGAGCAAGAATGAAGAAGTAGAAGACGAATGTGAGGTAGAGACGCCAATAGTAGGTAAAGTATTGGATAACATCAGTGAAGGAATGAATTGGTTAGAGAGACAGAGCGATTGTGATCATCTTCATCTTTTATATTTGCAAAACATTAATTAAGACGTAAGTGCCAAATATCAACTATCGTGCCAAAAGAGAATACGGACTTTGTAACAGGCTAGGTAACATTTACTTTGACTTCGTTTTGGTAAATGTTACCACACCTGTAGTGAAGTGACTGTTGCTGTGGTGTCCACATAAACTCGTGAGGAAGGATCGCCACCTGTTTTACCATGCTTATTTTAACTTGCCCTGTTTGTTTGTTGTTTGTCTGGATGGAATCTTGCAATCGAAATCCAACCCACTTTCCAATGTTCAGTCTAGCTGAAATGTGGCGAACTTACTTAATCTCGTTGCCACTGCATGAATCAGTCATTAACTTTACTAATTGCCTATTTTTTCTATGAAAATTATATGGTTTAAATTTCTTTATCCTACCATGACGCAACCCGCATCACATTGTCTACTCGTAGGCGGCGCTGTCGAAATCTAACCCACCTCCCAATGTCCAATCGAGCAGAAATTTGGTGCACTTACTCACTCTTGATGACAGTACATAAATCAGTTATTAACTTCACTTATTACCAGTCATTAACTTCACTAATTACCAAGTAAATTAACTTTTTAGTACCCCTGAATATAGGTGTGGTTTTTTAAAAAAGTAAATTGTTCATATTTATTTCTGCTTATTCACCATGACTCCTTGTGTGAATATTATAGATGATTATTTCGCAACTCACCTGAAGGCTGACCTACCATACGTCTCCCGGTGGACTCCCTTAAGCGTAGCCCCAAGTGTGCCTTCATTCTGATGTGAATATTGTGTACGAAATAGAATTTGGTATGAAACAGTTGCATGGCAATGGTGATACCTTGACACTTATTTGATATTGAGTTAAACCCTCAAGCATGTCTTATTTGCAAGTATTTTATCTATACATTGAGCATTGTTCCCTAATGTTGAAGATTTCGTGGATACGTTGACTGAAATATCTATAATACCCTAGTGGCTCTTTGAAATTATTCCAATAACATTGTTGTTATAATGTTTTATTCATCAAACTACCTACTAAAAAAGCTACCATCCTTGAAGTAGAAAATATGAGAATAAAGAAACTGCTGACTTAATGAAATAATTACTTCTTTCTACCACATGGTTCAGAGAATTGGTAATTCTGTACCGTAGTGGAAAAAGATTTTGTAGATATTCCTGAAATGCAAATGTGACCAAGTACAATTTTTTTACGATTCTAAATTTTTGGCCTCTATAATTTAAGAAAGTTTCAAGCGCTGTACTGAAGAAAACATTAGTACAATTAACGGCCCTCGAAAAGGGAGCTATATGAAGTAAAATACATGAAGCAACATAAGGAAAAATTCTCCCGTTCCACCTAAGTTAAAGCATGCACCAGTGGTACAGTTGCTGATAAGATTAGAAGTTGTCCCCTGGTCGCACAGACTTTGAAGTACGATCGAGTACATAATGTCCATGGCATCATAAATGAAGCATTTTTCTGCATAATCTTCAAATATGTAATAATCATTTTGTGCATAGAAATTACATGAAATTCTGTTAAGAAACGTCAACTTTCATGATTTATACATAAACAATGTTGTTCATTAGTTTATCTATTCATTAGAAACCACAACTACGATGATTTTTACATGATGGGCATAAAGGCAAAAGAGATGCTTTTGTTGAAGGGTATCTATTTATCTCACCTTTAAGTTTTGGTCTCGGCTTGAGAGAACGTGGAAACACGCTCTCCTTGAATTGTTGCCACTTCTGCAATTGGTAGGTATGCTGGGGTCCAAGGTGTAGCACTAGTGGTCATAACCCATTGGATAGATTAGGATTTATGTTTAATTAAAGGTTAAAACCAACCTGTTTTTCATGTATTTCACTATAATGCGTATTTTTATCTCTACATGGTGTGCATACATTAATGTGTTTTTCTCCTATTCTTGCACTTTCTTGAAAGTACTCGCTTACGTTAGAATGAGTATGTTAACCTGGTAAAATGAAAATTTTGGCCTGGAAAACCTGGAAAAGTACTGGAATTTCATAATTTCTGGTCTGTAGCAACCCTGTATTAGAAAAAGAATTTCAAATATTGAAATTTCAATCGTAAATTTTTAAAACTTGGCTTGTAGTTTTATCTTAGAAAGGATAGAGATAGGTAAACATACTACTGAACTTATTTTTTACCTTGATAAATTGCAAACAAAATGCTTTTTGTTTCATCCTTCTGGGATAAATACTTTTATAGTTATAGACTTTTACGTAAACCTTTACAAACGCAAAAATGGGATTGCGCAACATTATAAAAATGGCCGCCCAAGGTAAACAGCTTGAGATAAAAATTTGAAAAAAAAATAGTTTTAATGTCTTAAGACATGAGGGTAACAACTAGGAAAGTTTCAATTTTTTTTAAATTGGTCAAGCAACCAACTTAATTTTTTTTTGTACCAGTTCAAATGGATTGACCCTTTTATGAGTCCATGCCATGAGATCCAATCAATAGTGTTTTTTTCACTGCCAAAATGTTTCCCAGAAGAGAGCTGAGCAAACATTGTAAAATTGGTCAAGCCACATTTACTCTGTCACCCGTCTATTTGGTGTTAATAAGTTTATTTTGATTGCATTTAACTTTTCTCCGTGTAAATATTTCAGGTTTCCCAAGTTGACAGAACAATACTTTGATAAGCGACCATGGCCCAGCGAGGAAGAAGTTGAAAGACTTGTTGATAATGACCAGGTATGTTACATGAATTTTCTTTTTCTAAAGCTGATTGTGTTTCAACTGCCCGTTTTTAGTCTAAATTCATCTCCTCGAATCCAGTAAAAAGTCCAAACTAATCGTTACTATTAGAATCTTAAACCATTTCTAAGAACATTATGAATTCTTATCCATTTCGTATGCATATACATTTATTGGGGGTACCCAAGCTTTTTTAAAAATTGACTGACATCATGATTGGTCAAATTGATTGACATGGTCAATGTGATGGGCCTGCTTGGTGACTCCTGGCAAGATCAGTTAAACGTTGATCAAATTATGGCATTAATTGATACAGAACATGTAAAATTTAATCAATTTTATATATTGCAATAATATTTAGTTTTTCATTGTGCTAATGTTTTTACAATAACTTTTTTCCATAGAGCCTGAATCAAACTTTCTTCGCGAAAGAAGTTTATTATGATGATTTAGTTAGATATTCAAAGACATACTTATATTTCAATGTGTGTCCTTGATTACCTTTTCAGGTCTTCATGGTCTTGTACAAGGAACTGTATTATCGTCACATTTATGCCCATGTGAGTATGGGCCCCACCCTGGAGCAGCGGTTTGGGTCATATTATAATTATTGTGCTTTCTTCAACATCATATTAAGTAAGTACACTGCAGCGAAATGTGTGCATGTAGCAATGTAGAAGCAAACAGTAATCTGATAAAATTAGTCCATTTTATATTATAAAAAAGATAGATAAATTCAATTTTATGTTTGAGATTTACCATATTTCATGTCTCATAATCCCTTCTTGTCTCCAAAAATTTTAGTTCATAAAATTTTGTTAATTTTTTTAATGACTGCAAGGGAAAATGATTGTCAACAGTTTGGTATTCATTCTTAGGTCGTTTTAAAATTTGATATTCCCCTCTGTAACTACTTTTGAAGTTGTCTTGGTTTCTTGTCCTGGTGGAATGTATGACATCTTCAATTTACATTTTTGGAGTGCTCAACTACAATGGAGATATCATGGGGCCATCATCTCATTAAGCGTATGAGAATCAGCATCCTCAATCATAACATTAGTGGAATGTTGAAGTAAGTTACTTCTCTAAATTGTTTCCCATTCTTCTATGACAGTTCAGTCATATTTTTCCACTAAATTTCAGCTGATGCATCATATAGTTCATTTATGACATATAAATGATTATGTTTTGATTGATAGGGACAGCAAAAAATGGCCAGGAACTTTGCTGGTAAAGTAAAAGGCTAATATTGTTCCTCACCGTCTTTTTCAAAGATCCATTGACAACGAAGATGCTGTACAAAAGAATGCATATTGCAGAATTATAAAATTGATACACATTAGAAACTTGATACATAATACAAAGTCAGCGGGACCAAAAAATTGGCACTTCATATTTTCAAATTTCGTATTTTCGAACCTTTTTAACAAATTGTGCAAAAATATTTATTTTTGTTTCCCCAAACTTTTGTGGTCTTTGGCAAGGTTTTAGAATGATTTTGGTTGCTATTTGTGAAAGCAATCTTTAAAAATGCTTTTATGTAATAAACTTTGTCGTAAAGGATCATTAATAGTATCACCTCATAGTCCGCTATTCAAATGATTTAAATGGGATGATGTTTGAGTTTGGGAACTAGGGGGAGGCCACAGATACTGCGCATGCGCCATGAAAGCTAAGCGAAGAGGAAATTGCCGGCTGAGCGATCCCTTGGGATATAGCGCTAGGGAAGTTCACATCGGTTTGCATGGCTCTGAGCATTATTTTTGACCTGTAAGAATTACTCAGAGAACAGTCTCAGGTTTCCTGGTCATATGAGAAAGGTTCAGGGAGAGGATAATTGTGCAGTGAAGTCGTTTTAATTTTGGAGGGTGCTGTTTGTTTGTTGGAAACAGTGACCAGTTACATTGTGAGCTAGATGAATGAATTAATGTCATATGTGTAATGGATTCCCTACCCATTTATTGTAATGTACTTGTATTCCTACTTCACAGGTTCAGAAACTCCGTTTGCCCTAGAACTCCCTGATCTCTGGCTGTGGGAACTTGTGGATGAATTTGTGTACCAATTCCAGAGCTTTGCTCAATACAGGTCACGCATGAACAAGAAAGGCCCTGATGAGGTTGAAGTTTGTGCTCAGCACATGAAAGTGTGGAATGTGTTCTGTGTCCTCAATGTTCTTCATTCTTTAGTGGATAAATCCAACATTAAGCAGCAACTTGAGGTAATAACAGCATTTAACACAGTACCTTTAAAATGTTAAGCCCTCCCCTTTACATGTATGTCTTTATTTATGTAGTTTAAATAGCATGTCTTTATTTATGTGATGGCTGTGTACTTAAAGCTTTTATCAATCGTAGCTGGCAATGATAGAAAACATTGTGGGCAACAAGTGGTGTATTATTAAAGAATTGTCTGCAATCTGATTAATGTAGGCTTTCAAGTAAGAGTTATTTGGGCCCTTCAGTAAGTGAACGTATTTTCACTATGGGTGTGCTATTTAGCTGATTCAAAGCCTAGTGGTTTACAAATTTATGTCTGTTACAAGGGGCTAATAATTGTCATCAAAGTTGTGTTAGGATTAGAGATGGGAAAATTACCATAATTTTCATCTGAGGTGAATTACCACGGTAAATTATGTTAATTGTCTCAAATTACCGTAATTTTCCTGTATTTTTTTGTTTTAAGTGTTAAACAGCAAATGTATGGTTAAATAAGAAAGCCAATGGCAATAGGAAGGGAATAACCATGTTTAAACCATGCCTAATGCAACATTAATCTATTAGAAATTTTTAAAATTGTAAAAATAACTACGGCAGCAACACACAATCTGGCTTTCTTTTGTCAAAGTATGAGAAATTTTCAAGAAGAATATTCTAATGCTTTAATCTTGTAATATTATAATTTTAGTAAAATATTCCAAAAATGAGTTATACATGCCTCAATTTATCATTAAACACGTAGGAAATGTGAACTTGGCTTATAAGAACATGTTGGGAATTTATCTGTATGAAAAATTATCTCAAACATAGGTGAATTATCTAGAAAATTACGATAATTTACAAGGGACGCGGTAAAATACCACAGTATATTTACGAAAATTACCGAGGTAATTTTCAGAGTGGCCCATCTCTAGTTACGATGAGGAATTCATGATTCATTTGTTTTACCATCTCTTGAGTTGTTTATAATATCTGATCAAAGTTCATTACACTAGCGCTACTGGGAGTCAAGCTTCTAGTTTTTTTTATTACTTAATTCAAGGACAATAGTATGCTACAGCCCTTGCATTTATACATTCTTAGTAGGTTTTAAATTGTATGGAATTTATGTAACTGAAGGCTTTAAAAATATGGTCTTGTTACTCTAGTGTATCCATGGCTAAGTCAATCATTATATTTCCTGTAATATGGCATGCTGTGTACCTTCAAGAAGAGGATTCAATTACAAATATGTATTACTTTATTTGTCTGAATATTGCCCCACCCGGAAAATAACCTCCCTCATTCTTCGTTTCCATTTAAAAAATATTTTTTTGAGCTGAATATCTATCATAATGTTCTTTTGAATTTGCTTTTCCTCCAATTATTAACTCGTTTCTTGTAATGTGATACTCTGGCAAATTGAGAGATGCACTTGTTTCTTTTATTCAGTATCGCCTGAATTTTAAACCTCAAGTATGACATGAAAGAAGTAAATGAATGGAAGACCTGGCTTAGGTAACTCTCCTCCTTCCTGAGGAACACTAAAAATAATAATAGTGTTTATTTCGCATAAAGCTATTCCAAAATGGTATCATGAGGAACAAATGTTGTGTATTAGGTATCCGTAATGACACATGAGAAATTTTCAAGTTGATTTGATGGCCTGGAATACATACATACTTGCTTTCCATTTTTAGGGCTCTAGTTCAGTTTCTCCTAATTGCTAGTATATAATATTCTCTCATTTTATTTGATGGGTGGTAACTGACTCTTTCTCAACACATTTCTAAGCACTGACAAATTATGAAAATATGCTTCTCTACACTTTCCTTGCACTCCTGAGAAACGAGGGGCCTTTTCTTAAGGAAAATTTATTCAAATTATCTCGATGGAATAAAAAATCCAAATAGTATATTGACAGTACTTTACAGGTAAAATTGTATGCATAGAAGCCTATATACTTTTTATATGATATCTACATTTTAATAACTGAAAATGTAATTTTCTAGGTATATGCTGCTGGCGGTGACCCAAACACAGTTGCTGGTGAATTTGGCTCTCATTCATTGTACAAGATGCTGGGGTACTTCAGCCTGGTTGGTCTTCTTCGTTTACACTCTCTTCTTGGTGATTACTATCAAGCCATCAAAGCCCTTGAAAACATTGAACTCCATAAAAAGGTTTGTATATAATTATATTCAAATATGAAGCAGCACAGAAGGAAAATCTGTTGTTCATGTTTTTAGTGGTTTAGGGAAATGAGTTTTCTGTGATTATACTAAGAGGATGGAGGAAACCCCTCAGAAAATGGATATGTTGTGAGGTTGCATGTCTCATTATTTTATTCAGTCTTGAATGAAACCTTACATCTATTTTAATTTCAGACCCAGTATTCACATGTTCCAGCTTGTCAGATCACCATGTCGTATTATGTTGGGTTTGCATACATGATGATGCGCCGATACTCTGATGCCATCAGAACTTTCTCTTCAATTCTGCTCTATGTCCAAAGAACAAAGCAGCTTTTTACAACCCGGACGTATCAAAATGATCAGGTATTTGAAATGTTATTAAAGTTGTTTGGTATTATCTGTTAAATTTATCTTTATGAAGAAGGCTAGGGAAAAGTGAGAGGTCTCTCGTGCACGGGAGGAGCATCAGAAGGCCTTCCTTGACCTCAAGTCTCCTTTCTCTTGATACTTAGTGAGGCAAACGCGTAGGCTCCTAAAGCCCACTGTTGCCAATAACAGTAGGTGATTCAGGTGTCTGCTGACTGGTATGAGCCATTGAAACGGCAATGCTTATGTTTACCTCCTCTTTTCACGGTACATCTTTACTAGTGCAGTTGTGTCACCCATGTAGAATGTGATTTGAGGAAGGGTCTGCGCCTTTTGCCCCACCTTCGCTCGCAAAAGATTATTTTAACAGTTAGAGGCTTGATCAAAGAATGATGTAGCTATTTTGGTGATTTGATGAAGTCAAAACAACTAATCCAAAAAAAGTTGCCCTGCATGGCAAATTTCTTCCAGTTCATTATGTGACTGAACATGCAACATAATTTAACTTTAAGTGAGATGTATGCCAGATAATATTTATACATATAGTTAGCTATAGCCTTGAGGATTAGTCATAATGAACTTAAAAGACATTCATCCCAACTCTTCGATATTCTAAATCTTTTGGTCAAGCTGCTGAAATGATTATGTACTGAGTTTTATTTATGTCAGCTTCTTAAGTTTTCTGTGTGCTGCATTTTAAGGATTAAAGTATCTCTCACTTTGCAGGAGCGATCTTGAAGAAGGAATTAAGTAAAGCGACTATAGTTCTCTGTAGATATATCCTTTTAGTGTGCTATTACATTATGGCTGTTGATTTTTAGCCATTATTGGTATTTGGCCATATAGTCATCAATTTTCTTTACTTTTCAAACACCTTACAGTTTGATTAAAATTCTACTAAATTAATGGAACCAGTATAGACTGAAAGATAGTTTAATGTGATACTCTTCATTCTCATGAGTGGGCTGTAGGAATAGGTGATGAGTTGGCAATCACTAACCCTATGCATTCCTGCTGGGTTCTTCTAAAAGTATTACAGAAATAGGTCAAGATTAGCTCATTTTAGGGAATTGGGTAGAAAGTGCATTATTCTGAGGTATTGTTTCTCATTGTAGTTAAAAGAAAACCAAAAGTATCCTTCAGTATGGATGGAGAAAAAGAGTATCTCTTTATGTTACTACATACTAAGGAAATTGTCGTAATGTGCATGCATCTTTGAACAAATATATTTTTGTGTGTTCTGTGTTAACACCAGCCAATGTATCAGTGGACATTTTTAAGCATTTAATTATTAATTTGATTATTTTCATTAACTTTAAAATGCAATCTAGATGGATTATTTTTGCCATTCAATTCTCAAATGTATACCTAATCTTTGATTGACTTACGTCACTAGGATGAATAATCAGAGTTCTTACAGGCCTGGAATACCTGGAAAAGTCAATGAAATTGAAAATTTGCCTCTGAAACTCATAAGTAATCAGTCTGGGTATTGCATTTTCTAGTCAAATTCTGATTGTCTTATAATTCCTCTCATTGTGGCCAATACCTAAGTATAATATGCCATCAGAAAGGAAGCTGATTTTCCCTATCACTAGCAATAGCGGTGACACTCATTATGTTGAAAAAATTTATTCCCCCTAGCACATGCATTAACGTGATGTGCTTCTGTTCTTGCGTCTACTTTAAAATACACACCAACGAGTGAATATTTTCTCCTGTAAAAATTATAATTTTGTCCTGGAAAACTGGAAACGTTCAGGAACTCCATTATCTCCAGTCTGTGGCGACCCTGATTGTATTTCTTTTAAATAAAAAAACTGCAACATTACAAAATACACAAAGTTGTCGGTCTAAAACACCCTTCCTGGATTTTGTTTGCAGTGGTTGATTTAATATTTGTTTATTTTTTACATTTGTAGGTATAGTTTTCAATGTAGAGAAAACATTGTGCCTTTTTATGTTTTACAGATCAACAAGCAGACTGAGCAAATGTACACATTGTTGTGCATGTGCCTTGTGCTCCATCCTCAGTGTGTTGATGAATCAATCCAGCAATCTCTGAGGGACAAAGCCTATCACGAAAAAATGTACAAGATGCAATATGGTGATTTGCAGGTATGGTTTGAATAATTTCATATTTTTGTTGCACATACTTCACATTTTGCACTTAAATTAATTTATTTCAATTTGCTATTAAATAATATTTGTCTATTGCAACCCATAGGAATTTGAGCAGTGCTTCTTGTTTGCTTGCCCGAAGTTCCTGTCCCCAGCACCCCCTCCCCCCGATGCAGTGGAAGATTTTTCCAAAGATGCTACCAAGCATCAGTGTCAAGTTTTCATGGATGAAGTGAGGCAACAGAAGATGCTTCCTACAATCAGAAGGTACAATCTGTCACATTTGTTATCCAGTTTAATTATTGAGATATCTTTGAATTTTCAATAAATTATGAGATTTCTCTTGTTTGAGACCAGAATTGACTTAATTTCATTGGTAACTAATGAATGCTTGGCTTTTTTATCCCTCACTATTTGAGACTAATTGGTTTGGATTGTTTTATCAAGGGGAGACATGCATTATTTTTCAAAACTATTTGTGTGTGAAGTTCATATTCTGTAGATAGATATTGATTCACACTTCATAGATATTGTTATCAAATAATGTTGTTTTATAAAATCATTTTTTGTTAAAAAGTGTGTACTTGGTGGCTTTTAAGTTATTGGTGACCTGGCATTTAACGCCATGGAACATTATCACTGCCAATAATATGATGTGTTTCCATGAAAAGTTTGCCTGGTCTTTCTCAATTCGATGAAAATAGTTATTTTTATTTCCTTTATGAAAGACAAAGAACTTATGATTTGCTCCTTCCACTTGAAATACGTACATGCAGAGGTATTTTCAAAAGTAGTTTCAAATGCCTACAGTTGATGAAAATGTGTGTTATATCTTTGATTTGGTTCTAAATTTGCTGTTATGTACAGTGTTAAAATATGAAGAATGCATTTTATGCAAGTTACTCACTGTCAGAGAAGTTGTGAAATCCTCACTGCTTTGCTTCAGATGATCTCTTGGTCATAAATCATGAATTTGCATCTCATGTGTGTGCTCTTCACCCCAAGACAAAATTACTTCTATATAATTTGGAAATTGGAAGGACCCAAGTTTTTCATTTGAAATTCATTTCTTGTCATATCCATGATTATTTTTATGTTTTCACAGATTGATGAGGAATGAGGCAAATGCTATTTTTGAAACCTAGTCATAGTTTCTTTGCTGGGAAACTAGAATCTCTGAGTTGGAACATAAATCTTCAGTTGAATGAATATTGTATTTTATTTATCGAATCTGATTTCACTTCAATTATGAGGTGAAATTTTGTGAGAAAAAGTCTGCAAATATCCTAATGAACTTGGGAAATGAATTACAGTAGAAGCCCTATTTAGCGAGAGCTCTAGGGAAATGAAAAATTACTCGCTAAATGGAACTCTCGTTAATACCCAAGATGGTTAGTAATAATCACTCCACAGCCAATTCCTACAACTGTAATGCTAACTTACCCATTATTGTAGGAATTTTTGGTGAGTGGTGAAAACACTATTGAGATAGCTATTAAAAATCATATTTTTGAGTACTTCAATTACTTATGATCATATTCACTTTCGATAACATCATATTCCATGTTAGATGTCATACACTGGAATATTAAACATCGAATTTTGACACTTCAGGACACGTGTACTGCACTGTGTATTGGGGAAATGAAAAATTTATTGTTATTGCCCTGATGTTTTGGGTGCACCAAATATGTCACAGCTGTAAGTAATAGCAATACAGGACTATAAACGGCAAACACTTTGGAAACGAGAAAATATTTCATGCCTCCTAGCTCTCTAAAAAGTGTATTAAAACAGATGTCTCGGAGAAAGTTGTATTAATTGAAATTTGCAAAAATGCTGGACAACTTAATGACCAAGATATAACTTAAGGGGATTTTGTTCCACACAAGCACCGGGCTGCTATCTTCTCCAGTTAAATAGTGGAAATAAAGGAGAGGACGTCAACGTCTGTAAGATCGCCTCAGAAAACAGCTGACTTCAGCTTTTCGGAATCATAGAGCCCAATATCACCAGCATTTACGATTAGCCCTTAACATTATACTATCGTTTGTGTTATTATTACTATAGTTATGCGTGGAATACTCTCTTGAATATATGGAAACATAATTGTTGAACACAACGTGGACTTTCATGGACTGACAGCGTTTAGAAAACATGTGAAATTTATTACCGCTAGCGAATACGGTATCGGCTCCTGCGAAACACATATTTTTCAAGTGATAGTGCACGTTTAGGCTGCTAGGTGGCAGGGCACATCATCATTTTTATTATTCACTATTTTTTATGTACTCCATGGTACATATACGTGATTTTCTGTGAGTTTCGAGCTCAAGGAAGAAAGTTCTGAAGGTTGTAAGTTCCTAAATAAATTCCATCACGATACACATTGTCTTGTGTGGTACTTACATCTAGTGGGAACTTGTTGATCATGAATACCATGAATACTGACTACACTACCTGCTGCGAGATTGAAGCATGATTTATAGTACATACCTTTCATGCATATTAAAATGAATCATTCTTGACCTGTTTTCAATATTTATAATCTTTGAAACAATTACAAAAGGCAAAATACGTAGAAAACTTAAAATATAGGGAATCTGAATTCATAACAATTTATGTTATCAACAACAGAACATTTAAACTTGTCAATACCGAGCCTCTCACTTAGGTACTCCGCTTTTGCCTTCATCAATAGGCCATTTATCGGAATTCAGGCTGCTCTCTGCTGGAAAAACCATGAGAAAAGTGCAGATTCTAACAGCGTATGTTCTCCTGGCTGCAAATGTTTCTGGCTGCTTGGACGTCCTTCTTGAAGCACTGCGGCAAGAAATTTTCCCTTATTCTTCAGAATTGTGAATAAGGCCGAGGAAAATATGCCAAATCACCTTCCTATCTCGCTTTTGGACCCATCGCCACTTTCGCATTCATTGATAATTCATATTTTTGTTTTAAGATCCAACAACTTTCCCAGCCATGATGTTGTATCAGTCGGACTGAACTTAATCAAAACACGGGAGGATGACAAAAGAACAATGAAATGCATGGACTTATGAGGAATTTATTTGTGTGAATACGGACGTGGAGTAGAATGTCTGAAATTTGCATTTAAATGTCAAATTGTGTGGATTAAATACTGCTAGACATATAATTTTGATGGCAGAGGACATGAGCACTAGTTGGTGCACGTTTGCCGAGATTGAAGTAGACATTTGCCACTCGTAATAGTAAACGACCCCAGTGGAGGCTGGTTGATGTCCTCACTAATACCGATTTATTTGACATGTAAATCATAGGGTTTTAAATCGTTCTTTGGCCATCCCTCGCAAATTCGAGCTTCTCGTTATATGCCCTACACGTTATATGGGGCATCTACTATATTGATAGTGTTCCTTAATCTCCTCTCCCACCTGAAATTCATTTCGAGTCATGACTTGGTGGTGTAACTGTCTGACATGCCTGATAGGATATTGGGAAATCCAGTATTCAATCCCGATGATTTTTTAAATTGTGAATTCATGCAATGTCTTTGCATTTACAGTGTGATGATGTGTTTATGACTGGTGGTGTTTTTCAGCAATTTTATTTTGTTTTACAGCTACTTGAAACTGTATACAACTTTGCCCCTTTCCAAACTGGCTGCATTCATGTCTCAAGGGCAGAAGCCAGAGGATTCAGACATGGAAAGGGAATGTGAGGAAATGCTTGCCATCCATCTATTATGTTTCAAGCATAAGATGAAGAATATTGTGTGGACGAAGGGTGGAACTTCTGGTCTGGATGGTGAATTCCAGTCCGGTTCAGAGGTAATATTTCAACATTGTAACTTAATCTACCTCATCTAAATTCATATGTCTTCAATTTTCTTGATCTTTGTCATATTAAAGAGAACTTGAGTCCCCTCCTAAGAGCATATCCTGTAGAGCGGTGAGAAACTTTAGGATATTTTAATGCTCAGGGAAAACTCAGCTACATAGGTGGACCAGGATTGGGAATCTGAGTGGAGTGTTTCAAAAGTGATTGATGTCCATTAGTTTTCTAGTGTCATTCAGCCAATGCAAGGCTAGTAGAACTTCAAGATTACAGAATGCAAACTTGATTGCCTTTATCCAAGTTATTTGCATTCAAAGTTATTTTGATGATAAATTAAAAAAAAATGTTTTCCACAGTCTTTCAAAGGCAAGTAGACAAAAAATGGTATGCATCTATGAAATCATTTCAGACCTAACCAGGCAGAATTCTTTTATCTTAATGTATAGAGAAAGGAATAGGGCTGAGGAATTGCAGTTGTTTTGGCACTTAATGTTCCTTCAGGGTATATATTCAGTATTTACAAAGTGCATAACTGCATTTTAATGATTTTTAGAATGCTTCCTTTACTGTTTCCTGTTGGAATGGTGCAAATTCTTGTTTTGTGCAAATTTGAGTTTGGCAAGGACTCATAGGAACACTTCCCTAGTGCTGAACTAGGTAAGGCTGTACAATTTTGCTCATTAATATATCTTGTCTATTTCATCTACATAATTCCGTTCACCCTAGTATGTAAATCTTGCGGGTATTGTATGTTGTTTGTTTGAGATATCATGCTTCATGCTTGGAGTGATCAAAAAAGTATAATGACTGTGGATACTTAATAAAATCTATGAGCCGTTCAGATTTGGTATTTTAATGCTTTTAGAATATCACATTCTGAGGCCACAGTTAAGCATAGCTACATCCAGTGTTGTTTTCATCAACTTTTAAGTTTTCGTACCTTCTAGTGGACCTTGTGTAAAGTCAGCAAAATGTCCAGAGATAATGCGAGATACCAATCGTCTATACTTAAGTGTAAATCAAGAATTTTATGGTTTTGTTTTGGCAATGGAAACCTACCCTTGATTAATTATTGAGTCACTAAATAAGGTGACTTATTTAGTTGGGGTCAGTATTGCAGTGTATATGCTGCATGAATTGTATGTATCTCTTTTCCACATGAGAAATGGAGAATATTTGCTGAAAAATGTATTCGATTTGTATTCTAAGTTTTGCATTTGAACTTACCAATGCCAAATAGACTTGTGACTTAATCTGTTATGCTTGCATGTTAGTTTTGTACAACTTTTGCATGATAGACCCAAAAATACTAGGATTTGCTGATTTACTATAGGTGGTGCTGTGGGTGAATCTAAAAAAAAAACTTACATGTTGCATATTATTTTACATGCCATCAGTGAAAGTAACTGGGAGTTAAATGGCATTAAATATTCTGAATATTTAACTCAATAATGAGATGGAACAAAAACATGTTGACTCCTTTATACATAATCTGGAATCACCCAGCTTACATGCTGCCCGATAAGCTACACGCTCAAGATAGCCAACTGAGTCAGTTAAGATCCACCACTAGATTCGTGAATCCCTTTTTATATCCTTCTTTCTATGATACAAATATTTGGAAATATCCTTCTCTTCATTTATTCAATATATACATTTCCATAACTATCTGCTCCGAGGGTACTTAGCCAATAGTGGATCTTCATGGAATTCATACACAGGCAGCTTATTGGAGTCAGTACTGCAAAAAATTCTAAAGAATCACTATTGTCTAACTCCACTTTCTTTATCCTTCATACCTGATGTCAAGATATCTGATCATACACAAAATCATAATTTGGTGAAAAGAGTTTGTTTCATGGGAACATCTTACAACACAAGTGCACATCACATCTCTTATCACTTTTCCTGCAGCTCTCTCAAAACTACAGGTACAATAGGCAATGCTGTGGATGGTGCAGAAGATAAAGATACCTCCTCAATCAAGATAACTACGTTGACTTAACTGCCTCATCATGTCATAACACTGACAACCGTATTAAATGGCATTGTAGATCTATATGGCTGCTTTTGTAGCAGCTAAAGATATTGATAAATTCATTGAAAGTTTGTCTTTTTTCCAATTTTTGTCACTATTTGTTTCAATAGTCTTCCATGTGCCTTTGTGTTATTTTAAATCTCAAAACGAAGAGAGTAAGCATTTTTTTTCATCTCAACTTATACTCTAGTCACAAATTTTATTTAATATTTTCAGCTGAAAAGAAGATTTGATTTGTTAGATAGAGGTACCACAATCAAGTGAGGCAATGTAAGAGTTCCCTTGCTGCAGAACATGGGCTGGGGTATATGACTTCTGCAGTGACAGATAGAGTCATATATTCAATAGAAGACAGGAGGTTATCAGGAGTGGTCATCATGAAGAAATAATGAAGAAGAAGAGTGAAATAATACGGATGGTTCAATGGTAGAATCCTGACGATGAAGCTAGGGGAGCTGATGACGGAGCTAGTACCTATGGATACAGTAGTAGTCCAGGTCTACTCGCCAACATTAAACCAAACAGAAGAAGAAATAGAAGGATAGGAGCAACTAGAAAAATACCTCAATGCAGGGTGGGTTAGCCTCAGGAAACAAAATGGCAAAGGAGAAAGATATTCTGACAAAGAAGAGTTCTGAAATGAGAAGAGTATGCTTGTGATGGGCGCATTCTTTGAGCAGCAATTGTACAGAAGATGAACATGGAAGATTCTGATAGATCAGTTGAAATACAAAATTGACTGCATAATTGGCAGATTGAAGCTAAGTGAGACAATGTAAGAGTTATCCCAATGTAGATATAAATAGCTACCACTGTCTAGTGGCTTTGAAGGGTAAAGGAACAATAATGATGTCAAATGAATAACCTGCAAGAAAAAAACAAAGGAAATGGGGACAGCATAGAAGAATGATGGAATGTAATGAAGAAAGTGATTACTCAAGTTGCAGAAGAGCAACTAGTGAATAAGAGTAGAGCGAACAGAGACCTGAGGCCATAGATCTCAACTGACATCAGATATCTTATTTATTCATGAAAGAAGAAAATACAAGAACCTAAGAAACAAAGATGAAGTAGCTAAGTACAAGAAGCTGCAAAACCTAATAATTACGGGATACAAAAAGGCCAAGGAAAAGTGGATGGAAAGTTGCTGCAAGGGAATCTTCAACAACATGAGAAAGAGAGACACTGAGACCTCATACAACCTCATGAGGTGGCAGTTTGCAGGAAGAAAGAAAAAAACCATTAACATTGAGCGAATTTGAGGGGACAGTTAAATAGTTGAAGAAAAACAAGTCACAAGGAGCAGATAACATAAGTGGAGAATTCATCAGGGCACTTATTGGTTCTGCTAAAGAAATCCTGTATGATTATAGATGATCAAAGACAGCTACAGCAGTGGAGAATGGCTGCAGTCAACCAATCTTAGGATTGAATGCAGGGGCGGCTCCAGACCAGAGGTTCGGGGGGGCAACCGGCAATTGCCCCCCCCCCCCCCTCCCCCCTCTGGTTCTGGCTCTGGAGGAATGGAACACTTCCCAGGAAAAGGGGACTCCGGGGGTTTTGTCCCGGGAAATCGTAACAAACTATGTGTAAAATGAAGAAAAAATAAATTAAATACACCGGGTTTTGGGGTGGGGGCAATTGCCCCTACTTGGAGCCGCCATTGATTGAATGACTTATGATGACGAGGATCTTGCAAGTTTGGCAGGTATTGCCAAGCTTTGAGCAATATGTAATTCAGATTCTGCTCAACCTTTTCTATCATCATAAATGTGAAGACACTGAGTACTCTTGTTTGTTAATAGTGCGACTGTGAGCAGACAGATCAAAGTTGGAAGCAGGAAATTCAAAGTTGAGGGGCAATCACGACAGGGTCCTAGGTCAATCTGTATACAACAGCTTCCTTCTTTATCTTTTGATACCAAGTGTGTTCTAGACCTGATAATTTCTTATTACATACACCTTGAATGTATTTAGAATAAATATGTGCATTTTGTGAAATTGACAAGTGCTCAATTTCATCTAGGAATTTAAACTAGAAGCATCATAAACAAAAAATATAATAAATTTGCTCTTGTTTTTCCCTTCCTTTTCAGTTGGACTTCTATATTGATAACAACATGATCCACATAGCAGACACCAAGGTTGCTCATCGGTATGGAGATTTCTTCATTAGAAAAGTTTTAAAATTTGAAGAACTCAATAGGAAACTTCATGCAGTCAAGATGTAATTTGCACTGAATAACAACTGGTATGCATTTGTACTGAGGTGTGCATTGTGGTGCATGTGCAATCTTTATATCGTAAGAAATTTGTTAAATTTAACCTGGTTTATCGTCTTGGGATACAGCCATAATGCCATTGATTCCATAAGATCGCATGTCATATTGCTCTGTGCATCATCAGTGAAGTGTATTTAAGAAAACTTTTCTAATTAAAATATTGGATAACTATTTCTTGTGTTGTGGTTTATTTTCCATTTCAACTCTTCAGAGGACCCTGTACCTGGCTCCTGTGGATCTTGTACATGGCTCTAATTTTGTGTTAATGTTTTGTGTGATTCCCCTAAACTAGGTCTGAAATGATTATACATAATTTCCTGGTAAATGACTTTATCTAACACCTTTATATTTACTCCCCCCAATTATAGGTATTGCATTGGTGAGCTTTGTTTCGTAACAAGTGTATTGCAGTGTATTTACTAAGATTGTTATAGCCCCCACAGAAAACACCATACATTAATGTTGTTGAGATATGTTTAGAGAGCCTCTAGGTCTGCTTTTGAGGCAATTTCCCTGTAGATGATTTCATCATCAGCAGCAATCTAATTTTTTTGCTAACTATAAAATTAGTGTCCCATGAATAATATAATAAAGAGTAAACTAACAGGAGACCATGCTTCATTATGGGATCCTGGATGTTCTTTGTTCTTCACTGACTACATTGGTCTGTTCATACACAGGGCAGGTTCATAAGGAGTACCACATAAAACATTGAACTCTGATTAATTATATATTTTATATAAACAATAATACATTTTATACACGCATTGATGAGATACATTGTACTCACATTGATGCCTGATATTATACACAGTTCAGAGAATGTAGTAAAAATGTTGAAATTTCTTCTTAACTATTTATGATATTGAGACTGCATAATGTGGATTTTTTCGCAAGGACATACATATGTAGTTATTTAATTGGGATTTGCTAGTTTACTTCATGAATTTTTTTCAAATGGCATGTTGCGCCAACCATGTCAGAATTCATTCCTTTGGTCACTACTTTTTTTATTTTTCATCAGTCTGTAAGTTATGTATCCAGTTCATTATTTTTTGTCAGAAACCTTGTCTAATGTTTTCTAGAAATCCATTCACATTACTTTTTCGCTTCACCTGATTTAAGCATGTCATAGAGGATTCATCCAAGGAGGGTTTTGCAAGATCTACTTTTCCAAAAGCTTTGCTGGCTGTTGTGGAAGTTGTGTTGGTCATGATATTTCTTCTATGTACAGTCTGGTTCAAAAAACTCAGACCACCTCAGAGCCAAAAAATTTTAAGTCCCAAGTTGACTTTGATGTGACAACATGGCCAAATCATGCCCCCTTGTACGGTAAAGCAATAGACGTACGGAATGGAACAAGTGCCTTCCTCCCTGCAGCTGGGGAGAGGAGACTCGTGGAAAGATGATTTTGACCTGCCTGTTTCTGAGGGAAGGGTAGGGTCTGGGCTTCCATTTGCTTTATGTGGGTGAGAATGAAAGGGGGATGGCTCATTTCTGTACTTTCGTGCTCGAGAACCTTGCCTGAAAGTGTTGTTAATGTTATATAGGCTAGTAATTGCCTGAATCCTGTTTGTTTCAAAATAGCACTGTAGTCGACTCCTATTGCTGGAAACAGTTCGTTAAAAATATATTTGTGAACTATACCTTGTATATATATATATAACTATAGCTGTATATAATCTGCATAGCTTGTGCCTTAATTTTGTTTTTCAATGGCTAAAGCTTGTCATCAGTGACAGCAGTATTTTTTGGGCTAGATGCTGCATTTTACAAAATATAATGGGTTAGAGAAAATTACTTATAGTACAACAAGAATGCTTTGTTGTTGATAAGAAGAAGGCAAATGATATTAAAACTTATTAAAGGGTAATGAAAGGACTTACAAACAAATTGAAAAAGCTGGCAAATATCACAACATAATTTACTTGAGGAAAGCAAACCGTCTCAAGTAAAATACTAGTTGAGTGTTGCATTAAGCTCTTGGTGGATAACTGTTGAAAGAAAAAGGAGAAACCTCATCTAAGGAATTTTACTTCAACTGAGAATATTTTGTACAATTACTTTAAAGTTTTCCCCAAAGTTATTAATTTACTTGGAAAATGTTGAGGACCCATTATTTTTATTACTACAGGAATAATAAATTCTTAGGGAAATGATAAAGTTTTAATAATGAATCATTTGGAAGAGTTAATTAGAGACATTTCGGACTCAGAATGTACGTGGATTTCAATTTCGCGGGATTTATTTTGGAACAGTATTGAAAATAGCCAACGTTGAAAGTTTTCAACGAATGTTGAAAACTCGATTATACAGAAGAAAATAATCCCGAAGGTGACGTCAAATATTTGAAATCATCAAAATCAATATATAACATGTAAATGCAGCTAGGCAGAAAATGTCTATCACATTTTTACCTATTTAAAATGAAACTGAAGGAAACTTTCACAAAAATTACTGGTGGCTATCATGGTCAATATGTCTAGGAAAAAATGAATTATGCAATCCGCAAAGTTACAAAATGCACTTCACGGCTTCATCTTTTGGGGCTGATTTACGCCGATAGAGGCCGATCAGACTGAAAGAGGATTTTTCGGTTCAAAAAAATTGTGTTATGCACTAGCAATAGAGATAGTGCAATTCTCTTTCACATGGAATTGTGTGGTTTATAAGTTCTCCCTTTTATCGACAATGAGATCGTAGTTTCAGCCTTGGCATTTCTCCATCTATAGATCTCAGAAAATCAGTGGTGAAAATGAAAACTGATAAGAAGCTCTTCTCCTACGAAACGCTGGCTCATGCTGCTGCGGGCGCGGCGGTAAGGCTCGGGAATGGCTAACTCTTTGTTTACTCAAAAATTGAGTTTGGGCTTAATGGTGTGATTATTTCAGGGGAGCGTCGTGGGAATGACAACTTTTTTCCCGCTTGATACTGTCAGATCACGATTGCAACGTAAGATTTGAAAATTACTTTTTATAATAGTTTTAAAATGTTTTAGTAAAAATGTTGGTCATGATATTTCCTAATCCTTTCCATTGTCAGTCGAAGACCACAGGGAAGCGAAGAATACTCTTGCCGTTATTAAGGATCTCGTTCAAGAAGAAGGATTGTGAGTGTATTTTTTCATAACATTTTAGGATTTAATGCTTAATTTTATCGTTTGCCAAGCATTCACAAAAAAGTACCACTTTCCATGTTACAAGCAGGAGTAGTGCACCCAAAACTTGAAATTTCGAAAGCAATTATATGGGAAAATACATCAAATTCGAGGCGCACATTTACCTTAATTCAGGGTGCGATCGATCGAAATTAAATAATTTCCTAAATGTATACAACTGTCAATACTGCCAAGGCGCTCAAACTATATACTTGAGTAACCCCAGCTTGATATTATGATGCAGCATTTTTCAATAATATTTGCTCATGCAAGCACCCACAACCTTCTTCAACCAGATTTGGTCTCAATAAATAGGACACCAATAGTTTACTAGCTTGATAGGAAATTTTATTGAGAAATCAGTCCAGTGCACTTTCTCTCATTAGCCTCTTATTAACGTTTATCAAGCTGAATGTTTTTGGTGAAAGAGAAGGACCATAAAGAAAGCTCTAACTTACACAGAAGTTGTATTTTATTTATACCAGATTTTGCTGAATAGTCGGCAATCTTCTTTTTCAATTTCATCTTAAGGAGTTAAAATTATTATTATTATTAGTCAGGTGCTACCTGTGCATTATATATAATGTAAATTCTGTGGAAGTTAGTAAGTTAATATTTTATTGGTGTTAGTTCTACGTTTGACATCATGCAATTGCCCTAAAAGTTGAGCCGGAGACAGTTTAATTTCAGAAATGTCTTTTCACTTGTCATATCTTGGTCGTTTTCCTTCATTAAGTAAGAGGGAAAGTAATTTTTTTAATAGAGCTTTTACTTTTTTATAAAATCCAGTATCTATTATAAGAATGATGGTTAATTTAACATCTCTATGTGGCATGGAAGGAGCCTCAATCATTGAGGCTTTCATATTTAAATGCTCACCAAGCAGCTATACAGTGCTCCATATATATGTTTCAAGGTGAAAGAAAATACTATGAGTTTCTCGCAATTTCAAACAATATGTGTCTGGCATTAAAAGTGGTATAATGGTAGCGAAACTTGGTGGCAGTCATCTGCACGATTAGTGGTGTCAAGGAGGATAAATGTGGAAGGGGTCGGATAAAAAGTGAAGGGGAGAGAACTGCACTTGACAGGCAAAGCTGCCAACATAACTTCATTTAACTTGAGAGGGCTGGAAAGTGACCTGAGGGTGCTTCTCAACTATGTTAATGAACAAACAAATCTGGATGAAAATATACTCTGAAAATTTTCAAAAACCGTCAGAGGCCATCTAAACCATTTTATTAAGAACTGTAGAAAGTTGATGTGAATACATACATGATTGAACATGTTACCCTGGTCGTCAAATGGAGATGCTCCCTTACTCCCCCGTATGGAGCTAGTTCGTTGGCAATCAACTTTTCCTAAGAGAAAAGAATTCTTTGCAACTGCCACCATGTTACACTACCACAGTAACAAAAAGCTATTAAAATGAGTAAATTTTCAGATTAGTAAGTGCTTTTATGCCAATACGAAGGTCTTGGTTTCAAGTCCTATGATTGAAGAGAAGGAACAGTGGAAATGACACAAATTACAGAAGAGGCCAACGTAGTATGTGATACCTTGGCTAAAAAGGATGATTCGTTCTGAAGTCACATTTGTTAGCCGAAATCTTCATTGGAATTTCTTGAACCCATTGTCAAGGAAATTAAAATAAATCCCCAAAACAGAATGTGTTTTATCTTTCTGCAACGGTTGATGCTAAGACAAAACCTTCTGTGAGTGTGGGCGTTTTAGTAATATGTATATATTATTAAGGGATGGGACGTGTAAACATGTACACGTTTTCTTTTTCTTGCAAAATAATACACGTTAGCATCGTCCGCCTTTGATCACGAATTGTCACCACATCCCGCAGCCACTGCGATACGTGTACACGCCTGAATGATAAGCGTGTTCACGCCTGAATAACAAGCGTGTACACGTTTACTGTAATACACGCTTTTGCCCATCCCTAGTACGTACATACATATATCTTCCTTATCTTTCTGCAACCCTCATTTTTGTTCTACGACAATGTCGTGCCGGTGCTTGATGTTGTGCTTTGGGGAAATAAATTTTATTAAAAATTAAAGAAATAAAAATGATATATTGTTTTCTATTTAATTATCCTGAATAGAATTCACTAATTATTAAGTCACACACCTTAGTTGCATTTAATCAAGTAAATCAAATTTTCTATGTTAGCGCATGCATCCACTAAACCAGCAAAAAGTCTTCGTTTACTGAAAACTTGGTTAGCTGGGATATTTGTTGGCCAAGGTATCGCTCTATGTACTTCATTGATTCTATCAAAGTGCCTCTTCTAAAAAAACTCATCAGAAAAAACAAAACACATGACTAAAAATAATGATAAGGCTTTTTTATGTTGATTGAATATGATCAAATTATCAGAATCTCAGCATTACAGTAAATAACAGAAACCATGAATCTTAAAATAATATGAATATTTAGCAGAGGACGCCATGTTTCGTTACCACTATAGAAGATTGGAAATCAATTCATGCATAGTATGTAATTGGACTTACATATTTCAAAACCGCCCAACAAATTTTTGTGGTTCGTAGACAGGGCTGCCAGTCATTTTCATTTTCCTGGACAAATTCTCATTTTTTATGCAGCATGGAGGACTAAAAATTTGAAATCTCCTCATAATTTTTAAAATGGTATGTCTCACTAATGGAATATTCCATTGTAGCCAGTATAGTAATGTGCTGGCTTACCAACTTGAAGGCTGTGGTTTCTAGTCCTTCCTGGGGAATGGCGGTTGAATTTATTGAAGGATCATGGCCTTCGGCACTTCGATAGCATTAATGATGGTGGAGCATTAGGTTGTTGCTAATTATTATGAAAATGTCATTATAGCATAAACAATAGTCCACTCTTATTAAAGCTAAAATATGAGGAAATTGCTGGTGAACATGTACTTATCACCTTTGTTCATTCTGTGTTCAGTTCCAACAATCAAATTTTTGGAAATCATACTTGTGATTCGTGTTGCCTAATGGAGGATACCTTCCAAAAGTGAATCAGAATTATCAGAATTCTCCTATGTAATGGCTGTAGGCCTTGACATAAATTTTGAAAGTACACATCTTAATCTTTCCTACTGTTTACCTCTGTGTTACCTATTTTTTTACCTTTACGAAATGGCATACTTGCTGCTTGGATGGATATAATTGTTATTTTTAAATAATTTTACTTTTACAAAACCACTTTTTCATTTAATAACATACACGACCCGGGTTTTCATGAGTAGTCATCATCATCTGGCGTTTGTATTTATATTTTGTTTGTGTAACTATGGTAGTTGTAGTTATGTGTCGTCAGAGGAAAGGGGTAAATGAGGAGAGGAGATGAGGTTGTTCGAAACGGAGGCCAGGATAGGGGAGAAGGATGGGTACAGGTACTCATTAATGAGGGTGATGTCTGGGTCATTCATAAATTTCAAAATCTCTGGCTGTTCTCGTGAATCCAGTTCCCATTGTTCATTGCAAAATTTTAAAAACTTGAGTTCAAAATCACTCTGGTAGTTGTAACATATTAAGTGCTTAGCAAAATTACTTTTGCTCTCATTTTTATTTTTACAAGCACTTAAATGTTCTTTTCTTCTCACATTGAAGCTTCTTCCTGTCTGTCCCACGTAGACACTATTACACACACTGGACTTCAATGCGTAAATCCCACATCTATCTATTTTGTCTATCTGGTCTTTCCATTTTACAAGGAGCCTTCTGAGAGTGGCACTTGGTTTGAAAGCAATACGAAATTTATCTCTTGGTAATTTTTTAGCAATTTTATGAGAAAATGCATCCAGGTATGTAAACGTGCACCACTGCTTCTTATTACTATTGTGTGCTGAATACTGCAGTAATGAATATTTTGAACTACAGTTTTTAAAATTTTGCAATGAACAACGGGAACTGGACTCACAAGAATAGCTAGAGATTTTAAAATTTAAGAATAACACAGACATCATCCTCATTAATGAGTACCTGTACCGATCCATCCAGGCCTCCGTTTTGAACAACCTCATCTCCTCTCCTCATTTACCCCCTTCCTCTGACGACACATAACTACAACTACCATAGCTACACAAACAAAACAGGCATACAAACGCATGGTGATGATGATTACTCATCGAAACCCGGGTCGTGTATGTTATTAAATGAAAAAGTGATTTTGTAAAAGTCAAATCATTTAAAAATAACAATGATATATGTATCACAAAGTTACCCTAGAATAAGTTAATTTCGGATATAATTGCTCTATCTCAGCCTCAAATCTTTATTTTTTTCAGTTCCACCCTCTACAGAGGTCTGGTTCCAGTGCTCAATAGCTTGTGTGCATCCAATTTCGTGTATTTTTATACATTCCATGGCCTCAGACATTCCCTTGGCTCAGGCCCACGAGGTGCCTCAGCTGAGAAGGATCTTCTTCTCGCCTGTGTTGCAGGTATTAGTTATGAACTTCTCGTACAAATTCATATTCTGTGAGTTCATATGATGATATATGGACAATTTAATTAACATTAAGCATTACCTGTGAATGTTAACTGATCCTAACTATGAGTAGGGCTAATAAGTTGTCAAGCCAGACTTACGGGAAAATATTTTTTTTACTACTCCATTGAGGTGGGTTCTTATTGGCCTTGTCATGTGCAATTTTACACACATAAGCCTGTGTGTATTTTTGTGCTCATACATTCACACACTGTATGAATATCATGCAGATTAGAATAAAATTTATAAAGTCCTACTTGCCTGCATGACTGTGACCAAGCTGTTACATTCCCTGCCAGTTTTCGCTGCTAATTATGCACCTAAATGGCTGTTTGGTGTTGATGCCTGCATTTCTGGTCTCTGGCAGAGGTTACCATTCTGGTAGTGGATTTACACTCCCACAATCAAACAAGTACCAATGGTGGTGCAAGTCACTGTGCAACTCAGCCGATTTCAAAATATGCAGAGTGAAACCTCTCGAAAACCTCCCCTCTTTATGGCCAAATGTTTGCAGACACAGTTAAAATTAAGTATGTGCCATGTATTTCATATTCCTATTGAATTACCAGCCCTACCAATGACTGCTGCTTCAAGGGTTACAATTCACAAACCAAAAATACGGACTAACCCCTATTGGGTCAAGCTCATAAGTCACTGTTTGGGGAAGAATGGAGGATGAAAGTGTACCTCTTCCCCACTGGCTGAGGCAGAGAAAGCATAAGACCCTGTATGGTCTCATTTGACCCTTATTTCCTCATAAACAGCCAGGGTTTGAGAAAGGGGCAAAGTATTCCTCATTGATGGACAACGTTCTGGGAATCCATGTGATTGTTCACTCAGCGTAAACATTTCTGGTTATCTTCACTTTTAAATTAAATTTGACATATATGTAATTTATTTTCCTTGTAAATTCCCGTTGAATCTGACACTAAACATTGTGTTAAACACTTAATTTAGAATGCCACCTAAGTTGATAAAACCTCAAAAGCCAAGAGTACTGACAGAAAGCTTAAGTAGACATGATGTAGAGGGGTTGTAAATTCTGATGAAAGAATCGACCCCTTGCCAGTGAAAGAATGGAATAAGGGTGAATCTTACTGGAGGGAGGAGAAGGTGAAGAGTGACCCCTCTTGAAAAATTGGACGCCAGATTTGAATCTTCTGTGCAAACTTCTGGGAAATATGGGATGGAGGCTGGGAATGGAGGACAAGAGATGGTCAAGTGTAAAAGAAACATCTCTTGGGGTATACACTCATAACTTATGTTCTCACACAAGTAGATACTGCACCAATTGGAAAAAGCTCGGAGAGAATCTGGGGAACTTGAGCTCTACTTACTTACTTGAGAGGAACTTAATGAAACAAGTTTTTTTAAATGTTTTTTTTTTCACTTGTTACTCAGTGAGAATGGAAAAAGAGGAAGTAAGAAGTAGAAGGAGGGGGAGAGTGGATAGTAGAATAAAATGGAAGAAAAAGCAGGATGATGGAGAAAGAATATGTATGCTCGATGATGTTTATTATTCAGATGTATGGAATTATCAAAATTTGTTCTGCTCCAGGGTTTTGGGTTCAAATGTTGAGGATGTATGGGGAGGGAAACTTGGTCACCAACCTTGTGACGATTGTTTAATTTGAAGCAGTGGAAGGAAATGTGCCTTAGAACAGGGAGGCCAGTATATTGGGAAGAAAGGTTGCAAGGCGATCGGCTGTCCCTCATGTGTATGTTGCAGGGAGTTGTGTGGAATTCATGTAAAAATCTGTGTAGTGGACATAGAGTGTAGTCAGCATTATCTGTGGGGCAGGGAATGGAGAGAAGTTACTCCTTTATACATATCGGTCAGTACTCCTCTTCCCTTTCGTTGCGTGGTCCCTATCATTCTGCTTCCATACTGTACAACAAACTACCACTACCTATCAAATATATTCCTTCCCCATCATATTTTAAAAGGAAACTAAAATAATATCTTTTAAAAATGTTTCTTTAGTGTGAATGAATTTATGGAGTCCAATGATACAGAACTACATATTAATTTTGTGAATTTGTACGTGTGCTGCATTATATTGTTAAATATGGGATTGTGTTGTGTAATCATTGTTTGTCTTATATGCAATACATATATATTGAGACGAAGCTATGTAGAAATTTTCTACCTGCCAGCTAAATAAAAAATATTATTATAAATGAAAACTATTATACTATGGATTATTATTATTACATATTAAGAGAAAGGAATTTTCGAGAAGAATTTGAGTGATGATGATGAGACAAATTTTAAATCTTGCAAGATTTATGGGGTGGGTAAGGTTTTGGAGTTGCTTTGTTAAATGGATAATGAGCTTTGGTAATTCAGGAATGTTTAAGTGGTAAGCTGAAGTTGAGGGAAGGACATAAGTCAATGAAGTGGGATTGGGGGAAGGCTTTCAAGGATGTGATTTTTTGATTTAGTTCTGAACATTTTATTTTCCGAATTGACATATTGAATAACTGCCAATTTTATTCGGAAACTGTTATTATCTTTGGTATAATAGTTCGTTATACATTCTCAGGTTTCATTGTAAGAGGTGCCTATTATTCCAAAAGTGCTTTTGAAGTTTTGTCTGTGTATATGTTACTAAATTGAACCTTACTATGCATTCCCTCCTCATGGATTTTTTCATTAATGCACTTGAAATTTAGTCTATTCCCAGTCTATTTGTTGATTTTTGTATTTACTGTCCTTAAGTGAAAGGTTATTTTCCTTTACAGGTGTAATCAATGTATTGACAACAACTCCTCTTTGGGTTGTGAACACAAGGCTAAAAATGCAAGGAATCCAGTCTAACAATGAAGAAAGGGCACCAGTCAATCGAGAGAAATTCACTGGTCTAATAGGTATGTTTTAATAAACTTTATGTATTTACTGCCCAGTTGTTATAAAGTTTATATAGGTATATTAAACAGTATTTGCCTGAATATTAAGCAATTTGGATGGTCTACTCTGCATAAATTTCCAAAAGTGTTTGGGTCAAATTAATTTAGCTTTATTATTTGTTAAATTTATCTCTGAAGCTGAGGATGGGGGAAAGTAATTGGTCTGTGATTTGGAGGAGGGTAAAGGAAGGAAAAATATTCAAGACACAATTGTATGCAGGGTACATAATGACTTCTCCGTACCGTTGTTGGGCTGTAACAACATCGTCAAGAAGGACTTGAATGAGACAATAAGTTAGCAAATTCTTGGCACTATTGTTGAATACATGTGCATACTGTTGTTGAATACTGTGTATTTTTTCAATGGATACCTCAGTGGTTCTCACGAGGAGGAAAATAAATATAGCAATGTATTGCAAGTTGCATAATGCCTTTACGGAGGTCCTATATGGCTGGTACAACATCACCATGAAGAAAGATTAATGGAATGATAAAAAAATTTCATAAATTGTTAAAAATGAGACCTCATTTCAGATATGAGTAATATTAGTGCATTATTGTCTATTTGTCTTTGTTATTTTGCACCAACAGCCATGGAATTTGAGTGATTTTCTCTCATCTTGCTTGAAAATAGTCCGGACCCTTACACTTTTTAAAATCAATATTTTTTTACAGCTCTCCAGGGCTTATCGTCGAATATGTACAGTATAAACAAATGTATTAGTGGTTTCTGCCATTTTGGAAGATCAAGATAAATTCGAAGCTCATATTTTTCTATATCGAATATACAATATGAGGTTCGGTGCTGAAAAGTAATTTCTCTTCTGAATCTTTCACTATACTGAATGTTTCACTATTTTTCTATGTCGAATTAATTACATGTAAAAGCTTATATCGACTGGTGATACCACATTTTTCATTTCTCTATATAGAAAATTTCACTGTACAGTGGACCCCCTTTAAGATTTTCCATTTCGACGTTCTTTTGCACCTATAATTTGTTATTTATTCAACATTCTAAGCATTATTTGTAAATGGACTGCATTTTGTATCATAACAACATTTACATGGTTAATGATACAATTTATTATGAGCTGTTTGCATGATTAGAGCAAATGTTCCAGTTTGAAAGAGAAGCAGTAACTTTGTAATTCCACATGTATTTATTGCAAGTATAGTAAAGTAGTATAGTAGTAGTATTGCAAGTATAGTAGAGTAAAGAGTGTAGTAGTATAGTAAATACATGTGGAATTACAAAGTTACTGCTTCTCATTCAACATGCTAAGCAAATTCCATAAAGTTACGCCTGAGACAACGGAGAAATGTTGCAGTGATTAGCGCTGCCGCCAGTACTTCTAAATTTATAAATCAGGCCCTGAACCATGGTTGAAACACTGCAAGTAGTGGTGCTGCCATATAAGTGTTACTCAGAATACATTGCTATTAAAGAGCTTGAATTCTTGACATTGAATGATTTCATTATAATACAATTTGACTAAAACTTTAACTATGTATCTGCCTATATTCAGGCAAATATGATATTAGCAAATATGTATATTGTAACACTACCCCCTTATCAAAAAGAACTCACTGTCAAAATAACATACTCATGGACAAATAAAACATTTCACATGCCATTAACACAATAATAAACACATTTATTTGAGGAAAATTTAAGTTTTGAAACACAAATTGACTATAATTTGATTATTATGATATTGGGCCCAATTTACAATTGCAATCATGTAAGTTTTTCAGTTTCATAAATTTAATTGGTATCTTTTAAATGATAGATAACCAGTTAAGCTTTAAGGCCATTTTACAGGGGGTACGAAATTGCACAACTTCAAACTGCATGTTTTTCTCAATCGGGCGTGCATCATTTTGGAATTAGAGCAGGGGCTATTTTGCCATCTCGCATTCATGCATTCGCGCATGTGTTCTTGCAATTCACAGCTTTACACGATGCAATTAGAAATGCACGTTCATACGTACATCAGTTTGTGCAATTAAGTGCCCTGTGTAAAATGGGCTTTAGTCTTTTTTTTTATAATGCAAATATTATTATTATGGTAATTTACAATATTCTAGAATGAGAGTTTTCTTATAGATTTAATCACCCTTATTATTGTGATGTATATGATTAAGAGAGCATAAGCTTTCCTTTAATTAACTTTGGTACTATTTGTTCACAATTTCACTTATCGTGATCTGGATATCTGTCATTTCATGCGTGAGCTCTCCTATCTCTGTCTCTCCTCAATCGGCTGAACCATGCATAGTCCTCATGCTATCGTATCCCGCCGAAAATATATTCGCCGCTTCTTCCGCGGTCTTTCCAAAAATGCTCCGATGAATATGCCTTCTTTGGGATTCTTTTATATTTAAATCTGCCCACTTATCTGCATCTGCACTGTTTTCCAATCTGCACTGCTTTTTTTCCTGATTTCTTACTTTTTGCTCTTTTTACGTCTGTATCTTACGGTCGACTCTCACTCTCTCCTATCTCTTACTATATTGTCTGTCTACTCCCCCTGTGGATCCTGAGTTTTCCTCTGTTGAATATTTATTTATTTCATCCGTTGTTCCTAGCTTCTGTTTTTGTAAATATTGATTTTTCCCATTCGTCCCTGGTTTCATATTGTTAATTTATAATTGATCATATTACTTTGCTATTTTATTGAATTATATTGACTTTCCGGACCTCAGGATAGCCGTTGGTTACAATATGCATGTTGTATTTGCATTAATATTTTCTCTGATGTCATTCCTTTGTTTTCCAGATGGCCTCATGAAAGTTTATGCTAGAGGAGGTATTCCTGCTTTGTGGGCTGGCACTGTGCCTTCCTTAATTCTGGTTTCAAATCCAGCAATTCAGTTTGCAGCCTATGAAGCATTAAAAAGACATTTGCTAAATCCTTCACCAGGAGTATCTGGCCGTTTGGCACAGCCATCTGCCCTTGTTGCCTTTTCATTAGGTGCCATTGCAAAAGCAATTGCTACTCTAATCACCTACCCCATTCAACTAGTTCAGACTCGATTACGGGTAAGTTCTTCACTCTTATTTCTACCAAATTGCTGCATGAATCTATTGTAAGCTATCATTTGTTAGAATTAGAATAGCTGATTTATAAGATAGCTTGTGATAGTAACATTCATATTACCATAATAATAATAGTTTATTTGCCATGTTAGATCAGATACAGTAAAAACTATCTATAACCGATGTATAGCACGTCAAAAAAGATAATCAGGTACAATACTGCATGTTTAACAAAATGAGTAATTATACTCTGTGATATTTCCTAATTAATTTTAAAATAATTTGTATTAATTTAAGTCAGTTAATAATTTAATAATAGGTATTTTAATACAACTACATATGTAACAGTGGTGAATGTAAGTTATAATTTTGGGAGGCTAGCTAGCTAATAACTGGCTAGCTAGCGGCTACTGGCTGTAGTTCAGGTATTCGTGCACGCACCTCTCGCCGCGGCCATGCGGCCTTATTTCAGGGGGGGCCCAAGCCCCCCCTATATAATAGCCACTGCTATGTATAATGATATTTCATATTACACAATGGTGATTATGCTGACTTTATTTGGTGCATATATAGATAGGGTTGTTACAATTTCTGAATGAAATCTATTTAAGACTGATTGACTTATTCACTCAATTTTAAGAATTATATTTGTAAATTTTCTTCTTTAGATTATTTTATTAGTTTTTTATAATGATGCATGAAATTATTTTAATGTTTGTGTTACTAGTTAATATGATTTCTTTATTTCTTCTCAAAAAAATTAAATGTTGAAAAGGGATTATTCTATCAAAGAATTCTTTTACCTTGCAGCATGGGCATAACTTAGAAGGCCTGAAGAAAGATGCAGGGATGTTTGATATGATAATATACATACTAAGGTAGGGTAATAATATCATTGATATTTTTTATTAGTGTATATTTTAAGTATTTACTGAAGTCAGCTAAGGAATTTCTTCCAAGAAAATCTCCCCATTATTTTTCAACTCACTGCACATTATCATTAGCATACTAAATTATCAAAATAATGACACCCACCCCAATTAAATACAGCTATATGTTAAAGAATGGCATGAAATGTAAATGCTTGAAGTTGGCAATGCCTTAAAAGTGACTTACTTTAACAGATGACTTGATCTGGAAATTAATTTGCAGATATGCAAAGCCATTGGAGTTTCTTTTCAAAGATTCCATTTTGATGTTGCAGTTTTGAATTGCACTTTAGTGCTATTAATCTGCAATCATTGTTTTTTTTCACGCTGAAAGATTTTTATTTATGTATTATTTGGCCCAAACTTTCACCTCAGCTGTGGAGCAAATGTGAACTATGAAATACTTATATGTATTATAAATATTGGTTCTATCATATTTCTTGTAAATAAAATTATGATAAATTTATAAAATCTTAAAATTTTCAGGAGACAAGGCTTTAAAGGGCTTTATAAAGGGATGGAGGCAAAAATTCTCCAAACTGTGTTGACTGCTGCCCTAATGTTTGCCACCTATGAGAAGATTGTTGCTTTTGTACTGCATTTATTGCTCAGAAACAAACTTTCTCCCCAGAAACATTGACTAGTCAGCAGAAAAGTTATGCATTTCGTTTTGGTGTCGTTGTGTTTATTGCTTATATGCCTTTGCTATTGCAAATTTTAAATTTCTCTCTATCTGACAACCTCATTGAAGAACAAAATTTCCCTCTATTAATCTTACTCTCACATATGTTGTTATGGATTTGTTGTTATATTTTTGTTATTTTTTTATTCTTCCTATAATATTGAACCTCATTCATTTTTCTCATGAATTTAAGCAAGTGATATGAAGTCAAAAATACCATGTATTAGTACATCTTTTGTAAAACATGGCATTACTGGTGGCATTTACATCTCACAAAGAAGTCTGGCACACGAAATTCCCTTAATTTATTTGAATTTGTGGAATCTAAATTTCATGGTGGTTCAGCGCTATAGAAGTTCATTAAATTACCAAAATGGGTTAGACGCAACCCAGGGGTCACATTGCCCTCTGGAAGAATCTGGGGAGGAAAAAAATGTGTTATTCATCTTTTGTAAATTTTGTGCCTATTGTAATTTTTCAATCTAGTGAGCAAAATTTTGATATATACACACTGAATCTATTATAATTACTAATTTCAAAATTTGTTGTTTTAAAATATAAGATGCTTTTTGAATACCACTCCGAAAATTATCCTAGTTCATATGCATTAAAAGTTATATAAACATGGGCATGAAATATTTTTCTTAAGTACGTATATAGTGGAAAAACTGCCTGTATACCTAGAACAAGAATCGATGTAACAAAGTTCACATTTGATAGTTTTGGTTCCATTCTATTTTGGGACTCACATAGAGGATTCATTGTGCCAGGCAACTTGTGTGCTTTGCAACTTTTGGGTGACAAGCTATGTCAAAATGATCTTAAAATTGAGGTCTGTTGTGGTTCTTTGCTTCTTGCCTCACTGTCATTGAAGTGTGCCATGCTTATCGCTCATAATTCGCCATGATAAATTGTGGTCCCAAGGAATCCACTAACAAGCTGTGATGTAGAATGTTCAAAGAGTTGTGAAACATTACTTTAGGCTAAAACTTGTTTCTTAGTTGATTTCACTGAAGAACAAGCAGTTGAAGTATCTGATTCAGTATTCCAGAATGTTCAGTTTAAACAATGTGATACACTGTTTAAGTTATGCATTTTATGGTTAATTTAATCTATCATTTTTCTTTAATTCACAGGCTTTATTATTATTTGTTTGGCTGTAAGCATATTTATTTTATTGATGCAGTTTTATATAAGGGGAAAAATTCTCCAGCTGGACAAATTTTGTATGCATTATAAAAATTATAGTATTGTAAAACGTTTGTATGTATAATAAGAAGCTTGCTCTTGAAATCACATGATGATCAATTATCTACTCATCACTCATAGACATTTTTGGTGTGATGGATTGTATGGAGAGCTTATATCTTTTCCAAAACATACCTAATTGACTGCTTGCATAATTATTAATGAGACACTTTTGAACAATATTCAGGCTGATAAAGCTTAATGATCCTGCTCATTAAGTTGATTGCACAGGATTGGCTAAAATGATAGAATAGGAAATTTTATCATGTACTAATTACAGAACAGTGAAAACCATTTACCATATTTTTCAGCTTGAAAGATGCATGGGCGAGTGAGGTGAACATATTTTTGGCCTCATATTTCAAAACAAATAACCTTTGTATCACCCTGTGATATTATTTGTGGTAAAACAGAGAAGTGATCTTTTTACCAAGCGCTGAAGTAAATACGGTGAAATGGTGTGTTTCAGAAACTCATCGTGCTTATTTTTACTTATCTCTCACTTCAAGATTCAGAACATGGAGATTTCAGCAAATTTTCAATGAAAATAAGATTAGCTTGACCACAAAAGACACAAGGTGGTTTTTCTGTGAGTTTCTATGGGAAAGAAGCACATCTAATTAGCTGGAGAATATGGTATTTGAAATTTTGACTAATATAACTTGTGAAGCATGAATGCGCATGCTTCACAAGTGTATATTCACACATATGTATACAGCTGAAAATTTCAAAAATGAGCTTCTCTCTTCTCCAGATCATCAGAAAGAAAAGTGATGACTTGCAATGTTCCTATTGAGTAATTTACTGTTTTTATGGATAATGATGGTGGAAATAGTTTTTAACCATTATGTAGGTGTTCATTTTGCAGATGGGAACAATTACATTTTGGCAGAATTCTTTTATGGGTTTCGAGATATGTGTGGCATTTTAAATGACTACAGGGTTACAATATTTCCCCTAAATAAGTGTGCATGTTTTCAGTTTGCCAGTAAAATATTATCCTAGTTGTGAGTTGAATTTAATTTTTTTTAATTGAAAAATAAAATGCAACTCCATTCAGTGATGCATGTGTACACATTTAAGATAGAAGTTTGGTGACTCTGCCAAGTATTAAGTGCATGAATCTCGTTATACCAAATTAATTCTGGATTGTTTTCCTCATGATAAAATCAAATGTGTACCTTCACCAAACATCTCCAACTGTGGGAAAAACGTACTCAATTTTTACTTTCATCCTATGCATTTTTTATATTATTTGTCAAGAATTGACATTGTAAACTTTGTCTGGATGCTAAAGTAGGCATAAGCTCAGGAATACCTGAATGCAGAACAACCAACTGCCATAACATTGATGCATTTCATAATTATCAGTTACAAAAACATTTAGTTATTACGTTCAGTCATATGTTTTATGCAAGTTAACAAGAAAAAAATACTGAACCAAGGTGATTTTATGGATGTATTGAAGATATAAGTACCATAGACTGAAATCTGGATTATTATGAAGATTTTTATGGCATACATTTGGGGCCTATTTGTAACTAATAGTGTATGTACTAATATGGTGACAAAAGAGTTTCATGTGGAAAATTAGGGGAATTCATCTCTCCATATTTTTATTTAGATCATTCATACATGGGAATTAGAAATTTGTCTTGGTCACTAAATCATGTATCAAATTTACATTAGTAATTGACAAAATATCAGACTTGGGTATCATTATGAGAATTTAGCAGCCGAAATCACCATTGATCGGCTCCTTGGGTGGTCAGTACGTAAAAGTATTTGATATAATGTTTCAGTTCAAAAGTCATCAGTGTGATTTTTGTACTTTAAATAAATATTTATAAAAGTAATAGGTACTTGGTTGTTTGAATTTATATCAATGACAATTGTAACTAAAACAGGATTGTTATTAAAATAAAATGGTTTCATCCTAAGTATTTATTTAATTTCTTCCATAGTACTCCTTTCCTTAATTTCCTCCAGAGTACGTATGGTGTATAGCTTCAATCACTATACCGTAAAACGGCCTGACTTTGCCCCAAGCGGCATGACTTTTCCCCACCTCGTCAACAATGTTTCATTTCAGAGAAATAGATACTATGTTGTTGACTGGGAGGGGTTTTTTATTTTTCCTGGACTCTTTGTCAACACTGCATTACATTGAGAGGTTTATTCATTAGTCTCGCATGTCATGGTGAAAAGTACTGTTGATTTTATGAGGAGGGTGTTTTTGTGGTTATAAAGTTTGTGTGTAAAAAGTTGCTAATTGTCGGTTTCCTAGACACTTCCAGAAAGTGAGTCATGATTTTTTTTACTTGCATTTTACCATAGATTAGCTGCATGATTCATATTTTTATTCACATCAACCCCGAAGAATGATATTTGCAAGTTTCGAGGAAAAAGCACCTTTTGAGAGAATTCCGGAATGACTTTACCCCAGAAATTATCTTGGGGAAAAGTCACCTAGGTATATCTGGCTTCTCATTCCACGGGAATTTGCAGTGTTTTATCGTCAAATTACCACTGAATTTGAGTTTTCTGAATTCCTTTTGCTCTCCCATAGCCTCATTCTTTATTTTCGTTCATTTTCGGTGTAGTAAAATGCCCTCAAAATATAAATGAAAGCCAGGAGCTAGGAGGTATGAGGATTACAATTACGAAACTATGAAAAAATGTTTGGAACAAGGGCAAAGCAGATGACCCATAGAAAGAAGATATGTATTGCACATCAAGGAAGGCTCTCTTGAATAAACTTAAAAACAGATTCATAAAAAAAGTCGGTGGACAAATTATTTTTAATTCTGAGGAGGAACAGTGCTTAGAGTATTTCTATGTATGATAGTTGTTTTCCAATTACTAGGGCTTAATGATACGGGGTTGCATGTTACTTGATGAAAATAGGGCACAAGGTGAACAAAGTTAAGGACGGAGTTTACCCTGGAGAGCATTGGATTGACGGTTTTTTGGAAAGACACTCATCGCTGTCCCTCAGGTTTGCAGTAAACGTAGCCAAGAAGAGGAACAACCTAACCCCTGAGGCTGTTGATGAATACTTTACCCACCTGGAACAATAACTGGAGGGCATTCCTCCATCTCATGTGTACAACTACGGTGACACAACTTGACAAATGATCCTGGACTCAAGAAGATCATCGCAAAATGTGGAATGAAATTCCCCCCAGAAAGTGTGCAACTCTTCAAAGTCATCAGTTTTCATTTTTTTTGCGGCAGTGCCGGTGGAGTGCTACTGCCTCCTTATGTGGTTCATAAATCCAGCCAAATGTGAACCACTTGGTGTCAAGGTGGACCTCATAACACCAAGTATAACCACAGCTCCACTGGGTGGTTTGGTGGGCATACCTTCACTGCATGGGTGAGAGATCTGTTAATCCCACAGTTGAATAAACAGCTGGCATCATAATTCTCACAGGAGACAACCTGTCAAGTCATTTCACAATTACTGCTCTTGAGTTGCTAAAAACAAAATAACATAAAGTTGGCCTGTTTACCTCCAAACAGCACTCATTTAGCTCAGCCTTTAGATAAAGCAGTTTTCCGTGCAATGAAAGGTAAGTGGCGAGACCTTTTGGGACAATTAAAGGAAATAAATACTGGTCCGCGATCCACGTGTATTGAGAAGCAATATTTCCCCCATCTCCTGGCAAAGCTATGGGAAGCAATTATATCACAGGTTGGTAAGAACTTTCGAGAGGTTGAGATTTGAAAGCTGCAGAATAGTTCCATGTTCTATAGAAAAAATCAGGAGATTCGTTGTTCAATCTCCTGAAGTTGATCATGACTCGATACACCGTTCTTTCATAAAGTCGCGAAAAAAATTGAATGGGCTGGAGTGCTTAAACCAAGGAAGAAAAAGAGGATTAATGTAGTCCCAGGGCAAAGTGTAGATGGTGATACGTTATTCATGACAAACGACAACGGAGCCACAAGCACCCAATCGTCTCAAACAAAAAGGTAGAGGTGAGGTTCAGTCAAACCCCCACAAAATTTGGAGAGAGAGGAGTTTGATGAGGAGGAACCCATGCATGAAAGTTCTGAAGACGAGACAGATCAAATGGCTGCACGATGCGAGCAGGAGAGGAAAGAATATAACTTTGAAAGACTGATTGACTCAAATAGAGAGGGAGAAGAAAGATTCAAACCACTTCAAAAACTTGTAGGGGAGCACGTTTTGGTGAACAACGAAGGGTAATTTTTTCCAGGGAAAGTAGAGAAGATTTAAAAAAATGGTGTTATTGTTTCAACAATGCCTAAAGCTCTAAAAGCGTGGAAACGGCCATCCCCCCCTGATGCCATTGGATATACATGGGAGGAAGTGATTGGGGCTATTGATCCTCCAAAGCCCATCAATTGAAGGGGCTAGTTCAATATCAAGAAATTAGAAGGGTGATGGGGAGCATAATTAGTTAAGTTTAAATGCCATTTGAATAATTATATTTTCAATGGGGCAATGACCATCCCCCATAATTAAGTTCTTTAATCTTCTTTTTAATGATATGTGTGCACTCAAATTTGGCTTATAATTACAACTCAAACGTTTATAATTGTTTCCTGTTTTATAGGTATATTTTGTCATTTTTAAAAGTTGCAACAATTTTATATGAGTATTAGTGGCCCAGTCTTCAAGTTGATACGGTCTCTTATACATGCTAGCCTTCCGTTTAATTAATATTAAGAGTTTTTTCCGAAATATCACCGAAAGTTGATAACTTTGTGAACATTTTGCGATATTAATGATGTTTATATAAGTTTTGGATTGCTCAATCAAAGCTTCATAGGGCTAGAATGAAAATACATACTCTTGAAAATATACTTATGATGTAAATTTTCTCCTAAACGCTTTATTTTTGGGTGGTACAATAGGAAAAAAATGTTGGGGAAAAGTCACCCGATTCCCGCTTGACTTTGCTCCAACGACTTTGAAAAACAAAAAAAAATCTGCAGAACACTAAACTCGTCAAAAAAGGTGATTTTCGGTAACTGTGAAATATCAACAATCTAACCTGAAAGAATGAAAACAATGCAAATTTTTTTCAATTATTTTAAACAAAAAAGAAAATATGAAGTCAAACTTTTTGGGGCAAAGTCAAGCCGTTTTACGGTACCTCAAAAAAATAATTACACTTCTGAAACTTAGTGGTAAACATTAACTAAATTTATTTTTTTGTGAAAACTTTTATGGACCTTAGGAATACACAAACTTCATAACTTGGGTTGCTGTGCTTAAGCTGATGATGCTGCTGAAATCAGCTGATGATTCTTAAGCGTTAAACCCAGGTCATGCACTATGTACATACATACCTACCCACATGGAAAATAGATATCTATATCTTATCTATTTTCATCTATGGATAGATATACAGTGGAAGCCCGGTTTAACGAGCGCTCATAATCCCTCGGAAATCACTCGCTAAATCGAGCGCTCGTTGTATTCGAAAGTGTTGAATAAAGCCACCTAATTCTCATAGTAGTTCGTATTTACCATTTTTATTTTGTTTCCATGGTATTTGACGAAGGTAAACAGCAAAGAAAGTCGTTTCAGGCACAATCTGGTGGAATATCAACTAATTTTAAGAAAGAATCAGGACATTTTCCATTACATAAAATATTAATTCCTCCAGTTTCAGTGTTTTTCTTCCAGTTCTTCTATTTTTCGATCGCCGAAGAAAGCTGTAAAGACACCGTAACTAATCGGAATTAAAATATTAGGTATACTGTAGTTTTTGGATAATTTTGCGAATATGTCATGACGATAATATCAACTTTGTCGAGTTTTCGAATGTTAATAATAATAATATTTTATTAACACCGTAGGGATACAATTGTCCATGGGTTTCGTCAATTAAACAGCCGGTTACAGAGACATAAAAGAAGTACAGTAAGAACACAGTTACAAAATATCGTTAAAAAAGTCCTTAACACTATAATAACATTTGCTGTATAGTATTAAGCTTTTCAATCTATTTTTAAAAACCATTGGTGAGGTAAGGGATTTTAAATCAGAGGGTAGCTTATTGAAAATTGCAGCTATAGTGTGATAGGGGCCTTTCTGGCATAGGCTGAATGAATAAAAATTACTATGAATGTTATTTTTAGAGCGAGTATCATGACTGTGAAAGTCAGAGTTGACATGAAAGTAATGGGGATAACACTTCACAAGCATGGCACATGTGAGGATATAAATGCATGGAAGTGTGAGGATCCTGAAGGAGACAAACAGTGGCCTACCACTCGTTCGGATTGAAACTCTACAGATGGCCTTAATGGCCTGTTTCTGTAGGGAGAAGGCCTTAGCTGCAGTAGGGGAGTTACCCCAAAACATAATACCATAGGACACAAATGAGTGGACTTTGGCAAAGTACACAGCTTTTAGAACATTGAGAGAAACAAGAGGAGAAAGTTTCCTTATCATATAAATACCAACTGAGAGTTTCTTATTCATTTAAAAAATATGAGTTGACCAGTCAAGAGTGTCAGCAAGCTGTAGACCTAAGAATTTCACAGATGAGGAGGTGGAGAAATCAGAATGAGGAGGCAGAGTAGGAATCTCATGAGAGTACTTGTTATGAAAAAGAATAAAAGTAGTTTTAGCCTCATTCAAAACAACTCTGTTAAGGTGGCACCACAGTAACATCTCATCTTTTGTAGTAGAGGCCAAATGATCCAAGAGTGGTAAAGTACTAGCAGATAAGAGATTAGATGTATCATCAGCGTACATGACGGTGGAGCTATATGAGAACTGTTTAGGAAGATCATTGATGAAGAGGAGAAACAGTAGAGGACCAAGAATAGAACCTTTAGGTACTCCAACCGGTACTTTCAAGGGACTGGATTTGATTTCCACCACTCCTGCAAATGATTGATGAGTGTAACTGACAAATTGCGATCTGTCACTAAGGAATGATGAGATCCAGTTTAAAGAGTTATTGGTGATTCCCAAACACTGAAGTTTGGTGTTGAGGACTTCATGATCCACGCTGTGAAAAGCATTTTTGAAATCAAAAGAGATACCTAAAATGTGATGTTTATTGTTCAGTCCAAGAATTACATTATTTAGGAACTCAAAAATAGCAGAGTTGGTGGACCTGCCAACTCTACCAGTTAACCAGTACGTCCATCAGTTGGGAAAATTGGGCTGAAGGTGCACTGAAATACGGCATGTACCGGTGGTCGAAAATATTTCTCGCATAGTCACCTATTCCTAGCAGTTTCTATGATTCAAATTCAATTATCTACCGCAAATTAGTGTCATCGAGTATTTATTTACACTAGAAAAGAAAATACCTCAGTCGATTGGCTAGCACATCATGTTTCGTGCAAGTGTAGTCAGCTTTCGCCTTTAACATCGGACCGTTTATGGACAGTCCTGCAGACCTTTGCTGACAAAACCACTTGAATAGTGCAGATTCCATTTGAGGATGTTCCCCATGCCGCAAATGTTTTTGGCTTCTAGGTCGTCCTAGTTTGGTCACTGCTGCACGAATTTTATCTTTGTTCTTTAATATTGTGAACAACGTAGATGATGACACACCAAACCGCCTCCCGATATCAGTCTTTGAAGACCTGTTACTTTCGCACTCGTCTATAATTTTGGCTTTAAGGTCCAAAGATTTACGTTTCGCAGACATGATGCTGCCGCACAAACCGCATGAGACAACTCCGCCCCTCCGACCGAGAAAACTTCACCCCTCCGACCGAGTAAACTCCGCCTCTTCGACTGAGTAAACTCCGCCCCTCCGACCGAGTCAACTCCGCCCCTCCGACCGAGTAAACTCCGCCCCTCCGACCGAGTAAACTCCGCCCCTCCGACGGAGAAAACACCGCCCCTCCGACCGAGTAAACTCCGCCCTTCCGACCGAGTAAACTCCGCCCTTCCGACCGAGTAAACTCCGCCCCTTACCTACATCACAACTCTCTGCTGGCATGTGATTGGGTGCATCGAGTTGACGGAATGGTTTGAGTTTTTCAATCGCTCCGACAGATCGCTCTCATTCTGCTGAATGTTGAGGCACCTTGCCACGGATCATGCCCTAAGCATCGGATACATTGCTTCGAGCTGAATGAGAAGTGATGAGAGGACTGGTTGCTGCAATTCGGAGCGGAATATTATTTTTGACATGTGGCTCACATCTTGAATATTTAGGTTAATTAACAGATAATACAAAACAAAATAGTTAATTTTTGCTAGGTGGTGCATCGCCCTCGAGAGATATCTTTCGTAATACCGAGCGTATACCGTAGAAGGAACTTTTTGGCCTCGCTTTATCCACTTTATTTTACATGTAAAACATAGGCCTTTTGGCGGTACAAAGACAATCACTCGCTAAAACGGGATTCTCGCAATAAGCCGTACTCACTATCCCGGGCTTCCACTGTATATCTAATAGACAGAGGAGGTTATGAATGACGTTAACTTTGTTATTTTGCAAAATTTGCCGGAGAAACAATATATACATACTTGCATCATTGCTGCAGGAGAACAACTTTTATAGAAAACACCATTTAATATGAAAATCAAAGAGATATCTAAATAGTATCTATTAGATTTCTAGTTGATATGTAACATGTTGATATGTATGTATGTATTGGATGTCTTATAGATATCTATCAGATGCTGATGGATTTAGAGTACTCTGACATTTTACAGAGCGCTCCAGGAAAACTTAATCTAACATAGATATCTAAAAGATATCTATTACATTCAGATGCTGATGTATCATATGAAAAGCACTCGATTCATGAACTTTGGAAGCGATTTACTATTTGGTTGAGGGACATATTTTTTGGTTCCACACTCAGGCAATTTCGTACTTGACATTTTTGCGTTTCGCCAAAAATATTCCAAGTGGTCGAGTGGCGAATTTCTATGCATCTCCGAAAGTGTGTTTTAAAACACGAGTCATGAACTTTGGAAGCATATTTTACCATTTGGTTGAGGGACATATTTTTTGGTTCCTCACTCAGGCGATTTTGGACTTACAATGTTTGCACAACGCCTAAAAGGGGCGTGTGCCGGAGTGGGCATGACGTCAGTAACCATTCAGTGCCTCTAGCAGCTCTTAGCAGTGCTACAGCAATTGTAGCTATCCATTGGTAATTATAATAGACTTCCTGCCCTAATTGAGTATCTTATTATCTCAGATATGAGATTACTAATGTCATACATTCTTGCTATTTGGAGTGATTTGGAACAACGGTGCAGTTTTGGCCATTGTTTTTGGGGTTTCGGCCATATTTGAATGCACGTGTGAATAACCGTCATCAAGGAGTATTACTCGGTCTCAGTTTTAAGCAGAAGAAGTGTTCCGGTGTCTGTTACATTGAATTGACCGATATAGCATACATCATCTAACATCAGCATCATCTCTGATAAGTAAGTATTGATTATATAAATACTTAATAAAATTTTTTGTGGAAGTTACCTTCTACTAAGCAGCTTCCGACATAAATTACTTAAATTTTCATTATTTCTGCAAGACGCTTGCGTTATGGTATTACTACTTGAAAACAGCTACTAATTTCTATTATCTTCCGTAACATTTTAATTCAATTCTTCCGCAAGTTCTTTAAGTGGCCATTCACTTATTGTTTCTTTTGTTGTAGATATTTTAAGAATAGCTAACCCTTGATTTTATAACCAAATAAAGTTAAGTGATCATGGCTGATGAAGCAAAAGCACCCAAAAGAGGTAGGCCAAGGAAAATGCAAGAGGGTATCGTTAGTGCTCAAACAGTACGTCGGCGTGCTCATGAGGAAGTAGAGGTTTATGTCAACTCCGTTAATTCCTAAGCTACAGAGGAAACTGGTGATGATGGTGGTTGTTTTCCCCAGGATATTCACGTCCAGTATAGTCTTGGCCCTTCGAGTGCTTTTGATAGTACAAATCGGGTGCCTGACTTGTTATATTGTTTTAGAAAATTTTCGGGTGTTGTATTATTGTATTGTCGGGTGTAATTATATTGTTTTAGAAGTGGAAGCAGAACCAGCTACCATGTCTGGAGTGAAAAACCATATAGATTGTTCTGGCTATTGGAAATATGACTGTGAAAGGTGCATTGGGTGTCTGTCTGTTTCTTGTGACGTATGTATGCACGATGATAATGGAGATTGCACCCATTGCATGGATAGCCTATTTGATGATAGTGTAGCCAGCAGAGTAAATATATATTTTGATGCTGAGCATAGTGAATAGGAGGCAATCCGGGAATATGTTCCGCTGAACAATGTCATGCAGAATGACTTAATCAGCATCGCCCTTAAGCACAACATGACACATGATGCTCTGTATGATATCCTCGGATTTCTCAGGAAGTGTGTGGCATGACACCCATGTGTCCAAAAACTCTTCTCAGGACACCCAAGCCCGTAAAGAAAATAAATTTCTAATAGATATATACATATAGATGAATAAATATTCACCGTAGATATCTATTAGACATATTATTGTCAAAACAGCAGCAAGTCTAATAGATATCTGTTTGACATCTGTCTATATAGATAGATATCTAATAGACATCTATCCATAGATATCTATTAGACTTGCTGCTGTTTTGACAATAATATATCCACAGTAGATGTCTATTAGATATTTTCATCTATATGTAGATATCTATTAAACATTTATTTTCTGTATGTGTACATATATTTCTGTGGTTTGTAAAAGTTTCTACATGCAAATAAACATATACATACTTCAAATTGCAGGAGCTAGTCACCTGATAACACATTGACTGGTAGAATTGTGTTACCAAATCAGAACCTGATGGCATTTTTTTTTAAATTTTGGTTCTATGTACACAGAAAATTGAGTTTGGCGAGGATGATTTATTCACTAGTCTCATGCTTGAATACTTTTACCAAAATCAGAAATGAGTCATTCGGCTCATGTCTTTCGCCAAGCATGATGCCTCTTGCCGTCCTCTATTTAAAAAATTGGATATATTGCCAGTGGCATGTATTTACATTTATCATGTACTTGTACATACAAGGAAAAATCTATCTAATTATGTTAAAAATCATGATATTCATAATTATTCTATCAACAGAGTGATCAGCTGCATGCTTTATTTGTGAGTACAAGGAATGCCGGTACTGGACCAAATTGTATGGGCCTTCAACTTTATAATAAACTTCCAGCTGTGCTTAAAACTCATAAAAGCGTGGCTGCTTTTAAAGCTAATCTGCTTAGCTACTTAAAATTAAAAATGTATTATTCCACTACGGAATATCTTATATGATAGATCTGTTTGTGTCTTGTGCCCAATGTATTACCCTGTGTCTTATATCAAGTGTGTAACATCTTGATCGCTAGACAAATAAATTGAATATCTTGACCTATTTTAACCATTGGTTGGCTATAAAAACCGACATCTGCGGGATCAACGTAACTTGAAATGATGTAGGTCAAGGAATAGGTACACTAGTGGAAGAATCTGTGTTGAAACCATCTTGAAATAGCTGCCTTGAATCTCTCTTGAAGTTGTGTTGAAATTTGAAACATGAATCCAACAGTGTCTCTGTTGAGACTCACTTGAAAATCTCTGTTGAGACTCCCTTTAAATTCTCTGCTGAGACTCCCTTGAAATTTTCTATTTCAAATACTATGAATGTGACTATTACGCTATGGCACATTAATTATATTACATTGTCCTAGCCTACCTAACTACTTAGATCTATGTTGCATGTTCACCTAACCTACGACTCTACGTGCATATTCCCGCTCCCGAAAACATATCTTCCGTGTCAAGACAGTCATATATATATGGCCACTTCGGACGGATAAAGTGACTTCGAGAACTAATTTTTAAATGGCAATTCCGTGATAGTCTGGGCAGAAATACCATTACATCACGATGACAGTTTTCAGGTATAAATTAATTGAAACCTATATTGCCACATAGTATGAAGATAAATGCAGTATTACTGAGAATAAAAAAGATATTTTCCAATTACCTCCTGTTTGTTCATGTTTCAAACAAGACGTAACTTTGTGGATATGTTGAAAGGAGAAATTGCTGAATGTACCCATATACAGAGAAATAATATAATGTATAACAGTAATTAATTATGCAAAGCTCTCAGTGAAGTGTTTACTGGCTTAACTAAAGTCCCTCCGATTCGTTAGTAAGCTTCTCATTTTTGCCAAAATTTCGGACGGAGGATGAACCACAGGCTAAAAATACCAGGCAGATGCTTCTTTAAATTCATTGGCTATTAATAATGGAGCTTGGTTATGAACCACTAATACAGAATAATTTCCTTTATACTAACAAGTGGTAGTCTTGTAGTTTTGAGGGCTGATTTTATTTACGTATTAAGTTCACCCATAGCTGTATGATAATGGACAGTGATGGGAAGTAATTGATTACAAATAATCTGATTACCAGTAACCATTACATTTGATTTACTTTTACTACTTAAATCATCCATTTTTTCAAATTGTAATTTCACTCGTAATCAACTCTAGGAGAAATCATTACATTTTTGTAATCGTTTCTCTTGGGATAATTTTTAATCGGTGTGTAATTGCGGTCATTGATATTGTGAATCTCTTGTTTTTTTAAATTGTTTTGGACTAGATGAGCAGTAGTTCACAATCGGTTACTCAGACTATTTGTTTCAACCACTATCCTCTTCAGCTTATTCTGAAGCCGCATCTCCACAAGAAACATTTTCCGCGAAACATCTCACGATTTACATTAACGTTTTATTGCCACCACAGTCCCTAATTAAAGGACCATGATCGCAACCAAGCTTCTAAATATCGAGTGTGGCAGCAGATTTACCGGCTGGTATACCGGTACCGGTCGAGAATCGCAACCGCCATATACGGGTCGGGTAAGCCCGAGTTAGTCTAGATGGGAATTTTTATTAAATTTCTTGTTAATGAATGGGCCATTGAGCACAATAGCAAGAAAGCCGTCGGACTGTAACAACAATAGGTGATTTCTTCTCATAAGTCGTCACGATGCCAATGCCTTCTCCTCTTCTCCATAATCGTCGCTGCCCGTGGGAATGCATCGCCCGATATCTGGAACCTGATATGCAGAAGCCAAACCAATATGATTCCGATATCCGCTAGTTATTTTCCGCTATGCCATGCCCTCTCTGTCCTGCAGTGATATGTACATATTAATCAAATACTTTCAAACCTAACACTAACCACTCTTGGTGTTGAGCCTAGGACTCAATATAGCCTATTGTTCTGCAGCAATTTGCGCAATCAAACTGGACACGTTCTGCAGTTTTCTGTGATGTCCCCTTTCTGTTTAAATTTATGCACATTAAAGTACATTTTTGTACATACACAGCTTGATTTGGGCATTTCTAAAGAATACCATACAAAATTGAAAAATAATAATATACTACCTATATTTTTAAAAATATCATCTAACATTTAAAAATTGAAATCCCCGTAGACTTCGGAAGGAGACTGACTAAAAGGATGGAGTAGAAAGAACAATGGTAAATTTTTAAGGCTGTGAGGGAAGTGGTGACTTTGTTCATAAACACGGACATTGGATTAAGAGAAATGTTCCCAAAACAAATAAATTTCAATATATAAATTATAGTTTCCACATACTAAGTATCAAAGTAAGTCAAGTGAATTTCGACCAAGATCAAAGCAGTCCCAACACACTTAAAAAAAAGGCTGTTCAAGGCAGAATTTCAAGTGAGGTCAAGGCAGAATTCAAGGCAGTTTCAACAGAACCACATACTCCTGCCTTTGGAACAAGAGACACCAACACAGTTCAAGGTAGTTTCAAGACAGATCGAAGCCCTTCATCACAGTTTCATCACAAGTTCAAGAGGCTTTCAACACAAATCCTTTTACATGGGTACCCGTAGTAGCAGAGTGTAAAACAGTAGCCGGGAAAAATACCAAGCTGAAGGGGTGAGTTAGTGAAAAATTGTCCAGTCTTCAACGTGTTAACTACCATATTATTGCATAGTTGATTCTTAGCCTTTTTGTAGAGCAGCCTTATCTCCTTTCTATTTGTCCCAGAACACTGAACATCAAAACTGAGGGACCAAAGAGACACAGAGAACATCAATTGCTCATCAGATAACAAACCTAGATTTGAATAGGCTGTAGGAAAAATAATGGCATCCACTTAAACCCAATCTGGATTAAACTGACAACCTGCAGATCAGGGCTGGCAGGGATATGAAGGAGAATTTAAGTCGATTAAGTTGGACTAGGAATAAAATACACTGTTAGGTCAAAGTGCAAAATACACAAGTGGATGACAATGATAATTAATGCTTGGGTTGTCTATGGTTATCAATATTCTAGGAGAAGGTGCCCATTGAAAATCAGTAGGAAGAAGAAAAATTAGAGCTGTTTCATAATGTTGAAAGAATCCCTATCATGTGCTGTGCAAAATGCATCTACCATTTACCTTTCGTTGACCACCCTTGGAGAAGATGGTGTGAGAAATACCCCCACTCAAATCTCACTGTAATTTTCATATTGATCAAATAATCTAAGTCATTAAGGCCTAAGACATAAGTTCATGTTTAAAGCCCATGCTGCGGTTTCCAAGGAGATAATGTATAGTGTTTATGCTATATAAACAATTTTCAGACAAAAGCAATGCGCATGGAAAAATCAAATGCAAAAACAAAAATAAATGCATTCTTTTGGCCATCCGATAATAAAAGCTTCATCCTTGTGTACTGAGTTCAGAACTTTCTTATGGGAGTGAAAGTTAACAATAAGGGGTAAAAACAATCCCTTTAAATTGTTTTTCAGGGTATCTACCATTTATCCAGTAGGTTGTAAGTCACGACCAGTACTGCCAAATTTCAACTTCCTAGGTCATTTTGAAGTTATTTAAACAAGCATGACTGACAGACAGACAGATTAGTAAATTAGTAGTACATACATACAATATGTATATGCACTATAGACATGCAACAGCATACCTTAATCACACAGACAAAAATTATGTAGCTTTAACAAAACAAATTATAATTTTTCATCATTAAGTTGGTTTCTTAAAGTAGTGAAAAAATAATTTAGCATACATTTGATAAACATAAGGAGAACCTTCTAAACCTCACACAATACTGCTTGAAACATAACTGGCTAGAGAAATCACTCTCAACAGTCACAGTGTCTCACTCATTTCACTAATCACAGGAGCCATCCCGCCATCCATCTCTCCACCTTTCATCCACTAATTTGCAGTCAAATAAAGGCTTCCCCAGCTTTTGATTCACACGATTGTGCATTTCACACAGCCACTGACTAAAATCATGATGGGAAGTAATCCTTGCTGGGTTGACTTGTAGGCTAGAGAGAAGAAATGGTAAGTAATATTACAGAACATTGTACCAATACAACATTGTTTTATCCAGTCAGAAAGAATTTTAAAAATTTGCAAATTACATAGGTAGTCCAGCAGACTAACCAGGCATTCATATTTTTTTAAATCTCCAGCTAATATGTTCAAGAGTCAAAACATGATTCAGTAGAAGGATTAATTAACAAAATAGTATCCTTATATGTATTTGAAACAAAAATTTAAGTGAACTTGAAATATCCATGGAAAATTCTCACACAAAACTACATATGTATTCATAAATATTTAAAAAAATTTAATTCAAATAAAATAAACAACTGGCTATAAAATATTCCAATTAAAGTTCAATCCAAACCAGCACCATCATAAGCAATTTTTTTAAATTAACAAAACAACCTTCAGCCTTTTCGCTGCGGTCAACCTGCGGAGACTTCCCAGGCCCTGTGCGGCAAAAAAGTGAACGGTGGGTAGGAATTACCTTTCCAACGAAACGTAGGAGCTACGTTCACAGCAGTCCACCAGGTGGACATAGCTCCTATGTTCACAGCAGCGAAAGGGTTAAATAATGAAACACGCTGAAGCTCACAGGAAAGGAATATTTCATAATTAAATTTATAGCAGTCTGCCAGTCAGGTACGACATTACTGTATCTCAATCCAGTGCCGTCCCTAGGGTAGTGCAACAGGTGCCGCACTAAACCACACATCTATGGGCCAGGGCCTGCCTTTTTCAGATTCCAGAGAGGAAACCAGCCTATTACCTACCACTTAGCAAATATGTAAATTTCTTCAGTCATAACTCGGTCTGTTGGTTAACTTGCTTCATTACATGAAATTTGCTTAAAAGATGCTACAATATCAATTAGGGAATGCAAAGTCATGGGGGCCACCAACTTTCGTTTGCACAGGGCCCCTCAAATCCCTAGGGACAGTCTCCATCCTATTTCCTACGAATTCCCAAAATTTACTTCTTCATACAACGTTTCCACAACTTGGGTTTTACACAAATCATGAGAGGGAGAAATACTTTTTACAAGAAAAATTGATGATGAATTACCCACATCATTTTTTTTACTTTTTTGAGCAAACGATAAATCATTCACACATTCTACCAAGGGTCACATGCAACCCAATGCTGAGGAATTAGCAAGTAATGATTTGATACAAAAAGAAATGAATTAAGCACCTAACCTGGTTAGAACGATTTTACAAGGGAGGTACAAAAACAATTTTAATAGACAATATATTTTTTTGTTAATAATGCTTTAGGTAAACTGATAAGCCAAACAAATTTCTTTAGCTAGCAGCTATGCTGCCTGAAATGTATAGCCTAACATTGCTGGTACATATCTTAATCATAATACTAGAAAAAAACTTACTCTTTCCTCAAGTCTTCAGCACAATGCTCACAAGGATAAAACTGAGAAAACAGGCTCACAAACTGTTTCATCCCTTCCATTTCATTTTTACTAGGCTGATCAGGATATTTGGCTGCAATTGTATGGAGTACTGCCCATGTTGCATTACCTATCAGACAATGCAAGCAATAATGTAAAATCAGTGAATCTAAAAATTAGCTTAATTTTAATCGGAATTTAATAAGGCAATGTTATATACCTGTTCACCACAGAGAGAAAAGCAAAAATTGGAATGTCAATCGTAGTGCTAAAAATGAAAGTGAATATAAAATATTGGGAAAAATAAGTGAACTGATAATAAAAATGGAAATACATATGAATGTAGTCCCATACATTAGTAGTAGTAGCTGTATACACTCCTAATATCAATTCACTCTCCAGTATGAAATATGTACGTATTCATGGAAAAGCTGGCAAGAATAGCAACAGAGATTTCAGACAGAAGGAATCATTATTAGACATTGAAATGCCAGGATGGGGAGAAAACAAAATTATCACAAGTGGCAGGGATATAGGGAGACAAAACGTTTAACAATAATGGAGATTATCTGATACAGTGATGTGATTCAAGCTCCAACCTTATAGTAAATCTTTCTACATAAAGAAGACTAAAATCATTAACAATGTTCCATAAATGGAAACGACCCTCCATAACGGGTGTAAACTAGCATATTTGACATCTATCTATAGCAAAGTTTAAAAAAATCCAAAAATTATCAAGGCATATATATACCTCCGCCATGGGAAGACTGTACGGACAAATCGAGAGGCTAGAACAAATAAAAACTACATACTGGGGACAACAAAGAGGATTCACAGTGGGATGATCCTGTGTTGACAGTACAGTTACATTAAAACAAGCAACAGAGAAAAGCTCAGGGAAAGGAAGAGAACCATCTCTTGTTCATAGATCAAGAAAAATTGTATGATGCAGTGTCTATTTAAAATCTTTACTGCATTTTAGACAACAGTTATATCAACAGATAATATGTAGCAGCAATGAAAATTCCATGGAAAAAATAATAGAAAAGAACATTATTGGAAAGCAAGCTATCTCCACAAATAAAAACCAACTAAAGGACTAAGATATTGACGCTAACTGTGACCAACTCTTTTCCAAATTTAAATAAATGAAAACCTGAAAAAAATGGCAAATAAATATGCGAGAACAGGATTAGATATTAGTAGAGGGTAACACAAGACACACATTACTTTCCCCAGATAATCTCGATGAGTCTGAGATAAATAAATATCAATGTGCAATCGCAATGATTGATAAATAAATAAATATGTAGCAGACTACAAGTACACAGAGACCTTGATAATGGTACATAGTGCCGAAACCATTGTCGGTTTTGAGTAAAATAAGTGTGGAATAGAACTAAGTGTCTCATTTAACAATAGTCAAAATTGGCAAACATGATATTATAGGGTTAAGGACTGGTGGTAGCCAAAGATTATTAGGGAAAATGAGAAACCCAGCAATGAACAGAAGCCTGCTTTTGGTACCAAGGAGTCCACAGTTTAATGTCCCATCAGAGGGATGCAGTACTGTACTTGAAGTAATCACTGCATATAAACCACAGAGGGATTGGGATTCCCCTTTAAAATCTTCACCACTGCCAGTATTTGAACCTGGGGCCTCAACATGGAAAGCTAGTACTTCAACCACCTCACTGACCCCTGATTTCCAACTTCCAATCTCTCTCCCAATCCCTTTTCTACTTCACCGTTATTATTTTTTATTATTATTATTAATTGTTACAGTTGTAACATGACCCTCCGAGTCCCCGGCAAGCATCTGGTTTCATTGCCGTCATAATGGCTGGAGACTCGAGAGGGGTTGTGCAGTGATCGCAGCCACGTCCGACGCCCATCGGATGAGTGGCTACGCTGCTGTCGGGTCATGCGTCCGCAGTAAACGGAGTGACCCCAGGATGACGGCCTTCTGCATGCGTGCAACTAGTGATTCCGCCTGTGCCACGCAGGACGGAATGCACTTGATGTTATTTATCAGCGAGCCCTTAACTCCAAAGAGCACACCTATGATGAGGACCACCAGTTTCACAGAGTGTCCGGGGTACATCTTTCGAAGTTCGAAAAGCAGATCTTGATACTTCGTCCGTTTTTCCACCTCTTTCGCATCCATGTTTTTTTATTATTATTGTTTATTACGGGCATATACCCAATTTAGAACAGAACATGTACATTTCTTTCAATATAACTCTTAATAATTAATAAAATATTCTTAAAATAATAAGTATTACATGAGAAAAGGAACACTAGAATATGAATTATATTATAACAAAAGATATTTCTCAAATAACATGAGGTCAGACAGAATTCGACAATGATAAAATACATTCTTCTTAAATATGGAATGTTTATCGCTAAAAATATCAATGTTGCCAATAAGGGAATTATATAGTCTAGGGATCCTGGTTAGTGGTGAATTAAAAGTGAAATTTCTACTACAGTATTTAACATAGAATAATTTTGTGATTCTGGTGGTGGAAAATGTGGCATTAAATGGGATCAATTGAAGTAGGGATGGACAGTTAATAAAGTCATTGCATAGATCATATAAGAATAGCAATTCAGCAAGATTTCGTCGAACATGAAGTTGTAGAAGGGATCTCTACTAACCGCTCATGAGAAAGAATTGGCAGTCCCTAATGCCTGTGTCTTAGACAGAGTAAATTGGGAAACGCTAATGCAGGTACTCGGGAAAATTGGAATATATTGAGACGATAGGAGACTTATCTGAAACTTATATATGGCCCAGAGGGCACAGGTGAGGATGGCTGACAGTGCATCAGGGCAGGCAGTTATTCAATCGGCAAGTGAAGGAAGGCAAGGGTGCCTGTTGTTGCCTTTGCTCTTTAACATCTATGCTAAAGAAATGCTAAGAGAGGCATTGGAAGAGCTAGATGTGTGTATCAAAGTACGAGGCCAGCTGGTAAAATCGATTAGATTCGTTGACAACCAGACGTTGATGAATATATTTTTGAAGGGTTAGCAAACTTCAGTAGATGCATTAGAATTTCAGCGTGGGAAATACGAAATGAAGATGAATCATAAGAAATTTAAGCTGGTCGTAAATTTAGGAGAGCAAAAACTGGAGCTAGTACAGCATTTTAATTACTTGTGTAGCTATTACACTAAAAGAAAACACTATACACGGGTGTAGTAGCAAAGAAAGTAGGAGGAGAATACCAAAAAAATATTAATAGAAGGGAGCTGATGACAGAGACATTGGGTAAGAATATAAAGAGGAGGCTGGTGAAGATCTTGATATGGAGTGTAGCGTTCTACGGACGAGAAATTTGGACTCCAAGAAAGGAGGACAAGAATATGCTGCAGGCGTTCAAGATGTGGAGGATCATGCAGACGGTGAGGCGGACGGAAAGGAAGACAAATAAGTGGTCATGGGCAGTGATGAGAGGAAACTTCTGGATGAGATTAGGGGGAGGCAAGGTAGGTGGCTGGAAGCAGTAATAAAGGGCGATGGTTTTCTCAAGGCCATGATAGGGGGACGAATGTTGGGCAAGGGAAGAAGGAGAATAGATTTCTGGACGGGATGAAGAAGGTTAGGACATACACGGAGATGAAAAAAGAAATCCTAGAGGTTGATAGGGCTCTGCAAGTGAACAAATCTCGAGGATTTTCCCCAATTTTCAATAAAACCTACCTTCAGATGGTAGATTACTTAAATGTGATACCTGTGTCTGGATGATGCGTAATACTTTATAGAGAGCAACCAATTGCTGTTGAAAAAACTTTTAACTAAAGGGTCATTCCATACCATTTCACCAGATTTAAGAAAAAGTTGTTGCGGCACCATTTCAGAAAAAATTCAAATTTTGCACACTTACTACTACATGTCTGTAGTGCACAAAACCAATTTTTGTTTATTTTTTTTCCATGACCTCAAGGACTTACAGGCCCGTGAAGGTCACAGCGCGTTGTAAAAATGACACTTTCAGCGAGTATTGGTACTTATAGTTACTCGAAAACTACAAGATGTAGGAGAATGATTCAAATGCCAGATTAATAATCACAAATTGAGCTTTTGTTTGACAGTTTTTAATAACCTCACTATATAACATCTATGAGAACGATGAGTACAAAGTTTTGATACAAATCACTGTTTTTTACAACTTTTGCTATTTTTTTTCTTATACAAGGGTTGTGATCACAAGGTTTATATTTTTTTAATAGTATGTTTGGGTACCATAGTAAATGTCTGTAAGAAAAAAGTTGTGTGTTTGTTAAGCCTCTAGCTGTTACAAGCTTCGAAAAATAGGAAAAGTTGAAAATTTACCATTTTTGGGCCCCAGTATCTCCGGTGGGGGACCTTTTAAAAATTAGACATCTTCAGTATGATAAGCTATGATCCTATAAAGCATGCCCTAAAAATTTGGAGTATGTGTTTTTCCTCGTTTGGAAGTTACATTACACTGAAGTTACAAAAAATTTACTCTCGCCGACTGTGTAGAAGCAATGTACAGATTGGTGCATACAATTAAATGTTGCCTAAAAGAAATCCAATTTTGATTTATAATTAGCAAACCAGTTACCTATTCAATGTGTTGATAGTTGTAGATTTCAGTTTCACTTAGAAAAAAATATGTAGGCGGACATTGGAACGTAGGCCAACTATTTTCCTGAAATGTTTTTCCACTGGACTTGCTGTAGAATTGTTATCAATGACTGTTTAGGTTGTTCACATAATAAAGGCTAAATGAGTGTCTACCTCTTTGTCAAGATATTAGACAGTTCTTGGCTCAGCAGTTCTTTAATATTATGCACTCGACCAGTTGCCGTTGATAATTCGAGTGGAGAAAGAACCCGTAATATATTTTCATTAGGTACCCACGCCATGTCTTTTTTTATAATTTGAATGCTGTGTTAGGTCCTGAAGGATGGAAGAAGTGCACAAAGTTGTCTCCTTCTTTAATGTCTATGCTTTAAACAACTCCGAGCCACCACGTTGAGTCGTAAATACATGCCACATAATCATTTACCTTAATACTAAGTCGTGTGTTCAATTTGAGTCTTGCTATTTGAACTTCTTCACAGATATTTGAATTAGATGTTACAAAGCATTTCATATTATTGCAATCAATCGGAATAAAGCAGTGTTTTTCTCGAGTGTTAGGAATCCTTAAGGCATTATCAAAACGATCACTCAACCATGTTTCTACCTCTGTGATCTCATTGCTTCTTACAAACATAAATGTTATGCCATGGATATTAGCATTACAAAATTCAAACATCTTCTGGAGTCAAAATTTGATTGTTTTTTGTTCTCTGTAAACTGGCTTTAGATACTAAACGTTTAACAGTTCCTCCTATACCATCACAAGGACCTTTTCCGTGTGATGTACCGAAAAAGTGTCACTGGGCTTCTAAGCCAAAAGCAGATTGATGATTACAAAGGTTATTGGAGTTTTTGTACTGGCTTCCTGCCCCATTGGAGTAATACAGAAGTTTAGAGACATAAGGGGCTATTTTCTTAATTTCAGGTATAAGGTATTTATGAAAAGTATATACTGCTGGTGTAGTGTGCTTTAAATTATCACTTATCATGCAAATGCTTTTTGAGACAAGAATACCATTATCTTTATAGTACAACACAAATGGATGCAAAGTAGCCTGATCATTCACCCAATGAAAACTCTGAATTTCATCTTGGATTAAAAATGTGAATATTTACAGGTATTCCAACTCTTAAGTTAATTAATAATTGTTCTTGTTCACTAAAATCACTTATGTTTTTAGCATGTTTAGTAAATGGACCATATATATGTTTATGGCACTCTTCTAACAAAATTATTCCAACAGAACACTCCAATTTAATAAGTTACCTTCTCCATGAAAAGAGCTAGACTAAATTCAAGTTCTCAGATAAAGAGTACAATGTTGCAGCTCAGTCTATAGCAACATGTTCAGTAACTGGACCATATATGTACATATATGTTTATGGCACTCTTCCAACAAAATTACTCCAACAGAATACTTATTTAACAAGTGACCTTCTCCATGAAAAGAGGTAGACTAAATTCAAGTTCTCAGATAAAGACTACAATGTTGCAGCTCAGTTTATAGCAAGGGAATTTCAGCCAGCCAGTCTGATGATCCCCTAATTGGGACTGGCTGGGTGAGATTCCCTTGCTATAAACTGAGCTGCAATATTGTACTCTTAATCTGAGAACTTGAATTTAGTCTACCTCTTTTCATGGAGGTCACTTGCTACAAAAACCAATCAGAGGGCAGGGTGCCACTTTTGGCAGAGAAATAGAGACATCAGAAAATTCCCTGAAGCTACCTACATAAACAAATCACTACCACAAATCTCTTGGGATATTGTTAAAAAAAATAGATGTAAACTACACTTATGTTAACATTGGTTTCTTATCAGTCAACTGTTAATAGAAATATTAAGAGAAAGTTCAGTGGAAAAACCAATGAAGACTGAATAGTTTGCCAATATTCAGCTTATGAGACATTTTTATTCTTAGTGAAACATGGAATCTACAACTATCAACACATTGAATAGGTAACTGGTTTGCTAATTATAAATCAAAATTGGACTTATTTTAGGCAACATTTAATTATATACACCAATCTGTATATTGCTTCTACACAGTCGGCGAGAGTAAATTTTTTGTAACTTCAGTGTAATGTAACTTCCAAACGAGGAAAAACACATACTCCAAATTTTTAGGGCATGCTTTATAGGATCATAGCTTATCATACTGAAGATGTCTAATTTTTAAAAGGTCCCCCACCGGAGATACTGGGGCCCAAAAATGGTAAATTTTCAACTTTTCCTATTTTTCGAAGCTTGTAACAGCTAGAGGCTTAACAAACACACAACTTTTTTCTTACAGACATTTACTATGGTACCCAAACATACTATTAAAAAAATATAAACCTTGTGATCACAACCCTTGTATAAGAAAAAAAATAGCAAAAGTTGTAAAAAACAGTGATTTGTATCAAAACTTTGTACTCATCGTTCTCATAGATGTTATATAGTGAGGTTATTAAAAACTGTCAAACGAAAGCTCAATTTGTGATTATTAATCTGGCATTTGAATCATTCTCCTACATCTTGTAGTTTTCGAGTAACTATAAGTACCAATACTCGCTGAAAGTGTCATTTTTACAACGCGCTGCGACCTTCACGGGCCTGTAAGTCCTTGAGGTCATGGAAAAAAAATAAACAAAAATTGGTTTTGTGCACTACAGACATGTAGTAGTAAGTGTGCAAAATTTGAATTTTTTCTGAAATGGTGCCGCAACAAGCGTTCGGTGAATTGGCATGGAATGACCCTAAAGTTTAATGCACTTCGATGTCCCAGGGCAATGTGCATTTACCGTTTACAAATTGTACAAAACTTAATGGGATAACAACACATTTCAAGAAAGGTTTTGTTGTCTACTCGATGTAAAATTTAATGTTTACCACAAGAGAAAGGAATTCCGTTAAAAAAACCTAGGCAAAGTTTCGTCTCGCTCGCTCTCCTATATGAGCCACCAGCAAGTAGGAGGGGTACTAAAATTAGGATTGGCAATGAAATCATATAAAACAGAAACGGCTAGAATAACTGCACTAACACATTAGGATAAATGACCACCATAGAGGGAAATGTAGGTGTTTAATGGATGTACGAGAAAATTGATATGTCCACCAAAAGCCACTCTTGCGATGGGCAAGACACATAACATCATATAAAATTAGGATGGATGGGTACAAAATTAACCAATATGCGGAAATATCGGCAAATGGGAACGAGAGAAGAGCAAGGACATAAATAAGTTATGAAAGCAGAAAAATAAGGGAGTATAAATGAAGGGCAAGGTGTTACAACAGAACGAGACAAGAAATAATACGAGATGCTTCTACTCATTGCTACAAAATATGCGAAATACGATGATTATTCTGAGTGTTTGGCGGAGATTCCCGTACATACCAAGTTCGTCTTTATCCAAAGGGCATCCGTGCTCTTTCCTATTTTCGTCCTTCGGTAGTTCCTGATTTAAGAGAGCGATAAATATATTTAAAAATGCAGATACCTTATAAACCGCAGGGTTAGACAAAATCTACGATGACGCAATCTTAAACAACAAAAGATAATAAACGGATAAAATTAATACTAACTTTAACACTTTCTCCAGGGTTCAAGTGCATGGCTTCTTTCTGCTGCTTCGACCACGTTTTGAAATCCATGCACGACCGACAAGGTTTTTGACGAGTACCAGCTCCATACTCATCGTGGCTACTGAAGTTTGCCATCATGAATTTTCAAAACATTTGAAAAAAATGAGTACTCTATTGCGCTACATGCGCACGAAATAGTAATTTTCGGTGGGAAATCAAATACTCACTTTGAGCAGTCAAATAGTGATATTACAAATTCTAGGCTTTTTAAATTGGATTATACATGTTCTTCATAGAAAAACGTGATTAACTTAATGCAGGGGTTAGATAATTCGGAAATTGTTGCAGTGAATAACAATAAAGACACATTACCAATGAATGTAAATTGAGCAAATATCTGTCATTTTAAGGATAAGGTCACGTTGCTTTTTTTATCTTCACCTTTCATAGAATTCAGTATTGTAAGTTTTTCAATATTATTTAATAATGATGATTATCTTGCGAAGTCTTTTCGAATTTCTGATCTCTAATTTTATATGTAGATCTTTTAGTAGTCGGTATAGTCGAACTTGAAACTTCTTGAAGCATGATGAGATGGATTTATTCGGCACGCATAATTTTATTAACAAAAAATTTTAAGTCGACATAATTGCATTATTAATAAAAACTTACAGATGGTGATTTAAAGAAAAAAATATTTTCCTTACCTCCTGTAAGTTTTTATTTTATATTTGTGGCCAATTGACAAATATTTATTCGTGTGTGTATGTATAAATCGTCTGCGCTTATTGTTAGAAGTAAGAAGGAATGGGTGAGGAAGGAAGAGGGGGAGAAGAGTTTTTTCGGATGGCCTATTGGGGCCAACTATGAGGGAGGGAGAGGATTAGCGGAGGACAATAAAAGAAGGGTTGAGGAATGCTTTACTCTCGAACGTGCAGGTAATTAGAGTCAAAGTGAACAGTTTCTTGCATTGGGAATTATTATACCAGTGCAAGAAGGCCATTGATTAGCATATACTTGAATGCCAATATTTAATGAAGAGCAAATACTGGAGAATGTCCTGGTTCAGGTAATTGGTGGAGGTTATAAAGCCTCATTCACAACAACTTAACTCGGCGTAACTTGGCTTAACTCGGCGCAACATTGGAGTTGAGACCTTGAGAACAGCGTCTGCCAGTTCACAACTACTTAAAGCGGCGTAACTTGACTCGGCGTAACCTTGAGTTGAGCTCAGCTCAACTTTCTCTTAATTCCATCCGATAACAAGGCCTGCTGCACTATCGATAGCCGGGAAGCAATCGATTGCCTGCTGAACTGAGATCCCTGCGGGGAACTGAGATTCCGATCCCTGCGGGGAACTGATTCGGATTCATTTTCTATAGGGTACCGACTTTCATAGGGGCATTTTCAATAGGGTACCGACTGCTGAAGCTATATAAACCATTTAGAATAGATGAGTAAGTTGGTAAGGAAAGTTTATTAAAGGAAGTATAATTATTTGGGATATAGAGAAAGGGTACAGAGAATCCCCACATCGGAATTGTCATGCGCTTAACGGAAGTCGCCAAGCAGTCAACAGTTTAACGTCCGTCATATTACGGATGAAATAGAGCACTTGAAGTGACATCCACATCCTCCAAATTAGGAAGAATCGATTTTCACTTTTTTCGAACTTCCAAACGCCTTAGAGGGATATAGTTGCATTTTGGTGTGTTAACACTAATCATGCTAAATTTTAGACATACCAAATTATGTCCCATCCTGCCTACGTAGACAGGATGTTTGAAAATTGCCGCAAATCACACGGATTTCTGAAATAAGAGTCCGAAAAAGCTGGCAATTGATCGAGTTGAAATCAGGTCTGGATTAAGAGGGGGCTATAGCTCGAGCCTCGCTTCGTCAGCCTCATCAGGGGAGAGGGGAGCAGGGGGGGAGGAGGATTTATAGAAAATGATTTAAGATTATTTTTTACGAATTTTCACTTTGCGAGAGAATTAAATTATAATAGAAATACGAAAGAACCAACTTGAAACTATAAGTTATTTAGTTTGTTTATTTTTAAGCTATTGGTTATATTAATCCAATGTTATTCGCATGAAAACTTACTGAAAAGCATGCATTCATTCAAAGTTGTACAGATTGACTATTCATTGTAACCTGAGTCCTCCAATGCATCGTAGCAACGGGCCTCTACAATCTTAACTCGGCCCTGGTTAAAATATCTCACTGGGTAGGGAATGTAACCTGAACCTTGCTAATTAATATCAGAAAATATCAATTTGCGCACAAAAATTACTTCCGAACGAAGCATCAGAAAGGTTTTTATGAAATTCGTCATGAAGGCAATACGCATATGTTACTCCGAGCTGCGTAAAATGTCATATTTTGATTTTTATACATTTTGGCATGATTAACACCCCAAAAGTACACTTTTTCCACCCTATGGTATCTGTAAATTCGAAAAAAAGTTAAAATCGTTTCATCCTACCCCACATAGCACCCTAATGGGAATCGAAACTCCACAGAAAATGTACAAAGCGCGTGGTACAAAGCCGCTGAAGTAATTTTTGTATACTAATTTTTTTATTATGCTTTCAAGTCATCCCAGCGGACTTGGTCATATATTCTGCTCTGCTAAGAACTGATGACAGGATTCCAGGGTAAAGACGTTAAGGCCAGTAAGGAGCCTTATATTGAGCGTGGTTATATATGGCAGCGAAACAGAATGGGGAGGGATGAAGAATAGAGACTGGGAACGTTGGAGGCGTTTTAACTGTTGGAGGAGGGAGAAAGCACGATGGACGAAAGGAAAAACAAACGAAGAAGTTCTGGGCATGGTATAGGAGGAAAAAGGAGAAGTTGCCTTAGGAAATCAAGATTGATTGGTTATTTGGGGAGGTGACAGACGACTGAAACCATATGCCCCATTAAAACAGGATTGAATTGGGCAGAAATGTTTTGCGGAATAGAAGAAGGCAGGAGAGAAACCCAGCGTCGCTATCAGCCTACTGTTAGCTGGACCACAGTTTCACGTCCACCCCGACGAACGGAGTATTACCATCTTCTTCCATGGTATTACACTAGCAGTAAGGACTCAGAACGCAATAAGTGCCCTCCTCATAGCAGTCAAGTAGGAATCGATATTCCCAGGATCCGAACCCGGGCCTTTAGGATAGGAAACCAGTACTCTAGCCACCGCCCCAACCCGATCCCCCTCGGACCCCATTCGGAATTAAGAAGCTCTGCCAAAGCTTAATACAGCACCAAAGCATTGCCGATCTTGCAGCGTCTCGCACGCACCCAAGATCTTCCATCTAATCCCCTTTCCTCATCGCGTCCCCTTAGTTCTTAGGTCTTATGGAAGTATTTGGAATCGCGCCGACAATGAAAATTTATTTTCATATCTTAAAATCCTTTTGAAGGCTACCACGGAGTATTTCATGAGAAAGATATGGTCTTTCGGGTATTCTACCGGAAACGTCCATATTTTTGGAAGAACAGTTTCGCCGACGTTGCAGTCGGAGTCTTCAGGTAAATTAATAATTAAAATCATCTTGCATATGGGCATTTCCACGAAAATGTCAACTATTTTTCTCAAATTAAAATTTAGGCTGGAAATATTTTTTCTTGATAATTCAACAGAAAAATGATTGAATTTTATGAAATCAGTGTTTAATTTGTTCAAACAAATTAGTTACTCATTTGGTGATTGTTAAATTCAAGATGGCTGCCAGAAATTTGTTATGAACTATTTCATCATAGATTACAGAGTAATATATGACAACAAACAAGGTAAGCAGTGATTTTATTGCATTGTGTGTTTTGTGTAGCATAGCTTTGGCAACGTTTTGAAACACACATCAACTTTTATAAGCAATGTATAGTGATTTTAAAATACATATGTAAGTCTAAATGCAAAAATGGTAATTCCGTCACAAAAACATAAATTTCTTTTTATTTTATCACCATTTTATAACATAGAGATTTTATTTTCTTCCTGGAAAGGTAGGTTCTGACACCCTTAAAGGTTTTAATATTAGATTCTCTCAAAAATGTTTTATTCGAGGCCATAGAGCAGGGTGACGGAATTACTCAGATGTGACGGAATTACTGTGACAGAATTACCTAAAATTAGGTGATGTGTGTTTTTAATAGGCCCTCATTTTAGATAGCTGTGTTGAATAAATTGGATAGTCGCCTACCTCTGAGCTGATATTTTAGGTTAGATAATTAACTTTGTAATTAGGTTATGTTAGGTAAAGAGATAAATTATTTGTGGGTGAGCTGTTAAAAATATTGTAAGTACAGTTTACTATAGTCTCCTTATCTCTTCCATAAGAATGAATTTCTTAAAAATGGGCTACGCATACGGTATATGTGCATGAGTAGGCCCTACAATAAGAATCAATACGTAAATGTCCTTATTGAATCACAGAAATGGCAATTTTCCACTAGCATGTAAACAGAAATGGCAAGTAAAGCATCAAAAACGGTATATGCTTATGACACTGAAAGAAGCATACCATTATTCAAAACAACAACATCCGGATGTCAAATGTGGATTTTCGAAGTTCTGTAGCTTGCGTCCTTCCAACATAAAATGTTTCACTGATGTACCACACACAACTTGTACTTGCAAGTACCATGAAAATGTAAGATTTTTGTCGAAGGCCCTGACAAATTCAGGAGATGCACTACTCATTGTACCCACTGAATTCAGTCCTTTTTCGGACGCTATTACACGTAACCAAGAAGTAGAATCCTGAATGATACGTGACTGTGAGGGATGTCCAGTCAAGTTTAGAAACTTCTGTGGTTTGTTTGAAAATCCCCTGACTGAAGTAAGGTGGGAACAATGGGAGAATACAGGAACCAGATATGAAAAAAGTACCCATGAGGGTAGAATTGAAGATTATTTGAATGTTCTCGAAAATCAACTGATTTATTTAAAAAAGCATACATTCATCAAAAGAAAGCAAAGTTCAACCTTCAAGGATGCGAAGTCAAACTGTGACAAGGAGACCGTAGTCAATCAAATTGATTTCGCAGAGAACTTTACAATTATCCAACAAAATGAAATTCAGGAAGCTCATTGGAACCACCAGCAAGTTACTCTTTTTACAGGCTGTATGTGGACCCAGGATGCTTGTCAATCGTTTTTCATCGTTTCAGATGAATTGACTCATGACAAATATGCAGTAGATGGATTTTTGAGATTGTTACTTCAAGAACTACGCACCCTGCATCCACATAACAATAAAGTAAAATTCTTCTCTGATGGGGCAGCAAGCCAGTTCAAGCAGAGATACTTGTACGAAAACATTGCTTTTTTACATGACTTGTTTTCTCTAAAAGAACTTGAGTGGAATTTCTTTGCCAGTAGTCATGGTGAGGTGCAGTGGATGGAATTGGAGGTGAAATTAAAAGACATGCAACAATTGCCATATTAACAGGAGTAGCCAAGATTTCATCAGCCGAGACTTTGTTTGAACACTGTAGTGCAAAACATGAGAAAATAAAAATGAAGTATATTTCAAGTATTGAACTACAGGCCAACAGAAAAGAGAATCAAGAACGATGGGAAAGTATATCATCTAGCATATCGGGTACCAGAAATACCCATAATGTTGTAGTTGTAGACAAGCATACTGTCTTACTTAAACCGTATACCGCAGCAATAAATTATAAGACATGTTATTTAAGCCTTCAGAAATCCAAAATAAAATATTTCAGATGTGATGTTGCTTCCACGAAGTCCTTGGCAGTTGGAACTTTCATATTGGCAAGCTACAGTGGCAAGAAGACAAAACAAATGAACCTACGCCGAAATGATGACAAGGGGATGGTGTACATATTTCCAGAGAAAGAAGACAGATGCTGGATTGACAAAATGGATGTCGTTCACCTTGAGCACCAACCTATACTTAACATATTTGGAATTCGCATTCGTTACATTTTTCATAACGCAGTGAATGGACAGTAAAACACACATTAGTGCAAAATAATAATAATATTTTGTCCCCTTTTATTATTCTTATTTGTAATTTGATTGTATATAAGCTACATTTTTTTGTTTTAACTTGTCATTATTTGTTGACTGTTGATTCAGAGTTAGTAGAAGTTAAATGACAATATTCTTTTTGAGTTTGAAACAAGAAGCAATTGGTAATTCCGTCACGGTAATTCCGTAACGTGTTTGTTTATGACCGTTATATACATATTGTTAATTTGTAGGTTTGGCAAACTGTGCTATCATAAGCAATGGCTCAAATATTGTTCAGAGGCATACTAAAAGTTTCCAAATTCTGTTTAGATTCACAGAGTTTTGAAGATGTTTGAAATCATTACTCATAGGAGGTTGACCTGGCAGTAATTCTGTCACATGTAAATTTTAGGCATATTTAGAAGGTATTTAGATACTTAATTTTGTTTCTGTGTATGAACATCGTCTTAATAAAAGTTTTTTGATCATGCACAGTTAGAAGTGTTGCAAATATTTAGTATTTTACAATTTTATTACAATATCCTATTGCATAGTTTTCTCTAAAGGTAATTCCGTCACATATGGAATTGCCCATATATCAACCGTTAAAGTCAAGTGCGCGATGATTGGTTGATATCCCATTGTTGTTAAAATGACGTTTTCAAACGTTTGAAACCTTGTAACCGTCTTCCTTATTGAAATTACCAAGATTTTTGTTAATTTCAATGTCGTCTCTTATTAGACAAGTAACGATTTTCTCTGGTGATTAATTTTGCGTCGTCAAAGTTGGTGTCGTGCGTAGATGTGTTCTGCCATTGCGGAATCTAATCTTTCTAATGTTTTCCTAAAACTAATTGTGACCCGCCAACTTATTTTTCCTGCCGCGGAAAGTGACAGGCAAGGTAAAGATGGAGGCAGGATGGTACCATACATAAGATTCCATAAAACACCGTGTGTTAGCGGCAGTGGCGGATACAGAAAAAACTCAAGGGGGGGGGGGGCGCAAGTTATCGCGACGATTGTAGCTTTCAAACTGACGCGACTCTGCTTCCCTTATATATGTAGCTCGGTTGTTTCGAGAACATTCGGTGCCAGAATGTTCGCTTCCAGACTTTTAAGGAGTGTGAACAAATACAAACAGTAGAATATCCGCGACTTTTCTCGAACAAATGCCAGACAGAATAACGTATCGTGATCACTAGAATGGCCGCGACTTTTGTCGTAGGTTAGCTATCTCTGTGCCAGACAGAAACGTATAAAATACGATGACGCAGACGCGCGCACGTGCTACATAAGAAAGTACAACAACTCGATTCAGAGTCGACTGGCGAAAGACACGAACGAATAGTGTGCAGGCTGACTGGCGGGGGCGGCGCGGGCGGCAATGCGGGCGGCCCCGCAAGGGGGGGGGGCGCGCGCCCCCCATATGTATCCGCCACTGGTTAGCGGTAATGCTTGCATTTGCATCTACTTTGCTTGAAGTCTACCAATTTTATGTTCATGGGAAACCTTGTAAACCTCTATGGATCTGTTTAGGACTAGCATTTTTACAATGATTGTTCAGAAAGACACCCCCCTTTAAAATGAGTGCGAACGTCTATACTATCGGAATGAAACTAAGGAAAGCACCTGCGCACGGAAGAATTAATGTTGAGATCTTTCCATCTACTGTGAGCAAAATTCGCTCACGGCACGTCGTCAAACGTTGCGGTGTTCAGGTATTGATTTGGCCAGTTGCCCTGGCAGGCTGCCTACATACAGTGGTTTTGGTCATCCATATTATTATTATGAGGATAATCTACCGATTGAAGTAAATTTAAATGGAAGTGAGAGAATATCCTCGAGAATTTTTTTTAAAGGCCCCTATCTGTTAACACAATTTCTTTCCTCATCTCAGCTGACGTATGCTAGCACACTTCCTACCCTTTCTCATCCCATCTATAAAACCCATTCTCTTTCTTCCCCTTCCCCGCTTACCCAAAACCCTTCTCTCTATCTCGGTCTTCATTATCCCCTCGCCCCTAGAGTTACATTGTAATTCCAATCTCCTCCTTAATATAACAGGTAATAGACCCTATTACCGCTGTTATGTTTAGTTCCGGGTTTATTACCGGGTTCATATGCCTCTTCCACGCATTCTCATTTCCACCAGGTTTCCTTCGCTTGATTGGTTGGTTACCTGCCGGAGATTATTATTTAATTACTTTGACCACCTCCTACGTAGTTTGGTGTTGACGTATTTCAACTTCCTTCACTCTTTCATTTTATTAATAATTTCTTGTGACCCATGGCTTGTTAATTCCTCTCGTTTCCTCTAAATTATGTCCACATCTACCTCCGGAAAGATGCGCGAGTTTTTTTTTACACGGCCCCTAAATCTCTGTCTGGCCAAGATATAATCAGATTTCATTTTATCAGTCAGAAATCAATTTGATATCTCCCGTTACACTCCCGGCATTTTCTATCTATCTGTACCTACGCTGGAGGTGATGTCTGAACCAAGCATTAGTTATTGCTAATTTATTTATTCTGAAAAATTCAACTGCATTCTCACCGCAGTAATTTCTTTCCCCTAGCCCATACTCTCCCACTTCATTTCCCCTACCTTCTCCTACCATAGCATTCCAATCCCACATCATTATTAGGTTTTCTAACAGGGGATTTCTCTAATTTTCTCTTCCAGTTGTTCGTATACACCATCCACCTCTTCCTCCCTATGGGTACTTATTGGCATGTATACCAGGACCACTACGAAATTAGTCGGGTGTGCTTTATTTTATCCACTAATCTTCTGTCGCTCACCTTTCCTATGTTTACTATCCGCCTCCCCAACTTTGCATCCCGTGCCATAGGTACTCCACGTTGGCTCTCATCTACCTATAGATACCTAAATACACGTTGGCCCACTACAAACCTATCACTCCAAAAGTCCCCACTGCTATCCCTTTCTCCGTCTCCTGTTTTTTTCTAGCCTCCCTGCTATCATCGTTGACCTAACGTTAAAAGTTACTATTTTTACTGCTGCTTCCCTCTTCTTATTACTGGTCTTCTTCTTTGTCGTAGTCCTTTTTATCAGTTGTCGTAGTTGATTCCCAAAGATTTAGTGTGATGATGACCGCGGTGACTCTGCCTCTATCGCTGCCGGGCATGACACCCGCCGCAGTGGGCCCAGTTCCGCATTTGGCAGGACTCAATACTTTATACACTCCCAAGATCAAGGAAATAGATAGTTGGGTTGGCTTAATAAGAACTTAGAAGATGCAATTTTCCACAGACAATATTTTTTATTCGACCCGGGTTTCGATGCACTGCATCATCATCTTGCATCTTCCATGTTCTTATTATGTTCATATTCCTCAACACCTCGCCTGATACCTCCCTTTTTGTTGGGTGGGCTTCTCGCTGCCATTCCAAAAGTATATTTAACGTGACACCATCAGGTAAACCCTCTTCCGTCTGTCTCCTACCCTTTGACCTATCTGGCGTGGGTGTCTCTACCAGGATTAAGTATCATTTTCCTATCAGGATTGTTCTAGAGGTATTTGGAACAAGCAAGCCCTACCACAGCGTCAAGGTTGTGGTCCAAGGGAAGGGTTGACCGTCCTTAACTTTTTAAACTGTTTCATCTCGTCACAAGAGTTAATAGGCCTTTCTCTGCTACTTGCGTAAAAATGCATTATACTAAAAAACTTAAACTCTACCGCATTTGATGTTTTTTATTTGTAACTTTGTCCTTTTTAGTCTTATATGTGATGATATTTCTATAGCTTTAGCTCAAACTTACCGTAAAAATATTGTTATTTGAGGAAAATATCAATAATATCAATCTTTTTGATTGTTTGCCGATGGAAAAATGAACCATCGTCGCGGTTTTCAATTAAATCAGTCGGTTTAATTAGTCACGTGATGTATCATTTCATAGTACTCAATATAATTATCCCGATGGCATCTTTCAAGTAATAGTTTTGTTTAATGTATAAAAGTCAGTGGAAAAACGCTCTTACAAATGTCTTTCATTTCCACAGTTTCACGCACAAAATACAGGTGATACTAGATATCAATGGGATTAGAAAATGCCATAAAAAGATGTTGTCCTTTCGATTACTAATTCACCACACAGTACCAAAAATCGAGAAGACATAGTTTTCGTTAAAATGAAAGATTATTGGATGATATCGTATTTTTATAATATTCATTCTATTACAGGTTCTACTATCTATTATTACAGGCAGAGGCTAACCCTTCAGGATAACTTCTTTTATTTATTTTTCAAGAAGATTTAGTTGTCAAAATATAAGTAAAAATCATAATAACTAAATGTTTTTATGATATTTAATTATAAATTGCGCCTTTTCTATAGGTAAGAGACACATTGTGCAAATTTAATATCGTACTCCATTTTGAAGTCGTTTATAATTTGCGCCTTTAGGAACACGGCAAATGCGGCGACGATACTCAAATGTTCGTTCGTGAAAGCGCCTCTATGCATAGCAGGAGAAATTAATCATTGAGAGAAGATAGTATATTTCACGTTCTTAATAGAGGCGTAATTGTTTATTTTATGTAAGTCAGCTATATTGCACTAGAAACTGTGCACTTTTAAGTAGTTATACACCCTACGTAATGTAAAGGACGAAAGGTAATGCAAACTAATAGCTGTGGAAATAAGCTGAAGCCTTCTAAGAGCTACAGAGACTCTGAAGACGCGGCGGCAAAAGAGGGGGTAGGCAACGAATCGGAATTCAAATCTAAAGTTTTCTATTCCGAGGAGAAGAAAAGGTCATCCGATAGCTCTAGTTTTATTAGAAGCTCTAGTCACAGCAACTCATCATCATTTCCTACGATTGTGGTGTGTCAGAGGGATAGTAAGCCCCTTGGCCGGTCTAAGGGTAGATCACGAGATGACTTTAGAATGGCAAGAGGAGGTAGTGTGGCTGAAAGGCGAGGGGGTGGTGGAAATGGCATTAGTGGATCCTCTGCAAATGTTAGAGGCCGCGGTGCAGGAGGTATGTCTCGGAAAGCTATGGAAAGAGATGTTGATTCAGGAGGAGTGGGTGGTTTCATACCTCGTGGTAAATTTCAAGAATCGTTGAGTAAGAGCAGCTCAAGTGACGTCTTGTCTTCAGGATCATCGAATTTGTCAAAAAACGTCAATGAAATGGAAGGAAACAAAGGCAGATCAGGTAACATGACTATACAAAATGCTCTGCAATACCGTGGAATATGGTTATTGTTATTGCCACAGGAAACTAGCTTGCATCCTTTTCTTAAATAATAACATTATAGGTGTTGATTGATTAAATTATACATTCACACTCTAAAATTCAGAAAATTGAGTGAGCATGCTTAGGTGATAAGGGTTGATAATTAATCATGTTATACAAGAAGTCATGTTAGATTTATATGGAAATGTTATATCCCCATCTTCAGATTGCTACTTTATGCTTCCCGAGGATGCTAGGATCTCCAAACTTCTCCGCAGGCTAAATAGGGAAGATGACCCAGAAAAATGCATATCTATAACTAAACAGCTGCAGGTAAGTTGTATGGGATGAACATATGTTGGTATCTAGGTAGCAGTAATTTTAGAAGTAACCTATGGCAAGAACGGTTTTAATGGAAAAAATATATCCGGCTTAACGAATATGTACCTTTGTGTGCTGATATTTGTTTAGATAACTTTTGTGATTATCTCCAGAAGTGCATATTACGCCATGTAGTAATACTAACATTTTGTTTCAATGGTGTAGCATTTGTAGTTTGCCTTAACTAAGAGAAAACGTTTGACCACATGCTTTCTGTTTTAGGAAGTACTGTAGGATTTTATTTTGATTAGTTGTGATATATTATGTGACATATATTACAAACATTGTGTACACACCTGATATTGATGGTTGAGGAAGGACTTTCTGGTTCCAGGGAGTTCTATCATTGTGGGAACGGCACTTCGTGCTTATTGCATTTGAATGATGCCAATATAAAGATGTTACCTACAATGAACACAAAATGTAATCACAACAACAATCGATGAATGAAGTGGAACACAGAAGTCAGGTGCTACCTCTCAGAAATTATAAATACACTTGGAAAGATACTTTCTGTTGAACTATATATTTCCGTATATCACATCAATAATGCCAAAGCAAGCAATTAACAACTATTACCATAACTCAGTACACAACTACACACGCCCAAGAAAGAATCGAGCCTCAAATGTTTTTCTTGATTTCACCATTTTAACATTACGCGGGTTCACAAACTTAACTTGTCGACACAAACAATGTCCCATTTCTAACACTACAAAGATTATTCACTACAATATAATTTCTAGTATAATTCTTGTGTAACCCTTCTCATGGAAGAATTGAGACAAAACTGCAATTCCACATTAATGTGATATTGTTCTACATCCATGTGCTACCCTTTGAATGCTCAAATGGATGTGTGGGAGGGGTGTTTGGACATGGCCACAAAAAGATAGCATTAGTACTCATAATTAATTAAAATACTTAATACTTTTCTATAATTTTTTTAATTGTACAATGCATTACACCGATTTACAGTAATGTCAGGTACAGAAAGTTTGTTTTATTCATTAGTTGTTGTATTTATGGGGGAGGAGGAGTAAAATAGAAATATTCGGGCATGGTTGAGAAAAACGTAAATCAAGGACTGGTGAGGCAGGAAAAGTTAATTTTAATCTGAAAGGAGGGGATGTGAAACTAATAATTCATTACAAAGGTTAATTGGATTGTCGTGTAATTTATATTTGTCCAAGTGCGTCCATTTTTAGGCCTTTGGGAAGAATGTGTAAAATTTCGCATATAAAATCACTTGTATGATTGTTTGCAAGTTGGTGTTTAGCAAAAGGTGAGGTGGAATCCATATTTCTGTAACTTCTGGCATGCTCTTTGATACGTGTGATAAATCTTCTACCAGTCTGGCCGATGTATGCTTTATTGCAGCTATTGCATTAAATTTTGTAAATATGAGTTTTGGAGTTTATCTCTTCTGTCTTTGTCGTTGACTAAAAGTGTAGAAATGGTTATGTGAGTCTTAAATACTGCTTTAAGGGAGCTTGGTAAGGGGTTTGAAGGTAAATGTGAGTTAGCGTCCAGTCTGGGAGAAAATTAATTTCACCTGCTTCCCGATCACCTTATACCACCTATTTCACTTATATTGCTACGCTACATATGCGCATTTATACTAACCTTTCATTTGCTTCATAAATCCTTTTTCTTTCGTAAACTATTCACTTAAACCTGTGATGTGAATCAATTTCTCGACGCCATGTTGGAAATACTGACGTTTTCCTCCTAGTTCCTCCAGACAGCACAGCAGTCGAGCAGTTTCTTCATTTTCTATATCCACCACCCATGATTTTTCCGCCTTCTACTTAAAACTATTCCCACTTTTCGCTGGCTTATTCACACTCAAGAGGGACGGGTATCCTCTTGGAGCTACCCTATAATCTTTGAAGGTACCTCATTCCATTGCCTCCATACGGAGCATTCATCACCAACTCGCCTCTCGCCATAATTTTACGCAAAGCAATCACCATTGGGGTGGGTTGTGTAATCACCTCAGGTTGGTTTAACAGGGTATTCGTGAAAATAAAACGTAACTATCCGCCAAATAACCTATCTTTCCGTTCGGAAATGGCATTTTCGAGGCCGCGTACCGTCCCACCCTAGCACCCCTGTTCCACTCCAAAGACCCGCAACGTTGTTGGGTATGTCATCTTTCAGACGTGAAATTAGTCCGTATCCCTCTACCGGGACTTCAGAAAATCCCGCAATATGGCGTCAAAATATCACCAAAAATACGCGAATTTGGTCATTTTCAACATTTATTTTCTCAAAAACTAAGAATCTCACGACTTTCTTTCTTACATTTATTAAATGCGCAATCCTTTCACTTTCCTTTCACATTTCTCTGATACCCTTCACTTTTCTATGTTTCTCACAAAAAATTTTCCCCCAGACTGGACCCTAACTCACATTTACCGGGTTTGAAATTGTATAAGAAATATTACCTAGAAATGGGAGAAAACACTGCTTAAATTTTACAACGTCTTTGTGTTTGTGCGGGGTAAATTTGTTTTAAAGCTGGGGATTTTTGTTTTTTTCCGAAGAATTTTGTGAACTAAATTTGGGTTGTAGCCATTATTAGCAGCTATGGACATGTGATAGTCAATAGTTCAGATTTGAAATTAGTGAGTGTAAGGTGGATGTGTAGGAGGTGATGAACCATAGAATTAAATTAAATTAGTTTTAATTGATCATGAGTACTAACATTATGAACTTTATGAAGTGAAGCCTACTACTATCAAGTTAAAAAAAAAACATGTTGGATTAAGTAATTGGGTATACATAGATTACAGATTGGAAATACATAGATTTCTGTTGAGTTTGTTATTGACTCTCTCCATTATCCGTGTCCTCTACCTCCTTAGGCTGGTTGGTGACAACAGTTACTCTGTCACTCTTGCCAACTACGTGTTGAGGTGTGCAGTAGTAGAATTAGTGTCTTGACCTGCTCTTTTTGTGGTGTATATTGTGTGGGCTGAAAGAATTCTTGAACCTCTTTTTTACAATGAATTTAATTTATTTATTCACTTTTGTTTACCCTACGGATTTAGTGTGGGGATTAAGTACATACATCTACCATGTTGATAAAAAACTTGGGATGTGAATGTTTCTAGTTATCTTGGCTCAGGTTGTGCCCTTTGTGGTGCTAGCAGCCCCCAACGTAGTCCTCGTATTCTTACTAAATAAAAACTTGGTAACCTTCCACAGATTTATTTCTTTAGCACGATGCGTTTCACCACACTGGCATAATCATGTGCAAAGACTTCTGTTTCCTCCGTATGTCCCAAAATCTTTCACATTCTACTTCCTTCCCCCCCCCCCCTCCTCTGGTGCACTGTCCATTTAAAACCCTCTAACCCCCCTCCTTTCCATCACCATCCAGAGTTCTTAAGTAAAGGATGCCTCCATCATAACCCAGTCCCAACCCCTGCATCCGTTTGTCCTGTCTTTCTGCCCTCTGTCCACTCAAACCCTTAGTTCCCCCCACCGCTTCACTCTCCTTCCCACCCCCACTTACCCTCCTCTCTGCCCCTCCCTTAGCATTCCCCCTCTTCCCCCCTTTCCCTAACGCCTTGGTGGAAACCTATATATCCATGAGGAAACGGAAGAGTCTTTGCACATGAACATGCTACAGTGTGGTGAAACCCGTCGTGCCAAAGAAATAAATCTGTGGAAGATTACCAATTGTTTTTATTCAGTATGAATACCGAGAACTTCCACCATATTCAGCCTGAAACAGTTATATTTATTGTCGTCCTAGTAGTTGTTACACTGTAGGTTTTCTCATGGCTTTTATTGACAAAATTCTCGACTTTTTTCATTGTGTTTTATTGAGCTCATGCTCATTTAGGAGCTTGATAATTCCTTAAAGGAAGAATTGTTTGCTTTGACTGGGACTCGAACCTGGATCCCTCAACATCATCTCATGGTCAGCTTAAAGGTGTGAGGATTAAACTCGTTGTGATATCGAGGAATCCAGATTCAAGTCCCGGTCAAGGCTTGTGATTTTTCTCTGTGGAATTGTAATACTTATGTACACTTGATGGTTGCTGAGCTGATGCAATAATGGTAATAATGAGATAGTTCATGGTATCTTCAAAGCTGAGCTCCTGGTTTTAATCTTTTTGTTCTGAATTGCGAGCGCATGCACCGTACTCATGAAGTGGCTTAACAAGACTGAGATAACATGTCTCTTACACGTTATTATCTGAAATCCTTTCAGCTATTTGCTAGATGGATCTGAATCTCTTTAATGTGGTGCTACAAAAGTTGTGAATATGTTTTCCACTCCAGAAGTCTGGTAATACCCAGGTATTTGATATAATTTTGACTTTGACCATTTTCCAACTCACTTGTTTTTCGTGCACTTTTTGACTATCGAATTCTGGAAATTACGTCAGATAGGGAACAACTAATTCAGTGTGGGAATGAAGGGGAAGTAATCAAGGGATAGAAGATACTCCCCCTTTGTGCCCATTATGCTTTGCACTCCTCTTGTGCTTTGCCGATCATCATTGTTGTCAGTCATTTTTATTTCTGCCTTTGCTTGAGCTTTTCTAGTAGACTTAATAGGGCAGAAAAGGGTAAAAGGGAAGAAGTAGATACTCTACTAAGTGGAAAACTTTTTTTATTGAGTATGAGCATGGTTTTGCTGCACTGTGGTATCATCAGATTAAATGTGAAAAATTCTTGTGTACAGGTTAATGAGTTGATGGAGGAAAGGAGTTAGTGGGAGAAGAGAGATTCAACGTCAAGTTTGTCAAGGAGTAGTGCTAGTGTGTTGATTGAATGGGTTGGGAGTGAGTAAAGGGTAAATAGCATTGTTTAGTTAATTGAAGGTGATCACTCCAATAGTCATAAATGTTTAGCTTTCTGGAAGAAAGGGTTAAAAAAGAGGGGAGGCTGTTGAGAGATTTAACCCGTGGCAGTGTTCTACTCAACAATATGGCTCAACCACTCAACACTGAGGCAATTCTCAATCACTCTACCACTAGTGTTTTTCTGACGAGGAGTTAAACCCTTACTCAAGAAAGAAACCCACACTGGATGTACTCAAGTAAAAGGTTATGGTGGAAATTAATCCCACGCCAGTGACCAACTTACACCAGGCACCCACAACTTCACAAAGTGGTTCACAGTGGTTTTGAAGTTGTGGGTGCTTGGTGTAAAGTAGGTCACTTTGTGGGATTAATTTCCCCATAAACCTCATACTTGAGTGTGTCCAGCTGGGGTTTTTTGTTGAACGAGTGTTTCACTTCTTGTCAGAAAAACACTAGCCAGTAAAGTGATTAAGTATTGCCTGTGGTTGTGCTATATTGTTGAGTTTATCCCTGGTGGGTACCTTGTATTGCCCCACTGTAGATTGACTAAAACAAGCAAATATTTTGATTTTATAAAACAACACCTTTTCAACAATTTACCCTATGAGGCTAGGAATGTTACCTTACTGAGGTTTAAGCATGCCCTTCACACATGGCTTTTGATAAAAGCATTTTATTCGACAAATGAATTTTTGGAGTGTAAAAATCCTGATATTAAATTTTAATGTGTTTGTATGTTTAATACCTGACAAAGACTATTACATTGTACCTTTGTTTAATGTCTAATAAATATATCTATCTATCTAATGCTGGTGAGATACTGAAAATATACATATATATTACTCATTTTTATGGCATTTAATTTTTTTATAGGAGGCATTTCAAAATTCAGAAAACGGTCGCTACATACGTCGCTCAGTGGATCTTATTGCTGATTCACTTATTGAAGTCTTACGTCGAGGCCCTGGCTCAGATGCAAGGCTTCAGGCTGCTCGCTGCTTAGGTAGACTTGGATATGCTCTTGACAATGATTTCAAAAGGTATGTACTGTTACCCTTTTATGTTGCTTATGAATGAGAACACTCAATAGTAGTGTTATAGTATCATACCACCGTACAGTGCATTGGTCTTTTGGAGGTTTTCGTAGTTTCTTTTGTGATAAGCTTCATGATGAGTTAAATATACATATTCTGATAAACATACGTATGGCCGGCCGTAAGTTTCGTATGGCCTGACCTGAAATTATGGCCTACGTCGATTCCAATCTTGAGGGGCCATATTGTATGGCTCGGTCATAAGTCTTAACGCTGATTTCACTGGTGAGTATGAGAATCTTTTGCGGTACAGTACGTTAAAATGACTACCAGCGCCATGGAAAATGCCATTTTTGCGGCAGTTACTGGAAGTATATCGAAAAAACGGACAATTGCAGAGCACAATGGCGAAAATTGTGGTAAACAAACCTAGACAAACGTTGTGGAATTTTTGTTGACCGGAAAATATCTGAAAATGGAAGGAGCGGAGTAAGTTACCCATTGTTAATTTTTAAAAATGACATTTAGTGCTATTAAATCCAATTCGGTGCTCGATGAACGCGTTCTCCATTTGCTCGAGGTGCCGACAATCATTGTGCTTTGCGAGATTCTATGTATATGATGTTTGTTCTATGATGACTATCATCCTGAAACATGCAAATGATAAATAAAGATGTAACCTAAGTGGTTAGGTAGTGTACTGGCCTTCCACGTCCTATTCTCGTGTACAAATTGCAGAGCATTCCAAAGTTCATTCTGATCCTTGGGTGTAATGGGGATTACACCATGGTGCAGTACACCGTCCTTCAGATGGGACGTTAAACCAGTTAAATCGTGGTCCCCTTGGCACCATTCGTAAAGACTAGGCTAATGCTGGTGCCGGGTTTCTATCCACCCTTCATCCTATATGTTCCCAATCCCTAGCTGATCCATTCCCAATGGAAGCATAATCAGTGTTTAGGGTGGATTTCACCCCCAATCATTTATTCCAATGCTATTATTTTGTCCACATCCCTATGTATGATAATTTACAATCGCAATAATCATCAATATCTTTTTATATAAAAAAGAAATATGTAACCGCCCTTCCTCCAATCCCTACCCTGTTAACAACTCATTAATTATTTTTTAAATTGCCTATGAATATTTTTCAGTGAAGTTACCATGAGAACTAAATATATAAAAGTTAAAGCAAGAAAAACCTGTAAAAATATTATCATTGAGCGGGAATCGATCGCAATATCACTCATACCTTAGGTGAGCACCTTATCCACTGGGCTATCACAATCCCTGAATTGTAAGTCGCTTCACATGAGTTACATATCGCAACATGCTTTTTCTAAGATTTTTAGATGCTTTTTTCTTAAACAATTACGGTGTCGTCTCACTTTGGCATATCGAATTAATAATCTTTAACTACCGAACCAGATATTATGAGCTTGATTGGCCACCCGACGGTCGTATTCTCCCTTGTCATGGGTGTATGTGAATGTCAATTTAGCATTGTGAAAGAAAAATCTTGTCCCTTGTTGAAAGTATTGGAAGACGGAACAAATTCCGAAAGATTTATTAGGGAAAGGGGCAAAATTCAGGAATTGTTGCACAAATGATGCATCGTGGTAAATGTAAAGAAGAAGGTTACTTAGATTGCAATTGATAACTTCGCTATGCATGGCTATAAATTAGAGAAACCTTATTTTTCGTCATTTTGCTAACTTAGGTCAATGATCTGGTATATTTATAACAGAACAAGATCAATAATTGATTCGCAAAATCAATTTATAACTTCGAGGTGGGAACTTTCTTATCGTATGGCCTGTCTTATGACGGCCTCTTAGGCAGGTCATAATATTATGGCCTTGAGGCCTTAGCTACCGCCCGACTTATGGCCTTTCGTTCGGATGGGAATCGCTCGAAGCCATACGTATGTCCCGAGGCCGTAGTTATGGTCAATTTCGACTTATTCATCATTATTTCGACGGCCATACGGTGATTGGAATAGCCCTGCAGATGTCAATTATCATAATAATATATCTATTGACTTCCTTGGGGAAGCTGTCAACTTTTGTTTGCATTTTTGCTAAAGTATATGGGTGCAAACAACTGACAGTTTACCGAATGTTTCTCTTGCACTCATTATCATCGCCATTATTTTGTGCTGCTATGTTCCAATCTGTACTAACTACTAACACCTAGAATGAAAAGATCCCAGTGTTACTGCTTCCGACTCTGTTGGCAGTAGGCAGGGCACATATATGCGATGTGCCAGCTCTAGACGAGCTCCAGAACAGATTGGTAGTAGACTTATACTTCGTTTCCACACAAGCTGTAAGGACCAACATGAAAACCCTACATGTATTCCCACTGTATTCACGTTTCAGCCATAACTCTGTGATTCACAACTTAATTATTGTAAACTTGCTCCTTAGATTTTCTGAGTGGCTCTTCAACAAGTACTCCACAGAGAGAGGGGAGGAAGTGCGACGCCTGCTGATGATTGCCCTTTTGGAAACATTGAAAGTTGATGCTCGTTCTGGTGGTGATGGTGAGAATAAAGGAGATGGATCTTTGGTAAAACTCAAGGACTTATCTGGGGTAAGTTTGTACTAATCACCCTAAGTGTACTTCAAGTTCTTAGATTGTTCAATCAATGAGTATTGTTTATTTTTTGTGTCTTACTGTCTTTATTCTTTTATTCAATAGAATTTTTAAAATTTATATTATAGCAAAATGTAAGAAGTTTTGATGGAAAGAATTTCTCTGTCCAATGAAAGTGATTGTGAAATTGCTCTTACTTAAGTCTTATTATGTATCTGATGAAGTACCATATTTGCACAAATCTAAGGTGATTGTTTTTCCCTCCTGGACTTGCGAGAAAAGTGGTTTCATCTTACAATCGGAAGCAAAATCCTCGACTTCCATTGAATTAAATAATCTAGATATTTATGTTTGCCAATTTAGGTGCGTGCATAGTAAAATTATTTGAGTTAAAGTTTCATAAAAATTACCTCAACGCACAAACTGTTTGTATGACTAATTACAATTTGCCTTGATTGGATTGTAAAAAGGATCAACACTGTTGTGGTGAAAGCCACAACAATGTTGGCATATTGGATACCAAGCAACGTTACGAGCATATATTTGCATTTCACCGTTTAGATCAATTCTGTTATGAACACCCTTATGGTTATAATTTACCTTAATTGGATTGTAAAAAGCATAATGCCATCGTGGTGTAAACTGCAACAATGTCAGAACATTGGATCCAGAGCAACGTTACAAAAGCATTTTAGTTTTCTGCCGATGAGATAGGTCAATTCAGTCATGATCAAATCCTTAAGATCATTGTGGTGGCAGAGAAGTGAACTCATTACACTGCAGCATTTAAAAGGAAAGTTATAAATTTGCAGAAAAAATCCAATTCTGCTGCCACAAGAGTATTTGGGATTTCTGAATGTAATGTTTGACACTGGAAACTATATTCAAATAAGATTTTCATTTGTGCAGCAACAAGGAGAGCATTTTCAGGACCTCGAAATGGAAGGCGTAACGAATGAGAAACTAAAATTTGATAATTTGTGGCCCTAAGGGCTACCAGCATCGACTGAAATAATGCAAGTGAAAGCAAAAGAATCAGCTTGGAATTTTGGAATTCTGCAGACAGAATTTAAAGCTAGTCTATATTGGATACAAAAGTTCGTGTCTCATTAGGTATTTTCTCTTCGTCAGCGAACTTTAATTTGCCAAAAACTCCCACTGAATTTCTGAAGAGAAACTAATATGAATTCCATTGTTTTGTGATAAGAAAATGATAAAAAAAGTATCTTCTCGGCCAAATCAGTAATGCTGACCAGACACCAGTTTACTCCTATATGTACCCATTATGTACGCGGTGCCAAAGAAAGGAGAAAACGTGAAGATACTTTTGGCCGGTGCTGAAAAACAAAGACTAACAGTGATGCTGTACTGTACTGCTGTTGGTTGTAAACTGCCACCATACATAATGCTAAAATGTAAGAATGTACCCAAGGGTGAGAATTTTCCTTCATGAGTGATTGTAAGAGGAAATGAGAAAGGGATGATGATGAGAAAAATGGCAGAAGAATGGCTAAAATTGGTATGGTTCTGACGACCTTCTCAAATTAGTCTGTACTTGTCCTGGACTCATATCGAGTGCACGTTACTCCAGCTGTAAAGGATGGAATGAAAGAAGCAGATAGTGACTTTGCTGTGATTCCAGGAGGTATGGCATCTTAGCTGCAGTCTTTGGATGGATACATTAATAAGCCTTTTAAAGATCAATTGAAAAGGTCTTATTTGGTTATTGGTTGGCATCAGAAGAATGGGAGCTGACACCATCTAAACGCATAAAGAGGGCTAGTGTTTGTCAGTTAGTGCATTGGATTCTAGCAGAATGGAAAGGAGTGAAATAGGAAGTCGTTGTAAAAGCATTTAAGAAATATGGTATTTCTAATGTTATGGATGGAAGTGAGACTAACAAAGTATATGATACAATAAGATGATGAACTTTGTCAGAGCAGTGATAAAGAATCAAGTGAAAATGATGAAAGTGATTGTGAATGTAACTAAAATGATTTTTTGTGAATGTGAATTATTTTGGGCATGTAAATTAAGTAATTTAGTGGAAGCATTTTCTTTTAAAAAATTTTATTTAAAATTTTACCATGTTGATCTTTCTATAATTTTACAATATACATAGTAAGGAATTGTGAATACACTTAATATGCTTGAATTATATATTTTTGTTTTTCTACAAACATGCATAAATGTTGATAAACTGAATTCTTAAGTATTTTATTATTTATTGCTATCATTAATTATTATTCAAAATCAATTTTTTTCTCTTGTGGAGTTCCAAAAAAGGGGTCTTAGAATTGGGATCATCTGAGATTCATGCAAATACGGTATGCCATCTTGGGAAGCTTTAGATGATGTGGTGCAAGCTATTTGAAAAAATACCCTTACATTGCCTTTCATGTATCTTTATCTAATGTACAGGCCTGTTGTTATTTGAGATATTTAATATGAATTGTTGAGTATGATCATATTTAAATGACTTAAGGTCACCAACATTATCAGTTTATGGAAAATCAACTTGTCTGTACGCTTCTTGTGGTTTTCTTTCTGGTAGTTTCATCAGACCTGTAGCCTAAACATTCTAGTGATTCAGTGTTATTTGATTTAACTAAGTTTTGGTATTTTTATTTTGAAATTTCCCCAGAATACATCTACAGCCCCCCCTCTAGTGAGCTATACCTTATATCCATTTTGTTTTTAATTATTCTACATATATGCATGTTTCTGAATTTCTATTATTCCTTTCTAGCATTTAATGTCTCAGCTGCAGACAGCGCTTGAAAATACATGGCTTCCAGAGCTGCTTATTGCAACAGTGGATGTTTTGCTCTTCTTGGCAAAACTCTGCCCTGTGCCATTTACAAAGCACTTTAGGGTAAGTGTATTGAAGAATAGATAAGGGAAAGGATGTAGCCTTTTATTCTATGTTGGAGATATATCATTCATGGTGGCTATCTATCATCAAAAACCAGAAAAACTCCTAAAAATTGCTAACTCTTGAAGAACTTCAGAAATTCTTCTTCATTTTGGTAAAATTTGGGTATTTCTACTTGACTTGGCTGGATTTAGTTATGGCACCATACATTGCTGGGGTAATTTGCCAAATTTCAAACTTGGTGCGATGCAAAGTTTCTGTGAGCATTACACTGTTTCGTGTCAATCACTGATATTTGACCTCTTTGCTATTCATATCTTACAGAAGGCACCCATTGAAATTCAACAGGGGGAATAATTTGCTAATGACAAGGTATAGGATAAAAAAATATATTTGCTCTTCTAAGCATATAAGCTTAAAATGGTGATTTCACAAACTAAACCCCAAACTGCACAGCATTTTTGTCGTGTACTGGATACAGCACTGTTAAAGGATGTCTGCCATCTTAGTACTTGATGTTAGCCGCTAGTGGCACTAGCAGAAATGCCCATTGATTCTCAACGACAGAGATGGAAGTGAAAAATAGTATACTAATTCTATTCAAACAGAAGTGAAACAGACTTCTCATTAATCATCTTAGTTTTTTTAAGAAGTGGAAATTGCCCGTTTTGCCTATTAACGATACATAGTATGAAGCTACATATTTTAATACATTTTTTATTCTTAAAACCGTAAAACTAGAAAAGTATACCAGTTGCTCAATGGAGGGCATGGGGAAGATCGCCAGTTGTTTATTAGTACTTCTTATGGGCTGTGGCTAGGCATAGGGAAAATTTTCGAATCTTCTTTTTAATCATTAAGAAATAGTTAAATGGATTTTTCTGTAATCAAAGAATTATTTAGTGCTAATTCACCATTAGAGATAAAGTTCTGTGATATGCTTTTTATGAAAACTCATTGGCTTCATAGCTGTTTCTCTGAAGTTTTACCTTCTCATCATGAAAATGGAAATTGTTGACAAGTTTAGTTGTTTGTAATGTTGTAATGCATTATTTCTCCTCTAGGACACTGTTGACATCCTAGTTGGATGGCACATTGATGGTGGGCAGCCTCATTGGGTCTGTACATATGCATCCCAGACGTTGCGGAAACTGCAACCATTTTGGCTGAATGACCTGGGATTTTCTGTGAATTTGCTGGCTCAGTTTATTGAAGATGTTGAAGCATTTGGAGAGGTTAGTGTGGTTAAAGATTTTTATCTTCTGGACTTTGCCATTCAGATAATTTTGTATTTTCCTATTTCTCTTCAAGATTTTATTGTTGACTAATGCTATTGTTTCTGTCGTTGCCTTATTTTTGGCTTTTAAAGGCCTTTTCCATTTGCTACATGTCACATATATTTTCAGTAAGTTATCAGTATCTTACATCTGGAGTATTATGCATATAGTTTAAAGAAAATGTAAGATGGAATATTATTGTTCTGAATACTGTCAAACTTCACCAAATGAGGCTTTCAACAATGTGGATTCCATTTTTATGTGGTGTTCAAACATGTACATTTCTTCATTACCAGTGGGATGGTGATTCACTTTTACATGGTTTTCTCAATTGTCATTTTTAGGAGTTTGTTATGGGCCCCAGCATGCACCTTGAGACTTTTTTTGCGTGCTGATATTGTGGTAGTGATCAGTTTTATTTTTTGTGTGCTTGAAAATCATCTTACATAAGTGGTATTTTTTTTTGTATGCATTATAAAATCTGCGCTGGGTTGCCATGGTATTCATAGGAAAAAGGTCAATGGTAGATTCATTTTAGCTTTCATCTAGATGTCGGACATTGCAAATGGTTGTATAAAAATTACACTGGCTGTTGAAGTTAAGCATTATTTCTGCATTAATTGGTGAAAACTGAGGCACTTTTATTGTTTCATTTGTCTAGGATCTCCTTCAGTCAGAGTCTGGGCGTTCTAGTCCAGAGGACAAACCGCCATCAAGCCCAGAGGATCTAGTTTTCCGCATCACTCAGCTGATCAAGTAAGGGAAAATCTTTTCTCTAGGACTAGCATATTGTAGCATACTAACACCCTTTCAGATTTGGTATTCCGTAAGAAGTATATTTGGCACTTGTGTGGCAGACAGGTGAAAATTTTTATGCTAAATTCCTGGTTACATTTTTTTATTCTACTCCTGCCCTTGCAATTCTCAATGAAAAGTATTTTTTTGATCTTTCTACCAATATATTCGAAATGATTTAGCTCTTCTAATGCTTGAACTGATCATCTGTCATAGAACCTTTCACTGCCTGCCAAGTGCAGGTTGGGTTTACTATTTTCATGTAGTATTTAATGCTCATTTTTTCATCCAATGGTCGTTTAATCCTAAGATTGGTTGACTGCAGCCCTCCATCCTTTTAGGATGTCTACTCCCTGCTTCTCCACCTATGCATTTTCCTGCTTCCTACTCCCCCCTAAGGATCTCACGTTCCATGTCCCTGAATTTTCACTGCTCTCAAATTTTAGGCTGCATGGAACCAAGGGAAATCCCAGTGGTTGAGAAATGTAGTTCTCAAAACATTGATGGTGGATGGTTGAGGGCTGCAGTTGACAAAACTACAGTTGATAAGGGAAACCTGTAAAAAATAGTTCTGTATATGATGTATATATAGAACTTTTTTTACAGGTTACGAAACAAAATGATTTAACACTAATAAGATGTTCATCACATTGGCAGCTCCAAGGGGGGGCAGTAGGGGCAATTGCCTCCCCCAAAACCCAGGCATATTTTATTTATTTTTTCATAGACCTAAAACTAAAAGCCAAAATTATTTTTTGCTGTGAATTACGATTGTAGGCATATGTCTTAAGCTAAATAAGAGTTCCTTTTTCATTGTACGCATAGTTTGTGATGATTTTCGTTTTCCTGGGAAGTATTACATACCTCCAGAGCCTGTGATTGCCCCCCCCCCCCCCACCCCCCCAGAACCTCTGGTCTTCTGGAGCTGGCTCGGTTCATCATGAATGTCTCATTAGTGTTATATCATTATCTGAATTGTTAAAGGAAAACTTTTATTGTTCAAGTTACATGGTTATTTATTATTTTTACTTTACTTAGGAACTGTTAGTGGAATGGTGGGTGTGAAATTCACAGTTAAAAATCATTCGCCTGGACTGGGATTCGAACCCAGACCCCCTGATTTCGTGCCGAGTGCTCTACCATCAAGCTACCCAGGCGTCATCTCTCACTGTGAATTTTATGGAGGCTTTTAAGGAGCGAGATAAAATAATAATAAAGCCTCCATAAAATTCACAGTGTGAGATGACGCCTGGGTAGCTTTACTGGTAGAGCACTCGGTGCGAAATCGGGGGGTCTGGGTTCGAATCCCAGTCCAGGTGAATGATTTTTTCACTGTGAATTTCACACAATTGTGTGACCACTAGCGGGTGACTCCGTTAAAGTTACTGGGTGGCCAGTTCCACAGTTCTTGGAATGCTGGGGTTAGTTAACATTTGAGAAAATACTTTGCTATTCCACGGTTTTATTTCACACAAAAACTGTAATTACAAAGTATTTTTTCATATTTACATTGTTAAAGAATTCCACAAAGTAGAACCTGAGACAGTTTCTTCCTGGGGTTAGGGCTTGTGAAGGTCCATGAAGAGAAAGAAAGTGGTAGTTTGAGATTTTTCTCTATATTAGCAGAAACAGTTCACTCAAGTCATTAACATAGTGTCCACATTCTGGAAAGTCAAGGAAAAAAGTTTTGGTCAGGGAAAATCAGGGAAACACAAAAAATGTGGAAAGTCAGGGAAATCTTCCCCAATGATGGATTTGAGGGGATATTTTTATGCTCTAGTCTGCAGTAACCCAGACTATTGTAGCATTTCTTATTAAGGTATTTTTAAACAAGAAGTGCACAGCAATTCTACAATTTTTGTTGTGCCCTTGTGTCATTTCTTTTAACTATTTTATGTTATTCTTTTTTTATTTCAGTTCTAGGATGCTTGCTTGAAACTCATAACAATGGCTAACAAGCAGTGTACATTTAACACTCTTTGGCTAGACAGTAAAGTTTTTCCCAAATTTAGTGGTTGGTTAGACCATTGGTTGGATTGATTGGTTGGACCATTGGTTAGACCATTGATTGGTTGGTTGGAATATTGGTAAATGATGCAACTTCAGCATATTGTAAAGTGTGTCGTAAATCGTTCAAACTTAGTAATATGGGTAAACAAGCAATCATTTCTCATGCTAAAGGACCTACTCATGTAAAATACATGAAAGCTAAGTCTTCTCAGCCAACAATTTCTTTCTTTGCAAAGAAAGATGCCTCTACTCCATCTCCACTTGAAGATGTACAGCCAACAGTTGGCACTACATCCACAGCTACAAAAGAATTAGCAGTGCCAGGAACAAGTCAAATGAGTTTAAAGACTTTCAGTGTGAATGAAGATGATGTTACATTGGCTGAAGCCATATGGGCTATCCAGCTTGTCACAGGGAAGATGTCTCTCAACTCTTGTGATGAAACCTCCACAGCATTCAAAACAATGCTCCCTGACAGTAAAATTGCTCAAAACTTTACTATGGGGAAGACTAAGGCTTCCTATGTTATAAATCATGAATTAGCCCCATATTTTAAAGAAAGTTTGCAAAATGGCATAAAACAGTGTTCTGACAAAGTTGTTTGTTTTGATGAATCATTAAACAAATTTGCCCGAAGAGGACAAATGGACTTGTAAGTTTTTGGGATGTAAATCTTCAAAAAGTTTCAACAAGGTATTGGAATAGCATATTTTTAGGCAGGGCAACTGCAGATGGGTTTATACGTGGACTCTCCTTACCTTTAGGAAATATTTTGCAAGTCTCAATGAATGGGTCGAATGTTAACCTCAGTTTTATTAAAAAAACTTGAAAATCATTTGCAAGTGCTAAATCCAGAGGGCAAATCTCTTCTTGACATAGGTATATGGAGTTTGCATACAGTGAATGGAGCCATGAAAACTGGGATCTCCAAAATTGACTGGGACCTTTTTCATTTTTTCGGATCTCTGTACAATCTTTTTAAAGATTGCCCTTCTCGAGGTGCTAAATATACAGACATAACAACGAGCACCGCATTTCCTCACAAGTTCACTGCAATAAGATGGTTGGAAAATGGATACTGTGTTGATCAAGCTCTTAAAATATTTGATCACATTGACAAATTTGCGAAATAGTACACTGAAGAAAACAACAAAAACCTTCAATACCTTAGAGAAGTTGTAAATAATCCACTACTTAAGGCGAAATTTAGTGCTTATAGAAGTAATTTGTCAGATGTTGAACCTTTCCTCTGAAGATTTCAAAGTCAGAAACCTATGGTGCATTACCTTTTTATGTCGCTTGAAGAACTTATGAAAAACATAATGATGAGATTTGTTAAGTCTGAAAAGATAGCTGAAGCAAGTACTTCCCAAAAGTTAATAAATTTAGACTTATAAGATAGTGCCAATCTGCTTTCAGTAGAAAAATTGGATATTGGTTATGCTGACAAGAGCTTAGTGAAACAAGTTCAATGTTCTGAAAAGGAAAAAGTTACTTTTAAGAATGAGTTCAAAAATCTCTTGATCACCATGTTAGTAAAACTCGGAGAAAAAAATCCTCTAAAATCACATTTAGCAAGGGGTCTCACTGCCCTAGACCCTAAAATGATATTGCTCAAATCCAGTTTGGCAATGAAAAGGATTGATGTCGTTCTTGAAAACTTGTACAGCCATACAAGAATTTGTGATAAAAGTGCTGAAAAGGCCAAATGACAGTTCTGTTTGCTAACCAATGAAGCTCAGAACAATGCAGGAATCAACAAACAAATTAATGACTTCACTTCTAAAAGAACGGATGACTTGGAATTGGATGAATTTTACTACAATCTTTTAGGAGAAGATGAGAAATATGAATATCTCTAGTCTGTAATGAAACTTCTTTTCATTTCATCCCATGGTAATGCATTTGTTGAGACAGGCTTTTCTATTAAGAAACTCTTAAAAAGAGCAGTGCCATAATTTATTACTTGAACTAGCACTTCTCATGTATTTATATTTGATGAAAAAAATACATTAAACATCTTAGACAATTAGAAAATTGATAATTAAGAAAGGATGAATAAGGCAGGGCTATTTACATTATATTTGTTATTATAGCAGCCATTGAAACTATCTAATTAATGTAGCATGATTATTTAAAAAAAATGATATTTTCAACTGCTTGGACTTCCTCTGCCTATTAATAATATTATGCACTTTATTTTCAATTTTCTGCAGTTCCTCAAGCATTTGCCTACAGAAATCACTACCTACTAAGTAATTTCTTAGAGTTTGAACAGCACACACTGTGTGCTGCGAAACGTCAGGTTTCACACCTGGTCATAGTGCGCGGGGTACACCCGAAAAAAAAACAAACATACAATGAAACAACTGATCATCAATTGCATTAATCAATCAGCCGCAGCAAGAAGTGTTGGGTCATGAAAATGTTTCGTAGTTTTCATTTTTATTTCAGTATACTTAAATTTTCCTCATTATATAATGCTAATATTAGCAAATATATTTTTTCTAAAAATGATTATTTGCGAATTAACCGCTTCCCTCACGCGCCCGAGTATACTCGGGCAAAGTTATTTTGACATGCAGGTGGCCTAATTATCTTAAGTTAAGGGGCAACATTCAGAAATTATTGAATAATTCATTAGTTATTTGGAATAAAAATTTAAGTAAAAAATATTCGCATTTGCCTCAGTTTAATGCTTCTGAATCTGAAATAAAAATTTATGAATTTTTTTTACCATTTTTGTAAAAAAAACCTGTCAGGGAAGTGGTTAAAGCTTTTGGGTGTCCAAACGGGTGAAAGGTTCCACTTCTTCTGGCGTTTTGATATCTGAGATGGCCCTCGTCGTTAGGGGCGTCAACAGATTCGCCGGAAAAGAAAAATATCTTTCAGCAATTTACGAAGTTAAAACCAGATATTTATTATAATTTTTATGCATATAAACAGTAAAAGAATGATATTATAGAAGTATCGCTAACTGGATTGAAAATGCCTTGCATAAAAAAATAGTAAGCTTCATTTCATAGCTTGAATCATATCTGGCAGATTACGAGTTGATGTAGTTCAAATTTCTGTTACTAGTGGCGCTGTATTATGAGTACTATTCCCGCCACATTCAAATTCTTCCTTAAAACAGGTCCCATTGCTGCTTTCTTTCGTATATTTTCCACATATATGTACACGACAAAGTCAAAAAGTGTTTTTACAAAGGATGATATGCATGAGTAATGTACTTAACCCTTTCGCGACGGGGACGTGGAAAACTTTTTTGCTTTGCCAGTACGGAGCTTTCACTACGCTAGGATCTTCACCGGTACCTATTTCCCTAACTTGAGTCGGGGGCTAGAGGGGTGTTGAACCTTTTTGCTCGGCCACCGGGCTGAGATAATCTCCGCTCTTTTCCGCTTAGGGTGCCCATTACGGCATGCGGTCGCGGTCAACTATTTTTTATGCGATGGTTTTGCTATAAACATTGTTGATACAGCCTCGATATTTATTTAATCATAAATGAATTATTCTTGTTTTTCAATGACTTTTCAGCTTTTAAACAAAATCTATCGTTAATATTAAGCTCTTTAGCAACAAAAATCGTATCAATGGTTAAGATTCCTTTACACACAAACTACGTTAAAAATAACAGTAGAACTCCGTTTTAAATTTTTGGTTGTAGTTCTAAACATAAGCAATGCACTTACAATGCTCAATTTGCCAATAACACAAAAACCTTTAAGTTTGTTATTCCACTACACCAGCAAGCAACTGACCGCGGACCCCTGCTGTGAGTGGGGCGCGCACTGCGAGGAAGGGTCGAGGTAATCCCCTCCCGCGAACCGAGAAATGGTACCAACGGCGTCCCGAGAAGAATTCCTTTATAAGAGGTTTATGGCACCAACTGAACAGTCATACCATAGTTTATAACTTTTTAAAGTGAAAAATTAATCGCACAATTACGTTCGTCTTTGTGTCGCGCTACTCACACGGATGAAAATAGTTTTTTAATCGCAGTAATACGATAAGTTTTAACCATTTTACGTGCTTTAGTAATTTAATGTATATTAAACTGGCTTGGTTTACTAATGCACGTAAAATGGTTAATATATATTGTATGACTTTGTTTAAAAACCTATTTTTATCAACGTGAATAGTCCAACACAAAGACGAACACAATTGTGCGATTAATGTTTAACTTTAAGAAGTTATAAACTATAGTATGACTGGTCAGTTGGTGCCATAAACCAACCGCGGTGAAGGGTCGGACTCTGAGTTCGGGTGCCTTTTCGGGTCGCATCCCTGTTTATAGTACACACCTTTTAGGCTTGCTTGGGGCTAGCTTAGCGGCACGACGTGCTATCACGTCGTTCGTTCGCTTGCGTCGAAAAATTTACGACGCTCTATCACGTCGTTCGTAGCGAAAGGGTTAAGAAGTGAATTTTATTTTTTGAAAGTGTGTGTTGTGGTGCAAATTGCAGGAAAACTGAAAAATATATAGTCTAAATTTGGGGTTCTGCATATGTTGGAAACATAGGAAATTGAATGGGACTTTGCAAAAGTGGTGTAAATTGTGGGAAAACGTAATTTCCGTAAACGGAAATACTAGGTTTCACTGTATTTGAATCACTCTATTAATAAGTCAGTTGTAACTTTGTTCCTCGGAAATGATAAGATAAATGTATATGTTACATGTTACCATTTAAATATTTATTATGTTTAAATGTAAAGTTCCATCAATATCATTGTTTTTCAATTAATAATTTAACAAAAGTTGGTTGGTGGAGACTGGAATTTCCTTTTCTCTTCCTTGTAAAACATGCTAATCGACGAATTAACTTGACACTCAGTTTTCGTGAGTCAGGGAAATTTTCCTTAGTAGGTCAGGGAAAGTCTGGGAAACTTGAGATAAAATTTCTTTGGACACTATGCATTAAGCAAATCCCATACTCATGAAGCTTTGTAAAACTGACTCGCTCTTGCCTCCTTTAATTGTGCATCCCCGTGCTTGGTATGCCCTCTTAATTCCTCTGAACTCCTGTTAGCCTCTCCAAATTTGGACCCTCTTCCCTTGTGTGTGCCTCCTCATTGTCCATCCCTTGTGAGAATTCCAAATCATGCCACAAGGATGGCAAGGAGTCATGTTCTTGGGGCCCTAGGTGTTTCTCATCAAGCAGTGAGCAAATGAGGTTTGCATGGCTGGCTTTGTTGCAAAATGTAAGCCTAGCTCAGCAGATGGGAGTTGATGAAACAAGGAACCTTATCACAGCACTTCACTCCTAATGAAATGTTTATTTATCTTGTAGGGTGTTTAATACAGTGGTTCGGAGCCTTGGTGAAGGGTTAACCCCGGCAGTGCCCCCAGCTCCACAGAGTCCTGTTACGTGGCCATTTCTTGTTGATGGCCTACAAAAAGTTCTAAAAGCTGTTCATTCTGCTCTTTCTCCACCAACAACATCCCATCAAAACTATGAAGACCTTCTTGTATCAGGTAAGTTGGTACACTGAAGTAGACTTAAATTAACGATGATTGGTGTGACAGGACTTCTTTTCTCATTCTCTTTACTAAATCCCTGGTTTGCAGATCATGTAACTGTTCGGAAGAGCGCCCTTGATTTCAACTACTCCTTGATTTTATATGTAAAGAATAGTTTAAGGTATGATAGAAGCCTTGTGTTAGATGATAGGCAAATGAGTAGAGGCTCTTTATCACCATTTATTTACCTGTCAATTACATGTAAAATAAATTTGGTATTGCACCCAAAGTTAACTTTCATATTTGCGAATGGTGTCCACAATTTAATGAAAAATTAAGATAAGAAATAGTTATATACCTAAGTGGATATTTTTCCCAGAGCAATTGTGTTTCTGGATGAATAGTTCTCGGGTGTCCAGCCGGGTAATTGTGTTAAACTGCACTGATGTTTCAATGGCGCAGTCTGCCATTGTCTTCAGGGTGAATGATTTTTGCCAGTATTGTCATATATTTATAGGGTCACATTTTTGGTCAGGTTTTCCCTGATTTGTCAGTTTTTTCCCACCATTCTTTTAGCATTCTCAGAGCAGGTTTCCAAGCACTGTTAAGTTGTAAACCTTTGTGTTGGTTCAAGTTTTTACTTTCCAGCCTGATCTCCAGTGCTTCCTTCACAATGCAAACACAATAATCCCTTGTTTTACAAAGCACTTTGGTGTTGGCAAAGCCGATCGTATGGCCATTTTCCAGGCTGTGTTCCGCCACCGCCGATTTTTCTGTATGGAAGAGTCTGATGCACCTTTCGTGTTCCTTCAGGCATGTTCCTATGGTGTGTCCAGTCTCACCAATGTACACCTTTCCGCATTCACAAGGGATGCTGTATACTCCAGGTGTCTTCAGCGGCAGGTTGTCTTTTGCGGTTCCTAGGATGTTTTAAGGTTTGCCATTGGTCTGTGGGTTGTCTCGATCCCATGCTTAGCTAGTATCCTAGAGATCTGATTGGATACTTTTGGGATGAAAGGGAGATAGGCTCTGCTTCTGGGTTTGGTCTGTGTCGTCTTCTGAGTGATGGTCCTTTTTAGGGACAAATGGATCTCCCTGTCTGTATATCCATTGGTACGAAAGGTCTTCTTCAGGTGCTCAATTTCAGAGTTTTGGTTCCCATTATCTGACACCACCTTCACACAGTGGAACAGCATAGTCATCACACCTATTTTTTGTGCAGGATGGATTGAAACGTCGGTGCAGTTTAACACCATTACCCAGCTGGAATCCCGAGAACTATTCATCCTAAGCATTTGCCGGGAAAGACTTAGATCCTACAACAATGGTGTTTCTGTATACTTAAAATATATTTTCTTTAAATATTTTTCTCAGAGCAAGAGTTGTGCTATTCTGCAACTTGAACATTTTTTCGAGTTATTTTAGGTTTTTAATTGACTTAGATTGTCTACCTAATTGTATAAGTTGGAAAGTGGTGCTGTTGTGGCTGGTTAATTATAGCTGTTGGCATAGGTTGTAACCTCACCCGGTCACATTTTCCTTTCATATTAAAATAAAATTAAATCCTTCCTGAGGACACAAAATATCAAATGATTACCTCCTTGCTGAATGGGATTTAAAGGTGATTATAATACAAACACCTACAAATAAAACACTTCATATAACCTCTAAAATAACACTCAACAATTTTTAATGAAAAGAAGTTAAACCTTCGTTTAAATAACATCAATATTCAAGAATTTAATAAGTGGTAGGATATTTGGCCGAATTTACAATCTTATCCCTTTTTATTCCAATTTTGTTACGTTTAAATTACTTTTCCACCAGCAAACAAATTTTATTCACAGAGGTTATTATAAAGTTCGTAAAGGTACTTTCTTTTACTGTTTTTAAGGCTACACTTATCGTGATCTGGATCTTCCTTTCACTCTCTGCGGCTACGGGTCGGGGCTTCCAACTTCCTCTCTTTTTATTGGCGTATTTGGGCCATGTGCCTTATATTTTAAGTATTCTTCCCGTTTCTTTCACGGCCTTAAATTTTGGTAATGCTCTTCCTTTGGTAACCTTTGTACCTTCTATTCCCCGTTTCCTGCCGTCTTATCTCCAGACTTTCTCACGATTCTTCTTTCTGCGTGCCTTTACGATCTTCTTGCCTTTACTTATCTCCCTATATTGTTATCTGTTTATACCTTAAGCATCCCCCGTTACCTATTATTATCTATTTGTTTATTTCCGTTGTCCTTAACTCCTCTGATGTAAATATTGATTCTATTTTGGCGTCCTTGGTTTTTTATTGTTAAAATGTGATTTATTAAGATATTTCTATTATTTATTTAATTTGAGCTTTATTTCCGGATTTGTTATGGTTGTTCGGTTACAAGATACTAAAGTCAAAGTAAGAATACAATGCTGGTTCATCATGTAGTATGACATCGGAGACTTATGCCTGTTGTTCATGGTATAATTTTACATAAAAGAGTTTCATAAAAATGTTTTTGAAATTTTATGAACCGTACGTAAAATGTACTTGCTTGCTCACGGTAAAGATATTCATAAAACCACAATGTTGACCAATCTGCCATCTATGAGACACTTTGCGAGCACTTGAAGTGATAAATGCACTCTTTTGGATTACTGTTTGGTTAAAAACTATGTATATAATTTACTTTCTTACTTTCTGACCACCCTCAATGGCGCTAAGACTTTTTTTATACATCTACACTCGTATTGTATTTAATGTGAGAGTATGAATGATCAGGCGAAAGCATTAATAGCAATAATTGCCATGAATTGATAGTTCCATGAACTTCCAGTTTACTCTTTCCTTGTTTGGCTTATCATGGATGCGAGATTATCAACGCAATGAGCAGAACATCTCATTGGTTGTTGCGTAAAATGGTTTGATGGAAATACAACATTATATATATAAAACTAGGTTTCATAAAACGGTTTTATCGTTAGCAAGCTCATTTTTATAAAATTAGTCGATTTTTTAAAATGTTTTACCGAAAACTTTACCGTGAGCAACAGGCATTAGCTGGTACTGGCATTTTTGAATGGTGTACACTTCCATGTGTGTTGCATGGAATATTCTTACTTTCATTTGTGTTACATAGTACCTATATTCTCCTTACAAGTGTTTTTGTTTGATGTATCTCTTCAATTCATTCCCACCGAAGTGAAAGTTACGGAAGACCTGACTCTAGTTTCTTCAATACAATATAATACCTATGTTTTATTTTCCATTCCAATGTTGGTGATACACTAATATAGATTATGCATCAATGTTTAGCATTGAAGATTACTAAGTTTTTTTCCACAGGTATATGAATAAACTTGATGCCATGAATTATGAGCAATGTCAGCATCTATGTCTGGCAGTTGGGAAAATCCCCTCAGTAGTGACTTTCCCATGTAGTTTTTTGCCGGCTTATGCTATTATGCATATGAAATGGCTGTATAATATATTTTTTATTAATCTTTCCTATTAATATATGTTTATTTTTTTGCAAACCTTTACTATTTACATCATTATTTCAATTGTAGACAAGTTCATTGTTCCTCTGGCCACTTGTTGTTTGAGTTGGTTGCTAATTTAGTAACAGAATTATGTCAATGCACTAGGAATGAATACTGATATACGTTTTTTTTTTTCAGCCAACGAATGTGTTTGTCTACTTTTGGCTCTAGTGCACTCTCGATTGGGAACTTCAGTGATAGAAACTCTGAAGACATTCTTATTCTCTCAGATAACTCTTACACCATCACTCTCACATCCAGCAAGAGTTTCCATGCTAGGCACCATTGCCAAGGTAAAATTAAAATCCCTGAATAAATTTTTTTAAAGGTATTTAAATATTGTTATTTTAATTAAATTACTTTTAATGATTAATTAGATATTTCATATTTAATTTCATTGAGCTGAAAATCTTGTTCGTTAAGTTAATCCAGGAATAACTTTAAAAAAGGACAAATTTGTAATGTTATATGTATTACATGAGCCTTGAAGTTAACTGGAGGAAACAATTATTTTTTTCTTTATCTTACATTAGCATGTGAAATGTGTGCTAATGAATATGTTATTTGGTCATAAACATCTTAAGAACTTGTTCCATCAAGACTGGGATAAAAAGTTGATTTTACTGCTAATTTATTGTGGTTTTCACTCATTTTTCAATAGTCAATTGATTGTGTTACTCATCAATAACCTACATTTTATATTTTTAAATAATAAAAAGTATATGTACTGTGTCTGAAAATGTAAATTTGAAGTGCTGGTCATTTGAGCTTATACCCTTTGGCATTGGGAAATCTTCTTTATGCTATTATATTCAATAGGTTGCGTTGATTCTACAGAATCAGATACAAATTTTTTGCTAAGCTTGCATCAACATTAGCCCAAGGAAGTTTTTAAAACAAAAATAAATTTGATATCTTTGTTTGTTCAAAGTTTATGGTGAAACTTTTCAAATATTTTAATACCTCAGACATACTTTAAAAGCAGCTCTCAAAAAATATTTCCTAGTATCATCAAAAGGAACATGTCCTATAAATACACCATTTATAACTTGAATAGTTTGTATTGGACATGTGAGTGAGTCAGTCATTCAGTCGTAGCCTGTATTAGTTTTCGAGATCATTGAATGTAAAAGTGTATGAATCTATAAGTTGATGAATGTTTTATTTTCAGACTGTAAGAGAGGTTAGTTCAAACCTGCCTTCTCAACTGGTTCCTGCATTGATTTCTCCAATTCCTCCGGATGCGTCTCCACTCCTGGAATTGAGGTTTGGGGCGAGTTGTCCAGGAAATCTCGACTGTCCATGTCGCACTGCAACTTCAGAGAGAAAAGGAGCAGGCGGTGAAGGAGAAATGCTTCTAGCTGTCCATCATGCCCTGCTCAGTCTGAAAAATGTCCCTCTCCTGCAGGAAGCTTACAGGTATGTTTGGTGGCTCTAGGACCCAAGGAATACACTTAGAAGAGCATTAAATCTTGGCTTTGAGAATAAATGTCCATTCATGTACATTCATGCCTTGTGAAGGCTTCTGCGGCTTACTGAATTTGAAGATGTATGTCTTCTGGGTTTCTACCCACATATGTTTCCTGGGTGTCTACCTTCTTGGGAAGAAACCCTGAAGACATCTTCATATTCATGCCTTATTTAGCACAAGGAATGTCTTGATTGATTGATTATTTGGGGAGGCGTCCAACAGCTGAGATCATTTGCACCATCAAGGACAGGTGGGTTGGTGGCTGAAGGAAGAGTTATAGGGGAATGGAGGAAGGCTGGAGAGAAACCCAGCATTGGCATTAGCCTGCTCTTAACAAAAGGCACTAATGGGACCACGCTTTAATAACCCATCCAACGGGCAGAGTACTGAATTTGTCATGCTCTCCACATGACACTCAGGGGATGTCTTCCTCCATGTCTTACAACTATGCCCTACTCTGCAGTGCTGCTGAAAGGGAATTTTGCTGGGGTTGTTCGGACACAAGCCATGACGAGGAGGGGTAGAGGAAAGGAAATTGGAAATAGGAAGGGATGGAATGCAATATGAGTTTTGATGAGTTACCTAGTAAAATTAGAGAGAGATGAGGGGTGGGGGTCGTCCTCATGGCTCCCATGATACCCATACAGGCCATTCTTTGCAGGTGGTTGAGTTTTTTTCCTTGCAGTGATCTGCCTGGTCTTCTTCCACCAAACAATTGAGCAGTGTAGAAAGCCAGGCTTTACCACTGCAGTATAAATCCATTTGATCGCCTTTGGCTGAAGTCCCTAGGTTTTGCCAAGGGCCCTCCTGCAGGTCCATAGGGAGGTGCATACTTTCTTGATTTTAACCTCAAGATGCTCTCCCCAGATGAGTTTGGTGTCCAGCCTTTGAAGGAACTAGATGTTCAAAATAGGTGGACGTACAATGCAACAGAGCAGTCATAAGTGCTCACTTAGCCTAGCGGACTGTGACACCAAGCATCTTGCTCCTATAAAGCTCTCCAAAATCCAGAGGGGAGGAGGATGTCCCGGTGGCTTAACTTGCTAAAGCACTCGGAGCAATATTGACGGATCCAGGTTCAGGTCCCGGTCAAGGCAAATGAGTTTTCCTCTGTTGTTTTTTCTTTAGTTAACAATTTTGGCATTAAAATAATTGAAATGATTGACAAACTATCATTACATTTTTTCTGATCTCACTGGGGTGAAGGCCTTGCTTGCTGACCCTAAGGTCAAGGGTTTGAGTCCTGCCTGGGTGGATTTTTCTTCATCCATGACATGGATATCTGTGTCCTTATTTACCTGTTCATTGTGACACCCATATGTAAAAGGTCTTTAAATGCTGTTTTCAGTGGTAGTTGAAAATAAATAAGCTTTTTCTGGAGGAGGGGAGGGAGGGGATGGGAGGATGAGGTGGGGGCAGTTTTAGCCAGCAACATGATTGACATAATTGTGCTAAATAAACTGTAATGAGCTAAGCATGCCTGTATTTGTCTGCTTTGAATCCTCTATTACATAAAAACTTAGTTGAATATGTTCACTCTCTACAAGCAATTCTCTGAGAAAATCATTGTATAAATTCTACTTTATTCATTTTAATATTTTTTCATTCTTATGGTTTTGAATGCTCTACTGTTCTTAAGTGTGGTGATAAAGTTGAAAATTGTGCTTAAGAGATAAGGTAACTGTTCTCTGAGCCATATTAGTTGTGGTAACTTTTTACATCTTACCAATCTCAATAAGAATCATTCAATGTTTCGTACATTCTCTTTTAGCAAATTTTCTTTCATGTTTTGTTACTTTATTAATTATTTAAACTATTGTTTTACAGATTTGTTCTAATGGAACTTGAGGCAGCCTATGTAAAGTTAGTTCCTTCAGCTTCTCTTTTGTGTGCTACATCAGCATCTTCAAATGTTGAACTGGGTGTAAATATTCAGGATGATGAAGCTGATCATTCAGAGAAGGCTCAGATTATTGTTTTATATCAATTGCGTGCTCTGTCTGATTTAGGTGAGTGATATTTAGTTTCTATCCTCTAACATTTTCATTTGAATGTCCTCAATCACTGAAATTTACTATGTATGTTTCCTGCAAGTACTGCCTGATGGGTTTGGTGTATGAGGAATTTAGAATGTGGAAGTCCTCAATTTTGCTGGCTTGAGTCCTTATGCAGGGTTTGGTGTATTTTGTTGGGTGACAGTTCCTAAATTTGTTAATTGAATTTCATCGTGATAATCATTGGAATATTAATGTATCGGGATGTGCAAATAGTACTTTTTGATCTCGAGGCCAGTTGTAGTTACTCGCGAGTCGAGTTGCATGAACTATGACAATTTTCCAACCAGGCAATATAATAATGCATGCACTAACATATTCTCGTTTTCCCAATCCCCTAGTGCATTTTCTGTTCTGAACAAATGGCCTGATTTAGAAGGGAAAAGGTGATAAGGAGTGTGTACTGTAATCGTAATAGAATTAGGAGATGAATTAAAATTAATGTGTCTTGAACAGTTCCAATAGGACAATTGAAATGAACTAACCTCTTGTAATTTTTCAACAGTTTTATTTAATGACTGCATTGGATTGAAAACTTGTGTATCCAAAATTCCTAGGAAGAGCCCAGAGTAGTCATAGCAATTTAAGTTAGAAAACAAGCAGAATATCAATACCTAATACAGTAGAAGTCCGTCATTACGAGTGTGGTATATAGCGAGAATCTGGCTGTAGCGAGTGATTTTTTACCAATGGTTGGTCTCATGGTAATAACTTACGAAGTTGGACAGTTGTAGCATGTGGTTATTTCTCTCGTATTGCCATAATGAGTACAATTTTTGATTTATGTTGTGAGAAGAGGAGGAATCCGAGGGATGGGTGAGGGGACGGATGACAGGATAAATGGGAAGGACACACAGATGACAGGACTGGCCTGGAATCCTCTGCTTCTCTGGATCTCCGACGGACGGGGAGGGACTCACCAACCACTCAGAAATAACCACGCTCACGCACCATGAAATAGCTCCCTGCTTTATTATGCGATCTCTACTACATTCGCGAGCCCCCTTGCTCGCACGGTACTCTGACCGATATCTCCCGCAAACACAGACTCTCTTCCTGGACACGCACAGCTTAGAGTTATCACCCTTCACATCCACCAATTCGTCTCAACTGGGCCCTCGTCACGACGCCGGCTCGCGATGTCATCATCGTTCTCTGGCTATCCGCCAGGCGGCACCACCTTCTGGTCGCACCCGTTCGGCCGTAAGCTAACAATGTCATCAAATTTGCATAATTTACAGGCACCTTCTTCTACGAGCAACAAAGTTATTCAAATAGAAATTACTTTGCGGCAATGTATCACCTTGAAAAGAAAATGTACCTAATTTGAGATAAGAGTTCCGATTCTCTCTTTGCATGTTCCGATGCTCTAGGTATGTTACTTGTACTATTGATGTGACGATGTGTTTCAAAGCTCTCTCGGGCGCTACGCAACATAATTTCAGATTGTGGAAAAATCATGAGGAAGTGCGAAATCTACCTCACCAATACCACCGAGGTAAGGATACAATTTGAATCGTATAAACCCAGTGTTGGCTTTCCGCTTTTACCGTACTTCCGAGATGCAAGTAAACAATGAACATTATAAATTGATAATGGCAACATTCATTGTTTACGTAAGGCGAAGGAGCGATCATCTCGCATGAATCCCATATCGTTCTCGCAGAATGTGTCCCGCGCTCATAAATTCTTCTTGTCCAAAAATTAGCGGTGATGTTTTCTCATCCTAAGCGAGAGGGCGGCCTAGGGAGGTGTGGGAGGGGCACGTAGGGGAATTAGCTGTCAATGCTTTATGAGTCAGCGAGCCTCTGAGCAGCAGGATGCGACCCCCAGATGGTCCCGGGTGGTGTCAAAGAATCACCCAAGCCGAAATACGAGCCGAGAGAGGGAAGACACTGTCAGCCTGTGCTCATCACGGAATGATTTACCACTGTCCTATTGAAGCAAACCCGAAAAAAGTATCTGGTGTCGGATGGGGTGGGGGGAGAGAGCAAAGATGAAGAATTCGGTTGTTTCGGAGGCCCAGGTTGGCCTTGGTGCCCGCAGCAAAACGTCAATGAGGAAGTGCGACATACTTAACTTGTTGTCATATTGAAAGATAAAGGATCCAGCTAGAACTTATATCAAAGCTCATTTTCGTATCACTTCTCTAGCCGAGGAACATTTCAGCGAAATGATCGATTTTAGGCAAGTTTACTATGATAGAGCTTCCTGTTGGCAGATTTCTGAACCTATTGGCCTCGGTGGCTCCATCGACTCAACTTGAATTTTTGAGTGCTCAAACAACCCTATTAATTTTTAGTGTTCATGGAATAGTGTGAAATTTATTGCTGTGCACATGTGTAGTTACTAAATTAGCAATTTTCTCTATCTGTTCTTAGGGTTTGAATTTTTAAGATTAGATGAAAATTTAATTTTTATCCTAGTGAGAAGACTAGTGAGAAGAGGTGTTTTTTTTCTTGGAAATTTTTTAAAATTCTGTCTTAAGCATTACATGAGTTGGTGGTTTTAATGGCATGAGGCTGTGTCAAATAAACCAGAGAATTGATTATTTTCTAAATAGAAGTGCCATCATTGTTTTGGTTTTGCTCTTGAAAACAATTGATGCAGTTATATGGTCTACTATTGGCATTGATGTTTTATGTTATTAATTCTAAGAGTTTCCGAGAAATATTTTATGTGACCTAACTGTATTCATTTTCCTCCTAGCCAATGCCAGTAACTCCATAATTGGTATGTGGGCATTAAAACCCAGCATATTAGAGTTGCTTGCTGTTCGAATGCAGTGTTATAATCAGAGACTAGCTATGAAGTGGCCCCATATTCAGCATGCTATCCTGTACCTGTTACGTTCTCATTGCCATAGGTATGTACTTTAGAAGTGTGCATTAATCATGATAACATTGGTGGTAAATAAATTTTGACTGAAAATAATGGACCTTATTATTCATTTTTCACTCAGTTTAAGTCATTATATGTTTTTTTCTGGGGATGCATATTCTTGTAACACTTTCTGCTGATGGGGCAAAGAAACCAGTTGGTTTCTCTGTGACATCTCTACAAACCACATATATTTATATGTAGTAATATGTTAACTTTCTGTTATTTAAAAATGCTGTCTAAATGGGTTATGTGTCACTATTCAATTCCCAAAGCTCTACGTAAATTTAAAAAAAAATTGACCTTGGTAGAGTAAATGAATGTGTAATGATTTTTTGAGTTAGTACACTGCAGCAATGAAATATACAAAGATGGCTTTGGCAGTTGTAGCTTACCCTTCCTGTAATTTGCTGGCAGTGATGGGGTCGATACCAAAAACTTAGACATTTTGTACAGGATATGTATCTAATATCAATTAGAGTAGACCCTAGCTAATCTGGATCCGTAATTTTTTTTCTGTTAGGTACAATCATTTTGTGTCAAGCAGTAGCCTAGTTGGTGCTGGGTCTGGTGGTAGTGTCATCGGTGGCCCTACAGAAGTGGGAGGGCTTGTTGTGCCTTCTGGATCTTCTCCAACGAGTGGTCACCTCTCCACCATTCTTCAGCTTTTAGCTAAACTTCTCCATGAGGTAATTACTGTGGAAGTGACTGTTTAAATGGGATAAGTACTTTTTAAATAGTCACTGAAAACTTTACCTTCATAAAACAATTATTAAAAGCATTATCATCATCAAGGGACCAGAAACTCATCTGTGTCTGAAAGAAAGGTAAAACATTGACATATAAACTTGACTGCAACAGCACAAGAGGTAGTCTAAAATAATGGTGTCAGTAGAGATATGTACGTTATTTTCGCATTAACGAAAAATGTGAAAAAAATTAAATTCTCTTTAAAACATGTTTTTATGTTTTTCTTTGTTTTGTGGTATTTGGAAGCATTTGAAGTGGTTTTCTATTTTGCGAATTAATGCCAAATAAGTCTTTTAGAGCGAATAATTGCTATTTAGCGAAATAGGCCCTAATTTGTATTGACAAAAATTGTATTTTCAATATTGCAAACGAAACTAGGAATAAAAATATAAATATGAACATCTTTTGTCTATGGTAGTAACTGTAAGATTCATGTTGTTTAAATATAGAATGATCTAGGCCTAGCAGGTTGGATATATATTTTTTAAGGAAGCGTCGATTCCAAATGTTGATTCTGGATTCCACCGATTCTCAGGCTTAGAATCTGTATCAAGAATTGATCACCTAAAGTCAATTCTGATTCCATCGATTCCAGATAGATAAATGCAGTAAAACTTCGATTTTGTGCGCTTTGATTTTATGCCATTCTTTTTTTTACGTGGCGATATGCAAGTCCGGCAGGGAACATAGGGAATATCAATGGTAAATAACTTGATTTTACGTAGTTTCTTGGTTTTACGCAGTTTTTTGATTTTACACAGTATAACTTCAGTCCCTAAGAGCAAAATAATCTTGATTTTACGTAGCACTTTCTGTATTTCAACTAGGGATGGTCGGATCGGATCCAAAGATCAGCGGATGTTACGTTTTACCTGACACTGAAATGGGATCCTAATTCATTCCAAAAATATTGGATGTAGATCCGAATTATTGAAATTCACACTTTTGTGAATGTGTCCTAAAAAAGGAAATAAAAAGAGGTCAGATTTTTTGTTCTCTCTTTGCATGTGCCGATGCACTACGTTGCTAGTTCTATTGATACGACGATGCGTTTCAAAGCTCTCTCTGGCACTACGTAACATAATTTCAGGTTGTGGAAAAATCACAAGGAAGTTCGAAATTTACCTCACCCCTACCACAAGGGTAAGATTACGATTTAAATTGACCGAATTAACAGCTCCCCTCGTTTCGTTCGAGCATTAGCTGCATCAACCCAGTGTTGCCTGCAGAGTCACACTAAAAGGAAGCCCATCCCCTCCCCCCAAGAGTGGAAGCCACCTGGGTCGAAGAGAAAATGGGTGAGGATAGATAAACACAGATAAGGCAAAGGAGAGATCTTCTTGGGCTACTCCATTCTCTTTCTCGCTGATTTTAGTCTAAGCCGTGATAAGAGTCGAGAGAGGGGGAAGAAACTGTCAGCCTCTCCTCATCATGGAATGAATTACCACCATCCTCGCGAAGCAAAACAAAAAAGTATCTGGTGTCGGCAGAGGTGGGGGGAGAGTTAGCTACGCCGTGAGGACAAATAAGCCAGCTGAATCAGAGATACAGGTTGCCCTAAGCTTTGCCATCACAGCAAAGTGCCAATGAAGAAGCAGAATATGGATTACGTTTCACACGACAGCTCAAATTGTATTGAAAATGGCCGGCCGGTGTCCTCTCGAAGCGAACCCAAAAAAAGTATCCGGTGTCGACAGGGGTTGGGGGAGAGTGAGCTACACTGTGAAGACGAAGACGTTGGCTGAATCGGCCATCGCAGCCAAGCTCCAATGAATAAGCGTGACATGGTTCATGCTTTATACGATTGCTTCAATTGTATTGAAAATATTAAAATATTTTTTATTGTAATGTGAAAATATTCTTATGAGAAAGGTCAGAATTCAAAGAAAAAGATCATTTCAGGTCATAGACTCTTTTGGCTCATCGTCTCATGGCCAAGTAATGCACTGGCAAAAATGGTTGATTTAGGCTTAATACACGCATTTATCTCTTCAATATGGTTAAAATCATGTATGTCGAAATAACTTCTGATATAGCCCTATCTTTACTATATCAAATCGTGAAAACATAGTTTTTATCTGCCAGAAATCCATCGGGGCAGTGTAAATGCCGACGGTGTGCAAACACATTTTTAGCGAGGTATCCCACCGCTGCATGAGTTTTCAATTCTTATTGTTTACATCATGACAAAAGTCTCTCAGAAGCTGCTCATTGGACTCTCTTGGACTCTCCATGCTGTCAGAAGCATTGCTCGAGCATGGAACAATGTTTCAGAGGAGATCATAAAAACTTGCTGGAAATCAGAAGGCTATGGTGAGACAGAAGTTTATGTGGCTGAAGAGACCTTATCTAGGCCCTCAAACCTGCACTCTCTGCTTGCTAATGAACTTGGGCAACTCAATCAGGTTTGTCCAATAATGCCAGTTATTTCACCACCTACAATAAGATAGATGAAGAGTTGGCTGCAAATGAAGAAACAGTGAGTACAGAATGTACCAACCTGCCAGCTTCTGATTTATTTGAGGAAGACAGTGACATGATAGATGACAGTGAAGCAGTGCCTGTTCATCCTGCTCGTAGTGATATGAGAGAAGCTTTCAGAAATTTGTTCAATTTTTGCTATGCTCACCCATAGGTTGCAAAGGGCTACGTTGAAAATCTGAATGCTTTAGAGACAGTTTTACATAAAATTTTTGATAATGGGATGCTACAAACTAAAATATGTGACTACTATCACCCAAAATGAGTGATTTCATAAATATTAAAAAATTTTGTTTAAATATTCCTTATTCATAGCTTAAAATAATATATTTTTAATATAATTTTATTTAAAATAAAATGTAAGAGACATCCTAAATAACTAGACACCTTGCATTGCTGTCACCTCTTCGTAGTCTTGATTTTACACAGTGCCCTTATTTTGGTCCCTCCAACTGCTTAAAATCAAGGTTTTACTGTATTTTAAGCATAGACTATAGGCTGAGGATATATTTGTTAATAATAAATAAACTTTTCGGGCGACTTAATTGTCTTTGTTATTTTATTCCAGCCAGTACTTGAATTTAAATAATAGTCGTACGCTACTGGTATATCAATATCCCACCTGTTTTAGGAATAAGAATCGATGGAATCGGGAATCGATTTGAAAGAATCAGGATCGGAATTGAAAAAAAGTTGAATTGACTCATCCCTAATATTTTTGTACATATATTTTTTGTTACTCTTCAGGTATCACTTTTTATCAACACATCTATTTACAAACTACATGAAAAACTTGCAAATTCTCCACATTACAGGGTACCATAATTTTGACCAGAATCCTCTGTTAGTGACCATTTCATTACCATAAATACAATTTTCCACATTTTGCTATTTATTTGCTAATGTTCTAATAATTAATGCTACAAAATGCTAAATTTAAAATAATTAGTGCTAAAAATACAAAAAATTAATGCTAAAAAACTTATCTCTAGGTATCAGATTTAACAATATGGAATCAATCAATAAGAAAAGGTAGATGAACTCAACTATTTAGATTCCACTTAAATGCTTTCACTATTGCGACGTAAGTTTCAACACTTTGTGTCGTCATTAGGCAAAGTCTGCAACATATGAAGGAGTATACAGTGGTAGATACGTTTTGAGACTTACCATGGAAAGCTGAGTCCGTGTTGTATAGTCATCTTGCCGTGATTTAAATGCATTAAGATTTCTATACAAGGGAAATATCTTCCCAGTATTCTTATTTATGTTATTTGAATTATTAACTATTTTTGCTGCATAGAAGAGGAACTATTTGAAGAAAAGTGTAAATTGTACATCAATTGTTGCTCAGCCACTTGGTTTGGTATGTATAGTTGTAGTCTTTACCTGATGATGACACGAAGTGCTGGGTTTCAACAAGGAAAATTTTTTAAGTAGAATTTACATTATTGAGTTCGCTTCCCATCTTGAAGAAAAGTAAAATCCTGGGCCTTAAATTAATGGTACCATTAATGGCAATGGAGGTAATTGGATTAGCTGCAATTTTAAGTGGGGAAAAATTGTTCACCTGCTTTATGTTTGAGGAACATTTAGCCGTGCACTAAAGATTAGTATGAACTGGACCAGTTTCCTTGGACTTTTTCCTTGGTTCATTTGCTTCTGATGGGATGTTCAGGAAAATAATTTTTAATGGTACAAAGAATCTTGCTTATTTTTATAAACTGCAAATTCATCTTAAATGTGAGTAGTGTTGTAGCTCAATAGATATAATGTTCTAAGGTGGTTCAAATGAGATGGTTAGCTTTATCCTTACATTTTAAGTAGTTAATCATTATTTTTAGAAATTTCTTGGAAAATCTTAAGTTAACGATTCCATTATGCTGAAATTTTAACTTTCCATTGATTATGATGCTTTCATGAATATTCCCATTGCTTAATTCTCCTTTGAATACTCAAGTAATGTCTTTGGAGAAAAGAATTTCTTTTTCCATCTTTAAATCTTCCAGCCATGTCTCTCAACGTATATTTCTATGCAATAAGTTAATAAATGCAAGTTATTAGATATTTTGTTAGAGTAATATAAATTTCTGCATATTTTTCAGCCTGAAACTGGGGAGCCCACACGTCTTCTTGTGCTCCGTTGGTCCCAAGAAGTTATTGCTCAATGTAATCCATATCTGTATGGGAAGAATGGGAGTGTCTGGCATGGACAAGGAACTGAATTCAGTGACTTCCTGTGGGCTCTGGTACTCTCTGGAAGGACACACAAAAAACATATTGCTCAAGCAGTTTTAGCAGCAATGGCTACTCTTTTAGATGCCAACTCCTCTTCTGTGAGATTTTCTGGAGAAAGTTGGTGCTCCAAGGTTAGTTAAGATTCCAGATAAAAGCTATATATTGAGGGGAAAACTATGTTAATTTTGGCAAATAGTAGCAATGGGTCTAATACAAAATTTATTTAATCCGAATCCAGAATCTGAATTTCTTTTTTTTTATCAAATCTCAAATACCGAATCTAGGATCAAAATCCTCCTTTCACCAAATTATGAATCCCAATTCCATGTCATTATCAATACATTATGTATAAAGCAAATCCTAATCCATTTTTAATTTCTTGTAAATTTATGAACCATAAGTTGTTCTAGGTTTTCCCGCCAACACAAATCTAATAATTTAGCTTAAAAAACAAATTTAATTGAGCTGCAATTTGTTTCACAATGACATTTATTAATCCTTAATTACGAATGCTAAAGAAATTAAGTGAGCACAAGTATCTTGTTAATTTTTGCTCATGAAATAAAGCATTCTCAGTCTGTCGAGATCTATTATGTTTCTTTTACTATTAATTAAATTGCCTGGAGTGATGAAGATTCTCTTTAAAATTACTGATGCTAGAGCAGTCCAAAGGTATTTTTACAGAAGGGGTTTCAAAACATTTCCGTGATTATTTTTGGTTCAAATTTCAGGATTTTACTGATTCACAGGCTGGAACTAAGTTTTCTTTACATGCTTTCAAATTTCATTAGTGGCTTTAGAGACGTCATCATGGGAAATATAATATTGCTGCAAGAGATGAAAATTGCAACTTATCGACTTCATTTCTCTGTGAAAAGGAATACTGTAGAAACTCAATGATACGAAGCACGATAATACGAAGTTTCGATTATACGAAGCAAAACTGTCGCTCCCAACCAAAAGCCTATAGTAAATACATACGATAATACGAAGTTTCAAAAATACGAAATTTACGATATTAAATACCTCGGCCCTGGTCCCTAGGAAGAAATGGAATTCGTTTTTACGAACCATGGCGAAAAACTGCATCAGCAAAAATCTTTTTTCAGATGCAGACACCTAGAAATCAGCGTTGATGAATGTGATGCATCAAACGTGTGAAATGCATGAATGATAGTGCTTTCTTCTCTCTGGCACTCTCCTAAATGTTGGCAGCATTTCCATAATGTAAACAATTTCCTTTGGTTAAAACTCATGAATGTTTAACTCGCTGCCCAAGGTCCATAAAGAACAGGTCATAACACGCACTTGTCCAATGTAATCTGCCATCTTGAGTCTCCGTCACGGCGGGAATTCACATTTTCCATGCAAATAAACAGAGAACATAGGTACAAAGAACCACGACTTACTTTCTTATTTAGCGATGTATAGCTGTGAAATTTTAGGTAATCATAGACAATACAATGGTAATTGATAACATGGTTGGATAACAAGTCTACATCAGGGTTCCCACAAGCCTGGAAAGCCTGGAAAGTCAGTAAAAAAAAAATTGGTCATGGAAATTCATTGAAAGTCCTGGAAATTTTTGGCCGGTCCTGGAAAAATTGAAGGTGTTCTCATTTCGAGTGTAGTTGCAGTATTTTCATAGGGATATTAAATTTTTTTTTGTCGACAAAAACAAGGAGATGAGATTTGGCGATTCTTCCATACAATTTTTTGTGTATTAGTTGCTGGATTAACAGCTGTCAATAGCAATGGAACTAAAAAGTGAAAAAAATATTTTCATCCGTTTTAACGTTTACATCAGAAAATTTCTGCCTGTACTCATTGTGACCAGAGCTAACGTCACAGCCCCATTTGCAATTTAAGGTCATATTTTCAAGCTCTTTTGCGAGCAAAGTAGTGAGAATTTCTTCTTGATATAGCATGATTCTGTAAACTGTATGATTCAACAATGATTGCAGTTGAACTTCGGCAATCTCACCTCTAATTTTAATGCTCGTTTTATCGGGATAGGGTCTAGCTATTAACCATCGCTATCAGAAGACAGAGTTGCAAGTGAAATCTTTATTAAAATTCAGCCATGAATGAAATTTGGAAAGAAAAAGCTTTCTGTTTGTCAAGCTTGTTGCCACCTTCTTCTTATAATCAATTTCTTGCACTCCGGAAGTATGAAAGGACATTATTTTTTTGACAAATAATCTGCAACTTTTGATAAGCTGCAAGCTCTTCAGAGTGTAAATCTGGTTGTAGTAAAATGAAAATTTCCTTTCGCGGTAGGGACAGTGAACCAATAGTATTATGCTCTTCTAAAACAAAATTTAGAAACATTTACAAAATAATGTGAGTTAATGGAATGTCGCTTTAACACATGCATTAATGTGCACATAATAAAATATTATACAGTAGAAACTCGAAATTATGAAATTTTGATTTTAAGAAGGAAAATCTTCGGTCCCGACCAAAAGGCTATCTAAGTGTTTGTAACAGTACGCGATATTACAAAATAATGAAATTTGAAATTACGAACCTCGGATCTTGGTCCCGACGTGAAAAAGTTACTCGTCTATACAAATAGTGACGGATCACAGCAACTGTTTTAGGTGTTCCTTGTCAGAGTTAAACATCTAATTAATCATCGTTGCTGAATACATTATGCACTGAATGTTATTACCTGAACGATAACTCATTTTTCAATGTTACAATAGTAAAGGCGTGGTTTCGCTGCGACATCCCGCGACTGCGTCAGGCGTCCATCAGTCGGCAGTCACTGCTGTACTCGTCCAGTATAATATATCAAATGGGCTCGGTTTTGCTGAGATGTTTCGGCCGTTATGTTCGACTGCTGACTCCCGACGTCTGCGTCTCGACTGCTTCGAGAGCAGTCAAGACGTGGAAGCGTAGTCGGGCAGTCCCAATTTTTTGTGATTTTTGTGCTCTCCTCTGTGCGTTTTATGAAAAGCATCATTTCCAGCTCTTTCTGTATAACTACTTGCAACATTTGGTCGTCCTCTTCTTCGTCTTCCAACAAAAGCAATAAAACTAAATCGTCACCATCCATTTCAGCTCAAAATCAACTCACTCTCTGGAAACAAAAACCTAAAATAAATTCGTAATTAAACTAAATACGTATTCTCCCACATCGCCCAGCTGCGGAATCAGGACGTAGACGCCTGAATGAAACCACCTGGCCACTTCGCCCAGACGCGGCGGTTGGACGTGGCCACTGGAAGTCCCAGTGAAACCAGACCTTAAGTACTACTTTGAATCGTAGGCATTGTAGCACTTAAAATATGAAACCAATCGGACCAAAAATGTGTTAGACTTTGTTACCATGAATCCACAGAGTTGCCAACGAGTAAAAAAACGTAAATTAGTCGTGTACGGATTTACTCTCCTGCGAGAGACTATTTGCTACAACCAGCATTTTCCTCTCATGATCCCTGGCATTTTTTGCTACTGATTTTCCCAAACATAGGTAAATCCATGATGAGTATTCCTGGTACAGAAATCGTTTGCTGCACGTGTGTGCTAAAAAACTATGACATGTATCGGAGATGGTGCTAGGTTTTTCGAACGATAGATATATAACCCAAAATATATCGTGAATATAACCCAAGGAAGTTTTTTTCTCACTATTTCAGACTGATTACACTTTTCCTTGCTCCACGGCTTAATTATTCCAGTTGGCAATAGCTATCATCGAAAGAATCATGTTTAATTTACCGCCCTAATTGAGCGTTTTTTGTAGACATCGAACAAGGTATTGCCCTTCCCTTCTTCTGTCGCCAACAGCCAAGAAATCCAGAGTAAATTCGAGTTCGCTAGGTTCATACGACCAATTACTTTGACGCACATTAATTATGAAATATGACTAGCGCTGGGCACATGCATAATCAAAGGGAAAAAAATACTCAAGCACCCATATATATTTGTATGAGGAAATTGTGTACCTTTCTCCCCTATCGCTCCAACCCAGTGACTGAAAAAAATGTCCTAAAAGAGAGCTCAGCTGCATTCCTGCAGATTGATAAAGAATCAGATAAGGGTTTTGTAGCTTTATCCTTATTAGAGGTAAAAACAAGAATAGGATAAGTGGTACAATCCAATGAGATACTAAAAGTCAAGCCATTGGAGAGGGTGCAGAAAACCTCGTCAGCATCGTAGTCCAATTGGAAGCACTTTCATCTCTTCCTTGGGTTAACGGACGATACCCCCCCCCCTCCGGAGGACATCGGGGGTGGGAGTTAGTGGTGATTACCTACCAGTGTGTAAGCAGGACACCGGATTGGCCAAGATCTTAGGGTAGTGGCCAGGATCTTAGGGTAGGGTTGAGGCATTACTTGTCACAAGTTGGCAGTTTATTGGCTGTAACACCCAGCAATTTAAATCAATAGATCATGATCTCCAAGCTCATGACGGAAATGACCAAGTCCTAATTTCCCCTAATAAGAACGAAGTTTTGCTCACTCTGGATACTCTGGATTTGACATTGATTCCAAATTATTAATGACGTCGACTCCCTGTTCAGTTTGCATTTATCCAAATTAGAGGCCATGGTGGGAGTGAAGCGAAATGCAAAAACAACTGATTTTTTTGTTAAATGAGTGATTCTCTCGACAGAAGAGCTGAAGTATTTTTTACAATATACAATCATTCGTTTGTCGCATTTCTTCTTCAATTATTATTCACTGATTCCCTTTTCTGATACTGCCCTAATGGATTGGAAATTAAGAAAATTGAAATCGGAAATGCCCGCATATTCCCAAATTCTTTTATCCCCACCAGGAAAATTCACCCAGCTTTCCATCTCCGTTGCTCCTGGGCTTACTCTCCTCCATCATCTTTTTTCTCACTTCTGGCGAACCCATCAAACGCTTCCCTTCATTCCCATACTGGTCACATTTCCCCCTCAAGTGACTCTCCGTATCCTCCCTCCCCACTCTATCGAGTGGGGAGGGAGTCATCACTTTCACACTGAAGCCCCCGTGCCGGCTGTCCAGGAAATCAGGTCCCTTTGACTGCATCCTCCGTCCAACCCCCTCAACACTAGGCCAGGATGCGATGTCCCACGCTGACTCTGCCGGCCCCCCATGCCAACTCTTGGGCCCTTTAACTAAAAGCCCCCCTCTCTCCAAAGGCATGTCCTCCCTCTCTGCTGATGCAGCCGGTTGACGTAAGGGAGGAGGAAGTTAAGAAGTGACTATTTGGCATAAACCAATGATTCATTCGATGTTTATTCCTCGCGTGCATCCCTTGGCCTTGACTCCAAGGTAGATCAACCTCACAAGTGACGCACAATACTCCGAGACCATGGGAGACGCGTAGCTGTTTTTGTGAGAGGATGAATGGAGTAACCCCCGCAATAACAGGGAAAGGGGGGAAAGACAGCTGATTCCAGCCTGGTGTGTGGCCTAACCTGGAGCTGCAATGCTCAGACGAAAATCTCCTTGCTTGATCAAAAGCAGAGGGAAAACAATAACCACAAATATCCCAAATTTAATGAATGGAAATCTGAATAGAGCGGTAAATGAAGCTTTTGCATAGTAGAGTGGAAAAAGAAAATTATTGATTTGTAGTGATAGCATCGTTAGTAACTGATGAAGTGTAAAAGGAGTTATATCGCCTTCACCGTTGAAGTGCGTGGCTTGTATGTACAATCTACTTTTGAAAGGAGGTACCTATTTAGCTGGACTCTTCTATAAGCTCTTCTATCAGCTCCATCGTATCAGAAATAACCACGCACAAATAAGATGAATCCAAGGTAAAATAACAATTGTTTTTTTGCGAGATTTAAGGGCATAAGAGTATTTGTACAAAATACATAACATGCATCCATTGCATAGCATCTGCAAGAGAATCTTATTTTCACTGTCTTCAATATCCGGTGCAAATGATTGTGCAAGTCGTGTACTTCCTTAGTGTACGTAAAAATCAATATTATTGATAATTATACATTGCTCATGCTAAAGTTACGTGTTCTCCAGTTAGGAAATAATATTTATAAAATGTGCTAAGAAGATTCACAGGCTTAGTCCAAACTGCACGACAATTGTGCAAAGATGCTTCATTGCCTAATCATTCATTGGAAAAAAGAACAGAAAGTTAGTTGTCGTGATGTATATTTCCGCGGTGCTTGGATGAAGGCTGATTCTTCCGATTTTTGGGATTTCCGCTGCAAAAAGCTGGAACGACGCGGAGGAAATAACGAAAGTCGGAATAATCAAACTCCGAAAAATTAGTTTTGTTCAACTGTGTGCAACCTGTGGGCATGAATACACATTTAAATATACTTTCATGAATTATAACTTTGTAAATCATGCAAGTACGTCGCGAGAGTACATCTTAATTTAAGGAAACAAAAAAAGAGCTTCATCGCGATATTTTTGAAAGATACTCGTTCATACGAAATTTGATATTACGAAATGCCAATTTTTCCGGTCCCGTTGACTTTGTAATTTCGAATTTATACTGTAGTATCAATATTTATACATATACGTGCTACCCTGAGATCATTCATTATACAGAATTAATTTTGATTAAGAAACTGCAGTTTACAAGAAAATTAAGAGCAAATTTTAAGCTCATTTGAAAAAGCCCAGAAATAGCAGAAATTTGCAGTAGTTACCTATGGCGTCATAGGTGCGTATTTTATATTGCGAGGCATAGGGAATTTTCATCACCTGAACTTACAATTGGGTTTCAGAGTCCGTCAGCACTGGTAATCATGTGTAATGATTACCTATGAAAATTCACTAAGCTGGGAAAGTCTACTACATTTTACATGGTATTAACAGTCGTTTTCTAACATCCTACGCTATCTGCTAGTAGTCTTCAGCTACCGCGAAGCCATGCTGTTCTCCAGTCTATCATGTTCGCGTCATGTGCAGTAAGATGAATAACGAAATCCGTATGCCTTAGACTTCGTGTTCTGCCTCGTTCCAACTTGTTTCCTTGTGTTTTGGTCACTTTCGTTTTTACCTTCTCTTTAAATTAGTATCTTCTCTTTAGATCAAGATCCGTTTTATTTTACAAATTGAAATACGCACGTGAACACTAACTTTCAAATGGTCTGAGCAGCAATAGAAGTGACTGTTTCTGTTGATGGAGAGTTACTCTTTCCTGACAGCTTTAAACCACAAAATCTTCTTTTTTTCGTTCAATGGTACCACGACGTATGTTTTCTTGCTGTCACTGATTGTTGTTGTATGACATTTCGGCACAAAGCAATACTTATAAGTTTGATTTCTGCTCGGAAGCATGCTACCATCAGTTATAGGGACTTATACTGCGAATCAGCTGTCGCAGGGAATCAAGGGTCTAAGGCCCATCTACTGAGAAGGTTGATTACGCATATCTAATGAGTATTCGTACATAGTGTGCTTCGAGAATTTGTCATCCCTTGTGGTGAAGAGCCTCAGCCTTTTTGCTTCATTTTATGTTCTAATAATGGCGCCTTGACAAAGCTTCCATGTTTCGTAGAATACAGCGTAATAACTTTCATACTATTTACGCTCTTAATACACTCTGCATATGCAAAGCAGAAAACTATAGAGAAAATACGACTCCTCATGATACGGAATGGGATAGCAAGTTTTGGAAATATATGTAATTGAATGTGGGCTAAATGATTTATCTACGTTCATTCCATACCAACTTCACTTTGAAAAAATCGAAGCCTTGCAGAATTGTTTTATAAACATTAAAATACGATTCTCATATCTCGTAGCAAAATCATAGATGCATTTAGTTTGAAGAGCGTTCCTCCGATACTTGGTCATATCAGGTTCATATACTTTCACGGAATGCGTGATCATCTGCAGCTTACAGCTGTTAGTGGCGTTCCAGCATTGCCTAGCGGCAGGGAGAGAAGTCACATCATTACGTCAAATGTAGATTTACCTGGCATGCAATAGTTTGCCATCGCGTTTTTGCGCCGTTGCAAATTTTCACTTTTTAATTAATCAGGAAAAATACTTGACGTCATTTTTTAATGGAACGGCTTGAAGTACGTACTCCAGGGGTAATATACTTTCGATTAAAACAATAAAAAAAAACAGGAAACTACCCTAACTACCTCTAAATATCATTTTATGATGATGCACATAAATATTAATGAAACCCCACCCCAGAAGTCAATCCTGCGTACGCCACTGGTCATTACATAAACTGGGAAAATGCTTTTTAACTCTTAGGACAAGTTTGCAGAGTTGGACAAAAGTGGAGTGTATAGACTCAGATACGTAGACTGTGGAATCAAGTACGTTGGTTAAACTGGATGGAAGGTTAGAGACTGAGTGAAAGGACACAAGAACAGCTTTGTTAATGGTGGTGGTAATTCAAAGTTTAGTGAACATTTGTGTGCAAATAACCATTTTAATGATTCTATCCTAGAGATTTTACATGTCACTGACAAAGGTCACAGCTGGATTGTTTAGAGCAATGTGAAATTGTAAATAGCCTGCATAGTTCATGTAATGACCATATGTTCCCCACCCAATCCCCCCTCCTTAACATAAGACTTTCCTCTTTCCACCACAGACCACCGTCCTAGTCAACAAAACTGTTCTATTTTAACCTCCTCCATGCAAAATTCCATTCAACCGAACCTGACTCCACCTTCCTGCTTCCTTTGCGTCACCTCTCCCAGTAATACCTCAATGCCTCTTCCCCTTCCTTACCATTTCCCCCCTTTCTTCTCTCCCCCCTCTTTTTCACTCCCTCCACCCTTACCCGTATACATATATACTCAGCCATCATACCTCTGTTTTGAGGTGTGAATGTACAAATTTTAGGTATGCTGTGAATTCAGATGACATTGCCACTGTTGTTAAATGCCTGATAAAAATAAACTAAAATTTGGCATGCTCAGAAACATTAAAGATCATTAACAGGTGGCACAAAAAAAGCTTTCCATCTGCCATCAGTTTTATCCCCTCTAGTTTCTATGTCCAGATCAGATGGATGGGAAATCATGAGAGCCTTTGGACAATGACTAGCTTCCTTAGGACCAGTCATGCATTGCAGATTATTTTAGGTTTTCAGTCGATAAAATCAAATATCTTGAATCTTAAAACCTTAATGGGGCAAGCCTAATTAAAACCTAAGTAATTCAGTGTCATAAATTATGGATGTACATAAGAATCTTGCTGATTCAAAGGGTACATGCATGGCAAGTGTACATAAGAAATTATGTAATGCATTGAGTAAAGATTGTGTGAAGTTGTAAGAGTTAAGTTGATGAGTGTAGCATATCAAATTATCTATTTAGACATTGAAAAATGAAATTATAATACATTTTCAATAAAGTCAATCCATCACTGTATCTAATGCTAATTTTCTTGCTCTTCTTCTTTAGGTGCTTCCTCCAGAAATGGTGCCATTCATTGTTGACATGTGTTTACAGCACTTGGATTGGCCTGAACCGCCATTAGTTAAACTGCAACCCATGCTGTTGCGAATTCTTCCTCACCTCCCATGGCCTTTAGCTTTACCTGTCCTGTTGTCACGCCTTACGGCAGCTGCCCCATGCCGTATTCTTAGCAGCAATGATGTTGGCTCTGTCATTCAGAGTTCGGTCTCTCCACAAAAGGATTTTAACCGTTTGACAGGTGGGAAAATTATCCTCTTTTTGCCTGTGTAACTGCTTATGAGTGAATGCAAAAACATAAATGCACAATAAAATTGAGGAGTCCAATTCTGGGCTTTTTGTTAATTTTGTTAGCTTCTGAATTGAATTTTTTTAAAGTTCTGTTAGAAGTGCATGCTCAATGAAGAACATTGTATGTGATGATGGTGGAAAAATATAACTTTATCATTGAATTGGCTGTGATGATACTTGATAGAATAAGGTTGCTATCCACTCAGTAGAGCCTATATACCTTTTGCGGTAGATTTTCATCGAATTGACATATTTTTGAGTCCTAATCTTTGTCTGTCATTTGAGATGATTCAATTCCATCAACTTCATATTTTTCAATTCAAACGAATGGTATTATGTACTAGAACATCACCTTCTGAGAGTTAGCCATTTTTAGGTTTTAAAAACAAAATAAACAAAAAATTTTTCATCTGGTCTAGTGACTTAGTTTTCATTTTGAATTCCACACATTTGTGTCTCTGCTGTTGATGACTCCTGCTATGTTAAATCGTTTTGAGTGAGAAAGAAATGCATTTTTGGCATCACCTGTCATCAGTCCATTTTTGTAATAAAATTGAGCACTTCCTTTAAATAGGATTGTTCAAGCTCTGTATTTCTATGTTCTGATTCGTGTAAAAAATAATTATTTTTCATCTTTAAGTGCAATTAATAATGTCGATGTAACACACTAGCATTTTTTTAATATTGCCCATGTGTACTTTTTATGTAGCTAAGGCCAACTTTTTTGAATTTAGCTACTAGGCAAATTTTTTTTCTTTACAGAGAATTTTCCAAATTCATTCACGACCCTTACCAGTATTAACACATTCCATGACATGTCTTTGCTTTGCGTACTTCAAAGCAGCTATCCATGGTGTAGCAAATGTTGCTACGGATATGTGTTACCAAAACATTCTCAGATAACGATTTTGAAAATACATAATGGCACTATTACCTCTTTGTGGCAGCTCACAGGATACAGAGTTGATTACATATCAGCGAGCGTTAAAATGTGTATGATCTATAAACATCAAATAATTTCCATGCTGAGAAAAACCAACTTTGTAAGTTTCACAAACTTTATTCCACTGGCACAATGTGCGTTTCACTAGTGAGTGTGGTGAAACACATGTAGTGCCAGCAGAATAACGTTTGTGGAAATTAAAAATTTGGTTTTCTCAACATGGATATCTGTCTTTTCCACGATGTCAGGCCTGATGATATCATCATTTTTATCAAACAATTTTTCGAATGGTGATTCTGATTGATTGATATCTTCATATCATTGATATATGCTCCTCATTTGTTTATGATGATTCTTATTAATAAATACATCAAAATTTAAGAATTAATTGTAGATACATCATGGGATCTGAAACAATGTCGAAATGTTTAATGATGCTAAATTTTGAAGAAAAAGTAGAATGTAAGCAATAGGTGTTTGGGAGAATAGTTTGCAAACAATAGGAGTATGTGGAAAAAAGGTCTGTGGCTTACACGAAAATCCAGAGGATCGTGTTAGCCAAACACCCCCCCATTTTTCACCGGCGTTTGGAGAAAAAAGGTGCACGGCATACATGAGTACAAATACTTGTATATATTTTTTATCTTTGGTTATTACTTTAAGATTTAGAGTTTTTAATTTAGTTTCTTGGAAGATTGTCATCACCAAGGTATGGATATAATACAGCATTTTACTTGTTAATGTAATGATTAAGGATTGAGGCACATGATGTCAATCAAAATTATTACTATAATCAGGTGTGCTTTGTAAAATCAGGTTATCCCTTTGTCTTTTAAAATGTTGCAACATCACTTTCAGTGATCTTTTTATATATCTGTGCACATATTTACAAATGCTCTTTGATTTTCAGAATTTTTAATTTCAAATATATTTTTTCTGATCTACACAGGAAATGGATATGATATGCCAGAGTTGAAAAATGGCTCTTCGTTCAAAGTAAAGAAGAATGATTCAAGGCAATTGTGCATGAGCACTGTGAAGACATGGCGTTCAGTGATGTGTGATGGTGCTTGCAGGGGGACCTTTGGAGGAGAGATGCATCCAACCCATTTCAGACCATTTATGGCTTACCTTCTGCAGGGTGTGCAGCACAGGTTGGTGGAACTACAACATTTGAATGTTCAATTTCTTATTTTAAAGCTTTCACTTAGTTTTTTTTATTCTGGAAGCCAATAGGGAAGCAAGCAAGAAAAAAAGCATTATTTCTGTGATATTTTTTCCATTGTTGGAATATGGTAGGTGATGCCATCGTGTATTTTACCAAAAAATACTAGGTCCAAGGACAGTCCTGCTTATGTTTTTCTTAAGGCACTGTGAGTCTTCATGTATGCCAGAACCATAGATTTATCTCAAACACTATTTAATGACTTTTATTGGGTGGACTTTAACGGATTGTGGCTTTCCCAGGTGATGAGTACTAGGTCAATCATCAGCAATGGTTTTGACTAGGGATGTGCGAGTACTCGAAAATTCGAGTGGAGTACTTCGAGTATTTTTACGTAAGTCGAGTCGAGACAATGAAGCCGCCGAAGCTAATAGGTTCAGAAATCTGCCAACAGGAAGCACTATCATAGTAAACTTGTCGAAAATCGATCATTTCGTGGAAATGTTCCTCGGCTGTGAGAAGTGAAACAAAAATGAGCGTTGATATAAGTTCTAGCTGGATCCTTTATCTTTCAATATAACAACTTCTCAAGTACGTAAGTTTAATACAAGTACTGTAGTGGTGTAGAGCAAAGAGGATGTCCAGCGCTTTTTTCCTCAGGCCTTCGCACCCAGCTCTTTCATCAGTCTAGCGAATGGCGACGAGTCCTTGGCCTTCCTCTCGCTCTCCCCTCAACCACACCGGGTCTCTCTCTTCCCCCACCCTCACCTTGGCGCTTATCGGAGGGTCGGAGTGAAGCGATATTTTTTTCTCGAGTCAGCATCACATTTCATCCAAAGTATCACATTCCACTCATCGCTACCCCATGCCCTAACTTCTCAGGTGGCTTCCACTAGTTGCCCACTGGGAGTCCCTTATCAGTTATGACTGTGAACCAATAGTATCACATTTCACTTATCGCTTTTCCATGCACTTACTTATCAGGTGGGTTTCACTAGTTGGTGGTAGGGGAGGCGTCCTTTTGGGAGTCTCTGCAGCCAACTTCCATGGTTCCAACTAGTTCCAACATCGGCCGCAACACAGGATGACCGTTATTTAGGACAATTTTAATGGTATCCACACCCCTAAAGGCGTGAAGCATGTCACACTTCTTCATTGGCGGTTTTCTGCAATGATAGCACCAAGGCCAACGTGGGCCTTCGATTCAGCCGACTTCTTTGTCTTTGCTCTCTCCCCCCACTCCTTCCAACACCAGATACTTTTTTCGGTTCCACTTCGGGAGGGCGGTGGTAAATCACTCCGTGATTTACCATTTTTAACTTTCTCTGGGTATATATTGTATGACCTAAGCTTCAGAATGTGCCAGAAGATGCCATATTATGGTGAAACCGGTTGCAGTTTTTAAATAAAGTGTGGAAAAGTACAAAGTTTTTTATTAAAAATGGATATCTATCACTTTCACGAAGTCAATCCTGAAGCAATCAAAATTACAAGAGGTTAGTTCATTTAAATTGTCCTATTGGAACTGTTTAAGACACATTAATTCATCTCCTAATTCTGTCACTATTACAATAAACATTCCGTATTACCTTTTCCCTTCTAAATCTGGCCATATGTTCAGAAGAGAAAATGCAGTAGGGGATTGGGTAAATGAGAATATGTTGGTGCATGCATTATTATATTGCCTGGTTGGGAAATTGCCTTAGTTCATACGACTCGACTCGATACTCGCGAGTAACTACAACTCGACTCGACTCGAGATCAAAAAGTACTACTCACACATCCCTAGTTTTGACTTGCCTCAAAATATTCATAGCCTATTGATAGGGATAGGAATTTTTCGGTGGTTTGAGAGGGAGAAAAGCGGTACTTTGAAATTAGGAATTAGGTACTTTCAACAAGACATTTCGGTGTTTTCACAGTGACCACAAATTTATACATATATATATATATACACATAAAATACCGATTATTTCAAAGTCTAGAAAAGGGTCACTTATACTATAGTTTAACCCAATATGAGCTGGGTTATTATGCGACACTTCCCCTTCTAGCCATGTTATGACTGAAGACAATCACCTCGGTGGCGGAACTTGGAAAAGTGGCACTAAATTTAAAAATAAAATTTTATACATTTCGTGTATTGACATGTAACTTTAGAGAATTTCCATCCTTGTGAAAGTTTGCTGCAGTTACGTTCTTCGAAGATTTAAAATTTTTCCAATCGAGTCTTTCCGAAGCAACCTGACAATTGTAGAATATGTACATGACTGTACTTTTATCATTACAATAAAATCTATCTTTTTGATACTGGAAAGCTCGGTCTCTTGCGCTTAATTTTGCATCTCAATAACTCGTCAAAATTGTTGTCGGCCTCAGTGGCGGCAGGGTAACATCCTCGCCTGTTAACCCAAAGGTCGTGGGTTCGAATCCCACCTGGGGAGGATTTTTCACTTCCCAGGACATGGTTGTTTGTGCTTGTCTGTTGATGATTGTTAAAACACCCCGATGTAAAGGCCAATATGTGCTGTTTTTGGTGGTAAAATATAATTTAAAAAAAAAAGAAAAAGAAAAAAAAATCACTTGCAAGCACAGAAACCAGGAATAAAACTAGGATACTTAACAATTGTCACTGGAAAACAAACAGTCATTTGACGGAAATGGCCAAAAACTAGAGATTCAAACAATAAAATCAATCTTGGTGCCACACAATAAATAAATATATCGACAATTATATTGATGTCGTAGTTGGCCTTGATTGGTGCTTTAAAGCCAGCTATGAAACCATTGCAATAAGGTCGTTAACTATGATGCGAAATTGCAATTTAATTCATGAATTCGGTAGATGGATTGGAAAATAGATTTTTGGTGGAGACAAAATTCTTCTATATTCAGCCACTCCCTCTTAAATCAAAAACAAAAATTCATGAAACTTGCCGCCCACTCAAAAATTTCGTGACGACATCAGAGATCCGGTTCAGTTTCTAATTCGCTCGCTGGAAAGCGAGGGAAGAGGAATGCTGCATAGTGCCCATCGTGATTGGACGGAGCAGCGAGTGACTTCAAAACTTTTCATGTTGGTTCTTTTACGTGAAACGGTTAAGAACCCCGATCTTCCACCGCCGATAATTCGAAAAGCAGGAGACGGATCAAAAAACAGAAAAATACGTCTCTCTTTATTTTTCAAACTCTATCAGAATTGGCATTTAAAAAACTCTTGGTGAACAAGCCCATTGAAATGAAGCAACTCAAAGCGGGTATTCACGCATGTGCAGTCTGTCTCGTCCTCAAATCCGTAGTAGAGTCTAAGGAACAAATCAGAAAAAAAAATCGGAAAAATACGTGTCTCTTTAGTTTTAAAACTATAATTAGCATTTAAAATCTCTTGGTGAACGATCCCATTGAAATGAAACAACTCAAAGCAGCTATTCATGCATGCGCAGTCCGTCTCGTCTTCAAATCCGTAGTAGTGTTATGAACAAATCAGACCCAAAATAAAAAATCGGAAAAATACGTGTCTCTTTAGTTTTCAAACTATAATTAGCATTTAAAATCTCTTGGTGAACGATCCCATTGAAATGAAACAACTCAAAGCAGCTATTCATGCATGCGCAGTCCGTCTCGTCTTCAAATCCGTAGTAGACTGTTATGAACAAATCAGACCCAAAATAAAAAATCGGAAAAATACGTGTCTCTTTAGTTTTCAAACTAGAATTGGCATTAAAAAACTCTTGGCGAACAAGCCCATTGGAATGAAACAACTCAAAGCGGCTATTCACACATGCGCAGTCCATCTCGTCTTCAAATCTGTAGCTCAGGGATTCCCAAACTATGTTCCGCGGAAGGCTAATGGGTGTTCCGAGTAGCCTATAGTGGCTTTATATGCTGCTACCTAAACGCAATGGTTTAATATATGCAAAGTCCACAAGGTGTTCCGTTAAAATTTCAGGATTTATGAAGTGTTTCATCGCAGAAAAAGTTTGAGAAATCCTGCTGTAACAGATTACTTAGAATAAATGCGCATATTGCTTTTCCTTTGTTCGACTCACCTCGGAGCGGAGATCCACCGATCATAGATGCCGATAGGTGGTTATTCCACTAATTGTAAATAGAAAGCACCGCGGCGTGACGAGCTGTGTATTGCCGGTTATCGCCGTAAATCGAAAGCATCCGATGTCATCCTCCCGCGATTGTTATCGTAACATCGGTTATGCTACGATGAACTGCAAACTTCCGCATACCTCAGGAATATTTGCAGGCGAGTTCGTTTAAATCGAATTGAGAACATGTGATTGCAATTTTAACGTTTTTCTTGCGTTTTGAATTTACTTCCAACCTTTTTCTCATAAAAAATGAAAAATCGCATTTTGGGGCACAATTCGCGACATTTCGCGAGTTCAAAAGTCATTTCCCCAGTCAGTATGGAGTATGTTGTAACTAATTACCACTCCTAGGACATTTTTGTCTAAATTCGCAAAATTCGTGATTGCGAAATTTTCCTATCCCTACCTATTGATCATCTGCCTTCTTTTGATCTTCATCACTTGTCATAGCTAATTGGGGAACATTATGCAGAACCATATTGCTCAATCTAATTTGTCTCACATGGAATCACCAAGTATAGATTCAAATACGTCATCATGTATGGAATCTGAAACATATTAGATACAAATGACAGACTTTATTAGCCTCCATTTCTCTTTTAAACTAACGTAACATTTGTGATCAGAGATACTTGGTGGTGAATTATTGGCAACTAATTATTGTGCGAACAGGGTAGTGTGTGGATTGTTGTCAGCACTATCAGAAGCCGATAGGGTGACACTTTCAATGACAAGTAGTGATGAAGTAAGTCTTAAAGTGAGCGGTCAATAAACATTTTTGTTGTTTGTTTCTGATTCGGTTGCCCACGGTTAAGACATGTAATTTATTACTTGTGTGATTTTATAGAAGTTGGATTTACTAAAGTCTTAGAAAATCAGTAAGGTACTATGTAACTGGGTTCTGAACAATATTTACTCATGGAAATGTGTACTTGGTTCAAAGAAATTTTTATCAACTTTATATTGGTTTAATGTTACAGGTGAGTCGATTCACTTCAAACAGTACTCTACTATTTTTTGAGAAGTTGTCCTCAATCATAACTTTTTCTTCTCTTGTTATTTGTTTTAGATGACGAAATCAGACTTCTCTGTTGTTAGCTTCACTTTGTAGAAGGTGTGAATGTTGTTATTCATAATTAAATTAAATACTTTCTATACTATAAGTACTTTACTACTGTTTAACTATAGGTACATAAGTACAAACTATTTTATTTAATTATGAATATTCATGCCAAATTTTTGTCTTTCTCAGGTGTTTAATTGCCATAATTAATTTTTTTAATTTTCGTGACTTATTTATGTGGACTGCACAAATGTGTTTATTCATAATTAATATTTTTTTTCCTCTAGTGACAAGAACTGGCTGTCTCAGGCATTTGCCTCTTGTTGGCCTCTCCAGCATGGCCAGGGATCATTCGAAGGGAATTTAAGAAATAACATAGTTGCTGCACTAACTGGTAAAAAGGGGGTTGAAGGAAGGCTGGAAGATCAGAGCATGGCTCTGGAATTGGCCCTCTCATCGGAAGCAACTCTTCTTTCTTGGGCAGCACATCAAGCTGCACATCTTTGCGTGAGGATGAAGCTGAGGACTCCCTTGGGAAAACCCCAGGATACTTTCACCAGCATAGAAAGTTAGTTCAGTACTCTCCACATAAAATTTCTTGTGTTTATTCTCGCACCTGTGTATTTTATCCTTTGGAATATATCTTCCGGGAGTTAGTTAAGCAAATATCTAGCTTCTTATTTAGTATAACATGCATATATTTGTGCTATAAGCCTTCTTTGCCAATTTACAGCTGACCCAAATGGCTGTAGGCTTAACCTTATAATTTGATAGTTGTGTACTCATTTTTTTATTTTTCTCCCAAAAGTTCATGTCAAAAAAATAATGCTGATGATAGCGAGTGGTAATATTGATGTAAGTTGGTACAGCATCAGGGTAATCACTGATTAAATGGCTGTTACCACCCTTATAATGTTTGTAATTGTTAGAAATATATTGTGGAAAGTGAATATTATCTTCATCAGGGTTGCTTTGAATGGTGTTATTGAGTGCCTGTTGAGCTGTCCTAATGTGATTATCCTAAGGATTTGATTCCTACAGTGGTGCTGTAACCTATCCCAGTCTCAATTTTTTTTGGGTGGGTGCTGTGAAAGTAGTTGTGGCTTAGCTCAGTGAAACTGGATAACTAGAAAATGCTGAATGGAATTTCCATTGGATGAGAACTGACATTTTGTATGTCAAATTTGGCCTGTGTGATCTAAATGGCTCTGAAATCTAAACGCTTTTGGGTTCCCGCAGGTGCTATCAAAAATATAGCTCGGGAAGGACCACATGTACTCATAACTCAGCCAAGGAGTGAAGGTAATGATCAAACGTCACGAGGTGGCATCAGGAAATGGTTAGCCCGTACCCAGCCACTTGCTAGAAGAGCGATGGTGTTATTGGACTTCCTGGAGCAGCTAGAGAAAGCTGCATACAATGCCTGGGAAGGCTCTGCAGTCTCTATGACACCTCCACCCAAGGTATGTGTAACTGTAAATATCAAAGCATGCAAGTATGTCATTTTCTCCATATCGTGATCTTGTGATCATTCTCTTTCTCTTGTTGATTTGAGATATGTACATAGCTGTTGATTGTAGGGAACTCTATAGATTTAAATATCCTTTCAAATGGCATTGTAGTGTAAGAATGGTGGTTTGTTCACTAAAACAGCTAGGTGTTATTATTAGTACAAAAATCATAATTAAATTTCATGTCTTATTGATTTCAATGAGCATAAAAAGGAAAACGTTTTGTTGATTGAAGCTTTTAATGAAATGGCTTGGACAATTAATGCATATAAACTCCTGTATAAAAAGTTAATATTTAAGTATCTAGTTGTTTTAATTCCAAGAAAAATGTTATCTATTTGTTGCAAAATTGTTGAAAAGTTTTATTTGACTACTTACTTCCTAGCCTGTGAGAATGTTCTTCCGCACCAACAAAAGTACTTGTGCAGAGTGGCTTGGCCGGATACGCTGGGCATCTATGACTGTTGCAGTTCAACGGACAACTCATGGAGCCCCTGCACACGCATTGCGTCATGGACAGATGATGCTATCAGCCCAGGCAGAAGCTACTAATACTAGGGTAACTTTAAAGTTATAATGTTGAACAAACCATTTTAATTAGGCATGTAAAGCATTGGGTCTGGTTGTGTTTTAATCTAACATAAGGTCCTGATATGAAGATGTTGTACTCATCAGTTGGATGCTGGAAAGAATTTTCCTGTTGAGTTATGAATGATCTCACTTATGGTATCATTTTGTTTTAATTTCTTTCTATGTGAATTGGGAAATTTAGTTGTAAGCTGAGTTAGTTAACTCAGTTTAATCAAGAAAACTTAATGTAGTTGGGTTGAAAAGATATTTCTTTGCTGGAATCAATTGCTGATGAGATTAATGCTCTCAACTGCGTTTCACTTGAAGTGTGGGTGCTAATTAATGGAATTTAATGACATTTCCTTCTAATTACTAGAAGTTTTTATATTTTTGAGAAATGAGCATTGTTTGTTTTCTTAATTGTTTATAGAGTTCCGAGTTTGAAAGGTGTGTACTGTATGTAGCATGGTCTTTATGTATGCTTGGGGAACCTGAAGCCATTGTTGGTCTGCAAGCCTGGTGCAACTCAGTCGTGAATGCATCTGTGGAGGGTGATGATATAACTTCTGGCATGAAGTTTTCATGGCTCAAAGCCATGTCACATCAGGCTGCAGGAAGGTGAGTTTAATCAGTTCAATGCTCCACACAATCAAAGTTATTTGAATGAGATATCTACTGAGAGTCTACATTTTTTATTAGTAGTGATGTGTTAGTTCCACTTAATTTTTTTCCTGTTTTAGTTCGTGGGATCTGTCATCAGTTCTGGTTCTGAATCTTACACTTATCTCAATTTCCTATTGTTCAATCATTAGAGTATTGACATACATTGACACGTACCCTGATTGCCTTTGTTCCCATAATTGCCCTTAATGTTGGGAGTTTATTACGTATAAGTAACAATGAGAAATAATAATTTAATAAATAAACAAGACTTTTTTTTCACGCTTACCACGCTTATATTCAAGTTTACTAAACGCCACGCAGAAACCACGCTTATATTCAAGTTTACTAAAAAGTAAAAAAACAACTTTTTAGTCTTAAATGAATCTTGTAATCGACTTTGTAATCACTTATTATATAGTTAAATTTGTACTTTTTTAGTCTTTATATAAATTGTGCAATGGTTCTTTGAAATTTAAATTATTAGCATATCTTCTCACTATAAATGCTAAAATGATGGTTGCAGTGAATTGCAACAGCGCTGACTGCGAGTGGACAATGTGAGGCGGATTGCGTCATGTTAGGATAAAGAAATATGAAATGTAAACGATTTTATTTTAGGAAATTAACTGGGTAATTAGTAAATTTAATGACTGATTCATGTATTGTCATTGAGATTAATTAAGTGTGCCAAATTTAATCTTGATTGAACATTGGGAAGTGGGTTGGATTTCGATTACAAGATTCCATCCAGACACAAACAAACAGGGTTAATTAAAATAATCGTGGTGAAAATTGTTGGCAGCCCAATGTGTTTTACTTCCACAGGTACGAGGCTGCGCTGAGAGAGTACATGGCTGTCATTGATGAGAACGAAAATTTTGAATGTGATGAAGGAAAATCTGAGCCAATTGATTCTCATGTCATGGCATTTATACATAAACAAGTTAGTTATACTTTCTTTTATTTGTGATATTTTGTGATGCAATTTAATTTTCAGTGTATGTTTTTTATTGCTATTCTTGATTAAATGAGCATTCCCATTGCCTGATCATATCATCATACTGAAACTTCCACTTTGTGTTAACAGAATAGTAATTCATCACAAGCAGTACATTAATTATGTAGTAATAATAATTCATGTGTATCTACAGGTCGAGGAATGTTACTGCTCCCTCCAAGCATGGGATGCGGCAATGCTATGGTGTGAAAAAGATAATCACATGGTTGACAACCACTGTGGGTGGCTCTATGAAAGGGTTAGTTGAACTTTGGTATGGCTTTGATTTGTGTTGTTCAAGATTTGTGAAAGTGATTTGGAAACCCATGTAATAATTTCATATGGTTTAGTAATTTTATAATATTTAAAAATGTTAACAATAATATTAATTTAAAAAATCAAACTATAATTTCTTTTTACTATGCACAGGATGATTTTACTGTCGTGGTATTTCAGTGTTTGTCATGGTGTACTTTGAAAATCAGTCAATTGTTATTTAACTTTTGAAACATCCATTCAATTTTTGTCTCACCCAGCCAACATTTACTTGCCAATACATTGTCCTGGTGAATTTTGGACTCGATGAAAATTACTCGAGAAAAGATCAAAAGAAGCAATGATTCAGGTCTTTTAAATTATAGTTCTGATCTAGCTTTTGTTATTAGATTTGGTTCTAATGTGTTCACAGTTTTGAACCGTACAACTGGATAGTATTATTTTTCTCAGTTCTCCTCTGCCAACTACATTAGTCCTTATTTTAATATCTCCATATATGCCCCTAGAATAAAGTATACCTAATATAAGTGTCAAATTAATCGATTGTGGTGATACTTAGTGGAAATTTAAGATTCATTGTGACAAAAACACGGTACAAAATTCCACTAATTATTTTTTTTGCTGTCGACCGGTTTCGACGACTAAAGCATCATTTACAAGACAAAACAGTCAACAGCAATAAAATAATTAGTGGAATTTTGTACCGTGTTTTTGTAACAACGAATTCTAATATAAGTGCATAAAAATATTTCATTATGGAAGAATTAAAATAACTTAGTCAACTTCACTAATTATTTATCATCACGACTCGGGTTTCAACACTTGGTGTCACCTTAAAGCTAAAAACCTGGAGATGACACCAAGTGTTAAATCCCGGGTCGTGATAATAAATAATGAATGTACTTAACTTAGTTATTTTAACTCTTCCATATTGTATAACTTCCACAAAATCAAGCCTATAACCGTTTCCTTTATAGTTCATTACCTTCAACTTATTATGCCTGTAACTACATAGTACTTTTACAATCTTCATTATGTGGCATCTGAATGCTATCTCTAATTGTTTGCCCCTCTTGCTGAGAAGTGAATGCCCTTCTAGCCTTAATTTACCTCCAGAGATTGTTGAATGAAGTATTTTATCATATGCGAGCTTGAATTTAAAGAGTATTATAATAAGTAAATGATGCTCTTGCCATTGAAACATAGAATTTTGATCTGTATTATTGAGGTATTTATACCATTCAAACAGTTAAGTTATAGCAGGGAGGAAATATGTTATTACTGATTTTGCTGCTCTTGAATCCTTAATAGTACATTTAATGGTTGAATATGTAATAATTTCATTGCTGATGTAAATTGTTTTAACTTTTGATTTTCAGAAATCTCGTGCTGTTTTGAAGATATTGAGTAATTTTCCATCGTCAATCAAAAATAATGATATTCAAAGTAAAATTTCCATTGAAGAGGATAAGGATGATAGAGGAAGTGATGAAGAAACTGGCTTTGAAGACCTAATGTGGGAAAAGTATGGTTTGAATGATGGCATTATTGGTTCAGCTTCGTCTACTGCTGGCAGAGTAGAGTCAGTGTTGCAAGGCATTGCTCTTGTATTAGCCAAAGAGAGAACGAAGATTACAGATGCTGTGTGAGTACAGTAGTAATATGCAGATTTGTACATAATTTTTTCTTTTGTTTCAGGGCATTTATCCTTCAAAAATAGCAGTATTGTTATCTGAGAATATGGGAGTTGACTATCTGTGAGCTAAGTTGAAGGGGTCATTCAAGTATTACTTAGACATTTGGGGCAGAGTGTTGGGCTCTTCTTACATTGTCTTATGTTGGGGGGTGTGGTGGTCCATGATCATCTTATGTATGAAGTACAAGAGGAAAACAAACTGATAATTTTGGGAGACTAGCCCATACCTGCGGCATTCCCACAACCGTGGCATTCTGAGGTGCATTATAACAGGATTTTATTGTATTTGACTTCACTATAGTCCACACTTTCAGTAATAGTCCAGTTACTGTTTCCATTAAGTACATTGAAGATTGAGAGTTTTGAAGGGGGATTTGGTACCGAATTACGTAAGGATTGGAGGGTGGGCAATGGAAGTTTCTCACTCATAGAAGCCATCATGCTATGATGATGCTTCCGGGTGCCGGAACCAACGTCTCTGGTGCGACCATTGGTGCTCTCTCTGTTTGCCTGAGTCTCTCCTTGAGTATCCCTCATACACTCTTCTCCTTCTTGAAAAAACTTGAATGATGAACCACAGACACACACGCCCCTATATGGACTGTGTAACAACCACCATTCTGGCGTGACATACAAATCACCAAAACCATATGCTATACACAAAAACATAAAGACGGGCACACAAAACAACTTGAAACAATTCCTTACAATATCTGGTTTTTAATATTCTTATGGGTAGCAGAAATTGTTCAAAACATTGTTCATCAATAATTTAATCTTTGTGGGTGCTTTCAAAACTATAAAATATCCATAAGATTGGGAGAGGTGGGAGGTTTCATAAAATCATACGTTGTCTCATTTGGACTGTTACTTCATGCCTGGACAAAGATTATTGAAATCCTGTGTACACCAAATACCTGTATTGACAAATCCTATACCACATTTTAATGTATAATGTTGATATTTGGAGAATAAATCTACGGTGAGTTGGGAGAGTTGAAAAGTGGCCAAACTTGCCATGAGGAATACTTGAATGGCTCCTAACTTTGAGTAAATTTTAAGGATAAATATTATCTTGAATAAACCTGGGGTAGATTACATGGAGGCTGTTGAAAAATTTTGCTTAAATTATTTGGAAAAATTCGTCTTCATTTGAGGAAAAGCCTACTTTTTAGTCAAGGTGTTAAAATATTTCGTTTCAGTGTGGGATTGCTTGGTATATTTTGTGTTTATCGTATAGATTGGATGCTGAAAGATGTGTCAGAATGTTCAACATGGTGGATCAAAACTACTGACATAGTATTTTACACTTATTCATAATTTTTGTGTAACTTTAGGTGGCAATGTTAACGGTCAACTTTACATTTGGTGCTTGGATTATCCATTGTTGCTTGGGATGTTTCTAACATTCCTATTTTTTTACATTTGTCATGTAGGAAGTTGTCTTTGATGGAAGAGGTGGAAGGGTGTGAAAAGGCCCTGCAAATTCATTTACGAGAGGGATTATTTAGCAGTCCAAGTAATTTCCTACCTGAAGCCTGTGTGTTACAGTTTGCAGCATCTGGCTTACATTCTGTTTTAGAAGGAAAATCTGGAACGTACCTATTTGATTTGGTAAGTGCCTTTTCTATGCCAATATATTATGTATTTTAATCTTGTTTTGGAGACATTAGCTTGATAGTTTCTCAAATATCTGTAATTTTTATGTTTTTGTTTGCATGTAAATATATCCAGTCCCTCTGATAATCTAGATCCTGGTTTAGTAAATGTAAATTAGAGATAAATTTTGAAAGTATGTACCCTAAATAGTAAATGGTTTAGTAAATATTTGCTTTCCGCTCCCTCTCTGAAAACTTTGGTTCATATTCATGTCTTCGCATCAACTTTCTTATTGATGCATCTAAAATACAGGGTGTTTCAAAAAGGACTTCACAACTTTACTTTGAAAATTCATATAAAATTATTCCAAAAAGGTACAGAGCTCGTTTAGTGTTGTTTTAAAGGGAAACATCAAGTTTTTACTCGCGTAGTCCACTAGTGCCTAATCGTGCCGCACAAGCGCTAGTGGCAGTTACGTTAAAGATGGCTGCCTTCACTGGACCCGAGCGTGCTAGCTGTGTGTTTTGGTTTGAAGAATCGAAGTCGGCGACAGTAAAAAAAACTTAGTGTTTTCCTTTAAAACAACACCAAAACCAGCTCTGTACCTTGTTTCATTAAATTTATATGAATTTTCAAAGTTGTAAAGTCCTTTTTGAAACACCCTGTATAATATTGAGCATTTGAAATGAAAATCTGTACCGGGGGTGATTGTTTTGGTTTGTAAATATTTCCAGTCTGGCTCTGATATTCTGAATCCTGGATTGGGATCATCTTTGCTTCTTCGATTGCTGTGGTGGAGCCATTTTTTCTCAGCTGATCTAGAAAATGATGCAGTCATCAGTAGACTTCGGATTTGTGCTGCAAAGGCTGCTCGCTGGGAAGGAAATTTCAATCTTTGCGAGAGGTTGCTGGAGAAAGAAATGAAAGTGCACAACAGCAAAAAAGTATTCATTCTGGAAAATCTACACGTCACTGCAGAGCATGCCAAATTCCTCCAATAGTGAGTTTATTCTTTTTTACTTGATTGATAATGTTTATATTTTATTTGAGTTTTTCGTATCTAAGTTTGTTTTGCATTTTGCATAAATAGTGCATATACAGTGGAAACTCGAAAATACGAAACTCGAAATTATGAAATTTTGATTTTACGAAGAAAAATCTTCATTCCCGACCAAAAGGGTATCTAAGTGTATGTAACAGTGCGCGATATTATGAAATAACAAAGTTTTGAAATTACGAACCTCGGATCTAGGTCCCGACGTGAAAAATTAACTCGTTCATACAAATAGTCACTGATCACAGCAACGTTTTTAGGCACTCCTTGTCAGAGTTATGCATCTAATTAATCATCGTTGCCGAGTACATTATGCAGTGAATGTGAATTACCTGAACGATAACTCATTTTTCAATGCTACAATAGTAAAGGTGTGGTTTCGCAGGGGCGTCCCACGGCCGGCGTCCGCGTCCAGCAGTCGGAAGTCATCCAATGTGTATCACATGGGCTCGGTTTCGCTGAGATGTCTCGGCTGTCGCGTTCGGCTGCTGACGCCCGGCGTCTGTGTCTCGACTGCTTTGAGACGCGGATGCCTAGTTGGGCAGTCCCAATTTTCTGTGATTTTTCTGCTCTCCTCTCTCAGAGTTTTATGGAAAGAGTTTCCATTTCTTTTCTGTAAAACTACTTGCAGCATTTGGTCGTCCTCTTCTTCGTCTTCTTACAAAAGCAACAATACTAAATCCTTGCCATCCATTTCAGCTCATAATCAACTCACTCTCAGGAAACGCAAACCGATACTAATTTCATAATTAAACTAAATGCACATTCGCTCAAATCGCTCAGCCACGATAACGGGACGTAGATGCCTGAATGGAACCACCCGGCCATCACGTCCAGCCGCAACGGCCAGACGCGATGGTTAGGCTTGGCCGCTGGATGCCCCAGTGAAACCAGATGGGAAATTAAGAAAATTGAAAATGGAAATGCCCGCACATTCCCATATTCTTTTATCCCCACCAGGAAAATTCACCCAGCTTTCCATCTCCGTTGCTCCAAAACCTGGGCTTACTCTCCTCCATCACCTTCTTTCTCACTTCCGGCGAACCCATCAAACGCTTCCCTTTACTCCCATACTGGTCACATTTCCCCCTCAAGTGACTCTCCGTGTCCCCCCTTCCCACTCTACGGGTGGCCACTAGTCATCACTTTCACACTGAAGCCCCCGTGCCGGCCCTCCAGGAGATCAGGCCCCTTTCACTGCACTCTCCGTCCCACCCCCTCAACACTAGGCCAGGATGCTATGTCCCACGCTGACTCTGCCGGCCCCCCATGCCAACTCTTGGGCCCTTTAAGTAAAAGCCCCCTACTCTCCAAAGGTATGTCTTCCCTCTCCGCTGACGCAGCCGGTCGATGTAAGGGAGGAGGAAGTTAAGAAGTGACAGTTCGACGTAAAGCCGATGATTCATTAGAAGCTTATTCCTCGCGCGCTTCCCTTGGCCTTGACTCCCAGATAGATCAACCTCATAAGTGACGCACGATACTCCAAGACCATGGGAGATGCGTAGCTATTTTTGGTGAGATGGTGAATGGAGTAACCCTCGAAATCACCCGCAATGACGGTGAAAGGGGGGAAAGACAGCCGATTCCAGCCTGGTGCGTGGCCTGACCTGGAGCTGCAATGCTCGGACGAAAATCTCCTTGCTTGATCGAAAGCAGAGGAAAAACAATAACCACAAATATCCGAAATTTTAGTTCAATATCGAATCTATAAAGGAAACATGAGATTTAATGAATTAAGAGCAGGCGACCTAATCTGAATAGAGCGGTAAATGAGGCTTTTGCATAGTAGAGTGGAAAAAGAAAATTATTGATTTGTAGTGATAGCATCGTTAGCAGCCAATGAAGTGTAAAAGGAGTTATATCGCCTTCGCCGTTGAAGTGCGTGGCTTGTATGTACAATCTACTTTTGAAAGGAGGTAACTATTTAGCTGGACTCATCTATAAGCTCCATTGTTTCGGAAATAACCACGCACAAATAAGATGAATCCAAGGGAGATTAAGGATTGTTATTTTGCGAGATTAACGGGAACATCAGTATTTGTACAAAAAACATAATATTTATCCATCGCATGGCATCCAGGAGAGAATCTTATTTTCACTGTAAATGATCGCGCAAGTTGCACACTTCCTTAGTGTATGCATAAATCAATATTATTTGTTATTATACATCGCTCACGTTAAAGTGATGAGTTCACCAGTTAGGAAATAATATTAAAAAATTGCACTAAGAAGCTTCCTAGGCTTAGTCCAAACTGCACGAAAATTGTGTAAAGACGCTCTGCCTAACCATTCATTGCCTAATCATTCATTGGAAAAAAGAACGGAAAGTTAGTTGTCGTGATGTAAATTTCCACGGGGCTTGGATGGAGGTTGATTCTTCCAATTTTTGGTATTTCTGCCGCGAATAACTGGAATGAAGCGGTGGATTCTTTCGAAAATTGGAAGAATCAAACTCTGACAAATTAGTTGTGTTGAACTGTGTGCACCCTGTGGGCATAAGTACAAAGTTAAATATGGGTACTTTCAAGAATTATAACTTCGTAAATCATGCAAGTACGTGGCGAGAGTACATCTTAATATAAAGAAACAAAAATAGAGCTTCATTGCGAGGTTTTTGAAAGATACTCGTTCATACGAAATTTGATATTACGAAATGCCGACTTTTCCGGTCCCGTCGACTTCATAATTTTGAGTTTCTACTGTATTATATCTGTTATTAATGCAAAACTGAAATTTATCCAGAGGTCACATGTTTTTTAGTCCTGTCTGGGTAAGTTTTTCCCTATGCAGGACATGGATGTTTTTGGTCATTTTTTGTTCATTTATGACTGCTAGTGTAAAGCCCCATGTGTAGAGACTGTTTTGGGGATAAATGGAAATAATAATGAACTAAAATAAAATATTTCTTAACCCTGGAAATGAAAAAAATTTAGTCTTAGAGTTGATAATGATGTGACACTCATTGTTCCTCAAAAGAGTGCGACCTGCTCTAGGATTTCTGAGGGGACGAGTTAGGCACTTGGTTCCCATATTCATATGAGAGGGTGGTGAAGTTACGGTGGGCCAAGCACCATCCTTTATAACAACTGCTTGAAGGCAGGGAAACCAAATATCCACATTTGATCTTCATTTCCACTGGTTGATTCACTGTTATGTGATAAGAGTTTATACCAGTTATATGGAAATTGTCTGATGATAGCATTTTTGGTATAATGAAGTTATGATTTTCTTATTGCAGTACTGGAAATCATGTAGATGCCATTAACTTAGCATCAAAGACTTGCCTCGAAATATGCAAAGCCTTTTCCGAGAAGCCAACCTCTGAGAGTTCTGCTGTTCGTGAAAAATGTTCCCGTCTCTTGCTCAGTCTCTCGAAGTGGATTCAGTCTGTAACAATGAGCGTGGACAATTCTGAAGATTTGCTTTCATCTCCCTTAGATTACATCACCAGTTCACCCAGTTTGTTGGAACTTCTAAATTGGGAGAAAAATTCTACTACTCTCTCTCTGGATACTACTCCCCCAGGTTTGTCCTCAATACTTATTTAAAGTAGACCGCACATAAGTGTGGAGAATTTTGTAATGTGTTTATTGCTTAAAATGGAAAAATTGAAGGATCATGCAAATTTTCCTTGAAATATAATTTGTCTCTACATGAGGTATTTTTTGTGATTTATTGACAAGTAAAGACAATTTTATATCTGGAATCGTTCTTTTTAATTCTGAGCTAATGCTGTTTTGTATGCAATCCTTTTTACTGCTTTGATATGTGATATTATTGTGCTGTATTTCCTGGCCCTTGAGATGTACAGGCTACCTACGTATGGATTTTTTGGGTTATATTTTCGAAGAAAAATATTTTAATCAACTAGTTTTTAACCAATTAATTGGAAGAAAATGGGATTGTTAATTTCCTAAAATAGCAACTGTGTTAAAATTATTTGGTATAGAACATCAGGAACAAATGAATGATAGTGACCTTTAGCTCGCTGGTGTAATGTAGTCTGTGGTGAAAGTAGAGAGAAGGGCACCCCTGACGGCAATGCAAATTGGATGTATGAAAAGTTAGCTTTATCCTTGGCCTGTAAGTTGCAGGTCAATTTCAGAACACATTTTCAAGTAATTAAAAACTGTAGGTCGTGATGGAGTCACTACTGGTGGGGTTTTTGGTGGAAAAGTCTTACCTAAGCACTGTTTTCTGGGCATGGTTTTTGTAGGATTGGTAAGAAAATGTGTTATTACTGCTGAATTTTGATCCTCAAGGGTTACAGCTGCTTATGTTTTTCCACATTTCATCAGTTCCACTGTGCCTATATTGCCTGTGACCTTGCATCAGGCATTGCAGCATTCGATTGACTGTTGTTCCACTCAATTTATCGATGCTGCTTCATCCTCCGCATTCATTCTGCTGCTATCTTAGAGGTCTTTTTGGATTCCTCATTTAGTCTTCTTTCACTTTGTAATCGTTGGTGATACTTATCTACTTGTTTTGAAGATATTTGGACGTTTAAAATTTTTGAGAAAATTAGCCAAAGTCAACACTGTCAGTGTATAATTTTTCTATTCATGCCACTATTGTCAATATTAGTAAATTGTTTAATAGTACTTATCAAGCTCTGTCTAATGACATCTCACATATCATACTAAGTGTAAGTGCTCTCAAGCTATACTAATTTTTCCTGGCAGCGAACGATTAATATGTATTCTGCTACAAATTGTTGACTTTGTATTGGCAACGTGTCACATGCTTAAGTTTAAAGTTGCATAACATTCTTACATTTTTGCTCTCTAAAATCATATATTGCATATTTGGGTATGCATGATAGTTTTAAAGTTATTAAGATTGTTAGGTGTACACAAAATCGTAACATTTTCTTTTGCATAGTGTCTCCCCATACAGGACATTCGGTATAAGACGTTTTCCATCATAAGTGCATCTTATGGGATAGGAGATACAGTAATATGATAGATTTAAGCATACATTTCTGTAACACATTGTAATTTCTGCATGTAATTAGCTCAAGACCTTACATTTTCTCATGACCCACATGATGTGCATTATCAGTATTTTTGTGTATTCAAGTGTATTATTACTTTTCAGGCTTTGAACAATTGGCTGTCGATAATTCCTGGAAAAGTGGTAAAATGAGTGAGTCATCTGAGGCTTTGCCTAGTTTGATCCGCCTTGGAATTTCCATTTGCCCAGGGCTAGCTAAAGCGTGGGCTACTTTGGGTGGATGGTGTTATGACATGGGCCGTAAAACTGTGGAAGAAATTTCAATGCCAACTGCTGCAGGTTTGTTGTGTAATAATTAGCATTCTGGCATTTATGTTCACGAATGAAAAATATGCGACCTAATGCTAGATGATATGGACTCAAGCCCTTGGAAAATTTAGTGAAACAAAATTTGTCAGATCATGATTTGTGTAGAGAAGCATTTCTTAAATTATAATTGGAGGTATGATTTACTTATTTTGTGAGGAAACAACAATCTATTGTGTGATTGAATGTTTAGTTGGAAAAATTACTTTTTATTATTCTATTTTTCTTGGTGAAAAAGATTTGACACCTGAAAATGCATGGGTGCACTAGGATCAGTTTTTTCTATAGAGATTGTTTATCACCCACTTTCAGGCTGGAATTGGCTGAATTTTCTCTACCTGGAAAATCTTTGATATTTTTCACTCCATGAGAAATTATGCCCTCTTCCCACCACCATAACTAGAATAACTTTGGAAAATAATTTATTCTAACTTAGCTTCTCTTTAAAGCTGTCTTGATAAAATATTTAAAGACAATATTTGCTGCATTTATTTTATACATCTAAAAATTTGAAATTGTTTATTATATAGATGGCAAAATGTTTGTCATATATGAAATCATCTCTAACCTGGCAGTTATCTATTTATCCTTTTTAACGTGCCCCTTCCCTTATCTTTTTCTTTGGTATGCTCCCATTGCCAATGTGCATCTTGATATTCTACTATAAACTATTATCCTATTAAATTAACGTAAAATTAAAGTAAATAAACTATTTCTCCATGATATTGTTTTATATTGTCTCTTCAATCAATCAATTCTTATCTCTTTTTGAAGGTGGTAACAATATCCCCATGTGGCTATCTGATGAAGAAATTGTGGCTGCTCAAAGTATATTCATGCCAGTCTTGCGGACTAACATGGAAATTTTAGAAGCTTGTGAATTCCTGGTGCAGAAGATCAGTGATGATGAGAGTGATGCAAAGGATGTAATTAGTAACCTCATTTGTGAATTTAGCAGCTTTTCCCTGGATGGCAAAGATCAGCAGTTGCTGGAAAGTGTTTCATCGGATAATAATCAAGAAATTCCTGATGCTTCATCTCCCAAAATATATTTATCCAGTCTTAATGAGCTACAGTTGTCAGAACTATGGACTCTAGCACAAAATGCATTAAAAAGACGCTATGTGCACTATGAAATGGCCGTTGCAGCCTATTTCCGTTACTTGCATCTGAGTGGTGGTGATGAAGAAGAGAAGTGCAAGGTAATGTTCTATAATGTAGTCTGGTTTGTATGTGGTATGAGAATCCGTGTATGAACTTTGTTTTGGGGTATGGAGTAGACCAATACTTTGTGATAAGTTTGCTTTATGATTTATTAGCTTTTATAATTTTCCTGTTGATGAAGTTGTTAGTTTATAAGCATTAAAAATCCACAATGGCCTAGCTTAAGGCCAGTATAGGGTGCAGTGTAAACTGATAAATCCTGTGTAGTTCAAGTCTGTGAAGATGAATAGCTGACAATAACCCTCCAAATAGTAAAAAATGGTGTATGTCTGAATTTATCCGTTTGGTGAAGAAATCATTTGCTAAAAATTTTGTGTCTAAAATTCATCATGCAAATTTGAAACAGTAAAATTAACCCTGCTCACCTTGGGTTAACGGTCCGCAATGGGTACATAGCTTGGCAAGTGGGGTCAAAAATGACCCTTTGAGAAATCAAAAGTTTTTTTAATTTAACCCTTAGATCACGTTGCCTGATTGTTTGAATATCCCTGAGAAATATGAAAAAGTCACATAAAAAATAAAAATTTAAATGTAGGCTAGTTTTTTTTTACTTGGCTGATACTGGGAGAGAAAAGTCGCTTTGTTCGACAAAGGAAAAAGATTTTTCTTGAACGTGGAGTAAAGCTACTCTCCACAATAGGGACCCAAAATGTGCCCAGCGACTCGAATCCTGACTACATTTCTTGCTATGTAAATTATTCATTAGTTCACAATTTTTATTCCTCATAGAATGTTCTTTGTTTTGTACCAATTGTGTTATTATATTTTGTATCTACAATGAGGAACAGTGTACATAATTAATGAAAAATCGACAGTGAAAAGTTATGAATTAATAATTTCTTGCTTAATGGTTTAGAACAGAAACTGTGAATTTTTTTGGCTTAATTTTTGTTCTAACTTCCTTTCACGGTTCCTCATGATCCTGTCAGCTGGGTGATATGCGTTTTGAATAATCAACAATTTTAATTTTTTTGATGAATCAGTGATTAGAGCTTCATGGCACCCTTAAAATATAGTTCGGACCATTTTGCCAGTGTTATATGTCTGAAAGAAATTTGACTTTATTTGAAGACTTACTCTGTTCCAGGAATCTGCCATGAATGGTTCTGATGCAACCACTCGCCTGATGGCTTCCCTCCGGCTGTTACGCTTGGTGTCTTCACCTCTTCGAGCTCATATTCGGCTGCGTCCCTATCTTGAGCATGGTGTTGCATCTACTCCCGTAGCTCCCTGGGTTCCTCTCCTTCCACAGTTACTTTCACGACTAGGGCATGCTTCAACTCCACCTTATGCCCGTAGAGCTCTCTCTGGACTACTCTGTCGTCTTCCGCAGCACCTTGTGGCATTTCCTGCTGTTGTGGGTGCCACTGCTGACAGTTTGACTAAAGCTCCTGGACTGAGGCAGCCCTCTGGGCCAAAGAGGGAGCTGCGTGGAAAGAGGAATTCTCTTCAAGAAAACAGAGATGTAGCTACAACAGGTGAGCAACTAACTTTAAATTGGATGTCCACTTGCACTATCAGTAAATTTGCCTGCATTAATTTTTAAAACTCTTAAAATGAAATCGTCAAATAATAATTACCTTAAAAAATTTGAAATATCAATATACAGGCTTTTGAATGTTTTTATTTTATTTTCAATCATTTAGAAAATTTTCTAGAGTTCTTCTCTTAAATAAAGCACCTAATGGAAAACCTTACTCTACATCTATCAAATCCAATATGATCATTTAGTTTGAAATTTATAGAGACATTAGGAAGTCTTTCAAAGGAAAAAAAATCACCATGTGCTTAGTTCCCAAAAGTGGTTTTTATATAATTGTGTCTATTGCAAATTTGAGGGAAAAATAAGGCAGTCATTTAACTTTTTGCTCCGGCATAAATTAATGATTTCTTTCTGATTACTTGTGATGGCTTAAATGAATTGGGTATTTAATCAAGGGGGCTTCTTTGATAGATTTGTGTCCACTTGAAAGTCGTTACTCCTCAAGATGTCATACCATTCCTTGCAAAATCTTTAGCTGAAAGAATATAGAGCTGTGATGGGTACGAGTGAGATGTCTCCTTGTGAAGCCCAAAAAAAGTGCTTAGTGCAGAGGTATAGATATCTTTTTTGAGGAAATCCGATTAAGAGTGACATATATCAGCAATTCCTGCCAATGAAAAAATGTTAACTGTCAAAAACTGATTTGACATCCCCTTTGGTCTATCATGATGTTCTGGTATGGTCTTGTTGCTTTTCCTGCTCCCCTCATTGGATTTTACGTCATGTCCAGATATGTTTGAGGGGTCCTTATCCCAAAGTGGAGATGGCAATGATGCAGAAATGACAAATGATGAAAAGGAGAGGATGGACAAGGAGGAGGATGAGGCGGAAGAAGAGAAAGTGATGGATAGAGAAGTGGATGAGGAAGATGAGGAAGAGGATGACGATGATGAAGAGGATGAAGAAGATGGCACTGTTGGTGAAATGCAGGCATCTGTCATGAAAAATTGCTTTCAGTCCATCGTTGATACATTGGCTAAAAAGGTAAATTAAATTTATTATTATTTAATTTTACTGTGCATCATAAGTACAGTAGAAACTCTATTTTACGAAGTTGAAGGGACCCAAAAATATGAGCTTTGTAAATTGGAGGTTATCTTTCAAGCAATCGAAACCTCATTAATCCCAATCCAGTTTCAGTAGCGCACTTCATAAAGATAAATGGGATTAAAGGGAGGTAATATTTCAATAAAATGAATTACACATCCAGTTAAATGTTTAATAGAACAAAAGGAAATTAGAAACCTACACTTCTTATACATAGTGGCATATTTTTTATGCTCTCCTTAACAAAAATTAACAGAAACTTTAAAAACTGGTAAAATATCCTTTCCAGGATATGTGGAAATTGCCTGACGAGCAGTCCTTCCATCCAGCTATCCCTCTCAATCACTCAGCCGGAAACATTAAAGCTGTCAGATTTTAGGGTGATACCTCAGTCGGATCTGAACAATTGGCGCGTCTAAACAGGTTTTTCCCAAAAGACCCTTCAAGAAAAAAGTTCTTCGTTCCTTATTCCTAGGTGCGACGACGTTCATCTGTGAGGGACTCATTCAGCGAGAAAGAGAAGGGGGTAACCCGAGAGGATCACTCCTTCACCTTATCTGTTATTATCTTCCCTCACCCAGTTTCGCTTTTACCCAGGTGGCTTTCACTAATGGGGGAGGGGCCTCCTTTCAGCGGCCTCGGCAGCCAACACTAGGTTGATACGGCCGATGATCGAACGAGGGAGCCATTATTTCGGTTGATTCAAATTGTAACATTACCCCGGTGGTAGCTGTAAGGTTGACTTCGCACTCCTTCATGATTTTTCCACAACCTGAAATTATGTTGCGTAGCGCCCGAGAGAGCTTTGAAACGCATCTTCATATCAATGGGATAAATAACGTAGTGCATCGGCGCATGCGAAGAGAGAATCGGAACTCTAATCTGTTTTTACTTTCTTTTATAGGAAGCATGATTCACTTTTGGAAGTGGATACCACACCAGGAAATCCATTTTTAGACCGTTGACTTTTACATTGCCATGCTAATAGATAAATAAATTCTGTTTTCACCGTTTCGCGCAGGAAGGATGTTGCTAGAACTTATTTCACAGGGCTTGATACATACTTGTGCGTACTTTATATCAACCACATCGGAGAAAAAATTAGTTAACTTGCCTAAAATCAATCATTTCGCGGAAATGATACTCGGCTATGAGAAGTGATACGAAAATGAGCTTTGATATAAGTTCTAGCTGCATCATTCATCTTTCAATGCGGATACTCCTCAAGTTGGTACGCAAGTTTAATACAATTACTGTAGTCGTGTAAAGCAAAGATGTCCAGCACTTTTTTCCAGAGGCATTCGTGGCGAGCACTGGGGCTTCCGGCAGTCCAGCGAACGGCTACGCGTCCTTGGCCTGCCTCTTTCTCCCACCTCCACCTCTCTCTTTCTCCCCCCACCCTCGCCTCGGCGCTCATAGTTAGGGGGTCGGAGTAAAGTGATATTTTTTCTCGAGTCAGCATCACATTTCATCATAAGTATAACATTTCACTCATCGCTTTCCCACGCCAGGAAACCCTAACTTCACAGGTGGCTTCCAAAAGTTGGGGGGGGGGGGGGGGGCGTTGCCCGTTGGGAGTTCCTTATCAGCTATGACCGCGAACCAAACATATCACATTTCACTCGTCGCATACCCGCCCTAACTTCTCAGATGGTTTCCACTAGTTGGGATATCCTTTCGAGGACATCCTATAGACATCCTTTCGAGAGCATCAGCAGCCAACTTCCATGGTTCCTACTAGTTCTTACATCGGCCGCAACACAGGATGACCGTTATTTAGGGCGATTTTAATGGTATACTCTCCCCAGTGTGAATTTTTTTATCTGATCCAGATCAGATTTTTTAAAATGAATTAAGATCCGATTTCATCCGTATCTGGAGAAACGTAATTCCCGTGGATCTTTAGATCCGATCTGACCATCCCTAAATAGTATTTTCCCGGCGAATCAGCTTTTGTCTTAGAGGACGAACGAACAATTTAAGAGCATATTTTGGAGCAAACAAAGTGCGTCTTATGGGCCAGGAAATACAGTAACTACAATTTTCGATGTCTGGCTAACGTTTATCAACTTACGAACAAGTTCTCAGAACGCATCTCGTTCGTATGTCGAGGACTTACTGTACATTGGATGAGTATGTCAGTGACTTCCGACTGCTGGACGGACGCCAGACGCCCCAGCAAAACCACACCTTTACTATTGAAGCATTGAAAAATGAGATATCGTTCAGGTAGTACATTCAGTGCGTAATGTATTCGGCGACAATCATTAATTAGATGTTTAACTCTGAAAAGGATCGCCGAAACGTTACTGTGATCCATCACTATTCGTATAAACGAGTAACTTTTTCACGTCGGGACCAAGATTCGAGGTTCGTAATTTTAAAACTTCGTTAATTCGTAATATCGCGTACTGTTACATACACTTAGATACCCTTTTGGTCGGGACCGAAGATTTTGCTTCGTTAAATCAAAATTTCGTAATTTCGAAGTTCGTATTTTCGAGTTTCTACTGTATATGCTGCTAAGGTGGGCTGAAGTTCATCAGCAAGTGAGGGGCAACTGGAGATAATCCACAATTGCTCCTGAGAGGTTGACATGCTTTTCTACCATCATATTATAATGTATCATTAGTTTTTTAGCATATTAGCATAATTAATCATCCTTAATGCTTAGCATTTTGTACCCTATTGACTTCACACTCAAATAAATGTTTGGGAAATCCTTATTGATGTCCAGTGATGCATTGCTTCACATTACAATGAAATTTACTTAAGGAACTGTTATTCAGAACAGATTAATTTTGTGATGCAAGGGTCTACTGTATCTATAAAATTGAAATTCATTGCTGTGGTGTCATTATTTCTTGCTACACTTTCCTAAATATGGGTATTTATGAATACGTTGTTATTTTCAGAATCCAGAGTGTGTAGCTGGAGTCCAGACTCTTGTTAAAGAGCTTAGACGGACCACCCTTCTATGGGATGAAGCATGGTCTGGTCTTCTAGCGCAGCAGTCCACTGAGGCTGCAAGGCGTTGCAGTCAAGCTGAAGCAGAAGCGGCCAGGACATACGCTAATCCCAGGATTATAGATCCAATTGTGCGAGATAAAATCATAATGGAAAAGCATCGAATTATTGTTGCCCCAGTACGTATTCATTTTTTCATGTATAAGTTCAGCTTAAGTTAATATTTCATAAATGAAAAGGAAAACTCTGTCTTACTCCACCAATATATTTTACGGTATGACTAGTTTCGACACAGCGGCATCATATTCAGGTTTTTAAGGTTTTTAATAAGACAAAGTTTTCCTTTTAATTTATAAAATTAACTTCCACAAAGTTGAGCCTGAGATGATTGAGTTAATAGTCCATCCTTAATTTCATTCTCAATCATGTTTGTATATAGAGAAAATTCTGTATGATGTTCTGGCTGAATATTTTTTGTCCAGTTATGACAGGATTTAATCCATGCAATGCAAATTGAAGTGGTTGGTATAAATTAGCCCTGTAATTTATTTTTGTTTTAAATCAGGTACTCTGGGCACTGGAACAGCTTTACTCATTGACTTGTGTAGTACCACCTGAAACACCCCATGAAAGGCGCTTCAGGGATCGTCATGGGCCCCTCTTAACAGAATTGCTGTCACGTATGCGTCAGCCTCCTGATCCAAGACACCCAAATGAATCTTGGCTCTCACTTTATCACAGAATACAGGTATGTTGTGAAGCCAGATTGATGCTTTTCCCTTAATAAACACTGTTTAGCTAGCCAGTGGTAAAATCATTGAAGCTTTGGTCTTGGTAGGACCTTGTACTCTTGAGTTTGATGTTACTTTTATTATGAGATTCAAAAATGTCAGTTTGACCCTTGATTATCTAGGTGACCCTTATTCATGTGTGTTAATTGTTACTTTTTTGATGAACAGGCATCTTTGAGAGGTGGATCTAGTTCAGGGCCTCCATCATTGCGCATGTCAGAAGTCAGTCCAGTTTTGGCTGCCATGCGTGGAACTGCTGTTGCAATGCCTGGGGCCAACAATTCTACTGGGAACGTGATCACAATAGAAGGGGTACATGAGAATGTGACAATTCTTCCAACTAAGACTCGACCTAAGAAATTGGTTTTCTATGGATCAGATGGCCAAAAGTAAGTTTCTAAATTTCTGTTATGCAATGAAAAATTTTGTGACAAATGGGGTGTATCAATTCAAAACAATTATTAAATTTCTCATTCAAGGTATAGTCAGGTCCGGCTTAAAATAAAATTTTAACCCGGCTGAGAGAGTATTCCAGCTGCTCTGCCTGCTTTTCAAATCTATTCACCAGTTAACACTTTGAGTGCGGATGGCACAGCAGTTGTGCCAAGATAATGCTCTGTCGCCAGGCGGTATAATTGTGGTATTCTCTAAAACCCATTAAACAGATAAAATATTTCTCCAATGGCCGTAAAATATATGCACCACTCGTCAAAAAAATTAAATACTTAGTGTGTTGGTTTGCGGGAATGAGGTTCCACAACAGGGACCAACCACAGCCTCTCCACCAGAATACCCTCCTGTGGTAGTTTACGGGAAAATAATTTCCTCGCCAGGGACTACCACAGACACACACACACAACCCAATTGGAATCCTTTGTAGGCTAATGAGACCTAGCTGAGGATTCCTGGGTTATAACCTGGGATTCTTCGGAGAGCTGTAGTGACTCTACTAAGGCTGCCAAGTTATTAACACAACCACACACGCAATCACACAAAACACTCACTCACACACACAGCAGGGCCCCAGATTTCTGGGAGAACAGCTCAAAAAGAGTGTTGTCAAATAGAAAAACAACAACCAGGGAACGAGGGTGAAATTCGTATACGCGTATTTCGACCACAAAGTGGTCCTCTTCAGCGAGCTGAAGGGAAAAACACTAGCAACACGAGGTTGAAAGTGTTTCACGAAAGTGTTGAAACACGAATTTTTTGTTGAAGTTGAACACGTGTTTTTTTATATCCGTAGAATGTTCCTTAGTTTCCCTCTCCTCTCTTAGTACTCATTGTGAGACATCAAAAATGAAACAATATTGAAGTATGATCTCATGGATGATTCTTCTAAAAATATGTTGCATTATCCCTGAAAAATCTTTTAAGATTTTGGGAAGGTGTGGGATATTTGGAACTGGAAAAGAGAGAAAAATATTCTTGCATTTCCATATCAGCGATTATAAATAACTACCAGTGCTTGGTATCATGGATTATTTTTGCAGCTGTTCTCCACCCTTGTTACATTGAAATTCCACTGTATTTATTCTTTCATTAATTTCTGGTATTTTCTACATTCTTGAGGTGCTATGGAAAAGTATTCTCAATCACATAACCTGTTTCTGGTTTTGAGGGGAGGAAGCTTCTTTTGTTTGCAATGTGTCCTGTATTCACATATTTTTGCTTTAAAATTTTAAGTAATTGGTTATCATGATTTACTTGCATATTTTTCAATACCTTGTTAAATAACGATCAGTGAATAGCGATGTGTTTTTAATGTTATTATTGGCGTATCTTTTCAGGTATACATATTTATTTAAGGGGCTAGAAGATCTGCACTTAGATGAAAGAATAATGCAGTTCCTAAGTGTTGCCAATACAATGATGGCTCGAGCATCTAGGAAATACAGTAATTTGGATGTTGTCAGCAGAGGAGGAGGTGGTTGGAAAGATCGTGGGTCACTGTACAGAGCAAGACATTACTCAGTGACCCCTCTGGGTCCGAGGGCTGGTCTCATTAGTTGGGTCGAAGGTGCCACTCCTTTGTTTGGGCTATATAAGAGATGGCAGCATCGTCAGGCTGCAGCTACAGCTGCTGCAGCTGCGGCTGCTGCAGCCAAGCCACCTGGAGTTCAGTCCTCTACAGGACAAGGTTTGTTGGCTGGAATTTGATTTTGTATTTGTTCACGATCTTTAATATTAGTGGGTAGAATTTTTTATTGATTGTCTTAGCTAGGGGGGGAGAAATATTTCGTTTCTATAAATTAGTAGAAAAAACCTACCCCAGCCATCAATGATGAATACTTCACAGACCAAAATAATTTGTACCCTGGATTCAGTGCTTTGTTAAATGTCTCGTTCACTTCAGTTTTCTAATATTTTATATATTTAAACCTCAATCTTGTGACTATCATTATATATATTATTTAATAATTCAGCTATTAGAATGATATGGATGGCTGTCACTGTGAGAAGCTGTGCATTATATTTTAGCAATCACTTCTGAATTTAAACACTCAATCTTTAACCATAAATATTAAAAGTGAATACATATTTTACTTATGCGTCTAATCTTCATGTAATCCACTTTTGAATAAAATGCTTGAGATCTAATGGAGGTCAAGTCACAAGGATATTAATTGAATATTTGTTGAACCACCATTAATACCTTGTTACTACATAACTTGATAGTACACTAAGGCTGATGCCACACCCTCATGGATTCATGTTGTAACGAGATTCTACAGTCATTGGTATTTTTTACAGTTGACATGCCTGAATTGCTTCTTTTGTCAGAACTACCTACATCATTTTCTCTACTAAAATATGCATTTTGTTTCTCGTCACTAAATTTTCTTATGAGTCAGGTCTGATCCATGTGGTGGTGTTTCACCTAATATCATGCTGATCTCATACGTAAAGATGTACTATGTGTAAAAATTAATATTTTTTCCTTGTTTTCACTCTCTCAATTTGTAAAAATTTTATCTTGTTAGCTTCTGGGAGCAGTAAAAGTAGTGTTGGGAATGCTGGTGCACCAGCTGGAATCCTTCGACCATCAGAGTTATTCCACTCAAAATTAGCCCCACTTCTGAAAGAAAGGGGAATACCAGTTCCTGTAGCCCCTGGGCCTCATGGGGGAGGTGGATATGTGCCTGCTGATGGAAGGAGAGATTGGCCTCCACAGGTAATGACAAATTCTCTCCCTCGTCTCATCATCGTCATGGGTTAAGTCCAATGAATCATTACTCTACTCATTGTGATTTGGACTGAATATCTGAAATCCATGGTTGGCTTTAAAGATCATTGTTTGAACAACAGTTCCTCCTGACTTCATTAAATGTCATAATTTATTTCATGACAAATCCTTTTAAACTATGGGGTTTGCTACACTTCACCTATGTTTTGCCGGCCCCGGTGGTGGTAGGGTTAAATACTTGCCTGTCAGCCCAAGGGTCATAGGTTCGAATCTTGCCTGGGGAGGATTTTCAAATCCCAGGGCATGGCTGTGTGTGTTCATCAGTTAAAAGATTGAAATTTTAGAAAGGACTAGAAAGTCATAATCAGATAGTCCTAGATACCATTATTATTATTATCCAATATTACATTATGCAAATCAGGGGACAGTCACTGGGGGAGCACTGTGAGAACCTAGTGTTTGATTTCTTTTAAAGTGCTGGGAAAATTATTAATATATTCTTCCATTAGGTAGTGACAGTATTCCCTCAGGAACTTGATCCAATTAAGCTTTGTAAGCCTCTGTCAAATTTAGTAATTGTCACTTACCTGAAGATGATGTTGAACGTCGAAACCTGGGTTGTTTCTTAATAAAAACAATGTTGAATCACAAGGTTTAAGCTTTTCATTCTAAAATGGTCAAGTAATTTTAAAAACTATATAAAATTACAGACATTGAGAAGGGCTGTGCTGATTACATTTTAATCTATTGACACTCTTAATCTATTCATGCCCATACAGCAGCATGTTCATTATTTCTGCACTTAAGACTTACCTGCTTCTTACCTAGTGATAGTTTTTTACCCTCCTTGTATCTGAACTTTGGCGAGAGTTCTAGATTAAGTTTTTTACAAGCATTAAGTATTATGATATATATCATCTGTTTGCTTGACAAGAAAGAATAATGAAATAATTATGTTCCAGGTTCTCCGCCAGGTACTTTCTCAGCTGATGGAAGAAACACCCAAGGATTTATTAGCCAAGTAGGTATTCTCCTTGAATAATCCATTTTGTGCTGTATTCGCATTCTTAATCAGATCAAATGTATCATTATTGTGTACGCTTTGGGAAAAAATGACCAGTGAAAACACGGGGAAGATGAAAAGCAAACTTGCTAAACTTATAAGTGTGGTATTCCACAGAGGAAAAATCATTCGCATTGACCGGGATTTGATCTTGGATCCCTCAATTTCATGCTAAGTGATTTAACCAGTTAAGCTACCTAGGAGTCCTTCCCCCCTGTGAATTTTTGCACCTGCGGGTGACTCCGTTGAAGGTAAATACCATGGCTAGTCCAGGTATCCTCAAAATTGTTAAACTTAGTTTGATGTCATTCAGTGGGAAACATAAGGAGCCATTTATCCATTCTTGAGGAAGTCAGAGAATGTAGATGAGGATAGAACTGTAGTGATCCATGTCTTATTCTTGGTTAAAATCTGTGATATACAGTAAGAATACTTATTTGCACTTGTCCAGAGACCCTAGAAAAATTTTTTAATTGTGAGGAGGTGCAATTAGTGGGAAAGGAAGAATATTCACTTTAACAGTGTGGAGACCTGCAATCTTTGACGTTTCGCCAGGTCAATGGAGGTTCCAACATAAGAATCAACTTTTTCTAAAATTTTTATTTTTTCCTCAACTGAAAACGGATCTTTTTTCACCATGTTTTTCCTTTGGCAAGCAAGATAACATTTACCTTCCGGAGTAATTGAGGAAAGCGTAACAGTGCATGAGAATTTGTGCTGCCTTGCTGTTCAACTACTGCAAATAGCCATCTCCACACTTCTTCAAGCCTGCTTAGTCATTTTTATTTTCAATTCAGTGTGGCTTACAATTAGATGCGATAAAGCAAGTATCATTAAGATTTTTTCACCTAGCTCTTGCAATTTTTACATTTCATCATAACAGGGTAAGAAATCATTTTTGTTCTTCATCATTTCTTCTGTATAAAATGAATTTGAATGCTCTCCTGCAGGTGTTCTTACATTGCATAAACTGTGCAGAAAACTCCTAGTCTTACAATGTAATCATTACATATTACTAATGGTATGAAGGTACGAATCATTCCCAGGAAGATTTAGATTATGAGTTGAAGTAGTTCAAATTTCCATCACTGGTGGCGCTGTGTACTACCCCACCACATTCAAATACCCCCCCTAAAAAGTTAGCATTACTTCAACTGGATACCATTTTTTCTTTTTTAAGTGTATAAGTGAAAAGAAGTCAATAAGTGTTTTATAAACACTCTTATGCATGAGTAACTGACTTAGAAAGGGAAATATGTTTTTTTCATCTAGCACATAGCAATGCACATTGCAGGAAAACTGAAAAGGAAATGCGAATACCGGTTTTCTACATATTTAGGAAAGATAGGAAATGTAATGGAACACGATTGAAATGATGTAAATCGCAAGTAAATATAAATTACAATATTGTAAATATGTATGGGTTTTACTGTACAGGCAATTATAAGGCAATTTTATTCTAAATGTAAATTATTTTTTATGGTGACATTTCTTGAACTCAAATGCTAAATATGAAAGAAAGCTATGTTGTGTGATTACAAGCATCAGTTATTAATGTGATCTACATTTGCACTTGGCCATTTTTTAATCCAGTGAAATGGTTCTATTACAGGGAGCTGTGGTGTCGCAGTGCAAATGCAAGTGCTTGGTGGCAGGCAACCCGAACTTATGCACACTCAGTTGCTGTGATGTCTATAATCGGATATGTAATTGGTTTGGGAGATCGTCATCTTGATAATGTGCTAGTGGATTTGGAGACCGGAGAGGTAAGATTTCTTTATACTGATTTTTTATTTTTTGTTATTGTATAAGGTAACCATCTCTAAGTCTTTTATCAATTGTAGTATTGTCTCAGATTGAATTTGTGATATTAGCCCTACACAGTAGTTAGAAATCCTTCAGGCTGCTAGGAATCATTTGAAATTGGTGAAATAATGAGAATAATGCTTGAAATATGTCTAAACTCTTCTCGGGCTCTCCACTGTTTTAAGCTATTCATAATTGCCAGCATTTCAAGAGACAACTCGTCACTCATTCTCAAGGCAAGAATGTTGCAAATCTTAAATTTCAGCCAAATTATATACTTATGCTAGGTCTTACTTGATTGGTCGGAAGCCGATTGTTGACTCCGGAGACAGACAGAGCAGAGGCTTAGCTCTGGCATCCTTAAGTCTTTTAAATTTGGATTCCAAGTATTGCTGATGTTATAACTGGAATTGCGATTGAAATTTTTTTCTCCATCCGAATCTCAATGGCTTCTATAGTGAGTTGATCCCAAAAATTTTCTGAAGGCAAAAGAAGTTTTGTGTCATCCTACTTAACCCTATGGTCCTAAGTTTAACTCTGTTTAACTAATGCTGATTTCTCAGCTTGACTTAGCCTGAAATATCTGTGGTGTTCCTTCAGTCTCATGGCAATTGTTTTACCTGTCTCACCCACGTACACTTTGCCTCATTCATATGGGATTTGATTGACCCCAGGAGTCATGAGGTCGTTTGGGTCCTTCACTCTCACTAGATGGTCTCTAAGTTTAGCCATAGGCTTGGGAACAGCTTCTATGTTATATCTCTTCAGCATTTTTGTGATTTTTCCCAAAATTGTAGAGACTTCAGGCAGAAAGACCCTGGCAGTCAGTTCATGGCACTCTTCGTCTGCGTCCACATTCCGAGTTTTTAAGGACTTATTGAAGGCCTCCGAGATTTGTCGTTCTCTATACATATTCGTTTTGACGGAAGGTCTTTCTGAAGTGTTCTAACTCCTTATGTAAACTCTCTCAATCGGAAATGGTCTTGGCACAGTGTATAAGTGTCGAAAGGACAGCTCCTCATTGTGAGGGGTGATGGCTGTTGCCGTTGAGATAAAGATCTGTGTGTGTAGGATTGCAGTAAATGCTGTGCCCGAGCCTGCCATTATCCTTCTGCTGGACAAGGATATCAAGAAAGGCGATCCTGTTGTGTTTCTTTGTGACCATTGTGAATTGTATATTCGGATGTTGGTTGTTCTTATGGTCTAAAATCAAAAGGGCATGAAATAAGGGCAGAAATGAATGATGAGTCATCTCTCAAAATGTCGGCAATTAAGAATAGTTTAAACAGGTGGAGAGCCTGCAAAGAGTTGACACATATTATTCGCCATGAAAGCATCAAATGCTTGAAATTAAGGATGAGTCGATTCCAATTGTCCATTCTCGATTCCACCGATTCTCAGGCTTAGTATCGGTATTGAGAATTGATTGCCTAAAGTCGATTCCGATTCCATCGATTCCACATAGATAAATATGTATTTTAAATATAGACTATAAGCTGAGGATGTATTCGCTATTTGTCATTAAATTCACTTTTGAGCGACTTAATTGTCTTTCTTCCCTACTTGAATTTAAATAATAGTCGTACGCTACTGGTATATCAATATCCCACCTGTTATTAGGAATAAGAATCGATGGAATCGGAATCGAGAATCTATTTGAAAGAATGGGAATCGGAATCGAAAAAAAGTGGAATCGACTCATCCCTACTTGAAATACTTTAATTTATATTTTTTTCTAGACATGTATTAGAAGTAAACTACATAAGGATTTTGTTGGTTTTTCAGCCTGTGAGTTCTGTAAGAAGTATTTTTTATTCACATTTCAGGTGGTTCATATAGATTACAATGTTTGCTTTGAAAAAGGTCGTACACTAAGAGTTCCAGAAAAAGTTCCATTCCGGATGACCCCCAATCTTGAAACAGCCCTCGGAGTAACAGGAATTGAAGTAAGTTTTTATATTGTTTTCCTTGTACTTTTTTATCTTAGGAATTCCAATTTTTCTCTTCTCTGTTTTAAAATTTTCATTGATTTCTTTGTGTGTGGCATGTCTCATGAGAAATTATGCAAATACATAATGCTTGTTGTTAACCTGCATCAAAATCCTTGAGATAGAGGCCATAAAACTGCTTACAGTTAGTCTAAAATTATTTATCTTGGGAATTTACTTAGGCTATTGAGCTATGTATTCATGATTTTAATTCTTTCGTCGATGAAAATTATTGACTAACGGATTATATTACTTTAAATAACCATGATGAAATAGCCAGTCACGGTTGTTACTCTGCTTCCAATTAAGCTTCTCTTTTTCTGCTTGTTGTATTTTCATTTTTGAAAACTGAAGTTGGAATATTATTTGTGAATTTGGTTAAGAGTGATGTGATGGCAAGATTGGCTTCTGGAGATGTGATGACAGTTCTTTTTCAAATTTTGGAGGTTTTGGATTATTTACTGGTACATTCCAAGATTCCTTGCCTGGAGAATTCCTATTGGAGAATACATAAGTTAATCCTCTTTTTGAGATTAGAATAGAGATGAGAATAGACCTTAGGGTTGTGAGGTGACCAGAGCAATCTAATAAATAAAGAGGAAGAGAGGAAAAATCATCCACGTTGACAGGGACTTGAACTTGAATCCCTTGATATCGTACCAAGTGATTTTTACCAGCTATGCTACTGATGAATCGTTCTCCCCTTTTGAATTTTGAGAGTTTTAATCTTTCTTTGAACTTTAATGGCCATATTCATAGTTACGTTAGACTACATCTAGGGCAGGTGTAAGGAAGTTCAACTGGCGATTTCGTTAAACCTGTATTCATAGTGTTGTTTTAGTGCTGACTGACGTTAGCCCCAATAGCTTTAGTTTGGAGAAAGATAAACCAATGGAATTATGGTTTAATGTTGAGTTTATGCATCTTGCATAGCCATTTTGTCTTCGGCTTTTGTGGTTTGGTGATTTTCGAAGGTTTAAGGGATTTATCATGAGTGATCTCCTTGTTACAGCCTTTTTAAGGGGTAGTATTACTCTCTATAACATGAGTGGAGATACCAGAGTTTGAGATGTTCTGTCTTCTAAATGAATTTAATGCAGTATAATGCTCCTGAAAGCCTGTATATATCTACGTTTATTGATGCATGTACTATAAAACGTTTTTGTTGAATTAGCTGTACTTTAACTAACATATTTGATGGCATATAAGATGCACCTTTTTTCCAAAATTAGGGCTAAAAAATCACCCTGGTTCTGATATGTGAAGGTAGGGCAAAGGTCTAGCCTTGTCGAAACACCGGTTCCTGTCAGATCATGTTTTTGTTGAATTAGCAACTTTGTTAACAACTTTGTTTTGTTTGCAACGAAGTTAAACAACTTTGGGCCCAGACGGAGGTTGGATGGGTGACCCTCCTCCATACCTCTACCATGTTGCTCTTGTCCCCTGTCTGCAAGTGGCAGGCTGGTTAAATGTGGGACGGTACAATGGACCTAAAGAGGTCTTGAGTGCCAGCAGGGCTCCAGAAGGCCCTCACCCACACATATGTTTTTTTAATTGTGAAGGTATGGCCTTCCACAGGTCACTATTCTTGAGTGAGCCCTACTGAAATAGGAGTGCGTCTTATATTCCATCAAATACAGTAAATTTTATTTGCAAAAAGTCATGGTTTTTGGGGCATAAAAACTGATTGTCCATGTTTTTGAGCACTTTGTATTCTGTTACTTTTCGATCTGCTAACTTGCAATTGTAATGTAAAAAAGAAAGGTTTATTCTTTACAGTTTGGGGGTAACCAGTTGTTTCTATTACAAAAATTACACAAGCTCCTATAAAAATTCTAAAACTCTGCTAACTTCCAAGAAAATTGCACGATTGAAACTTGAGTGGAATCATTGTGTGCTCTAGTATTCCAGCATTATGGATAGCTAGAGAAAATATCTAGTTAAATATTACTAGTATTGTCAATATTTATTTTTATTTATATTAACATTGCACGCACTGTAAAGCCTGCTTTATCATGCAGTCCAGTCAAATTGCAGTGAGCAAGCAACAGTGTGAAGTCCCTAGAAGCAATTAATGAGAGGAGAGGGTTTGTATATAATGCACAACTCCTCCTGAGATACCAAAAACCAGTTTGAAAATTCCAGAAAATACCCTGTTACATGACGAATAGCAATGTTGCCTAGTGTTCTATGTCTAATTCTTTGGGAAAGAGGGAGTGCGTTGTGTTAGATATTTCTGAGAAGTTAAGAATAATTGAAAGGGCTTCCAAGAGAGACTCAGTGGCAAACATAACTCTGAATGGCTCAGACATGATGATGAAATGTGATGACATCAGATTCTTGATGACCATGCCATCATCCTCCTCACCAAAACTGTGAACACTAGTTCAGCATGCTGTAGATGACTCCAATAGCGATGAGGAAGAAACAATCGATTCAAAATGAGTTTCCCTCCAAATTGCGCTTCAATAAGCAAAAACATGAAGCTGTTCATGGAACAGGAAGATGAAATCTCTGTGCCAGACATTTTGTGTGCTAAAAAAAATTAGGATGGCCATAAAAAATAAAATATATATAAAGCATATTCATAAATACAGTAAAACCCCTAAATTGCACTTTTGTAGGGACCCTAAAAAAAAGGTTCAAATTGCGGGAAAGTGCAAATTGCGGGAAAAGTAGAATTTTCACTTCTACAGCCATGTTCCTTCACTGGAGTAAGGGTAAAAATAAGAAATAGACTGATAAACTGAAAAAGAGCAGTGTCATAATTTATTCATTGAACTAGCTCTTCTCATTAATTTATATACGATGAAAAAAAGACATTGAACACCTTAGATGAATAGAAATGTGAAAATTATTTTTCTCCTTCATTATTGATACAGAAAATAAAGGATTACTACATATCGCACAAAATCAAGATCAAATTATAATAAATAAATAAAATATTATAATAAATAAAAATTACAGAAACAGCTTCTTAAAAATTCACTTCACTCATGGTAACTGTGGACCCTACTCATAAATAATAATAATACATATATCAGAAAATAATATTTTTGAATCTATCCAACCAACCATTGGATGTTGTGAAATTTTCAATACCCAATCTTGTGGCGATTTGCAGAGCTTTTTCTTGTATGATGGCACCGCATATATAGGGATATTTGAAGACCTAGCACTCAAAACCCGCTCTTTAAGTAACCCTTCCATTTATCCATACTTAGAATTCTTAACATATTTTCTCTTTTTAGACAAATTACCGCACTGGTTGGCTTGTTTCAGAATCCCATCGCGATTTCTCACAATTATAGTATTTAATTTAGAGATAGGCTATCGTAGCAGTTTCGCTAGATCGACGCGAGTTCCACCATGAGAATCGACTTGTTCTAAAACTTCAATTGTCTCCTTGATTGAAAAAGTCCTTTTTCCTCCTCGCTTTTCCATTGCCAAGCAGGATAAAATTACGCCCCAGTTTAGTTGAGGATAACTTAACAACACATGAGAATCTGATCAGCCGTGATGTTTGACTAGTCCAAACAATTGTTCAACTAAAAAATAAACTTTATGATTCAGTCTAATTAAGGTACGATAACGAAAGTTTAATTCATTGTAGCCTATCCTAGTTATAACTCGGGAATCGAGGCAGTGCAAATGATCTGTTGTCCACTAGTACGAGTTCTTTCATTTTTCATCATGTCTGGATAAGAATCCATTTTCATTCTCCAAAGTTTCTACTTCGGTAAAAAATGAATACTCCTCCGCAGGTTTAATTACATTGTATAAATTACGTAGTTAGCTCCTAGCCTTACAATGTATTCATTTCATACCTTGTATCATTTCCTGGCAGATTGACGAGTTGACGTAGTTCCAATTTCTGCTACGAGTGGCGCTGTAAACTATCCCCGCCAAATTCAAATTCTTTCTTCAAACAGGTCCTATTACTGCTCTCTTTCGTATTTTTTCCGCAAATATGAGCAAGACAAAGTCAAAAAGTGTTTAACAAAGGATTATATGCTTAAGTAATGGACTTTGAAAGTTAAATTTTATTTTGATTGAGCGCGTTGTGGTGCAAATTGCGGGAAAACTGAAAAATGTAGTCTAAATTCGGGGTTCTGCATACATTGGAAACATAGGAAATGGAATGGGACTTCGTAAAAGTGGTGTAAATTGTGGGAAAACGTAATTTCCGATAACGCAAATACGGGGTTTCACTGTATATAAAAGAAAGAGACAGATTTTTTTCGAGGAAAACGCAAGACAAATTTTACCAATAGGCATAGCCCCAGATTCCTCACTATGATCATATTACATAATCATGAATTAAAACACTTACTGCAAGGCAAATATCACAACTCGGTATGTAAAAATGGGACTCATTGGGCTTCTGAGAATAAAATTCACAAATCAACAAATACTTAGTTTAGTTGGTGAAATATTTCGGAGAAGTTAGATTGTCTGATAAAGGAAGTGGTGAGAAAAAAATGAGTATTTAAATGCAATATGTGCGAAATTCTTTGATATAGAATGGTGCTGAAACTAAGACCACAACTATCTCAAAGTTGCACATTAATGGATCATTCATCACTTTCAGTTATCTGATTGACATCAGTGACGTTGCCAGGCTTTTAGTTGGGGGCGGGGGCTTAATCTAAAGCCTGGGTCCTCTCTTGGTACAATGTTTTTTCGCTATCAGTTTATTTATGGCTAACTTTTTTTTAGAAAACTGCTTTATTTTGTTTCCTTTTCCCCCTCTTTAACCCTTGTAATTTTCAGCCATTATATTGCATGATAAAACTAAACTAATAATATGATTTGAAATTTTTGGGGGGGGGGGGGCTGAAGCCCCTCAAGCCTCCCCCCCTCCCCCTGGCTAAGTGCCTGCCCTCCATTAGCTTGTGTTATAATGTATCAGCATAATCGGTGATCTACTGTAATTTGATTTGCTTATGATACTCTTTGCAATGGTGTAAAAAAATTCAGATATTATGAGGTGAAATTAGGTAATAGATTACAAGAAAAATTCCATGGAAACAACATTTATTCACAATTACAGGATAGCTCCAATTAAATCAATTGAGGTATTACAGCATTATGTTTATTCTATTAATGCAAAACCTGTTGTATTTAATACATTTTTCTCTGTATGTAAGCCATTTTGTATATTTTAGTTATCTCATTTCGAAATAGAGGTGAACTTTCTGTGATTATTGGTGGCTTTAAACAATTTTATTTGAACTGCAAATTGTTGATAAATTCTTTCCTCTTGTGATTGTATTCATGCTTCTGTCGAGTTTAATACCCCCTAGAGTTTCCCATAGCATTACAATCCTCACCTACTCACCATTAGAATAGATTTCACCCATTTACCAGCCAACTCAATTCTAGGTTCGCACAATTTTTCTCATTAAAGCCTGAAAGGGAAATTCCTCTGCAGCTTTCTTCTTTCCATGCATTTGTCCTTCATACTGTCTTCTTCATACTGTAAGAAATATCTGATATCTTCAAAGAAATTAGTTTTTAATACATACTACTTCTAAAACTTTTGGGCATTTATTGAAGTGTCTGTGAATTCTTGCGATTCCATATCTGGGTCAGTTGCTTGTTCTTCCTTTCTGTATTTGCTTTGGCATGTGTGCCACTTCTTGAAAATGAATCTTAGGAATACTCTCTTGAGTTCAGCATTTTTCCAACCGTAAATTATAGGATTCACCCCAGAGTTGGACATGGCAAGGGAAAACGTTGCCCTGTAAATATTGTATGGAAGGTGGTATCCATTCACCAACAGACCACAAATGATGATGTAGGGCAGCCAAAGAAGTAAAAATGACCCAAGAACCAGTAGGACCACAATGGTGCTTTTGGAAATTGGGCGTACCGTTGTACCAGCACTCGCCAGAGATGGGAAACGAATATTCCAAAGGTTACTACGAGGGTCATCTTGAGAGCTGCAGGATGAAGATCTCATTTTTAAGGGTTGATGCTCATTTTTATCTTTCTGCACTGGAGAGATTGGTCGGAAATCATTACAGTATGGTTTTTCCTTTTTGGGTTTATCCTCAGAAACATCACCATATTTTGAGGTTTTAATATTCAGTTGATTGTCTTGGATATGGGAATCATAATCGTGCATAGTTGATTCTTCTGTTTTAAAGATCTCATTTTCTAATTTTAATCTTGATCCTGAGTCAAAACTATTCGACAAATCTTTAGTAATCTTAGCTTTGTAGGTATTGTAGTGTGTTTTAATGTTGTTCATATTTGTATCCTCTTCCTCAATATTCCCCAGGCTCTTTAATGGCTTATTAAATGCCAAATCCAGACTATTCACACACAAAATTAATTCCCTTGACTTAAGACTGGGGTGGGAATAGTTAATTGTGGTGTCGGATGCATTCTTTTGAGAATAGTCATGGGCCACTCTGAAATTTTGGAAAGCTGGTTCATTTGTTTGTTGACAGTCATATTGGAATGCTTGAGTAATTAATTTTGGTTGTTGATTATTAACCATATTAGTTTCATTTGGAGAGACAGGTTCCTTTTTCTCTGATAATTGATTGTGGTTAAATTCTAATGGATCATATGCAGCAATTACATTGCTGTGGAAGGGCCTGATATTTGTGCCTAGAGTTACGGTATGAAAGTGGCCTTTCAGATTTTTAATAGCTCTAGCAATGCATTTGTTAGGACAACTGCTTTTAACGAAAGAATTTTCATGTGCTGTTGTACTGATTGAAACATCCGTTTCCTTTGGTTTTATATACTCCTGTGAGACATGACATGGAACTTGATTATCCATCTGCAATATTTGATTATCAGTGGTTTCACTCTTTGAAAAAGGCTCAAAGACCTCATTTGTGTTAGTGTTGCACTTACCACAGCTTTTCACATCTGTCGTGAGCTCGTCTTTGTTATTCACCTCCAACTTTTCTTCGTATGATTCTATATGGATAGTTTGATGGTCGTATAATCGTTTACTACTTCCTTTTGAAGGAATAGCACCTGATTCATTATCATCATCATCCATAATGTCACTTTCCTCTTCTATTTTGTATAAAGTGTGAAAGTTATTTGCATTCTCATAATAACTCTCGTGCTTCTCTTCCTTATGGCTAGGAAGACTTCCTTCATCAGTGGTTGATTTTATAGTATCTTGCTGTGTTAGAATTCCGCTTCTTGTTGACTGGCTGGGTGACTGAGAACTATTTCCATGCTCTGCACTGGCGGTATTGTTCTGTGGATTGATGCTTTTGCCATGTTCTCGCTGATTTTCATTTGATGAGATGGATGGGCAATAGGTTTTTCCACTCTGACTTCTTCTCCATGGTGGACCTTTTCCATCTGCTCCAAGGAGTCTGCTCAACTGAGCACGGGCTTCTTTTCCAATCCGCCAGTATAGAATGGTGAGGGCCACCATCACTGTACTGAAGAGTGGAGGTACAACACAAGTGATGTATTGTGGGGTGAAAATCTGTTAGAAGAGAATGACGATGCATTATATAAAAACAAGCATTGATTTGGGAGTAGAGTTTGTATCAGAAGGAATGACCTTATTTTGAATAGCTATATTTAATTATGAAAATGTCTTACAATTGCATATCAAGTTAACAGTATTTAATCAGTCTTAGAGTTTCACTCACATTCTTTTACACATTTAATGTATGTACCCTCCACATACTGCATGAATAACATCAATATAGGTACCCCTTGCATAAATCTAATTCGTTTAACACAATTTACACTATAACATGACCAGCCAGTTGTGAACTTATTCACATAGCACGACCAAATTTCCCATTTTAACGCAATTGCTGGAGTTTGCTATTATGATTGGGCAAGATCCAATTACAATTTCCTTTAGTTTTGAGTGCTGTAAAACCATCATCTAATACTGAAAAGACCCAAAGTTATCTTTTTTGGAGCAATTTAAATTCATTTGGCCTTCAAATTCCATCACTAGATAGGGATCAGCACAGCCATAAAAATGGAAGACATCATTGCAAATCCTTGAAACAAAATTCTATGGGATGTTTGCATTAATACTTAAAAACCAACTTTGTAACATTCCTTAGAGTATTCTTTCTGAATAGAAGAAGTACTCCTCGCTAATCCATTTACAGGCATCAATATGAAATATTACCATACTCATTTCTCTGCACCATTGTGCCTTAAGGAGAGAGGTAAGAATTGACTCACATTGTACACTGAGCAAAATTAACCTTCGTCACTGGCACATCTCAATGGGTTTTTCTAAATCCTCAGCATATGTCGCTGAAAGTGGTCTTAAGGTATTAAGTAAAATTATTTATGAAGCTAGGCTTTGTTGACATGAGTGCAAAACGTGTTATCGCCCAAGAGTAATGGGCAATTTACGGAGAGCAATACAACTACAACACTTGCTGAAGAGTAGTCATCAGATGTAACTATGCACAAGTGCATTCAGCCAAGCAAGTGCTTTGTTAAGCTTTCTCTTTTTTCATTTGCTTCTTCATCAGAGCTTACCGCTTACAAGCTTTTACTTCGCTGTACATGATTTTAGTATATTTTTTGCTATCCCAGTTAGCTTCCATGCCTATCTTAATTTTTGTCTCTCCAAATCTGTTCTGTATGCATTATCTTCTGGTTGATATCCCACCATAGTAAATTCATTGCTTCTGGGGTAAAAATTCAGGGTATTTATTGCAACGTGTAACGTGGCAATTTCATGTCATTAATTATTAATGAATAAAGTCTAATATGCACTTTTTGCACTACAATTGCAAAAGCTACCTAATTCTCGCTTTTTGTTTGTGTTGTGTGTATCCCTTATCACTTTCATGGTTTCTTATGACTTTTGTGTATTTTATAAACACAAATTCATCTTGCACGATGATTTTTTGGGACACATCTCTCGTATTAAGCACTATAGATTCACAACTATTATACAGGTACACCTATATGATAGTTGAACTCATCTGGAACACATTTGAAAGTGTCATCCTCCATTGCAGTCACTGAAGCAGTGATGCTGACGACTGACGTTTGACGTCTCTGGGCAATGGCTTGACATGATGGGAACAATGTTTCCCACTCATTGAAGCACTGAGGGGTATCAACATGGTGGGGGGCCTGGAGCTCTATTCGATATGGGGCCTATTTGGAATTTATAATTTAAAACATTAACATAGTCTTCACAAGTTTAATAGGAAGATGCCAATTTCTTGTATTCCTGCAGACCCAGAATCAACTATTTATCAATGGATTGTGTCATTTATCTCAGCATTCACAAAATAGTAGGTTAAAAGCATCCTTACACTTTTAATAACTTTGGTGTAAGTACCAGTACCAGTGCTGGCTTATGGCCGGAGCAAATTTACGCTAGTATGCTATTCCTTCGGCAATGGTATTTAATAGGTATGAAATGAAGAGTGACAATTTCTCAGCATTATTTTGTTTACAATAGGAATCAAACCCAAAAGTTAAAAGATTTAAATAGTACAGTAGTCAGAATTAAAATTCTATCTTGTGAGCTTTTACCTCCTCAAACTGTTTTATTACGTAATAAAAATATGTATACTCTCTTTGCAACAGCGTTCTCTATTGATATTTAAAGCTAGGTTGGTCAGGCGTGGTTGGTTCACTGTTGAGCGAAGTTAGCTTTTAATTACTTTTAAGTTTAGAAAAACTTCTTTCACATGAAGAGAAGACACACATACTGTCAAAAACAGTTTTAGTGCTTCATAAAAATCTGGTAATGACTCTTGAAAATCCATTTCGATAATGAATTGCAGCATATTGAAAGCAGACAACGACAATGCATCGTCATTTGAAGTCTCCGATGCTAGATGCCTTCGAAGTCTCATGATTTCTGGCACCATTTCCCCCTTCTCAAGATCATCAAATGTTATTGATAGTTGCTGAACTAAAAGAGGGAGATAGTCATCACTTGCTTTTAGAAGATTCATCAGATGAACAGCAGCAAACTGCTTGTCAACATTTTCCATTGAGGTTGATCTAGTCATTACCTATACAAGAAACATATCAATGCACTCAAACATAGAACGCTACACTTCCTGCTGTGGAGTCAGCCTGCATCATAACCTTTTCCTGGAATCGTTTTTTTAACATGATTGCGTCTCCTGCTTTCAATATCCATATCGATTTTAGTACATGTTGTAGTCGCATATTCCAAAGAAATGTTAACCAGTTCCTTCCGAATTTCTTCTAAATAGATATTCAAGCTTCTCAGCTTTAACGCATACTTTTCGAAACTGATCCTTTCAATCTGCAAGTATTTCTGAGCAAGATTTACCTCAAATGAAATGTGGTACCACAAGTGCGGGAAACAGAAAATTTAAGTTACAAATGCTTGTCATTAACACCTCCACTACTCCTCTTGAATCAAGATTTTCAGGAGGATCACATAATGTTTCTACAGCCTCGACTAACTTTGTGGGTTTAGCAATTAAACCCACAAAGTTTCCGATTATAGCCTATTTAGAACCTCACAGAGTAGCAGCAAAATCATTGGTAGGCAGCATTTCTTTTCACGATGTTCTTGTGGGCGCTGAATGGAGCAGCAGATAATAGCGAGGAGTGCCCTTCTCAAAAAGTCTAATGGGTATTACACATGGTGATTAAAAAATTCCCACATTTCGCTCAAAAATATATTGTCAAAATGAATGGGTGTTATAATCAGAAAATTGAGGCATAAAAGACTTTGCGGTCCTTGCATAGAGAGTTAACTTAAAATGGCCGGAGGGTAGGATGGGTGACAAGTGGCAAACAGCTGATTCTGCATTTGCAAATCTGCCCTGCCCTCCTCTCTTGTTCTGCTCGGGGCTTGTCATTGCTGCACGCTGGGCCTAGAAACCTCCAGAGTCGGTGTTCATACTTTGTTTCTTTGCTCATCAATTCATTTATAACCAAATTTATGATGTAGTTCAATAGACAGCTCAGAAAACCAATTATTTATTCAAACCAAGGTTTTTATGGGTCTAGTAAAAACAAGAACAACTAAAATTTGGGGGCCTATGCTGAAAGCGGGGCCTGGGGCGGACTGCCCCCCCTCGCTACACCTCTGTTTAAGCATGATTTATCGGGTCAGATTCAAGAGTTATCCTCCGATACATCTGCACCCCTATCTCGAATATGTTTAAATGCTCTTGTTTTGCACTAAATTGCTTTTATGAAAGGGCTAGGTTTGGAGCTGCTATAGATGCCTAGGCTACACACTTGGCTAAGATTACTTGAAAATTAAAATTCAGACTACAAGTTTTAAGGAGAAATGAAGTCTAGTATTTTAACCCTTCACTATATCTCTAGAACTAAATAATAAGCAGCAACAAAATAATAGAGATATCTTGATGAACGGTTAAGTACAAACATTTCTTTACTCATACCTTCATCATGTGTACTATGTACATCAAACACCATTAGTAGCAACATCAAATACAGAAGTGAATAAACTGAGAACTCCGTAGACAAAGGTTTTACTTTTGTCCTCTCTTCCGGTTCCTTTTCCCTTATCCCTACCTCTTTCATGGCTGGTGTCATAGCACACCCAGCCACAAACCCCTGTTGTAACTTGCAGGGTAGTATGTTCACGTTGAAATTTGTATAGTGACACATCTCATTGGAACACATCTGATGTAATACTTAATTGAATGTAATTTCTCAACTACATCTTTCGTTTGTAATCGACATATATTAAGACACAAAAGTACATAGATACATACATAACATAACAACCAATAATATACTATGAATGTAATACAACAAAAATATGAATGCAATGATAATAAAAATCACACACTCCAACACTTCCCCTTGATTTTTATTGAATCAAATCACACACTCCAAAACTTCCCCTTGATTTTATTGAATTAAATACATTATCAACACTAATGTTCATGGTCCCCATTAACAAAAATTAAATTAACAGAAGCAAAAAATTATGTCGTACCATGAAAACTTTTGAAACAAAAATCATCGTCTTACTTAGGGAACAGTTAACCCGATCCTTACTGATAATTCTTGAGTCTTCCTGCCGGACAGGGACTTGGTGAGTAGGTCAGCTAGGTTGTCGCGGGACATGACATACTGCACCTTCATCAGTCCTCTCTTGACGCAGTCCTTGATGAAGTGGTACTTTATGTCTATTGCCTTGGATCTCTCATCGACCTCATCCTTTTCAGCCAGAGATAGGGCACCGATGTTGTCAGCAAATATACAGGGCTGGGAACACTTCTCACCGGCCCCGACATCATGTAGAGCATTCTTCAGCCACAGGCACTCTTGGGCAGCGACAGCCATTGCCACATACTCTGCATGCTTGGTAGATGTAGCAACAACTGTTTGCTTTTTGCACCTCCACTCAATAGGACCACCAGCTAGCAGTACCACCAAACCACTGAAGGACTTTCTATCAGCTTTGTTGTTGGCAAAATCAGCATCAGAGTACAAAACAATTTGACTTCCTGATTTTCTGTAGACAAGACAGTAATCTCGAGTATGCTTGAGGTATCTCATCAGGTGCTTGACCGCGGCCTCATGTCTTTTCTTAGGTGCTGACAGGAACTGGCTTAGGTAGCTCACAGCAAAACTTAGATCCGGTCTGGTGCCGTTTGCCACGTACAGCAGCATACCAATGGCCCTCCTGTATTTGTCTTGGTCAGCATCACAATCTTCGTCTCCTTTGTCATTAAACAAGTTTTCGCTTAATGGACAAGCAGTCCCTTTTGAGTCAGTCAGTCCAAACTCATACAGGATCTTTTCAATGTAAGCGCATTGGTCAATACTCATGCAATGGTCACCAAGTCTCAGTATACGGAGTGATAGGAAGTCTGAGATCTCTCCAAGCTCTCTTATCTCTACATTGTTGTTGAGATTTTCTTTAAACCTTTTAAGATCATCCTCTTTCTCCACCCAAATTGCCAGGTCATCCACATATAATCCCACGTAAATCTTGCTTTCATGGTCAATGAATAAACATGGATCTGCATGTGATGATTTGAATCCCATAGCAATGAGAATTCCTCTGATCTTCTTGTACCATTCCATCCCAGATTGTTTGAGACCGTACAAACATTTCATTAGTTTGCACACCATGGAACGTGGCTTGTCCACATCAAACTCTTCTGGTTGTTCAATGTATATTTCTTCCTTTATGTCGCTGTTGATGTATGCTGATACGACATCAACATGTTCACACCTCCAACCCTTCTCAGTACCCAAAGCTAACATCAACCTTATGGTTTTTCTCTTCACTACGGGTGAGTATGTCTCATGGTAATCGATGCCATATCTCTGTGCGAACCCTTGAGCCACTAGTCTAGCCTTGTATTTTTTTGGGTTTCCACTTGAGTCGGTCTTGATTTTAAATTTCCAGGTGGATCCGATAACAGTCTTCCCCTGAGGTCTGGGTACAACCTCCCATGTGTTAAGCTCCTTGAGTCTTGCTAGTTCTTCATCCATGGCTGCTTTCCACTTTGACTTGCTCAGACTAGCCTTGGCTTCCTTCAAACTCAAAGGTTCTTCCTCATTGCATTTGGAGGCTGATGCTGCTGCAAACGTTGAACAAATTAAGCATGACTTATCACTGCAGTTATCATCTTCACATGCACATTTCTTCGGTTTTGGTCTTCTTTGTGACCGCCTTGGCACTTGGGGTGCCACTTCCTCCACTTCTAATTCATGCTGGTCATCAGGTAGCTCAGGGATGCGATGAATCACAGGGTCCTCTTGATTTCTTAAGTCATCCTGTGATATACTCTCCTCTTCACTTTCTTCAGAGTCGGTGCCAAGCAATTCAGGGCAATGATTGATTTTCTTGAAAGCACTTTCTTGGGTCGCCTTCCATGGAAATTGTCTTTCATGAAAAACAGCATCCCTCCTTATAATGACCTTGCTTGTTTCAAGGTTGAATAAGCGATACCCATCCTTAGTGTTTTCTTCATAGCCAATCATGACACACTCTATAGCCTTGTTGTCAAGTTTCCCACGTACTTCCCTCATGGCTTGAACTCTACATCCAAACGGCCTTATGCGCTCATAATCTTCTAGTGTCAGAGGTAACTTGGTTATCAGCTCTAAGGGGATCTGGAATCCTATGGCTCTGCTGGGAGTTCTGTTCCTGTTGTAAGCAGCTGTGGACATTGCCTCTGCCCACATTCTCTTCTCAGCTCCGGATTCAGCTAGCATGCACCTTGCCATCTCACACACGGTTCGGTTCTGCCTTTCCCCTCTTCCATTTTGCTGTTTGCAATATGGCACGCTCTTCTCATGGATAATGCCATGCTGGTCCAGATATTGTTCGAGCTCCGCATTTACATACTCTGCTCCAAAATCCGACCTGATTTTTGCTAGCCGTTCGCCAGATAGAGCCTCCATCTTTGTCTTGTACTTCCGCAGCTTCGCCAATACCTCGTCCTTGGTCTTCATGGTTATCACCGACACATGTCTTGAGTAGTCATCTGTGAACACAATGACGTACTGTGCTCCTCCGCATGATGGTGGGTCAAACTTTCCCATCAAGTCAGTGTGAACCAACTCGAGAGGCCTGCTCGCTCTTGAGTTGCTCACAGGGAAAGGCTTCCTTGTCAACTTCCCCTGGACACATACTTCGCATCTGTCGCTGTCTTCTTTCTTTATTCCACTCAGCACATGAATCTTGCTTATCGTGTCCTTACTCGCATGACCGAGCCTCTTGTGCCACGTTTCCATGGACTTTGCTTGCAGTGCGACAGAAGGGAGTGCGTTTTCTTGCCTCGTTGGTGTGTTTACTTCCATAACATACATTTTCTTAACCTTCAATGCCCGAAATATGGTCTTCCCCTCCATCATCGCTATGGCAGTTCTTCCTTCAAAAATGATTTTTCCACCTTTCTCTGTCAGTCGGTACACGGATAGTAGATTGCAGTAGAGCTTAGGCACATACATAACTTCAGTCAAGATGATTGTCCTCTCTGATTTCACCTCAACAGTGCCGACACCTTCAACATGTAACTTGAATCCATCACCAATTTTCACGGATCCCTTTCTTGATAAGTCTAGCTCCTTAAATGCATTTATATCGCTGCACATGTGGTCAGAAGCTCCAGAGTCGACAAACCATTTTCCCTCTGATCCTCTGCTTACATATGCATGGGCATCACCCTCAGCGCAAAGGAGTACGGCTTCCACTTTCTCGTCTCGCTCATTACAGCTTGCCACTGATGCTTTGCCATTGGCGTCTTTCTTCGTCTGTTGCTCCTTGAAAGCAAGCCACACAGGACACTGCCTTGCCACGTGACCAAGTCCATTGCATGAGTAGCACTTCATCTGAATTAGGCTGTGTTCTCCTTTCCATTTACTTTGGGAACTGTTGCCACCTTGATTGTCGTGCTTGTACTTACCACCGTCTTGCCTACTATTTTTCTGATTGGATGTCACCTTCAGGGCTATTGTGTCCTCCGTGCTTGAGGACGGCGCCACCAGCTTTGACCTCCTTTCTTCCATTAGAAGCCTTCCTTTGACATTCCTGGACGTAAGTTCGCCAATGTTTCCTTCAAATGATCTCACGAACGAGTCATACTCGGACAATGGTAGCCCCATTAGAAGAAATGCCGCAAAGCACCGATCGTCGATAGGGATTCCTCCCATTCTCACCTTTTGGATTAGCTCATGCATCGTCGATATGTACTTGGGCATGGACATACCAGCCGTCTTATCTAACCTCGCCATTTGCTTGAAGAATAGCATTGTGTGAATAATGCCAAACTCCCCGTACATTTGGCGTAGCGTGTCCCATGCTTTTTTCGCGAGCTTAAATTCACCGACATCATAAATTGTGGAGCTGTTCAAAGCATCAAATATAATACCACGCGCCTTTCGGTTGATTCTTAGTTGCTCAGCATTGAGATTGCCTATCGCCTCATCTTCATCGTCGGTGTCGTGAATCACGTCACCAAACCCCGGGTCGATAGCATTCCAACAATTTTTGTCAATCAGTTTGGCCTCAAGTCTCTTTGACCACGGGTAGTAGTTAGAACCATCGGCATTCAAAAGCACCTTTGATTCCCTCGTCTCTTCAGCGTCCATCTAGACTTCGGTATCTTACTCTTTGTCGTCTTAAATTTCTTATTTTTTGTCTTAAATTTCTTATCTGTCGTCTTAAATTTCTTAACTTCTCACTTACTTCGCACGGTTTTAGGGTGTTCTGGGCCCATAACCTAATGTAATACTTAATTGAATGTAATTTCTCAACTACATCTTTCGTTTGTAATCGACATATATTAAGACACAAAAGTACATAGATACATACATAACATAACAACCAATAATATACTATGAATGTAATACAACAAAAATATGAATGCAATGATAATAAAAATCACACACTCCAACAACATCCATTGTGCTAAACAAGGAATGACACCAGTGCAACTTTGCCAATATTAGGTCGTGAGTTTGGGTTATTTGTCATAAGAATGTTGACTTAATCATGTTTAGAAAAATAGGTGAACTTACTTCGTCTAGTTCACATTCTGTTGCTGTTTTCCATCTGTTCCAATATGCAGGCACAGTGGATAATGCCAATGCAGACACCCAGCATGAAAATATTATTGCGGCAGCCACTCTGTGGGAAAATAAATTGATAGTGCCTTTAATTTAAAATCACCATGTTCTTTTTTTATAAAGTGCATGTGCTGTGTTGTTAAATGGCAAAGTAGTGGTAGAAAATTATGAGTCACTAAGTCAAGGTCCAAATTATGAGATAAGATGAGATAGATAAGTTAAGATAATATTTTTATTACTGATGGTTACATTCTGTAGCATAGTAATCGTCAATTTGAATATACAGACAACAGTCAAGTACAAATATAATAAAAAACAAAGAAACACAATATAAACAAATTGAGGTGGGAAGGAAATTTAATCACCTAGGCCTCCTCACAGCAGGTGCATTGATTGTTAAAGAAATCACAGACACTGTGAGAGATTCAAGAAGGGAGCAATTGAAAAGTGAATTTAAATTTAAGACTAATCAAAATTGTCAATAAAAAGCAAAAGAAATAAGACTCCTATGCATGCCTTTAGGTCATCCAGGTGACAATCTACAGGGAGCATTGGAATCTTGAAAGCACGTGCATGTTGTATATGTGTGCCTGTCAACGAGATTCTAATTTTCTCTGTAGATGGTCACCTGGATAACCAAAATGCATGCATAGGAGTCATATTTCCTTGGCTTTTTTATTGACAATTAGGATTAGTCTTTAATTTAAAGTCAACGTCCTCTCTTTGTTCTTGTTTTGAGCTTACTATGAAAACATACCTAGTTAATTTGTCCCTTGCAAAAGTAATTTACTAATGTAATTTCTTAAAATATCTTTGTAATAAATTTGAAAATTCTATATGTATTATGCTGGTTTCCATGTTTATCAATAGCTTCTGTGCCATCATATGTGATTATCAATCTACTAACATACTACATGGAAATCATTTGCTACAACCTACCAATTGAAAAGAAAAAGGGGACTACCTTGCAGCTTTCAATATAACTGTAGTGAAAATATATAAAGAGTTAAGTACAATCCCTAACCTAATTTTAAGATAGTTAACACTCTTTTAAACCCGCCATACTCATGAAATGTTTACGTGACGAATTCACATTGTAAAGAATATCAGTCTGGAGTTGGACTAAAACTCACATCTATCTATAATCTGTGTAGTGCTTTAAACATTTAACTACTCCAATGTCTGTGACATATTATAGGTTTTGGAACTTAATATAATTTGTATCTTTGGGAGATACAATATTGATACATATATGTAATTAGAATCCCTCTTTACCCTTCATATGGTATAGCACTTTCATTTTAGTACTCATTGGCGTCGTCTTGGTATGATAGTACTCACCTTCTATTCATGTAGCGATTGTAATGGAGAGGATAAACAATAGCCAAGTATCGATCCACAGCAATTGCCAAAAGATTGCAGGCTGATGCACTGCAAGCAAGTGCAATCAAAACAAATCGTAGGAGGCAGGTCCACTCTATTTCCCCAAGGGTAATGCCATCATCTTGACGGATTGAGCCTTCTTTATCCGCTCCTTGTATGTAGAAGGTCATGTGAAATGGCATTGCCAAGCCAACTAGTAAATCTGACATTGCAAGGCTGAGCACGAAGGAAGATGATCTGGATGGCCTTCGGCAATATCCAGCCATATCCTCTGGTCCTTTTCCTAAATGTTAAGTGCGGGTTGAGTGAAAATATTTTTGTTCTTTCACATTGACTTGTAGCTATGTTTTTAACAAGGAAATTATGATTTTGCTAGTGATTCTTTCACAAAATATTGTTTCAGATTGCGATTGATTTTAGGTTATTTTTTCCTACGTTCCTACTCACATACCCTGAGTGCTCTTCTGACACATTTAGAGATAAGTTATGTCTGCAAATAAATGAATGAATGTATTCAGACGTCTTTGAACTTTAAACAATAAGAAAGCATTATGATAGGTCAACTTCGAGAGATGCATATTTTCTTGTGTGACATTTTTGCTATGGCTGATTAGTTTGCCATCAGTAGGGGTTAAGACTATGTATTTCAGATTTTCTCAAGTGGGTTTTATGCTTACTAAATTTTTTTGAGTTATCAAGTAAGCTTTGCGTGGATTTCCCTTGAAAATCTAGGACATGATATAATTTCTTGGCTATGAATGCAAAACACTTACTTCAAAGCAATTTGTTTGTTGACTTAAGATTTATAGTAAAAAAACCTACTTTCAGGAATACACTTTTGTATTTTTTTAGTTTGATTGAGGTGTGGTTACGAATTTTTCTTTGCTGATTGACAAATCTTTAAGAGTATTTTGCAATTAAAAAGCACTAAGGCTGTTTTATAATCTTTGGTTAAATGTTTTCATAATATGCAAACTAAAGTTAATATGTACATTATTTTACTGACAACTTATCAACTAACCGGTGGTCTGATAAAACTTGGATTTTTCAGTCAACATCAAGTTAACGAAATGGCTTTGTCGTCTTCAAGTTAATGTAAACCAGATATTATAAAATCTGGCCTAAGTGATTAAAACAATTTGAATGAAATTGATTAAAAAATGTGATTACTTAAATTTAACGTTGCATAATAACATAAAATAAACGTTTGAAAAGTTGTGGTTTTTTAAATGAATTGTAGACCAAAGCTCCAGAAAAAACAATCAATCATAATTAAAGTGGTCAAGATTATCTACATGTATACAACTTAAATTTAAGTTCTTACTTTTATGGTCACTGCCATGTGTCCCCATCTCATTTGGATGTTTCCGTTTTGAACATTTTGATTTTGTCCGCTGAATGGGCCCCTTAACTTTAGTTTTCTTTTTCCTGGTCCTTCTTCTTCTTGTGCGTAGTATAATTGCAATGCTTAAACTATTGCCAGTGACAATAGCCACTAGTAAAAATGCATCCACAATTATCCACAGAAGTGCTTCTGGCCCATGCCCTGGTATGATTACCAGTGAGTGCTGTGATATGTTTGGGTTTAAAAATGTGCTCCCTGTAATGTTTTGAGTGCTTATTTTCATCATCAGTATTTTTCAAATCATAGCTGATTTCCAAAGAAAAGATCCTGGAATATATAGAATATACATGTATTTCAAATCATACTTTTCATGTTATTAATTACATCACATTACATTATATGTAATTATCACAAATCCACACAAAAGATAAACTTTTTTATACATAGTGGAAGGCGACCCTCATATTTCCAAATATTAATGCTTCCCAATATGTAGATTTGCACAACATGGCATAATTACGGAATGTTACCTCCGTATTTGGCAAAGTTTCACTGTATGTTTGTGTATTTCAAATATTTACTTTTCTATAGGCTTCTTTGTTCAGTCCTTTTGATGGAAATGCATGTTTAACTCTGTACTTTAATTCTGGTAGGCTATTCCTTCATTTTTAAGTTAGCATGAATTAATGAGCATAAAATATTTCAATTTTTTTTCTAATGTTAGTATTCATATTTTTAGAATACATTTACATGTTAGTGAAAGGAAGAGTTAATACTTGCCATGAGAATGGATCCTATCCACAATGTACTCACTCATAAATCCTTTGTAACTTTTCTATCCACTCCCACTAAATAAATGCTCAAGTACTTGTTGCAAGTTGCTATAAATCCTATGTTATTCCAGGCTATCAAAAATTTACCATGCCTCTCATCCACTGAAGTATCAAGCACATTAGTGAGAACTCGGCCACTGATAGCTCCCTCTGGCTGATAACTGGAGTGCTATGTAGAGGGAGGGGGGAGCTAGGTGGTCTGAGGCTAGAGGCTTCTTCCCTGGGATTAATTTTGAAGTCTGTTGAAAGATGATTCATAGGGCCCCAACTTGAGTCACAATAATAGGAATCTAGGCAACATTTTTAAAGTTATATTTGGCCCTTGAAGTTTACCTTTCAAGGTTGTGGAAAATCTAGGTAAAGGAGCCCATTTTTCAAGAATGAATACTGTGGAATTGTTTCATAGTGTGATTGATGGGTATTTGGTGTATGTCTGTCCATAAGTCAGTTGTCAGTTTAAATCATAGAATACTCATAGTAAGTAATTTTTATTGTGAGATTTTATAAAACCATACTGTTCTGTAAGGTATTTAGTTGTTCGTTGAGAGTCAAGCGTGCACATTTTGAATTTAAATCAGTATGACTAAGAAATATTTTATTAGGTGTTAGTGAGGAATATTAACTTATTTCAATTTTATGGCATATTTTGGGGACATGTACTTGTTTTTTTATTATTTATTGTTTATTATTGAGTCATTAGTAATCCTGCTATGGCAAATAAAGTTGCTGGAAAAAATCAATGGTCTGCGAGTTTACTTCGTAGAATGAATGCATTTTAGTTAAAATGAAAACTTGGTTATATTCTACACAATTTTATTAAGAACACGACCGGTTTCGACCTTCTCAAGTCATTCTCAAGTGTAACAAACACTTGAGAATGACCTGAAAAGGTCGAAACCGGTCGTGTTCTTAATAAAATTGTGTAGAATATAACCAAGTTTTCATTTTAACTAAAATGCTGGAAAAAGGTTTCTTTTTGGGCAGTTAGGTATTTCGTTTGCTTTATAATTGAGTATTTTCCAATTCAGTGGATTCATTATAATTTTATTAGTAATTTATTTATTTTAAAGTATTTTTGTTGTATTTTGGATGATTTATTTAGTGATTGATGGATAAAATTGAGATAGTTGCCTCCCATCTGAAAATAATATGTTCAGCTGCTGGTTGCTTCATTTTCTCATCTCTTGGCTGTTTTCCCTTCCCTCTGCTCCCTTCTAGCTATGCTTGATTTCTCTCAAGCTTCCTTATCTTCCTACTAACTACATAGCATTTGCTTTGTCTGCCACCCCTTGTGTGCTGTTTGATCAACCCTGTCAATCTCTCGCTCACCAGACTAATAGATAAAGGGATTGCTTATCTTTAATCTTCCCTGAACTTCCATGTTCTCATTAACTGAACACTGCTTTGATGTGAGTAGGTAATTGTCTTCCAGGTTGATTTACTGTTTGGTTTATTTAATATCATTCCTTGTGTATTTTTTATCCATATGAAAATGATGGCTGTAATTTAGTTTCTTCATGAATAATTTATGTGGAGCAACAAAATTGTTTTTATTTCACTGTGTATATAATGACAAGCCTTTCAGTTAAAAATGTATTAAATATGTCTGTGGAACAACAAAATTACTGCTTTAATTTCAATTATGTACAGCAAATTCCCAAATTCCATCTAGTTATGCTTGAGACAATAAATGTCCCATATTTATTAATTCATATGGTTTCTAAGCCTTGACATTGATAAGTAATGCAAACTAATTCCTTCAATGCTGCAGGGTTCTCACCAGGGAGCAGATATTGTTTACATTATCTTTTATTATTATTATCAAGCGTAGGTCTTCAGTATTTCTAGCCTAAAACCAAATGAACTCTTCATCTTCTATGATAGGCCTTAACTTTTCCTTTGATGGTCTTTTAAATGAAAAATCCTGAATGACCCTTTGAGACAGGTTGTTTTTCCACCTGTGATGTTGTGTTGGCATGTCTGTTTTCTCGGATACAAATCATATAAATCTATTGCTGAATATGTACTAGGTAGAGATTTAACCAATTTCCTCATTGGAGTATCCTGGGAGCGCATGCAACCCTCTGTATTCCACCAGACCTTTTCGCTAGTTCTTTCTTTTGCTTCAAGCTATAGAAAATGGAACGTGGCACTATTTGGTGATGGGAATAAACAGTTGATTAATATAAATTTTGTTGTACCAGCATGAGGAAAACCCCTGAATTCTGTGGCATATTTGTGGAACTGCCAACTTCATTATCCTTCAACATTTTTAATTTGTCTTTGTGGAGTCAATGATTTCATTACTTAATTAGTGTAATTATATAGTAGCTATGAATATTTAACTCTGAGCAAAACTATAATTAAAAGTCTTCTGTTGCAATAAACTTTTCATCACCAAATACTTTTTCCTGGGATTATGCTTAGACCTGTGAATTTTAGGTGATGGGTTTAGTTGAGCAAATTTACTGTTACTGTGTGAATGAGTGGAATATTAAAGGTATTATTGTGTGAAATGTTTGAAATAACATGTCAATATTAGGTAGCACTGGTTAGTGTTTCAATTAATGTGTGGTGTAACCTTTGCTGGAAATTTTTGGTAGGTATTGTACAGTGCTAAATAATAAGTCTAGCAGTGGTGATGATCGATTTATCTCACCTAATATTTTTGTAAGGTATAGATGAACATCTATGTACCCAGTATGTAATGCAATATGCAGTGTAGGAGCTGTTTGCATCTTTCTCCTTGATGAGATTAGAATGAACTTTGAAATAGTCATGAAATGTAATAGGTTATAATTACATTACCCAAATTTGATTTAAACCCAGAAGTTCCTTTTATAATTATGATGTACATTCAAAACTGAAGTACCATATTACAATAGCTTGTGCTTACTAAATATTCTTTGCAACATTAGTACCTATATCATCTAACGGTGTACATATTCATTTCTTCCTTTTCAAATTTTGTAATATCTATGATGAAAATATGTGGTTCAATTATGGTTTTTCATGGAAATCAGATACTAATCTCTTCTTACTTTCAACTAAATACATTTGTGTAATTAGAAATTTGTTCAAATTATGTTAGTGGCCCATGAAATGAGGGGATATGTGCCTCAAAATCCATAAGGTAAAATGCTCTGGGCATAAAATGAAGATAATATATATTTTCAGTGAAAACGTTAAAGTTGTCCAAGTGCCAAATCATGCTTCCAAAATGATGTTAGGATTGCCAAAACCAAGACTGAACAGAGGCCGTTGTTAAAATATATTCTGTTCAGATAATCTCACATGTTATCATTAATATTTGATTGGCATAACTGCTAATAGTGGGATGAGTCCGTTTTTTATACAATTGTCACCTATAAATAACTTTGCTTTTATAATTAAAGGCCAGTTTACAAGGAAATAAATCATGTTGCAATCTCTTCACTGCTTCTACTCTTCATCTTTTAATAATATTTCCTTATTCCCTGAGTTATTTTTTCATGTTTGTTCTTGGGGGACATTCTAAAGCATGCAAGTTGTAGACAAAGTCATACTCTTGTCAAATTAACTAAGTATTGACTTTGGATGAATTGTTTTTTTGGAGTCAACTTGAGTATTTTTACAAGGCAAAGTATTCAATGGTGTACACATAATTGTATAATGAAATGAGAGCTTCTATGATGTGTCACTCCAGTTACTATTAAGCATATTCGGTACTGTTTCTCATTTTTATTTGGAAAACATGTTTTATGTTCAGTGAAATATATTTTTCAAGGAACGCTCTATAACTCAAAGAGTTGGTTTTAGCGTCTATAGCCCCTGTATGCATTATCTTTACTCACTCAGTAGGATACCATTATCTGCAGCTGTAACTTTCCCATGCTCTCTGTCTTGTGTTCTAATAGCTCTCATGAGAGTTATCACTACGATCAATTTCAGTTGTGCGTATATGTATTCTTTTTCTTCTTCACTCCATGGTTGCCAAGTTTCACTTCTGACTGATGTAGGGAGTCCCTTAGCCATGCATAAGCAGAAGATGATTTGCTATACTGCATTTAGGTAATTTTGTGTAAACAGATCAGGATATTTCTTAAAGCTTTCATTTATCTTTTCATGTAATGATGAACATTTGTCTCCCTTTTGAATGCTGGAATTTTGAATGAAATAATTTTTACTTTAATTTAGTTTTTGGAAGTGTAGTGATATTTGATTTGAGGAAACATATACTGCTTACATATCAAGTAGTGTCAAGTTTTTTAGGAAAATAATTGATAAAAGAGTGCAAAAGTGGAGATGATTTGAATCAGAATTTGATTGACTTTTCTGTGGACCTAGTTTTTAAAATGTTAAATCAGAATATGATATCAGCTAAGCTGCTTAGACATCTTTTTTTATGAAAATTTCTTATCGATTTCAAGTGAATAGTGCCAATATATGACATAATATGTTAAATGTAATCAAGAAAAATTCACTCAGTATTGGAAAAACTTTATGTTCCAATTGATATTAATACAAGTTTAAAATTAAGCCATTAGATCAAACTCCATTTAAGTAATTCTCTAAAGGTGTCACTCTGTCTTAGTTGAATGAACCGAACAGACCTATATCTATGCATATGTCTGTGTAATATTTGCCTTATTTTATTTCTCAATTGTGTAGCATCTCTTTCTTTAATCTTTTTCTTATTTTTTTATCTCCAACTGTAGACTATAATTCAAAATGAAATTTAGTCAGTTGTTTTATCATGGTATTTTCTTTAGATTTTAAAATTTAAATGCATAATAAAATATTATTTTTAGATTTTTTATGAACTATGTAAAAAATACAACTTTGCATAAAATCTTGCATAACATTTTTTTTTCTTTTGATAGAAATTAGCTTTTAACTTTTATTTCTTTACAATAATGTATACTTTCATAATTGAAGTTTTCATTTCGTTTTAGATAATATTTTTTTATTTTATTGCAATTTCAATTTAGCTGTACTCTGTAAAAATAATGGAAAAATCATCTTTCATTTGTACTGGTCCCGGGGCGTTTTTCTCACTCTAATCATAATAAATTTTATACTACTTTGGTTAAATGTACATATAAATAAAAACCTCAATAAATACAAGTACTTTAAAATTAATTATAATTTTTAAATTAAAAATATTGTGAAAATTTTTGTCATAAATCGGTCTCTTTTGAATGATATTTTTTGAAGTAGTCTGGAAGGTGTAATGCGACTTTGCATTGTTCACTTTCCCATCTACTCTCAAGCAGAGTTCACATAGATCCGTAACGTGTACAGAATGCAGAACGCAGAAATACATCTAGCCAATCACAAGAAAGGAAGTTGCGGAAAGGCAGAGTGTGATTGGCTAGATAGATGCATTTCCGCATCGCTATACCTTACGCTAAATTATTTCAAACTCATCGATCATAAGATTTTGCTGTGAGTCATTCATTACTGAAAATTTTCTGTTCAAATAATTAATCATGGGCAAACTTTTTCGTAGTTTGTTGTTTTCATCTATTTTTTCATTATCAGCGTAATGCAAAATATTTGAAAGGAGTAGAAACCGCCTATACGGCATCACTTTTGCTGAAAAACGGTGTTTCAGTACTACACGGGGACTCCAATATTTTTTTATTTCATTTTTTTACTTGCACCATCAATACACACAATGGAAAAAAATGATTATATTTCATCGGCACTAGTTTTGAACAATTCCTTTGTCAAAGCAGTTTTACGGGTGTGAAAGAGACCTCAAATAGCATTCCGCATACCTGTCAGATTCCCTACGCACAGATTTCCAAATACTGGCCTATTGTGTATTGAAAACAAAATCTATGCCACTCAGTGCACATCCCAGTTTCCTCAGAACAGTTGATTTCACCCCAGGCGAAGCAGTAAATTTGAAAATTTTCAGTCTCAATATTTTTGCACCACTTTGTCTTGGTGGAGATTCTTCATATTCAGACCTGAGGACCAGATGACGTGAACAAAAGACACGGACGCCACTTCACTGCAGCTCCCTTCATCATCACTGCAGCTCTCGCTGCTTGACTCGGCTTCAACAGAATCGAGATATTTTGGTCACTTTCATTGTCGCTTTCTAATAAAAGATAATCCATATACCACTAACGCCCTGTACAGCTTACTCCCATTTCCAAGTATTGATGTGCGTCTGGTTCAAAGAAATTTTTTTATGTTTTTTATATTTATGTATTCTGGAGTGAAATTTCTGACCCCAGCATATTGCTCGAGCTGTGAATTCAAACTGGGTGACGTGAAAATAGTTAAAGTTCATGTGATTGTTTCTTTTTAACTGTATATCTCTTTTCTCATGATATTGCAGGGCACATTTAGGTTAGCCTGTGAGCATGTGCTGCAGACCCTTCAAAACGGTTCTGAAACTCTTTTAACACTTTTGGAAGCTTTTGTTTATGATCCGCTGGTTGACTGGACACCTGGAAATGAAGCAGGATATGCAGGTAATGTAAACTATTGAGAAACGTCTTATGCTTTTGATGTGCTCTCCAAAAATAAGTGAAAATTCATGGAAGTACAAAACTGGGGAAAAATATTTTATTTCACAAAGTGCTTACGAATCTTAATTCAAGATATAGCAGCCAAGTAACCACTGGTAAATACTCTTTTCAGCAAAATACAGGTCTCTACAGAGTTAGAACTTGGTAAATCTAATCTCCAAATGATATCTCATTCATCAATGAACTTTGTTAGAGAATATTGCACTTTCAATGTTTGATTTAGATTTTCATGTTATTTCACGCTATCCAATGGTATTTATCATGAAAAAAGGCCAATTGAAATGGGTCAATGCGATTAATAATGGGGTATCATTGAGTTTTAAGTTTAAGAATTTGAATTTTATGCTGCCTATGAATTTAAATATATTTTTTACATTGCTACATAGATTAAATGCAATAAGCTCATTTAATGGTTTATGTTGCTCCTGATTATGATCAATTATGATTAGAATACCATCGCCAGTTGTGAGAGCTAATATAAATATGATATTATTAAGAGACATTTGTTGACTAACGTGTACGTTTCCTGAAAATATTAAAGAAACACGCGAAACTTTGATTTGCATTCTGGCACTTTTATGATTGGCACTTTTGAATTGGCACTTTTGTACTCGAATCCATTAAGGCGATTCGAGTACAAAAGTGCCAATTCAAAAGTGCCAATCATAAAAGTGCCAGAATTATTAAATGCCAAAGTTATTAAATGCCAAAGTTATGAAATGCCAAAATTGTTCCCATAGTTACCATAGCAACGTCAAAGAAATATTTGTTGTGTTGTTGTATTCACATTTTTCCGACTTTGATCTGGTTGTACATAAAATTTCTTGTATTATGGCGGAACTTGTAACAAAAGGAAGAACTTCATATTTGTGTTACAAAGGGTATATTTATATCAAACATTCATCTTATGCTGCAAGCAAATACTGGAGGTGCAAATTCCATAGAGTATGCTCTGCTCGCCTAACCTCCACTGTCGATGATGAAGGAAAAATTGTTGTGATAAAAGGCGGTGATGTGGAATCCCACAATCATGCTCCAAATCCAGAGGAAGTTCAAGCTCTTAAATTACTAACGAGCATGACGAGGCAAGCGTCGGAACACCCGGATGAGCCTCCCAGTAGAATCATGAGATGTTTGCAAGATGCTCCGAAAGCAGTTCTAGCTCAACTTCCTGAAAGAGAAAATATTCCGAAACAAATTCAGCGTGAGCGCTTAAAAGAGTTGCCTACAAATCCAACCTCAATCGAAGACTTAGAAGAAATTCCAGACAGGTATCGAATAACTAAAAATGGAGAAAAATTTTTGCTGTATGATTCTTACGAAGATAACAGTTATACTACTCTTGATGCTCGAATTATAATTTTTTCATCAACTCATAATTTAAGACAACTTTTCAAATCACAGACATGGCATGTCGACGGCACCTTCAGTGTAGTGCCAACTCTTTTTTTCCAACTCTTTGCCGTAATGGGTTCAGTGTCTGTACAAGGTGAAACTACCATTGCATTACCCCTGGTATATGCGTTAATGCAAAATAAAACTCAGTCATCTTATTCAAAAGTAATCGAAGTGATAATTTCAAAAGCGGAGAAAGCTGGCATCCGAATTCAACGTCCCTCGTCCGTTATGACGGATTTTGAGGTGGCGATAATCAACGGAGTACAGAATCATCTAGGTAATAATATAAAATTGTATCTGTTTCATCTGTGTCAGAGCGTATACCGGCTCGTCCAAGCGGAAGGGTTACAAGTTGATTATCAAAACCCAGATGATAGCTCCATACGAGATGCCTCTAAAATGATGTGTGCTCTGAGCTTTGTACCAGTTGACGATGTACTAGAAGTTTTTGATTCATTTGCGAATCAAGCTCCCGAAAGTTTCATAAATGTAGTAGATTACTTTGAGGTGACGTATATAAGAGGTCGCGCAGCCAGAGGAAGAAGGCGAGCTGTCCCGGTTCGCTATGCACCTGCTTTATGGAACCATTATACCTCAGTTCTGGAAGGGACATCAAGAACTAACAATGCCTCTGAAGGGTGGCACAACAGGCTTCAGTTGCTAATGGGAAAGAAACATCCAAGTCTCTATGCTTTCCTAGTTGAAATACAACGAGAACAAGGAGATACTGAAACAATTTTAAGCCAAATCTCCTTGGGGCAGCGTGTACGAAGAATGCCAACTAGCCATTACCAAGAAGTTGATCGTAGAATTTTCAATATGGTAGCAAATTACGAAGTTTGTAATGAAGATGGCACTGTCCTTGAATATTTAAAAAATTTAAGTTACCATCTCCACGTTTATACGTAAAAATTGATATAAAATAAAAATAATTTTGGCATATTTTATAATTGGCATTTTAATTAAGTGGCATTTTAATTAAGTGGCATTTAAGGCTTTTGGCACTTGTGGTCTTTGGCACTTTCAGTTTGGCACTTTTGTTCTGGCACTTTTGAATTGGCACTTTTGTCACCATAACGCCTTTAATGCTATCTTCACATTTGTGGAAGTCATATTTAAGGATCCAGCTCATTATGAGTGCTTCAAAAAAATTGAACTTTTGTCAAAGCGTAATTCATTCAATGAAATAAATTAATGCATAATTTGGTGACTATGATAGAATGGCTGAACTACAAAAAATAAAAAATGTATGTATTGTAGTGTTATACATCCAAAGTCAGTGCATAAATTGCAATTTCATCCTTTTGCAATCATCCCTTAGTACCAAATTAATCGATTGTGGCGATACTCGGTGGAAATTGAAGATAGAATTCACTATGACAAAAACACAGTACAAAATTCTACTATTTATTTTAATGCTGTCGACCAGTTTCGACGTCTAAAGCGTCATTTACAAGACAAACAGAAGGAAATATTGCTACTGCTAGCCTTATATAATAAAGAAGGGGGGTACATGAAGAAATGAGGGGAGGTCAGGAATTGACAGACCCATCCTCCTTCCAACCAACCATCAATTCCTGACCTCTCCTCATTTCTCCATGTTCCCACTCCCCCTTCTTTATTATATAAGGCTAGCAGTAGCAATATTTCCTTCTGTTTGTCTTGTAAATGATGCTTTAGATGTCAAAACCGGTCGACAGCATTAAAATAAATAGTGGAATTTTGTGCTGTATTTTTGTCACAATGAATTTATTCATTAGTACAATAGAGTCAAATTTCTGAATTACAGTTAATGTCTCAGTGGAGTGCTTTGCCTAGTATAGCCTTCTTAGTATTTGATTAGCGAGTGCTGGGCCTTGGTGGTCAGGAGGAGGAGAGATTAGGCAGTGGATTCTCAGGTCTTCTGTGCAGGGTCCAACCTCCTCACTGGGTCTGCAAGATTTACGCTTATACCCCAGCTCAGAAAAGGCTGCGGAAATAGGGGAAAAAAGGAAGGGGAAGAAGGGTACAGGAAAGGGCAGCTTCCGACCCCAAAGTCATGAATAGGCTAAGGGGCATAGAACAGAATGTCAAGCTAGCATTTGCTCTCTAGTGTTTGCTACGATGGATTCTATGAAAGAGAAAACATCGGAGTGGTGACTGGTCGTCCAGCCCAGTCCCCTAGATAAGAGAGTTGGCAGTCACGAGTTTGGTTACAATGTGTATTCAGGGCATCGACTATGACTCTTGGTCAGGTCCCGTTCAAGGTAAGGTCAGGTAGTCTGGCCAGATTTATGGGTGGCGCTTATTTTGTTTGAGGTGAAGAAATGATTGTCACCTTTTCATGAATTTATTCATTGATTCTCGCTAAGGTTGTGTGAATCGTCAGTAAGGCAAGCATTTCTATTCTGTGACTCATGAAAAAGGTCTTTCGGTCTTTTATTGCGAGGGCGAATCATCTCTTTTTTTTTGCAAAGATTCTGTGAATTGCACAATGGTTGGGAGTGAGAGATGCATCTAGACCAACCATTTGTCATTTGAATCATTCTTTACAAAATAAAAATCAATTATGGATATGTAATATGTGAGTACCAAATTTTATATTTATTTTAAAGATGGGACTGTTGCGAGAATTTCGTGAGGAAAAATTCGTTTAACTAGGCTGGGATTCGAACCGACATCTCGTTGAAGGCAAATGATTTTATCCCGTTAAAAAGTGTTGCATTTGTGTACACATCTGTGGGTGACCTTGCTAAAGTTACCGTAGTGCCATTTCTTGTAGTTTGATTTATAGTAATGTTTATATTTATCTCCTACTTTTAAATTTATATAAATTTTTATACATTCCACATCTAGCTTGTACAGCTTTAATTTCAAAAGCATTTACTCTGGATATTTATGATGACAGATACGTTTCTTACAGCAAAAATGTAAGATCAAAAAAGTAACTGCCATATTATAAGGTGTAATGATTGCAGTGAATTTGACCATGAATTTCATAAAACTCAATTCCTTTTTATTTGATATTTTTCAAGGCAAACTGTGGGCATGACATGCCAAACAAAGCATCAGGGCTCAATCCCAGGGTGATATCCTTACTATACCTAGCTCTACTTTGTATGACGTACATATGAGTGCCAGTATCATGCATATCAGCAAATTCATGGATATTCTCTCCCACGCAGCTGCCCTGACAGCCACTCCAGCTGTCTACTCAAAATATATACATATGTAGTTGGTCACAATGTCACATCACACGCATATATTTTTTTCTTTTTAGCATGCTTCAAGTGCAACATTCAGTAGTTTTAACACACAAACTTCTCAAAAGGGAAATACTTTGGGAGTGCTTACCTTATTGTTAGATACTTGAAAACATATTTGAAAATTACTAATTAAGCATCACATTAATGAGTACAAGTGGGGATCCCCATTGGTTTGTGGATGGGTCGTAAGGATTAGTGAAGGAAGGGAAGGTTGAGGAGGGGTGAGTGGGAAACATACTCATTCTCACTTACTCTTTCATGGTCTCAATGTAAGATCTCCAGGCATTCCTAAGCATCCAGCCTAAAGTAGTAGTAGTGTTCTAGTTTAACATACTTCAACAGTTGCCATTTTGCTTGTCCTGTCTGCCACTTGCAGACAGAGACCAACAGCACTTGGACTACAAGGAGGACCACCCCTCTAAATTTGAGCCTAGCCCAATGATGCTTAACTTTGGTGATAGATCGGGAACTGGTGTTTCCATTTCCACTGTTGCATCTGGCTCAAAGCCTTTGGTTTCACAATGTAGAACCTCTGGGATGCAGTGACTTTTGTGTTGGCCTTCTAGCAAGTGTTTAGAAAAGAGGGAAGAAGTATTTAATTTAATACAACAACAGTAGTGCTCTTTCTTACAATCTTTGAACTTCCTCCCCATCCTATATACTCCTGAGCACTCTCATTTTAGTTAATAAATGTCACTTTTTTGTAAGTTTTCCATTTGATCTTTTGAGGAAGAAAATTGGCATCTTAAATTGGTCTCATAGTAAAAGGATGCTTAAATCCTGTAATTTGTATTAAATTTGTTATTTATATGTATATTCTATTCATATTGATATGTGAAATATATATTGTACCCTGTATATTTGAAAGCCCCAAGGCAGAACATCAAGCGAGCGACATTGTCGCAGAACAAAAATGAGGGCTGCAGAAAGATAATAGAGATATATTACTGAAACGCCCACACTCGTAGAAAGTTTTTTGTCGAAGCATCAACCATAGCAGAAAGATAAAACACATACTGCTTTGGGGTTTGTAAGGACTGGAAATGAAGATTCAGTAGCATGACAAATTTATCTGAAGTTATTGTTGGGTTTTATGGCAGGCTCTGTTTATGGTGGTGGTTGGAGCCATAGGAGGCCACAAGGAAGTGCTGTGCTTGAGGGTCGTCAGACTCGTAAGGAAATGGAGAAGGAGCTCACAAAGTCCATGTTCATTGTTCGTGTGCAAGAAATGAAAAATGAATGGTTTGCCAACCAGTAAGTAAATATATTCATTGAAATAGTAAAAATTGTTGCATATTTCTCCCATCAGCTAAGTGTAGAAGGCCTTATCTTCTCTAATCAAAGTGTTAATTGTCTTGGCTTAATTCATGATTCAGGGAAATATGTTGTATTCTTTTAAAATTATGAAAAAAGGTGAAGATGTCTAATGAAAGAATATCACTTTATGGTCATATACATATCTAATGATAGTAATTCATTTGAAGTTTTAGCCCTTTCAGTTAATATTATAGTACTTTCATTATTTCAGTTAATTTAACCTTTTTTATTGTCATGATGCTAATAGCAGTGCTTTTTTAATTCTACAGTTTGTTTTAATGGCCTTATATGTATAAATGAATTTCTCCTATGCCATGAGCTCTGTATAAGCCTGATTATATTTTAGTTCAATCTATTTTTATATAAGAGTTGATATAGAGTATATTCAGTTGGCCATCTTTGAGATGTCTGTTTTGCTTGTCATGTTCTTTAAAACATTCTTTCAGATTTCAAGATAACTCACCGAGCAGTGCTCTATTCTATTTTCAGGGATGATCTCAAGGATTTGTTGCCACAGGCGAAGGTACAGCTTGAAGCTTGGGAAGCAGCTAGGTCCTCATATCGTTCTCGAGCCCATACGTTACAAGGATGGCACCATGTTCTAGCTGCCCTGAAGGATGCTGAAGCCAACTGCTTAATCCTTACTGCAAGTGAAGATACTGAGAACAAGGATGATGGCAGGAATTCCTCTGGGTAAATTTGTGATATTTTCTCATCATAGAATAGCTGGGTAACCCTTTTGTGCCAGCAGAATACCATGGAATATGTTTACTGTGCTTGATTTTGTCAAGGAACTCTCTGTACCTCTGTACCAAGCAATTACTAAACGCTTTCCTGATTGGAAATTTCCTAAAGCATGTGATTTTACCCATTGGGGTTTTATCCCGCTCTTTAGTTCATTACAACTTTTGCAATTTCAAAGATTTTGTAACATTCATAACAAGGGAAAAATTTAGCTCTATTGTGGACTGCAACATTCCATTGGCTGCTCCTAAAAGAAAGTAAGGGGCAGGAAAGTATGAAGGGGAGGAAGTGCTCTTGGTGTGAGAGGGCCATTAGATAATCTGCTGCTTGAGCAATTGAACATAAAATGATTGGTTGATTATCATACTTGAAAGTAATGCCTTAGAGATATGGAAATAGAATATGGAAACCTCCAAAATTGTGAATGATTGAAAGAGTTGAAATGGTTGATCTCTGGGTGAATTGCCCCAATATAATTTCAAAATCTTAACTTCCAAGTCATAAGGATCTTCAAGTATTAACATTGATAGATAGATAGATAGTGTTATTGGTCCCGTTGATATGTTGTTACATATATATAGGCCCCGTCAAATAAAGAAAAAAAGGTAAAATACAATACAATGGCAATACATATTAGAAAAGTTAAACAAAATAAAACATTATTATCAGTCATTCGACAAGAATGGAGAATATGCATTTTAAGTCCTATCATAAGTCAATACCAAGGTTTCTGAGGAAATTAAAATTTCTGTAGTTGAAAGGAATGAATAAATGGATAATTTTTTAGGCAGAAATGGAATATTTAGGTAAAAATGATGTCCATATGTGAATGAGAAAATCACATCAGTACATTGAGCATGAACTATTAACATATCAGAGGCATAGGTTTTAAAAAAATGGAGAAAATATCTTAAAATTATTTGCAGTTTTATTGTCTGCTGCAGAAATATTTGCAGTCTAATGAAATCTGGGTCACGACTTGTATTCTTGCCAAATTTCAGCTTTCTAACTTATCTGTAAGTCCTGCATACAGGCATCGAAGATGAACTGGCAGATACATTGTTTAATGGGTGTTGTGTTAAACGGTTGTCAAAGTAATGACCTCCCTAGAATTTTTATAGAAAAATACTTTGTCTTCTTGTCAATACACTTTATTCTTAATTCTAATGTGTTATCATTTGTTGCAAATATCCTTTAGGGATAATGAAGGTAACCAAGAAAATGCTCTGGTGGTGAATGGAGGTGCTGGTTCCAGCTCTGGTGAAGGAGAAAATGTTGTTGAGAAGGCCAAGAAAGGCCTTATGGAAGCAGTCCAGGAGTGGGAAGCACAAGAAAAACTTCATCAGGTATTTTAGTTTCCAATTGGTTCCATGCTTTGCATTACAATTAAACGGTTCTCCTCTAATATGGTAAATTATTAAGACTAAAATTGAGCTCTTCTGAGTCATTGGCAGTGTTCTTCCCAGAAACTTTTAGAACTTGGTTGAAAGTTCTTGGCAATTGTGCAGAGACCCATTTCCAATCTATGTGGGTCTTACTTATTTAAATTGAAGCTAAAAATGAGGTTTAAATGAGAAAGGGCTTTCTCTTACCTGCACATGGACCTCTTGCAATCCCTCCCAGTCTCAATGATTTTCCTTTTTATGTGTATTGCATTGAAGTGCCAGGAACTTTCAACCAAGGGGGGGTGGGTGAGTGACAAAGGGAGAGAGACAATCTCGACCCTATCCCTCAAGACTATGCCCACTCTCAGAATTTGTCCACAGTCAGCCATTAGCTTACACAGTGGATAAACTAAAAAAATATACTTGTTGTTAATTCGGAAAATATAGCCTTGGGAGTGCATTCCATATGATACACTGTGCATTATAAAATTTTGTACCAAACTCTATGGTAATTATTAACAAAGTTCTTTCGTAAAAGGTGCACTGATCAATTTGGTTAATAATTACGCTAGAGTTCCATTTGAAATTGGTAAATGCTCAGCGGAAGATAAGGAATGCACTTCTGACACTGTAATTTATGAATATGAAACAAATATTTTTTTTAGTTTATCTACTGTGTAAATTAATATTTGACAATGGAAACTCTCGTAACGAGGGTCGTGGTTACCTCCACATGCACGTCGCCGAGAAGGATGAAAATTTTGTGAATGCAAGGTGAAAGATATGCAATCTTGAGCCTATATTTTCTGAGTTAACAACACAACTTCTTTTTAGTTAATCTACTGCATGAACTAATGGTTGACTGTGGACAAATTCTTTCCAAAACAAGCAAAAGGCATGCCTAGGCAGCTTGAAACATGTAGTAGTAAATTATTTCATTCAACTTTCTTACACGCTTCGTTTTTGCCTGGAGAAGTTTTTGTAGCCGAAATAATTCATTTTTCCCTAATTTCTTTCATTCTGTTCATTAAACAAGTGTTTGTCAAATATTTTTGCAATACTATGGTAGTTTTTCTCCTTTCTTGTGAAGTGACATCTCCATTCTTGTGAAGTGACAGTGCTAACTCCTACGACATTGCATGTCTCAATCCCTTGTTTATTAAAATCTCATCTTTAACTGGTGCTTGGATATCATTGAGGTTTGTAAATAATCGCGATTCACTTTGAGATGCTTTCTGCCACCCTTAATTTCCTTACCACCAATATCCCTTTTCTTCGTCCTTATCTTCCATCGAGAAAAGGTGATAAGTTACTCATGGTCCGAATGAAGAAAGGTGACCCGCTCCTTTTCCCTCAACATGACTTCTCCCCACAATGGATCCTTGGAGTCAACCAATAAGAATGAGGCCCAAAAATAGGTCACGGATTGGAGGAGTCAGTAGAAAAAGAGGGAATAACAACACGTTTGTTAATAATCATTATGTCGGAAGGAGAACTAAATGATGCGTTGTTCTACCCACTTGTTGTCACTTTTTAGCTATTTCCATGTCTTCACAAAATTGAGTCCCTAAAGAACATGTAATGCCGACGATCTATGAGGTGGACTGTGAGATACCTAACTTATTAAAAGACTATCACATTTCTCTAAGTATAGTTCAAACTACCGTTTTTAGCACTAGGCTTGGATTGCTACATTGAAGAAGCTTTCTCGAATGGACATAATATCAGTTAAAATATCATGACAGCAGACATATTGTCTTGAAAGCTCTTGAAAGGCTTCATTGCCATCAAATTCCTCTTGTCTTGAACGGCTCTAATTTCTCTTGAATCTTGATTGGTCTTGAAGCATATCGACCAATGGGGTTGGATTTCAGACTGACGGTGTAAGCAGGGAGCAGCATGGAGGGAGATGATGATACTGGGGTGTTGGAAACTGGGGTGGACATTGCACAAATGCTAATGAATATTTATGACAAAGAAGAGGGGGAAGTTAGTGATGGTGTTGATAGTGAACCTGAGACCTCAACTTAACAGTAATGCCTGTTGCTCACGGTAAAATTTTCGGTAAAACGTTTCATAAAATCGACTAATTTTATAAAAATGAGCTTGCTAACGATAAAACCATTTTATGCCAAGTTTGAAGCAGTATCCTTCTTGTTAGAAGAATACGTTAGAGCATTAGCACCGTTGAGTGTGATCAGAAAGTAAGTAAATAAACAATCCATACAGTTTTTATCCTAATAGTCATTCAAAAGAGAGTGCATTTATCAATTCACGTGTTCGCAAAGCGTCTCATAGATGGCAGGACATTGCGGTTTTATGAATAGTTCTACCATGAGCAAGAACGTACGATTCATAAAACTTTCAATAAATTTTTTTATAAAACTCTTGAATGGAAAATTTTACCGTGAGCAACAGGCATAAGAGTGAATACATATGCTGAAGCGTTTTGTCAAATCAATTATTTAAAGAAATTTTGCATAGGAAAAGGCAATAATGATGCACTAAGATGTTTGTTTGATTAACAGTTGAATTTTGAGGAAGAGTTTGAGTGAAAAAAACAAGCAAACAAAAATCAATGACATAAATCTGCATGAATTCATTAAAATTTGTATATTGTCCTAGATTAACTTTTGTTATAATTTTAGTTGACATATGTTTTATTACAATTCTATGGAAACCTTTTCCATAGCCATTAAATTCTTTCTGATATTGATAAATCACCTTCATACATAAATGAAATAAAATGTTATCAATGTGGTGGTCTCTCCTCTGACTTATGGACACCTCTCACATGTGAACACATTAATAAGGATGACTGCTGTCCATTGAAGTGAGAGGTTTTACCGTACATCCAGGTTAGATTTCATTATGTTTTATAAATAAGTTAGTATTATTGTTAGTTAGAATTATAATGTAGCCTCGTAAAGAGTTTTGGCTGGAAATGGGAGTGCTGAAAATTGACTCTACCTGCACAAAAGAATTTTTATGAGCCATCCTTGGCATCTAAGTACCTTCACTGAATATTAATAGTAAAAATCATGGAACCATTTAATTAAGAATACTTTCACCTGCTTTTTCACTAGAGTTTTGTTGATATTGTGAACTTTTATTGTAGCTCACTTCAGCTATGAAATCGAAATGATTTCTTCATCAAATGCATTGTTCATCCATTTTCAGGCTGCTCTCAGTTCCTTATTTGGACAACAGCTGTCACTGTGGATGCAAGAAATGCAGAGTTTCTCCATCAAGGAGAGAGAGGGGGATGAGAAGAGCAGAGAATCATTTGACTTGGTTAGAGGCTTGCTTCAATCACTTGGGGCAGTACAAACTGTGGCACAGGTGTGTTAGTGATTGCAGTCAAGCTCTTTTTCATTCCTTTTGAACTCACTTTAGTGATGCCCTTCTTAACTTCAAATTCACATCTAAGTTTATTTGTGGCAATGAAGTTTAATTTTGTTAAATTATACTGAAGTCTTGTATGTATTCTACGGTATCAATGAAAGGATTTGTCATTGTTTTAACTTGCTATTTAATATTGTTACTTACAGTGTGATCAGGCCAGAGCAGATTTATGGACTGTAAGGTGCCGACGGATGATGCTGGTTCATGGCTGCCTAGATCTCTTAGGGCAGTATTCAACCCTTGCATCGTTTTTCCCAAGATCAAATGGCCGGTCTAGCCCCCACAGACCCATTTGCTATGCGAGGTGGGCTAATGAGCTGCTTCAGGACTTCACTGTGGAAACGTATGTGGCTGTTCATCTTTCTTTTGTGGAGTGTTGGTTGAGTTCAGATATCTTCATGTTGCCTAATGTGTGTTCAGCATTATTTTCATTAAAGCTTCTGTAGCCTTTGAAGATATCATCTTCAGGAAAAAGTATTTTTTTAATCACTCAACTTATAAAAGAGGATTCATTTAGGATGAAAGACAACTTCATCCTTTTTTATGCAGTGGAATATTATTTGTGGCTGGAGGATTGTTTTTTGAAGATGGCATCTTCAGGAAGCAATATTTTTTAAATCACTTAACTTATGAAATAGGATTCATTTAGGATAAGAGACAACTTTATCCTTTTCTATGCAGTGGAATATCATTTGTGGATGGGGTTGTTCTTTATATTTTCTCTGGGAAAACTTTAAATGGTTTTTGTTGAAAGTCCATCTTTTATTGGGCTCAGATGCTCACTATGCTCACAGGAAATGCTTACTATGCAGCAGATGGCTGAAGGTACACCCTCTCATCATTGTCCTATCCATGTCCAGAACATACTTTAATCTGTCATAAAGTACTCTAGCTATTACATCTAGGATTCAAGGAAGGCATGACATGAGCCATTCTTTATAGGAATAAATGGCCTTTTTGAGATGGGATACTTGGCAATTAAGCTCATTGGTGAATCCTATTTTGATGCTTCTTTGTCATTTTCCAGTTAAATTACTGGAGTTACCTGCATTGTGTGATGCAAGGAAAAACAGGATAGGAACTGAAAATTGAGGAATGAATAATGTGACTCACACAGAATTTATTAGTGATGTGGTCAGGATTTGGGGATTTGATAAAATATTATTGAATCCATGGATTTGAGATTCAGTCAAAGCTTTCCAAAAATATGTGAGTCCTGGTCATGCAGATTGCATATGAACTAAGTCTCAGCAAATTCTATCATCAGGTCAATAAATTTTCTTTGTTTTTGAAAGATGAAATTTTGAGCTTCAGAAAAATTTATCATTTTCTTTGTAAATAATTAATGTATTTATTGACTACGTATAAATATTCTTATTTTCATTTTTGTTTTAATTGACCAAACCTCAATAGATTAAAAGAAGAGAAAAATTTATCTACAGCCCAGAATGCTTCGTCAAACCTAGCTTTTTTCACTCTGCAAAAGTTGCAAATTATTTACCTGACAGATTTTTTGCTCCATTGTGCCATGTTTTTGTGCCGCAAATATAAGGTCATGCATTCTAAGAAGAGTCCTGCATCATGAATGTTCAGCAAAATTAAGCTTGGTCCTTTCTATTAATAAAGGTATTATTAGTTTCTAAACGTGGATGAAATAAAAAAAACTGGGCTAAATTAAACTACGCTGAAGTACGAAAATAGATACCAATGTGACCAAAAGTTAATGCAACTCTCAGATTATGACGAGGTAATGAAAAGGAATTGGGGATCATAATTTGGTGATGTGTAACAGGATTCAGACTCTATAGGAAGTTCGATAAAAACAAGAGATTTGGATTCGATTAATTTTGGATTCAAACAATCGCTAGACTTTACTAAGCAAGGTTAAGAGAGAGAAACTGAAGGCAATGAGGTATGAAACTAAGGCTGGATTGTGGGGAATCAGAAGCCAGGGTAGGAAGAAATTTTTTCTGGTGGATTTATATTCGACTATTGTTAAATGAGATCATATCCTATAAAAGTTTATGCATTTGATAACCGTTTATTCTATTTTGAAAGCTTGGAAAGTGTTATTATTTTAGATAATTTCCTGATTACTGTGAGAGTCTGAAAGGTACACTTTCATGTATTCCATTTGTGTTGCATTAGACTATTGCCAGTACAGGTGTAGGTATGAGTTGTCAGTCCTTCATGCATCACCTGCACCTGAGATTGAGGCTTCCACAATCAATAATTTATTTGGAAGCAGCTGATTTTCAATGGCACAAATTGCTATCATCATCTGTTTTCATCATTTCCAGATTGCATGCACAAAAGTGCGGTATGTAGTTGACTCATGCAGCTGTGGATACTGTGCATTAATGGAATGCATGTAAACATAGCCTAAAGGCCGTTTTACACGAGGCACTTCATTGCACAATTTGATGCACTGAAATTGTGAGAACGCTAGCATGGAATTAGAGCTGGGGCTATTTTCCCATCTGTCGTTATTTGCGCATGCATTCTTGCAATCCACCGCTTTACACAATTCAATTTTAAATGCACATTCGTACATATATCAGATTGTACAATGAAGAGCCTCATATAAAATGGCCTTAATTCTTGGTCATGCATTATTCTTTGTCCTAATGCCTTTCTCGGTGCCCCTTTAACGGCTTATCATTTTATGCTGGATTGCATTGAGGTAACTTATGTAATTTTACTTTTAAAATGATGCTGAAGCTTGGGAATCAATTGGAATTAATGGAAATTTATTGAATTTTGCTTTACATTTTATTACTCACTGTGCATACACTACAAAGCTGTCGCGATAGGAGTCATGTTTAAGACTAATTATCTCACTGAACTCTCAAGTTGAGGTAATTTAGTAAAGGTGACTTTTCCCTATATTTTTCCTTGCAGGTGTCATCGTTTGCACTCTCTTGCATCTTCACTTCTCATGAATCCTGGCAACACAAGTGCTGACCTAGCTGCTGTCATCAGTTACCGTAGGTCATTGCAGGCTTCGATTGCTCACTCGGCATCGTATTTAGAAAAAGTTTGTGTCAGACTAAGAGCGGAGGAATTGGACGAAGCTGATGGTAATATGACCATGACACCTTTACAAGCCTGTGAGGATTCTCGCAATGCAGTCTTAAGATTTATAGGAACTGAGGGAGGTTTACTAAGAGGTGGTGCTGCCATCCAATCTGTCGTGCTAACAGCGCTAGCAAGACTGAATCGACAATTTCTAAACATGGAGTCAGCTGCTGCTTCAGGTATGCATCCAGTGAATTTTCCTGTTTTTCCTTTGCTTTTTTGTTCACATTCATGTATCTATCATAGTTTTTGCCAACAGTCCATACCTTACATGCTTGAAATGTAATTTTGTTGTCTTTTCACCTTGGGCTAGTTCACAATACTTTTAAATGCAGGCGCATGGATGTTTATCATGAACTATTATCTGCATTTCTTTTGGAAAAGCTACATCTCATTACTGAAAACTAGATTGCACATGCGCTAATGCTAATGCCCTTAATAATGACACTAAATGCTTATGCCCTTGGTAATAACACTAAAGTGTTGAAACCTTGGTCGGTCAGTAAAACAAGTGTGAAAATAGTTAAAGTTTAATTGTTCATCATGAAAGTGTACATGTAAATGTTTTTATCTGGAAATCAAGTACAGTGAAACCTCGCTTTTACGTTCCCGGAATTTACGTTTTCCCATGATTTACAACATTTTCTTCCGGTCCCAAAAATGTTTGAATCATTCCAATGTATTTTCATCCTGCTATTTATACTTTCAAATCCGCCATTTACGACATTTGAAGGCGAGAAATATGGCGGCTGGTACACTTCAACTGGCGACCATGTGAACGTGATTAATGTAAAATAAGAATAAAATACGTGCTTAAACGTGATATAGGAATGCTGATTTATTTGGTTTTATAAAAAAACATAATCATTCGTCTGATGGTAGCACATTACATCGATAGAATTGCTGAAAAGTATTTGTGCCAAATATTGTAAAGCTTCCGATCGGAATTTTTATCGAATGGAACGTAGAATGGTACTAAGGAGCCGTACTAGCTTTTTAAACAGTACATTTAAAATTTAGCAGATGCCATAAATATATTTAATTAGATGTTACTAATAGTTAGTATTTGGCCAACTATTGCCTTCATTGTGGCGAAAAGGTAAAAATTTATGTTAACTCTTGTTCTCGTACTTTGCAGCGATCTTTTTCTTATTTCTCCTAACTCGCGCACTAATGCCATTAATCTTGCATTTTTAGTTTTTTCACCTTTTGTTTTATTTAGCATTTTTAGTTACTTCACCTTTTGTTTTATTTAATGTGCAGTTACTTGTGGCCGTCGTGAGGTAATTAATTTTAAAATGGCAAACAAGCATGCGAGATAATCGTTATCATTGGAAGAAAAAAATCAACATTTTACAAAGAGTTGACTCTAACATGGGCACTCGCATACTCCAAGTAAGATGAACTTGAATAAATATTGAAGACATGGTTTCAGTCTTCTGGAGCAGCAGGCAGTGGCGAATATATGGGGGGGGTCCACCCCCCCCCTACCCCCCACGTCCACCACCACCCCCCAGAAATAAGGCTTTGTGGCCGCTGTGAGAGGCGCTCGTCGAATGCACGGATGCAACTACAGCCGGTCACCGCTAGCTAGCCCCCCCCAAGTTATATCTTATATTTGCTACTGCCAGCAGGTACCTGTACCGATTAGTGGAAATTTGTTAAAAGAAAAGGCACTACATACAGGAGCAAGACTAGGCATTGATGACTTCAAAGCATCAGAATGGGGGTGAGGTGGTACATCTTGCGTATTCATGCAATGAAATTCGATGTGTTGGCAATTTGCTATACTTATGTAAAGTTTAAATAATATATTTAATCATTTGATGTCAGCATATTTCGTAACTATAGTCTATTGTGTGTACCACTGAACGCTCAGGCATTGGTGTAGTTACCAATCTCTCGTCCGGTAATATGGGTCACTTTACAACAGAATTCACATTACAAACGGTCCTGTGGAATGGATTAGCATCGTAAAGCGGGGGTCTACTGTTTATCCATCCAGATAGGTATACCAAATCCTGTATTCAGTATTCCACGAAACATTCGTTGCATAACCAAATGCTAAGATACACTGCATAAGACTGATGAAAATGGGGAAGCATTGTTCCGAAACACTGACACATTTTGATTCTGACTCAGACCCAGCTTCAGATTCAAAAAGGATGTTTCATCAGAGTTTTTTATTTTTATTTTTTCATCTTTGTCACATTTACATTTGATAGATGTCGTCATTGAGTGCATCTAAAGCATAAAATATACATACAAACAATCACATGAGGAAGGGTAAAAAAACAACTTATTTTCATGCTGGTGGTTGAGAGTTAATTTTTGCATTAAGAATCTCTGTGGTGAAGCAAAAGCAATGGCTAAGATCAGTTATTCATTATCATTAGGTTTCTTGATTACTAGGAAAAAATTGCTAAAATGGCCTCCTAAGGAAACCGCGTAAAAGTGAAGCTTCATACTGCATTCGGTGAAGCTTGGTGCTGATTTGTAAACTGTGTAAATTAGAATCTGCATTGAAGGATGTGTCTGGGGAAGTTTCACTGTACAAACTTTTAATATCAGAAGTGCCTAAGCACTTGAATGTTTCTGTACCTCACTAATATTCTATCACTGACCATTTTATAAATTTATTTGTTCCAAGAGGTCACAAATACAATGGACATTGACACAGGGTGGCCACTCAGTTGGGAAATCTGGGAAAACCGGGAAAAAGCCGGGAATTCGAAGCTATCGGGAAAAATCCGGGAAAATCCTGGGAGTTTCCTTGAGTCACCGGGAAAAATTTTAACTCCATTATTTTGAAAAGAATCGAAGCATTCATGCTGAAATTTTCGTATTTACCAGTTCGGAACTATATCCAGAAACCTTGCTGTAATTATTACAATGTCCTTGGCGATTGCATTTTTTATGGAAGGCTGCCACGGTGGGCTTTGATAAACTTATTATCAAAAGTGCTTGCACAAATGAAATCTTTTCAAATACGGTGTCTCACGAATATTTTAAGACCCGGAAGAAAGTAATCATTTGAGGGATTCGCCAGAAAACTCAATTTCTGAGTATTTGATTATCTTACACACACTTTCATAAAACTCCTTTTAATCGAGCGTTTTAAAATTTTATCGATTTAATGCCACTTGATATAGCTATACCAGTTATACTTTTCAATTTTGTTTCCATTTATACATATATAAATGGTTTATTTATATTAATCGTGAGTCAAAATGCTGGAGGCTAGGACGCACAAGGAAAATCGCTCAAAGATTTTCTTATTATGATTTAGTAAAACGAAAACAATGATCCCCATAATGGGAGGATTGAAAAAACATGTTTGGGAACAGTTTGAATATAATGACGCAGACGATTGGCTTCCCCTTGTTTTGTGCAGTAGTTGCAAACAAGATCTGTACTGTGTTACAACATTGAAGTAAAGAGTGTGAGATTGCCAGAATTTTCCAAGCTGAAGCCTATCAAGAAATATACTAGATAGCAATTCTGTTTGTGACTTTTACATTAGTGACATATGTGACCTTGCCCGGAAACCAGTATTTGGAAACTTTGCTAAGGGTAATATTTTGCCTAAACAAAATAGTATACTAGCCGACTCGACGAATGTACAAGTTGCAGGTAGGATAATATGTCAAATATTTAAAGCACTTTTTAAATGATTGAACTGAACTTTATCGGGTCGATAAAACATTAATTTTTTCATGTAAAATCCATATTTTTCATGTTAATTTTGTTGTCTTCCTTCCATTAAATTTGTTTACTAAATCATCTATACTGAAACTAAATTTAAATGAAAAATTAAAGCAATATCCAATGGTGTCGTTATCTTAACCACGCGGTAAATGTTTGAAAATGTCAATTAATCGAAGATTTAATGATAAATCCTGTTAAAAAACAGTTGTTTTCTGCAGATGATTTTTTTAAATACAGACCAGTTTACATTTAAGTCAAAGAAAGACGTTGACAATGGCTGCAGCTATACGTGTAGCCACAAAAATTCTAAAGTTGTTGAGCCACATTTAAAAAACAAACTATTAATTAAGAGCCACTGTGTAGATAAATATTTTACCACAAAGATGTTTGATTTCACATACACGAAAGCTGACAAAGTTTCAGCTGCGCCTGAAACAGTCGCTTACTGCACAGATCTTGAGGGTTTAATACAACATATCAAAGAAAAACATTCTTTGCCTGAGTACCACTTGAAGTTCGGAATTGATGGTGGAAGATTAAAAAAAAATATGCTTATCGATTCAAAATACAGTAGAAATTAAATGTTCGCGTAAACACAAGCAGAAATCTGAAGATGGTATTCCAGTAAACGTTTAAAGGATTCTGGTGTTAATAAATTAATGATACTTGCTCTCGCTCCTAATTCTCAGGAAAATTATGAGAAAGTATCCCAGCTCTGGTCTGCAATAAATATTACCAACTTTGCGGGAACTATTGCAACCAATCTTAAATTAGACAACTATGTATCTGGTTGTTATTGGTTGGTATAATATTGCATAGCAGTTACTACCCGTGCACCTGGTGTTATGGAACCAAAGATAATTTTAATACTTATGATACGAACAGGAAGATAGCTAATATGTTTGAAAATTACAATCAGTGGTCTTCAGCAGGAGCTAAGAAAACAGAGGCAAAATTTAACAAAAAACAGCGTCCACAGTCCTCTTTTTCTATTCGTCAAGATAACAATTTCTCAGAAACATTCCTCTGCCAGAGTTGCATTTAATGTTAGGTGTCGTGAACACTCTATATAAATGTATTGAATAAATTTTAGCAAGATGCTCTTCAGTGGGCAGAAGCCAGCTGTGTGACTCGCAATGTACATCAAGGGAGTTTCAATGGAAATTATTGCAAAACGTTATTGGTAAAACTTGATTAACTACATTCAAGAAGTCATAATTTGGGATGCTTGAAGTACGTACCTGTATTTGGAAATTTTAAAAATGTTGTTCATGCCTGCTATGGTAAACATTTGGATCCCGACTTAAAAAAAAGATTGCTTAGCTATTCAAAGAGAGCTATGTACATTAAGTAAAATATACCGATAACACCTGAAGTCCATTAGCAGTATTTTTTCATGTACCCCGCGATGTTAGCGGCAAAATGCATGTAGGCCTTGGTTTCGACAATTAACAATCAGTTGAGTCTGCCCACACTGATTTCAAACCTATATAGGAAAAGCATTAAATCTCTAATGCCTGTTGCTCACGGTAAAATTTTCGGTAAAACGTTTTATAAAACCGACTAATTTTATAAAAATGAGCTTGCTAACGATAAAACCGTTTTATAAAACCGAGTTTTATAAAACGTTTTACGGAACAGGACAGGTTCTATTTCCATAAAACCGTTTTATGCAACAACCAATGAGATGTTCCGCTCATTGCGAAGGTGAGCTTTCATCTCGCACTTGATTTCGCGATTTTCACCCACTTTGAACAGAGATATCGGAACCAATTTCACCTCACTTATTATGCAAACTTTGCAAATTTGTTTAACACTTTCAACACAACAATGCATCAACTACTTTAGAAATGGGAAACTTTCAAACCTGAGAAGTGCGATTTTTCCACTCCGCCATCTTGTGAAAAAATGCCGTTTCCTCTTATCCACTGTACGTGGCGCAGCGATCGAGCAGTTGCTTCTCTAGCATATACACAGCTCTCCTACACAGTTTCTTCCCTCCTTCCACTAAACTCGCCCCGCAACGAGTGTTAGAGAATGGAGAAAGGTTTAACCTCAAGGTATACCCGATGCTAGCGCCATTTACGGCATAGCGGTTCATATTAGTACTGCTTCGATTTTTCTCTTATAAGGTTCTTGAGTTTTACCGTGAGCAAGCTAGTACGTTTTACGTACGATTCATAAAACTTTCAATAAAAATTTTTATAAAACTGTTTTATGGAAAATTTTACCGTGAGCAACAGGCATAAGAACCATCGGGAATTCACAGCAATATTACTTCGTGCTCTTTGTGAATATAATGGTGTGTACTCATTTTAATGACTATTTGTTTTATTGATGTTTGAATAAATGATAAGTTAATTATTACTGAAGTGTATTTTTATTTCTATAAATTTATTATTTGAATATGTTCTAAAACAATCATCTAGTATATAGTAACTACCTATGTTTTATCCTATATATTAATGGTAGTATAGGTTCGATCCGAATTTCATGCAGTATTAAGTTACTCAAAATTATTGCTCGTGCTCATGGTTTGAGAAAATAAAATCAATTTTATTTTGAATTTCTATTTCTAGTTCAATTTAATGGCGAATGCATAACAAAATTACTTTTATCAAACATATTTGAGCATGTTCAGAACATGAAATTTTTATTACAGACATATTCTGATCAAAAAATACCAAATAACCAACAAAAATCTATTTTTCTCGTGAAACCCACTACCAATTATTTATTTTCTTTCAGGGCTTAAAATAATTGTGAGACATTGTGGAAATGACAATTGAAATGATCTTATCGGTGCAAGCACTTTTGATTTAAAGTTGTTCGAATCATAAAGCTTAAAGATATGCTTAAATTGTGCGTATAACAGTGAACTCACAAGTAACACGAAACTTTAGTATTTATTCAATTGCTCTGCATTTTTCCCTTTCTATTTAATGGGGAATTGTGACTATTCAGTGAATTGTGATGTTTTGTAGATTATGTAAAATCTCTATAATTGTAGTCTATTTTAATTTATTTTGTATCGTTCGCACTCTTTTGTTCATTGTCACATTAAAGTCGATTTGATGCATGCGCATTAGTTTCATTTGCAGAATCGAATTTTTATTTAATAATTCATGTTGGGAAGAGAAAAATCATATTCTGAACCATGGGGAAATCGGGGATCGTGAAAAAAGGTTTGAAAGCCACTGAACTATTAGAAGTAGAGCGTGATATTGAGCGTTGATAATGGTTTTTAGGTGCCATTAGAATTTACCGTTTGAAAAATCTTCCGGATCCTCTCATGCCTCCGAAGTTTATAGTACCATAGAATATCGGAGGGGTGTTCCGGTCGCCACTAGCGATTCATTCATCAAAGGACATGCTCCGTCCCATCACTTGTGAATGGTATTTGTAAAATAAGGTAGGTGTATGATGGTATGTGGACGAAAGTGAACATCTAATGTCCAATATTCAAAGTGGTAAGAATCCTCGATAGAAACGTATGGAAAGAGTAGTTCACAAATGACGCTTCTAGGTCACCATAATAATATGCTAATAAATTAAATAAAATCGTATTTTAGGGCAAACGTCTATGTTCCCTTTACCATCTGTGGCAATTTGACTCACTAGTTATGATAGTGAAATGCAACTGAAATTTTCGAGAAAAATTATAACATTATGATCGGATTTATAGATTTTTTGCTGCACCTAAGTGTCAAGATTATTTTATTTACTTAATTTTTGGCCCAATCGTATTAAGCTTAAGCGTATATTGCATAAACTAACATAAAAATGAATTATTAAACAGAAGAAACTAATAGAAACTAATGGCAGATTTCTCCAATTTAATGTGTGTACTTTGGCGTACCTACGGTAAAACATATCGATGTAGAGATATATTTCATGAGAAACCCTCTACATCTTACAATTTATATGTACATGCTAGAAAGACGCTGATTTTTAGGTAATTACCACTTTTGTCTCTTATCCCCATGTAGTGTATAGAATAGAAAACGTATTGCTATAGAGACTGATTGCGAAAAAACTGGGAAAAATCTGAAATATACTCAGGAAAACTGGGAAAAAGTCTGGAATTTTATTTCTGTAACTGAGTGGCCACCCTGTTGACCCTAATTATCTAATTTTAATCCCTTATGCATTGGAATGGATTTTTTGTGTTGATGTAAGCCATTTCTAATTGTGATGGGTGTTATTTACAGCAGTGGGAGAGTCCCTGTCCACTTTGTGCTCGAGGGAAGGGGATTGGTTCCTGGATGAGATGTGTAATGTCGTCACTACAGTCTCGGAAATTGCATCTGTGGTTGATGTGGATGGTGCTTGGGGAGCAGAAATCAGTGGTGTGGGCTTGGGTCTAAATACGGAGGATGACATTCCACAGTTGAGAGATGCATTGCAATGTCTTCATACTGCATATGGAATTTTTAAAGCTCTTCAGGTATGCGTTTGTTTTATATGTTGTGTAGGTTTACTTAAGCCCCCTGTCAATGTTCTGTAAGTTAGGAAGAGACTTGTGAATTCAAAATTCTGTTTAGTTTTCCAGTATTGTGTTAAAATTTTGAGAAAGTAACATGTTGTCCACATCTGATTGCTTCACAAATTATCATTTGTTCTGATATCATTTTTTTTAACTCAAGCTAATTCTTTCAATTCTTTTGCACAAAACTCATGTCTCCTTTAAAGTTATTTGTTGTGTAAACTTATGATATCTTCCTCAGGTTTCCAAAGTGTAATTAGCTTTTAGAAATGATTTAGATTACAGTTTTGTGTTTTGATGGACTCTACGGTCTGCTCCTTATGAGAAAATGTCTAAGAATTATTGCAGATGGATTGAATTAAAACTGTAAAACATCACTAATTAATGCATGTGGATATGGAAAATTTGGTGACAAGATTTTCACTGTCGATTCTTAACTGCATTCTATATCTTATTGTATTTGAATTCTCTCATATATTTAAGTGTATTTTGCTTAGGCTTTTTTATTTTACAAATTATAAAGTTGCACAATTTCATATATTCCTCTTCTGGGTTGCAGGATTTAAATTTCAATGTTAGAACAATCATACTTCCTGAAGCTCTCAAATCAGTAATTGGAGAAGAACCTTCAGTTTTAATGATGATGGGACTCTTGGACATACTGGAAAGGAATCTTGGAGCTGATCTCTCTCGTCATTTTGGGCCTGATATTGATTCCACCAGATCTCCAACCAAACGTCTTTTAAGTGTCCTGGAGACACACTTGCAATTTGTTGCCATAGGTGCAGAGGTAAGGAATTGTTATTTGAAAACTCTCAAAGCCCACCCTTCTACACACCTTTTCAAGTAAATATTACAGTCGTAGGTAAAAAATTCAATGCTCTGAGGTGACAATCATTTTTCAATACTGTCTCAATGCAAAGTAACATGCACAATTATATATTAAAAACATTTTCAATCACTCTTACTGCTTTTGGAGATAATTTTAATTATGAATGCCATACAATGTGTTATGGCATGGTGGAAAATAAGTAGGTTGAAGTATTTTACCTGTAGAGTCTGTGATTCTTTTAACTAGTCTGAAATTTAAAAAAAATGGTCCAAAAATGTTTTGATAATCATTATATTGAATAAAAACTTGTCATCTCTTGAGCTGTGTGTGTGTTTTGGATTCAGTGTTCACTTTTACTGTTTTCCAATCAAGAAATTTTTCTCAAAGATATATTTATATGTTTGCAGTCCCCACATTCTGCTGCTCCTGCAATTGCTGAACGTTTGTGTCGTCAGTTTGAGGAAATTCTTCGGAATGATGAGGAAATTGTTGGGTCCACGAGAGATCAAGATGGGGGTCATGGCAATATGAGTCCCGGCCAAATGCTTCTGATGGGCTTCAATGGACTCTTTGAAAAAGTCCAGCGAGAGGGCTGTGTGCTTGCCGACAGCCTGCCCTCTATCCTTCCTCCGAGGGGCTGGGTGGAGTCCGTGGACCATCTGATCGAGTCTGAAGCTCTGCTGGTGGGTTCTTGCAACTAGTCATAATCATATAGTTTGTTTGAAAATTATAATTATTGAGGTAATCTACTGGTTAAGGTAGGTTTCAATGGAAGTTAGTAAAAATCCAATGTGCAGAACACTACCTACCTATATAATTTCTTTATTCATTCCAGCATACATCCTACCTTTTGTCATCCCATCCATGAAACCCTCTAGCACAGTCTTACTGTGAGAAGCCTGAAGTAGTGAAACTTGTTTAATGTCAGCAACTTATTCTTTCAGGCACCAATGCTTCGTACAGAAACACGGGACACTCAAGAGACGCTTCTTCATGCCCAGAGAGTTTATGCAATCAGAGAGTTCTTCTCATTGTGTCAGAGTGCTGCGGATGCCTTTAGGTCTGACGGTGGCTCTGCAGTTACAGAAGCAGAGCAAGATGATGAAGAGGAGAGAATCTGCATGCCTGTTAAAGTCTTCACAGCAAATGCAGTCCAAGGCCTGTTGATAGGCTCCATAACACGCTCAATTTCAATGGCCATTTGTATCATTATTCATAAATCTTTAGGAATAAATGTTAATGGTGAGTACACATTTGATGCATTGTAGTGGATTAATTTTGTATGCTACTTATAATTTCTTCCTCAGTTTATTTAGGAACCAATATTCCTTCATTGAGGCAAATGAAATAGAATAGAATAGATTTTTATTGGTTTCAATATGACATGTTTTGGTACACATATGGAACACCTCAACATCCACTAATGGCACCATAAACTTCATAGTCAATATTAGTATATGTGTATTAACTTTATATTAGTTATCCATTAACAATTAAATTAATATTCAAATAATAATTATGTTACGGACATGAATTGATCCTCTTAAAATATTCCCATACATGTTTTGTATTTTGAAATTTCATCCTCATCATATACTGAAAGGAATGCTTTCATGGAGACACTGACAAATTTGTATTTTTGACTTAATTTTTGTTAGTTCAGTAGAAGCCCCATAGAACGTGTAGGGCATTTAATGAGAAGCTTGAATTTGCAAGGGATGGCCAAAGAATGATATAAAACCCTATGATTTATATGTAAAATCAGTATTAGCGTGGACAACAATCAGCCTCCACTGGGGTCGTTTACTATTACGAGTGGCAAATGTCTGCTTCAATCTCGGCTAACGTGCACAAACTTGTGCTCATGTCCTCTGTCATTGAAATTAAATGTCTAGCATTATTTTTTCCACACAATTTGGCGTTCAAATCACATTTCGGACATTCACAGAATGCCCGTATTCACACAAATAAATTCCTTGTAAGTCCGTGCATTTCATTGTTCTTTTGTCATCCTCCCGTGTTTTTAAGTTCAGTCTGACTGATACAACATCATGGCTGGGAGAGTTGTTGGATCTGACAACTAAAAACTAAAACTAAAAAAAATATGAATTATCAATGAATGCGAAAGTGGCGATGGGTCCAAAAGCGAGATAGGGAGGCGATTGGGCATATCTTCCTCGACCTTATTCACAATTCTGAAGAATAAGGGAAAATTTCGTGCCACAGTGCTTCAAGAAGGACGTCCAAGCAGCCAGAAACATTTGTGGCCAGGAGAACATAAGCAGTTAGAATCTGCCCTTTTCTCGTGGTTTTGCCAGCAGAGAGCAGCCTGAATTCCGATTAATGGCCCATTGATGAAGGCAAAAGAGTATCTAAGTAAGAGGCTCAGTATTGATAAGTTTAAATGTTCCGATGTTGAATACGTAAATTGTTATGAATTCGGATTCCCTATATCTTAAGTTGTCTACTGTATTGTCTTTTGCAATTACGGGTCATGGATGTTTCATTTCGATATGCACAAAAGGTATGTACTATAGATCATGCATCTGTTTAGCAGCAGCGAGTGTGGTCAGTATTCATGGTACATATTCATTATGAACAAGTTCCTGCTAGATGTATCTACGGCAGAAGATATTATGTGTATCGTGATCGAATTCATTTCGGAACTTACAACCTTCGGAACTTTCTGCCTCGCGCTCGAAACACATAGCAAATCACATACATGTACTATGGAATACCTAAATAAAAGTGAGCGATGAAAATATTGATGTGCCTTGCCACCTAGCGGCTGCAACATGCACTATCGCTTCAAAAATACGTGTTTTGTGGGAGCCGTTACCATATTCGCTAGTGGTAAAAAGTTTCACATCTTATCAAACCGTAGTCGATCCTTGAAAGTCTACGTTTTGTTCCTGCTCCATGCTTAAAAGTATCATATGTGGACTTGTTTGTAACAATTATATGTATTTCCATAAATTCAAGAGAGTATTTCATGCATAATTATTGTAATAATAACACAGACATATATAAAGATATATATTATACTGTTAAAGGCTAATCATAAATGCTGGTGATATTGGGCTCAATGATTCCAAAAAGCCGAAGTCTGCTGTTTTCTGAGGCGATCTTACAGACGTTGAAGTCCTCTCCTTTATTTCCAGTATTTAACTGGAGAAGATAGCAGCCTGGTGCTTGCGTTGAACTAAATTCCCGTAGGTTACATTTTGGTCATTAAGTTATCTAGCATTTTTGTGCATTTCAATTGATAGGACATTCTCCGAACCATATATTCGTTTTTATAGACTTTTTAGAAAGGTAGGAGGCATGAAATATTTTCTCGTTGCCGAAGTGTTTGCCGTTTATAGTCCGTTGCATTGCTATAACTTGCAGCTGTGACATATTTGGCACACCCAAAACATCAGGGCAATAACAATACAGCAATGTGCAGTACAGTACATGTGTCCTGAAGTGTCAAAATTCAACATTTAATATTCCAGTGTATGACATCTAACATGGAATTTAATGTAATCAAAAGTGAATGCGATCATAAGTAATTGAAGTGTTCGAAAATATGATTTTTAATAGCTATCTCAATAGAATGTGTTCGCCACTCACCAAAAATTCCCTCAATAATGGCTAAATTAGCATTGCAGTTGTAGGAATTGGCTGTGGAGTGATTATTAATCATCTGCGGTATTAACAATAGTTCTATTTAGCGAGTGATGTTTCAGATCCCGAGAGCTCTCACTAAATAGGGCTTCTACTGTAACTTGAGAAAATTTGCGCTTAGCACTGTCAGACTACAATTTATATTAAACCTCATACCTTTTTAATGAAATTTCCATTATTTTCTTTGTTAATTATGAACATAAGTTCAAATATATAATGATGGAATTGTTTTTTTGCATTGTTGATAAATTCGAGATTTGAAGTTGTGATGAATGTTAAGGGCTAATAAGGGTTTAATCATATCATACCTTTCGTTTGCACCAAATATCATGAGAACCGAATCCAGTTGAGCCATGAGTAGCCCATTTGAGTGAAATCACCTAATTGTGAAATTAGGAATTTCACTACAGAAAAAAATGCCAATGATAAAGTCACGATCATTGCACCAGTACCATATCCTGCTATGGGATCTCTAAAGCCACTAATGCACGCACATAAATACATAAAAAAATCTTTCAATTCCAGTCTGTGAAGCAGCTAAAGTCTGCAATTTAACCTGAAAATATATATGGAAAGGTTTTGAAATGCCTCATTGGAAAATACCTTTGGAATTTTCTAGCATTGGTATTTTGAAGAGAGCCTTAAATACTCCAGGCACTTTGGTCAGTAAAAAAAGAAACATTAGAATGCTCCATTTCATTTGCGAAAATTAATAAGTTACTTGTGTTGTCTCAGCTTATTTTAGTTTTCCTAAATTTTGGAATGAACAAATTTCATCATAAAGTGAATTTCTGCCCAGTTTTATTTCTTTTTTGGAGCTTAATAGATTTGAGTTTGAGGGAAAATATAGAGCTACATTTGAGTTCATAACTTTACAATAAAATGTAAAAATTGGTTTGCATTTGTTTTATGTATGTATTGCTAATGAAAATGAACTGGGATTCATAAGTTGGTGGATGCAGGATTCATATTGGAGATTCTGTATTTGAGATTTGATTAAAAAAAGAAACATGGATTCAGGATTTGATTTGACCCATCTCAAATTAAATTTTTTTATTTTAACCTATTAAGGATGTCATTATAACCTGCAAAAATCTTAATTTACTTCCCCAATTATTTCTTTAACTTATAGTGGCAGCATATATCCTAATTCTAGTACTCGGTCATTATTTGAACTATCGTATGTCCAATAGGTCGAAAGTCAGTGAATGGCTCAACCTGCAATTGAATACTACTCTGTGAACCATGTCTACATGGGATCACAGTTTGTTGAGTTCCCGGTTCAAGTGAGGTGAGACATAGCTGTAATGTGACCTCTTCTATTATACTTCCAGAAACAATCAAAGAGATGGACAGCATCAGTGCGGAGAGTTTCTCAGGCTCCCCTAAGAGAGTTTCTCTGGATGATTTGTGCCGAAATGCAGTTGAAGTTTGCTGCAAGCGGGAAGCTCAAGGATTGCAACCATCGACACCAACCCAACTCTCAAGTTCTCCCCTTCTGTCTCCAAGTGCCATGCTCACCTTACCCATTGGATCGCCGGACGCCGCAAGCTCTGCCATTATCCAAGCAGGATGTCTTCCTGGTGTGGCCTCAACTGCCATCCTACCATTGACCTCTAACAGTATTGAAACAATTGGCCACCATGAGCTCACACCTCCACCAATGGATCCTGCTGTACTGCTTGCATTCACCTCTGAACCTCTTCCTGGCTCTTCCATGGTTAGCGGAGCTCTTCCACCATTTCCATCACTCCCCAACATGACTGGTGACTCAGAGGTTGATGCATCGCATAACAGATCTGCAGAAGAACTTACCCGGGGAGATGGAATGAGATTGTTTTCTGTTTTGCCTGTGTCCAATGTGATGAACAATAGACTTGTTTCATTGCTCCCAAGTTTCCCTCTTTCTTTACTTCCGGTTGCATCAGCTCTCCTATGCACATTTCAGGTCAGTGGGAACAAGCTTGCATTTATTTATTAATATTTATGTGAACATTAAGCTAATGGTTTCTATATACAAAGTGTGTTATTTCATTTCTTATAAGAAGCAAGTAGTGCTTGGCAGGAATCTAGGGTAAATCATGCTCAATGTTTTAAATGAGAAAATGAATTAGGTAACAATGGACAGTAATTTTTAAATTTCCTTTAATTGATCTATTGATTTATCTGTGTGTTTAGGGGTAAATTTTAGTGAAGTTGAAATGATCATAGTTAATGCTTTAGTTTAAGAAAGAAATTGTCATTTTCTGGTGAGATAAAGTGGAAATTATCATCTAGGTGATAAATTCGTAATTTTCCACTGGATTTATTTAATAAAATATAACTGAGTCCATCTAAGGTACATAATAGCATAGTTGCAATATACTGATTTGTCTTGGAATGAAAAGTAAACTATTTTTTCACAATTGTATGATTTAAACAAAGGGCAATCGTGGATTCTTCGGTCATGTTATTCCATTCCCCAAATATCATAGGACATGTTTACAAATTGGCTGGATTTATTATTGTCAATTGCACTATTATCTTGAGCAGGGTATAGTTTCGACATTTTCACATCATCCTCGGGTAGAGACGAAATAGTTTTTTTAAATAATTTCTGATTTATATTGTGTCCAGTTGTGGAAGGAGAAGGGTATTTGGAGGTGGTAATGAATGTCACTCTTCAGTAGTGATCATTAGTCTTCGGGAGAGGGAGGGGGGAAGAAAACTTGTACTCAATGCCGTCGTCGCTGGAGAATAATAAATCTAGTGGGAAACTTCAACCGAGACTTGATTGCATACCCATTGATAGATGATACCCATTGGATCTGTCCATTTAAATTAAGATACCATTAGAAGGCAATTAGGCAATAGTATGAAAAGCATATCAGCCCGAAAATGTTTTGAAGTACAGTCGGCATATCCGAAGTAGATACATTCCCAGACCTACTGAGGACAACAAATTCTGTGAATAACTGAGTCCACAACGTATAGTCATTTTTCCATGAGTTAAATGCAGTCAGATTATGATACAAGGGAAATATCTTCCCAGTATTCTTATTTATAATGTTATTTGAACTAGATATTAACTATTTTTGGACCATATGAGTGGAATTTTTTATGTAAAAGTTAAAATAGTATGTGGATTGCCGCACAATTGTTACGAATGTGCTGAATTTTTCTTAAGGTACACCACGTTGCTGGGAAAGGGGATCCCACAGATACAGGGTGGGGACTGGGCCCTCACTCAGCTCGTGGTCTAACATTCCCCACCCAAAGATTAGTCCCAAGAAAAAACATCGGCAGCTCGAAAGCAGCAAAATAAACCAACAATGCCCCTTCCCTTTGGCAAATCTGACCGACCTCAAGTCTTGTCACTCAAGGTCAGAGCGGTCAGTGACCTCAGGGGTGTTGGAAAAGATTGAAAGGGTCGTTTACCTGCTCCACAAAATCATCTTAAATCACACCCCACTTTTTTCCGTCAGAAATATCTGTGCCATTATGGGATGGGAGCTCCTCAAGCTTCGCACTGGTCACTTCTGACCAAACATTCCCGTGCACTACGGCATAAGCTTTCTTTCGTTTTGAGTGCTCATTGCCATCAATCTTGAGCAAAGACTGGCAACGATACATGAATTAAATGTTGTCAAATTACAAACATGCTTATTTCATTTAAATATCTCTGCCTGTTGCAGCTACTCACCTACTTCTCCTATATTTATGATTCCCGTGATTAAAAGGGTAATGGGACGATGATACAATGCCTTCAGTGAGTAGATGAAGGGGGGATATTTTTATTTTCATTCTATATTGTGTGAGGATTTTTCACTCAGTAAACTCCTCCTGGCTTGATCATGGGGTCGGCTGTGTTTCCACACAGCAGCAGTTCCTGTAATATGTCATTCCTGGATTTGAAACAAAGCGTTAGCTTTGCAGCCTTGTGAATAAAAGTCCTGCATTGCATCTCTTTCCAGAACAAGCCAGTTTCGTCACAGTTAAAACTTGCTTGCGATGGTAGTCCTCTGCCTCAATCAACTTAAATATGTAGTTCCAAGGGAAATGTCGCAGAAGCTTTTTATTCTGTTGGCGTAGGCTCTGGAAATTTTAATGTTTTTCAAATCACGTCTACTCTTGAAAAATCGTAAATCTTAGCATCCATCCCTTGCTTGTGGTGAAGGGCTTTGTGTTCTCATTTTCATAGGATTTTCTCTTGAAGTCTTCATATGGGCTTAAGGCTTTTTGATGAGGCATGTTAGTCTACAGGTATACATTTTCTGTTTGCATCTTTGACCCTCAAATTCAAGACTAATTCCGTTGTAACCAACAACTTCTCATGCACCGTTGATGTCGTTTTTGCATTCAGAGGTGCCCTGAAAAACTAGATTGAATATTTTTTTCGTTCGTGGATGATTCTTTATTGCCGTATTTTGTAGGAACTTCAGTAATTGTTTTTTTTCTTTCTGAATAGAGTCGAGAATATGAACTTTTTCCTTGATAGTAAGAACTTGAAACCTCTTTAATTTTGCTGAACTACTCACTACTTTTACACTTAGGGGCCATTGTAAAAAAGTACTATCACAAACAAAGGCATGACACCTACTGTTCCGTGCGGTCTTGGATGGTATAGATGGGGGCTATTGCATATCCTGAATCGCTGGGCGGTAACTCGCTTTTAACCGACTCAACATAATCACCTGTGGTTTGGCTGAGAGTCACCCCAAAGCCGAGCCGCTGCCGACTCAGTTTTCAGTGAGAACTTCTCACCCCGAGAACTGGCGCTGGTCTTTTTCTTGCTGTCTTGTCAGGAGGGAAAGTTTTTTGCCTCCCAATCTCACCCTCAACAGAGGAGGTCACAAGACTAGTCACTCCAATTCTAATTCACTTGGTTACGGCCCAATGTTTGTACACATTGAAATGCCAAATCTTAGTGACCAGGGAAGAAGTTTCATCTCACAGAATGGTGCATATTTGAATTTAGGGTGGATTATATCGGGAAATTCTCTCTTCTAATTTGCGAGCTGAGTGAACCTTGGATACAGAAACTGTGGTCCCACTGTTGTACTTACATGAAGCTAATTATTTATGAAATCTTGAAGGCATATTTTTATTCCAATGGGCTCACCCATGGATATGGTCTAATTAGTATTTTCCATTTTTATCTGTTTTAAAAATTTGGAGTCCTCAATTTCAAGTCCATTATGTATGCTTTTTTTTCTATAGACACATTGCAACCGTTTGGCTCTTCAAAGACGTTTGCTTAGGGATGCAGAATGGGCTCGCTTGTCTTTGCAGAGATTAAGGCTCCAGGCAGCAGCTCATGCATGGCTCCATGGCTCAGAAGATGATGGCATTGAGAGCCAAAGAGATACAATGGCCGTCAACATACTTAGTAAGTGTTTCATCCAATTAAAAGAAATAGTTGGAGCATTCTTTTAAAATACTTAATTCTCATTTGAATTTCTTAATTTATTATGATGTTAATAAACCGTTCTACTTAATTTTCTTTTTCTTACTATCCAGGCCGTCCTAGATTTTTAAATGAACTGCGAGAATGTGTGACTGCTTTGTCTGCAATAGAGACATGTGTCATGGATGCATCAGAAAATTATAGTGCAACGTCAAATTCAGCCATCCAAAGACTGAAATGGGAACAAGACACCAATCCAGCATTTGATGAGGTAAGTTCTATATGCAGTTTAGAAATTATATTTGTTCTGATTATATTATTGAATTCGGACTCGGCCTCTGTAAAAATCATCGTATTCATTCTCGCTCATCAAATTTTCATTGCTTTTCTCGGTCTACCTACTTAACTATATCTCCCATCTCACTATACTTAGATTGCCTATCTCGGATACACACATATATTCCATCATCACATTCCCATTCGAGCCCACAGAATTTTCCTTGCGATGCTTTGCCATGGAACACCCAAATATATTTCCAATAAACCATCACATCATTTTGCTTATGGATCGAATATGCTCACGCATGCATTCTTCCACTTCTTGTGTATCCAACCAGGCTGCTCCATCGCATAATTTGTGAACTTCAAATGGTGAAGTTATAACCATACACATATATGAAAACAGTACATTTTTTTTTAGGTGAGCTGTCAATGCAGATAATATAATTTTGTTCTCTCAGCACACTAACCGTTGTTTGTAAATGTATAACATTGTAAACGTCAATTGAATTTTCTAAGGCCCGTTTCGCATGGACGCGGACGATCCGAGCTATGCGCACGGACTAAGTTCCATTGTCAGTAATGGAAGCTTTCACATGAATGTGGACCGTCCGCACGCGGTGGAGCCATCCACGTAGCCCCTCCGAGCCACGGTCGATCCGTGCGCGTACAGGCAACAGAGACAGGTTGGTGCACACACATGAACGTGGATGGCTTGCACAGACTAAGCAGGTTGTAGTTTGTTGTGAGAGCTCGGTGAAAGACTCGGCGTCGTACGTGGACACGCGGATATATGTCGTCTGTGCCAATGTGATTGAACGAGACGCTCCACTCACGTAGCGCGGAGCGTCCTCGTTCATGTGAAATGGGCCAAAGGAAATTTCATTAACAGAAGCAATATCTCAATTGATGAATGTAACAAAAAATATCCAATTATGTATCACTTAAAAACTCCAAATGAAAGAATACTGTGAAGATATGTATTTAATATAGGCCCATCAACATTCAAGCTATTGTGCACATACAAATAAATGCTATGACAAAGTCAATTAGTCAACATATGCGCTCTTGGGCAAAGTAACAGATATTAATAATCCTTTGTTTGCTTCATAAGTATGATATGCACAATTTAACAAGTCTGATTACCTTAGCCCATAGCCCAAATAAGCAGCCCACAAGATTTAACATGTATGATCATTTAGAGAACGAACGGTTAAATATTCTTATAACTGCTCTTGCAAACCACTCACATTGATATTTTGCTTTCATAATTGTACACCATCATCGAAAGACACAAAAATTGATGGGCATACAATATACATGATCACTGTCAAGGTGTTACAAAATTATTACGCTCGCTGATCCTTATGTATTATTTTCCCAGTCCTAATAAGTATAACACACAAAACATTGACATGGGAGGAACGTGTAGTTCATTTCATTTATGACACACATCTCAATTGTGAATTTTAAGAAGAGTTCTACACTAATTCTAGCCAACATTTGCAATAAAGGAGAGACGGAGAGCAACTAAGGCAACCATGTTAGCATCGAAAGTGTGTTATATCAATCATATTTGAAGATAAATGTGAATTACATTCAGGAAGATAATTTATTGAATACATATTTTTGAGCACCCAGACTCACGGCCTCCATGGCAGAGGTCCTTCCAGCTGATAACTAGAATGTAAACATTCTTGTTACAAGGCTCGTCATTGGCTGTCTGAATTTTCATTACTGTACCGGAAGGTTTTTGTTGGCGCGAGGGTTCCACGATAAATAACAACGACAAAGACTTAACCAACAACAGGACTAATTTATTAGCTACAGGCAAGTGTACAGGCTATGTGATTACAAGATGGCCGCTCGTGTAGCGGCACGGTCGCGAACTAGCTCCTTCTATCAGCGGGTTTTCCAACAGACTGCTGCTCGAGTGTCACTGAACTCATCATCCTCCGCACCGCCATCTGGTGGTGAAATTAGGCAGGAAAACAATTGAGGCACGGAACTGAAATGGCATCGTCTGCTTATACCGCCACAGTTTTCATACAGGAAGGGGCGGGACTTGAAATAGCATCTCGAAACCGATGCCTCAGATATCATACCCAGATTCAGAATGCGTATGCTATTGTGAAGCGAGGAATAGCATCTTCCACAAACAGCGCCCTCAGATTCAGAATAGCAGCCTTTAGATACTGTAACTGTTTTGGGGCATGTTCCAAAATTCACAGTCAGTACTGCCTGCGCTGCCGTAAAACAGAACGTGAAGTAGTATTGCCACTACTGCAGTAGCATGTAATTTCGCATTGGCCAACAGTCACTTATGCTCGCATGAAATTCTATGTGGCCTCCTTGCGTGGTGATGTATTGTAATGTGATTTTTAATATGTCAATTCTTAATGCTAATCCAAATAAAATTGAAAAAGAGAATTCTAATTAAATGCTAATTTATATTGCCTTTTTTTCATGCTTATTAATATATTGATTCATTATTTTTCTCTGATGAAAATAAAATGAAGTCACGGCAACTATGCGAGCATCTAAGGCATGGAGAAAAAACCCTGTTTTAGTAAACAAACCTCATAACTTAATTAAAAATAGCATTATTAAATGTCAAAGTAAATTTTTTTATCTCAGGGTTATAAATAAGTCTTTGAATGTATTTTTCAAGCCATGTTTTCTTCTCCACCAGTTGTACATTACATTTACAGTGATATCAAAACCTGGGTTATAGATACTGGTATTTTGAGGGTTTCATCAGTTGCATTGCAGAATATTTTCTCTAGTAAGAAGATTTATGCAGAAAATTAATTTTCCAGACAATTATAATACATACTGGTATGCTAATTTACCTCTGTTGAAGAGACTATATAATTATGTGTACTACATTTCACCTGTAATGTTCTTTACTCCCTCATCATTTCATAAGTGCTTTCATTCTAGCAAAACTTTCACCAGTACAATTTGCGAGTGCTTCATTAACTGTAGGTATTAAAGATAATATTCATTGATATTGCCCACGACACGAACTATCCTCCTCCATAACATGTCATACTTAAAAAGTAATTTGAGGTAGAATGAACTTTATAAACTTAATTATATTTTAATTAGGTGCTATCAGCTAATTAAGTGCACATAGACTTTTTGCTGTGACCGATATAAACAATGATGTGTGCGAAGAAGTTGCTTGTAACTCTGAATATTGCAATTATTTACCCTTTTGATTTATCTACCATTTGTTTGTTATGGTTACGGCTGAATATGCTCTACTATTACGGCTTTACTGCAGCTGAAGAGCAGCAGTAAAATCCACAGCTTGGAACGCCATTGATTAATATTTCATCAATTGACTGGCATTATTGGTTACTGCATGGTTTTGCCAGTTGATTATGGAATGCTTTGGCAGCACTGGCAATGAATTTTGTAATGCGCTCATAATTATTCATTGTATCGTGGATGGTGTCTTGCCAATTTGAAATTTTAATTATCCAAATATGTATTTAAGGCTTATTATTTTGTAACTGCCATTGCTCACTATAACATTGGAAAATTATTGCGAGGAGAATGTGCATTTTTGGTGAATATGCGGGAGAAAGGCTTACTTGAGGTCATTCCATTCTTAATTTCAGGTGATTTCAGCCTTTGAGAGGGAATTAGCGTGTGGTGCAAATGAGTTGTCTCGGGAAGGGTCTTTGTCAGCACTCTTGGGCTCTGTAGGTGCCACACTCCTCCATCGAGAAGGACTGAGAAGTGGTTGTCTTCCAGTAGCACCTGAAGCTGAGGCTGCTGACTCGGCTTTCATCCGAATTTTGAGTGAATGTGAAACATCAATAACTACACACCAGCAAAAGCTTTTGAACCTTACTTCGTCAGGTATGCTAAGTGTTTTAACATTGTTTTAAAACCCAATGGTCATGATTAATTATCAATTTTTCCAATATTTTCTTATTTTTGACATATCACAAATATAAACTAATGGGTTGGCTTGTTCACTGTGGTGGATATCATTGACTGTTGGTACTGTTTTGTCTCCGGAGTTCACCAGTCTTTCATTTGGCATCTAATGTTACAATTACAAACATCCCATTATGACATACACTGTTGAGATGTACAAAATTTACATTGCAATGAAAAATTAACTTGATAAATACCTATGCCCTTTGCTGTTCTGAGGTTAATTTTCTACATAATGAGTTGGAATTAGATGCTCTGGTGTTATTTATGTAAATTTCAAGAATCGTCAGAATGGCATTATGAGTTGATTGGAAGAATCATCAGATTTTCTCAGCATTGCTGCTGTGTGGCTTAGTCACTTCAGGAAACAAATTATAAGGCAAATATTAATACCCTAGGACTCCCATGGGTCAATTCTCTTTTCAAATGCAAAGTGCCACTGTGTCATTGCTATCACTTTCTTCCATATTACACCTTCATTACCCAATCCTTAATCACATAAAAAAATCAATGAGTACATCACTTAGATTAAAACAGCATTTAATGTGGAAAACACAAATTTATACACAGTTGTTGAATGAAATAAGGCCTCCAAAGTTTTTTGGCAATCCATCCTTATTTCTCTAATGGAAAATATGTGCTAGCTCAAATTTGGTAATTCTAAAATGATTTACTTTGAGATTAAGATAAAATGTTAAATATTTGTTATGGTTTATTATTTAACCTTAGTGTAATTCCTATTGAAAGTAATTGAAATTGATTTTATTTTAATTGGTAATTAATTTTAATAAAAATACAATATTTTTTTTTAATTGAAGTGCAGTCTCGATTACCCAACTCCCAAGTTTATCGAGGTTCTGTAGTAATCAAGGTACAGATCTCTATGTTGTAGCTGTACCAAGCCAGTAGTTAATCTCATGCAAATGAGCATCATAATTTGACTAAAAATCTCTCCATATTAAGGGCATTTTCAGAAATATTTTATCCCAACCATGTATTATTGCTGGACTGAAGTGTGGCTAATAATAGAAACATTTGTCTTGATTTATTCTTGCTCATAGTTTCTGTATTATTTGAGTTTTTGATCATCTGAGGTGGTCTTGGTCCACATTACTTTTGATAATGGAGATGATCTACCTACTTTGGAAAGTTCATTTTGTGTTCATTGTGCCTAGTTGGAACTATACTTAATTGTGTTTTTTTTGCAGGTGATTTGTCAGCTGTGAAACCTGATATGGCAGCTTTGTGTAAAATCACTGATCCAAGTCTTCTGCGTATAACACCTGAGAATTTTAAAGACACAAACTCTATTCGTGCCTTTGAGGTTCACATTGCTGGTAAGTTTATGGTATAGGGTTGTGAACCAGTTATTAGTTCACTGGAAATATAGGCTATAAATTGAAATATAGCAGTCACTCAGCTAAGCATAACTGAAAATGCATGCAATGTTTCATATGCCAGAAAACAAAATAGCTGAACTTTCTAAAAATTTCATGTCAATAAAAAAGGTGTTACATTACTAGGCAGTAGTGTATCTATGCTTGTCAACATTATTAGCAACGGAGCTGCCTGGGCTTATATAGGTACACATGCAAAAGGCAAACAATTTCACTAGACTTACAACTCCCTCAACTACAATTGCCTCAAAAATGTGGTCTGTAGTTGGAAAAAGACCAATTCTAAGAATGCTCCGAAGTTAGATAGTTGATATCCAAGTTTATAAAACAAGGTGACAGATTGAGTGATACGTAATGATGTTCATTGCAAAGTGATATCACGATCAAAGCAAACATGGCTGTGTGCTTTTTTCCACAATGTCAAAACATGCCCTTCAAAGGCATTTCATAAGTAAATGAACATTTTAAATATAGGTGTCTCCCACTTAACACGAGAGATGCAGTCCATAAAACTGTCGTGCTTAACAAATTTGTGCTAAGTGAATAGTACAGCCTTAAAAAAACATGTAATTAACAAGTGATATGAACAATAAATAATGGATTGATCCTTGTAAATCATTGCTTAACAATTTAATTATGGTTTATGCACAAAAATAAACAACCATTAACAATAAAGACTTTGGAAATGTTCACAAATGCTGAGCAAGAAGTATGTCTTGACTTCAAGAATTTGTAGCATACTGTGAAATTATCCTTATTAAATGTTGAAATAAATTATTTGAATCGCAAACCAGAAGCATTGAATCTACTTCAGTGGGATATGAATAAAAAAGGTGAAGCTTTAAGATTAAATTTTTATCAGTGTGGAAGCTAACAAGGATAACAAAAGCAATACTGTGCTGTACTCCATAGACGCAAGCATTTCAGCTAGCCACTCATAATAGGAAGAGGAAATTATGAAAAAATTTTCTAATGATGAACAAGCAGTGAATAACCGAATGCACATAAGCTATGGTTGAATTTAGCTAAGCAAGTGCATGTTAGAAGAGTGTTACACTGATCACTCTAAGGTCACTGATGATTTTATCCCTGTAAACAGTTTTTTTTTGTTAGATAAACATTTGCACTCAGTGCATAGTTGATTCTTATGCTCTCAGAACTCTGTGCCAAGTTAGGTCATAAATTACTCTTTGCTCTTTTTGTGGTTATTAATTGTCAATATAATATGTGATACTGTCAATAAGTGTGGCTAAAAATAAATAACTAGGTCTGATAGCCTCAGTGTTAAATAATGTCTGAGGCATCTTTATCCTGATATTCATGGTTGTTTAAAGAAATGCTAGTGCTATAACTAGCATTTCAGTCTGGTTAAAAGACTATATTTATGGCTAGTCAGGGTTGCCACAGACCTGGAACACCGGGTGAACCGGGAAAAGTCAGGGAATGTTTTAATGCGACCTGGAGATTTCTTAAAGTTTCAACCTTATCCGCGTCATTTTTATAATCCTGTGATTTGTATTACGATTTGTCAAATGGTTGAAATTAGCATATAAGTGATTAAATATGATCGCATATAAAGCATAAATAATACCGTCTTCCCATTTAATTCATCTCCGTTTTTGGAGCAAAGCAAAAAATGAAGTTTCTACTCGCTATATCAGCTCCTCTTTCTTAGGTCACAGTACAGCTACAGATCTGCTGCAAGGTTTTTTGAAAGAACTTTCTGGGCTGAACGTAAACAATCTCCTCCAAGTCTCAATGGAAGGGCCCAATGTCAATTTCAAATTTCTGACAGACCTGAAGGCACACCTTCAATCCATGAATGATGTTGATGGTCCCTTGCTTGTCTCTATGGGCTCATGTGGGCTTCATACTGTACATAATGCTTTTAAAACAGGAGAAAAAGTCACTGGATGGAATGTGGTACCCTTTCTTAGAGGTTGCTGTAATGTGTTCAAAGATATGCCTGCGAGGAAGAGCGACTTGACATATTATAATGAGAGTTGTACATTCCCTAAGAAGTTCTGCCCAGTTAGGAGGCTCAACAATGTGGAAGTGGCAGAAACTGCGTTGAAAATTCTTCCAAATTTGTTAGCGCCATGGAGAGAGATGGCAAAAGGGTGATTTCACGCAGCTATCAGGAAATGTGCGAAGGAATAAAGGACAAACTCATGGGACCTAGATTAGCTGTTTTTCTCATGTTGCTCACATTGTGGAGTCCTTCCTTTGTTATTTCCAAAGTAATGGCCCATTTTCCCCCTTTCTGTACACAGAACTAACTCGTCTTATGGTGGATTGAATGTCTTTGTTTGTGAATGAAGTCATACTCAAGAATGCCAGCAGTATTGACCAACTCAATATTGAAATGAGTGACAATCTAGTGTCAGTAAAACGTTTAAAACTAGTACATTCAGTCAGAGCTGAGCTACGCAGTGTAGTTCTTAAAGATGCCGAAATATTTGCAGTCAAGAAAGAATGCAGGGTGTTCTTGAAGACTATGTGCTTAAAATTGAATGAAAAGTCACCATTGAAATATAAATTACGCAAAGGAATTGCATTTGCTGATCCATCCCTGATGAAGGATTTTCCCGACTGTGCACAGATGCGTTTGGATATAACACTACAGATTTTTCAAGAAAAGAACTGGCTAACAGGCCAGAATTGCGATCAGATTGAAAAGGAGTTCAAACATATTATTACCAACCCTACAGTCATGGAGGTAGTGAAAAATTTTAACGAAAAGGATCAGAGGCTGGACCATTTCTGGATAAAAATTTTGTCATATTCATATTCATCTGATCTCCTTGTCAGTTTCCTTCGCAAGGTCCTATTACTGAGACAGAAATGCATTTTTGGAGAGGGGCTTTTCAATTAATAAAGAGTCAGTTGTTGAAAATCAGCTGCCTAAATCTCTTGTTGCATAGCGACAAGTCTATGATGCAGTGCAGGATGTTGGTGGTTTAGACTGCATAAATTTGACGAAGAAAATGATCCTGAGGTTAAGGAATGCCAGGTCTTATTATGCAAACGTATTAGTCGAGGAGAGGAAGAGAATTATTGATAGAGAAAATGAAAGATGCAAGAAGAAACGGGTCAGTGATCAGTTGAGAAATCTAACTGAATGGAAACGAAAATTTTTTCTCGAAAGCCAAAGTTGATGCCATTGATGACAATATTAGTGTTCTCAAGAGTAGCAATCGAGAATAAATTTTCACCTGTTGCAGAATTGTCATATTCGTTCATAGTCAATCCTTGAGTTTATTTGTATGTATTTTTATCATACAATGAATGTATTATTTTTAGATTCACTACCCAGAAGGAAAGTCTCTTTTCCTGTTATCATTATAATGTAAGGAGTCAATCTTTGAGTATTAATTTTTTCTCCCATTCTAATTTATTATCTTAATGTTATCATTGTTTTTGGGAAAATATTTCTGAACATGCCCATCCCTATAGGCTGATAGCTGTTGGATAGTCTTCTCATTTCATATTTTAGCATGGAATAATAACTACAAATAATATGTGATCTCTAGTTAATGTATAGTAATTGTTTACCATTCAATAATTTTTCTAGTTCATCTCTAATCACTAAGCTACATTATACCTTAAACTGAATGCATTTTCATTCTTAATTTTACTTTTAAGTTTTTTTATATTAAAAAAAAATACATATTGAATATGACAGTAAGATTTTCCTTCTCACATATTGTTGCAATAGTATGAACAAATTATTTTTTTTTTAATTTCACTCATTACTTACTTGTTCTCTATAAATCTTAGTGTGGCATTTTCGGAAGTCTCAGAACATTCCCAACGACTTAAAGCTGTGGGAAAGCCCTCTGGAATTTTCACGTTGTCATGTAATTTTCAAATACCTATTATTAATGAGCAATTTTACCATTATCAAGAATTCCTTTTCACTTAAATTTTCCTTTTAAATACTAAGCAGTGATAAAGGCATAATGAAACGTTAGATATGTATGGAGGAAGGTAGTGTCTTGTATGAAAAACACATCTCGTCCCTGCAGGGTAATTACTACTACCTAATTTTGGTGTTTAACTTATATGTACTATTAATTTTTGAAAAGGCCAGGGAAAAAGTTGCCAAACACCTGGAAAAGTCAGGGAATTTAAAAATTCAGATTTTGTAACAACCATGCTATTGCATCAACTCTAGAGTGTATGCAGTAAATTGTATTATTGATAAAACCCTCGCTGTTATGTATCCCAATGGAGTTAACTATTCTAATTATTTACAGAGCGGATACGAGGTGTGCAAGTGGAAATGGGTGAAGCCCAAGTGGCAATGGAAGCAGCTGATGATGGTGTGCGCCGTTGTGCTTCAAAAATCCGTTCTCTTTTAGCCACTCATCACCGGTTGATGTCCGATGTTCGATCTTTGCTAAAAACTATGCTCAAGGTACAGACCCTAGTTTATAATAGTGAGTTTAGTACTTTTTATGGTGATCATAAATATTTTAAAGATGTAAAGGTGCTTTTACTAAATGACTTTTTAAAATTAAAATTATATTTTTTTTTTAGAGTTTAAAATACTCAGGAAAAGACCACTTTCTATTGGTTCGAGTTAAATAGAATATGCTTTTTCACTGGTATGAGTATTTATTGACTTTTGTTAAAGTGTATTTATCTCTTTACCTTGAGTTAAATGTGGCTTTTGTTTCTGTATCTTTTAAGTGCTTGTATTCATTAAAAGATTCTTGGTGATGAATTTGATTCTTTGCAACTACATATAGGCTTCTAGGATGTACCCTTGCTCATGAATAATGATGCTCTTGCCTTACATGTGAACCAAATCAAACTGTGAAACTTTATTACTCATCCAATCACTCTTCTCACCCCTAACAACTTTGGTCAAGAAATTCCCTTGAGCAATCTAGGAGTTATGCTTCAATTCCTGTTTAAGTGAAATGGTGATGAATTTTTATTGGGTAGTACCTGTAACTTCCCCTTTTTCCCATCATCTCATTTGCTAAAGTAGATCAATCACTGCAGTACATAATATCATTGGTCTTGTTTTGAAGAAGATTGTCAGTTTAAATGTTATGTAGCTCTTTCAATGCTTGTTTGTTTATGCTCTAGGTCGCACTCTTTTGTTCTCCATAGGAATGTTTTTCTAACATGTTTTTGATTGCATATTCTTTTTTTCAGTTTGAGGATGTGGCATCCACTGGTCTTGATGCCTTCCTTCGCTTATACCGCTCGTATTCAGAGTCCTTTGCTTCCCTGCTTCGAACCCTCTTGGCACCTCCTGGTACTGCTCCTCCACAAGACTCACCAACAGCCATGGGAGGAGGCTCTGGTGAATCAGGGGGAACGAGTGGTGCCCCTGGGTCCAGGGCATGTGATGAGGAAGATGGGTCTGATGGGGAAGATGGGGAGGTGATGGGTGGGAGAGCAGATGCCCGGAGAAAGAGGCACGCCCTGGAACAACTCCACTCCCTCGAAGCTATGACCGGTAATACATCTTCTCTGCTCTTTTGTTCTCTGGGTAGTGATAGGACCAGTCCAAGTAGAAAATCCTCAGGGTAAAACTTTGTAATTTCAGCAGCAGAGTAATTTCAGCTGGTGAATTGATACATAATGTTGGAGCAGCTTTGTCATTGCATTTATTTTTTAATCCTCTCATCCAAGGGTTTTAATTAACAAGGTCATGATTAGGTTAAGGGCAAGGGAGAACTAATTGAATTTCTGTTTCGAAAAAGTGTTCATACTTCCATTCTGATTGTACATCCTATCTTGGAGGAATTTGTGAAAATCAGGTTATACTGTAGAAATCCTCCTTCCTAAAGCCCTGGTTACACGATACATTAACACGATTATGAGTTCATGTACATTCGCGTGAATGGTTTCATGTACGTTTGGGTGAACAGATTCATGTACATTTGCGTGAACGGATTCATGTACATTTGCGTGAACGAATGGTTGAATCAGTGGTTACACGGTACATGAAACCGCACATGCATTCGCACAATTTTCAGGGTATGCATTTGCAATTGTTGTTGATTTCTCTTTACTAAACGCAGCATTCAAACCATTCAAGCGTTCATAAAGTCAACTTACCTATAGACTACCTACTATAAAGCATACTATAATTATATATATTTAATAATTCAGATTCCGATTATCAGCGGTAATTATCTCAAATTCCGCATTTGTTTTCCCAAGTGGTAGTTCCTCAAATGAAAGATACTCAGATAGACTTGCTAAGTCCCTTTTTATACGTTTCAGGAAATATATTGCAGTTTTGGTGAGGTATATTTGTTGCCTTGATAATCAAATAATTGTAGTAGAACGAATACATTGGATCAAAATCTTATTTAAATGTTAGCTGTATGATACGTGAAGTATTTCCTGATGAGAGAAAGTGCAATAAAAAACCCTTTTTATAGAGGATCGATAAGAACGCTTGTGAATATATATATTGAATGCAATTCATAAATAAACTCAACTATCATAGGCAGTAACATAATGGATCGTAAAAACATTGATTAAGCTTTCCTTGGCACGTTTGGGAAAGGAAGTCGGTGGTAGTATTGGAAACAAGTGTAAAAACTTGCTCTTAAATGGATATCGTTACCTCATGTACACGACGGTAATCTTTAATTATTTCCCCGGTTCCTACTTAAGTTTTTCATGTAGAATTGGACGTATATAAAAACAGCTGATTCAGTTTCGAGCACGAAGCTGTTTCTTGGTTACTCTGCCAGTGAACTAAGTACCCGAGAAAATATAACAACGTGCGAGTCGTACAAGCAAAAATTGTTGTTAAAGTAAAAAACTAAGTCATTAACGGCCAATCACACATTCGTGGTGCAAGCTTCTCAAATATTTACCGCACAAACTAGGCATTTTTTAATTCACTGTTCTACTGGACTAGCCCTCCAGGCATTCATGACCTTGCTGAGAAAGTGTTTAGCTCTAAAAATAAATAGATAAGTACACGAAATGCAAGGAATGCTCTTCTAATTAATGCATTTGAACCTTTATTTTACTAAAGCCAATGGAATATGTAGGAGGGGAAGGAGGGTAGTCCAAGCGAGGGGCAATGGTCTAAAACAGGAGAGGTACAACGATATCAAGAGGTCAGTAAACGTAGCGCACAGGTAGTCCAGGAAGTGCTAACAGTGCCAAGTTCAAATAGTAGAGTGAAGTCATAATGGAGCAGAGGTCAAAATAAATACTAATAGCTGAATCAAACGCGCACAAACCAAAATTTAGAAGTATACTAACACCATACGAGCAGAAAACATTATTTCTGTTATCTACCACCAGGTGTCACTGAAGCACGAGAGCAACTTGTACGAATGCATGAACCAAATTAGAACAGGTTCTATTTTCTGTTCACGCATTCATGCATTCATACATTTTGGTGTGTTTACTCAATGAATTTTCGTGCTCATTCTCGCGTTCATGCATTCGCACATTAACTTGTATGTTTTAATGTATTGTGTAACCAGGGCTTAAGTTGCCGTTGAGCATAGGTCTAATCATCATTACCTGTTGTTGTCCTCGACCTGTTTTATTATCAAAAGTTTGTAGTTATGTAAATGATAATGCCAATGCCTATTGGTGGAAATACAGTACCCCTCATTTGCACTTTTCTAGGGACCCAAAAAAAGTGTAAATTGTGACAAGTGCAAATGGTGGTAAAAGGAGAATATTCACTTTTACAGTGTAGGCAGTCTTTGACATTTCGTCAGATCAATGGAGATTCCAACATAAAAATCAACTTGTTCTAAAATTTTATTCACCCTCAATTGAAAATTTTATTTTTTGACCTGGTTTTTTCTTTGCCTAGTTAGGTAAATTTTATTTACCGAAGTGATGCAAGAAAACTTAAAAATCTCATAAGAATCTGAGCTACCTTGATGTTTGACTAGTGCAAGCAGCCTTCTTGACCCTTCTTCAAACTACCTTCAACATCTTGTGAAAAATTATGTTCGATCCATTGTGGATTACAATTAGATGTGATAAGACAAGTAACAATAACACACAAGGTTTCTCACCAAGTTCTTGCATTTTTCACGCTTCTTCATAACTAGGTGAGAAGTCATCTTTATTCCTCATGATTCCAACTTCTGTACAAATGAATATTCTCCCTCAAGTATTCTTGCATCGTATAAATTACATAGCTAACTCCTAGTCCTACAATGTATTCATTTCCAGTGATGGAAAGTAATTGATTGCAAGTAATTTGATTACTGGTAACAATTACATTTGTCTTTTACTTGTATTCGTTACTTTGTTCAAATTGTAATTTTACTTGTAATGTACTCCAAAAGCAATAGTTATATTTGTGATTAGTTATGCATTAGTGAATATTATTTTATTTGATGTTATATGCTGATGCCGTTGGGTTGAGAGCCAGTAACATGCAAAGGAGCGAGAGGCGTATGACTAATGCAGTGACTTGGTTGACTTAAGTTTCTTGAAAAAACAGGCTATTTGCTTAAGGCCAAAAACCATCATGATGGCTCTTCTTGAATGGTTGGTTCATCTGAAGTTATTGACAAAAAAATCTTACTTGTTAATTCAAAGCTGTGATGTAGTGTGAAGAAAGCAATGTTGTGAGATTTTGGTGAAGGGTTAATGGTTAAATGATAATTTTTACTTCAGCCATTGTATAAATCTGTCCAAAATTTGACTTAAGGCAGCATTGTCTCCTGTTTCCTGGTGCTGCAAGTCTGAATTTTAGCATTTGTTCTCACTGCGGTATGCATTGTTTTGTATTTATTTGTTATAGGGTGCACAGTGCAAATGGAAAACTGCTGAGGATGTACTATTGGGAAAAATTAAGTGGTTCTGTCTTAGAGAAACAAGATGCCCTAATATCCTGGAATCCCTGCAACCCAGCTGTGGCTTGTCAGAATTCTAGATTGATTTGGACTATGAGAAACAAAATTAATGCACCTATTTCATTAATTTTACAGTGCTTTAATTTGCTTGCAACTACCTTGATGAGGACTTTCCTTTAAAAAATGGCACTGAGGTAATCTTTTTCTGAATGCAGGGCAAATTTACAGTGGACTGGTGGACTTAGCAGCTCAGATGGTCCAGAGTGGCAGTGGACAGGCAGGAGATAGCCTGTTAAAGACTTCTAAAATGAAATCTGGACGTCCGAAGCTGGTTAGGCAGGATGGAATATGCCAGTCACCTGTAAAAACTGGCACCAATGCGGCCAAAGTTGCCCCTTCCCCTCGTGGGGCCAAAGGTGAGATTCTTATTTCCTCATAAAAGAAAGAGTTTGATGGATGATAATTAAGTTTTTTTTCTTAAATAGGGTTTTATCTATATACAGCTGACTCTCGTTAGCACATTCTTGAAGGGACCCTGGATTCTGAACATGCTAACCAGGAAAATGTGCAAAACAGGGTAGGCATTCCATGGAAAGTCAAATGCAGTAGAATCTCGATTTTAAATAACCCGATTTTACTTAAAAATTGATTTTACACAAGTGAATGAGTGGTCCTGGCCGATTCCTATAGTATTCTTATGGAATCATTATTTTATTTTACGTAAATTTGGTGTAACGATTTTACGTAAGGCTATTCTTGCCCATATTTAAATGAAATCTTCAATTTAATGCCGTACCACTGTGAAATACATCCGTAATGAATCAATACATAGCATTTTAATTGTATATATATCATACATATTACTTTCCCATCTTTCAGCATGAAAAGTTATTGGTTCAAGGTGTTTATTTGTTTACGCCCAAACAGTAGCGCCTGAATGCTCATGGAAAGCTGCTTTATGACCTTTAGATAGGAATTCCGTCAGTTGTTCCGAGTGACAAAATGAAGCTCGCTTTGGGGTCGCCTGCAATCACGCGTGTCATGACACTGGCGCGCGTTGTTGAACGGAATAAAGTACAGACAACGTTTGTCCTCGACCAATGCCAACAACAGAGGCGATAGGGAAGATAGGTGACATTGTAGTATCATATAAAACATCACAATTGATGGTATCACACGGATCAAACTCGCTTAAATCAGCATAAACGCTTGGCAATAAATGTTTTCATATAGAAAAATATATTCTCACTATCTTCCCCATGTACTGGATAGGTCTGTTTTGGTTGCTTTGTCTGTACTTTCCCAAACTAGAGCTATAAGCGGAATTAGATACTCTGTTTGGATTATCCAAAAATTAAATAAATTGAATTGAAGAACCAAGCATTATCAAAATGATAGCGAACACAGTGTAATTCAGGACAGAGAAATTTTTAATAAATTATAATTACAATTTGTGTTATCGTATATGCTACCTGTGCTGTTTTTCCCCTTTCGCGCCGGAGCCTTGCAATGAAAAATGCTTCCCATGTCATGAGTGCTGTGAGCATATCCTTGTATTCCCATACGGAACTTACTCGTGGCAAGGAATCGCACAGGTATACTCCTCGTCTGTTTTGGATCGCAAATCACGGAAGCCGGACCCTTTCCTCGATCACTTAGCAGAGGTGATAACGACCCTCTTCTCAGTACCATCCCCACTCACGGCCAACTATTCGTTTACTCAGTGCATTTACTAAAAATATTTGCCGCTGCAAATATTTGCTTCTGGGCCTATTTTTTTATTATTGGCCCTGAAGTTCACTCCTTATGTTTCGTTCTGCATTTACTAATTTTAAACGGAACTTTACCGTTATTATTAACATAGTTCTTGATAATGAACACTCGCGACAATTATGTTTATAGTAGACTTCCGTTTAAAATTTGGAAGTGCACAGAAAAAAAACAACAAATGTAATTCTGAGCTTATATTTTCCCAGCATGCTACAAATATTGTTATATTAAATCCACTGAGTATGTAAACAAATGCTTAATCACGAGCACCCCCAGTGAAGGCATCTACCACTGATTGTGAGATGAAAGGTTGGAGATTACCCCCGGCATGAGGTTATCACTGACTAAACCAGGGGTGGAAAATATATGTATTTTTTTAATTTTCCTGTTTTGAATCCGTGGTTAAATTATACATTGCATACTGTATTGTAGACAGCACATATTACATACTACCCCCTAGATACACAAGTAAACAGCAGCAATTTCAAAACAATGGAATTTCCAAAAATCCATTTTATACTTGGCACTCAGGATGCCAGATATATTAGGCTCTTCTGTAAGATGCATGAAATGAAATCGTTTTTATTCAAAGAATTATGAAGTAGATACAGCTGACTCTCATTAGGACGTTCCTAATAGCATGTTTTCCTCATTTGGACGTTCATTTCCTCAAGTCCGCATTTCCGCGTCACAGTGCATGTATAAAACTATAGTTAGTAAGTTTTGGTTACCTCTTAAGCACGTTTGGAGGAGGACCAAGCCAAATTTGTCCTAGGGAAATAACCGCCTCGTAGATTAATCAGACGATGGATAAATCTCAAGAGGTTTACTTCTCGCATTAAAAAAGATCGTTATCGCTTAAAATACTATTTTGATAGTCATATTATGGTTTTAAAAAATGTTTATGAAGTAAGAAAAAAACAATCCCAAACATTAGAATCACCTATTCAACGCTTGGCAAGGTCCCCACAAACAGAGCATTTTATTGCGATATTCATTTGTTTTATCGCTATTGCGGCTGTCGCGGTTGTCGCCTATGGAATCAAAACTGCATGAGTAACAGCGCATGTGGTCATCATCAAAAACTACAGTCCGAATAACATTTTTAATGCCGATGAGACTGGTTTATTTTTTAATTTGCTTCCTGATAAAACACTGGAATTAAGAGGAGATAAGTGCCATGGAGGTAAAATGAGTAAGGAGAGGCTGACTGTCCTATGTTGCAATGAAATTGGAATGGAAAAACTGATTCCATAAGTGATAGTAGTATGTAGTAGTTTTTAGATTGGGGTGCGTCGACAGCTGAGGTCATTTTACACCACTGAAAACTTTTTCGTGCTGATGATTTGATATTATAAAGAGGGATATATACTAAGGTAAATAAATATCACATAGGTAAAGTAACTTTATAATTTATTGTAAAATCCATAATGATTTAAAAGTGTTAAAAACTTGGTTATGTTATCTGAGTTATCTTCTAGGACTTGTCCTCTCCGGATGTCTAGCCGCTCGCGTGCTACCCAATACACATCACACTCCGTCAGGAGATGCCGCACTGTTAATAGAGAGTCGCATTCACCACATCGTGGTGGAATTTTCTCTTCTATAAAAAGATACGAGTGGGTCAGGGCACAATGCCCTATTCTCAACCGAGTGATGGCGACCTCCTCCCTGCGATTTCTCCCGACAGAAGTGGGCCACGCTGATATTTCGGGTTTTATTTCGCGTAGCTTATTGCTATGCTGGTCAGTCCATAGCTCCTTCCATTTTTCCAAGGTCACCTACCAGAGCTTATTCTTGAGATCATGTACGGGTACCAGCGATGTTGTCAGATCTGGGGCGCTTAGTGCTTCTTTAGCAGCTGCGTCGGCCTTTTCACTGCCGGCAATTCCCATGTACCCTGGAATCCACATAAAGGATATTTTCACTCCCTCCCTATTGAGGGATAATATGGAAGAGTGGATGTCTTGTATAACTGGGTTAGAGGGTGAAAACCCGGAGATTGACTGCTATGCGCTCGCAGAATCTGAACAGATTAAGAACGAGGAATTTCTGCACTTGATATTGGCCAGGGCCAATTTAATGGCAATCAATTCTACCGTGAAAACGGAACACATCGGATTGAGCCTTGCTTTGATTATTCCGTGGTATTTAGACACCACTGCACATCCACAAGAGATTCCAGACTTTGAACCATCTGTAAAGATGGGGATGAACTTGCAATGATAATTGAGAATTGCTTTATATAGCTGCTGGTACTCCGTAGATGTGGTGCAGGATTTTGGGCATCGAAGTAGCCGCAAAATAACATTTGGCCGAGGAATCGACCACAGCAGTTCTCTCATGTACCCAGTCGGGTACATGTCTGGTAGGTTAAAACAGCGCTCAGCAATGAAGTTTTTGAAACGTAAACTTACAGGCTTCGTTGCTCTTATCCTCCTATTACAAACGTTAAAAACCGTGGGTTAAAAATAATATTGTAGCATGGGTGATTCTTTGCTAATAAAATCTTATTATTCGCCTGGGCTGGGCTGGGACTGGGGATCACTGTGAATTTCACACAATTGTGTGTCCATCAGCGGGTGACTCCGTTAAAGTTACTGCGCGGCCAGTTCCGCAGTTCTTTGAATATGGATAAAATCTTAGCAACATAGTTGCAGGTCAACATACCTCGACGAGTAGTAAGCGGCGGCTCCCCCGCTTTCACATAAATACTCAGGGCTGGTGAAGTCCTGAAGGCACCAGTGGCTAACCGTAACCCGGTATTGTGCACGGCAGACAATGGTTTAATATATGAATCACGTGCAGAAGAAAATGCTACGCATCCATAGTCCAACCGAGAGCACACTAGAGCTCTGCGCTGACATCGATCTCCGCCTTTTCCCCAATGCATTGAATTGTCCAGGACATGCAGTATACTCTTCATTCATTGAAAGGGAAGGTAATATCTGTCAATTTTCTTTGGGTTCCTGGGCATGTGGGGATTACGGGAAATGAGAGAACCGATACAACCGCAATGAAGCCCTTACATTACCCGAAGTAACATTAACGCTAGTACCGTATCAGGATTTACAGGCTTTTATGAGAAAAAATGTCTTAGAACATTGGGGTGCATGTTGGGACAGTGTTGATAATAATGAACTACGTATCATAAAACCGGTTACGTCAGCCTGGACATCATCTATTTGGAGGAGCCGCAGAGAAGAAGTCGTGTTAACGCAGCTGAGAATTGGACACTGCACCCTGACACACTCCTTCCTTTTCACTGAGGAGAAAATACCGCCCCATTGTGATGACTGCAAATCTCCTCTTAGTGTGCGGCACCTCCTCACGGTATGTGTTAAATATCGGGATGAGCGTAATAGGCAACGCATCAGAGGCGGCCTATAAAGCGTTCTAGGGGACGACCCTGATTGCCTAACCCGTTTGATTATGTTTCTCAGGCGAGTTGGCCTTTTTAACCATATATGACCTAGTATTTATTGTGCTTAAAAATATTTTTCAATTTTATTGTTATACCATTTATAGCTACTGATACAATTTAAACTACGTAAATTAGATTGTATGTGGTGCAAAATGACCTTAGCCGTCGATGCACCCAATAAAATCTAACACTACTACTCCTGAACTAAGATTAGAGCCCAACCCCTGATTTTATTGCAAAGTTCTTTAGCTAATTCTGCTTCTCTGGAATCGTCTTCCACAATGAGTTTCGGAGAGCATGCAAAAATATTCTTTAGATGCCGTTAAGCTTGCAAAAGATACTGTAAAAAAGTTGTCTGTAGTAATGAGTGTACAATTGCAAAGTACTTTCTTTTATATTTATGATGTCACATTCAATGAGATTAAAGCCACATTTAGGTCAAATCATCATTGACAAATTCATAGCTGTGTAACTTCAGTGGTCATCACCCTCTATAGAGATTCACAAATGTGCAAAATTCACTATAATTACACCTAAGTACTACCCTGCAAGTTTCCACAGAGGCGTTTGGCCGGGATGCTACCCTGAAAAGGGCGCCAACCCTGGAAAGGGGATGGAAAAGGAGGGGGGAGATGTCGGAGGTGAATTGTATGTTAATGATTTGTCTTATGTTAGTGTCTTGCTGCTTTTGTTATAACCACTAATGGTGCTTAGAGCTCATCAAATGGTGAGGTAGGTACTTCCTTTAAATCTTCTCTGAATTTCTCAGTGGAAGAGGACAAGAGTAGCTTAGTTGGTTGGAGCTCTTTGCATGAAATTGGGGAATCTGGGTTTGAATCCCAGTCAAGGTGAATGATTGTTTTTCATCATGAATTTTACATATTCATGTAGCAGCCAAGGTCTATGCAGTCGGGTCTGGCAGGGGTTATTAAAAGGGCTGTTCACCTGCTCAGTTATCTCTTGAACCTCATCCTTTTCTTTCCTCACTTGTGTTGGGCAGTACTGGACAATCTTCCATTTCACGTGAATAGGAATTTTTGATTCGTCGATTTTTCGATTAAGAGTTGCAAGCAAGTGTGATTCGTCTTCATTCGATTCAAGTTTAGGAGCTGTTATAGAGAATAGTGAAAGGTAGTTGTCCCTGGAACACGGATGCTCTGATACTCATATCGTAACTTGCAGTCCATTTTTACTAGAATTCGCCATTTATTATTTATGAGCCTGATGGACCACAGATACAAGGTACAAATATGCACACTAAAACCTCGATTTTACGTAGTTGGTGGGACAAAAAAAGAGGCTGTAAGTAAAATCAAAGGCAAATGTATCGCAGGTTGCATATATTGACTTTTCCACAGCGTTGTAGCTGAATACAAGCATCATCGTGATGGAAAACTAATGAGATGATAAATTCATAGGACTATGTTGCATATAAGAGCCAAGTTGACGGTCTATTTTCGACGGATATCTCGTTTAAAATTTACAACATGGATGCATTGCAGGTTGCATAAGGTCTTTACCAAGTTGCTATTTATTTTTTTTATTATTCACGTCCAAAAACAGCTCAAGGCCAATTACGATGGACAAATACAGCTGTAACACCATGATAACATTGACATGAATAAAGTTAACTTAAATAATAAACAACTTTCATTAATTTGGTGAAGCTTTCTCGGTTTTCCAACCGGGTGATGGCCTCCATGTAGGCCGGTGTTTCGATGTCTGACTCAGTCATCGTCATCAGGGCTGATGAAAGGATGTCAATGCTGCTTGTTTGTCGACTTATTAACTTTCATTAATTATTCAAAATAGAGTTCATTTTTTTACTGATATGAGTTATATCAGCGTTGCAAAGGTCAACCCAAAAATAAGAAATATTTTCAAAACTTTTTACTTGGTTGTGAAGCATAACAGCACGCTATTTTTCAATATAATCGCCAGTTCATTAATGTTTGTGTACTATTCATACATTTGAATCTCCTACTTTCTAAGAAGCTAGAGGCTTTGTGAAATTGCCACATGGCATGACATTATGGCTTAAGCACCGAGGTGAGCATCCCATGTGCACCATGATGTTTTCAGCTTGGCCCTTATTTCTATATTTGTGAAAAATATAGCTTTTCAAATGCAGAATTTTGGATTATTTATTTTACTTAAAATGATCTCTGTCCAATTTCCATTATTCTTTTATATTTCTTTATTCACCTATTTTCCTGTCGTTGATTGTTTTTGCCAAGTTCGATGCTTATCTTATTTTAGGTGCTCTGATATATCCACTCTTTGCTTAAGATATTTCATTAAGATGGTAATGTTCAAAGATAAAGCAGCCTAGAAGATTTATGTGAATAGCTGTGTCGAGTCAAGTAAAAAAACCTCTTGTTATGGAAATTAGTCAATTCAATGTAATTATGTATCCTTATTTTTGCTTTGCATGTAAATCACTTTCTTTTTTAACTATGGCAAAGGGGTTTTAAATCTTGTTTTGAAACCATCCAGAAAAAATCAAGACCCCCCATTTCATTTCTCTATTTCTAGTGCCAAATAACAAATGTTTAATGTTATGCATTTTCAACATGTGTATCTTATTGTGGTTCTCATTAGTACATATTTGCTTCTTATCGAGTGTAGGTGGTGTGAACAGCGTGGGTGAAAGAAATGCTTATGCATTGAGTGTGTGGAAGAGGGTCAAGATGAAGCTGGAAGGAAGGGATCCATGCCCCTCTAAAAAATCCAGTGTAGCAGAACAGGTAGGAATTTCAATGCCTCAATTATTGCTTTGTATCATATTTCTAATTTCATACACTGTAATAATTAAGATTGCTGCTGGAACATATTATTTTTCCCTTTTAGCATAGATTGCTTTCTTTGCCAAACACCTTTTGAGGCATTAAACAACAAATGCAAATTTATTGATGATGGAAAAATTGACATAAGTTTTCCACAATGTTGGGCTTTATTATCCCCAGAAAAAATGTAAATTAGGATTTAAACATTGCTCTAGGTGCAAATAACCTCACTTAAATGATGTAAGATATTAAATTAAGATTACAGCTGAGGCACTCTCAACTTGTGAGATCAAGTCTGCTACTGTTATGATTGAGTGTCAAAGTTGCACTCTGATGATTCTTCGAGGCTGCAATTTTATTCTGGAAAAATTGAAATCATGATGCAGGAAATTAGAAATAGAAATTTGGGAACCTTGCATTGATGATTTCCCTGCCATTGGATCTTAATCGTTACCCAAAGACCTGCTACATAGCCTAAATTTAATAAGAAATCTTTTTCAGATTTAATCATTAATTTTAATGGTTCTCTATTAATTGATTAAAACTTCTGCATCACTGATAAATGCAGTTACATATTCTCTACAGAAACATGCACAACTTTTCAAGTAATTACCTATTCAACAGATAATGATTCAACATATACCTATCTCTTCATTCTTTGCAATAATCATCCCCCTCCAAATAACATGATTTTTTAATAGCAATAATTAAAAACATTCAACTTCTTGGTTTGTTGATCCACTTTTTTGAATTCTATCTTTGATATTTTTTAATTGTACTCATCTTGGATCTAGCATTTTCAATATTTTTTTAATTTACCGTATTTCTCCGAGTATAAGCCGCGTCCCGTTTTTGGGGTCTCGAACAGAGAAAAAAGTTAATACGTAAATTTAAGCTGCACCCTTTTTAGTGCATCCCGTACTACCTACAGCATTAGTAATTGGATTTTTATATCTGTTTTTACATTACCTATGTAAATGTGACACAATGTTACCTATATTGTTGTGTCCCTGGCCCCTGATCCTCTGGTTTCTTAACCAAGGCAGTGACTAAGGCCTTTTTTTTATTGTTGCCATCATCTTCCTGTGTGAATCAATGCATGAGTGTATGCAACACACTCATGCAATGTCCAAGAGTGAATAGGAGAGCAACAGGATGTGGTCCCTCATCCCCTGAAAACCCTACCCAGTTGATGCACAAGCCAATGTACGTCAGCAAGTTAGTTCCCACGGTTGTTACCCAGAAAGATCTCCTTATTTGGCGGTATGGACCCACATGTATTTGGGGCGATCTCTAAGACGCTTGGGCCATCTTCACTGAATCTGTCACTTCCCACCTCTGACCTATCAGAAATACATTAGACTTATGATTAAAGACCCCCAGTCGTAGACATACGCAAATAAGCAGATTCCCCAAAGAATCTCCTTATTTGGATATAGAGAGCGGCAGGCATTTACTATATAAACTCGTGGGTGCGGTCAGGCATTGTCACTTGATTCGCTCGATTATTACGAGACGCTATGCACCTAAGTACCCGCCAAAGGGACACCGACCCCACCGCCGACGACTGCACCCTGCTGACCTCTGCTGTGACCAGCATCGTCGCCCGGGCCAGCTTCGCTGCCGAGCTGATAGACCCCTCCAGGGAACCGACTATATTTTGCAATTTAAGCCAGTGCTTTAAATGTGTAATAAAAGAAAGTGTTTAAGATTTGAGTGTTTTTAATGATTCTCCTTTCTGCCACCAAGACATGTGATCCTTTTAATGAGTTACGCAACCCTGTGTGTCCAATCGGACCATAACAATATTATCCTTTAAGATATGAATAAATTGTCCATCAATTTGACCTTTTTCAGCATTATTTCTTACTTCCCCCCTGGCTTAGGCGAGTTTAGCTGGCGTCCGCGTGAATCTGAATGGCTGGTTTGATCAAATCGGTCATTTTTACGATTTTTTAAGAAAGTTCTCAAATTTAAGCCGCACCTCGAATATAAGCCGCACCTCGAATATAAGCCGCACCCCGATTTTGAGGCCCCAATATTGGGAATATAAGTGCGGCTTATGTTCGGAGAAATACGGTATACATTTTTGATTTAATTTTCATTAACATTCTCTCGAATTATTTTTGTTGTGAAAAGTGGGATTTCCCATGAATGTATTTGTCAATCTAGTGCAGGGTTTCCCAAACTATTTTCTGCAGAGATTGGTGTTCGACGGAAAGTTATATGTGTTTCTCGACACATGGAGTTGTTTAATTAGCTGCTTCTTAAGTGGAATGTTCTTATATCTGTTAAACAAATAAGGTGTTCTGTTAAAATTTCAGAACTTACAAAGTGTTCCACTGCAGGAAAAGTTTTGGGAAAACCTGATCTATTGTTGTCTATGGAAGCCTCGAAGATAACTCCTGATTGATTTCCTTTTTTCCAATAACAGGTTGACTATGTCATCCAGGAGGCCACTAGTCTGGACAACTTGTCTCTGCTGTACGAGGGGTGGACGCCGTGGGTGTGAGTGGTGAAGCGGTCACCGCCCAGGTGCTGGTTGAAGGTTCTTGGGTGGTGAACTTGCGGGTCCAAGATATAAATAAAAAATCCCAAATCCAACAAAGGAAACGGGAAAGAATGGGGAGGCTCTGTGGAAGCGCCATGAAAGAAGTGGCCCTCCTCCCCCACCCCGAGAAATGTTGGAGCTTCGTTCCATCAGAAGATGGGGCCACCTTCCCAACGCCCTGGTGGGCAAAGGGAAAGATTACGAGGGTAAAGCGGAAAAACCCCGTGCCTCGTAGCTAACCTCGCGGAATGATACAGGAAACCCTGAGGGCATAATTTCATTTCCTCTTATCCCATTGTTTTAAAAATTACACCTGCGAAGCCATTGGCTGCAGTGTTGAGTGTGTCTGAATCCCTCATGGGCATCCCAGTGTTATCAGGGGTAAAATATTTCAACTACATGCATAGCCGTGCGTGAATGTATGATTTTATGCTGAAATCCTAGCCTGGCCCTAACTGATGGGCTGGAATGTCAACGGTTGATTTTGGTGCCCAGTCCAGAATATCTTTGTTCCAATATATGTTGATACCATTGTTGGCTAGTCTTCCTTTCAGATTGTCTAAGAAGGGGAGGGAAAATGATGATGGAGTTGCTGATTACTATTTTTGACTGAAATTTGTGTGGTACTTAATGATTTCAGTAAACGTTTGTCATCCATGGAAGGCCTAATGTTCCATTGTTAAAACTATTGAATTTATATCATGACTTGACCAATCATAAAAAATGTTAGTTATTTTTCTCAACATTGCCTTCTTCGGATTAGTTTAACGATTAGGAAGGACAAGTGAAATTTTCTGTGCTTCTTACCTGGTGATTAAAATGAAAATCATTATCATTTTTCTGCAAATTGAGGACAACCCTCCAAATCATTAATTGAACAATCCTGCTATTATTGAGCTCTGCAAGATACTGAAATCACTTCTTAAGCCTATCCATTAGAAAACTTCAATATATTACTGAACTTTAATTTCAGTGTATATTCTGAAAGGAAGATGAATATTGTAATGATATTAATGCTGTAGGACTGCTGAATGAGTAAATTCACTGTGTGAAGTGGGTTCACTCTTCAAGTAAGGGATAAGTTCACACTTTCTATGTGTCAGAAAATCAGTTGAATCAGACATATGGATGAAATTATCCTGCTGTTAGTGACTGGGCATAGTTTTTGGCATGTGATTTAATGCTGTCAAAATAAATCAACTAATTCTTTGACTGATTCTTCTGTAGCCATCAGAAGCAATGTACTTTTAAGCTCGTGGAAATACTGTTTAATGACACGATTCCCATCTTATCTGGCCAGGATTCATGAAGACCTATCAGGAAATGTACACTGGGAGTCAATGTACTGGTGATAATTAAAGACGTTGCATTTAAACTGATGCAAATTAGTCTTACATACCATTCCGGTGGTACTCTGTGGTCTTATCCTTTGCAAGAGGATGCTTTTCCATCTTCAATTCACCAAGCAATTATTAACTGACCACTTTCTGTTATGCAGTGATTGTTTCCTTTCATAATGCATGAAAGAAACAATGATTACATGGAGTAAATCTTTTGGAATAGTTTAAATTTATTGTTTCATTAGTGTGGTGACTTGCATGGTTATCAAACTGTCCTTGAGGCAGTTTGTATTGGTTTCAGATGTAATGATGAGAAGTACTCAATTTGATTCAATTCAAGAAATTCAATTTGATTTGAATTGGAGCTCTTAACCTGAAACACCAAATTTCTCACTATAATTTTTGCTTACTAAATTTATTTTGTGGAAGTTAAACTCTGTTTGATGTACACAAGCTTCTTGGTTTTGAGCTGAAAAATCTGTGATGCTAGGATGATGTACTGTTTCTTTTCAACAGCTCTTGAAAGCCCTGATTGCCGTTTTTATCTGTATCATTGTGGAAAACTTTTATTTGATATTCAAGGAACATTTGTTTGCATGAAGATGGTGACTTAAAGAGCACTTGACAGAATATTGTTGACGGAAATATACTGAATGTGTTAATCCATCTCTCTTGTGAAATGACCAAAATGTTGAACTCAATGGCTCACGGAGTTTGTTAAGTGTTTTTTATTCTATTGTTTACGTTAATGGTTTTTCTTCATCTATAGAATTTAAATTGCTCATAAGTGTACCTGTAGATAGTAGTGAGTTTTCTCTTGTAGGAATTTTTATGGAATTTACTTCAAAATTTTAAATAAAGCAAATGCATATGTACAAATTGTTGTTTTGATCATTTAAATTATTGTTATTTATTGGTGCAATTATTCGTAATTAGCGTTTATTTAAAATAATTTGCCTTCAGCTTGGCCAGGTCATTATATGTATCATTAAAAAGAGACCTGACATTTTTACTGTGGCTATAGGCTCTTGTGGGCTGACTGAGTACAACATGATGATTCTGTCAAATAGTTGGGTGTAATTCAAAGACTAGGATGGGCTCTATTCCAGAGCAAGTACATACTTAACTTTTTTTTGAAGCAGGTCTCTGTTTGAGGGGAATTTCTGAATAAAACCTACTTACAAAGGAAGAAAAGGCCTTACAATGATGAAAGCCAAAGAAAGTTGGTAGAGGTCAATGAAGAGGTATGGAATTTACAATAAAAAACTTTGATTTCTTCCATTTTGTAATGCGGTTTCCTCAAAATTGGTCAAGAGCGAACAACACCTTGTGTTCCATGTATGGCTTTATCCTCACGGACTGTGGCGCTTAGCGCACGACTTGGACTGCTAATGACATCATATGTCCAGCAGCTCTGACCACCATGCTCCTATAAAGCCACCAAATAATCCACTGGGGAGAAGGATGCCTCGGTAGCTTAACTGGTTAAAGCACTCAGTGCAAAATCGAGGGATCCGGGTTCAAATCCCGGTCAAGGCTGATGATTTTTTTCCTGTGGAATATCGCACGTATGCAAGTAGTAAAGAGGTAAAAAAAAAGCTGCAAACCTCTTTGTCTAGTATGTTAATACTTATAGATTTATCTTTTGTAGGCTTAAATGTAGTGTGATTGACTGGTAATACTCTCATTTTACTAGCAAATTTTGTATTCCAATTACAAGAGTGGGGCAATGAGGTTTTGACTCGTGTTAAGAGATTTGATAGCTGTTGGCAGTTCTTTATATACTGTATTTGCACGAATCTTAAGACTTTTTTTTTCCTTCCGGGTTTCCAAAGAAAAGTGGATTTGTCTTACAATCGGAAGCCAAATCCATGACTTTTTTTCCATTGTGGATTTCCAAAAAAGGAGGGTCGTCTTAGAATAAGGTTCGTCTTAAATTTGTGCAAATATGGTATTTAAAAAATTATTCTTCCATGTACTTATATTTTGTATGCTATTATGCATTTAAAAGTGCAGAAGTTTAATTTAGGCCTAACTGTAAATAACGACATTTGCATTTACTGTGGGAGGAGGAAGAATAACTTCAGGGTAGTCTCCCACCAACCTTGCTTTATTATCAAGGGGTTCAATAAATGTGTATGCTGTACAGTTGCCTTATGAAGGAATTAAGTAGTACTCCTAAGCTGTTTTAAGTCTTTTAGGATATGCTGAAAGAAATTCCTAATTTTTAATGCTTTTATATGAGCCCAGTGGCGTACAGGTTTTAGGGTTTAAACCCCCCCCCCCCCCCCCCCAAACATGATTACTGAATTCGTTTTCGTTTGTTTACCTGAACTAGCATTTAGAATTTTGCTCATTGGCTGAAAAATATAGTTGAATTGTCTTCACGAAAAGAATGTGAATTTAATTATTGTTTTAGTGAATATTAATCTAAATATAATTTTATGATGATGCTCAAATATTAACGAACCCCCCCAGAAGGCAATCCTGCATATGCTACTGGGTAAGCAATTTGGGGTTTAATATAATTACAATTGATATTATTATAGATGAAGTTAGTCCTCTTTGGTGTGGTATCGCTAGTGGGCAGGGCCATCCCAAGGCATTGAGGGGCCCTGTGCAAACGAAGGTCGGGGCCCCCCTAACTTTGCATTCCCTTTTTGATAGCATCTTTTCAGCATATTTCATGGAAAGAAGGAAATTAACCTTCAAAATTGTTAATGATTTCAAGAAATTTACATATGTACTGTAACGAATCCGTGCATCCCCAGGACTCACCCGGATGAGTCCTGAAGACACAGACCGACATACATATTAATTTGAAAAAAAACTAAAATTTTCGGGGTGGTGGCCGACTCGTGGTGGCTAGTCAAGAAAAAACGTAATTCAACCTAGGGGGGAAGTGGGCTCTAAATCAGGCATAGGGACGAGGAGGCACATTTACTCAAAGCTTTCATTTAACAAATATATTATAGATCAAATTACATTACAAGAGAAAACATTGATCAGTTGCCCTTGTGCTATGGCACGCGCAAATTCTCTGCTGCACAATGAGAGGAAAAACAGACTGATTTTCCTTTACCCCCCAAAATGTTACACGTGTTGAAGATATACAAAAAAGACGAAAACAATTATTGGGCCTCAGTCTCTTCTTCGGCAGTGATGGACGAATAGTTATGTCGTCTCACTTCAAATAACTGAGTCTTATCACTTGTGGCAATTCAAAACCGGGTAATTACCACTTTGCGGGAACTCCCGAGCTGACAACTTGACGGAAAAGTTGGGGGGGCTTCTCTTCGGCCTCCCCAGCTAGGCCCACAGATCACTTGGAGGGGGGGGGGGAATGGCAGTGGGAGAATCTTACTCCGGAGAGGGGGGGTCCTGTCGCCTTTCGTTGCGTCGGACCGCCAGTTCTCCCAGGTTCGCCATCTCTCTCCTCCGCTCCGCTGATCTGCCTAGCTCCGCCTCTCGTCTTCTCTTGTACCAGACACTGTGACGGCAAGTAGTCTTCTTCTCCTTCTCCGTCCCGTGCCAGTCTCAAGTTAGTCGTCTCAATCCCGCACCATTATCAAGATAGCTCATGTGTTCTTCACCTCGGGCCTTTTTATACCCGGGTGAAGAGGGGAGGGGGGGGGAAAGACCGATCACGTGGGAGAAGGATCAGTGCATGGGGCAGTGGGGCAAAAAAAAGGGAGGGGTCACCCACTTTGACCGTCGACAGGGATGGAGCGGAGGCACTTCACTAGGGTCGCCGATTCCTCCCTTGGTCCCACTCGACACGGTGACTTCCGAACGACACTCCTCTCACGCACTCACACACACATAGAACCGTCATCGAGCCCATGCCTGGTGTGGAGGCCAACAAAGGGAAATGAAAGGAAAAAACTGCGATGGCCGCAGACCATCATAGTACTAAGTAGTAGGCAATTTCAGTAAATGGGCAGGCTTCACCACGTCTGAAAAAGGCAAGCCTGTGCAGAGCCCTCAAAGATGCAGGGCCCAGTGCAGTGGCATCTGTCGCACTCCTGTAGGGATGGCACTGCTAGTGGGGACTTAGAGGTGAAACCTCTTTTAGTTTAATATGTCTCCAGAAGCTAAAGAGTTTTTAATAAAAATTGGCAAAAAGGGATCCTTTCTGTAATTTGGAGGTGAAATCACGGAAAGCTAGCATATGAATACATATTTCTCTGTGGGCTGGTTGCACAATGAATTGTCACTTCATTCTGCAACTGGTCATTCATGGTTTAATTAAGTTTTTGCCCTTGGTGGAAAAAAATATTCCTTTTGGTTCTAACATGCAGTGCTGCTGCACACCCTTCGAGGAAGAGGATATGAATGGTGAATGTGGCTTCATTCCTGTGTCCTTTGCTTTATATAACCATTCATCCAATGGGTTAGCAAGTTGTCACTTATTGCAAAAAACTAGCTGAAGTCACTTTTCAAAGGTGCTTAGAGGGTGCTTAAAAGGCACTTTAGAGAGAGTTAACCTCGGGGAATATTTGGAAGACCACTTTCATCATTTTCTGCCAATATGCTGATCTAGAAGCATAATGAGTACATGCAAAAACTGCTACATGTGCTAGCATTTTTGTACCAAAAATATTGTTCTTTCAATTTACTTCAAAATGCAATATATGTGTGTGTATTATTTAGCACCATTCATTGCCCAAATCTAATCAATATTTTGGAAAAATAATAGTTTTATTTGAAAACTGCACAAAAATGGCCTTGAAATCGAACTACCTGAAATTTGCTGTCAGTGAAAAGTTTAATATCCTACAATATCCAAGGATAATAGAAGTAGTACAAGATCAAGTTTACAATGGGATACTCATATGCGATCTGCTCAGAATAAATTGACCATGGTCAAGCCATCTGTACTGGCTAGGTATGCTTAAATAACCACGGTGAATGAAAGACAAATAATTTTAGTTCACTTTCATAATTTTATTAAGTGGCACATATGTGGTGAAATACTTATTGCCCTGGCCCCTCCCTGCCCCCGTGTATGGGCGCCCATGCATATATGTACTAATGAATGTCAAATCAATGGGAAATAAAGTTACTCAAGTAAATTCTCAAGGGAGGGATGGATTAATAAAATGTTTAAGTTATAATAACCTTTATATTACCAATTGATCACATTTACAAAAGATTTGCTCTTTGAAATTCACCACTAAAACGGTAAAAAATAACTCGTTAACCTAGACGTTATGTTAGAAGCAAAATAAATACTATACGTCTCTCTTTTTATTGAAATATAATGGCAGGATTCAATGGTACAATCCCATAGGTGCAATATCGATGTCTTTGGGCTATACAAATATTGGCGCCAAATACCGGTACTGCCACTCCTGCCAATCATAACACCCATGCTATTTTTAAAGTTTGGCACCTACTTCCGGTCATCATCCACGCCAGACCCGCCAACGGCCGAGAGCCGACGCGCGGTTTTTGTGTTCAATTTCCGTGATTCCTGTGAGTATCGCTTACGCCCGTATTTTATTTGTTAAATAGTGTATAAATTAATATTTTAAAGGTGACTGGGTGGATTTATCGTATTAATGAATTAATGTTATGCCTTTGCAATACTCTACCGTGTTAGCTGGCTAGCTTGCCCTAAGTTGTTGTCATCCGTTTCAGGCGAGTAATGTTTCGTTCGAGTGAAGGGGATGGAGACCTTAAATCCCCTGCCCCCTGAGAATTTTCAAATCTTTGATAAAAAGGATGAGAGTTTCGTGGAATACCATTCGGCGAAATCAGACGCCAGGCAGGAATTAAATGACTCTGTTTTTACAAATTCGCCGTTGGAGAACTCAATCTGTAAGAGTACCACCCAAGATGCATCGTTCAATGTTACGGTTGAACTTCCTGAACGAGATTCAGCTCTCCGAGGTGAGACCGAAATTGCTCGAAGCGGTGAAAATGTTGAGGAGTCTCCTAATGTTGCGGAGAAAGGATCGTCGAAGGCCGAACTCGTGGCTTTGAAGCACAGAAGTAAGTCCGAAATGCCCCTTTTTGAAGTAGACATGGTCTAAATTAATGGAAGCTGCGAGTCATTCTTAAATTCTATGCATATAAGATTGATTTTGCTCGGAAGTTTCCCTTCCAAGCACCCCGCACCTGTCCGTAACAGCTTTAAGCAATCAGTCGAGGATTTTGAATTATGGAAACCAATTTGTAGCAATGAAAAGTGGATTGATGAACGCAGTTTTTGGATATTATATGCACTGTTAAAATTTATTCTGTTATGTATCAAAGCTTTAGATATTTTAGGGAAAAAACTGGTCATGAAAACCTTGTCAATTTTGGTTAATGTGTGGAGTGTACATTGGATGTATTGAAGGATAATTTATTCAGTCATGGACAGTATACTGTCAATTCTAAAGCAAATTGGATATTTTATGTTGCTATCCCACATTGATGATCAACCAATAGTGCAGCTAATTGATATCAAAATATGCCTCTAAACTATTTGCATTTTTTCTTTATAGGGGAAAAGGCACAGATCTCTCATCTTATAAAATGCTTGCCATCATTGAGTGAAAGTTTCAACATTCATCGGAAGATTGGGGAAGGAACTTTTAGCTCGGTGTTCATGGCAACTGTCAAGGGGGAAGAAGATACACAGCAACAGTATGCCATTAAGCATCTTGTTCCTACTTGCCACCCATCACGGATTGAAAAAGAACTACGGTGTTTAATGGATATTGGGTCAGTTACCTCTGAGTTTTACAGACGAGTGTAGTTTTGTTCAATTGGGGTTTGATTTTAATTTGTCTAATCATTTAAGTCATTTAAAACTTAAGTTGGTTTGATATTTCAATGTTAACACAAATTTTGCTTTCTCATGCTCGTAACAGGTATTGGAATATTTTAGTGAATATGTACTATAAATACATGACCTACCCATGTAAAATAATTCTTATTTTGAAGCAATGGTAAATGGTGTTGTAGATAATTTTGGTCCCCAATGAATATTATTCCTGAAGTTTTGTGAACTGTTAGTTTGAATGAACTACTAATGCTTTGTGTTCTATCCTTGAAAATTATTTCTCATGTTGGGGACATTGTGTTATTCAGTGGATCCAGTCTGATCAGCTATGACTAAAATTTTTTTGTTACACCACATCATTTTTTATCATAGTGGTTTTGTCTTCTTCTTCATCCTCCACATACACAGCTACTATTTCCTCAATACATGTAAAAATCTGCAGACCATTACACTAGGAACTTTACTCGGTGTCCTCATTCATTGGCGTCTCTCAGAAGAGTCATGGACAGCAGCAATATCCTTATTGTTTATCCTGTTTAATATATTTTTCTATTAAATACAATTTCAATTTTACACAAATGCATCATGTTGCTTGATACGTAATTTTGAATTTAGAATGCCTGTCCAAGTAAACCTAAGATTTTGAATTTTTTGGCCATCAGATCTTAGTGAGGAACTGGCGCAGGATAAGTAACTGCTTCCCATGCCCTGATCTGTGAGTTTCACAGGCTGTTGGGCTTGGTTTAACTGCCATATAAGAAAGTGGGGAGGAGTACACTTTTGTATGATGCAATTTTTAAGTCCTTACCCAAGTATTCATACTTTGACATGCTCAGCATACTACAAAAGACATTCCTTCCATCTTTTTCAAATATTCAGCCAAGGTTTACAAAATCATCCTTGTGATCAATTATTCGGTATTTGTATCGAAGCGTGCAGTCTGCGAATTCCTCAATTTCACCTGGTTTCCACTCACCTTATACCACCTACTTCTCATATATTGCTACACTACATATGTGCATTTATACTAACCTTTCATATTCTTCATAAAACCTTTTCCTTTCGTAAACTATTCACTTAAACCTGTGATGTGAATCTATTTCTGGACGCCATGTTGGAAATACTGACCTTTTCCACCTAGTTCCCCGAGATGGTGCAGCGGTCGAGCAGTTTCTTCTATTCGCTATACCCTACACCCATGACTATCCATGCCTTCAACTTAAACTAGCCGTGCTTTCCAATGCGTTTCACACACTCTCTTCCCCTAACATTATACACGTGTCGGAACTTTATTCCAAATATTTCTCTTACGCACTTTCCTCCGCACTTCCAATTCGAGGTTTCACACCGTCTTCTCTGGACTTAGGCGAATCATGTCATTTAAAGATTATTTGTGATCTCTGAAAAGAACTCTTTCCGTGGAATGCCTAATGCTCTACAACTGTGGCCAGGCTACAACTACACCCCGCTCCAATCATCAACCCTGCTCGGGGGATTTTTTTCTTTGAAAAAATACACTACAACTTACACTATACTACAACTATACCCCCCTCCAATCATCAACCCTCTCGGGGGATTATTTTCTTTAAAAAAATACTCGACAACTTTGAAGAGACTACAATTACACCCCCCTCCAATCATCAACCCTCTTGGGGGATTTTTTTCTTGAAAAAAATGCGCTACAAATTGCATTTTTATTCTTTTTTCACCAGTAAATGCCCTTTTCCCGTTCGAAAATTGCCATTTCCAGGCCGCGTACCATCCCACCCTAGCACCCCTGTTTCACTCCATGCCTTTACCCCACGTTGGGGGGTGGGGTAAAGGCATATTGTAGACATGAAATTACTCAGTATCCCTCTACGGGACTTCTGAAAATCTCGGAATATGGTTTCAAAATATCACGAAAAATACGCAAATTTGGTCATTTTCAAACTTTATTTTCTCGAAAACTAAGAATCTCACGCCTTTTTTTCTTACATTTCATAAATGTCCATTCCTTTCAATTTCCTTTCCCATTTATCTACAGGGTGTCCGGCGACCTGGAAAACTCAGGGAAATATTTTGTCCTGGAAAACTCAGGGAAATCTCAGGGTATTTTTGCATTTTTCCAAAATACCCTGGAAAATGCACGACAGCCAATTTCCATGAAGGCAGAGAGAGAGAGGTTTAACCTACCCCTTTGATTGCATTATGCTTGGCTCACAATCGGCGTAGCATTGTGCTCCCTGTTCATTTCATACTCTTTTTGTAGATATGTGCTCACTCGCAGTATGTTCTTCATCACCCCTCCATTAGCGCAGTCCAGGGGGCCGATTGCATAACAAGGCAAATTCTAAACGGAATAATTCCCATGTAAAATGGCCTCTACGAATGGAATTGGATTGTATATCTTAAATACGATTGTATATCTCTGTCAGCGGAAACAGAATTCTGCACGGAAATCTTGATTCCGTTCGAAGAGCTGTACGAATGGAATTCTTGGTGTTGCCAAATTTACGAGAAATCTAAACGTCCTCGCATGCGCGGTGGCATTTCCCACAATTCTACGCAAATCATTCGGCCAGCAACCTAAAGGGATAATTGGGCATTGTTATGTAATTGATAAACCTCACCCAATAATCTCAACCCTCCTAGCTTTAATTTTTGCAGAAATGTTTTTGAAGGAGCAGAAATACATTTTTCGGTCGCTGCATGTTGAATTCACGGTCCTGGGGTTCAAAGTCGACAAGGCCACTGTACAGGGTCAACCCAAGCTAATTGTAAAATGGGTATTGTCCAACTAATACAGTTTTGTTTAGTCGAATTGTTGGGAATTACCAGGTGGACGTGAGAAATAAAAGGACTCAGACGTGATCAGTTCAACGTGCATTGTAAGACTGGTACAGCACACGCTTTATTACAAAAACGAAGGACAAAAAAAAGACAATCGAAAATAATAACTATGAGAATGTCATTGGTTTGCTTACGTAGTTCCAACATAAATTATTTCAGGTGTTAGATCTGCACCTATCATAAAGCAATTAATTCACAGTTTCCGAAATTCTCATGCAAAGTACAGTGAAGCCTTAGCGGAGAAGAGGAAAGGTACATACCAAGGCCTCAAGTAGATAGAATAATAAAGATATACTGCAAAAAGTTCAAGAGCTGCAAACCAAAAAAACGTAATTTCTTGAAAAGCCGAGAAATTTGTTGAAACTCTTTTTAAAAAATCACACGAGTTTCTTTTATTTGCAAGTTCTTTGTCAAACTATCCTGAATCTAATTTATTGTGTTTAATTTACACCTGACTTAAATTTTTTTGTCAGTTAACCTTTTTTGTTTGTTTGTTGGTTGAAACAAAACCTGTTATAATCCACATTCCTTGTATACTCTATTATTTAACTCAAATTAGGTACTGAATTTTCTCGTATTTTTAAAATTGGCATAATAAGCCGATTTTATTAGAAATTCATTAAAAATATGTTAGAAACGAAGTGCAACAAGACCCTGGAAAATGCAAAAAATTTGCCTGGAAAACTCAGGGGAAAAAAGAAATTGAGATTCACCGGACACCCTGATCTAATACCCCTTTTCTACGAATCTCACAAAAAAATTTCTCCCGGACTGGACCCTGTGATTCATTTACCAATTATTCTATCGTTTACCCTCCATATGTCTCTCCTCTTTTCTACACAATCATTCTTCCCATTATACTCAGTCAGTACTTACTTCTTTGGTCTTAAGCAAATTTACCCTTAATTCTACTCTCTTGGGCGATTCACATTACTTATCAAGGAGCTTTTGTGATCCTGGTGGGCTCTCAGATGGTAGCACAGTATCATCAGGTGACAGTAGAACTCATTTATTTATTCAACCATTGTACCTGTATTATAACTCTATGCATCCCTCATTATCCTAGGGCGTAACCAGGGAAAGCTCTTGGGGGGGATTAGTATTTGTGAATATGGACATGTAAAATAACTGAATAATTGAGTTTAGAACCACTTTATTTCAAAACAAGCCTTATAATTACAGCTACTACACTTAATTATAGTTAATATAATGAAAAATTGAAAACTATGGTAATTATTTTTGAGGATACCGGGACTAGCCACGGTAGTTACCTTTACGGAGTCACCCGCAAGTGCACATAAGTGCGATATTCCACAGAGGAAAAATCTTTATTTTTTAGAGGAAAAAGAAATTAGTCAAAGAGCGAACACCTCAATGTGTTCTATGTACGGCTTTATCCTCGCGGACTGTGGCGCTTAGCGCACGTTTTGGACTGCTAATGGCATCGTATGTCTAGCAGTTCTGACCACCAAGCTCCTATAAAGCCACCAAATTTTCCACAGGGGAGAAGGACGCCTCGGTAGCTTAACTGGTTAAAGCACTCGGTGCGAAATCGAGGGATCCGGGTTCGAATCCCGGTCAAGGCGAATGATTTTTCCTCTGTGGAATATGGCACTTATGGTAATTATGTTTGCATATATTAAAATTTGAATGTAGGATATTAATTGAGCTTTTTCTCCATCGTTAGGGGTTGATCGCCCCCCCTCCCCAACAATGAAGTTTTTAACCCCCCCCCCCCCCCTCTGGTTTCGCCCTTGCTCGTTATCTATAAAATAATTGAATAGCCAAAGTGACTTTTTGCATTCTTGTTTTATGCCGTTTTATTTTTAACCAGGCACTCACCTAAACTTGGCTTCACACTTGCCTTCATTCCAGCAGCATTCCACATTTCACTGAATCCCATACAAATTTAACTCTTGGTCCTCAAAATATCCTTGCTTAAACATCTCCTAGCCAAATGTTTTCAAGGCATTCCTTAAATTACTCAACGTGAAAGATCAATTTTTTAAGTTCAAATAATATACCCTCAATATTATTTTGGTGTAGTTAACATTTTTAAAATTTTTTGTATAATTTCTGTGTTCTGCGATATGTTTTATTTCTTTTCGATCATAGTCTTGTCCAATTAAAGAATTTATTTTTATTATTTTTAGGGGAAAGGACAATGTTGTGGGAGTAGATCTATGCTTACGGAATGGGCTTAATGTTGCCTTTGTTATGCCATACATGCCACATAACCATTTCACTGTAAGTAATGTTTTATCATTATTCTTTTTGCTAAGGCATGTTTATGTCCTTTTCTTATGATTACCTAATATGTATACTTTTACGTTGTTGCAATATATTTTTGTTATGCTAGCAGTAATATATGTTGACTGTGTTTTCTGTTGCTTCAAATCTCGTGATGATAGGAGCTGTCAAAAATGTAATTTGAACAGCACCTCTTAATAATTACCAGCCATATTTTTTTCATGCTTTCAAATGCTGTTACAATTCAGATCTCTGGTTTTTATCTCGGTGGATGTTTATCATGGTAATGTCTCAACTGTGTTTTCTGTAATCTTTCTGGTGATTGGAATTGGACCAAATTGAATTGAGCAATTCAATTTGGAGGGTTGCCAATGCTTTAGTCATACAGCCACTAATCTGGTTTGTTTTCCTTCATTATGGTAGTTTTGTGCAATTGACTGTTAGGGATTTCTTGTGCCAGTGGTCAGATTACGATGAAAGTCTCAGATCGGCTCAACAACTTTTTGCATCCTTATTTGTTCAGACCAAGTGCTATTTAGTGTTAACATGTTGGCATCCATGCTAGCCTGCATAAATTATTTTGATGTAGTTAACACATGCTTCAGAATGTTTTAATGTAGAGTATTAATTGTCTTTAGCAGAAGATCATTTCTATATAACGCAATCAAAGATCTCTAATATGCTCAAACAATTTAAGGAAGGTGGCCAGTCTTTTTCTGAAACTAAAGATAAAAACAGAGGTACTCAAATTGGCTTTTTCCTCCATAGGCCATGGCTCACACAGAAATGAGTTAAACATTGCGATGTGGCATACAGCCACTACATTCCAGTTTGATAAGTAGTGTTGTGGCTGAGTGGTCTAGTGCTTGAAGGTGGGAACTCAAGGCTTTCCTGTTTGGGGAGTTAGAAAAGCAATTTTTTCTTCTATGTCTACTAAGGAAATTAAAGGGAACAGTTTACCGTTTCATATACATAGTATGTTTTGGTATGAGCCAGTCTGTATGTAAATGGCAAACTCAGCAAATCCTTTGCCGTTAGCAAATTTTCAATATGTGCACTTCTCTTCAAATATATCGACCAAGACCTCAAAGGCCCTCCCCAGTGAATTTTCTACCAGTAAACTCTTCTCTTGAAACTGTGACCATTTTGGTATCCTTGTTTGTTTTCTTACATTGATTGCATTATTAGTTTTAATTTAAGAACATTAATGTTCCTTAAGTTTTCCATTCTTCTAACTCCAATATTTTGTGATTTGAAGGAATATGTGAACCAAATGGATGTCAATGAGATCCGACTGTACATGAAAAATCTTCTGGTCGCCCTGCAGAGAGTTCATTCCTTTGGCATCATACACAGGGATGTGAAACCAAGTAATTTTTTGTATGATCGTGCAGGAAAGAGGTGAGTTATACCAATTTGGATTTTATTCCTTTTTTTGTCAGTTTGGGTCAAACTTAGGGGCTCAACAGCCATGTAGGTGCCTATTGGTTAGCAAGGTGGTCTGTGAGTGACTGAAGAGACATTTGGCGGGGATGCTAGGACTATGTGAAACATAGAGTTGGGAAATGGGATAGGAAGAGGGTGAAGTAGAAAGTGAATTGCATGTCAACAGAGAGTCTTAGGGGCCTATTATGTATCTCATAACTCCGGAGTTAAAGAGAGTAAGGAGTTATAATGGCCGCCATAGCTCCTTTGGCTTTTACAGAACTGAAAATAACTCCAAAGGTATTTACGAATTGGAGTTATAAGAGTGGGACTATGATTGGCGTTATCAAACCTCTGTGATAACTCCAATTCGTAACTCCGATTGGAGTTATTTTCAGTTCTGTAATAGCCAATGCTACATCTATGCAATCCTTAGGTATGGTTTAGAAGCTGCCACTTTCAACAAGAAACAGTTTGGACAGATTACCAGCCATGGAGATGTGGTGCCACAGAAGTATGCTTAGGATATCTTGGACCACAAGAACGTCCAACAAGGAGGAACTTGAAATGGCCAAGTCGGAGGGAATGCTTATCAAGCAGATAAGAAACATGAAAATAAAATACTTTGGGCACATCATGAGGGGAAAAGATGTGAGTTCCTGCAGCTTATAACACAAGGAAAGATCCTGGGTAAAAGGAGTCCGGGAAGAAGAACAGATTGGGTACAAAATATTAAAGACTTGACTGGTACAACATCTATTCAAGGACTGCTCAAAAAAGCCCAAGAACATAATTTGAAGCCAGTGTGATCGTCTACGCTCTAGGAAGAGTATTACACATGAAGAAAAGAAGAAGAATAGCCAAAGGAGTTATGGCAGCCATTAGATCTTCTTACTCTCTCTAACTCCAGAGTTATGAGTTACATAATAGGCCCCTTAGTGTCTTGCTCTGTTTTTATTTTCATTGATGGTGTGTGGAAAGGAATGAGTGAATCTCTCTTATTTTGTCCCTTATTCATTTCCAGAGATATAATCTGGGTCTAATATCCTTTGTGACTTACTGAAACTTGCCTGATCCAAATTTCTCAAGTAATCTTAGCTTAGCGTGTAGCCTCCAAGTCTCTGGTGGCTTCCAACCTTGTCATTCATCAGCTGTATTAGGGGCTGTCCATAAATGTCACAAAGTTTTGGACCAAACTAGACCCCCTCCTCCCGTGTCACAGTTGGTCACAAATAGTTTCACACCCCCCCCCCCCCTTTAATGACATCACAAAAATTTAAAAAAACTTTACCCCCCCGCAGTCCGAGTAAAAATAAGGCATAATATACAGTGGAAGTGTGGATGTCACATGAAGCATAGCCCCCCTCCCCTCTGTCACACATTGTCACAAGGTGGTGACCCCCCTCCCTCCCCAATCGTGTGGATGTCATTTATGGGCAGCCCCTTACCTACACATACTGTTTGCTCATAGCAGTTTTTAATGAATCATATAGCTTTATTTCATGTTTTATTTATTTTGTGAATTAAATCTTTCTGTGCAGGGTCTCAAATGCTCTTGGCATATTTGAGATGTGAACTAATGGGAGAAAAATTTCCTTTCACTTTTTCATATAAGTACCTTTCTACTATTTGCTTGATACCTCGTTTCTTTAATGCAGTGCCGCAAATGTTTCATATGTGGTTCCCTCATGCAAGGTGTTGTCACGAGGATGTGCTTTCTGTACAGCTATTGGAGTATTAATCTCAAGGCAGTTGATATCTCATGCAACATATTGTAATTATGGGAACGAGTAAAAAGTCGAGGAAGGTACGGGTACAAAATATTAAAGACTTGACTGGTACAAGCAAGATGCAAGCATGCAACTGATGCAAGTTATGTTTGACTTTCCTTTCTATGAGGGTTGCTTGGAAATGTCTCTTATTTTGTTTCCATGATGAAGAAATATCATGTACATTTTTATTTGTAGTATTGTGCAGCAAGTAAGTGTAAGTGCGAGGAGGCAGTTTTGAGTTAGGCTGCGTTTAGAACACAATGTTTAGAATCATTACTGTTCAAGATGATCTTATGACATACCTTCAGAGTGTATTTCATTATTCTTATTTCTCTTGAGGCATGCATATGAATCCACTTTGAGTGAGAAGCTCCTCAACTTATTATTTCTTTGCCATCTTTTTCATTATCTTCCTATTTTTTTATCGTTTTTCCTTTCTGTGATGGTTATTGCAAAAACCTTCTGTCTTAATCATTGAGAAGTTATCAAGAAACTGGTCTTGGCTTGCTTGAGACATGCTTATAATTTTATATTGTCAGTGACTTGCTTTTTTTTCCACAAATTTGAAGCCCAAATTGATTCTTTGCAAAAATTGAATATGTATGTATTTAATCTTTCCCATCATTCATTCTGCGGTTTCACCTTTTAATTCCAAATAATCTCGAATTATTCACTTCCTGTATTCTATTCTTCATGTGCCCATGTTGACCTCAAAATTGGTGTTTGGTTTTGCTTAGACTGAACTAGCCTTACCCAATTCTGTCTGATGACGCAAATTCTTAGGAGATATTTTTGAATTTTCACATCCATCAATTTTACACACAGGTTTCTTCTTGTGGACTTCGGCTTGGCGCATGATGTTGGAGAATTATGTGGAAGCACGTATAAGGAAATGAGTACATCAGTCTTTGTGAGCCCAAAGAAGAGGAAAAGATCTGAAGATCCAAAAGATGTAAGTATTATTAGTGTGTACTCTTAACAGGTTGGCTAGTGTTTAGAAAACTACAGTGAAATATTTTTCATAACTTATTTGTTGGGACCACTTAAAGTACTTTATGTCATAGTGAATATTGTACGAGGGCAAACTGAAAAATAAGGTCTCCAATTTTTTTTTCATAGAAAATGACATTTATTTACATTGTTGGATACATCGTTGGAAAGGTCATCGCTTCAGTTATTTTTCGATGTAGTCACCCTGGCACTCAATGACTTTCCTCATCCACACGAACTTTTGAATCCCGTCGTCATACCAGCTTCCGTCCACGTTGCGAAGATAGGCATTGACCTCCTCTTGCACCTCGTCGTCTGTCGCGAACTTCATCCCTCCTAGGTGTTTCTTCAGGGCGAGGAACATGTGGAAATCACTGGGTGCGATGTTGGGGCTGTACGGAGGGTGCCCGATCACTTTCCACCCAAACTTCGAGATCAGTTCCTGCATCTGATTAGCCGTATGCGGGCGCGCGTTGTTGTGATGAAATGAGACCCCCTTTGTCAGCATTCCTGGACCTCAAGAGGCAGCGCATGGAATGTGCGGAAGAAGTTGTGTGCCGTTTTGAAGAGGAAGGATATGATTTTTTGGACTCTATCGTAACGGGTGATGAAACATGGGTTCACCACTATACCCCCGAGATGAAGCAACAGTCTAAACAATGGCACCACCCGACGTCTCCAAAACCGAAAAAGGTCAAACAAACTCTGTCAGCCGGGAAGGTCATGGCAACAGTGTTTTGGAACAATGCTGCCGAAGGGGGTCTCATTTCATCACGACGTGTGCCCGCATTCGGCTAATCAGACGCAGTAACTGATCTCGAAGTTTGGGTGGAAAGTGATCGGGCACACTCCGTACAGCCCTGATGTCGCACCCAGTGATTTCCACATGTTCCTCGCCCTAAAGAAACACCTAGGGAGATTAAGTTCGCGGCAGACGATGAGGTGCAAGAGGAGGCCAATGCCTATCTTCGCAACGTGGACGGAAGCTGGTATGACGACGGGATTCAAAAGTTCGTGTGGATGAGGAAAGTCATTGAGCGCCAGGGTGACTACATCGAAAAATAACTGAAGCCGTGACCTTTCCAACGATGTATCCAACAATGTAAATAAATGTCATTTTCTATGAAAAAAAATTGGAGACCTTATTTTTAAGTTTGCCCTCATATATAGTGAATCCAGTCATTGGAACATGGTAACAATACAAATTGGACTGCAGAGTATTACTGCTTCCATTTCTGTAACCCTTAACATTGTGGAGTATTGTTGGTGCTTTTGTGACTCAATCTCTTAGCCTGATGTCTTTGAAACAGTGACTTCTTTACCCAGGGTGGCCACGTGTCAGTGAAGTCAGGGAAATGTCAGGTAAAAGAGGTTGGCTGTCAGGGAAATGTCTGGGACTTTCATGTCTTGTCAGGGAAACTCGTAGTGAGCCTCTTCAAGTGTCTCGACTCATGTGCCGTGTACTCCTCTCATCTCCACTGCTGTCCGATATAAGCCGAGCCACTCATTGCCAGTTCTTTCTTCCTCCCTTTGGCTCTGCCCGGCCATTCCCGGCTACCTTTTCAAATATCTTGGCTGAAAGGCAGGCCTGAAGTGTGTGGGGATGGGTACCTTTTGGGAAACTCCGGAACAGTTCGAAAGTCTCTGCTGCTGCGGGGGAGGGGAACTGCCTCTGAGAGGGGCAGTTTGAACACGACGTTGCCGAGATATGCTTTGCTTCTTTGAGACCCTTATCGGGCCAGCGTCGGAGGAGAAAAATACCCCATGGTCTGTCATTTACAACATTTTCAGAAGCTACGCTTGTCTCTCTGTTCGCCCACTCACTGTTGCCAGTTTTCCACTAGTAGTTTCTCTCTAACTCGCACATCCCTCTTCGAAGGTGCATCTGGCATATCAGATTCCGTAACAAACGCTCGAGGTGCGAGATCTCTCAGATGGCCATGTATCAGGAAAAGGGCCGGGACAAGGAGTCAACTTATGGCATTGGAGTTTTTGCCCTTCCAATGAATCATAGGTAAAATTTTCGTAATTTCACTACGATAGACATATTGTCAGAAATGGCCAGCCAAAGCCACCTTGGGCTGCCTGGTCGTGTGCAGTCTCCGCCTCATGGGGCGAGCTACTTCGGTAGTCCGGTGTACAAAGTTCGGGTCGTGTACTTGTCGTCCTTTGGTGAATTTCTCAGCACATTCACAGAAAATGAGCCAATTTGTCATTAGTGAGGGAAAAATAGTCATTGAAAGCTATGTTGTATCAGCCATGCATTTCTATTTCTTCAACGCTTTTGGAAAAATTTCCACTACTTGTCCACTGGCCATTCAGGTCATATGTACTGTGTTCACAATGAAGGGAAGTGCCTTGCCCCTCGCATCGCCTGCCTGGCTACCAGCCATGTTTTCTTCATAGTATTCCTTCTACATTGCACTTTCTTCTGTCTTAGCTACTCAATATTATTATTCCAGGTTAGAGTTTTAATATTGACCTTTAAATGTCTTTTATTCTGTAGTTACATGTTTCTATTACTTTTTGTACTTTCAACATTGATTAAAAAAATGACAATTTATAGAACTGACTTTTGTTTTCTTTCGAAATGCACTGATAGTGCCTGTATCTCAAATATAGCAATGCATTTTATTATGTATTTTGCCATCATTAAAACAAAAGAATTGCAAAAAAATCATTGTACATTGTTTCAGGGAGACATTTTGTCTGGTAATTTCGCAGAAATGTCAGGAAATTTCAAAATTAAAACTTTGTGGCCACCCTGTTAACCTCATGTGAAGATGTTATTTGCTGAATATTTGTTTGCCTGCACCTTAGAACAATTCCAGACATGTATCTATGTCAAAATAAGTTACCCCTCCAAAATGCTCAAGGTTTTAAAATGTATTTTAGAGAAAATGTTGATATTTGTGAATGTAGCATTCGGTGTACATGGAAGGTTGTGATTGTTAGATACTCAACTAGAGTCATCATGCTTCTGAGTAATTACCACCAACACTGTGAACTCTACTTAGTTAAATATTTTCATCAGGTAGCAGTTACTACCTGTGCATTAATCAATCTGTGTAAAGAATCATTGAAACAAATGACAGATTTGAAAGCATCAAAATGCTGTCCTTGAATATCCATAATTATAAGCATATCTTGTTTAATGGTGTGTCTTAATTAATAAGATTTGGGGTAAACATTTAGGAATATACTTATTATTGTATAGTTTTGTCATGGTTGTCGTTTGACCGGGAACATTATTGAATATGCTATGTCATGTTTATGTTGAAATAAATGTATGAGGAGTTTTACGTGCAATAGATGTTTTAGAATTTTAATTTGTTCATCCTGCAGCCAAAATAGAAAACCAATCTGGAACAATTAAAGTGGAATGTACCAGTTTCTGATTTTCCTCTTAATCTCTTAAATTTGTTTACTGTATCTTGTATATGTCTTCAGCATCAAAGACTGTACAATTTTTTTTTGTTGTGTCTATATTTATTTTATTTTTTCATTTCATTACATTTTAAATTATTTTGTGTTAATCAGGATGAGAATTCTGTCAGTCGGAAACTGCCTTGCAACACAGGCGTGCGAGTATCACCACGAAGACCTCTGCAGCCAATTGGGAAGTCTTTCATGCAAGGGCAGACCAATACCCAAGATAGGAATGTGATGGCCTCTCCGACAAGGAGACCTTTGGGTGATTACCAGGGAAGCAACATAAAAGTGAACCAGAACACTCAATTCACTATGTCCAAGGTACAGTCAATGGAACCTGTGTTGGTGAGCCAATAGTGCATGTTTAAATTGTATTGCAACTCTTATTTTTATCCTTGTAGTTCATCGATTCAATTTTTCTGCATAAGAGTGACTATGGCCTTGATGTCTTTTTTGCAGTGCATGCCTGCACCAAGGCCTAGTGGAGAGTTCTGCATGTTGGAGCCCAAGCAGATGTCTGCGGGAGGTCTTGTCATAAGAGTTCAGAACTCCAAGGCATGTCAAGTTTTGTCGTCACTAATTTTTTTAAATTGTTTGTTTTTCTAAAGAATGATTCAGTGTGCGATCGATTTTATGCTCGTGAATAGGAAAAAGACTATAGTATGGTCGAAATTGAGATTAAAAGGAATTAAAACCTTGGGGGAGCTTACAAATGAACTTTTTTTCCTCCTATGTTGGGTTAGCAAGATGAAGTGTTTTCACCCGGGCAAAATCACTTATGGGTGACACTTATGACAAAATTTTGTACTTTTTCTCAGTTTTTATTATTTCAGTGACTGGTTTCATGTTGATAAGACTTCCCGTTTCATTTTCCCTCCTAACATTCATTACGGGCTTTCCTATGAACACAAAAATAATTTTTTCCATTTCATTATGTTACCATTATTGATCAGTATTGTATCACATCATATCTATATTACAAACTGGTGTTTTTTCTGTTTAGATCTTAATTTGATGTCCCCACTAGGCAGGGCCTTAAGAGTGGTCATCAGGGCCTTAAGCCCCCACCTGCTCCTTTACATACCTCGAGAAGGCTGAAGCAATTGTGGCTGGTGGGATGTTGTATTTTTCATCCATGATCAACTGCCGTGTTCTTTGATTTTAGTTCAGAAGTTATTGAGTGTTAATTTCACCATCTTAGCATTGATAATAATCATTATGAGGAATTGTACGAATTGAAAGTCTTCGTATATTGTGTCTAGCAACCTATTCCTTCTGCTCCTTCCCTATGAAAAAACTATCCTATTTCGCAACTTTGCTTTCATGGATAAGAGTGGAACCTTGTCGCTTTAGAAGTTGATGCATGAAACAGAATGTACCATTAAACTTTAATAACTTTAATGAGTTTATCATTAGCTTAGGTAGCATTAATTGAAGAAAGTATTTCTTATAAAATTTATATTGCATCCTAGTATCTAGTTTTTTCGTAGTTGGTTAAAGATTGTAATAGCAGCAAGTTTCAGTGCTATGTAGTTTTTTATTCCTCCTTTTTTGGGATTGTTAATTTTGTGGGTTTTTGAAATTAGCATGGATCAGTTTGAAATTCATTAAGATATTTTTTTGTTAAACTCTTGATACCTCATAATATTGTGTAAATCAGTCAGTGATGTCTAAATGTTTTCGAGTCAATGATGTGTTCCTCATTCTGAATGAAGAAGGTGGAATTTTCAAGTTTCTTGCATTTTCCACTTTTCTTTTTCTTCACCTCAATTTATCAAATTTTAACTGCATAATTTTTGTGTAATTTTTTAGTAACTATTTTCACAACCTACAATAATCCGCATTGCTGCTTTTTTACTTATGGTTTGACGTCATACTTGCTGGGCATAAACAATGAATTAATGAAAATTTGATTTTTTCCACTCTATTTGTATTTATGCCTACAGGTATACCCCACTTGACACAAGAGATACGTCCCCAAAAATCTTGCTAAATGAATTTGTGTTAAGCAAGTACATAAAAGCCAGTAGGAATCATGGAATTGATAAGGGATACGTACGAGAAATAATAGATCGGACTATGTCAAACATAGTGTAACAGTTTATGGTTTTCCCTCAAAAATCTAAGTTTTTTGGAATTGGCATTTTTGAAAAAAAAAATTTTATTAAAAAAAAATAATCAAAAAGCTACAACAAGAGAACTTGGACACATAATTCCAAACCGAGGGTTTTCCTTAAATCGGAAAATTATTATCTTTAAAATAAAAAAAAACAACAAAATATCTTGAACCATTCCGGAGATAGAGCATTTTAAAATTTTGCCGAATATCACACATGAGAAATAGCACCCGAGGTGCCACGTTTGGCAGCCTATATCTTGGGTCAGGAATTTTTATGGGCAAAACAAAAAAATACAGCTTTCTTACTTTGTTCTTAATTTTAACATATGTTAAATTCAATACCATTTGAGACTATGAAGGTATGCTTTTTTCTTTGCCTGCCTAAATTTATATGGAGTATGCCTACTCCTTTCTATCATTACGGTTCTTCTGTAATTGTCCCTAAGTCTTCCCCATAGGGATTTCCCTTCTGTTGTTTGTGCTATGATATTCCTTAACCCTTTCACGCCGAACGTCACCTATAGGAGTTGTGGCTTTCTTTATGCAAAAGACTGGACATCTACTATAAGTGCCAGGGATTTTTACATGAAAAAAAACGAACATCTCCTATAGACGTCATGGAGGGTGGGAAAATGATTGTTTAAAAAAACCACTGCGCTTACGAAAAAAATGATTGCAACCCCATGCTGTGAGAGGGTCTGCTACTGAGACGGAGGGTCGAGACCAGTTGCCAAGCGAAGGGACGGAAGGGTGGAGTCGGTGCACCGGAGAAGATATTCCCTTCAAAATGCCTCCACACAGAGATGAGCTGAGTCTCCCATGAAGCTCAGGATACTAAAGATATTTTCATGAAAAGTTCACCCGCACGAAAGGGTTAAGAATTCATTGCCTTTCCAGATGTGGCCATCGATACCTTGTCTCCCTAGTAGTGCTCCATATGGTGTTCTCCTCTTCTATTTTTCTGTACCCTTCTACACTTCTGATCCTATGTTTCCATTTGATCTTCAGCATCTGTCTCCAGCCCCAAGTTTCAAGAGCCTCTATTCTCATCTGTTACAGCTTTCCATTTGTCCATGTATCTGAGCTATATGGTTCAACCCTCCATCTGAATGCTCTCACATATGGCTACCTTATTAATAATTCTATAATCTTTGAACTTGACAGCTGTCTTTTTCATTATGAATTATTCCTCTACTTTTGCTGTTCATTGCCTGGTGCCTATTGAACTTCTTTCATTCCATGACATGAAACTTCCTAGGTTAGTGAAGGATTCCACTTCTTCAAGCACCTTTCCTTTGATGTCTGTTTAAGCTGGTCTTCTCATCATCATACTAGGATTTTTGTTTCCTTCCCATTAATCTTCATGTTGTCTCCTTGTTGTACATTTTCAATCCATTGCTTTCAAGGATACTTACAGGCCCTCTGGATTCTATGCCATGACTGTGATGTTATCCGTGAAATTCAGCATGTTTATTTCTTCTTCACTCACATTAATTCCATTTCTTTAATTGATTTCCATTTCTTTGGCTTCTTTGCCTCCTTTGGCCAGGTATATGTTTAAAAGTGCCTGTGTAAGGTTGTATTATCATCTTATTCCTTTGTTTATTTTTGCTTCTATTTTTCTTCCGTCCTTCATTCTAAAAGTGGTGACTGAATTCCTATAGAGTTGGTCAATTATTCATCTGACATTATAATAAATGCATATTCTTTAAACCAATTTAAGCATCTTATTCCATTCCACTATGTCAAAGACCTTCTACAGGTCAATGAATGCCACATAAAGGTTGTTGACGTAGATTACATATATTTTCCTTGATAATGGTGCTCCGACTGAATTCAACTCTACAGCATTAGGAGTTTGTATAGTCGGGGAAAGAGGAGCTTGATGAGACTTCTGAGTATGTCGTTGTGCCATAGTTTATTGTTTAAGTGTGTAGTAGTTCTAAAATGTCCATGATTATTTTCTGAAAGAATTTTTTATTATCTTTTGTCTGTTTCATGTTAGTGCATTAGTTTAGCCACCTTCAAACTGTGCTCAATGTATTCTCCAGCATAAATTATACATTTAATGTAGTAAAGGCTTTAAAGATTACTCCTTGGAATATGATACTCACTAACCAGATGTTTCCTTATCATGCCTTGCTAGAACAAATTTGTATGTTTAAATTACTGATTTGAAAACATGGATTGAAGGCTTAAATGCTTTTCGAGCAAGCTGATTTTATTTAAAAGCTGAACTTTGAATATGTACAAATCAGGCCTTTTTGGTAATTTTTTACTATACTCTTTTTGTTTTATATTTGATTGCTACATCCGTTTGTAAGTTGAGTGCTGTCTCGTTTAGGACCTTGTGAGTGGCTGGTTTTTGTTTGCAAATGGCTTATTGTGTTTCTTTCCATCTCTTGCAGGTTGTTCCAACTCCTCCCTCGGCTGCTGCCAGAAATGGCCCCCATCGCCGTCCACTGTTCACCCCAGGTGCTCGCAAGAGCCTGGCCTCCATCCTATCACCTCTTCCACCTCCATCCACACCACCTCTGCCTCCCGTTTCGTCTCAATTGGCATCTGCTCCTGGTCCTCTTGGCACTCCAACATCTAAAGGGTGCACTTGCCATGCCCTCCCGAGGATTTGCCGTCACTGCCTCGTGCAAAAGCCTCACTTTGCACCCCGTGCGGGGACCCCTGGGTTCCGACCCCCTGAAGTACTGCTCAAAAGCCACCAACAGACCACAGGTAAACTGTCAATGTCTTTTTGTCTATTGCCCCTTTATTGCCAGCACATTGAAGTAGAGTATGGTGAAATGGCCAGAGTTGTTTTAATTTTTAATTGTGCTTTTAAAATTAAAACAAAAATTTACTGTGCAGGTTTTTTTGTTTTTCAAAGATCTAGAATTCATTTGGGAATAAGGTGGTGAAAATAATGTTTAGATTTTTATTTTAAGATAGTAAAAATCGACTATGTTGTATTAAAAAGCCACCTAATGTAGTTGCTGGTAGCAGTTTTCTTCCTTGCAGCCAACAAGGAGACCTTGTGTGAGTAATGTCAAGACCAAACCTTTTTTATGTGAGAGTAAACTATTAGATAGGATTATGGTTGATGGGTTCTAGCTCCATTCGCCCGAGTTTGAGAGGAAGAGATACTAAGAATACCACGGAATGCTGTCATATCTGGTGTAAACCGTAACTTTTATTTACATCAGAAAGGGCACAGTGGTCTAGGGGTAACATAACGGGCTAGCTAGAATTGCAGGTTTCTTTCCCTTAATAGGTTTTTTTTTCTAGTCTTCTAGCTTGTCTGTTTTCATCAATCCGTATGCTAATTGTTAGAACTGTTGCTTTCGATGTTATTTCAATTTTTTTCAACTTGGTGGTAATTAGAAAATGTACTCTTGACCAAGGTCTATAGCTAACTAACCCTTGCCTCATACATCGTACTGCTAACAAGGAACACTTACGAAGTGTAACGCGCCGATTTGATTCAAACTTGGCATGTTCGTAGATTTATGTGAAAAAATGAATTCTGTGAAATTTTACCTGCCCTCGTGGCCTACGAGCCAAGATATTAGCAATCAAAAATCCGTGAAACGGTAACCCGGCAACATTTACCGTCTCTGCGATCCAGCCGCCTGCAGAGAGCGAGCCCCTCCCGACCGGTGTCACGATCTCGGCCGCTCGGTGGACGGCGGCGTGGCGGTAAGACAGTGGTAGTCATTCGACTCTAAGAAGGAGGCTATGCAGAATTGTTCATTGCCTTCCCTCAAGCAATGAAAACATCTTTTCGCCCCATAGTGAGCAAGGGAAAGGTGCCGCGATGTACTCTCGATGGGTCTACGAAGGGGACACGAGTTGACCGATAAAATGAACAACCACTCCGCCCTTGGCCGCTGCCGGGATAACCACGGTGGTGTGAGTGCATAGGGAAATAATCCATTGTCCTTTGGTGGGAGCTCGTGCATTTCAAAAGAATGTACACAGACTGGCGCCTTCCGAGAAGTCCGCATCCTCAAACAATTTGTATGTACTGACATAAAATCACTCGAGCCTCTTTCAAGCAAGGATGAAAATGTGGAATTAGGTAATTTCTGATTTGCCTTTCGGATTTTTCGGACGCATTCGCTTACCTTCTACACGCCCGCTGTTTATGACTTTTGGATTGAGCTATAACGCCACAATTTCTGTAAATAATTAGTGTCTCGTAGCTTCAAACATTATTTAGGCGACAATTATGGCCCAGGTGATAAATCCTCCAAACATGTTGAAGCTGATGAAGAGCTAATTTCCAGATACTCTTCGTTTTTCGGAAACTACTGTGGAAGGAACCAAACTGGCAGAAAAGCTTGAAAATAAGTGTTTGGTCAGTTTTAAATCACAGAATTAATTTTATAGCAGTATATATTTATCTTTTTATCATATCAAAGAATCATCATTAAAGTGTTTTAATGTACGTTTTGCAGCGATACTGAAATCCTGTGTAGAAGATGAGTAATTCCTCTGTGAGACAGAAGAATATCTCTGTGTGGGTTGCAATTGAGGGACAGCGATTGGCAGCGCAACTAGTGCAAGCACCGGAATTTTCCACCCCCTTAACTTTCTCATTTTCTGTCACCGGACAACTTTGAGCGACTCAACTTTATGCACCTGCCCTAATCACAACTGAGAATTGTGTGAATATTAACATTTGTGCATACGCCAACATAGGTCAGTGTTGTTCCAAAATGAACAAGGGCAAAAACTTGTAGGCTTTCACGGAAGCTGAAAAACTTAGTGCTTAAAGTCATCAAAGATGCTGAGGAAGTAGGAAACCGCGCTGCTGGACGAAAGCATAATGTGCCGGAATCGTGCATTAGAAGATGGAGTAAGGATAAGGTTTCACTCTTCCATACTACAGTAGAGTCTTGATTTTACGTAACTCCTTGGGACCCAAAAATGGGGTGTTATGTAAAATCAAATTATGTAAAATCAAGATATTAGCAGATTTTGAAAAATATGCTAAGATTTCACAATGCATGAGAAGACAATGATGTTTAAACTATTTTTACTACAAAGAGATCATTATCACATACATATTACACTGTAGAAAATAAAACTATTTTAATTGTGGTGGAGAGATAATTACATTTTATATTATAATTATTTTGAAAGGGAAATCACCCTTCTCAGTTTTTTTGGTGGTGCTAGATCCATGAACCTTTTTTGTTTTATACTAATCAGGAGAATTGAATGTTGAATTGAGAATATAATGGAGAAAATTTCTTCTTTTTATGCTCTTCCGCCTCTTAAGTAAGAATGACCCCTAGATGCGGTAGCCTTGACTGTGGCACACCACTGTATAAGGAGGAACTGTGGGCAAAATGTGTCCTCCTTCACCTCAGGCAGCAGCATCTGAATATTACCACGTGCCATCGGTAGGGCAATCTCTTGAATCGACAAAATGTTATCAGCGCTTTGTTATGATCTGGCGAAACTCCCTGCCCGGGCTTGTTGGAAAGACAATGTCGCATTTGATGATCCAGCACCTATGCTTTCGTCGCTGAAAAGTGTTGCTTGCACCCACTGAAATATATCTGCAAAATCGCTACGCGTCGCACCAATGCATAGAAATGTCGTAACATTGTAACACTTTTTCGCACTTGTTAGAAAGCTGTCAGTTCATCCGTTTCGATATGGAAGATTCATTATTCTCATATTAAATTTCGTCTGTAAGAATTCTACAAAGGCACAACTAATAAATACAAGCGACATTGTGAATGGTAAAATTTCCTATTCCGCCCTTTCGCAGCGAACTTAACCGTGCTCACACGTAGATTTTTCAATTGAGGCATATGAATGTCATTAATAACTGGCGTAGATCTTTTCATGCAAGAGAACGAAAGGCATTTCAACACGGCTAAGCGAGATGCAAGCAAGCAAAAAAAGTGTTGGCTGCGGAAGCCCCCAAAAGGTGGCCCAACTCCTCCCCCACTAGTGGAGGCCACCTGGGTCAAAGCGAAGCTGGGCGGGGGTAGACAATTACAGATAAGGCGGAGTGATCTTCTCGGGTTACTCCCTTCTCCTTCTCGCTGAATGAGACACGCCCAGATGAATTTCCTCTTGCCCAGGAATAAGAGACGAAGACTTCTTCTTGGGTGAGGGGGGGTCTTTTGGGGAAAACCTGTTTAGATATGTCAATTGTTTAGACCAGACTGAGGGATCGACCATAAAAATGACATCTTTATCTTTTTCTCACCCCGCCCTTCGCTGGACCCTTCAGTGGCCTGCGGGCAGGGGTAATCTCAAATCTTTCGTCTAAGCATGGTAGATGCCTTCACTGAGTGTCCGTGGTCAAGCATTTGTTTACATAGTCGGTGGACATATAACGATAGCAATAAGTATCACAATATTTGTAGCATGCTGGGAAAATATAAGTTCAGAGTTACATTCATTAAGTTTTTTCGTGTGAATTTCCAAATTTTAAACGGAACTCTATTATAGACAATTGTCGAGAGTTCATTTTACCACAAGATTGTTAATAATAACGATAGAGTTCCGTTTAAAATTAATAAATGCAGAACGAAACATTAGGTATGAACCGTTGGGCCTGTATTTTCATAGTAGGCGGCAAATATTTTTAGTAAATGCACTGAGTAAACGAATAGTTGGCCGTGAGTGGGGATGGTACTGAGAAGAGAGTCGTTATCACACCTCTGCCCAGTGATCGAGGAAAGGGTCTGGCTTCCCTGACTTGTGATACAAGATAAACAAGGAGTATATCTGTGGGATTCCTTGCCAAGAGTGAGTTCCATACGGAGGAACACAAGGATATGCTCACGGTACTAATGACAAGGGAAGCATTTTTCAATGCAAGGTTCTGGCGCGAACGGGTACTTAAAAACAGCGCAGGTAGCATCTACGATAACATCAATTGTAACTATCATTTATTAAAAATCGTGATTTCTTTGTCATGAATTACACTGTGTTCACTTTCATATTCCTTGGTCCTTCTGTTCAATTTATTTAAAACTTTGGCTAACCCAAACCATGTATCCGCTTAAAGCTCTAGGTTGGAAAAGTATAGACAACGCAACCAAAACAGACCTATCTACCTAGACTTGGGGAAGGTAGTGAGTGAACATGTTTATACCCGAAAAATTTGTTGCCAAGCATTTAAGCGAGTTTTTGCCATCTGATGCCATCAGTTGTGATGTTTTATAAAATACTACGATGTCACCTATCTTCCCAATTTCCTCAGTTGTTGGCATTGTTCGTGGAATACAGTTCGGACTAAAATTGTTCGTACTTTATTCCACTCAGCAACGTGCGCAAGTGTCAAGACACGCGTGCTTACAGGCGACCCCAAATCGAGCTTCATCTCATCACTCGGAACAGCTGACAAGGGTGCTATCTCAAGGTCATAAACCATTGCGTGAGCATTCCGGGATTCTGGCGCTACTATCATATCGAAAACAAGTAAACACCTTGAACGCATAACTTTTCATGCTGAAAGATGGGTAAATAAAATAATAATACATATACCATTAAAATGCAATGTATTGATTCGTTACAGTTAATTTCACAGTGGTACGGCATTAAATAGAAGAATTCCTTTAAAGATGGGCAAGAATCTGCCGGATTTTGTTGAAGTTTCTTTAAGTTCTGTTGTTTCATAACGTGAAATCGAATTGATATCTCCTCTGGGGACCAAAATAGCCTTACGTAAAATCGTTACATCGAATTTACGTAAAATCAAATAATGCTCCCATAAGAATTCTACAGGCGTCGGCCGGGACCGCTCGTTCACTTGCGTAAAATCAAATTTTACGTAAAATCAGGTTATGTAAAATCGAGATTCTACTGTAATAGGTACAGAAGGTTTTTTCGGGGTATATCTACGAGCTATGACAGGACATGCGCACGCGTGCCTCCGTACTGCGATGCCTGTGTCACTAATAAGTCAGCCGTTTTTATGTAAATCATGCAATTTTTTTATTTTGTCATTCATTGAAGATTTTGGTTGGACTATATTGAAATAATAAATGCTTTAAATTTCATTGACAGTTATGATTTCTTACAAAGTTTGATTTTTTTCAGGTTTTGATGTCGTATCTACGCCTTATCGTTCATTTTTTACATGGCTGACGCTTGGGTATTTTGCATTTAACGTGTTTGCATTCCCGCTCGTCATCGTTTACAGCAAAATATAATTTGTAAAAGTTAACCACGTTTTAAAAGGCGACTTACAGCGACTATGACTTGTGCATTAAGAAAACGGTGGGGTAATTCGGATTTAAAAATCAGAGCTTTGTGCGACTGTCCGCACTTACCAACTAAACACGAATTGTAGCGAGGTCGGATTTGTTTTGTTTTAATGAATATCAATTACTCCACTCATTCCAAAGGACAATAAACAATGCAAGCATTGTAGGGCTAAGGCTACAAGTGAATACTTATCTCCGAGGTCCATATATGCCTATGAAAAATGCCGTGTAAATTATAAGAGAATATCGCAAGCGGCTTTGATAATGGCCGAAAAGTTGAAGTTAGGACCGCAAAATCTCGCATTAGGAGAAAAAAAAGCCCCAAATTTTTTTTTCAACTTCGACGCATAAAAAGAGGGGCGCCTCTTACACGCATTTATATGGTACTTATCACAGGAATTGAACCCACAATCCTGACGATATGAGCTGGTTACATTACCCCTAGTCCAAGCTTCCCTTCCTAGCATGTAAGAAAGTTACTGCTTGCATTAGACGTGACAGTATTGTGTAATATTTCTAGTATCTTTTTCTCTCGAACGGGAGCCGAACACATGGAGCCATAACCTGTCAACCGTATTCCTATCTAAGTCTACTTTCACGGTTTCATCTTGGTTCTTGACATCACTCACGTGAGGTCTCCTGGTAAATTAAATCCATAAGGGGCTGGTTGGAAAAGAGCTATGGAATAGAAGTGGAGTTCTCAATCATGGTGTTGAATTTGGAGAAGTGGAAGAATTTAAAAAAAAGTTGAATAACTTTGGAAAAGTTGAATACTTGCAGACTTCTTTTGCTGCCTTTACTCTGGTTATCCTCTGGTTAATAGGAGAGTAAATTTTCTGAGAAAATTTCTCAATCATCATCAGCGTAGTTCGTGTGTTCCCCACAAAGTGGCTCCTTAGACCGGAAGGAAAGGTATTGGCATTGGAATTGAAGGTGGGATAGATGAGAAAAGAGAAGCCAGGCACCAGCATTAGCATGCTATTAGCAGAGAATTCCAAGGGGACATAAGGTTAATGACCCCTCCAGCAGAGTACTTTGGTTGAAGTTCTCTTCTCCAAGCACGTAAGCGGAGAGCGGGAATGAAACATTTCTGACCCTGCTGGAATTTAACTGTGGTCGTCTGGAAAGCCAGTATGCTAAGCATTGGTTCTTAGTTATTTTCGGTTTGATTTATAATTTCTTCAAACCTCAAGGAAATATTTTCACTAATTAGTTGTTACTCAATGATTATATAATTTTCTGTGATATTTTTCTGCAAATTTGGATAATTTTAAGTTTTGCTATAGAATTTATGAGGACTTCATTTTTTCAGCGGTAGATATGTGGGCTGCTGGGGTGATTTTACTGTGTATAGCCAGTGGATGTTATCCTTTCTTCCGATCACCTGATGACATAACTGCACTAGCTGAAATTATGACTGTATTTGGTACAACAAGACTAGAAAATTTGGCCACTAAACTAGGTAAGTATGTTGCTTGGATGATGGGAGTATCATTTATGATGGTGTACATTCATATTAGTGGCTGCTGGTGAAAGTGTACAAAAGTTTCCCTGGCTAACTTGCAGTCCTTCTGTTCCTACACCAGAGAGTCCTGCTCCTCAGCCAGAATGCATTTGTGTTAAACATGTTAATGCTCTTCTTTCCTGCTTCCCTCACTTGCTGTCAGCATAATCAGCTGATTTATCAATTACCCTCTGTCCTTCCCTGTATCTGGGGGAGATAGGGATACAGAATGGTTTGTTGGTAATTTCCTATTCTGTTTGCCGGGGTCTGCTCACAACTTCGAATTACTCGATATTTCAAATTAAGAGGGTTTGAACTAATGGGGGTTTACTGTATTTTGCGAAAGCAACTGAAAAATTCTTGATTCTCTGAAATAAATCCCTGATACATATTAACCTTGACCTTATAGGTTTTTTATACAGTCCTTTCAATTTGAAACTGCTTCCCAACCGAAAGTTTCAAAACGAAACACCTTGTTGCAGACAACAGCTAGTAGTTCTGTATTATATGTAATATGATAGCTGCCAGTGAGAGAACACTTGTTGCATTCGCTCCTGTGTTTTTTTTGCTTTTGTACTGTGAGTTTTGTTCCTTCGCTGAATTTTTCAGTGCGTATTTCTGCAGTTGTGTGTTCCGGCCAATGCCAACTTTTTCTGGATTCATCCCCGATAGAGATTTTTGGCTACAGAAGTTTTTATTTCTCTGCCTTCGCCACAATTGGTTTCTCTCCATGTGACCTTCAATACTCGGGGGGCCCATCGCCCAAGTCTTGGCGATCCCTTGGGCACTCTCCCACTGCCTCAACAGCTTACCCTCGGTGTGAAATTCTTGTCCTACTGCTCGTGATACTCTCTGGATAAATGAAAATGACTGGCAATTTTCCACAAGAATATATTTAAAAAACGACCGGTTTCGGTGTACAACACCATCATCAGGTGAAATCATATCTTTTACATCCATATATATACCAAATTGCATGAGGGGAGGAAAGGGATGAGAGGGGGTGGGGTTGGGAAGAATAAGGATTGGGAGTTGAGAGGAGGGTGAGAGGTGGGGGGGGAGGTTGTTAAAGGGTAAAACCCGCATGGTAGTGATCTGGGGAAGTCACAGGTCGTTAAGCGACACAGGACATCCACCCAAGAGTCCTGTTGATGTCCGCTGTGCTCTTAAAAATGGAAGGGTGGAACCTCGCATGCTGGCGGTCTGGGTGAGGCCCCGGTCATTATGAATCCTCAGAAGTCCACGTGAAGTCCAGAGTGGAGGGGGTGGGAGGACCAGGCGTTGGCATCCATCGGAGTGACGGAGACTTCGGGTTAAGGAGGATTAGCTCCTTGGGGTTCCTGTTGTATTTTCCAAAGGTATCCAGAGGGCATGGGCTTGGAGGTGATAGGGGGGAGGGGGAAGGGAAAGGGAGAGTGTTCGGTCCGAAGATGACGACCCCAGGTACTCGTTGAGACAGGAAAGGGTCGAGCGGTAAAGTCTGTCACGTAGCAAACGCTGTAGTACGCTAATAGGATGGGTCTTACACAATGGTTGATGAGGGGGTGGAAAAGAGGAAGGGAAGTTCATGCAGAGAGCAATTCCTCATCGTTCCCTAGGTCCCGATGGTCTCAGCCCTATACTCGTACGCAACTGTGCTTCCTCCCTTGCACTACCCTTATGCTTACCATTCAATCGTTGCTTTTCTCTTGGTGTTTTTCCTCCGCAATTTAAATTTGCTAATGTCATTCCTATACATAAATCTGGTTCTAAAAAGGATGTCTCAAATTACCACCCCATCTCTCTGCTTCCAATTCTTTCGTCTGTCTGCAAGAGAATTATTCTTATCTGGCTTTATTATTTCACGTCTCCTTCTCTGTCTACCAATCAACACGGTTTCATTCCGGGGCGGTCATGCCTAACCAATATATCAGTTTTTCAACACCATGCTGTCGACTCAATATCCAAGAAAGCCCAGCTTGGTGCCATATTTCTTGACTTCTCAAAAGCCTTTGATTCTCTCGACCATAGCCGCCTCCTTCATAAGCTCAGTCAAAAGTTTAACATCCATGGTAAATTTCTCAGCCTCTTATCTAGCTTCCTGAGTGATAGAACGCAGCGCGTAATTCTTTCTGGCACCTCATCTTCTTGGTCTCCTGTAACGTCAGGAGTTGCCCAAGGCAGCGTCCTAGTACCATATCTTTTTAATTTATACATCGATGACTTAGCCTCCCTAGTTCACACCTCCCAAGCCCGCATGCGGTTATACACTGATGATTGTAAAATATTTAAAACTATTCACTCCCCCACTGACAGTTATGAACTCCAAAATGCTTTAAATATAGTCTCTTATTGGTGCACTACCTGGAAGTTAAACTTAAATGAAAGCAAGTGCAATGCCATGTCTATCCACCTAAAAAAATTCCCACTTAACTTCAATTACATCCTTAATTCAATACCCCAAAGCCGTTTGTCGTCAGTAAAGGATCTTGGTGTATTGATAGATAACAAACTTAATTTCTTTGATCATATTCAGACAGTTAAATCGAAAGCTGTCTCTCCTAGACCTTCTATACCGCTACACAGAAATTAAAGATCCCCAAGCTCTTCATTTATATTTTTTTACGATTGTTCTTCCAGTGGTCACGTATTGCTCTCCTATATGGGCGATGTCTTTTCCATCTAATCTCGCAACCCTTAATACTGTAACCCATTTCTTCACAAGAATGGTGAAGTACTGAGTCCCCATATGGGTGATATGTCCACCAATGCCATTCTGTCTTCTCTCTCTATTTACAATCTTCAATGTCTCCGCCTTAAAACTGACCTAAAATTTATTTAAAACATCCTCAACTCCATGACAGACTGTCCTAAACTCCTTTCTTATATAAATTTCCGAGTACCCTCCCGGCCTACACACACTCTCTATTCCATTTACCAGTTCCCAGATTATCGCTCTCTCAACGTTCACTTTTTCCGCCTCCCCTCTTTTCTTAATTCATTTCCTGAGAGTGTTGATCCCCTTTTCTCTATCCCCTAACGCATTTACTAAACTGGCTCTCATCTCTCTGAAATAATTAGCACTACATCTTTTTTTCGTTCCATTCTGATTTTTTGTTATTTTCTCTGTTATGTTTAGTGTTTTTGTTTTTTTTTAAATATATGTTCTGTTATTTGGGCCTCTGTAAATTGGCAACTGTGCTGCATGTTGACTAAAAAATAAATTTTCATTTTGACTCATGAAAGATAGGTACCTACTTCTAATTCTAATAGTTCTAATTCTATCTGCAATGATGGGTGAGCATGAATAAACCAGCAACTGCCTGCAACAGACTCAAATCCAACATTGTTGCTTATAACCGCAATGCAGCCACACAAGCAGTCCAACTGGAACGGAATAGAAAACTAAACAGTCAGCTTCAGCAATCAGTTGCCCTGCACAACACAGATTGCAACAGTGCGGCACGATCACGACACTAAGCTGTTGTTTGCAACAGTTATTTGAAACAGTTGTCTTACTGAAACATTTGTGGCCAAAGCGGTTTCGCTGCTACAACACTTTATTCCACCACTACTGATTACACCCCTTCCCACATCCCAACATGAGGTTCAACCTTCCAGGGAGGTTATTTTGTAATCTCACCTTTTTAATGACTCTTTGCGGGAAGGCGGGAGATCCATTTTGCCCTCTTAAAGATTGGCTCACGATCGGCCAAGGTCAGATGGTGGCTCCATTTCGCGCTCCTAATGACAGGTAGATGGAACTAATGAAATGCTGAGCCAAATGAAATGGATCAAGAGTCGAAAGAGAGGATGAATCAAATAAATAGATCGGCAGTTATCCACTTGAGAGCTGAAGATGGTCACGCCTCCTGGGTGGCAGAGTTGAACTACGTAAAATGACAATTTTCCACATTTTATTTTGCATTCTCACATAAGTGAGATTACAAAATAACCCCCCAGGGAAAATTTATAACACCCCGTTAACAATATGAAGTGAAAGAAACTTCTGATACAGATTGCCTTGAGTGGAATTGAATATGATTGATATGGATTTTATTCTTGAGTTGTCTCTATGTTGTGAATGCTCGCTCACATGCTGCATCATCTCAAGAATATTTCAGCAATGAAACATTTTTTGTATTTTCTTCATATAGGTAGGAAAATAATTTGCAGCAATAGGAGGCCTGCCATGGACCTTCGATTCCTCTGTGAAAAACTTCGTTCTCGTGGAGATAAGACTGAGGTACGGGAGCCATTGCCAAATGATGCTTATGATCTTCTCAGTCGTTTGCTTGATCTGGACCCAAATTCAAGGATCACTGCAGAAGAGTCTTTGCAGCATCCTTTTGTGATGTATGGCTCGTGATTATTGCTATTGATTGCCTTGAAATATGTGTGTATGTGCAGCATCATTGGATATGTATCACTATTGACTACAATGCTGTCACTTTGAAATTTTGGTGATGTAATATGTTCCAGACACCCCACAGTGATTTACATACCCCAACCTGTTTTTCATAATCTATTTATAAATGGCAATAATTGAAAAAACATACAAATAGTGCTGAAATATCTTCTGTTTGGCCAAAATAACATCAATTTTCTGTTAACCCTGGTGGACAAAAGTTTAAATTTTTAGTTTCCCTGAATTCATTGCTTTCTCTATTGTTAAAATTAGTACCTAATAACCTTAATATGTTGTTTTTAATTATTTACTCTCAAAGTAAGTTAAGTATGAATTCCAAAATTGAGTTCTGAACATCTTGCATGTAATTTTATATTTGTTTTTAATGAATTTAATTGATCAATTGTTATACATATCTGCATTATTTTCATTACTGGTGAAACTCGTTCCATGATAGTGGGGGATCTCAGCATGATACAATGTTTCATATATCTTCGCATCGTGTGGTCATAAGCAAAAATTGTGACCTTTATTTTAAGATTTCTTTGGTAGGGGTGCTTACATGTAACCATTAGGTAGTTTCCTGCCATTGAATTCTTTTGATAATGAATGTATTGTGCTACTATCCCATTATTTGGAGAATTTTAAAAAAAATAATCTCTTTGACATAGAATGCCTGTTGCTGTCAAGTTTTCTGGGCCTTTCATTTTATTTCAAGGTTGTATTGCTGTGCATGAATGGTCTGGTACTGAGTATGTTTAGTGTGTTTTATTTCTCATTTTATAAATTTGGACATCGAATTGAGGGCCATCCTCTTAAATGTTGCTAAGCATTTAATTGGTGGGCTCTGAAAATATTTTGTATGACTTGGGGAATAAAGAATGGTTTTAATATCACATACTTAGTAGTGATTATTGAAAGAATCATTGTTGCAATGGTTACCATGTGGCTATATTTATTTTAAAGTGTGGATGCGTATAGGGACAAAATCATTATGTTGCCTTAGGTTCAACCTCACAAGTTCTAAGTCAATGCGTCTGGACTGCATAACTATCCCTAAACGAAATTGTAATTTTTTAAAATTATCTATGCATGTGGATAGCCAAAATTACATTTTCATTAATACAGTAGGACCTCAGTTTTTGCTATATAGTGATAGCAAAACATGTTGGCAATTGTGCGAACAACCCTTTTTAGTGGAAAAGTCCATTGCCTACAAACTAGCTCCACTCAGAGGATTAAGGTCATCTCCAATACCAGGGTTCCCATGGTCACATACCTTTTTGCCAACTTCAAAACTTTTAATAATTATGTAATTTGCATTAATTTCGTAGCTCTCTATCCCTCTTAATCCAATTTCTTAGATGGGCTTCTCTGATGGGTTATGAACAATATGATTATATTTTTGCAGCTTTGTTCGGATCATAAACACTCGCGAAATGTGCTGCTGACTTTCCAACCCCCTCGAGAGGAATGCAGTTATGTTGTAAATATTGCATACCATATGCTGACCTCTCCCCTCTGCTCCACTGACCCCTACCAGACTGATCCTTCCCCTCCTTGGTGTCATACCTCGTGCAGGTGACTGCCACAAAGTTTTGCTATCACTACAGATACAGACCAAGACCTTATTGTGGAAAACTGAGTGTACAATGTATGTATCTGTCATTTCTGTATCATTTATGTGTTTCTATATGGATCCAGGCTGCAATATTAGATTAGATTGTTGTTGGGGGGGCCTTCGTCAGGAGCCCGGGCACTTAGACCTTTCTTGGTCCATTGTGCCAACCCCATGCCTGTCTGCCACTTGCAGACAGGGGACAAGAGCACCTCGGTAGAGGTATGGAGGAGTGGCCTCCCCCTGCCTCACCCCAGTACCAGGTATAGAGGATGACCTCCCTCCAACCGGCCCGGTCTGGGTCTCCCTCCGGCCTCCTGGTATAGGTCTGGAGGGATTATCATCTCTCCATCCATGCCTGGTCGAGGTATGGAGGAGGGTCACCCATCCAACCACCGTCAGGGCCTAACGTTGCTTAACTTCGGTGTTCTGATGGGAACCGGTGTTTCAACATGGCTAGGCCCTTGCCCCTAGGCTGCAATATAACGGAAACCTTACTTAATTCTTACTTGTTTTTTTAAATATTAGCATTTTTTCCCAGAAAAAGAAAAATTGATACTATTCGAGACTCAAATCACCGCTGGCGGCGCTGATGTTGCATCCAAGATGGTCGCTCGACCAATGTTATCGTTGGGATTTGCGTAACGCTGGTGCATATCTATATTTCATTTCCATATGAGTTTCAGGAAGTTAAACAATATGAGTACCATTTTACACCTTTCATGCGGTGAAATATTGAGGTACATGGGCGGTCATGGTGACTCGAGATGCGTTCTCGAAGGGGAATGTGCGTGTTAAATGCGGGACTCGTTGTCGTATCCCGGGCAAATGGGGAAAAATTAATTTCAATATTTTCCCAAATCCTTCAGTCCAATGGAATCACAAAAATCAGTGGTGAGTTGCGATTTGGAGATTCAGTGAACGTAAAAATATTCACTTGTACATGTAAAGCCAGGTTATCTGGACGGTGTATGCACATCCTCGCCGTACTGTGGTATTTAAATAGGTGAGGAATCACTTAGTTTTGTAGGTTTTCTTGAGTATTTTCATTCAAATTCTCTGATCTGAAATGTTTTCATGTTTGCGTTAATAATTTCTTTGGTGTATCCTCGCGTCAGAAATGACATAAATGAGCTGGAAGAACTTTCTTCAGTGGACGTAAAGTGCCTGTGGTCCGGTGAAAAGAAGGCAGTACCTACTACTGTCGAGTACAAGACCTACTCCTGATCTAATAATTTTTATGACAAATTTGATGCCAATTGAGCACATCCAAAAGAACACATTCACTAATATCCCACATTGGATGAGTAAGAGGAAGAGCAAGTGATTAAATCTTTGAAAGCAGGCATATCAGTTGATATTCTATATATTGCATGAAATAGAAGTACATTACCACCTAGGCAAGCACGAAGTCTCTTTCTTTTGCTAGGCAACTTTTTCAGTCGTTCAATCACACGCTCGACGTATGCTCTGGCTTTAGCTACATTGGACATTGCCACAGCATCTGCCTTACATAATTGTGATGATTTCGTTAAAAATGGAGGATGATTAAGTCCGATATAATGAGATTCACATAGGGTTTTAATTAGGAAGCCCTATCTATCATTATGCCATCAGCATGTGATTCAATTTTACCATCAGCCCACTTCATTCTAATATAATCTTATCAGGGGCTCTACCACCATAGGCGTCACTAATAATGCTTATCAGCCCACCAGGGGTAAACCCAACCATAAATTTAATAGTATGCCCTCCTTTGTAGTAGGGATATCTAAGGATCTTGCACTTAAGCACTTAAATTTAGCCCTTCGGAGTTCAGTGCAATCAAGGTCAACCTGAGCCCATGGGATGTTCTACCGCTGTAGCTCTTTCCACATCTTTATCAGTACTAGCAGTTGTATTGTTGATGGTAGCGTGCTGTAAGTCCTAAAATCATCGAACAGTAGTAAGAATGGGGATTCTGGCATGTAAACAGTTAGTACTTGCAAGATGTTGATGACAATTTTACTAAAAGTAAAACTTTGGTGCCTGATCCATTAGCCAGTACATAATGTCGGAAGGGGTCGGCGTACAGCACTGGAGTACAGAGCAGAGCAGTGAGGTAAGATATTGAATTTTTCCCTTCTTCTCCAGTCTTTCCATCCTTGTAGAGGGAAAGCAAGAGTTGGAGGATTGAGCTACACTTTTTATAATTCAAATCAATTCCCTAGGGATTCAAAACATTGTCTATCTCTCTGGGTGCTGATTGACCAGTATCATCTCATCTTCATTACATAGAAATGCATCTAAGGGTGGAGACTGTGGGCTCTTCTCCCAGTTACTGGTTTCACGCCTCGTTCCCAAAAGTTGGTCCATATAGGGACAAGCATTGGATGCTCCTAAGCAGTATGCACAAAAAACCCACAAAGCCCCTTGTTTTCTGCTAATCTAACCAACCTCGAGTCTAATGACCAGAGGCCTGCACGTCCAGGCATGGCTGTGGTGATCAATGGGGTCATTTACCTGTTCCATACATCTCACTCTGTATCCCAAAGAATTATGTCTTAATCCCATCCATCTGAGCTCTTTGTGCCAAGAAGGGCTGAGAAACCCTGAGGTGTGGCGCTTATATTGTGAGCAGTGTTGGCCAAACCTTCGATTTCGGAAGGCAAGATGTCTCAAATGGTTATTGCTGTTGCCCTCAAGTAACAATACAGGTGAATGAAAAATATTTGGTAGGTGCGTATTTATTGTAAAAATGGAAATGACTAACCCATGTGACGATAATTTAAATATCGAATTTAGATAGTTTTTTTGTTCTTCAACACCTTACAGATGGACCATTCGTTCTTGACGTAAGTTAAAGAAATTTCTTGCATTTTTCCTTCAGTATCAAATTGTGAATTTGCACTTTTTCCTTCAAAGGGAGCACGTTTTGCCTTTGCTGAACAAGTCACTGTATACTTAAGCGTATGGGGGCCATCCTAGAATAAAATAAACGGTGAATGTCACAACTTAACCGTCGAAGTTGATCCAGTTGATTATTTAAGGAAATTTTCACTTCCAGTTTCGAGTCGAATAGGGAGGCTGTAGGTACATCGCATCTGAAAATGCATCTAGTAGTATCAATATGTTTTAATGATGTTGATTGATATCATATTTTCAATTACTGGGTCATTTTTTTCCAGAAAGTATTCGCTGCATTTCCCCAGGGAAATGGCTGCGCAGGATGTGCCATATATATATGTCTTTTCAGCAGATATCTTCAAAGCTAGTTAGCTATGTGACTACTTACACAGCTATATGTACAGCCATTTGGCTCATCCTTTTCTTCTCAAGCACATTAGAATTCCAATTAAGGTTTCACCAGAGCTGAATAAATGGGCGAACCCTAGTAGCATCATTTGTGAAGCACTCGATTCCCGAAAACGAATTAAAGCTTCGCGAAATTGCTATGAAGGGGTTATAGCACCTAGCCAAGCCCGGCTTAAGACAAAATTTTAACCCGGGCGAGAGAGTATATAAGGGCGTCGCCCCCCCCGCCCCCCTCCGCTTGTCAAACCTATTCACCAGTTAAACGTAGTAAAAAATATTTTTTCACAATCACGGCGCCCCTTTTTTTGCGGCGCCCCGGGCAGTCGCCCCAGGGCCTTAAAGGCCTGTTCCTAGCAATAATTAATATATATAGATATAATTAATGAGGCGACGCGTATCCTAACTCCTGAGGGTGTGCTTCACGTTGATTTATTTCTTTTAATTCCATGATAATTGCAGAGTATATACCCAATGCTTCCTCTGTTAGTAATGTACGTGTTTTTCCAGCGACTGTGGTTAGGTGATAAACCGTTTGGGATAAGGGCTTTTTTGACGCGACCGACGGGACTTTGCCCCTGGATTTTGGGAAGGTATGCAATATTCGGCTCATTGTGACGATAATGTTGACATATCTGCCGTTCGTTTAGGTCTCTTCGAGTACGAAATGAGATTCATTGGTAAAGTAAAAGGATAATACTAATATTTCTCAGTCAAATATTGTGTAGAGCTTTGTAAGATCAACTCATGGATTCTCAGAGTGAAGAAACGTTGTTGTCTTCAATTGCCGAATACGAAAATCAGGTACACCTACTCAGATTTTTCAATCATTTTTGTTTACGGTAGCTTATCTGATGTTTCTAACGTTTTTACATTCAATATTTAAAGCTGGACCAAGTGAATAAAGCTATTAGTATCTCACCGCCTGAGCAGCGAGGAAGTTTAGAGAGCTTGCAAGCTGACATTCAAGAAGTTATAAAGCTCACAAAAGAGAATTTACTAACACTAAAGAAACAGCAGCTATTAGGTGTTCTTTCATCAATTGAAGAAGGCTCAGCTGTTGAAGATGATCCTTTCAAAGCAGAATACGAACTATTTAAGGTGGTGTATACAAATTTAAATGCTTGTTTCAATTCTGTGTAGTGTCAACTGTGTCAAATAATTCGCAATTCTTACAGGCCGAAGTGGGCAGTACGTTGGCGGAAAGTGATGACAAGAATAACGCCGATGCTGAGGAAAACTCATATGATGCCGCTGATATTACGGTAAATATATGGAAGTTTTATGCATGCTTGTTTTTTCTTCAATTTGGCGAATTGTAATCTTTGAGGGCTGGTAAGAAATTGGATACTGATATATGAATGGTAAATTTTATTAGTAATGATAGTTTGTCTCCAGGAGACATTAAATGATAAATTAAAATGCCATCGGCTTCCCGTGCTAGATGATCAATGTAATTTTACTCATTGTAATTTTGCATTATATCTATTACACATGCATTTGTACCTCTCTTTGAATTTCTACCGTGAACGTTCAATTGTATTTAGGACTACTTTATTCAAATCTTCCTTGCCAGCGATTTTCTGGAAAATATCACAGGAGTGGGTCACTATAAGCTTCTCAGTGTTGCTAGTTTGGCGTGGCGGCTGGTGCATAAATCTCTGAGTAGTCCAGCCCCGAGAACTCCTTTTTATTGAAGCCTCTCACCACAAGACGTGCTTGGTAATTCACTGTAATATCTTCATCTATCTTCTTACAAAAAACCCATTTACAGTCAATCATGTTTGCATCATCTGGCCTGTTTACTCCTGTCTATGTATTGTTCTCCTTCAATGCTTTTAATTCCTCATCGACTGCAGTCTTCTACTTCTTCATTGTGATCGCTTCTTCATAATTCATTTCTTCACTTTCGACAAACATAGCTGCAAAACCTGTTTCGTAGTCATCTAGTTACTCTGGTTTCTTGATTTTCCTTTTATTTCTTCATTTATCAACATCATTTTCCATATTTTTGTTGAATGTAGTAGCTAACATTTGTCGTAGCATTCAATTTCTCTGCATTGGCCTCTTCTTCAGCAAACTCCTGTTGAATAGATCTGTCTCTTTCTGGCTTGACAAGGTCATCATGAATAGTATTAATGGTGCCTTCTAGTCCATTCTTTTCTTCTTCTGACTTTTTTAAACTCCTGACTTCTTCCTGATCTCCATTTTCATGTATATTGTCTTCTTCCCTCAGTGTCCAATATGGACTGAAGGCAGCATCTTGGATGGTGTCAACTTTGTTTTCTTTCTGATAGGAAACTCTGTATCCTTTTGAGACTTCACTGTAACCCTCTCTGCTCTTATAGTCCTATTTCTTTGGTTTTTCTTAGGTATGTGGGCTTAGACTATCGAACCAAAGGTCTTCAGTTGTTTAACATCAGGTTTCTTTCCAAAGATAACTTCATATGGCAATTTGCCCTCCTATCCGGATGAACCACTTCTTTTAAGCAGATAAACAGCAGTATTGACTGCCTCCCCCCATAGTCTTTTATTAAGTCACTTTGCTGCAAGCATTGCTCTAGGTGCTTCCACCACTGTTCTATTTTCATGCTCAATTTTTCCATTTTGCTCTTGGGTGTATTTTACTGTGAGCGGATACTTAATCCATCTCCCCTCAAACAATGCTTTCATATTGCCATTAACAAAATCAGTACTGTTGCCAGTGTGGAAAGCCAGTGCACAGAGATCTTCACTTTCTTCTTCAGTATTTGTCTTTCTGGAGTGCTCGATGCTATCCAGCATCTTCTCCTCCAGAAGCAGCTTTGATTTTGCCATTTTGATAGTTAAATCCATTTCCGGATCTAAGCTCCTTGTCAGGCTTTCATATCTCGACATAGGCAGAACCATAAACATGTTGTGTGGCATAAGACTTTCACCCATATTAATCCCTGTCTCTCTGAGCATTGCAACTTTCTCTTGGACTTTGGAGAGATGTTGATGCATCGTAATTTCTTTCATTTTCTTAAAGGTGACTAACGTGTAGGGTTCACCTTCAAAGTAGTTATGCATACATCTTTCAGAATGCTCCAGGCCTCCTTTGCCAGTAGAGCATCCAGGACATCTTGACGGAAACTTTTTGAAATGTGACTTTGAATCAAATACAATGCTTTCCCATTCTTGGCTTCCTGTGTTTCTGTCCATGTACCAGTGTCTTTCAGATAGCCAGGATTTACAGCATTCCAACATCCTTTCAGTGATAGAAATTCCCTCATCAGCACCATGCAGTCTAAATAATTATTTTCATCAAGTTCACCCACTTCAGCTTTTCTAGTGCTTGACGCCGCCATCTTGTACATCATCAAAAATGACTGTATTACCAACAAAATGTTTATGAATTGCACCACTCAGAAAACAATTTTGACTAAAATTACACATACGTAAGTCCTCCAACATGCGCATCTTTACCCATAAACTATGATTTTCTTTATTTAGTGGGCTTACAATGGTGTAAATGGCACAATGACTTGAAACAATACCGTCATGTCTTGTACTCTTTGACTCAACTCAAACACTCAGTTTACAATGTCTCATAGTAACATAACATCAGCTTATCAAAATTATTTGTCACTTCCTCACACATGCATTAAATTTGTAGAAATGACCAGTGATGGGAAGTAATTGATTGCATGAAATATGATTACCGGTTACAATTGCATATAAAAGTAAAATGTTATCGCTGCATTTTTCAAATTGTAATGTACTCCAAAAGTAATAATTACATTTGTGTAATCTTACTCTCGGGGTAATTTTTAATTGGTGTGTAATTGGTCAGTGATACTGTCGATTACTCTGGTTTTTTTATTGTTTTGGACTGCATGAGCAGCTGTTCACCAGTGTTTATTTCGACCCTTTGTTTCAACCACTACCCCCTTCAGCATATTCTCAAGCTGGATCTAGAAACTAGTCTTACTAGAAACATTTTCCACGTAACATGTTTCATGATTTTCAAAAGCTGTATATTGCAACCAATATTCTAAATATTGGCTTTCGAGGCCGATATACTGGCCGGTTTACTGGTATTGCTTGTGAATCGCAACCAACCTGCCCAACATATCAGCTTTCAGACTTATATATTGGGCCACCACATATGGGTCTGATAAGCCTGATTTATTCTCGGAGGGGATGTTACTGAATGGGCTATTGAGTACAATAGCAAGAAAGCCCTCGGATTGAAACAATAAGAAGAGATCTCTTCTCACTTCTCATCAGTCATCATGATGCTAATGCCTTCTCATTTTCTCCACACCTGTCACTGCTCGTGGGAATGTATCGCTCAATAACCATTACCCGATATCGGGGTGGCCACTCACCCGGGAAAACTGGGAAAAACTTGGGATTTGAAACTGTCAGGAAAAATCTGGGAATTTCCACATTTTTCCGGGAAAAATATAGACTGCATAAGCTTTTAAAGGAATCAAAGCCATCATGTGGTTATTTTCTAATTACTAATGTAGCGACTATGTGCAGATACCATGCTGTAACTATTATATTTAATGCAAAAGTAATGTTAATGCATAAAAAATGAATTAGTGGCCTTAAAATTGAACATTCCATTGATGTTCTGAATAAGAAAAATCTGGTAATTCAAACACCTTAGTTTTGCTTTCATTAAAGCTCACCAAATAAATGGCTTTTGAATTTTTATGTTTCCGAGATGCTGTTGAAATTTAATGGGCCATTGTAGGAAGAGTGATAAAATACCTTTATTATCCAAAGATAATGTGTACAAATAAATTACAATGGGGTTCATTTGACCATTATTTCAAATATTTCCACATGATCACAGGCATTTCCATACAGTTATCCTTAGTAAGTGTACAGTATTTGTCCAAAATCCCTCTCTCCGAGATAGAAAAAAAAGTGAAACCTGAAATACTCACAGTGGCAGTCAAAACACCACCATTTTTATTTCACAGTCTATTAGAGCACATATTTAGGTCCAATTTTAAAAAAATTGGATGAGTTTACTACTCTGCCTTAGGGTGATAATTGTGAAAATATGAAGTCATGTTTTTGAGTTCAAAAACTTGTTATCTTATGACTAATGACATTATGGTGGCCAACATAGAAATGCCAGGGTGGTAGAAAATATATCTATGGAATTAATGTACTTTGATATGCAAGAGGTAAAAATTTCATGGTGATATGTTAACACTTTCAACGAGGCGGCATTTTTTTCGAGTTTTGCCGGTGACTGAAATTAAATGGCCTTTAAAAAGGCAAAGCAAGCTTGGACGACAATTGTCGTCCGCAGTCACCGGATAGCACCCGGCGGACGACAATTGTCGTCAGTCAGCGTTCAACGTGTTAAATGGTTACTGAGCAATGAATTTTTACCTTGTGCCCTGTACTCTGAAAGTCGAATCCCCCTACCTACTATTCTTAGCTAATTTCCCAAACTTTGAGCCCTCATGTCTGACAAACTATGAGTGTGAGAGAGGAAATAATTTGCATGGCTCATTTAATTGGTGATAGCTGCTAGTGACAAAAATTTCATATAAATCCGAGTCTGTGGGTTACATTTTCAAAAATTTCTGGGTGATTTGACATGGAATGACCCAATGATAGTTTGGATATGTAAGTATGTCTAAAAAAGCAAAAAATGGTTCAACGTTTGACGTATACATTATAAAAGTCTTGTACGGTATAATACTTTATATAGAGAAAAAAATTGTTTGACACTATGCATTTATGAATGCTTGTCATAAAAATATAGGAATATGATGGTATCTGGATGAAATTGAATGTCTAATATTAAAAATAAAAATCTTTGATACTATACATGTGGAAAGGGTAATTCATGTTAGATATGCTTCTAAGTCACCATATTTATGTTCTAATGAATGAAATAAAACCATGGTTTCTGGCAAATTCTTATTTTCCTATTGCAATCTGTTGAAAAAATTCAACTTTTTGGCTCGAAGCCAACATTTTGTACAGCACTTTTTTATATATATACATAATTCGCTTAATAAATGTTTTCCTTGCTGACACAGAATTAGCCAAAGAAATAATTATTAAATTTATACTTTTTGGGAAGGAGCTTTTTTTGTTTGTTAACCTGAAGTTTTAATGCTCATTATTTTTATCAAAATAGAACATGCTAACTGATTGCATCTTTTATGAAAATTCTTTCTAGGATGAGTTAAAATCTCTGGAGGGAATGAGGTGCCAAGTACCTCATTCTCATGAATGGGGAGAAACGAGTTACCACAATGCTATTGTAAGTCAAGTGGAACCATATGAAGAAGGTGTTTCGAGTGTAAACCAAATTCAGGTTTGTATGCTCTTTCAATTGAAGTATTATTTTGTATTTTGTAATTTTAATTATTGCATTTTTAAAGAATGAACCCAAAAGTTAAGCAATGAAAGCATGTATGTACCTGTAATTTACCTTTATAGAACTTGTTGCTGTTTTAACTACTTTTCTAAATCAAGGTTTCTAAATGCTTTTCTAAGGTGATTCCCATATAATCTCTGACGTTTTGGTTACATTAGCCACTATCCTTAAGGGAGTCAATGTTTATTTGCATTAACTTTTGGGTATAAATCTTAGTGACCACTGTGCACAAATAATTGTGCAGTGACATTGATTTGTGAAACCAAATTAAGATACCCAATGGTCAGTGGCGAAGCGTGATGTTTTAGCCTAGTTATCGCAGACGCAGAGTGAGTCGACTGACGCGAGACATGGTCCTTCCCCCCCCGAAAAACACATATCAAAGGCTATTTTTAGCCTTCTAAGTAAAGGCTTAGTATTCCTACTAGTGATACTCTTGCAAATAATTTGTTTAAATTATAATTAAATACAAACTAATATTTAAATGCTATCCAGGTTGAATGCCGTGACGGACACCGGTCTCCGCGGAGAAAAGTTCGCATCCGTGCGCTGAGTGACCGCTGTTTTCATACTTTGGCACCTTTAGCTTCATTTGGAGGACCGCTATGGATATCTCTTCAAAAATCAGAAATGGATTCAATGTGTTGAAATGATGATATGAAGTTCCATACACTGCTTTACTTTGGTCAAATAGGAGAGTCTTCTTTCGTATGCAGAATAGCACTGCGGCTAGTAAAAGGTTGGACTCGCGTTACAACAGGAACAATGTGACAGACATTAAGTACATTCGGTGAAAAAGCAGTAATTGCTTATGTGCAGAGGTTATACATTAAAACACTTCAATAAACTGGCGTAAATTTGAAATCATTATTAGCATAAACAAATTAAAGTTATCAAAACTGCTAATATTCAACACTATAAGCCATATTACACACAATTAAATATCAATTTGGGTGAAAGGCATATTTTTTAAATAACCCTTTGCAGTCAACCTGTCAGATTTACCGTATAAAATACATAGATATGAATAAAATATGCTAGTTTCAAATAAAAAATGCCTACCTACTTATACATGAACTCGATTCTTCGTGTTTTTGTAGTGAATTTTTCTATAACTGATCCGTAGAAGTCTTCTCTACCTTTGATGGTTGCCAAGAGTTTTTTCTCAATTGACAGCAAAGCCAAGCTACTCATCCGCTCTTCTCCTTGGGTAGATCTCTTGAAAGTTTGAATTCTTATAAGTGCAGAAAAACTGCTCTTAACTGTGGCAGTTTCAGCCGGTATCGTGCAGATAAGCTTAGACAAGCGGAACAATTCATTAAAAGCGTTTTCTAAATGCTCATTTTTAAAATATTGTATCAACATTGTTGGGCTCTTGTCTTGGGATGTGATAGTTCTGTAGAGCACAGTCAGTTGATTTTTAAGTCCTTGTTGGTCAAAAATGTTGGGATAAATTTTCTCGAGGTCACATAACAGTTTCTCCGGAAACCTTTTTGCTTCAGAAAATGCTTTAAAGTTTCTTGGAATACAAAAATTAAAAAAACTGTAATTTTTCCAAAGATTGGAATCGCTCGTTCAAGTGACCCAAAATTCTGTTTAGAGTTGAAAAAAATTGATTATATTGATTGATTATATAATAGATATAGAGATTTCAACCATTCCCTGAGACAAGACTAAGTTTAGGACGTGTGCATAGCAGTGCGTAAACAAAGCCATTGGATACTTGTCCTGCACCTTTGTTTGTAACCCTGACAAATGGCCCGACATTACTGCAACTCCATCATAAGTCTGAGCCATAATTTTTTTTTACATTTTATACATTTTGCAACATTTTTTTAAATGCTTAAATAAACCATCTGCTGTTCGATCAGCACTAATGTCTAAAAACCCTATAAACCCCTCTTTTACTACCCCTTCATCATTATTTACATAGGTACCTCAATACAGTTGACAGCTATGACCTCCTTACATCAGAAGTCTCATCCAGCATGATAGAAACAAAATCAGATTTTTTTCCATTTCCTTAATTGTTTCACTAGCAATATTTATACTGATCACACTAGTTAGTTCATTTTGTATATCACTGGACGTTCCTTTAATTACTACAGCCGATTCTAAATGCTCATTTAACATTGGATCCCACCTTTTTAAAAGATTTAAAGTTTCTATGTAATTTCCTTTGTTCAAAGATTCATTATTTCCGTTATGACCTCTTTACAGAAGGTCTTGTTTTGTTAAAAAGCACGTAACATCAATTAAACGTTTCAAAATCTCCTGATTCTTCTTTACTTTTTAAAGTGCAAATTATTATTAATTGTTAGAGTTTTGTTCAAACTTTCATTCGGAAAATCTTTATTTTCCAAAATTACAAAGATCTGTTACACTTCGGAGATAACTTTCTGATTTTTCATGACTTTTAGCCGATTTAGTGAGCCCACTCAAATTACAAAAACCAGTTGAAACCCAGACATTATTGTTAGAAGATTTTGAAAAAAAAACACAAGGTAGGCAAAATAATTTTGATAAAATTTCACTCCCACACAGCCAATTGTGATACTCATAGCTATAAACAGTGAAGTGCCTGCTATAAGATCTAGTCTTTTCTGTGGCTTTACATGTCAATTTCATCAGTGAGGGACACGGATGGCCACTATGTATAATCACCAGCTTCTGCTCAAATGGAAGTGAGCTGAATGGTTTTTTTCACTATCAAATCACAATTTTCTTCAGCATACACCATTTCACATCGTGTATCACTGATATCCATATCGAATATGAATCGGTACAAACAATTATAAATTTAAAATAATAGCACAACACGAACACTCAACCTACAAAGCCACACGTGGTCACAAGTTTCAAAACTATTCCCTCCACGCGATTCTGGTGAGAGTTGCTGAGCGGAGCCGATAGTAGCCGACCAAGCAACTGATGCAACAGATTTAGAGATGACATGGCGTGCTCAACATGAGCATCGCCAGTGGAGGGGATGGGCGCGGGAAGCGGTACTGCCGCCGAATCAGATTCTCTGAGCAGAGAGAATCTATTGCTCGAAGTTGGTGTTTTTACGAAAGTTCTTCCACAAATTATGGCTCAAGTACCCTTGTATTTGAAAATTTTCTACCTGAGCACTACTATTCTACTTTTCTACTGCTCTGGTTGTTTTCTATTCTTCTTTAAAACTTTAAAGTTCTTAATGATTGCATTCTGGTGTAGTCATCGGCGCATCCATAGATGACCATACCCCTCGCCACTGCCAATGGTGTGAAGATTCTTGGCCATTTTCCTTTCTAGGTAAACCACATTGAAGAGACTAACAAGGCTTCATTCCCCTTAGATTGCTCAGAAGGTTGTTATAGGCTGACAACAGCCTTGCTTACATTTTGGTTTGTGTGAGTTTTGTGACCTGACCTAAAGATGCCTGGCATACAGGTGATACTGTTGTCAGCTGATGACAACCCTCTCGGTGAATCCTGAAGGAATGAAGCTTTCACAGTCTACACCCTTGGGAAGCCTATGGATCAACTTCACATTGCTTTAAGCATAGAGTAAGTATACTTACTCTTTGTTTAAAGCAGTGAAGAAATTAAAAATTAACTGTAAGGTTTTAGATATTTAGAAAACAGAATCTTGATTGGCTTGTTGCAATGGGACAAAAATTCAATATGCATTACCCTTGTGCAACTCTATTGGAGAAGGGCACTGCATTTAATCAAACCTAGTATATGTTGTAGTAGTTTGAAAGAAAATCAAAGTATGTATGTACATACGTATAAATGGGATTGAGAGTGGTAATATATCTTTTTAAGCTTATGTGCATCATGGTAGTTATAGTTTTATATGTTATAGGTCAAGGTAATTTTTGTGAACCCCACTCACCAAGAGATGCTGCCATGTCCATACTTCCTGGAAGGGAACTGCAAGTTTAGTGATGACAAGTGCCGCTACTCACATGGAGAAGTAGTCCAGCTGTCATCCTTGAGAGAATTCAAGTTGGTTTAAAAACTTTTTTCTCCTAAGATTTTTCTCTTTACAATAAACTCCACTAGAATTTATTATATTCCAGAGATATATTGCTTTTGCCTATTTATATAGGCATTTATTAGTGTGTAAATTTTGTAGAATTTATGCGAAAGATTATGACCCTGGTGCAGAAACCTATTCTTAAACTGGGCAAGTTTGTTGTGACTCAATTCACCAAAATAGTGGTGATGGTGAAAGTAGGCATTATCCAATGGGACATCCCCAAGATCACATGCATTGAGTCCCAATATCACTGCCTTTACTGCTTCCTTGAAATAATACCTGGCAATAAAATTAATCGTTGACAAGTTCACACTGTGGAAAATCTTATTGTTAAAATGAAAAAATCACTTTATAAGTTTTCTGCATAACTTATTTTTCTTTATAATGTTCTATTTATTATAATTGGCTGGCTATTTTTACGCTATAGCAAGTTGCCTCTTTATAATTATTTTGTAAACATTGAAACTGGTCGAGAAAAATAAATTATGCAGAAAACTTATAAAGTGAATTCTTTTAATATTTTATAACTTACACTTTTGTGAATCACTGATGAGCCAGCTAAAACCATTCCTCATACTGTTGGCTGCCCCACCAAACCTCACTTGCCATTAACTCTCCCACAAGGGGCCAACCTTTTGCATCCCCTCCAAGTTTCCTCCTCCAGAAGCTATGCTCATAGCAGTTCAGCAAATTCAGGGACCATAAGCTTTCCCACAAACTCTTCTATGGTAATTGGCTATTGACCACTTTCCTTCAAGGTATGGAAGATATCTAATCCCCCCGAATTTAACCTGAATTCCTTGTGTACAGAAGATGTAAGTAATTCAGGTTCAGTGCTTGACTTCTGGTTAGAAGCATTTATTTATCATTATTGACTTTCTCTGGACAAATAAATATGTACCTCAGGAGTTGGAGGCAAGAAAATAGGATCTGATGGAGGGCATAATGCACTGTCTCTCACACTCGTGACTTTTTGTATACTCCAGACTTAGAATGTTATCTTTATGACTTGATAATTTGTTTATTCAATATAAAATTACCAATTTTCTCCTACTCTATCTGTTATTAAAAGTGTCTACTTGTTTATTTGCATCTGACTAGGGTGGGTTGTTTAGAAGAATTTTGTAAACTTAATTTTTTGAGGCATGAATTGGTGAAAGTTTATTTAGAATGAAATGAAAAGCACTTATTAAAATCCACACTTGAGATGTACATAATAGCGACCCAGGTTTCAACTCTTTGCTAACCGTAATTTTCAAGGTCACCTTCTCAAGTGTTGGTTTTACGCAGTTCTGTTCATTGTTTTAAGAATTTTTTTTGGAGTATTTCGATTGGTTGAATACAAACTGACAATTATTTTTGTAATTCTGTTATCAAAGGTAGTGTGTAGTTGAAATATCTAATTTATGATACTTAAAATAATGAAGCCTCAATGAAATGTTTTGGAATACCTGTGGCTAAATAAAAATGCAAATATCAAGGAAATCGAAATTCACTTACCTACCTACTTTGATAATTAAAGGGAATCAAAGAAGTTTGAAATGGTATCTGACTTTACATATTGTAAATAATAATGATAATAATATTGTAAGGAACCCTTTTTTCTAATTGAGTCCTGTGGAAAAACTTATATACATGTTGTGAAATCTGCATAAGATATTTTTTTTATTTCCAGTGCAGTCAAATAACTATATTTTACCTTCTTTTTATAGGGAACCTGACTTCGCTCAAATAACTGTTGGATCCAGAGTGCTAGCCAAGCGGACAGATGGCCTATGGCATCGAGCTCGTGTCACCAATAGTCCCAACTATGCTGCCAAAGAAAGCCATGGGGTAACACGTGGAGAGTGGGTGGTAAAATTTGAATCAAGTGGAAAAATTACTGAAATTAGTCTTGCTGATCTATTACCACTTGGTGAGTGCATATGAAACCATTTATTGCTATAATGAAACTGCCTTCTTTGCCTTAATAAATGTGTGATCATTTGTAATTTTGTAGCTTTCATAGATAGACATAATTAAAAAAAAAAGAGACAGGCATTCAAATTTAATGACTTATTACAGTTAGAATTTATTAATTTCCTTGTTTGTATTTAATTTAAAATACCAGCTATGGTTACCTTTGATATCAACTCATTGCTGAATGATATTGATTATCATTCAGTCATCTCATTGTCGGTTAAAGACGTAGCAAGTTTGAATCTATTGTTATATTCCCTTTTATAGAGGACTTGGATTTGACTTCGAGTTCAAGTGATGATAGTGATGATGATGAAGATGAAGTTTGCATCAATGAAGACCTTGTTCAGAAAAGCTTGCTGATGACCCCACAAGATGGAGTACTAGGTGCATGGGAGAAGCACACAAAGGTAATTTTTTTCACAATTGTTGGAATATATGGGATGTTAAATATTAAGTTTCATGTTTCCTGTGTTGATTATAATCCTAATGTGTTGCTTTCAAGGAGTTATAGTCAACAATTTGACTTGGGTATCAGGGAAGGGTACCCCTCTCAAGAATTCTCCCCATTTCTTGTTCCCAACTTCCAAGAATTTTTTCAGGAATTCTGGAAAAACACATATTGGCTATAATATGTCATATTTTTAGCTGAGTTAATAGCCACTAAATAGACCTTCACTTCCTGTTTTCAACTGGCAGGGAAATTTGTATGAACTGATAGACTCTATTGTTGGGAACAACTGCACTGTCACTCCTTTAATCTCCTAGGTGTCAGCATAATACAATAAAAAAATGGCATTCTATGCCTGCAGGAAATACAAATTGTTTAGAATGACACACATTATTTGCTCACAATGTTATAAATCTGACATGATATTGGTTGCATTATACAAAAATCACATCCAAGATACATTAAGATGTATGACAGAAGCCAAGCCAAAATGATATCACAGTTATGAAGGTCATAATGACATTCAACCTGCTCTGAACTAAGTTTGATCCTCTTTTAAATAAGATAAAATTTGCTAGCGTTAGAGAGCGAATGCTTTATAATACTACCATGGTATTGAATAAGTTGACTATTAGAATTCTGGGAATTGATCCAGGAATTTGCTATATTCAGCTTCGGATAAGTAAAAATTCTGCTAAGAAACACTTGCGATTCTTAGTGGCTACAATAATTTCTCATGGCCAACATATGATCATTAAAGGGGAATTTTAGGGCCTTGATACTGAATCAGCTGACTTTTATGCAATGTTCCAATCATAGCTAATCAGATGTCATTTTTGTGTTTGTGACCAGACACAAAATTGTTGCCAAAATGATAGTTTTATGTTATGGAATCAGTTTTGGAAATTTTCACATGCACCTCATTTACTCTGATTTTCACCTTTGTTTTGGGAGTGCAGGCATTACATGACATGAAAGATATTTTCTCCCCATTTTCCCCTCAAACAATCAGTATCAATGACTGTATTGGATGAAATATATTTGACATGTTTTTCCCTGAAATAATCACTTGAAAATCATCCCTGGGTGTTATAAGCGAAGGCGATTCGTTACATAGACTGAAGTCTTCCCTGATGCTCTCTGCTGTGACAAAATTTTACCCTTGATTTAGAGGTTCTATCACCCATTTCCAAAATGTTTTCACTCATGTTTATGATACTGTGGTTTAGTTATTAAAAAAAACCTGTATTATTGTTAAAGTGGTTCTAGAGTCAATGTAAATTTTTTTGATTGCTGGGGATTTTCATTAGTGGCAATAACTGATGATTGCCATGTAATGGTTATTTTCATTTAGCGGAATAGTTGGCTGTCGTTGGCTAGCCTCTATGAGTTGAGCTGAATAAATGAACAATGTGGGCGTTTCTTTACAGTTATCTGCTCAGCCTCATCTGTACGTGAGATGGATTATGCACTCATGAATAGTGGCTTTTTGCTATTTCAATACATTGTTTTCGTTCATGTATGAACCTCTTCAAAAGAATCAGCCCTTTTCAATTCATTATAAAAGTTATTTTATGAAACGTTTTATTGAGGTATTAAATATTGAATATTTGATCCAAACTTTGACACTTGAAGTGCCAAAGCGGTCATTTTGACCATTTTGGAAATTTCATCGTCTAACTCTCCCATAATACTTAATGTAATATTTTGTTATTTTGTAACTTTTAATGCATATTAGTTGCACCTATTTGTATAATTTCTTTTGACGATAGGTGGAATAGTTTGCAAAATATTTACGGGCATACCTATAAGTGCCAAAGCTGTCATTTTGACCGCATCTCTAATTATCAAAAAAGTATCCTTTGTTTATATTTTTAATGTCTTACTCGGCTACATCGTGTCATCAATACTACATAGTTGTACACGAGAAGGGGGTCACCAAAAAACCTATGACGGGTAACGAGGGGGACGGGTTCATTCAAAGGAACGTATCTGTAAAATGCACCAGTTTATGTATAAGTTACTCAGCGACATCCTGCTGTTAGCGGGGTTGATTGGAGTGACCGCAAATATTTGTCGACCGGACCGGTGGTCCGATACAAATTTTGAAATGAGGATGTTACTAAAGTTTAATGACTTTTAAAGTAAAAGTTGAATAAATTTTTCTTGAATTTGAAGTTAGTTTTTATTTTCTCCCAAATGCAAAAAAATTGCTTTTAAATGTAACTTTTTAAAAGTTTCTTAAAAGTAACTGAGAAAATTAGTTTTAACATCAAAGTTACTTTTTTTAACTTTAACTTTAATCGGTTACTTTTTCAGAAAAGTAACTCTTAACTTTAACTAGTTACTTTTTACAGAGATTAACTTTAATCGGTTAATTGTTTTTGATAACTTTCCCAACTATGCCCATGATGATATGTGGACTCAATAAGATTTTTTCTGTAATATATCCCAGTAAAATGGAAGTACACCTTATATGCCATCAGATATGGTAATAAAAAATTGAAAAAGGTTTAGGTGGTGGAGTGCATTTTGTTTTAAATGATTATTCATTGTGCTGAACAGCATTTATTAATTATCCCTAAGCCTCTTATTGAGAATATGCAAGTTATGAGGTTGGAGAAAAATGTATTTTTGTCGTAGAAAACATAAGTGCTGCTGATTTAAATGAAGGAATTGTTGGAATGCATGTAGTAAGTAGAATGTTTAAGTTATTTGATGTACATATTTATTTATTTTCTCACAGGGCATTGGATCACTCCTCATGAGTAAAATGGGCTACATTATTGGCACTGGACTTGGTAAGAGGGGTGAGGGTCGTCTCGAACCAGTGCCTGCTGTTGTTCTTCCCACTGGAAAGTCACTAGGTTCGTGTTTAATTCATTAAACATGTAAATGTTATGCCCTCATATGAATCATGGCAATCAAAACAAAATTTTAAATTTATCATTGTGAACAAGGGTGTGGAAAATGGTTCCACTCTTGGTGCTATCACGTTTCTCTTGGGAATGAAACCACCATGGGAGGAAATTCGTTCTATGGAAAGGGGAAATGGGCATAAACATTGCATTATCTACAGCTAGTCTTGATTTGCATTCATGGGAATCTCATTTGGAACCCGGAGAAAGTTGTATCCTTCATGGCTGATTTACTAATGGAAAATATTTAAACTATGCCAACAACAACCAGTGAATGTTAGGAGGGAGAAAACGGTGGCTGATAAACTTGGCTATGCAGCAGTCAAGAGGCTGATGCACTCATAGCAGGCATGAGGCTCAGGGTCTAGAAAGCACCCTGTCCAGCCTCCTGATTGGTTACTACCTTCCCCTTTATCACTGGCCCCTCACCTTTGGCCCACTCTCAGTTGCAAAGATAAATTTAACAGATATTAGCTCAGCTCATAAAATCAATCAATTATCAAGAATTTATTTTCATTAGTTGGCTCATTTCTCAATATTGATGAACTCCCAAGCCCCTATGATTGTTTGCATGTCTTGACTGGTGTATTAGTAACTGTTTTCAAAGGGTTGTGAGCCCGAATATGTACAAAACTTAAAGGATATTCAGTGTAGAAGCCTCTGGTTGGATATTATTTGATTATCTGAGCTATACTTACCTTAGAGGCAAATCAGTTTTTGGATATGTATAATGTTTCAGTACTCCCTTCTTTCAGATCATTGCATGGAAATGAAGGAGCAAGGGTGGGAGACTGATCCCACAAAGGCAGGTGGAGCTGGTATGAAGAAGTCAAGGAAAAAATGGAGGAGAGGTAAAGGCGGAGGGCATAGGAAAGGACAGAAGAATAGAGAGAAAAGTGGACTCCAGGCAATACCGGACACAAATGTGTTTGATTTCATTAATTCCCATATATCACACAGGAAGGGTAAGTTGCTTAGGAGAATAAATTGCTCACTTATTGCTTCTTACTGTTCTAATTTGAATGCGATGCTTGAATTATTTCAATGCTGACTGAAGAAATATCATTGATCCGTGGTTTGGTAGTTGCCAGAGGTGGGGAAAAACGGGTTAATGACCTAATAAGCTACCGGTAGCTTTCTGCTGGCTCTTTGTCCGGTAGCTGCCATGATAGAGAATACTGATGGGAGCAATTAGCGTATTGAAGCATCTTTTCTCCAGAAAGTTCCATAGCTTCGAGTTAGGCCTACCATACACGTTCAGTTTGGTCTCAAGGTCTGGACTGTACAGTCCTGGACTGAAGGAAGAACTGAGTGTGTGGCGATTCCTTGAGGCGGATCGTCGGCCGGACGGCCGTATGGGAAACCAATGAGGTCCGGCCTCAAGGTCGCTTGGCCTTGAGACGGAACTGTACGTGTATGTTGAATCCCGCAGTCCTAATCGCTAAGAACATTTTTCCTAATCGCTAGAACACACACTGTCACTGCCATTGCCTCAATATCTTCAATAGTTGACATGCCGAGCACTAAACGTACACCTTCGAACAGAGCTACCGCGTGACTGGTTTGCATATACGGTACATGTGGGGGGAGAACACGGCTCCGGCCAAACTGTGCAGTTCCGGCCTCAAGGCCAAGCCTTGAGGCCGGGACGGTACGTGTATGGTAGGCCTTAGAGAATAGACCCCCATGAAGCCGTTAAGCTAGGCAGATATTCAAATTACACCATGCACAAGGCATATTGCCAGTACAGATATGCATTAACAATGCCCTAGGAGAAGTGTTTTTTGTTTCATGATGATGGAAGATTCTTAAATAATAACACTTTTTATCTTTAAAGTATTTCCGACTCAAAAGCCATAACAAATCTTTCAGGTTCAGCACAATCTATTACTTCGAGAAAACCTCACTATAAATAATAGTTAGGTAAATACTCCGACTGCCGATCATTGCCATCATGGATGTTTCGCAGCTATTGTGGGTGAACGCGAAGAAATGAACTCAAAGTGGCAATTCAGGCGTGCACAGTCCGTCACACGTATAGATAAGCTGAACAAAATAGCCGTGGAGACATGCACATGTTTTTCTTTGTCTCGGAGAGGATAGCTCACAAAAAGCAATACTGGTTTGGCAGTCGCTGCATATCGAGAGAGCCTCATCACTCCATCTGGAACAATTTCACATCGTTTTCAGCAGATCCAAGTTTTACGCGCATCAACTTTTTAACTAGCCCCATCACCAAAATTTTTATGCGGCTACGCAACGAAACTTGCGGAATGCACATACTCCTTGTGAAAAACCATTTCATCCCCCTAATTGTAGAAAAGCAGTACTATGAACTACAAATGTCAATCTTTCTCATATTTCTTCAATTTTTTATATGGACTGTAAGATTCTTTTCATTTAATCAATCGTATTTTATAAATGCTTCAAAGGTTCAATGCTATGAAACTAGGGCAAGCAAAAACCATTCAGGGCTGACTAGAATCATTCAAGATCATTCATGATGCTTGGATCTGAGTCTCTGACTACTTTGAAGCATACACCTAAACTAGGTTGCTATGACCAGTGAAGTCCAATCTCATCCTACCCGGTGAAGAATTCTTTTTCTTAAGTTTGATTTCTGTTGACACACAGGAGACAGGAAGCCTTCAGAAAATAAGAATGGACCCCCTCTCTCGGCTCGCCTTTCGATCGAAAGTTGCCATAAGCTTCGAGTGACCGGTCTACGTTTGGAGGAGGATATCAAGAGAGCTGAAAGGGAGCTATCGAAATTGAAAGACTCCTTGCAGAGGCATGGGAACAAACCTTCACTGTGGCCAGGTAAATTTTTGTTCCATTGATTTAACATGAAATTAATAATACAGGGTGATTACAAAAGAATGCGTTGGTTTCAAAGATCAGTAATTTTCAAATGGTACGAGCTACAGAGCTGCACGACCTCTTAAAATGACCGGTTAAAATGACCTCTACTTCTTTCGGTTACTACTAGGAAGCACTATTTGCCAAGGTAAGAGCTTTTATCACTCAGTTATTGTTTTTGCAAGCTTCACGATGGCAGCAGCTCAACAAAAGTTGTTTTGTGTGTAGCAGTATGTGAAAAGTGAGTCTGCTACAATGGTGCAACATTGATCCACTGCACAAAACAAACATCTTATGCTGGTACATACTGCCTACTAACAGCAGGGAATTGAAAGCACGCATAACTTTTGCTGTGGAGACAGTAACTGGTTACATTCTTCACAGAGTGTGGGAGGAATTTGAATATCAACTTGACATTGTTCGGGTTACTGAATGAGGACATATTGTAAATTTATGATTTTTTTTCCAACAAAACTAGAGAATGTAATGGTCTTTTTAAGAGGTCACGCAGCTCTGTATCTCGTACCATTTGAAAAATACAGATCTTTGAAACCAACACATTCTTTTGTAATCACCCTGTATATTATCAGTTCCGAGCCAGAGGCCTGTCCCAATTCCTTCAATATGTATTTACGAATTTGTATGTACTAAATTTGTGAAATAAATTGATACTCCCAATTTACATATCATATGTTTTCAAAAATGTGTGTTAGTATCGCAGGCCCATAAAAGGCCCAGGTTTATCTGCATAAAATCAAATGAAGTAAAGCTAAAACTTATAACAAAGCACAAGGATGGTTTCATGAGGATGGAAACTGTAAATAATAGTAATTAAGTTGTAAGGAATAACAGAATTTAATTAATGTAATGAAAATGTTCTGAATTATTACATTACCTCTTAAAAGATACTGGTCTAAAATTAAGAATTCTAAATTAATGCCACTATTGATAATTCAAATATGTGCCTACTTCTAAATCTTCTTAACGGTTATTAAATAATACATGGGCAAATATTGTGCTGGTTCAGCTAGTGTCATATAAAAGGTCACTTTAAATTTTGTGAAGAAAGAAGAAGTTTGGTGGAACTCATACGGAAATCAAAATACATATTTGAGTTGGGCCCATGTGAAAATCAGCCACAATAACCAACTTACTTTTTCAGATTACACATGAATTCACTTGATTGATTCCATTAAAATAATTATTTTCACTCCGAACAGATTCCTCTCCTGCTACTTCATCAAGCCAAAGCTTGAACCCTCAAGTGGCTAGGCTACGCAAAGCTGTGGCTGTCAAGGAAGCAGAATTAGCTAAACTTAAAGAGGAAGAAGTTGGTGTTTCTATGGAGCAAGGGAGGCGGAGTGCTCACAAGAAACTCACAATTTTCTGAACTCTGTGGATTCTTATGTAGCGCATGACTGAACGTTACTGAACGACTGAACAGTAGATGAACGTTTGGATTTCTTCCAAAGTGTTAGTGTGGAATCTTACTGCCTCCAGCTATAAATTGAATTTGCACAAAGTGTTTTGTGTATTTCATGAGACAAACCCTTATGCATTTGAACATCTTACGAGAAGAGTCTCTGTTATGAATGAAGAGTTGAAAATTTCTCAATTCTTTAGACTCTTTATGAAGTGTTAAATTAAGAGAAAAGGCCTTCATTGTTAATGAATTGAATTATTTATTTTATGTAGAGTGATGAAATAGCTCTGTGTAAATATACTTTTGTATTTATCGACTGGAATTCTGAAACATTTGAATCTACATAGGTATGTGTTAATATGGAACCATTTCGAGAATTATGCCTGTGATACAGTATTACATTAGAGATGCCTCATTTGTTTACACATGCCATGTAGAAATGCTTCCAGTTTTGGAAGAGTGAGTAAAGACAAGGAATATGCACCATAACTTACATTTATTATCAGCTCTATTGAATGTCAGTGAGGTAGAAATATGTATTGTGCATTCTACAAAAATTTTATTATTAGTTATATTCTGCTTGATATGTGAAATTGTCTTTCTTTAATGCTATTTGTGACCACACATGCAGAATCAACTGTCCTTTACTTTTTTTTACTTTACTCAAATTAGCTTTGTCTTAACTTTTTAAATTTCTTCATGATTCTGATATGTTAGCCTATTATTGGTAGATTTGAGTTACTTCCATTTGAGAATTATTAGTGCTTCTGCTGTAGTATTAAATAACTTCTAGGTTATTGCTAACATTGCATGAAGTGGATCATTTTAACTTCTTGTACTCTAAGACACTCTAGAAAAATGTAAACTGACTGAAGTGGAGGAAACTACAGTGGACCCCCGGTTAAGAAAGTTAGTCCATTCTGAAGGATTGTTCATTAAGTGATTTCTTTATAGAATGAACCAATATATAACCAGATGTCACAAAGTGTTTCCCATTTGCAAAAGTGTGAGTCATCAAATCTTGTCGAAAGTCAAAGTTGTCTTTTCAGGCTGAAAATATCGACTAAAATCCATGACTCGAGTAAAGTCGAGGTGAAAAAAATGACTTAATATCCTTGTTTTGCAAAAACAATGAACCATTTAGGGTGCATGGATGAATATCAGGAAGCATAGAAGCTGGGCTATTCCCGATTTGGTGACAAGTCAGCATGTTTTGGTTTCATCTCATTATTGGTTCAATATTCAGAATATTTAAATCCATTTTTCCCATAGTTGTTTTCACCAATGGCATGTACAAAATATGCAACATATTGATCAATATGAAAGATTCAAGGCTTCCCTGACGAATGGTTCTGGTGAATTCTCGGTTTTCCCTCTCGGTTAATGTCTGCATGACGGCCGATGTTTCGACAGAAGACTTTCCTATCATCCTCAGGGCTGCTGATGCTCTGCGTTATCTGGTATACAGCTCCGGTTCTTTATGGACTCTCCTTTATCTTGGTCATTCCTGATTGGCTACCTTTTTTTGTAAGTTAAAAAGCGTGTAAAATACAGAGTTATTAGGGCTCAAAATGCTTGGGACAAAGGATGATCGAAGATACATATAAACTAGCACATTTATTTCAATAATATATTGGCAGAAAACGTGTAGAATTCTCAGGATTGAGCATGCCAACCACTACACTATAGTCAAATTTCTGGCACTCCTAGGAGATTAGTAGCTTGGAACAAACTGATTGAGAATCATTGGTTGGGTCAATTATAGGCCCAGGCAACGACCAGGGTGGTCATCAGATCTTATGCATTCATTACTCCTCTTCACTATTTCTCATACACAAAACAAACCATCTTTCTTGAGAAGGGAACAAAATACATAAGTCACCAGCATCAATGCAAATAATTTATAACTTCAATTGTTGATGATTTCCACGTATGTTAGGTAAGTGTCCCACATTCCCATTAATTCATTCCCACAATAGGAATTGGTTTCCCGCAATCCCCTTTACACCATTAGTAATTCAGTAATTATTCAATTCCCATGACGTGGAGGTGTTTCTTCATTCGGTAATGGTGTGTTAATAGCCCTACCATTGTTCACAATGCACTTCTATCTAATGATGGAAGCTTTTTCCATGATTAGAGTTAGGTCCATCAATGAACCTACTAGCTTGCCTCAGGCTTTGCGATGATTGCAAGATCTCAAGGTGTTGAGCTGTAGCCTACTCCTTGATTTTAAGCAACATTACAATGGCTGTAATTGGTACATTTGGCTCTAGGTATAGGCCAATAGGGTTGCAGTGAGCTCCCTTTTTCATTTGCTCATCAGCTATTTCATTGCTGCTAATATAACCTTCTCGTCCAGGTACCCTGAAGAGCTCAAATTTAGCTTAAATGTTGAGGTTCTCCCAACATTCTAGCAAGTCTTGATTGATTGATTTATTCACCATAAAAGGACAAGATTACACTTGTATGGGTTTCGTCAACTTTTACAAATAAAAATTTCACATAAAAACAAGAAAAAATTCTACAAATAAATTTCTCACAAAGTTATATTACATAAAGAGCAGAAAAAAATATTATAAACATTGTTATGACTTTTTATCTCTCTTTGTACTCCTGAAAGCTGTAAAAAGCCTTTTTTACAAAATAATCTTAAAAAATATTCTTGAACTTTTTTTTATAGGCTACCTATGCATTGCTTTTCCTTCTGAAGGAAGTTTATTAAATAATATTTTCCAGAAAATTCTGGGATGATGTACACCGTGGAGTTTAAGAGCTTTCACTGCTGCTTAGCTGTCCATGAATATGTGTTTAGGGCCTATCCATAACTTATTTGCCCACTCCTCTATTTGTATAACTATATTCCGAGTATGGGCTAAGCCTAAATAACATTTAAAAATCATACCGTCTGGGGCTAGCCTTTAGCTTCCTATACTTCCTTCAAGGAAAATAAGACAAGAATTTACTGAAATAAAAGTAAAACACCCTGCATGAAAATTTAAAAAGAGGAAAGTGTGAAGGAAGTTCCTTTAACACAGCAGCACTAGATAAATAAACACTAAGTTATGCATAAAATATTACCCCTAGGGTTGAAGGTGGTAGCTGTATCCTATCTCCAAGCAACTAGTCTTACCAAGATAAAGTCAGGTTTGCTGACTCATATATTTATTTGCTACTAGTTTCTTTTATACATAAGTCTATATGCGCACCTTAGGCATAGATTTACCTATTCATCACAAGAATTTGGCAAATTATGAGTATAATAGCTACCTATTTTCTGTATCAGACTGATATAATTAGTTGCAGTGGATAAAAAAAACATCTTTGTCGTTCAACAATTCTTATTACATTTTTTGCTCAATACTACTCAAAACAAAAACATACGAAGGTCGATATTTGTTTTCGCATCGTAAATACGGAAATCAAAGGCGGAGAAATGTATTGATGAGTGCCCGGAATCTGCATATATTCTCAATTATCAGTGAATATGTGGATGAATTTGACTCGGAAAGTGATAATAATGAGAGATTTTGTTGTTAATCGGTCGCGGTGTATGATGCTGTAATTCAGAATTGATGCGCCTCTATTGTTCGTTAAAATCTTAGTGAAATGTTACACGAAGTTTTATTAGCCTTGTCGGGTTTTCCGGGGAGTTTATTCGTTGAATATGACAACCGAATACAGGTATGCATTTCTGGTAGTTGCTGGCTTGAAACATTTTATAAAACTTCACATCACTTAATTTTTCGGAATTTATTTAAGGTTGCGGACTCAGTGACGTATATACTCGATTCCGACAAGACGTTATTGAATAGAATTTTGTGTGTTGCTTCCGAGTATAAAGCACTAAAGAGTTTTGTGGACAGTCAGAATAACTTCTACTTCTCCACTCTGAGTGAGTAAGAACAAGAATCTTGCTTAGATTGCTGTGTTCCCTGGTGAAAATAAACCCTGACGGACAGTGTGACAGAAGCGTGAACACTGTGCATAGAATGTGACCAGAGCGTGATTAGTGTGATAACAATGTGAATATAGTGTGCCAAAAGCGTGCAGAAAGCGTAATAGACAGTGTGACGGCACAGTGTGTGGACATTGGGTGAACAGTGTTCGTACACTGTACGCACAGTATGAGGACACCGTGAATACAGTGTGAGGACACTGTGACTAATACACTTGCACAGTGTGCTGCAAATTGTGGTCACGCTGGCCATCACGCTTTAAAGGGAGCACATTGTGCGTACACTGTGACTAATACCCTTGTACAGTGTGGAGCACATTGTGGACACACTGTCCATCACGCTTTAAAGGGAGCACAGTGTGCACACACTGTTAGATTGTTATTGGGGGGGCCTTCGTCAGGAGCCCGGGCACTTAGACCTTTCTTGGTCCATTGTGCCAACCCCATGCCTGTCTGCCACTTGCAGACAGGGGACAAGAGCACCACGGTAGAGGTATAGAGGATTGACCTCCTCCGCCTCGCCCCAGTACCTGGGATGGAGGGTGTACTCCCTCTAACTCTCCCGGTCTGGGTATATCTCCCACCGGCCTCCCGGTGGTCTGGAGGGAGTAGTATCCTCTCCATCCACGCCTGGTGCAGGTATGGAGGAGGGTCACCCATCCAACCTCTGTCCGGGCCCAACGTTGCTTAACTTCGGTGTTCTGATGGGAACCGGTGTTTCAACATGGCTAGGCCCTTGCCCGCACACACTGTGACTAATACACTTGCACAGTGTGCAGCACATTATTATCACACTGTTTGTCACGGTTTATTTTCACCAGGGTTGCAATAAGTTGTTTGTGTTATTTAGTACTCAGTAAGAATTTAACCTTCCATTATCTTTTGATACTTAGCTTAAGGTTAAGTTGTGAATGGCAAATAGTTTTCTGTTATTGAATCTTGGAAACCCAATTGCAGGGGATGAATGCAACCCAAACGGATCTGGCCAGCAGTGCCCAGGAATGTACCTGCAAGCTTTTTGTGATGGGCTGATGGAAGTAACCGAGTCTTACAATCAAGAGTTGATTGATCTAGAACTGGAAATCCTCAATGACCCATGTTTATCACTGACTCATATTTTGAGTAAAGTGGAAAAGCATTCTTGTGTACTGCAAACTTTGAATTCCATCGTTAAGGAGGTTAATGTTTTTATTATTATCGAATCTAAATCTGTTATCATTTATTTGGATGCTAAGGGTTTGTATTATTCACAACTGATGTCAAATACTAATTTTAATGGCTTATGTTGGCACTTGAACATTTTTATAGTCACAGAATAAGTAACTTTCAATGTCATATGTTTAATTGGTCAGTGGCAATAGCTATTTAGGCGTGCAACTCCATGTAACTAATTTATATTCATGGATGGTTTTAATGCAGTTATGTTTTAAGTCTGGAGTTGGCATATTTTAAAAATACAATGTCACTTGTTATAAGACAATGATTTAAACATTTACTGCCTGGTGTGGTATAATTACAGCTATTTTGTCACATTACTTATGCTTTCCCACCTTTATCTAGATTAAGAAAAATAATGTTCGGGGTTGTTATCTATTGGAATTCCTTCACCGGCGTTCAAAGTCTGGTGTTGTGGAGGTCAAGGAAGCAATGAAACGGTTAGTGCATTATTAATTACTGTCTCTTTGTTTCTGGATATATATAACATCGTACTTTTCTTGGATATGATTTGCTTTATTAACATTTTACATAATAATTGTTAACATTCCAAATTTCTTCAAATTTTTTCTTTTAAGTTTTTCACTTGCAATTGTGCAATTGCCTTCATGCAGTTCACTTGCTACTTACTATTCTGTTGTGATGATGCTCACTGAGTGGAGCTCACTCTATGGAATATTTGTGGAAACTTTGGGTGTCAAGATCCTCAGCTAAAAATTTCTCCCTTGAAACTCGGCTGATTATGGACTGAAACTCCACTGAATGTGTGAAAACTGGCTTTAAACCACCTTGCAACTGGACTGCACTGCTTTGACCTCAACAAGAAAAACTGCGGTCAACTGAAACTCCACTGCAATACTCCCTTGCTATTCCATTAAAATAGAACTGCTTCTCTCTTGCTGCATGAGTGCTCCACTGCCACTGAACTAGACAGTTGGCTCAGGCCAGGCCATCCTTTAAACTCCACTGCCACCTTGTCACAACATTTTATTGCCTTGCCAATCAGCTGCTGCAGCATTTCGGTATCCCCACTCCCAGCCAGGGATGTTATCTGGAAGTGCACTTTACATTTAGTTACGGACCTGGGAGGCACCCAAACTCTGAGTGCAAGCCTCAGCATTGAAGGCGACCCAACCCTTCACCGTGGGTAGTTGATGGCACCAACTGACCAGTCACACTATAATTTATAACATCTAAAAGTTAAACATAAATTGCAAAATTATGCTCGTCTTTGTGTTGCACTAGTCACGCTGATGAAAATGGTTTTTTCTTCGCAGTTATAGGATAGATAATAACCATTTTACATGCTATAGTAATATAATTACATGCATTAAACTGGCTTGGTTTACTATAGCATGTAAAATGGTTAATATTTATCGTATAACTGCAATGAAAAAAAAAATTCATCAGCGTGACTAGTGCAACATAGAGACGAACATAATTTTGCGATTTGTTTAACTTAATTGATTATGCGAGATAGATACAATATAGTTAGGTAGATACAAGGTAGGATAATTAAATATACTAAGGCATGCCATCGCGTAGTAGTAACATTCATAGTCTTTAATATGTTAATTTTCATTTTTTATTTTGAGAGGGCAGGGAAGAGTAAGTGGAGAGAGCAAGGGAGTTTCAGGGGAGTGGGCAATGGAGTTGCAGTGTTGTGGGCAAGGGAATTTTATTGTAGACTTCAAGGGAGTTTCATTGGAGAGAGCAAAGGAGTGCCAGCTCATTATATATTTTCAAAGGTGTGTGGATTATGTGCCAGTGCAGTTGCAAGGCATTTTATTGCACAGCTTATCTGCTGCCACCCCACTTCCAAACTCCCTTGGTTTTGTTTCAATTTCAAGGGTGTTTCAGCCCTGTTTCAGTTTAGTTTCAAGGGAGAAATTTTTACTTGTGGAGTTGGTCTTCATTCATTCTTTCTGGAAACAGTTTCAATATTCCAGTGTTAAAACAAACATTTTCTGCCAATTATTTCAGTTAATTCCTCTGAAAAATTGATAAATTAAATGTAACAGAAGACTTGGTCCATGACATATCTCTCAGAAAAATGTAAAAAAAGATATTCGCTGTGAGTGGCACTGGCACTTTTAGGATAACTTGTCAGTGTTGCTCACAGCAATGTTCATTTATTTTATTTATTTATTTAAATATTCATGGGAATTCTCCCATTTACAAATGTAAAACTATCCAATAAATGTTTCATACAATTCAAAAATATAAATACAGTCCCAATGTACAAATGTATGCAACCAAACATCAAGACACGTTGCATGCACCCCCTCCCTCCAATACATTTACAATTTCTTATAACATCTAGATTGCAATATAATTACATGTATAAAATTACTAATGCATTACATTATTACAGTAAAATATGGAGGCGTTTTTCTTCATTTCAATCGTGTGTGATAAAAAATATCAATCACTCCCAAAAATTCATTGCCCGTTCTGTGAAATCTTTCTATGGTAAAGGTTTTTCCATAACTTGTTCTGTGGTAACAGCAATGAAATATAGGAAATTCTTTCTCACTCTATGCTGGAACAGTTAAACTAACCATACTTACAATTTTCTAACAATTTATATTTGTGATAATCAGGGTTGGGCACAAATCACCTAATATTGATTCGAGTCATGAATCACAAATCTTTGAAGAAAATTAGTTTCGAAGCACGAATCACGATTCACTGCTGGAAATTTGATTCAAATCTCGCATGTGATTTTTCCTTTAAATATGATTTGTGCGGTTCACGAATCATAGTGTTATTGCAGAATGACAATAACACTAAGTAATGGTCACATTCTGAACATTGCTCCCATAATTGGGAACCTATACCAATTTTTTCGCCTGTTAATTAACACTTGTGTAGATACAGTGTGGATTAACTGAATATCATAAATTACCATTTCTTATGTGCATCTACATAATACCCTGCAAGCCACGGTAAATGTGTGTGGCAGGGGGTGAATTCTCACCAAAAATGCACTACATATCATGCATGAAAAAGGATTAGTAATAATATTCTAGTCTAAATCTCACTATTAAAAAAAATAAATATAGCAAAGTAAGCATGCAAAATCATGCTGTTAGTTGGGTTACCTTCAAGTCCTTATACCAACATGCAGCTACCTATGATATACATTGATTCACTTGTATTGGACTTATTTACCGCTATTCATAACCCTAATTGTACGAGGAAAAAAGGACATTAAGAATCTGTCAGTTTGGCAATCAATTTCTCTAATTTGGTGATTATGGTCCAGTCTACCATAGTAAGTTGGGGTTCGCAAAATATTTTTAACATCATCACTGAAAATATTATCTTGGAATTTATTTAGGAGATGAAGTCTACATTTCTATCTGCGATCTGACAATGATTCCCACTTTAATTCATTTAATGGACTGGTTATGCTAAAATAGTTATCGTACCATCCCTTTACAAATCATGCCGATCTTCACTGCACACATTCAAGTTCATTATTTAGACCGATTTCGTAGGGATCCCATACACTGGCAGCATATTCCAAATCTTGCCGATCTTTGCGGCACACGTTCAAGTTCATTATTTAGACTGATTTCGTAGGGATCCCATACACTGGCAGCATATTCCAAATGAGGTCTAACAAGGGAAAAGTAGCTGATTTCTCGTACATGATCGTCACATTTACCCAGTACTTTTTTGATGAATCCCAGTTACGATTAGCTTGACCCATTATTTCACGTATGTGTTTACCCCAGGAAAGATCATGTGTCAGTCTTATTCCAAAATATGTTATGGATTCCACGTTTGCTAATTCATTATTACTTATTTTGTAAGTGCTAGGAGGAGAACAATTCTTTTTCCAAAAATTCATTTTTACACATTTAAAAAAATTTAATTCTAACTGCCATGTATCACACCATTTTGCAATTGCTTGTAGGTCATCATTTAAATGTTCTTTATCATTTGGGCATAGAATTTCTCTGTAGACTACTGCATCATCGGCAAATAGACGAAGCTTACTTTTGACCACATTATTGATATCATTTATGTACAGATGGAACAGGAGTGCACCTATCACACTACCTTGTGGGGCACTTGAAGTGACTTCAATTGCCAGGGAGGTAATACTGTCCAAAACAACTCTTTGAACCCGATCATTTAGGAAATGATTTATTCATGATATAATGTTACTGTCTAACCCATAAGATTTTAATTACAAAATTAGCTTGCTATGAGACACCTTATCAAAAGCTTTCTTGAAATCAAGGAATATAGCATCCACTGGAATATTATTTTCGCCAGAAACTAAAATATTAGTTATTATTAAAAATATTAGGAAAAGAGATCAAGTTAAGTTTCACATGATCTACTCTTTCAGAAGCCATGCTGAACATTGGAATGTAATTTTCATTCACCTTTTGTGAAATCAGTAATATTAATTCGTGATTCGTCAGTGAATCGTGAGCTGTATCACAAAAATTCGGCTCACGAATCACCTCAACTAAAAAAAAAAGAGTCGACACACGGATCACGAATCATTAAAAAAAATGATCCGAATCACGAATCACAAATCCCAGTTTGTGATTTGCGAATCATGATTCGTGATCCATGAAGACGAATCATGCCCATCCCTGGTGATAATTAATAATCTTGTGTAAAAACAAAAGATCTGCAATTTTGTGTCTGCATTTTAGGGAATCTATGTTCAGCATGTTTTGTATCTCAATATAATTTGTATCTATATAGTTAATTTTACACTTTTGTGTTATATACCTCAAGAACTTGTGCTGACATCTTTCGGGTTGCATCCGCATTCATGCCAAAAATACAAACAGTTTCGACAGCTGTCCTGCTGGCATCTTCAGATGAATAATGTTGAGAAAGCTTTTTCTTCTGCTTTATATGGGCAAAATTTGGGCGTCAAATGTGCACCGGTGTTGTGGCCTATCGTGGTGCTGTATTTGTTTTGAGCGGGACACTGATGCTCCGTACAGGGGGTATCTGTCTTCTCTGTTAAAATTGTTTGGAGTTTTATGGATCTCGATGGCTTCCCTAATTAATAATTATCCTCGGGACTTATCATAAGTATCCTCGGGAAGATACTTCCCGAGGATAATTAGGGAAGCTATCGAGATCCATAAAACTCCAAACAATTTTAACAGAAGAGATGGATACTCCCTATACAGAGCATGGAAACAGAGCATCGGTGCACTGCGCAAAACATATGCAGCACCACGATAGGCAGGGCCGTCCCTGCGGATTGAGGGGCCTTCTGTAAACGTAAGTCAGGGGCCCCCTTAACTTTGCATTCCCTTATTGATATAGTAGTATCTTTTAAGCATATTTCATGGAAAGAAGGAAATTAACCGACAAACTGGCAATTGATTTCAAGACATTTACATGTTTACTAGAGAGAGAGAGATTGTGTGGGTGGGCGAGGGCCTTCTGGAGCCCTCCTGGCACTCATCCCTTTAGTCCATTGTGCCATCCCACGTTTAACCTGCCAGCCACTTGCAGACAGGGGACAAGAGCATCACGGTAGAGGTATGAAGGAGGGGCCACCCCCAACCTTCCCGGTACAGGTATGGAGGGAGTCCTCCCTCCTACCTTCCCAGTCTGGGTATATGTATCTCCCTCCGGCCTCCCGTTATAGGTCTGGAGGGAGTGTCACCCCTCCATCCACCCTGGTAGAGGCATGGAAGAGGGCCACCCATCCAAGTCCGTCCAGGCCCAACGTTGCTTAACTTCAGTGATCTGACAGGGACCAGTGTGTCAACGTGGCTAGGCCCTTGCCCAATATGTTTACTAAGTAGTAGGTAATTTCAGGTAATAGGCAGGTTTCCCCATGCCATCTGAAAGAGGCACGGGGCGGGCGGGAAGCCCATAAGTGTGGGGCCCAGTGCAGTGGCATCTGTCGCACTACCCTAGGGATGGCACTGACGATAGGCCCCAACACCAGTGCAGATTTGATGCCAAAAATTCTCCTGTATAAAGCGGAAGAAAAAGCTTTCTCGACATTTTTCACCTGAAGATGCCAGGAGGGCAGCTGGCGAAACTGTTGTATTTTAAACATGAACGTGGCCCCAACCCGAAAGATGCCAGCCACTACATTGCATCACCGCGGAAACTTGAGACTGGACATAACTGATGCATATTCCAAATGAGAATGTACAAGAGCACAGAATAAATACTTCATGTTAGCAAAGGGTTAATAATTGGTATGCAAAAATATGACCACAATCCCTTTCTCTCTTTCAGTATAATGAGGAACTGCCATGCTGTTTTCTTTCATCAACTCTCCAGTTGGCTCTTGTATGGACAGCTGATAGACTTTCACAATGAATTCATCATACTGAGCAAAAATGATCTTGAATTCTCCATGTCATCCTCCATTCCAGACAGTGATGCAAGTCCAGGAAATGCTGCTCTGGATGATAAACAGTTTGTACGGACTTTTGTAAATAATTTTTTAAATGTATGACATCATTGTGTATTCGTGGTGTGCTGGTTGTGATGTGGTTTCCTTTCTTTTCCATAGAGTGAGGGAACCCAGCTTTCACATTTTGACTATGCAATTCGTCAAGATATGCTCCCTACATATATTCCTTTTTCTGTCATTAACAAAATATTGTATGTGGGCAACACAATTGTGATGTGTGGCAATGACCCGAAAGAAAATTGTGGTATGTTATCTTATGCTGTTATTGTGTATGAGATTATCTTTATATGTGTTTTTGCCATTTTTCTTGTGGTTTCATTGAGGATGTCTACATTTCTTTTTAGGAGCTCAAATATCATTGCATAGGAGTGAAACTTCAATATGTGGAGATAAGGAAACTTATTTTTTGAAGAAAATATGCAAACTGAAGGAAATGGAAACATTCAGTGTCTTAGAATTGGAGAGTGTTGTGGATGAAATAAAGACTTGTGTTACAGAGGTGAGCATGTTGGAGCTTGGCACATGAGCATGCATTTACATATATCAGTTGTCCTGTTTCGTACTTAGTGTTTTCCTATGCTCTCCCAAGTTTTAGGTTGTTATCTAAGCTGTACAGTTGTTTAATTTTTATGTTCACTGAAATACATAATAATATAATACATATTTAACCCTTTCACTACTATGCACGCATATATGTGATTTAAAGTGCAGGAGTTTAAATACCAACACAAAAGTTTGTGCGCTACAGTGAGTGCTCTCTGGGATGAAGCTTAGCAGTGAAAAGGTTAATAATAATAATGGATGAAGGAAAGGGTTTTGGGGATGTGAAGTCCCATACTTCTCTCCTTCCTCCATGGGAACATTCCCCTTTATTCTAAATCATGGTTTACAGTATTGTTTAAGGTTCCTACAAGACATTTAATCCCTTTTGAATTTATACATTGTTCAGTATTTTCTTAGATATTTGAAGTTGTACAAACTTCATTATTGAATCAAAATTTCTGATATTTATAATTGGTGATTATGTTCATTTGCACAAGTTTTAATGCCACAGATCAGCTTGTGCCTCTTCCTTTGGTGTCTTCTTTTTTCCTTTCTGCTTCAAGCTGCTCTGCTTCTTCTTCTACTCTCTCTTTCTCTTCTTCCCTTCCTCTTATTTCCTTCATCCATTCCTCTTGTTCTCCTTCTGCTTCCCTTCAGGTGTCCCCTCAGTATTGCTCTGCATAGGAAGGCCACACATGCAGTGAAATTTTGCTGGCCCTGGTGGCAGTGGGGTAAAATCCTTGCCTGCCAACCAAAGGGTCATGGGTTTGAATCCCTCTTGGGTAGGATTTTCATCTCCCAGGGCTGGTTGGGTGCTCGTCCATAGTTAGCTGTCAAAATGCTTGAAGTAAATGACCCTTGAGACCTTTTTCAGGATAATGTACATTAAATAAAAATAACATTAAAATAGAACTTGCAGTTCCACCCATTGACTTACAACTGAACATGCAAAATATCCAATGAAGGGAAGCAGTGAAATATTTCATACAGAGATCACTTTTTCAGTTCGATTAGTCCTTGTCTTTACATCATGTGCTATAAGGTGAAATTTTAAATTATTACTGTTTTTTTCATCTTGAGAAGAGTTACTATTCTTTAGTTTAGACATTTTGTTAACATCATGGGCTTTTATAGTAGCTGTATAGAGGAGCATTTTGTCCATGTTAAGCTACATCAAGATGTATTTTGCTTAGAATTGTGTGTATATTTTTGTGCATGAGTTGGAAAAGGCTATTTTGAACCTATATAGCTAACGTTGGATGATTTTTCCTCCACAATTTACTGTTAAGCTGGTGATATTATCAAATTCTAGCCTGTTTTACTTTTAACACTTTCTTTATCTCACTTCAATGAAAACTACATATATCATGGGGGAATCATTTTGCTTTGCTGACAATGACCTCCACAAATTTGATAATCAACACCAAGTGACAATGCATCCAATGCATATACATATATGTACAATTAAATCAACCATAGTGTTTGATTAATCTGCGTGTTAGCATGTTATTCTTTCTTACATATCAGACAAATATGGAAATTTTATTAAAATTCATCGTAGTGAAATGAAATTTGGTCAAATTTTTCAATTTTTCTGGTCTCTTTTATGTACATAATTACCAAGTGAATTTTCTTTATTTTTCTTGATGGTCTATACAATTATTTCTTCATTTAATTCGTTTTCAATGTTATTACTATTGCAGCATCTATGGAGCTTGGCAATGAAAGAGGCCCAGCTTAATGTGCAGTTTCGTCTCATGAAAGACTACTTTCTATTGGGACGAGGGGAACTCTTTAATGAGTTTATTCATCAGTCTGAGTATATTCTCTCAAGGCCAGTGAATTCATCAATGTGTCGGGGTATGTGTATTTCCTTTCCAAGATATCTTTGACACCATTTAACCTTCACTTAGGGTTGCCAATCATCTGGAATTTCTCCGGACAGTCCGGATTTTGACGCCTTTGTCCAGAAAGTGGAATTGTCTCATTCCGGACGGCACTTTGTCCGGAATTCGCGAAAAAGTCACATTTGTGCTACATTTTAATGAATTGAAGAGTATTTATTATCATTTAGTAATATTTATTGTTCATCTAAGTATAATAATATCTAAAAATTTACAAATTGCATAACGTTAAACTGGATTTAAGTTTTTACAACTTTAAACTGTATTTTTATCTTTCCAACATTTTTTAAAACGGAGCGTGCTTGTATGTGTTTCATATTAAAAGTAAACGAAATCCTAGAATTAAATTGTTAGCTGTGCTATTATTATTTATAATTATAGTATGAGTTGATCCCAGTTTCCAATCCAACGATATATCCAAGTACATAATTGAATCTTTAAATTATGTGTCTGGCTGTTTTGAAGGGTCCAAAAGGGTCCAAAAAATGTTCCCCTTGTACGCAGGAATTCCAGTTGAACCAAGTTGGTAACCCTACCTTCACTGTGTATGTGTAGTACATAATTTAAGAAAGTACGCATTTTGTGAGCTGCTCTTGGAATGCAGTGGTATTTTGCTGAACAGAAATGTATCGTGGGAGTTATTTTCTACCTTATGAAGGAACAGCCAGCCATTTCAGGGGCTGAGGTTTGAGTTGTAATTCAAGCTGTAATCAATAAGGAAAGGGAAAATGCCTAATCACGTGAGGGTTTCCATAATATTGATGTACACTCATGCAGGCAATTTATGGGTAAACATTCCAAATAATATGACATTCCCATGCATTAAAAGGAGATGCCTTGAGATAGTAGCTGCTATCCTATCATTTTTTGTGAATTCTATGCTGTATGTTGAGGTGGCTTCTTGTTGCCTTTATATGCATTTTAGAACTCTGGCCGATTCTTATGATATCCTTTAATATCATATGGATCACCCTTATTTAGTATACTGTGTAAACTCGATAGATAGGGCCCTCTGGGTGTTAAAAAAATACAGGGAGTATTCTTGATACTCCGTGAATTTATATATGATATATTTCGTGAATGCGAAATTACGTACGTTACTCTCGTGATTGGGAGATTCTTTTGTTTTGTTTGTCAGAAAGAAAGTTGAAATGAAAGAAAATTACGCTATATATAACATTTATTCATTGAAATCATTAGTAAAAATGGCTAACCTATGAACAATTGGTCGATGGTAACTAAGATTTTCAGCTTTACAATGTTAATTTTATATTTCTTGTGTTATTAACGTCTAACTCACGTTCTCAGGTCTCTCTAGACACCTCAATCACTAAAATCGACCATCTCGTTCTGGAGATACAACTGAACTGAGCACGTTCTGTGCCCACACTAGCCCAAATTTAGACCCCCATGCACAGCGCTGTGACGTCACCTCACAACCCCCCTTCCACTCACGACAAACCATTTCCGGTAGTCGACAAAACGGGCTATCCAGTCATAGTTTTAGATATTCTGTAATCCTTATAGTTTTTGCACATGAGGCCCTCGAAAGTACACAAATATTGACTGCGGCAAAACCTTGCATAATGCTAAGAACGAACTATAAGGTGTTCATTCGCATTTACATGAAAAATCACTCTTTCTATCAACTTATTGTATTAACAATTTAAATGCCATGCAACCAATTCCATTCTATCCATGTACACTTTTGTAGCTAAAAGCAATATTTTCATGATATTACTTTTGACAAGTCAACCATATTAAGGTCGACCATACATTGGTTCTGTATTCAGTCGACTACGTGGTCTGCCGACCTTACCCTCATCCACTGCAGCCAAATTATGTCCGATTAGCCATCTGACCAATCAGATCCAACAGATGCGATTCTTGCCACTTTCTGTCACTTTCGTTAGGATCATCGGCGTATCTAGAAGCGTCTGAAGGTACCCAAGATGAGTGTTTCTGTCAAGCTCTTGCCGGTTAGACCTGATGACCTGCCAAGAGTGGCTTACTGAGAAAACAGGGGCACACCAACAATTAGAATCGTCTTGTAAGTAAAAAAAAGTTTGTCTTTCTTTAAAAAAATTATTTTGCTCTTTGTCTCAATTTTTACCTGCACCTTTTGTATGGGTCACCATTTTAACACACAAAATTAGGAGATGAAACATGTTTTTTAAATTTTTATTTGTGCTTGAGTCACTGATTTTATTTGATATTTTTAATGGAAAGACACTTGAATGATACGCAAACTGATGCATCCTTGAAGGTATACGCTAGATATTTATTCAACAATGCCATACACCAATATGAAATCATCATCAGCTTGTTTGGTTATGATGTTTTTGTCTAACTATTATTTGTCTCTGGCAAATATCATCTAATGAATCAATGAATATATTTATTAGTCTTGATGAAGATCTCTTTTTACTCCCTTCATATTAACTCATACTGTCTGTCTGCTTGTCTGTGTACGTACAAACCCATTTCCCCTCATCCAATCCATCTGAAATTTGGTCCATAGACTCCTTATGACCAACGATTAATTTTAACTAACCCACACACAAACACAAATACACACTGACTTAATTATACATATTAAAATTTATTTGTATGAAAATGAAAGAGCATTTAAGGCCCGTTATCTGCCTATCCTTTTAAGCAACTGGTAGCCCAGGGGTAAGGTAGTGGACTATGGAGTGGAAGGTGTGGTGTTCGATTCTCTGCTGGAGAAATTATTTTTCTAATTTTTTTCATAGCCGTTTTCACTTACATCTTTAGAAATTTTGTTTTTATCATCGCATAACTCTCTAAAATTTTTTCTTGCAATATTTTACTCTTTTTAATAATAATAAACACTTTGTTGTTATTCCACACTTTATTGGAAACAAAACGACCCGGGTTTCAGCATATCATGCCATCATCAGGTACAAACAGTTGGGTGGCTTACACTTATATAGGTAATGACCATATGTTCCCCTCCCAGTCACCTTTCCTTTACGTCACACTACCATCCCTCCACAACTCTCAACCTTAATTTGCTCATGCTTTTAAACCTTTTTGGGAGTCTATTTCTTCATCCCCCCCTTACTTTGTTGTTTTCTTATGCAAGCAATCCCAAGGCCACCCCCACCCCACCCTCCTTCAAAAAACAGCCTTGTCCGTTACTTATGCTCCCCAACCTCCTCCCCTGTTTTCAAATCCCCCCCCTCCACCCACGAATACCTATATAAGTGTAAGCCACCCAACTGTTTGTACCTGATGATGGCATGATATGCTGAAACCCGGGTCGTTTTGTTTCCAATAAAGTGTGGAATAACAACCAAGTGTTTATTATTATTAAAATGAAGGAGTTCCACAGAGTAATGCCGGAGACAGTGTCTTATAATATTTTACTCGCTAATTATTCATTAATGACGGCGATCAAAGCTAACACTGAGCCCTTGGACGTTGTGGGAGATGGACCCTGGTGAGCCAACAACTGTGATTATTGCTATTGAATATTCAACAATGAATATAAATGTCATATCGAATTACTAATGTTCCTAATGGTTGTCGAATGTATGAATAATTTGAAATATCAGTGAAGACAGAATGATTTCCTTTCACAAATTAAATTTATTAGCAATGTGATAATACAATATTTAATGGCAAAGATACCATAAAACAATGAAAAAAATATAATAAAATGCACTGAGAATATGTGACATTAAAACATGACGTAATGCATGTGAAAATAAAGGGAGTATAATAAAAACTTAGTTTTTATGAGGTTATTTTTATTTTTCCTTTCAGAGATCAACACATGTTTTTCTGTAGCAGCTTCCAAGATCCTGATGGAGGATGACCCTTCCATAGAGAAGTTTCAGTTTACCTTTCCAGAAAATAATACTAGCATTCAGGAGGGGAAGACTGCTCCTGGTTAGTAGTCTTTTGTAGACTTCATCCTTGCTTTAACATTCTTTTAGTGCAGTTTTTAATCTTTGCTATAAAATATCTGCATAAGCCCTGCAATGGGGAGGGACATCCCCTTGCATATGGGCTCTGCTCCCCTCATGTACCTCTCTCTTTCACACCAATCCATCCTCCTTCCAAGTTGAAAGGAGTAATGCCGTGTGCCATGCGCTTTAAAAAGCTTAAAGGAGTCGAATTTCCACATTGTGGTAATGGACGTATGCATGGTCCCTGAGATGCATTTCCTCATTATACATGAATATATGAATATTTTGTCGGATGATTTAGATATCTAAAGCGGGAGCATAAGGTTGTGGCTTCTATCACTCCATCTGGCAATCTTTCATCGCAGTTGATGCTATAGCCACCATGGCATATAACGTGGTGCAAAGTGAATACAATATTTCGTGTTATTTCTAATAAAAATCGTGTTCTTTCTAATAAAAACTATAATTCGTGTTATTCTTGTGAAAACTATTTAAATCGTGTAAAAATTCACATTATGGTAAATACGATAAATGTAGGCTTCTACTCATAAATCACTATGAATATATATAGATATATATTTGGCTTTATTAAACTGGCTCATGAAACAAAGAGTTCAGTGCACGCAGAGAAATAGTTATGTATTTTCAAGCAAGATTTTAGTAGGTTATGAGAAAAAAAACCTCTGAAGAATCCTTATTGATTTTAGTTAGGAAAAGATGGTTATCTAGGACTTTGTCAGGCACCTTTTCATGATTAATTAGATAATATTTGAGTAGGGAAATTCATCTGTGAACAGGAACATTTCTGCTGCAGGAGAAAGTGTCATGCATTTCACTAGTTATGGCTATGGCTGTTGAAGGAAAAATTAGATTTGTGATTCTTCATTTTGGCCTTAGTTATGTTTGATTAGGATTATCCTGAATTTCATTTGGTTTTGCAAATATGTACCTTGATTTATTAAAATTTTCAATTAATACTGTTCTGTATTGTCTTATATGTTGTGATCCGTGAAATTCACAATATCGCGAAATAATGCAAAATACCACAAAATCGGTAAATAAAACGAAATTTTGTCTTCCTCGACAATTTTACGTGAATTATCGATAAAATCCCAAATGTTTTGAGTCAAAATCGATTATACCATAGTCTTTCATTGTTTAACGCTGCTGGAGTTCATTCGCGCTATCTCATTATGATCCAAAGGCCGATAACTTGCTTTTTCACTAACATATCGCATTCGCGTAATGTATATCGTGCACTGAACTATATTGTAATCCCCATCCCTTCCTTAGGTTTAGCAAAAGAAAAATTACTCAAATTTTAATAATTCAAGTTCCACACAAACAACACCTCTCACACTAATTTTATAATCTCCTGCGGTGCACTACTTTGTGAATATGTGAAAAGACCGGTTGTGGTGAGCTCCGCTTTCCGGAACGGTGCCGTATCTCAGCTCCTTCGGCACTGCCATTCCCCCCTAGACGTAATGTCTCCGCTGGAATTCGCTGTTAAATTAACCACGGACTCTCACTTTGATTACCATTTATCAATCCTCAAATTCTCGTAAATATCTAGAATGACGTGCTTTCTTTCCTGAAGAATTAGATATTCTGAATCAATAATATGCTGAAATAAATTTAACTAAAATAACACGGCCACGGAACAGCGGAAATATAAGCTCACGCGTCCGGAACGCATCGATGCTGAGCAGTTTCCGGTGACTCACCGTAATGCAGTAGACATCGTCATTGATTAACTTGTTGTAGGAAAACCGTTTCTCATGGATGCGGACGATCCGCGCTCCGCATTACATGCGCGGACCACTAAAAATGAAATGACTAGGAAACTAAAGCAGTTAAATTTTAAAAGAATATTAGTAATGCGGAGATGTCGTTCTCTTCCTTAAAAATAATAAAGTGCACCAATCAAATATTTTGGCCATGATGAGATGACGACCGTTTCATCGTTCTTCTAGTTTTTTGCATGTTTTTCTTTACTCTTTCAACTGTAGAAGCTAAACGTTTACATTTAACTACTTTTCAATGAATGCATTTTGTAGTCAAATTAACAAAGAGCAAAGCCATATATTGCACGACTCTATGGAGCTCTGGCGGAATTTCATGCAAATGCTTAAAGTTCAGCGTTCTACCTTTTTTGTGCCGATAGTAAGTTCCATTGGCAGTAATGGAAGCTTTCACATGAACGCGGACCGTCCACACGCGGTGGAGCCATCCGTGTGGCTCCTCCGTGCCGCAGTCCATCTGCATGAGTACGGGCCACAGAGACACATGACAAATGAACGTGGACGGCTTGTGCGGATGAAGCAGGTTGTAGTTTGTTGTGAGAGCTATAGACACTATTTCTCTGTCTAAGATCTCTGAGCCACTATAGGATGCACCCAAAACCGCCTTGGGCGGACATTTTTTTTCCGTTCTTTCATATTATGGGATATACCAATTCCTTCGATTACACTAGGTTGCTTGACGTCCTTCCAGCTTGGCAACCTCAAAACAACTGTGATTGCGTCCTAAGTGGACACACGGACATATGTCGTGCTCGCCAATGTGAAAGGATGAAACGCTCTCCGCGCACGTACGGCGAATCGTCCGCGTCCATGTGAAACGGGCCTACCTAATGTAGCAATTTTGTAGACTTAAACATGGCCACTGGCTGGGAATCGAAGCGCTAGCTAGAAGGGGGGAAGGAAGAGAGGGGGTGCTACTTATTAGTGGACGGATCGTCGTATATTCGGCGCTCCACTGTACTTCAATGCATATACAAATCATTTCGACACACCCCCAGTTCAAGTTTCGTTGTTTCCGATTTTGTTTAGTTATGCGTGCTTCTTTCTCTGCCTTTCTTGACCAATTGCGATTGGCATCAGCTGTAATCAATAGTAAACGATTTTGTTGCATCTACTTGCTACCTTTCTTCCCTTGGCACCTTTTATTGCTCATTCTATAATATTAACACAACTTGAACTATTTCTTTCATTTGGTTTTATCATAAAATTAGTAGAATCAAAATTTTATCAAATATGCTATGTAAAATGCTTAATAAAAGTATATCTATTCATAAAACGTGTACCAAAAAAATAAAATACCTAGAAATGTACAAAAAATTATTAAATTATAAGATTAGATTAGATTGTTGTTGGGGGGGCCTTCGTCAGGAGCCCGGGCACTTAGACCTTTCTTGGTCCATTGTGCCAACCCCATGCCTGTCTGCCACTTGCAGACAGGGGACAAGAGCACCTCGGTAGAGGTATGGAGGATTAGCCTCCCCCTGCCTCACCCCAGTACCAGGTATAGAGGATGTCCTCCCTCCAACCGGCCCGGTATGGCCTGGCCTGGCCTCTCAGGCCTGCCGGTATAGGTATGGAGGGAGTATCATCTCTCCATCCATGCCTGGTTGAGGTATGGAGGAGGGTCACCCATCCAACCACCGTCCGGGCCCAACGTTGCTTAACTTCGGTGTTCTGATGGGAACTGGTGTTTCAACGTGGCTAGGCCCTTGCCCTATTAAATTATAATGTAACCACCAAGATATTCTATAACACCGAAGTCCCATAGTCTTAAAATGAGATTTAGTGAAAAATAAAACCACTTTCACGGATCTCTACTTATATGTCTTTATTCATATATTTATCTAGATAATGGATGGAGTCGCCTTTCCTTGACCTATCGTCCCAGCTGGCCTATAGTAATTCTTTTCACTCCAATTGTGCTTCAAAACTACAATGCCTTGTTTTGTTTCTTAATTCGTATCAAGAAGATTCAGATGGACTTGAACAGTGTGTGGCGAGATCACATGACACTTAAAACCAGAGGGTAAGATGCTGATAATTTATTACTAATGTGATTTATTTTCTGATTTCAGTAAATTTCTTCTTTGCCTACTTGGAAGCTTGTTAAAACATGAAATCCAAATGAAATGATTTTATTTTGGGAAAAAATCTAACTTATTTTGTAAGAGTTTTCTTTATGTTTCTTCAGAATGAAGTCTTCAGTTTTACAAGTTCTATGATATAATGAAAGATTGAATATTATTCATGATAATACATATGCTTAGTGTAAATATAGCTCTCCCAAAAATGAAAAGGAAAACTTTGTCTTTTTCCACCAATTTATTTTACGGTACGACTAGTTTTGATGCAGCGATGACCTGATGATGACACCGCTGTGTTGAAACTAGTTGTGGCGTTAAATAAGTTGGTGGAATAAGAAAAGTCTATGCCCTACTCATGGTAATAAAAGTTTAAAAATTTTTCGTTTTGCATGTCTCTGTCGAAAATAATTAATAACTGCCATGTTTTTATTTTTAAAAGTGAGAAAAAAATATATTTTAGTTATATGTTTAGTTCATGCATAAAAAAATTATTTACGTCATATCTCAATTTTTCACTCCTGCATTTGCTTCTTAGATCCGAAATTGTGCTCTAGAAGCTGAGTTTAGTGTGATATATTTTAAAACATTCCTCTAAACGCAGGCCCACATTGCAGTCTGGGCACCAGTAAACAGTATCTCTCCTTTTCCCTCTAGCGGAACACACTTGGCATCTCCTTTGAGGCCTGGACTTCTTCGAGGTCGGTGGTATCTTTTCAATGAAGTGCCACTCGACTAAACGGCGTGGTGATGGGTTTATGGGTGGTCTCCGGGCAGTCGAAGGGTGGGGAATAGTTCCGTATTTTTCAAGGAGCTGTTGAACTAGTCCATGGCGAAAGTTCAGATGGTCTACCTTATTTTGATAGCTATTGTATATTATTAGTTCATTATGTACGGAAACATTCAATAACCACCTGAATAATTTTATATACCACTTCTTAATTTTTTTACATTCTAATAAGTACGGCTGTAGCTTTTGGTCTTTCAAATCTACTCCTCCCATCCCCGTATTGTATTCTAGAATGCACTCAGATTTGGATTTCCCATCCTTAAAACAAAAGGCATTGCTGTGAAAGGTTGAAATAAATGACACTGGTTTTTTATCCTTCCATTTCAAGACCATAATATTGTTACATACTTTTGAAATATGCTCTCCATTCCTCAGTTTTGCAGCTTTTACCTCCTTTGGAACATTTTTTCTAGACAACCGTAAAGTTCCGGCAACATTTGTTCGGCGATTCAAGAAAAATTTTGCTAAATCAGGTGAATTATAATAATTGTCTAACCACAATGAATAGCCTTTTCCAAATAGAGGTTGCACTAACTTTATTACTATTGCAGATGTTTTGAGTCCATCAGGAGTTTCAGTAACTGATAATGTTGAACAAGCACCTGAATAAACAATAAAACTCCTCAAATAGCTGGTATCTGACTCACAAAGTTCAAAGGTTTTTATGCAAAATTTTGATGCCTTCAAAGGGATATATTGTTTGAATGACAGCCGTCTTTTCCATATTGTGAGGGATTCATCAACTGCAATATTTTCCTTAGGAGAATATATACTCGGAGATTTATTCTTCAAATAATCAATAACGGGTTGAATTTTGAAAATAATTTTGTTTCCATATAATGATGAAGCTCAGCGTTATCAACAAAATGCAAAAATTTAGATATGCTTTCAAACCTGTCCTGAGACATAGTTTTGGGGAAAATTTCCATTTCCAGAAGTGGATTTAGTGAAAAATACGAGAGAATACTCGGTTTCTGCACAACACCCATCAACATTATCAGTCCTAAATAAACATAAATCTCTCCAACATCTACAGGTTTCCATTGATTCTGTCGTGATCGCGAAGTCAATGTATGACTTGCTAAGTACCTACATATCTGCGTATCTGTTGGCCTCGAGAACAATTTTTTCAATTAGATTTCTATCAAAAATATTTGTAAAGGACTCAAGAATATTATTCACAAATACTTTTGGTCCACTTTCGCCACAAAATGGAATTTTTTTAGGAATGCTGTCCTCATCAAAATCAGCCCATACCTAAGAGGAATGACAATCATCACTACTTTTTGGTATCTCACTTGAACTTGCACTACCAGATTCTATGCTCCCTACATTTTCTTCATCCACATTTTCCACTAAATTTTCTCTTTCTCTTTCACTAAAAAATAACTTACTCCCCTTCGATTGCATTGGGAGTTTTTCACAAGGCCTCTTATCCTTCTCCTTCTCACGAAAGAAAGCTAGCAACTGAGAGTGAAGGGCCTCGAGGTCTTTTGATCACCCATCTCACAAGACTAAACAAAGGGGAAGGAGGATGAATGCATGGCTCCAGAGAAGTGAGATATAGGGCTCATCTCATGAAAGCAAGATGGACAGAAACCAGACGACAAAGCATATATAAGCGGACCATTCGAGTCGATTCGGACTGACTTATTAGCTTTGTTTTGCTTACAGAGGGCCTTTTTGTGTTGCCCAAAGCAGTGATTAGGAAGAATTATCTTCCAGGAGGCCAAGGGCAGCCACAGATAAGCAGAAATCACGTTGATGGTATTAAAAAAAATATAAACCCAGGGAGAGCAGCACGACGTACCACGTACTGAGAACCGCACGGAGGGGTTAATGGGTTTTTTATGATACTTTGATTTCTCAAATTTCGGGGATGCCCATGATATCTAAGAAACCTAATGCTATTTGCTGGGAGTAAAGGATTGAACACTGCAGCTTCCACTTGGTAAATTAATTTTTACCAAAAAAATGTATGTACTATGTGAGGAGAAAAATTTAGATTAACCCTTTGGCTCCCAGTGGGCTAAATGCTCAGCTTTTGTTGCTTGTGGAAAACTGTCTCAGGATAGCCTGAGCCTGCATTTTTATTCATATTATTACAAATTGGTTGATTTTAAATTAAATCAAAATGTATTCTATATTCATCAATTTTCACTATTCATTTCCTGAATCTACTCCTTATCTTTGAAAAATTTAATGACTGCCATGTTAAAAGCTACCCTAAAATAGCCTCGGCAGTCTCGACACACCAAACTTGGAATTTGTGGGCAGTGAAAGGGCTATACTTACTTTGGAAAGCTTCCGTCGTCTTTATTTTTATGGATGATTTCTCTATAAAAAATGATTTTTTTATGTAGTTAAATGTTTCTAATTGAATGTTTGCTACTAGGTATTAGGTTTCAATTTAAGACACATTACTCTTTACCGTTATTAAAATACTGATTTTGAGAAAATGAAATTTATATGTATAATTATGTAATTCAGTCATATTGTAAATGAAGTGGAAAGTAGTCATGTGACCAAATTTCATGCTGATGCTATGTTGCTTAAATGTGATGTATTATGCAATCATTTAATTATTGTATGCTAAAATGATCATGCAATCAACTCATGACCTTTTATGCTATGTTTTAACCATACTTTAGTTAATATGATCCCCAAATCTTATTACTCCTGGATATTTTTCAGCATTTGTCGCAGTAATCCAGTGGTTTGGCAGTTAAGGAACTGCTTAATGTTTATGATAAACAACTTACAGTATTATTTGCAAGTAGATGTTTTGGAAAGCCAGTATGCTGCTCTTCAAAATGTAGTGCAACAGTCAAAAGACTTTGAGGTCATTTGTAAGGCACATACAAAATTCCAAGCTAACATAATGAGTCAGACTTTCCTTTTCATGGGACCTGAAGCTAGTGTGAGTATATGTCTTATATTTTTATGCATTTTGATAGTATCTCTCACTTAGCTCTTATGTAAATGTAGTATGTATGTGTATTTGCCATAGCAATTTTATAGCAAACTTTTAATTAGATTGATAGCTTTATAAATATAAGCAGTATGTTCAGTTTTAATTAAAATTGAATACCTAGTTGAATTATATTTTTTCTTTTGTGAAGAATATTTTTGCTATCATGATTGTTTTCAATTCCTTATGGTCTGGAGACTTCGTAAATGTAATGCCTCAATTATTTTTACTGTAATATTCTTTAAAATTGTTTTATGTAGTTCAGAGGGAGTATTTCCCCTGTATTTCATAATAATGCGTGTTATGGAAAATTTTATTTTTCTATATGATATGGGTGTGTAATGCACATGATATGAATTAGTCAGTCCAGGGAAATTATGGGAAAGGGATGGTGCATATATTTATCAAAAGCTTCATTCTTGAATGAGAAAGAATTTATTCACTATAATCAATTTATGATTCTAAAGTACCTTAACCTATAAATGCCTGCTCTGATACAAATGCATTAAGTAGTATTTTGCCATCAATTATAAATTGATTGTGATATTAATAAAATTGGGATAATGTTATCTCTTATTAATTTAAATTTTCTTATTTCATAGTTTAGTTACCTACCTTTAGTTTGCTCCAGCTTGTTGCATTCAATATAAGTCCTCAGATAATATTGAAAGTACATTGAAAATTTCAGAAAAGTAACATTTGGTATCAGGGTTCTGAAGTTAACTTGTATTCTTGTATGTAATTAAAGAGGGATTACTCTATTTTGACTTCCTAATCCATGTATAGGTTGTTTACAATCCATGAGCACACAACAGTCATATTCAACAGTCCCTATGAAAGTCATATTCAGCAGTGGTATTTTTAGTTTTTTTCACATTTTATTTAAGCTGACACTGTTTTTGTTGCTTTGCATGGAATGATTGCTCAAATTGTGTAAAATATATGTTGCCAATTTTTTTTCTTTCTGAGACTGATATAAATCCTATGTTCTATCTTCTCATCAACATTTTGGGAATGAAAAAAAAAGATGCGGGGTGTTGGGCAGGTGGATGCTGCATCAGCTAAAATTGGAAATCCTGTAAGTAACAATGAGTGATTGCATGTTGGGTTTGTTTTTATTAAAATAATTTCTATGTTGAACAAGATTTAGCCAGTACATCGTCATTGTTTTACTGTAGACTTTGGCCAATTACTCAATTTTGCCCTCAGTGCTCTAGCAACAATTGGGTATTTTCCAAGTATTTCAAACTATCGATATCCTGATTCTGTTACTTGAACTTATTGCATAGGCTAAAAGTTTTCTTATCAAATTGTATGAATTTCGGTTTTAATAGCAAAGAAAGTCGGAGGTTACGAATGCTCCAGAGCACACTCAAAAAACAACCGAATGACTGGTGACTTCATTTTCGCTGTTTATATTTGGACCCAGGCGTTTCCTTATTCTTACGGTGGAAGCAAGTGCGGCAAAATTAGTTTTGGACGTTTTCCGGTTCCTTGATATGCCTTTAAATGGCATCTAATTAAGGGATATCAATGGTGTTTTGTGCCACAATGTACAAATACATCAGTGAAGATACCGAACAAGAAATTTATTCACGCAATCACGACATTGAATGTTTGAAATTTCTTTTTTGGATTCCTCAATGTCCACCTGCACAATGTATGTTGTACGTCGCACTTTGTGTTCTGGATATATTCTTGCAATGACTGTGCACAGTGGTCCATCTCTCTTCATTTGGATGTATCCTATAGCATTATCACCGTAACTCTCACGAGAAGCTTTATAATATAACAGCACTTATATTAAACTTTGAATAGACATACAAGAGATAAGAATCTATATTTAGGCATTTCTATAGCTGAGAATCCACTTCTAGAAACCTATACAAAGAATCACTAATTAATAAATCACAAATTATTGTCTTAAGTGTGTTGAGTATTGGCAGCACAAACATTTGGCTAGTACTGTGTTATGTTGATATGTTATTAAGATACTGTTTGTTTACTGTTGCATGGATGGGTATGGACTTTGAGAAAGAAAGAAGTATCATAATGATTAAGAGTGCATTAGAAAAACAAGTAATAAAATGTATTCACCAAATACATAATTATATGCACCAAAAATGATAAACAACAGTAATGACGAATTTACAAGCAAACTTTATACTTACATTTTTTGGACTTTAGCTCCACGAATTTCGGCTGCATTAAATCGGTCGTCCTTCTTAATTAATATGCCCAACATAAAGATATGTATCCACTTTTGGTAAATGATCTGATGTGGCTTTAATAAAACTATTGTACGCCATAGTCTTTGTTTTCAATGAAAACTCTCAAAATATATACGGTCTCTTCTACAGTTCTTCACTTTCTCCCTCATATCTGTCTATCGCTCAGCGAAAATGACGTCAAGCCAATCAGATTTCGTTTCGCAGCTTCGTAAAAACATTGGAAATTTCGACTATTTTAATCTTAAATATCTCAATTAATATTGAATCAATTTTTAAACTTTTTTTCGCTCTGCACGCTTGTGTGAGTTAAAGTTACATATAAAGATCCGTGTACTAAAATTTAAAATTTTGGAAAATACCCAATTTTAAATTAATTCCAAGGCCATTCAGTCTCGGAAATGGTGTGATTATGTTGGTACAGCAGTCAGATTATTATCTGAGGGACTTGGGTATGTATCTGGGTGTCCTTAGAGCAGTGGCGGATTAAGGTTGCTGTATTGGGGTGGAGGGGATTACTACTTTCCGGGAGTCTGGGGGGTAGGGAATTCTTTATGACAGCCATTTTTCCTATTTTACCAGGAATTACAGGGGAGGGGGAGGGTGTTCCCCATGATCCGCCACTGCTTTGGATTCGACTCATTCACCAATTTTTTAAAATCACTGATTCTAAACGCAGTGATTAAGGGTAAACAATGAAGTAATTCACAGTTTTCCATTCTTCAATACGTCACTTATTTTTTCAAGTTATTGGCAATAATATGTTTAATATACTCTGAAAGAGTCAGTTCTGAGTTATCTTTGTCAAAACAGACCTCCTCTCACTGCCCACCAATCATTGCAAGTGCTGCAGAGCTCTTACAGTTCACTGCAAAGCTCTTACGAGTAAGAATGTGACAGTGAGGTGCTCTCTGATTCCTATGCAGATCACTAAATAAGTAATTAAAATGGCATGAAGTCTAGGTGATGTGTTGTTCAGGTCAGGAATAAAATTTCAAATCAGAAAAATGCTCCAATGCTGTGTTGCACAGGGAATTGCAGTTGTAAAATTCAATTTTCTTTGCAAATCCATGTTCATATGCAGAAGAATATTGAATTATACAACTGTGATATCCTGTACCACACTGGAGCATATGGTCTTCACATTCAAGTTAATAATGGTAAGAAAGTTAGTTATTAAGAAAGTAAAGGTAATTTTTAAGTGTTTTCAAAACCTATAATTTTTATGGAGGTCATGTTTGTCATGATGGAAGGCAATTTCCATTTTAGAACTGGTGCTAATCACTTAAATTTTTTGTTAGGCTCTGCATTTAAGAAAATTCAGCATTTAATGTAAAGTTTACCATCTCCCAGGTTGAAGCATTGTTAATATTTCTGTTTGATGGTAGATTTTTCAATCATTTTTTTCCCTAATCATTCTTCAAGCGTGAAGAATGCATTACACTCTTTTTCATGGCATTCATGCTTTTCACCATCTTCATTTGTATGGATACATTCATGTTTTAAGCTTTTTAAATATTGCTTAATTATGTCCTTCACAGTAATCACAGTTAAATTTATGCTTTAATAGTTATTTTATTTGAGAATTTTTTTGGACCCTGAATGAAAACTCAAAAATCAATGTGCAAAAGATTGAGTGATTGTCTGTTTTCATTGAAGAATTGCACTTTTTTCTTTTCATGAATTATGTGATGTATGTACTTCTGAGGAAATATTTTAGTGAAAAAAATATTGTTAAAAAATGGAATTTCTTATGATATGTATTCTAGATTATTCAAGTCAAGGTTTCTTTAATGTTATGTGATTTAATAATTATCTGTGCCAACCAAACTGGTATTCAGTCATTTAATAATGCATTTTGTGGTCCAGAATGTGGAGATTTTTTGTTTAGTGCTTCGTCAGAGTTTCATCATAATGTGTACAGTAGTATGCAAGTGCCAAAATGAGCACATACATACTATTGCTCCAATAAAAGAGAAAGCACCATATCCTGGTTGAGTGAATAATGCACTACAGTTGAGCACTCTTAATCCGGCACCGTCGGGACTCGAGTGATGCCGGATTAGGGATTTTGCCGGACTATGGGATGCTGTGGTAGTAACCAGTATACTTTGGGGTCTGTGATGTTTTTTATGAGGGGATTTGATAAATTATAACAAATTCAATGAGAATTGAATAAATTCTGTATAATTTAACAAATAATTTAAAAAAAATAAGAAATAAACTTTCTAAATTCACAAACACAAAATCAGTCAACCAGTAGTATGTATTGCAAAACGGCAGAGTGAAGAGAATGTGTAGAACGTATAAACATATTGCTGCACATCAAACAGTATAATGTTATTAATTGATAAATAATAGAAATAAATAACAATTTTTCATTGCTTTCAATTTTCCTTGCAATCATTATGCCACTGTGTTTAACACTAGAACGGCTGGAATTTTTACCCCCTAGGAAGGCCAACTTAGCCATTTTGGCTAAATTCCTATTTTGTCGTCATTAATGTTGTTTCTTCACCATTATGGGTTTGCAACTGTACAAATATGAGATATGAACATCTAAAAGTGTGCTTGGTACATGGATTTAATTGATAAATAAATATTATAGTAAATGTATATTAAAATAATCGATGCGTTATGTATGCAGTCTTATCTTAGGTTTTGTTGCATGTTTTCTTGCACTCCTGTTGGGGAGAGATTTTGCATTAATGGAGTAATGTGCCGATCACACTCATAATGAAGTATGTATGTACGCATATGAGATGACGAAAACTTTTTCTTACAAATATTTGGGAGGACAGTGAACTTAGTCATCTACTGCTGCCAGGGGCGAACCCAGGGGGGAATAAAGGGGATACATCCCCACCCAAAAAAATTTTGGGATTTAAGAAACAATTTTAACATCTACATGTCATCCTGATTACGTTTTTTAAATGTATAATTTCAATGGTAGTGTCTCCCCACGAATTAAATTATTGGGTTCGCCCCTGACTGCTGCACATGACAACCTTCACAAATGTAAGAAATATTCTTCACATTTTTCACAAACACTCTTACTGCATCTCTTGTATGTGCCTATATTATGATTATTCTTACAGGTAGCTCACACTTGGCAATATTTGCGCATTTCCCTACCTTTACTTTCTTCATCTGAACACTCATTTGAATCATCAGTGGGAATCTTGCACTGGCGTCGCATCATTTATCCACTGCACTAGCCACCTCCTAGATGCAACTTTAGCGCTGATTGGCGAGCAATTTGTTCAATTAACGTCACACTTATTTGCATTATAATACTCAAATGTATCAGATTTTTTCTCATTATATTTGATTTGGACGGAAGGATGCATAGAGCTTAGCAGAATCACATGATTGTTGGTTTTGTCTTGATATGCAGTGAGTGTCATATCATTGGACTTGTAAACCTTAGAAGTCTGCAAGGTTTCCTTCATATTTATCAGGGGTTTTGGAATGTATTTTCTTGCTCTATTTATATTATCTCCTAGGCTTGTTCCTACTCTTTTTAAATTCATTAGCTAGCCTTAGGAAAAGTAATTATCGGTGCTGATATTCCAACATTTCCTCACAAAAGGCCGATTATGTTTAGAAGTACAAAATTGGAGACACGCTCAGTGGCTAATATATTTTCCCAAATATGGAAACCCATTGCGCAAGGGTCAGAATCAACATCTACTGCCAAGCAATATTTCTATCCGCACGTATCAGGCTTGCTTGCCATAAATTATATAAAAATAAACAGCGTGCTTTAGATAGATACAGTTCCTCGTGTACTGAAGTGTTCGGACCAGGGCAGTAGACAGGATTGACAGTTGCCAATATCTATTCCATACAAAGGAAAAGAAAACAAACCAGTCGCTCATCAGGTGCTCTGATCCAATAGACTTCACATCAAATCTCAAGTACCACTTTTTCCCTGAACCGGTAACTAGATATCACATTCGAACAGAATTTGAGGCCTCACGTCTCAGATCATTGCTTGTCCACGGGGATGTTCTAGCACCAAACAAAACTCGAGCGTACAGAATTGTGATAAAACCCCATAGCTCTTTCCTATGTTAACACCAATTATCGTTTTTTTTATTTTACTCACGCCTCAGCTTCTGTAGACTTCTTGATGTGGAACAGTAAAGTGCGCTTCAATAAAGAGGAGCAAGGTTCTAAGGGCAGTGTCATCAACTTCTCTCTGTGCATAAGCAGTAACACCAGGCGCTTCCCGGAGCACGTTCTGGTAGGCTCTACGCTCAGGCTGTTTGGCACCAAACTCTTTTGCAAAATCCACTTTTTCCCATTAGGAGCAACCAGTTACGTGGAAGAGCATCAGCGTTACAAGTCGGATCATCTTCTGCAACTTCAGGATCATCAATGCTCTCTCCCACTTCACGATAATTACGAGCAATGACCTTTACTTTTTATTCCAGCTCCAAAGGCAATATATTTGTAGGGTATTCGTCTGTGGGTATTGGGACCGATTGACAAAGGAAGCAATAGAAATCCGGCTAAAAAATAACACCAATAGTTAGTGATACAACTTACTCACGTTTTTCTATTATCCCCGTACTTTGATACACCCTTTATTTAATACATACCTTTTTATTTATTTCTTTGCGTGGCTAACTCAGTGAAATAAAGCATGAAATTTATTTTAAACAAAAATTACCCTTTACTATATTAAATGAATTGTGTAATATTAGATTTTACAATAACTGCATGCATTTTTGTAATATATGAATCATATCACCGTTAGATCTCTGTTCACAAAATGAAGTGGGCATGAATGGTTAATGATTATAGTTCCTTTTAAAGTCACTTTTCCATTTGCCCACTATCTCTTCATCAATCAGCTTAACACTTTAAATCAACACATAAACACATTACACAAAATATATATAGTTACGAAACAGGTGGGCTGCCTTCCCTCGGAGGGCTTCTTTTGTCCTACATGACCCAGTGGCGTAGATGGGCTCCCGCTATTTCCTGGTTGAGCAGCCAGGTAGTCTCGCCTCTCTTAAACAGCTGTCCAGATTAATTTGCCATCGGGATGCACCGCGTGAATTTCTTCTAATTCTGAGCGTGAAGTAAGTTATAAAAGGAGTGCTTCGTCTCTCATTAACATTCTCGTCTCGGGACGTCTTTCCTTGCGTGTCTTGCTATTTCAGAGACTCCATGGGCACTCCCGCTTTTGACTAACTCCCATTGTTACCTCCCTTCTCCTTTCCCTGACTTCCCCTCACGTGAACCCGTAAATCCACGCTATAAGCTTCCCTGTCACCTAGCGATTTTGCTTGTTTATAAAGTGTATTGTTACCCCCTTCCACCGGGAGTGCAAAGCAAAGTAGAAATGCCCAACATGGCTGACGTCGATTGTTAATTTTGTGCCTTATGCACCACGTAGCGATATCGCCCTCAACATGGCCGTTTCACCGTTATGTTACAAGTTATTCCAGGTACGTGCTAACCAAACATGGAAACCTGCACTCTGAAAAAAGAAATGGTGAGAAGAAGGAATGACAACATCCAATCAGAGCTAGCTGACTTGACTCGCGGCCACAGGAATATACGCGAGGACAGAAGAGGCTGTGGAATTAACGCTCGACAGACGATTGAAGTGTCATCCGTCAAACATTGGCAGAAGCCAAACACCTGACCTGATGGGAATCCCGAAATCACCTCACATTTACTAGTCGAGACTTATCCAACGCTACCGCCTAGCACCGGTGGGCGGCATTGGCGGTCCAGTTGAACGCATTACTATCGTGCTTATGCACCTGCTTGCTGTTGTCACTCCACGTGTAGTCATTTTGTAACTATGAACCAAGAGAAGCATTGAATTTGCACACAGAGAACATATTTCAGCCAACACAACAGAAAACTTAAATGGAATCTAATATAATGTGATTGCGAGTAGAGTGGGATTGGAGGGGGGGGGGGAATATGGGAAAGGAGGGATGGTAGGGGGAAGGGGGGTGGATGCTCTGTAGACCACACATGTATATTAGTGCACCAGAAGCCTGAGTGCAGCTTTATTAGTCAGTAAATGAGCGCAAACTGACAAATGGCTAAGTTAGCCTTTCTAGGTAAAATTTCAAAATCAAGGAGAAATATTGAACTCATAAAAATTTTTGTTACGCCTTCTGAAAGACCATCAAAAACGATGACAAGTCACCAAAGACAAACGTTATGCGGTTACTGATTCCTAAATGGCATACAATAAAAAAACGAATTTAGCGAAAATGGCTAAGCTGGCCGTTCTAGCGTTAAAGCCCGTTTTACACGGGGCACGAAAGTGCACAACTTCAAACTACATTATTTTCTCAATCGGGCATGCAATCATTTTCGAATTAGAGCAGGGGCTATTTTGCCATCTCGCGTTCTTGCTTTTGCGCATGCGTTCTTGCAATTCACGGCTTTACACGATGAAATTTGAAATGCACGTTCGTACGTACATCTGATTGTGCAATTACGTGCTCCGTGTAAAACGATAATACGATAAACGGTAATATGATATCAGCTGATTCAATGAGCTTTGTACGCCACGCCGTCAACGCTCGCTGCTACCGGCCAGTGCTTCCATCTATGTGGCTATCCGTCGATACATCGGGAGCGATTTAGTTGGAAGCCTTGAAAGAAGATTCTTGTCCATCCTTAGTTGCCTTTTTGAACATATCTACAGTCCATCAAATTCTATAAAATATTTTAGCCTGCTCCTTTAGCATTTGGCCTAAAATACTGAGCCCTTCACTTGGACGCAGTCGAAACCACTGAATAAGTACGCAATTAAAACGGCACTTGTAGACCCTTCTTTCATGGTTTTTCTTACCGCCATCCCTTTCTTATTGTCACTTTCACAGAAAAATTTGAGGATATTCTCTTTCTGCTTCTTATTGTCATAGATTGTCGAAGATCCAACGGAGTACATATCACACGTACAGGCGCTTAACTGATGTACCGAAAACAAGTTTTTTTCAACACTTCCCCTTTTTCTGCGATAGTTAATGTTCTGTGCTTTCGCTTCACCCCCTTGCTGCTGCTATAACTGCTTACGTTAGACATAATTACGGATAAAACTATGCAGATGACAGATAGTTTTTACTTTGAGTTGCCACTAAGTATATAGCAAACATGCGCGCGCCATGTAAGACCGGTACTGTCCATCTCCGAGACGCCACACACCCGCGTCTCGGCAACGACACAATATGTCTTCAATTTGCCGAATAAAGAACTTCGTTGCACAAAACAATTTATGGACAACAATGTATGCAAAAAATCTTCCAATACTCGCTCTTTAATGGGAGAATTTTTGTTGAGAGTGGGACCATCAGAATATTAATAGATGTTGAAATGGACAGAGCCACACGATAAGGATGTTATTTGTTTGGTTGTTTTATAGTAATTTCTCATTTATGTGGTACTTATTACATAACGGTTGAAAATAATGTGTCCCTTCCAGGTCCACGAATGCTTATTACATCTTTTGAGCATGGCAGAAATATTTTGTGCGGAGACTAGAGCTGATGCAGCTCATGATGAGGAGCTGAAGAAGCAGGATGAAGGCCAGGTTCAAGTTGAAGTGCACAGGAATACGAGAAGTAGTTGGGCCGATAATATGGCAGCAGAATTGGAGAGGCGTGTGGTGTTTCTCATGCAACTTCTGTCTGGTTTGAGGTCACACCCCAGTGGAATTCACCTCTCACAGCTGCTCTTGCGGCTTGACTATAATGGCTGGTTTAGCCAACGAAATAGACGGTATCCTGGAATCAGTACGGAATGATTCTTGTAACTTGTTTCTATCAAAGACAGTTATAACCCTCATGTGCAAAATGTTAGTGCCTATTATTGTGTCAAAAATATTGAGTTCAATTCATGTTCAAAGCACATTTTAATGTGCAACAATATTGGTAATATGTAGGTAAATTCAGAAGTTATAAATTGTTATTTACTTGTCCGTATTAATTCAATAATGGTTGCGTGGCAAAACCAGATTAATGAATATCTTTCAGTCATGAGTTATTTTTTGCTATTAATCTTGGAAACTCGATATTTCTAAGATATTGATGCTTTATGTAAAGTTTATGCACATTGACTTATGAAATTATGTCTGTGTCAAAAGCTGTTATCTTTTTATACTCATCTGATGCTGGATTTTATGATTTACATGTTAGTGATGTATGTCCAACTTGATCACATAATGTTTTTACTGTACATAAAGTCGATCAGTTTAATTGCAGTGTCAATAATTATGCTAAAGAAACCTTTTGGAATGTAGAACAAACTGCATAGAAAGCTATCCTGCAAAGCATTGAAGCTGTCTTGCACGATCTTCCTTGAAAAGTGACCTCATCAATTATGTGAGGTAAATTATAACTCTAAGTATATACCTACCTATGTAATTGCTTTAAGTTGACACATGGCTATGACTGGACATCTTGTCATTGCAAAACTTTTTTATTTTCACTGAGTCTAGGGTGCACGATGATTGGTGCCCAAGAGTTGCTGCAAGTTAGTGTAGGAAAGAATGAAGAAGTTAGGAATTTGAAATGTGATTGTGAGAAATGCTGTGAAAGGTGATTTTATATGTATCTTGGAATGAATGAGCTCATTTCGTGGTTCAAAATTTCTCCATATTGGAAGACTGTTCAATGTAAGTTACTCTCCTATTAAGAAAAGTAAAAATACTGACTAACTAGGTTGCCATAATTGATTTCTTGGCCATGTCAATTTCTAGTTCAAAGGTAATTGCATTGCTGATTGATTACTCTTTTCTTGATTGCATGCTAATATTAATATTTTCACGTGCACTTCATATTAGTTGATGTCAGGGCTTTATTTCTGGGAAAAAAGGTGGTGGAACTCTGTTGTCCATAAGAGTTACGAAAAAATCTAAATGACCTTTGATTGATTCATACGAGTTCAGGGAATTTACTTTGACCAAAAAAGGTGCCGGAATGCTGTTCCGCCCCGTACTGCCAGAAAAAAAGCCCTGGTTTACGTGATACTATGTTGAGCACATTGATGCTTGTTTGATTGAGGGCTTATTGTACCTGTATTTTCATGCAGTGTGGTCCTTGAAAACTTGTGCAAATCACAGTTTTGGGGCAAAATCTGCATCACTTTCCCTCAAATAATGAAGGCCTTCAAGGGTAATTCCTTTAACATTTTCAATATGCTATGGTAAAACATGTAATATTAATGCTAAAATTATACCAAAAAGTAATATTCACACAATTGACACTGTGTGCGAAAGGTTCATTGACCCAATAGTACTTTACAATAGTCATGGAATTAATTCTTTAGTTATTAGAGTTGAAAAAGAATGAGATATGTACTACCATCATAATCAAAGATAGGTAAGTTCAAATGTACTGATCACAACATTGTATTACATCTTGTAAGTTTCAGAACTGATGTCCCATCATTGGTGAGAGGGTCAGCTACCGAGACAGCAGAAGTTTGGTAATATTACCGGATTACAGTCATTTTACAATTGTATTACAAAAATGGGGAATTCGTTTTCCAATTGTATTTCAATCGTTATACTTTGTCAAATGTCCACTAGTACCTTTGTGGCATAATCATGTGCAGGGTTCTTCGGTTTAGGTCATGCATATATAGCCACCAAGGCATTAGGGAGTGGGGTAGGAGGGGGATGGCTAAGGGAGGGGCGGAGAGGGAGGGGTAAGTGGGGTTGGGAAGAAGGAGAGTGAAGCGGTGGGGGGAGGGGGAACTAAGGGTTTGAGTGGACAGAGGGCGGAAAGACATAAGACAAATGGATGCAGGGGTTGGGACTGGGTGATGATGGAGGCCTCCTTTCCTTGAGAACTCTGGATGGTGAGGGAAAGGAGGGGAGTCAGAGGTTTTTAAATGGCCAGTGCACTGCCCAAAACAGAGCACTGGAGGAGGAAATTTTTATTTTTAATTACCTAATTTTTTTGGGCCCGGGCCCCTGGGAATTTGTCCCCGTTGTCTCCCCTTGTCGCTGGCCCTGCCATTGCTGTATCATTTCCGAGGAAGGCATACATGGCGAGTCCAAATGCAGATATAAAGCGAATATATACAAGGCAAAGCCCTGAAGAAAAGACTGATTGGCCCAACTAATATGTGAATGTGGATTTCTTGAGTGCATTCCTTCTGCAAGGGTATTTATTCCTGGAGTTCATTATAGGTACTCCAGTTTCACTAGTCCTGTTGCTCTGTATTCCTCCTCCTGGTCTCACGGTGAAGAAAAGCTATTCCAGCAAAGGTCGTAGCCAGACGTTTGTGCCAACCCTCCGAATTTTTTCAAACTTGCCCCGTTTACTCCTATCCGTACATACTTACCGGACATAGTGCTACATTAGAGAATTTTTCACCAGACTACATGGGGTGGATGATCAGGTGAACTGTCCAAGTAATTCAAGGTATTTATGATGTGAAAAAAGTTAGATCAACGAACAGGGTTTCCATTTGAGTAAGATTACAAAGAAGTACCAATCCTGAGGTGTTTAAGATCTGAGTAAACAATACTGATCACGTGGGTAATATGTCATTGATTTGTTCATGCGTGAAAAAAATAATATGCATCCAGAATGGATCATTTGTTTATTGCTGAAGTAAGTAACCCATGCTAAGTATATTTGCAGTTGGTTCGACGAATCCTAGCCTACATAGGGAACCTTGGAGGATGCAATAAACCTGAGGGCCTCACTTACGTTGCCTACCACAAAATGCCAATGCCGAATATAAAAATGCGTGGAGCACGGTCGATTATTGACAAACTGAACTAATATTTTGCAAAAGTCATTTTATAGTCATTTGGCATCGGATTGGAGGTAGTGTGATACACTTGAATACTCAAATGTTTTGGACCACCCTACGGTAGAACTCCCATCAGTTGGATGGGACGTTAAACTGAAGTCCTCTTGGCGCCTTTCGTCGCTAATTGACTAATGCGGACACCGGGACTCTCCTCCATTCCTCAGATCTTTCCCTTACCAACCTATCCACAGCTGTCCTCAATAGTCCAAATGACCTCAGTTGTTGGTCTTCTTCCCCATAGACCTAATCAATAGGTACTGATTTGAAACAGCCATCTCTCAAGACGAGATACTAGGATATGTGAAACTAGGCATTTGAAGGTGCTGGTAAGGACTTACCCCATCCCGCTGTCGTGGGAAATGGAATATTTGTTTCTCCTCAGATTCTGTGTAGGAAATTTGTGGCTTAGACCTAAGAATAACATGCCATCGGAAAGGAAGCCGATTTTTCCCGGAAGGCGATAGTGCAGGTGGCGCTCCGTTTGTTGGGAAACTTCATTCCCCCATAAAACATGCGCTTATGCGTAGTGCGCCTTGTTTAATATAAACACACCCATGAACGGATATTTCCACCTAGAAAAAAGGAAAATTTTGTCCTGGAAAGCTTGTATAAGACCTGGAATTTCATAATTTCTAGTCTGAAGTAACATTTGACTTCCACTTAGGCGGGGGATCTCTTCACGGACCAGTGGTCACTCGACGGCTCAGTTTCCCCGGCATGACCTACTTCCATTCCGAATTCCCATCGAATGCTGCCGATCAATTTCCCGATCGAGGCGATCCCTCTGCGTCGGCTTCTTCCTTCCATCCGTCCGTCCGACGCGTTGCTCGGGCCGCGCGCGGCCCAGGGAGCATGTAAGCTTACGGGAAGCGTCGGCTTGATTTTGCCTCATCTAGGGTGACCAGACGTCCTGATTTCGCCGGACAAGTCCTGCTTTTTTATTAATATGTGAGCGTCCGTCCGGCTTTTTTCGATTTTGCCCAATTGTCCTGCTTTCTGCCTTTCAAAAACATTATGTACCAAATACTAAAATACAGCATATAAGAATATATCTGAGGGCAACAGTATTATTTTGTCTTTGCATGAAAAAATGCATTTTAAAGGGAATTTTTCTGTTTGTAAAAAGACGAGTTTCGGTCCTGCACCCGGTTAACAGCCACAACGCTCGCAACAGAGACTGGCTGGTCTGGCGTTTACATCAATTTCCACTTCCTGCTCTAGTTTACGAATCATTATTTTAACCTACAATAGCACGCACTTTTTTATTACGCGGGAAAACGCGGGGCGGGGAAAAGACATAAGGGAAGACTGCAATTAGACAGGCATTACTAAATAATTCAAAGAATCGTTATTAGGCACTTTTGGCAGAGAAAATGTTTGACTTACAAAATATGTTGAACTTGAAGTAACAAAGTTACAAAATGTTTCATGGAGGACATACAAATTCCACATTTTATGATTTTCAGTGCGATGCATTTTTGTTTTCTCATCGTCTCTATGAACATTTTGGCCACATGATATACAAGTGAAAAGCAAATGGAAAGGAATTTAATGTGCTGTCAGGCTTTTTTCGAAATGGCCTGCTTTTTTCCTTCAAATATCCTGCTTTGGAAAATTTTGATCTGGTCACCCTAGCCTCATCATGTCTATGTGGAAACGGCAAGTTTGATTCAGGCTTGCATCATCCTTTACGCGAAACACTTGCGAACGAATTCTTGATTCAAGCCCGAAAAACAGCTTTTTGAAAAAACTCATGAAACCATGCTGATTTTAAACTCAAGCATGAATTTCATTGTAAGAAGCTATAAAGAATGATAATGCCTTCTTAACGCCGCGGCTCCGAGTTAAAATTCGTTGAACCCAAGAGTCAAGAGAGAGATACAACTTAGAATGGAAAGGTTAAGCGGAGATTAGATGTAGCAGTCACCTAAGGTCACTCACCTTGGTAACCGATAATTTCATCGCAGAGATAGATAGGGAGATATTATATCTCCCTCTTCCACTTTAAGTTATCTCATATCCCTCCACATACCCATCCTCCTTCCCCTAGCAAACCATATTAGCAACGTAATTGACGCGTGTGCGATCGCTTGTTGCCATTTTAATCGTTTCATTGAATTGCAGCCCACGCCGACATTCCTTCACGTCAGACCGTTCCGTGTGATGTTGTCACTCCGATTTAGATGTTATTTTCTGCTATCCAATTTTCTGCCTGCTTAAGCACTGGGTAAGTATTTGGGTTTTATTTTCAATTGTTAAAATTTCACTGGCGCAATTTTTACTATAATTCACAGATATTAAAAATGAAATCATATTCATTCGCTTGGACTGGGATTTGAACCCAGATGCCCTTCCTGGTTTCATTTAAATGGGCAGTGCCTAATAACAGCTGAAGTGACGCGTACCTCTATTACTAGACTCAATTTTGGTTTTACTTGTGACAAATACTGTACCGTGATCTTCCATTTCCCCCAGTTTGCATTCCGTTTTAAGGTCTGGGAATTGAAAATGGAATTGCTTTGTTATTACAACAAGTGATACTTTTTAGTAGACTGATTAATAGGACCTCCCATCGATTTTTTCAGATTAGCGTCGACTTTGTAAATTTCGTTCTAAGAGTTCGACTTTTAAAAGTTGTTCGATCTAGCGAGGACATTCCGGATAGCCAATGCCTCGCTTCCGTACAAACTGTGCGAGTTGTAAGTACTTTCTTTTCTTCAAATTGTAATGGCCATTCAAGTATTACGTAAGACCTTTTGGGGAGGGAGGGGGACTGAGCTTTTCTTACTTAGTCTTACGTTGGGGAGGTGAGAGGGTCCGAGACAGTCTTAGTTAAGAGTTTAGTTACTTCCGAGGTCGTATTTTTATCAACTTGTTAAATTATCGTCAGACGAAAAATCTTACTTTGAAAGATTACCGCTTCGGTAGTACGCCTTAACTTATGCCAAACTATGGAAATAGGTATGATCAACTTCTTGAGTTCCTTAGTTTGGCGACATCGCATTTGTGAAGATCTAGTGTTTTGCGAGTCGCGCATACTGTGAACCGCGAAATATCGAAACTTGTTATCGATATCTGATTAAAATTTCATATTTTTATGTTTCTCGAAAGGACCTATGATATTTAAAAAAAAAATCAAACCGTGGGTCGTAAGGTGATTTTTTCACACTGGAACATCGAATCGCCCATGTATTATTAGGTATCTATGTGGATGGTTCCAAAAATGTATGACAACTTACGTACGATTGGGAGGGGAGGGGTTCATGAAATCTTACGTTGTCTTACATGGGGGAGGAGGGGGGTCTAAAATTTGCCAAAATCATCTTACGTAATACTTGAATGGCCCCTTACCAGTGATGATCGCCACAGTTGTTCCTTGTAAAAAAAAACCTTTAGCAAGGACTTTACCTAAAACACGTCAAAACCGATTACGCACGCTTGATTTGCATTTATCAACATGTGAATGTAGGATATTAAAGTTGAGCTGGTTACGTCGTCCCCCCCTGGTTACGTCCTTGTCAAGTCTGTTTTCTTTGTCTTTTGGCATTCCTTATGCATTCCCCCTCCCCCCTTTTTCGCCAAAATTTCCCCTCTTTGGACATGTTTCCCCTGGGCGAACTGTTTCCCCGGCGGACTTTGCCGAAGGACTGAGCGCGCAAGTCGGACGCGCCTCGGAACGACATCGCGCCAACGACGCCAACAATGCCTACGACTCCAAAATGCCGAGACCTCTCCTTGGAGGCTATTCAAATATTACTTTAGGCGATTTTAGCCACATCTCACACTTGTACAAATTTGTGATTGGTTTATGGAATGTTACTAGTTACACTTACTAGTGTCACACTTAAAGTTATTAGTGTTTGGAGTGTTACTATTACAAGTTACTATACGGTTGGCTTAACCTTCGACTATTGGTTTTTAATTTGGTTGCTGCTGTGAAATATACCCGCTTTTATAAGTTTTTCATCGATTATATTTGTTTTCACGCTGATTTTCTCATTTTTCTTCCCTGAGCTTGGAAAGAGTTTGTATCTATACGAGCGTTTTCGGCGAGAAAATTATTTTCCCTCTCCCGTTACACTTCAGTTTCCTTAACAACTGCTCACCCACCATCCTCCCCCTTCACTTGGCCTTCATTTAAAATAGAACTAATTACATAGTCCTCTAATTTTGTCGCTCTCGTCTCTCTTGGATGAGGGATCAAAGGTGATTACTTGAAGCCCTCCGCCAAGTTCCCTCCTCGCAGAACCTGCAAATTAGTTTGTCAAATCTTTGTATTCATCCAATTGTTAAATTCTCTAGTAACTTTAAAAAATATTTACTCTTTCTTCATTCTCGGCTTCATTTTTTGTTGTGGTTTCTCTATCTCGCCATCTAGTGTTCCTCGACCTAGGTTTACTCAATAGGCAGTGTATTCCATTCTTATATCTAGGGCTGCAGGCAGTGGCGGATACAGAAAAAACTCAAGGGGGGCGCAAGTTATCGCGACGATTGTAGCTTTCAAACTGACTGCCTGGCAGCGACTCTGCTTCCCTTATATATGTAGCTCGGCTGTTTCGAGAACATTCGGTGCCAGAATATTCGCTTCCAGACTTTTAAGGAGTGTGAGCAAATACAAACAGTAGAATATTCGCGACTTTTCTCGAACAAATGCCAGACAGAATAACTCATCGAGATCACTAGAATGGCCGCGACTTTTCTCGTAGGTTAGCTATCTATGTGCCAGACAGAAACGTATAAAATACGATGACGCGGACGCTCATGGCTCATCCTCCCTCTCTACCGCCATTCGTTCGACAGCACTCTGCCAGTGCTCGCCCTCCAACGGAGGCCTCGAACTCGGGGGACTCACCCCCCCTCCGATTCGTCTGCTCCCGCGGACAGCTCAAAATTCAACATTTACCCTTGCTTACATTGATAATTCAATGAAATTCAAGGCTAATTGTAGATGTACACTAGGGCGGATCGGAAAAAGCTATTTTTCGCGGAGAATCTTGGCCTTCTGGAAAAAGTTGTCAAAGTAAGGCCCGAAAAATTTGGGACCTCTAGGTCAACCCTAGACCCTCGCGCCGTGGCCATTTATGGGGAGGGGGGCTGAAAATGGAAAAAGTCACGTTTTAATAGCGGTTCCCCATGGATTTTGCCGGGTTGCGAGCCTTACGGAAAAATATTTCGTCCATTCGGACGTATCTGTAACCGTTAAGCCACAAAATGTCTATTTTGAGTGCGCGGCCGCTCGCAATTATGCAACGCCCACGTGGAGTCGCGACGCGTCGCAGCGCAACGGTCAGCAGGCCGCTCGCCGCGAATGCAGCAAAACTCATCATGTATGCGTCTTCCGTCGTTGGTCTAACTAATATTAGATGATTAAACAATGTCCAGGGAAGAACCATTACGGAAGAATTATTTGAAATTAATATAATACACCGTCATCATTCAGGAATTAGAGAAAAACTACCAGATTGTACAGGATTTAGCCTACTTTTACAATTCTTTTTCAACATGGAGAAAGAATCCAAAAATTTTACCAGAGCTCACCACGTCGAGATACCTGAACTATGTCCTCCCCCGCCCATCCACCCACTCAAATAAAATTGAGGAACGCATTTACTTTATCAGATTAGATGTTATCTGAAAAATAAGCAAGTGGCCATTTTGTAGACCAATCGGTTTATCTGTGTGTAAGTATTTGTCTTTAAAAGTCTGCGACGGTCCGTTCTGTGTGTTGGTGTTACTCCGGGTGAGACAATATGTTTTAAAATCTAATTTTCTGCTTGGATTCCCTTTTTTGTAAGTATTTTGGTTAAATAATTAATTTTTCTGTATATTCAAAGGTAAAGGATTAAGCCGACCTTGGAATATACTGTAGGCGGGAATACTGCAGATAATGTAAAGTGCGGTCTGTTTCCCATCATTCCCATCTTTCCCTTCTGGCAACAAGTCACGCCGTAAATGATATCGATTATATTTTGTTTACCATCGGCAACCAAAAGAAGAACGATGAGCGCCACGCTCCGGCCTCTTCGGATCGATCTGAGATCTCAGACCGGTTAGGGAAAGCGGGCTGACTCGGCTCGCTTCTCAGATCGATCTGGCCAGCGCGCTCCGTTTACCATACCGAGCTGAGCCAGTCAGATCGATCTGAGATCGATTGGTAAACGTAGTGATTATCAGCGGTCATCTACCCGAAAATTGGTTTGCTGCAGTTCTTTACTCCACTCTCCTCTCCACCAACCGCTTAACTTCAACGTAGGTAATTATTTATTTTGACATCCTTCGTCACTTGCGTGATTTTTCTTTTTCTTGGTTTTCCTCTATTATTCTGAACATTCATTTCCTCTTCCAATATTGTTTTCATTAGACTACTGTGTCCCAAAACGTGCCCAATAATTTTGTCAATCTAGGATTTTAGAATAACAACTATGCCAACTAAATGCCTGATGGACATATGAAAGTGATGAAGTCATTTATCCATTACATGTGAACTTTATGACAATCATTGCAGTGTAATGCGTTCATTTTTCTGCACTCGAATGAAAATTCTCCAGCGCCATCAGCGATGCCAAACTGTGAATGTTACAATAAATTCGACAGTGTCGGGCGATATCTGGTGGAACAGTATTTTAAATAAAAACTACAGTAATTGTACTGTCCACTTGAATTTATTGTGAAATACACAACACGTGTTTCACAATAAATTCAAGTGGACAGTACAATTACTGTAGTTTTTATTGTGAATGTTACATTCAAATTTGGAAATTACAAACTTCTTTCAATCGAAATTACATCTTACTGACAAACTTATATCACACACACTGTCTATCTCTCTCCTCCTCCTTTCCCCCTATAGGTGACGGATCTTGTGCTGCCGTTAAAAGCCGAGCCCGTTAGATGGACTATTTTTCTGTGTAGAAATATTAACGACGATTCAAGCACTGGATTGTTATCGTATATACGAAGTAAAAGTAAAGTTAAATATTCTTTGAATTCTCCAGCGGGATCAACGATGCCAGACTGTGAATGTCATGTTCAAACTTAGAAATTCTATGTTCAATATTTCCTCTTATAAGTGTTGAACAAAGAAAGTAAATCATGCGTAATAGTATATGAAGCAACAAATCGAACCACTTGTCTTTGAACTGCAGCTCCTCTGTTTCAAAATTGCATGCACGTGTTGACCCCACACAATACCCATTGTAATTTGGCTCACTAATTGTCTTTCACATTTCAGGAAGTATTTTCTCAAATTATCCCGAAAATAAATGACTACCTATAGTATGTTCCACGATTTAAAAAGAACAATTTAGAAAGTTATTTTAAAGTTATCTACTGCATTTGGATGTTTCTTTTTTTTGGCTTGAAAAAATCGATTTTTTTTCAGTGATTAGCTGCAACTCTTAATTCAGCGTCAGTAGAGAGTAAAGCGACTGTTCTTTATTTACGGGAGCACCCGAACATGTTATGACGTATCATATAAAATGCCGTAGTGTATCCTATCTTTTCCATTGCCTGCAAAGATCAGAGTCGTGGAGTGCTTCCAAGTATTGATTTATCTTTGTGAAGTAATGAACTCCTAGATTTGAAGTTTCTTCCAAATATTTTAGTGTTAGTTTATATTCAGAACATCCTGATTAGTAGTTAAAAGAAACTCTTGTAGTCCACGACACAATTTTATTTAGCATGCTGGCCAAGGTTTCGACTGAAAAACACTATCAAGGCCTTGATAATGACTTTGCAAGTTTCTTTCAATTATCTATGGAATACCACTAAGTTACGCCTGAAAACATTAAGTGTAAATTGTATGATTTCAGGATTTCCTGGATGATTTCAGGATTAAGTGTAATTGATAAATTGCGTTGATCTTCTCTCAATTTTCACACTAAGTTATATTTCATCTAGTCTTTAAGTTGAAGAACAATTCCAACAGCTTTTCTAATTAGAAAAGTTTGCTCCTTTTCATCTTCAGCTTTCTTTTCAACAGGAACTATTACGTAACTGTTTGCAGTTCATCATGTTGTAACATACGTATGAGCATAATTTTGAATAATTCTCTTTTGTGTGAAATATATCATCTTTTATTTTCCTGAAGTCCATACCAAAACATATTTTGGGTTTTTCAGTAGTTGTCGTATAAAACTTCTCTTTAAGCTTCAACAGAGACTCATCTATCTTCAGAATGTCCATGTGAGATTCTTTCTACGGATCTATGACCCAATAAGGGCAGTTTTCATAGCTATAAAATGCATTGATTGAATTTCAGTTGAGTTAATTCTTCTTACTTGAGAAAAGTAGTCACGGTTAGGTTCCAACCTATTTGGGCTTGTTTTATCTAGAGGAACATTTTTCCTCTTGCTGCAAATCATTCATATTATTTCAAATAGACCTATTTTCATTCAATGAGTTTTCTACCAGCATTTGGTAGCTACCTAGAGCCTAGCCTAGGCTTTTGGACGGTTCTTATCCTAACTCCATAACATAGGACATATGTTTACTTTCCTACACATTAGGGGCCATTCAATTATTACGTTTGTCGTTTTAGTGGGGGGGAGGTCTTCTTTCATTGCCTTACGTAGGGAGTTGTGGGAGTCCATCTTGCGTATGATTATATTTACTCGTGAAATCATCTCATATCACTTTTTAGTTATCGTTGGACGAAAAAGCGTAGTTTTAAGTGTTGAAAACCTCGAGAAGTTTTTCCCAAGGAAAGCTTTCTAAAAGCGTAAGTATACACGGTTTTTCAGTAGGAATCTTCGAAACTTATAGAGGAGGCAGGGGATGTGATTTTAATTTAATTTTTGTTCTGTAAACATGGGGTCGCATCTCCTTAGTTACGGAGCTAGGGCAACGCAAACATTTTGTCAGAATCATTCTGAAGTTACCATGAAAACGCCCGAAAGCAGCCATGGCATCCATCAATGCTAACGAAGAAAAACTGATTTGTTTTAATTAAGATTTGTGTCTTTCTATTAATATCGATATTTACGCTTATTGCTTCCGATTTCCAAGATGGTAACTGACATTGCAAATACTTTTTTTCTTCAAAAAACTATTTTTTTAGAATTACTTTTTTATTTTGAGAGAGATGAAAAACTTAACAGAGACAAAAAATAGCAAATTTTATTTTATATCTAAACCTGGTAAAATTGTTTTCATATACCTATTATTGTTTAGTGGAGATACGGCATCCTAAATAGTAACGTTATATAAGCGCATTGATCGACGGCTATCTGCCATTCGTGGAACTGGTATACATTTGCTGAAAATGGCAATTAACATCATCAATCTAAACTTACGTACTTATTTTTAAGTTTATCGTAAAGAATAAACAACAATTTAAATCCGAATGGAGGTGTTTTTGTAAAATAATTGAAGTAAACAATCGTTTAAGAAGTCAGTTGAACTAATATTATTTAATCAATTGCATGAACGCACGTGTGATAAGAGATTGCCGGCAAGATAATGTGATAAGATATTGCTGCAAGATAATGTGACTAGAGATTGCTGCAAGAGGCATCACAGATGTTGCTCTTCTCGGTTCATTACAGCTTTCTTCAACGAGGTTCAGTGCATTCAGTATGCGAAGTAGATATTCTCACTATGTTTAAATAGAAGTTCGGCACCCAAGGTCTTTCATTCCACGGCAGGGTCACAGCTCTTAAGAACAGGATAACACTGACATCACTTCTGAGCACAATCGAGAAAAATCAAACGCCCAGGGAACCGTTCATTGAGTTGGATAACTACTGAGAGGAAACGATGAGTACACCTTCACCTATACAATGCATCTGTTGTCTAACGGCACATCCCCTTGTAGTGAAGGCAAACTGTTTTTGAAAAAAAAGCATGTAAACCTCTTATGTAAGACAAAATCATTAAGTAATTGCACCTAGTACCTACTAGCAGAGGATTCCAAATAAAACGTTTACTATAACCCTTTTTGAAAGTTATTTTTCAATGAGATGAGTTTTTCTAATGACAAAAAATAATAATTTTATCTGTATTCCTATCATCTCTTTGGAACTGAGATTCGTCGGTAAATAAGATGCATCGGTAAAAATGGCAATCGCCGTACAACCATTCTCAAAACTCCAGCTGTTTGGCAAGATCCCTCTATCGATGTTGAATTCGCTGAAGGTTCTGATGTCGCTGCATATGGAATAGATGCGTACCCTCCTCTAGCAATGTCATCCACATTTTTGACAGCGAAACCCTGGAAGACAAGCATATCCTTCCTGAACTCGCTCTATGACTACGCTGCGATTACGGCAATTTCCTCTTGATCACTCAGCTCTGGTGGACCGAATGCTCGGAAGACATGCGAAGGCGGGGAAACGGGCCGGTGTCATAATTAGGGTGACATGTCCGGATAAATCCGGACATGTCCACCCTCTTATCTCATTGTCCGGGCGAATGCGGAAGTGTAACTATCGATTATTTGAAATTTCCGTTGCATATTTTCAGTTCCGTTATAGCGTTGTCTTGGGTATATTTTTGTTCAACGTGGTTCTATGTGTGAGCTGTTGTTTATAGTAACGAGCATGAGTTTCATAAAATATAGGGAAATGCCAAAACACAAGTCTACATTGTCAAATGTTTTTACACACAAATATCCTGCCTTCAAGAAAGAAAAAAACTGTATACGAAGCAGAATGAAAAATATGTGGAGCCTGAAGCTTACGTCTCAGTGGCCAATATATTTCCGTGCGTCCTCTTTTTTTTAACTTCGTCCCCCTTTTTGAAGCTGTTTGTCCTCTTTTATATACGTCTGCATCTGGTCACCCTAGTCATGATGGTGTTGAAAAACACGAGAAAACACTTGCCGACTCGTAAATATGCGCGTCGGAAAACGATGCCAGGTACTCGGCGACAGCATTTCCATCGCAAAACCTCCAGAGGTGAAGGGTATATTCATATTCGGCACTAGTAAACTCATGAGTCATTGTGAAGGTTTAATTGGAACGTACCACAATGCTATGAACCTGTCCAATCATTTGAACTCTCATTGAATCGACGACGTATTCAAGAATTAATAATGCAAAGACCCAAGTCGCGACAACGCTTTAATTAAGGCGAAATTTTTAAAATATAATGCTTTCATCATTTAAATTACTGCATGCATGGTGATTTACATGGGATGAACAGATGTTCTTACGTGAAATGTGGGCCAAGAATATTTTTTTCGACTTACTTGAAAAGTTATTAAAATGTGCACTGAATGACTCACGTTTACCGCTCCACCCATCTTAACTACGCTCAGACCTATGATGAACACTCCCTCCAACTCCATATCTTGTTTTATATTTTGTAACATTCCCACCCCTACCATAGTCCTGATATTCCATGTGCCCATTCTGACTGTTCACCTAACCCTATTATTTACCTCCTAAAATCACCAACCACCACCTTCATTGATCTTCCGTTGGAAGGTTATTGTATTTTCTGATTTCATGAAACGTTATGTTGTTCGTCTTTCATGTTTTTGTTTCCTTGTTTCCTGTAGGAGGAAGCTGCAGACGGTTGCTGGAAATGCGGCGCGAAATTGAATGGAGCGGTGTCTATAGTGAAGTCATTGTTTCAACAAATGCAGTTTGAGTCAGGACGGATTTTCGTGAAGCTGTTGCCATGGAACGGTGGAAACGAAGAAAGGAAATTTTCATAGTGCCATTTGCCCAATGTGATGAAGTTTTACTCCCTAATAATTGTGTTCTCCGTGGCTTCCTGTGATATGTTTCTACTTTACCTTTTGCGTTCTGTTTTAGCCAAGAGCATGTTAGAAGATTTTTTTGAGGACTCCTTAAAGGGTGTACTTATTTGGCTAAGATTGCTGCAATTTAAGGAGTTGGCTAACAGGCAATTGAATGTAGTTGCTTGAAGACATTTATCCGAATTCTTTCTTTTCTATAATTTGCGAATACTAGAATCTGACCTCCTAGATGAGCATTCAATGAACTGAAATATTAATTGAGGCACCATTTTTGCATACTCGTGTAAAAAGTTCTGTGAGGGATTCCATCCAAAATGGCTTCCGTAGATATCAATGTGAAACTTAGGCATGCGGTCAGTATGAATAATGAGGATGAGGTTAAGATGATATTAGTGACTGATAACAAAGATATAGACCTATTGCGAATAAACGGTGATGATGGAAACATGATTAATGTTGCCATCGAGAAAGCTGACGTCCATGTCTTGGCACAGCTCCTTGGTGTTCAGTTTCCCGAAAAGGAATGCGTTATCGCGTTATCAGACTCTAAACGTCCCTTGTTGATTAGCGTATGTGATTCAAAAGGAATGACACCACTGATGAAAGCAGTGCAACTCGGCAAAGTGCAAATGGTTTCGCTGCTCTTGTCTTGCGGTGCAGAGGTTAACGACTTAACGCGAGATGACATGGCTCCGATCGACATTTCCCATGATCCTGAGATAGTCTGTGTACTGTTTAAGCATGATTCCAAATTCCCACTTGACGAAAAGAAATCCAGCGAGTTACGATTCCTCGTCTCAACGGACGATAGTTTGAGAGATTTATTTCGAGCTAGGGATGAGATGCATGATTCAATCAAGAGAGGGGAGATAAACGATGACATTAAGAAGGCCTTTGAGCGAGGAAAGTGGGTTTATTATGTTGACAGCCTGGGCCACTCTCTTTTGTACACGGCTTGTAAGAACTGTAAATTTTATGCCTGGGCCTATTTTATGGACCAAGACATGAAATATGCTACCTTAGGGGAGTTGGAAGATGATAAGAACATTAGAAAACTCCATGAAGAGATGTGTGAACGTGGCTTGGGAACTCGACTTTTTCCTATTGAAGGTTGTCATCTGATGAAACTTGTGTCTAAATCTGTTGTTTATGGGAGCTATAGTCATAGGAAGGATTTGATATGCACTGTTTTTGAGTATTTTCAATTCCTGGATAAAAATGAGATTACGAAAACATTGATGCAGGTAGTACAAGACGTTCCAGGATTGCAGATTGCTTTCGATTTTAGCAGATTAAGTATTGAAAGAATGCGAGCATCCTGCTCGAAGCAAACCCGTGGCATAACAGACTTTAATCGGTGCAAGATATGTGTTGCAGCCGAGGAAAGTAGTAGTATTGGCTTTCCAGAGATAGTAAGCAATCTGGCACATGAGATTTGTCATTTCGCATTGTCTGTGGTGTTTAAGAATAATGGTCTTCCGTACACCAAAGTTGATAAGGTCACGGAAAGGTTATATGCAAATGTGAAGGACGAAGTCCTAGATTCCGATGGGTGTGACGACATGATCTGCAAGGTGAAGAGGAATTACGAAGAAAATCAGCATGGAAGGGAACTCATTGTTCGCGTAGCTGAAATGGTTGCCAAGTATCAGGCAAGTAAACCTGATGGCTTCAGCCGTTTAAATAATGGGGCTAAGGCATTGTTGGACTTTTATTTACTAAAAGTGCAGCCAAAACTGAGGGAATATATTGATGGTATTTTCACCAGCAATAGGATAATTGGTAGAGGACTGATGGAATACCAGAAACTTCTCTCTCAGGTGGACTGGGTTAAGGTAACTGACGGCATCGACAAAGACGTCATGAATTTTATTAATGAGCACAATCATCTTTTAGTACTTAAAACATCAAATGTCAAGCTGGCTCAGAGCCACTTGAATTCATCATTCAAAAAGAATGGCCCTTCGATCTTCACTCCCTCCTCCCTAAAACCTCCACTCTTTGTTGACTGGTCTATTTTCCAAAAATGGCCAGAATTGTTCATAAATGGCCTCAAGTTAGTGGAGATTGAGACGCTTGCAATCTCCTGGGACGATGAAGCACCTCCGCCATTCTGTAATCAGTCAGACTGTCGAAATTTCTCATGCCCGGGTAATAAGTTCAGAGGCTTAACAGGCTGCGTTGTCTTCCTGGTAAGGTCAGAAAGGCAAGTTCCGGAAGGTGAAAAGTTTCTCGAATATTTTTGGGATGACCTGTCTCAGGAAACCAAACGGAGGATCCAGGAGTGGATTGTCAGATTTGGTGGAACTCTTGTTGAGCTAGAGAATATAATCTCTGGCTCTGGAGAAGTAGATGATATTGAGAACTTCATGAGGGAGCTTTTGGATTCGTCGGACTTAAACTTACTTTTGGAAGAAGGTGACATCATAATTGGGAAAGAAAACTCGCTGCTGGATAGTCGTGAGGGCAACATCGTCTTCAAACATCCTAGGAAGTTTATTTCTAGAAAATTGTCGCAGAGGTATGTGGAATTTAATGAAGATATGATCAGGAAATTTTCAAATGATGTGTTTCTTGTGAGTGACATCGAAATTACAGATCTATGCGATCTCGGAATCAGTGAAGTCCACATCAGACAATGGGATGGCAACATCTGTGATGGTCCAGCACACTGCTATGTCTTGCACCCAATGCATGATGATAAAAACGATGAGCCAGTTATCCAGGAGATATTGGAGCAACTTCGCGGTTTTGATAAGATTAACAAGTTTCACCACTTAAAATTCAGGCAGGGCATGTTTGCTCATATAAAGTCTGTGAATATTCTAATGGATACTGATACTATAGGAGATAAGGTAGAAGGTATAATATCTTCGTTTACTGTTGAAAGACTGCTTGAAACGTCAGTCTTCAAAGGTACTGATACATTGCTCATAGCTGATGATCCAGGCACTGGAAAAACCAATTACTTGCACTCCCTTGCCAACGAAATCAAGAAGTACAATCCAGAGAAATGGGTTTCCATTATCGATTTAAGCTTGCTTGGACATCAGAATCATCTTATGACATCGGTCAATCCTTCATTTTCTGGAGAAGAGATCCTGGAATTGTTGTTTCAATTGATTGGAAACGGGAATTGTTCCCTGGAGGCAAAGGTTTTTCACGAATACTGTAATAGGGAAAATAAAATCATCATAATTTTTGATGGATTCGATGAAATCTGCCCAAATTATAAAAGTATTGCAACTTCATTCATTGTGGGTCTTAAAAGATTTAATGGCAACATCAAGGTGTTTGTTTCAACTCGGCTTCATGAGAAATGTGACTTAGAGGAGGCTTTGAGAGTTATATCTTACCAGCTTATCCCGTTCAACGAGGATGACCAAGTTAACTTCCTGGATGGATACTGGAATGAGCTATTGAACAGTTTGTCGCTTTCTGAGTGGCAGGAGAAAATTGAGAGTTTCATTGACAACTTTGAGAGGTGTGTGGTAGACGGAAGGAATGAAGTCCTCAGCAATTTAATCCCTCGGATGAAGAAAATGCTATCAATCTCTAGGAAGAAGCAGGAACTCAGTCGAACGAGATTCGATTTCAAACCAGTGGCAATGAGAGTTGTGTTCGGCCAGGAGCCATTATTAAATGGACTAGGTAGACTCACAGAGACTCCATTGCATGTCCAAATACTTGCTGCTCTTCTTTTTGAAGATTCCTTCAATTTTAATCGGACTATGAACTTAGGGCATCTTTATCAGCGATTCTATGACCTGGAGATTAAAATATATGGTTGGAGGAAAGCTGATATCTATGGCAACGTCCGGTCAGAGGATTTCGTAAAAATAGGTCTTCAAAAAATCACCGCCACACTGGAAAAATTATCCGTCAACTTATTGCAGGAAGAAATTTCATATAAAATAACAAATGACGAACGGAGAATAGCATGTAACACAGGTTTTGTTAACCTGAAGGAGGAAAAATACCAGTTCATCCACAGGACCTTTGCTGAGTTCTTTTTCGCCAGGAGGATGCTGAAAAAAGCTGGCACGACTAATGTGACAAAGCTGTGGCTTGATAGCCTTTTTCTAAATGACCATTTTTCAAAGGTGAGGATGTTCCTCGAAGATATATTGCATATTTTATCGGAAGAATTAGTTGATTTTAAAAGGGCAGAAGATATTTTAATGCTCAAGAAGACTAACTTGAAACCATTAGTCATCGGTGATTCTTCCGGATTGCGTGGAATGACCACTACAGTATATGCCCTTATTCACCACATCAGTGTCCATGCTTTGCAGTATTTCGCCGATTCGCTCGGAAAAAGTGTTGTAGAAGTGCTAATTCAGGATTTTGATTGCATAGGGTGTCACGTTCCTTGCAGTGTAAAAAATGCTATCAAGTTGTATAATTTAAGGAATTGTTTTCGTGGGTTTGAGTCTGAACGCAAGTTTTGGAATGCATTCACCTATGCTGCTTACCTGGTCTCACTAGAGACTGAAAAACCTCCATGCAAGTACATAAAAGTGGTGAAGAAGATATTGGTTTTGGTGGAGGAGCATGGAATGTTGACTGAAATGAATAACCTTCTTTTGAAGCGGGGGTTTGAATGGTTATTACCCAATTATTTCCTGGGTAGTCATGTGAGTGTAGTGTACACGGCAGAAGTCATAAATTTCCTTTTGGAGAATAAGGAAACATTCGGTGATGTTTTAATGAGGCGCATATCCTCAACACCGGAGAGGAACGACGAATTAGTGGAAGTATTCACCTTGAATTTTGACATACTTCCTTCAGTGATGAGGGTCCTGTACGATGAAACACAGCGCGCATGTAGTCTTGCAAAAGAGGGGCTCATATCAAGGGTTTGGATAAATACTGTGAAGACTTATGGGCTTGATAATATCAGGGAGGTTTGGGACTTCATCGAGGGAAGTTTGAGAGAGGACCTAACTCAATTACGAAATTACCTCTTGTGGAAAGATAAAGATGGGTTCAATGCTCTAGTCCACTCAGCATACAATGAGGACCCTAAGGTGATTGAGTTCATTTGGGAATTAGCTGGTAAACTGATTGATGTTCATGAAAAAAAACAGTGGCTCCATCAAAGTTTCGACTGCGGAGACCTGAATATGACGGGGAAATGCTTAGAGTGGGGTTTTCATAAGTTTCTGAGGAGGCTGGTGAATGGTGGCTATCTTTCAGGAGATGAAATGTTTAACTTACTGATGTCCAAAGATGTGAGTGAAACGTTTAATATCCTAACGAATTATCCCTACGGTCTTTTTACTCATGTATTACCCATAGACCACCGTGTTCCGAGGAATACATTTGTGAAAACAATGCGGAGTATAGATCTATTTTACTTGGATAGTTGGTTGTATTGTTACTCATCTCATTCATTGAATGAAGATCTGAAGGGTGTGGTTGATAGTATATTTGAGGAAGTGAGATCTCGTGACAGATACTGTTTGGCAGACCAACTAGAATTGGATGATAATGGATTCTTAGTTGGCGAGTATTCAAGGCATCGAAATATGATGTGTAGAGATATGATTCACCAGGACAAGTTTAAATATTTTGTCGCAGTTATCTTCAAACAGGTTGAATTCTTCAGAGACCAATTCCAACGGGATGACCTCCTTAGCTACCTGAGGTTTTCAACGGAGTCCCTAGTGAAGGCAGTTGGGCCAAACATTTTTCATTTGGTTGTCAATTCAATGACAGCACTGTGCCTTGGCTATGTCTCTAGTGTTTTGATTGGGTTTCTTTCCCCAGATGATTTCCTTACCCTCCTGTTTGAGCCAGATAAATTAGGAAACACTGTGTTTCACCTATCCGCTCTGCGTAAGTATAGGGGTTTGTGGGGTAAGTTGTACGACATAACAAGGGCACTTCTAGGTGAAAATGCTTTATCTGAAATACACTTCCGTCGGAATAGTAAAGGTTTGTGTGTGCATCACTTATTTCTTCAGAAAATGAATAGAAGGAATGAAGGCGTGTCACCAGAGTAGTCGGAGGCTGTGTGAATGCGCCATATAGATCATTTAAACAGTAGATATCGAAATTTTGAACTATTGAATATCGATGGAAACTATCGATATATCAGAGCAATACCATCGCTTGTTGAAACACGTCGATAGATAATCCGCATACATGCTCACTGGGCAACATTCCGTTGCTAGAACCACGAATATAGGTCATGGCTAGCACTATAAGCCTGTTCTTCGGAATCCTTCTTAGGTGTTCACACCACCTTTTGTTTCTTCATCATTTGTCCAGACACGGTTTTACTCAAGAATCATATGTTTTGTCACCACTTTTCTTTTTTTCTAGGATGGTATAACTAAAAGTGAATCTCATGGACACTAAAATTTGCTGACTGAATTTTTGTTTTGTTCCTTTCTCGTAATTTCAGGTGAGATAACTTAGTGGAATTTTGAGTTATCATTAAAGGAAGAACGCTTGGTAATATTTAATGGACACTAACCGGTTTTGATGTTTACGCATCATTGCCAGAGGTAACATATGCGTACAGATGCAAGCGTTTTATTCATAGTGGAGAGGTCGGGTTGAAGGGGAAACCAGATAAGGGAGAGATGGATAAGGACGGTTTAATCCTTCTCAAGTACAGCAAGTCTTATCTTGTCTTGTTATTTATGTAATCTGGGTCAGATGAGGCCAGGTGGCCCCCTCTTCCCCTGCCCCAGGAGGAAAATCATGTAAAAAAAGTGCATGGTGAGAAGAAGATAAAGTGTATAGTGCATAGAACTCGTGCTATGGACCTTAATCTTCATTGCAGTCAAGTGACCTTACTCTTCAACGAAGTCGCAGTCTACCGTTGGGCTTGTGCCAGCCTCTTAAGGTTGGGAAATCATGTGGATGATCGTGATAACTCTCTCCCCTGGTGAAAATATCCTGTGCAGGAAATGTGCAGGAAGTGTGCAGGAAACGTGAAGGAAGAGTGAGGGAAGCGTTCAGGTGACGTGCAGGAAGCGTTTTGATGACATTATATCATTTGGTCAGAGGGCACGTTTTGTGATTGTAATTAGTTTAGTACATGTACTTCAGGCATGTAAATTGAAGCATATATTTCCCCCAGTCAATAGTCCTCTTAGCACTTAGAAAAAAAATTGAACTGTACATGTAACGTGCGGGAAGCGTGCATGAAGTGTGTGCACAGTACTTCAGGTTTTATGCACGTTTCCTACACACTTCCTACACATTTCTTGCACAGGATATTTTCACCAGGGTCGTCCACGATGAAATTTATTTGTTTGTTAAAAATAAGTTAAATAACTACTACGATACTGATGGAGGGGGGAAGTGAACAAGGAAACCAATCCTCTTACCTATGAGGACGCTCTATTTACGTTTTTTCCCAAACAGTTCCTTCTTCACGACAGACAAAAAAACTTTCGAATGGTTCGTCATTTTAAAATGCTTCATACCACGTTGGTCGGAACATCCGATTAACGTTTTTAACGTTAGTGTGTTCTTGGTGTTAGTGTGCTCTTGTTCTCCCAATAAGGAGATTTTTGCTTCAAACATATCACCTACTACGCGTTCTTTCCTTTCCCTTTGAGTTAATGTACTGTCGTGAACAGGAAATTGTATTTTCTGAGGTAATGTGAAGTTAATGTAAAAATGGACGTAAAGTTCTTTATAATATTTTACATCAAGTGCTGGTACAACATGTGGCTATTTGAAATAATTCTAAATGAATAGCTTAAATTTTGCTCGTTCTATGTTTGTAACCATGGGTGTACCTATTATAAATATATTCCTATCTTACTAAGGCCGATATTCATCTTCGTTTTTAGTCAGTTGGGATTGATTTCCTCTAGCTATCTGGTTCCATGAAGGCTATGAGAGACAAAGATGCCAATTCAATATCAAGGCGCTCAGAAGGTTAATGCTGTGTAATTGGTACTTCTTATTTTTTTAAAGAAACTACTATGTTATACCAATTGAAAACAGTGCATTGCATTCTAACGTAAGCAACCTAAGGTATCATCATGCTCTCATGCATCATTCTCTTGTGCTGTATAAATACTTGTTAATCAAAGTGTGATGCGTTACGTTTGTGGCAGTTTTTTATAATGGTCAGTTTTTATACTATATATGTTATTCAAGATTTTGGGATAGTATGCAGTGCTATAGTATATAGTGAAGTAAGAAGTAATGTGAAAATGCTGAACTGTAAAAAACGTTAAGGGTGCCATTTTGGTTATTATTATTTGTCTAATATTTAATTATATATCATTTTAATGCGAAATAAACGTAAAATTGGTGCACTCTACGTTCATTATATTTTAGTTTACAACGCAAAGCTTTCAAATATTTTGAAAGTATCCGCAGCAGAACGATTTGCCAAGCCAAGCTGTTTGTGATTAAGGTGATTGGAGCAGTTTTTGTCCAAGCACAGATTTTCGTTAAACTCTAAGTGAAGTAGATGGAGTGACCCCAGGATGACGGCCTTCTGAATGCGAGTTGCAAGTGATTCCGCCTTTGCCACGCAGGACGGAATGCACTTGATGTTGTTTAACAGCGAGCCCTTAACTCCACCGAGCACACCTATGATTAGGACCACTAGTTTCACAGTGTCCGGGGTACATCTGCCGAAGTTCGAAAAGCAGGCCTTGATATTTCGTCCGCTTTTCCACCTCCTTCGCATCCATGTTCGTCTCAGCCAGAGCCGAAAACTCGATCACGAACATGGAGCGTGTGAGGTGGTCGAGGAAAACAATATCAGGCTTGGTTCCCTCCAACTGCCTTGTGTTGGAGAAGGAGTGATTCCACCAGATTATACATGTATCGTTCTCCACGACGGACTCAATATCTCCAGGGGCATAGGGCAGCATAGGTGTCTTGTCTCCCTATGTTGTCGCAGGTATAACACCCGAAAATCCGCATTGTGCCGAGCTATATACGCTGACCTGGCGTAGTAACTGGAGAGAAGGTGACTCAAAGTTTCCGGCTGGGTTTGCCACGCCCTGCATCTCATGTCCGCAACCTCTGCCTTGAATATAAAGCGGTGGTACACGAGGGTGTTTATGACACCATCCTGGCACGCGAGGACGAAACTCTCGGTCTCGGACTTTAGACCGGCGCGGCGGAGCGTAGGAAGGCAAACGTCTGCTCCTTCGATAGCCCATGCTTCTCTATGTTTCGATAAAAACATCCGTGCATGGGCTTATCGGTATGCTTATTATTGTTATCCTGAAAAAGGTCTCAAGGGTCTTTTACTTCAAGCATTTTGACAGTTAACTATGGACGAGCACCCAACCAGCCTGGGAGATGAAATTCCTACCCAAGTGGGAAGCGGGACGAAACCCTTGATCTCGGACCGGCGCACAGTGGGCTGAAATCAGAAAAAGCTGCCCAAAAATCATATCTTACACATTTTAAAAAATAGAACCATGATTTCTTCACAGTTGAATAACTTTAGGCTCCTAACATAAACTCCGAAATATTGACCCAATTGATGGCACTGACACCTAGTTTTAAACAAAATGGCGGAGACTGTAAAATCTGAAAATCGATTATCTGAACTGTTACGATGTCAAAAGATAATTTAACTTACAGGGTAGTAATTCAAAAGAAGGATGAGTTTAAACACAATAAATTTCATCGTTAAATATGTAAAATATCAAATTAAAAAAAATAATTATAAATGATAGGTATGAATGCACTAAACTATTAATTTTCTTCATCCGAGTCGCGTCACTATCCTCATCGGAACTGGTGAGCAGTTCCATCAGAAGCAGGTCTCAAGCTTCTTTTGGTATATTTTTCTTATTTTTTTGGAACATCATATGGTGATATAAGCGAATCTGAAGTAAGGAGAGGCCTTCGAAAAAGATCCTCGAATTCAGCAGATCGCGAAATTTTTCGCGTATGATGCGTCCAGTATCTTCGTATGTCCTTGTGCCTCGATTCTAGGGTTTCCTTTGATAGCTGGCCTATCGGGAGCACTACCACCTTTGCAATAGTCGCTCCATGAAAGAGCACTTTGTGGACAGTAGGTGGCATATGATACCATGGGTACAACTTTACATAATGAGAAGCAGTGCTGGAGCAGTAGTCAGAGAACGCGGCATGATTTATTTGAAGCCCAGATGATAGGGTTTCAAAATTGTGGAAAATATTACAATAATTTCCTCATCAATGCTTAGAATTGGAACAGAAATACGTTGTAATTATTTGGTAATCTACAAGTAATATGCTGACCATAGAGCTTCAATTTTGGGAATATTCTTAAAGCAATAAATTGCTAACATACAGCAAATTTCCGATGAAAGCTTAGGATTGGAAAAAAAGCGTCGGGTAGTGTTTCCATCACTAGTTGTTCCTTGACCAGGATTTGGTATGTACATATATTAAAAGTTCCATTCATTTTATAAATTCCTCTTGGGTTTCTTTCTTCCTCTTTTCCAATGCATTTTTGCTCCTATTGGTAGCTTTTGTCTGAGAGATATCACGAAATTCAGGTGAAAATGTGGCTAATTTTAGATATAGTAGAACAATTAATGGGGAATTATAAGAATAGATTATACTAAGTACCTACATCGAACTTTTCACTTACCCTCAATTTATTAATTTTCAAGCAATTAGAGATTCGGAAAGAAGACACTCAAAGAATCGTATGTAACAATGGAGTGGAGGTAATCCAAATTATTTTTTTATTCATCCACCACCATTGAATTCATCCTCTCCAGCTCATACATTTCAGAAATGTTTGCGCCACATACGAAGTCGTTTAAAAACGGTTATCATTTAAAACATGAGATCAAAAATATGTTCGATTTTTGTTTACCAGATTTACCAGTCCAACATTTGCAGAGGCACGAGAGAGATGGCGAAAAAGCTGTCATCTTTCAAATCTGATTTCACCCACATTTGGTTGTAGCGAGAGTGGCCAGAGCTTCCATCGAAACCCCATTTACACATCAATTTACACGTTAAAGTGAAAATTTCCTTTCCTAATCCTTCAATAATTCTTGCAGCCCTACGATAAAGCCGAGGCTAATTCTACTTTACACTTTTCTTCTGAAATGATTATCCCTTCCGGATAAGCCACCTTTTTTGCTGATTTTACCCTATCATGATTTGTATGTATATCGTGCCCATGAAATTTCGTCGTTTCCCAAATGAGGAGATATTGGCTCTTCGTCAATTGCGCCGTTACAATCAGAGAAACAGCTTCCTCTTCCGAGAGCTCTCTTTTTGGAGCATCTTTAGCCCTTCATTTAGAAAGCATTCTCTTTCCTCTTGTTGGGGTTGTAGTTTTCACCTCTTTCACAACCTTCGCTGCTGCATCGTCTCCGCAGCGCGTAATTCCCTGGAAGTCGCTACCCTTAACTCCTCTAGGGAAGTGGAACTTCTCAATTTCACTACTTTTCTATGATTAGACCTAGCACTTGCACTATCAAAATCCACAGACGGCCTTCCACGAGGTGTGATTTTTGTTAACCTTATAACAATGATAAATAAAGAAATACATAATAATATTTCCTAACATAAGAAAACAAGGAATGAAATATTCAGCTAGTTGCTTACGTCTTATTATTTTCCGCTAACATTAGCACTCACCTGAGGCAGATGCACATGGGAGATATTTTAACACAGCGGCAGGAAATCCTATCGGCTGTTTTAACCAAATTCTATTTTTCTTCACAAATATGCTGTTCAATCTGGAGCACTCAGCCCACTTTCGGAAATACTGATGGAAAAAAACTTTTTGAATGAAGGTCGCAAGCAAAGTTTGTAATTTCCTGTATCCTTCCAAATTAAGTTTCTTGTGTAAAAACTCTAGCACGAACGATTTCTTCTGATCCATAGACACTCCTTTTTTGCAAGACCACACGTTGTAAACCTTGGCGAGTCACTTTCGTTGAATCCATATCTGGGCAATGACACTGTGAACGTCCTTCAGCACAAACCTCGACAACGAATACTGAAGGGAGACTGATGCCAGGCTCTCGGCCACAAATGAACGGAACAATAGCCAATCGCATAGAGGGTATATTTTGGAAAATCACAGTTTGCAGAATGGTAACATGCACGTGTTGAAAGTGAAAGAACAAATCTGGGAACATAAGGGAGTAGCCGCCCCGGACAAAGGGCATGGGGAGCGCGCGGACCGTTTGGTTTATTTCCGCCCGCACGCGGCTGCGGGATTAGACCCCAGGGTAAAAGCATTAGAAGAGGGTACATACCATGAAGGGAGCGCAAAGAATAAGTGATAAGTACAGTACACTCAAGATTTAGGGATAATCTAGCCTCTCAAACAGACTGCTACGCATTTAACGCTAAGTTCCTGAGTGCCTACCACGTGTGTGGTGCGTCAAGGGGCGCGAGACCCGCCCGACATCATTTTGCTTTACCACGAAAAAAAAGAAGGGGTGCAAGTTGGTGCAAGATATTTCTTTCCCGTCTAATAATATAGACTTCAATCAAACTCCTGGTGTTTATATCTCAGGAGCGGCAAGCGGCGATAAGTACTTTTATCTTAGCAACAGGTAAAATATTATAAAAAAACAGTGATATTTTAAACAAATTATAAAGTTATTAAATAAAGGGTTGACCGTTAAAAATTTACTCTTTAATATATAGAAGAATAATACTTTTAACATATATTCTTAAAATTGTCTAATTCCTTATGATATTCCATTGCCTGGGAAACAAACTTTGAAATATTTCGTAAAAATCGCGCATTCCAGATTTCATTGATTTTTGTTAATTTTTGGTGGGCTGTAATAATTTGATATATACTTTTGAAAAAAAAATAAACTTCAGTTTTGCATCACATGGACCTTCTAAAATGTGGATATTTCATTCCCGGCTCTAAATAAAAAAAGTCGAAAATTGGATTTTTGGCCAACTTTTTTCGATTTCAGCCCACTGTGCGGCGGAGCGTAGGAAGGCATCCCTCAGCTCCATCGATAGCCCATGCTTTTCCTTTATTGGAAAGAAACATCCACTCATGGGCTTATCGATATTCACCTTTAGCAAGGCGTTTTGCTCGGCTTTATTATTTTGAGCTTGATGACGTCTGCCTTCAATACCAAGATGGACGTGCCATCGTCGCTTTCGCCGGATGACAGGTCTAAGTCTAACAATAAGGAGGGGGTCTCTGCTTTTGAACACACAGCATGCTCTACCCAGAACAACTCTATTGTGAAGACACTCCAGTCTCAATAGTAATCTACCACCTACATGGCGAGGGAAATACAATTTGGCAACGGAAGATTTCGGATGAAGACTTCTGAAGGTGGTCGTCATCTTCCTCTTTCCCCTATCGAGGTTCTGCAACTCGTTGCGGTGCCAGCTTTTTCTGGAGTAAAATGTTAACGAAGAGAGCCAGCTGAGTTTCACAAGATTTGAAATTCGTGCTGGTTGTTTAACAACAATTATTCGTAAATAATTTCCCCATGATCGAACTGATGATTATGTGTTTAAATATCTTGCAAGAGATGGATCAATTATATGATAGGTTAATGGTTACTCTTCTTTATTGCCAATTTTATATATGGGTGTGATATGAAACACAGAAGAATTCACATCAAACACAAAGCTGTGCCCCTGACATAGCCACACCCAACATTTTTCCGAAAATAGAATTTGCTTACCTTATCAATTATAACTTTTTTACGCTTTACATATTTTTTAGTTAAGGAAACTATGGCTCTGGGAAGACCATCAAAATGAATAATTGCTCTCATAAGACCTTTGCTTCGATGTGAAGAGGTTGGCTGGAAAAGAAGTAGATTGTCATTGTAAAAATTGATTGCAAATCAGCCTTCAGATTGATGACCACTGATGATGATTTTCATTTTTCTGCACAAATTTCCGAGCAGCACAACGATAGGCAAGGGAAAATTCAAATGACAAGATAACAAAGACACAACCATACATTTAAGCTGGGGTAGGGTGGCGAAGTAGGGGTTAAGTGGGTGGGAGTATGGCATGGGCTGCGATAGAAGGGGAAGGATAATCTTTGGGCCGTGGCTGGAAGTGAAAGAGCTGCGGGCAGGGGAGTGAGCAGTGGTTATTGACGAATGATCGCTATCTGTTTGGGTCGGCGATATTCGACGTCGTCGGGATTGTGAGTGGATTGGAGGCGAGAGATTGTAATACACTGGAGAGGGCTCAGTTGGTCCCATATGTTAACGAAGAGAGTACATAGCGTTTTGACGCACAAAAGTGAAGCATGTTTTTTTTGCGAAAAATGATCCACCTAACATGGCTGTAGCGCGCATTTTGTTCATTGAATTCATTAATGATGCAGTTTTTTATTATGAATTATTTCCATTTTGTATTTTTATAGATAAATCACTACGGTCCATCTACTAATACATAATTTTTCAATATGGCCGATTGCGCATTTTAATGGCTTCAATATTCCCATGGCGGAGCCTTAGGTCCTGGAATTGAAGCCACTCACGTTGCGCATCCGGCAATGTTCCTTGGACCGGTCGAGCGCTTTGACCATAAGCATACTTGTTTAAAATAAATGCGTTAATATTCAATCCTTTGGTTTTCACACATTATAACCTTGATCAGTAACTATTACCATAGAGTAGGGATATCCTTACTCTACTTCTAACCCTTAATTACTCTATGCTCGTATTACCAATTAAATCGCGTTTTCATCACATATTTCAATGACAAACACTCATGTTTAATGGTGAAAACTGCTGCCGTTTGCGGTGTAATCATGAGATATTCGAATCGGTTACAAAGGGTCATTAATGAAAAGAGAGATGGCCCTTTTCCACAAATTTATTGAAGTACAACGCGTTTCGACCGTTAGGTCATTTTCAAGTACACTGAGTGGTTTTGGAAAATAGGAGCTCATCCGACCTGTATAAATACAGCTCCTATTTTCCAAAACCACTCAGTGTACTTGAAAATGATCTAACGGTCGAAACGCGTTGTGCTTCAATAAATTTGTGGAAAAGTGCCATCTCTCTTTTCATTAAATCAGGATGTCATTCCACTATATCTCGCCTGCCTCAGTTACTTTTAAAGGGTCATTAATTATTATTATTATTAATAGGGTTATCTGCCCTTTAAGGTAGGATTAAATGGAAAAGAGTAAACATTCTCGAGATTTTTACAGGTGCAGACTACTATCTACCTTGGCAATTTCTTTCTTCATCTCAGCATACGTTCTACCTCTTTTCATCCCGTCCATAAAACCTATTCTCTTTCTTCCTTTCCCGCTTACCCAACATTCTCCCCTTTATCACGGACGTCAGCAACCCTTCGCCCCTTGTTATCTCTTCCAACCATCTACCCTGCCTCCTCATAATCTCAACCGGAAGTTTCTTCTCCTCATCCACCAAGCACTTCCTCGTTTGTCTCCCTGTCCATCCACCTCACCTTCTTCATCCTCCTCCACGCACACATCTCAAACACCTGCATCCTATTACCGTTATCTTTTCTCAGTTCCAAAGTTTGTGCACTACACAACGCTACACTCAATATCAAGCTCTTCGCCTACCTCTTCTTTACTTCCTTACCCATGGTCCCGTCATCAGCCCCCTTCTATTACTAAACGCTTCTTTCGATAATGCTATTCTCACCCTAATGTCTTTGCTACTATGTCCTTTTTCTTCTAGTGTACTACCCAGGTAATTAAATTGCTCCACTTGCTCCAGTTTATGCCCTCCTACTTTTATGACCAGCCTCGCTTTCTTCGTCCTAGAAAATCTTATTACTTTAGTTGTCTTGGACACCATTATACGGAGAAAATTAATGTTCGCAATTCTCGATTAAATTTGAATAAGTTATAGCAATAGATTTTTGAATGCTTAAAATGATGTTCGAGGATGGAAAGCTATTTTCAATGTGACTAAATTTGACAAAGCTAGGCGGCGAACTTCCGACCGAACGAAAATCTCCGGTAGACAGCTTTTCAAGAATTCTACAACCAGGGTCGATGTATTATATTTAATACTCCATCGATATCTCGAAGGAAGAAATTATGGAACGACGGTTATTTCAACATCCTTGGCCGGTGGAGGGCGGGTTTGTCAGTGGTGGGGGACGGATTATCGGGTGAAGTATGGTTTTGAAGCACGATAACCAGTCCTCGGTCCTCCCAATTCCTTCTTTTTAAGGTCAGCATACTCTTTCGTGATCTTTTATTTGAATTCGGAAGTGGTTTAGACGAAACCTGCCATGTGCCCTACGCTAACTTTTTCAGACTCCTCAATCGCGCAAGTCTTAAAAATGTAAACGGCAAAGAGAAAATATCGCTCCTTAGAGCCTCTATGAAATTCTCAGTGGATTACGGATGCCTGGGTAGCTTAACTGATTAGAGCACTCGGTGCGAAACGAGGGGTCTAGGTTCGAATCTCACTCAATAGTACTTCCTTTCGACATCCGTCATAATTTTTTTCATGTATTCCATCATTGGTAAAAGAAGATAAAACAAAATACTTGAAAATGGAAAGAAATCAAGAAAAAACTAGAGAACCAACAATAAAAATTAACAATAAACATTTTCAAAGAGTGGAAAGCTTCAGATATCTGGGATCCTTGCTAACAGCAAAAAATCAGATTTCCCTTGAAATTCAAGACATGTTACACATAGGTAATAAATGCTATTATGCACTGCAGCCTATTTTCAGGTCAAGAAATATTTCAAGAAACACCAAAATAATCATATACAAGACAGTGCTATGACCTGTTGTCCTCTACGCCTCTGAAACATGGACCCTAACAGTTACACGAGAAGAAATAATCAGAAGATGGGAAAGAAAGATTCTCAGAAGAATATACGGTGCCGTAATAGATGCAGGAATATGGAGAATAAGAACAAATGCTGAAGTCTATGAACAATATGTTGAACCAGACATATCAGTTATAAAGCAAGGAAGACTTCGTTGAACGCATGGAGGAAAGCAGGACAGCCAAAAAGGTCTTCAATGGCACTCCAGGAGGGAGGAGAAGAAGAGGAAGACCACGAAAGCGGTGGCTTAATGATGTGGAGACAGACTTGAGAAAACTGGGAGTCAGGAGATGGAGGCGTGTTGCAGAAGATAAAGAAGAATGGGGGCAGATAATTCTGAAGGCCAGAGCCCTACATGGGCTGTAGCGCCAATAATGATGATGATGATGATTCCATCATTGGTATTTTTCGATAATTCTTCCCATTCGTTGCTCCTCCCGTTCTAGTTTTCAGATGGATTTTGTCTCAGTGTGTGTCAATAAATTTTACCACTAACCACCCGCGTAAAAAAAGTTTTACGTTTGCGCCAAATTTGGGCCAAATTTATGTTTGGATTTCGTTTAGCCCAAACATCGGCAATGAGACTCCTAACTTCAAATAGCGTCTAAATTTACGCTAGGCCCAATTTGCTTAAATAAACTTACTACAAAGTTTTAACACAATTCGGGGAAATTTAACTAGTTTTGTGCTACTTTCGAAAGCTAATTCATTTACCAAATTCACTCCACATATTTCCAAATTAGCGTTAGCTTACGTGAATATTCACATAAACGTTTTTGGAAAATTTATGAATCTTTGGGATAAGTTGCGCACTACCTTTCCTAAATAAATTCGGCAAAGTATATATATTTAGACGCTATTTGAAGTTAGGAGTCTCATTGCCGATGTTTGGGCTAAACTTAATCCAAACATAAATTTGGCCCAAATTAGGCGCAATCGTAAAAATGTTTACGCGGGCACAGAGTACGAGGCCAAATGCGAGAATGGTTGTGATTATTTTATGCGCAATTCGCTATGTTCTTATCAAGTTCCATTCCGGCTAGTCAGTATTTGTGCGGTGGTTAATGATGAGAGAAAATGGCTTTTCTTTAGAGAAAAGAAACCTAGAAAAAAGTTCTTAGTGAACATCATTTCTGTTCCAAAATTCTTTAGAGGAAAAGTCTTTGCCTTGACCAGAGATCGAGCTCAGATCCCTCGACATTGCCTCGATTGCTTTAGCCATTTAAGCGCCTCATTGTCTCGGTAACTTAACCTGCAAACAGCTTTAGCTTAATGCTAACAGCTAACACGGCCTCGGCGCTAACAGCTTTAAAGGCACGCCTCGGTAGCTTAACTGGCTAAAGCGATATCCCGGTCTTAGGCGAATGATTTTTTCTCTGCGGAACTTTCGGACTGTGAACTTCTGGGTGACTCTGTGAAGGTAATACCGTGTCTAGTCCCAGTATCCTAAAAATTTCAATTCTATTTTTTATGTACGTACCTACTTGAGTCTAAGAAGGATAGAATCATTCGTCGTCCTTAAAAATTGCCGGGTACGCCAATTTACCTGGAGTTTCGCTTTAAATCGGAGTTATATCTTCATCCTTCCCGTAAATGATTGATCTACGTTAGGGCGTACAGAGCGATTCCCACAATGTTTCCTTGTGCACCAATTCCAAAGGTATATAAATTTCAAAATACCACCGTCCGCACGTTGAGGATTTCAAGCTTTGCGCCGAAGGAACTGTCTAACAACATGGTGGATGCGCGCAACAATTATTAAATAAAATAGCATACCAAGCAACCAATTTGGCCTCTCTATACTGATCTTACTTCGCAAATAGAAGTGCTATAGACAATATGTCAACAGAGGGCCGGCTCCAATTAAATTTATTGATCCGCAAGACTTCAAAAAAAAGTTTCCGCTTCCTCCATAACCTGTGTCTCCGCTGCGGAGGCCTTGAAATATACATAATGACTTAATTTGCATTCCCCAGTTTTTTCTTGCTTTCGAGCGATTGAGCAATCTTTTTGATTTAATGGCTGAGGATGTTATTTAGAGATGGGACATTTTCCATACTGTTCTGGTCTCACTCAATTTATTAGTCGCATTCTGAAGTGGTGAAAACGTTAAGAGAAAAACTTTATTCCTGAGTTTTTTTCCGACGATGGGTGGCTCTGTATCATTATCTGTAGTGTCAAATGAATGTATCTACTTCTTACAAGCATAACATTGAATAAGATTTCAGAGCAGCACCAAATGGGAGTATTGAAAAAATGGCGGAATGAAGTATGTACCGCCAGGGTGGAAGCGCTGAAAGTTTGGTGAAACCAGAGAATGATAAAGATCAAATGAACGGAAAAAATCGGCAATGAAGAAGCCCCTATGACGAGGGTTAAATGAAAACTTGATACAGTTGAATAAGATAACTTGTTGGACCCAATCTGTGACACAGAAACAACTTGAACACAGTATTGGAAGGATAAATAAATAGGAAAAAAACATCGAGGGTGAAAGACCTGGAATGGAATACAGGAAGAATATTATGAGGGACGTTAAAATGAAGACCTATGATGTAGGAACGATAAGGTTAGCTGGGAGGAGGTTGAAGAGCTTCGTCAAATCAATCTTCGGATTCATGACTAATGATGATGATTGAGAAGTTACCGTATCTACTGGTACAAACCAATTTAGAATCCCCTGCGTCCAATTTCAATGATTCACCATGGGGAATACAAAACTTTCCAATTCGCTGAGGTATGGTTACTTATGAATAAAATCGTTCTGGCACAACGAAAATCGAACCAAGCTCTTCAAAGTGCCGCTATGGTATTTCAACCTGAAACACTGGCAGCATCAGTGACAAAATATTGCACAGTTTATCATAAGAAACTAACTTAATATTGCATTGAAGAGCTTGGCTCCATAACTGGCTTGGACACTCGACAAATGATTGGGAAAGATGGCTTCGAATCGCGGTCGTATCAAAAGAGCTTCTTCATGGTGAATTCAAACAGAATCCACTAACATAAGGGATCGTACATAGCTGTAATATACTCAAAACAAGAAAATTTCTTTTGGATTTATGCGTCTGAAGGTATTTCCCAAAGAATCGTTTTTTTTTAATTATTAATTTTCCGCGATAAAATACCAAAATCAATCTTGAATTGACCTCGTTTTTAACGTGAAATTTATACAGCATTTTTCATAATAAAATGGAGAGTAAAAATTAATTTACATACTGCCGACCACAATTTTGCCGGAAATTAAAAATCAACGCTCCGTAATAAGAGGTGTTCCCTCACGACTCAAAATGTTTTTCCGCGTTTCTTCCCACCACGCCTACCCGACTTCTTGGGGGTGGGGAGTCAAATAAATTTGAGAATTTTAAAGGTTACAGTTATCGCTTAAGCAGCGGAAGACGGGCATGCGCGGAACTTAACGTCACAACGGGAGCCAGACTAGTATAGGAAGCAGTAAGAAGAGATGGAGGGGAAGGTGAGGAGAGGTAGGGTAAAAGTGCTCAGCTGTGGAGATTTTATTTGCCTTGAAGTTGTAATGGCTTGCGCACTGCTAGAAGGGTAGTCCAAAGTGAACATGGGGTCACACAAACTATAGCCAATCACCCACCCCCCACTCCCAGAGATCAGTTTTTAGGAGATAAATCCTTCCATTCTACAAATAGTCCTCGGTGCATCTGCCACGAGATTTTGCGTGGACTGTACTTTACTCCTCCTCCTTGAATGGCATCCCTCCTGGAAAACTACTTCAAAGCCCTTGGAAGACATCGTAAAATTTCAACACCCGTTGAACGCATAAATCATCGCCACCTCAACTGTCATTAAGATGAGCATCAATCCTATAATTCAGTATAATAATACAACATAGATTCTATCTGATGAATGCGAATTCGATTTAGGCGATAAGATTTTTGAGCAAGTTACGTGTTTGACATCGATTATCTCCTGAGGAACGTCCATCATTACGCTCAATTCCTGTTCAAGCCCTTTAACTGAAGTTTTTAACTTCTTCCGCATTTTATTTTATGAAATTCGAACAAATGCCGCGATACAAAATCCGGGAATCGAACCACGGACCATAGGCTTGCCAGGCAAAGAAACCTTGTCCTTCCCAAATGAAAGCCTTGTCTCTCTGCCCTAACCCAAGCCAAAGGGTAGAGTACGATATTGTCTTCCGATTTTGTACCACAAAAAGGTTTGGCACTGTAATTCGCACCGTACTAATTACCTGGGGCACGAAAATATATCGTATCGTAATTTTGTACCTAACCAATAAATACCGTAGTAAGAGAAAAATCTCTGTCTGTAAGGCAGCACGTCGAACTTAGGAAAAATATTTTTTTTTGAGAATAACAAATATTCAAATATTGGCCAGTCAATAATTATAAAGGCTGCGTTGTATTTGGTTCCATAGTTACTTCGTAGTTTTAGGACGTCGTCCACGGCTCCTCCGAAATGAAAGCGTTTTCTTATCAGTCCTTTGAATTTGCCACGTGGAACTCGGATTTAAAATGGCGATGGTACGAAAAGGGTGCGAAAAAGGCAAGAAAAATAATATCCAACCGTAACAAAACCAAGTTAATATTTCGTACCGTAATTTAGCTCTTCGTCCTTGTTTCCAGTCAGTTGACCGGTTCATGTCACCTTCCCGGCTTCTTAGCTTTTAAGGTGTCTCTAACTCGTTTCTCCCTATCCCTTTTTTCGGTCTCAGTGGTAGCTGCTTTTTGTCCGGAATAATTTCTTTCCGTCCCGTAAAATCTCACCACACCCTAACCAAGAAAATATTTCTTACCGTACTTTTGGCTAAAATAAAATAACAAAAAAAAATCAATTTTATAAATATTAGGAAAGAAATTTTTACCGTACTTGAGGCCGGAATAAAATAATGATAAGAAAATATTTCGTACCATACTTTCGGCCGAAATAATTTTTTTCCGTACCGTACTTTCGTACCACACCGTAACCAAGAAAATATTTCGTACCGCACTATTGGCCGAAATGAAATAATAATAAGAAAATATTTATATGAATAAATAGAGAGTATTACTTAAATATATTAATGTACTTCTGGCAGAAATAATTTAGTTCCGTTCCTTTCAGTCATCCTTGCCCAAGTCCTCGAAAAAGTCCCCCTCCCTCCCACTCTTGCAGTCTCTTCTTCCGCCCCATGCCTCTCTGCCCCCACCCCCTCCTCCTCTTCCAACCCCCTCCCCATTTACCCTCCCACTCCCCCGCTCTTCTCTCACCCCACTCTACCTTACAATGACATCGACTCACGTGACCTTCTCCCGCCTTCGTGGGCCCGAAAAAGATTCCTATTCCCCCCGCCCACTCCGCAAAGATTAAATTGGCCCATAAAACATTTCTTTTTCTTTCGGTATTCGTGGATATCCCTTTATATTTTTTTGCCCTCGGGAGGATGAGAGCGATTTGTGACGTGCGTGCATGGCGAAAAAGGCCCGTGGTATCTCAGGAAATGGGAGTTTTGAAGCGGACGAGTAAAATATATATTCTTTGACTTCGAAACTTATGATATTTATGCGACAGCCGGCCTGCATTTCTTTTTTATTTTTAGCTTTTCGAGTCGTGTCCTCATAACGAGATGAGATCAGGGTGCCGATAGGACGAAGAACGGAGTTGTGGGAGATTATTCCGAACGCATTTGGGTCACGTGAAATGCATTCATATGTCATCTTCCTCAAACCTTATGATCGTGCTCATGAGAATAACCTCTAAGCACCGGTTTGCAGCGCATATTCGTCATAAACATTCGTCGGAAATATTTCCGAAATGAGAATGTGTGTATAAATCATGAGTAACTACGCATTTTTCAAGTTCAATCCGACGTAAAACACGGATGAGCTTGATTCATGCTCAAATGTTATGGATCAAAAATGATGCGGATAGTCAGATTCGATTGAAAATTCAAATCAATTTTAAATTATAATAATGAAGGTCAATATTGAAGAAGTTAAAAAATTGTTTATTTATTAATGAGGATGCATACAATTTACTTAAAAAATGCATGACAGTATTTTTAATTCCATTAAATATTTTATTGTTTTTTAAAATGTAATGCAAGTAAACAAATGAGTACCTTTCTAAATTATACACTTTGTATTTTTTTTCTACAGTTTTAGAAAAAAATACTAAGTGTATAATTATGAATGGATACTATAAATTTCTACAAAGTAAAGCCTAAAACCATAGAGTGTAAATGAGTACTTGTTTTCAATGGTAAAAATTTTCATTGCATAATACTACTCTAGCATCGATGATAACAGATATGTATGTTCAAATTAGGTGACAACACTAAATCGTTTCCCCAGTATTATTTTGTGTTTTTATAGATGATCGAGTGAGTAACCACATTCTCTCCAGGTACGAAGAAAGAAAACAAGGCACAAGCTTATTGAAAGGTACGAGTGATACACCCACTGCCACACGCTTTGTCGGTCGCTCAGAGCGTTATATGTAGATGAATATGAGATCTCCATTTTATCTCCGACTTGATTATAAGGTTCCTTCAGTACATGGATGGACTCGAAAACAGAGACAAAATGAGAGGTAAATATATTTTTAATTTTATGATAGTATGAAGCTTAAATTTTCACTGTGTGGTTTTCTACTATTTTAATAAAAGAATACTTAGTATTTACAAAAGATTGACCGCGATTGGACGACCAAGATTGATTAGTTGTCCGCGGTTGGACGCTTCGAGCACGAAGATTCGACGCTCCTGCGTCATTTTCAAGACAACAACGTTGTTGTTTTGATAATGACGCTATAACATCGAAACCGCGCTGTGGAAATGTCGTGTGGAAATACGAAATATACTTATTTCAAAAACGTGAGAGAAAAAAATTTGGAAAACGTTCGGAAATGTTGAAATATTCCATTTCTTAGGCACGATTGATGACCAGAATAGAGCCACGGGTGAGCTGACCAAACATGATTAGGTATGCGTCATACACTTTCTTTCATCCACAGATTTACAAAAACGACTGGTGTCTCAGAACTCCCTGCAACACGCCATGACTTGGTTCTGTATATTAAGTCCAACCATAGTCATCTCCCTAAAAATTCTGATGTTCACAACCACCATACTCGTGGTCATGATGCTATACATCATGATTATGTAAGGACAAAATCAGCCTCACAAGGGCCAAAAACCTTGGGGTTACGCCTTTTCAACAGATTACCATCAGTTATAAGAGAGTGTAAAAGTATGAATACCTTCAAATTGAGATTGAAAATGTTTCTGCTTGGCAAATTATATTATTCATTGGATGAATATTTTCAGAATAATTAGAATGTGAATCAGATGCTTATCAGTATTTTTGACTTCTGTGTAACTGACGAATCCTATACCTTTGTAATATGGTCTCTGGATAATAAATATTATTATTACACCTGCCGGGTTGCGAGATGCCTCTATGCGTATCGCTGCTCGCTGGAAATCATTGGGCTTACACGTCACTCCTGGAAAACCACAGTCAATTCTTTTTTATATACACTACCCACTCTTCGAGTTCCACTGGCATTTGTGAGTTTTTCATATTTGTTATTATTGCAATTAATACACATGTGCATCGATAAAGTACATTCTATGCGCTGAAAAAGCAGGATTACAAATATCTTTCGAGAGGACAAAATATATTATAAATATCAATGAAAATTAAAAAAGAATCGCGCAAGTTGGTAATTTTAAGTATCAAGGACAATGGGTACAACTGGACCTCCTGGAGAAGGATGCTATGGCTTCACGATGAAACAAAATGGAAAGGCCTTATTAACTAACGAAAAATGGTCAAAACAAAATATTCCTTGTCCATTAATTTCAAATTGAGTCACTATTTATACAGTAGTGAAGCCAGAAGCTCTATATGCAGCCGAATGCCTTGCAATAAATAAAAAATGCTTAAAGAAAAAATGTAAATTTAAGATAGGAAGATTTTGAGAAAACTTTTAGGCCCAATCAGAGACACTGGAGAAATTACTAATTCTACCTGGATGAAGAAAAAATTATGGTTACCATGCGGAAAAGGAGAGTTACATTTCATGGGCGCTTGATGAAAATGGACGAATTGAAATTGGTCGGTAAGATTTAGAAGTACTTCTTGGATAAAAAGGCAAAGTTTGCATAGTTTTTGAATGTGGAAAATGACCTACAAAAAATAGAAATTACTTGGGAGAACATGAAGGAACGTGACGTACTCAGGATCAAAGAGGCAGGTTTCTGGAACTTCAGGTAGGAAAAATCGTGGACGTGACAGAAATGGACAGAAGATAAGAAAAGGGAGAATAGCAATAAAATGAAGGAGCATTGGAAGATGATAATTGTAGAACTTAAGAAGAAAAACAATTGAACCATCGTGGTCCTATTGACCAATTGGAAAGAAGAAGAAAGTATATTTAGAGTGAGTATTATTTTATAATATTATTAAATACTGGAGCAGTCGCATAACTTACCTTGAAGTAACCTTTGATAGTAAAAATATTTCCAAGTAAAAATAAACAGGTATTTACATATGCAGTATAAAAGTCCACCTCCGGAAAGTTAATCTGTTGTTTACATTTTTAATCCCTATTCATATGTTTCCAGTTTCCAATTTAATATGATCAGCATGTCACCGGATATAATGCGATTTTATCGCAGAATCGAAATACTACTTGCAGACAAATTTGAGAGGCGGCTTTACAAATGGAAGTTACTTCTATGACGGTAGCCTTGGAAGTCGCTTGCAATTCACACTTAGAAGTGTTAGTGCATACTTCTATGGCATTGGGGATCGATGGTGGAAGTAATTGACCGCGGTTCGCACTTGAAAGGATAATAGACCTGATTTTATTTTGCCTGCAAGTAGCTTTTCGATTTTGCGATAAGAAAAAATAGCCCGAACACTCGCCAAACACAATGTCGTTACGGGTAGTTCAAGTATTACGTAAGACGATTTATGCCATTTTTGACCACCCCCCAACCCCCTATGTAAGACAATGTAAGATTTTTCAAACCCCCCCCCCCCCCCCGCTCCCTCTTAGTCTTAAGTAAAACGTTATAGGTATATTTCTATCTGCTCTTCGTTAAATGCTCACTTTATGCAGTTTCATCTTTCCATAGAAGCCATCGTACAGGTTTGAGCACTGGATATCGTATAATTATGTAGTGCTGGAGTACCACATTCATCGGGCATGGAGGCAATGTAGCTAATAGCCAGTCAGACGACAGAATAGGAGAATTGGTGTAGCGGTGAGATTACCGAAAATACGCCAAAAATACGAGCGGATGCTCCATGTCACTGCTAAATTTCGTACATACATTGGTTCCAGTGCCCTTGCCCCCCCTATATAAGACAATTTAAGTTGATCTCAACCCCCCATTCCCCCCAAAACATCTTACGTAATACTTGAATGACCCCCCACGAGGTTTAATATTTCGAATTCCTCTGATTTGTTGGCCAAAGAAAAGACCGAGTGCCAAAGGAAATTCAAAACGGGGTATATGAAGTTTCATTCAGCTGTGGGATATCCTTTGTTAGGCAGGCATCCAGGGTACTGAAATTTCGCTTGCAAGGGCACCACCATAGGGCAACAAGGAACGTACAGCTTTGCCTCTCTGCATTAGCAGAGCACACATGGATGGGTCCTACGCACGACATTAAATTTGAAGAGGCAAAGTTAATCGCCAATGAAAAACGCTACTTCCCGCGAATTATGCGGGAAGTTATTGAAATTAGCAAGATTCCTAATAGCTTTAATAGAGATGACAGTTACTCGCTGTCCAACGCATGGAAACGCGTATTGCGCGGGAAAATAAACAACAAACAATCACAACGGACCTGACACCAATTGATGATGTTTAAACGGTCAAACTGCATTTCCACTTCACTGGCCTGAAGAATCCGGCTGCAACGTCGGCGAAACTGTAGTCCCAGCACAATGGACCCACGCGGAAATACAGCCGGAAGACTTTAATATTCAAGTAACGTTCACGCCTTAACTTAAAAAACTGTTTCCCTGGCAACCAACATTTAAGAAGCCTAAAAAAATGTTAATAAGTTCCCTCTTAATATTTAGCTCTTCATGACTCCTGCTTTATTTTTATCTGAAGTCGAAAAAAATATCAACTGCACTAATAAAATTCGTATCGTATTACTTAATGACACGGAATAAGGTACTTTGTACTTAGGAGCTTTTTTTTGCGCTGTACTTTGGAGAACCAGTCATATTTTAACTGAATACTCTTCAAGACAGTGAATGTAACGGCATTTCTGGCATTCCCGTTGGCGTTTACTTACGTTACTTATTTTTACCTTAAATTCCCCGCGTTTCTTGCAAGAAGAATTTGACCGATGTTGGATCATTCGTTTTTCTTTCGAAATAAAAACATCTTTTAATTGCTCAAAGTTCCGAATTGCCCATACTCGTAAACATGCCTTGCGGACTACTTTGCGGTGATTTCCACCTAAAACATGGGTGTTGAATTTATCTTCAGTAAGGTTTGATAGTACAATATATCTAGAAAGAGGAACCTTAATGTTTATGTTATTTTTTTAAGGAGAGCAGTTTTATTTAAAAAGATGAATAGCTTCAATTCCGCGAATTCACAAGCTCGGTAGCTTGATATCTCCTCGGCATGACTTCTTTCATGATAGCGGATGTCATCTGAAAAGGATTTTTTAATCTCATTGAAGCTTTGACTCTTCAATTATCTATTACACAAGACAATACTATTGGAAACTGCCAAATTTGCTGCATACATCGTATACTGCGATTTGTCCCATTACTTAGGACATCACCATACTTAGTCGAGCAGTTGGAGGTGTTTTTTTTTAATATTCAACTTTATATTTTTGCATAATGTTAAAAACTGTTATTGGAATTTCATTACATTAGCTGTTATATTTTCACCGGAAATTTTATTTTTATTTTTAACATTTATTTTTTGTGTTCTTTTAAATTCATTTGATTTCTATAACCTATCCAGCTGTTGCTGGTATTTATTGGTAAATCGCACCTTTAACGTTCCATATTCTGTATTTTTGTGAATTGGCGCATGCCATATTGGTAAATAAATAAATAAATGACATGCTGCTCTTAAACTCTAATCTTTTTTCTTAGCTGAGCATAGAGGCCTATACCTACTTAATGGTCGATAGAGGCGCTACCATCGCCGGCTGAAAATCAGATATCAAAATTTACAAATGAAACTTACCATTAAAACAAATGAAAAGCAAGTGGGTCGTTATGCTACGATGTGAGGAGCGCACTAGAGCGATAAGATAGCGCCGAACGGTTGTCGCTACTGTATAACACCATACTGATTTTGTTCTGCTCTCTTTATCTTTGAAGTGTAATTTTCGCTTTAAACCTCCACAGTTCTAAGAAATAGTCACCTTATCTGAGAGCATGTTTGATGAGTTGGATTAACCGGGATGATTACTTAGAAATTTAGGATATAAGAATGGTATTTCAGATGATGGTTAAACTTTCATGAGTTTTATTGAAACTTAAATTAATATTAAAATTAATATTAAAATATCCACTACTTTAAGGACGACGCTTTGAATGGAATCATATATACACACCGATAAACACATTTCATTTTCACTCCACTAGGATTTAGCTTATCTCTTATACTTAACTAGCGCTTTTTTCGGCGCCTCATCATCTAGCTTCTCAATTGCTATTGCTGTAGCTCCGCGATTTCATATTTAAAAAAACTAGAATATCATCTAGACATAGTCGTATGTGTGCCTATTTTATATCTTGAAATGTAGTCTTATTTCCTCAATAACACGCTCTTAATATGCTGTTTTATGTTGATACGAGACCCAAATAATAATTTTTTACGTCTTATCGAATACAAGGCCGTATAGAATGATGGTATTTAAGATCCCATGATTTTGCCACAAAGTTTATGCTCTACAAGGTAGATACTGCCCTTAGAAAACTAAATATAGTCGCTAAATGATACATAACCCTTGTAACTACTTAACTTATCGTGAAGGACACGCATGATCTGAAATATATTCAAACTCACTTAGCTTTTGAACGTGTTTTTATAAGAGGTTCGACCTGAAATATATTGTCTTTGAGCTTCTTCGATCAATATCATTTCAGTCATCCTCTGCTTTCCTACCTTCATCTTTTATTTCCGCCTTTTGGCTAAGGATTCGTGCACGTTGTGGTGCTTCCCAAAGAGTCCGACGCTTTTTTGACCGCTCACATGTTCTCGCACAGTATGCGATGGCGCAAGGTCGATAGCTTCTCTGAAATTACATCTTTTTTTGTTCCCACAATATCCGCTAGAAGCGGTGGCCTTGCTAGTATGGGTAAAGGGAAGACGGTGTCTGTTTATTTCGTCTCTCTTATCCTTTTTCACTCATGGTATCTGAAGCGTTGCAAGAAGAAATGTGTTTCACTCTAACGTCGAGAACGCTTGGAAACTCGTCACGCTCAGAAGTGGACATTTCAAGCTGTTATTGCGTCGAGCTGTTTTCAGAATGCTCTTTCAAAAACTCTCTCACGGCTCTCTTTTTCTTGAATTTACTGTTTAGAGCGGCCATTTGGGAGGAATGTTTCGAGTTATATGTTCTAAGTGGTTGTGGTACCGTAAGGTGTACGCGATTCACTGTAGGCTTTTCGTTTTAAGTCTCAGGTCAAGGGCGGAAATTTACGTCTCGTGAAAGTTACAGCCAGATTTTCCTCTCTAGTTCGTACTTCGTGACACGTAAAGTTAAGTGCAGCGTAAATATTGAAGTAATAACCCTGATTCCCGTCCTATATTTGAATTAACTTCCTTCCATCATTTGTGGAGATATAGACGCCAAATGTGATTAAAAAGTTTCCGAAAAAAACAGTGTGTTTTCAAACTTTTGAAATAAATAACGAGCTTAGAGAAGTTATTTTCACCAGGAGCTTTTATGTACACGTGCATCGTAATTTTCAGTTACTAGCATGCCTATTTTTTCTAATACTGGCGTTCACATTTGCAGTATGACGTCATAAATATTTATTTGGTTTCAAAAGTAAACTCAACCTTTGTGTGAATGAACCTTTGTTTACAAATGTTGGTTTCATCTGCTTTCTTTTAGAATGAGGAAATGTCATCTTTGGCCTTTTAATAATGCTGTATCACTTCTTATGGTCAAGATTTTAATTGATCTTACATTCCACTTCCACCAGAAATGACAAACGATGTAAAGTTTTCTTTTATTTGGCGTCATTATAGCAATTTTGCATTTGCCGTATTTTGTTGACAATAATAACGCTTAATAAAGCTTAATTTTAGCCTCATCAATACAATATTTCTTCATGTTAATTTCATTTCATCCTTTTTCATTTTTCGGACGACTCTTACTGGGAAGGGAACTACGACCGTAGGCCACCCACTCGAAATTCCCAAAATGATTTTCGTGCACGTGAAACTCTTTTTGTTTCCCGAACGAAAAATTCTTTAGTGCACTCGGCAAATCTTATGCACGAGTGGTGAACTCGGGAAAATATTGGCCGTGGGAATATTGTTCGCCTCCAGACGGGAAAGAAATTCACGTCGCTAGGCGGGGGCAATTGAGTTTGAGTCCGAGCTAGACTCTCCCTTCAAATGTCACCTTTCAACGAAGTGATCTCGCTGAGACTGCTGCAATATTCATTCCGTCCCATAACAGACAGGAGAACCCTTCTGTATCTCTTCTCTATCTTCATAACAGTTTAAAAAAGAGTGGAGAGGTCATCAAGTGTGGGATGAGAGGCCGTGTCATCGGACCCACCCACCACCGTAATTTTTTGTTTCCTGTTCAAATCATTTTTACGAATGCCCTAACTCGTACATCTTCCTTATAATGAAAATTTTGTATTTCTTTATAAAGGAGAAGAGTGATAAAGTGATGTCGCAAATCAATCTAAAATTCCATTTTTTAGTATGCGTGATTTGAGTTCCTACTTTACTACTGGTCCAGTTTGTGTGATCTCTGGTTAAATATGAACTTTTTTTTGTTCTTAAAAGCCCGACGAAGCCTGCAGCATAGTACGGCGAAACTGTCGCATAATATAAAATAATTTAATCGCAGAACCAGAAACCTGAATAACATCTGGTTAAATATGTTTGATCGGAATGCAAAACCGGAGTTAAACGTTCGTCCTCTTGCCTCTCTTGTAAAGAGATGACGCTTAAGTCAAGTAGCCGACAGTCTAATGTAATATAAACGATTAGAACTCTCGCTTAACATCAAGTTAACCAAAAGGTTATGTCATCTTGCGGTTAACGTTAATCAGGTATTATAAAAACGGGAATTAGTCTTGAATTTGCTGTTTTATCTATTTTTCACATGCTTGTTATAGTATTTTTTACCATCCCTATTTTCTCATATACTTTAATGTTTATGAAGTTGCTTAAGGTCCTTCTATTTCGGTTTCAAGAATTCGTAGATATGGTAAAGATTAATATAAAAATGTGAAATAATGTGTTAACCCAATACTATTGTGCCTTGGTAAGAAAAGTACCGAATAGCATGTGCACTTGCAGATGATATGAACGTACCGATGCTGACTGCCTACCAGTTGAAGCACGTGTGTTTCCTCGTGTTAAAGTAGTTAGTGACCGCGGTAGCTCTGCGACCGAAGCCAAAAATCCTGAAACTTTCAGCGGACACCTGTTCCCGATATACCAACGCCGGGACTTCATGTGACCTGGGAGTACACGTGTTATATAGTACTGCATATTTTACTTACCGTGGCATAGTAATGTTGTAGTGAGAGCCTACTTCAAACCTTTTTTTCTGGGTTCAAGTTTGCTGGCACTTTGGCTGTGCCTATTCTAAGCCAAGTACTTAGCTCCTTAGTCCGGAACAGTTTCATCCTCGGTTTTGGGTGAGTCCACGAGAGATTTCAGTCACTACCCATCGAGATTATTGGCTAAGTTGCCCTTAGAAAAGAACCAGAATAACCTCTCTGTTCCCTACCAGTTGTAGCATACTAACCTTACGTAATACGCCAATTTAATTTAATTTCTCATTGATGCATTATTCCTTTGTTATCGAAGATTGACTCACAAGGTCATTGATTCTAAAATTTATTGTTTCTTTGCCTTCATCTTTTAATGGTAAAAATCCACACCACTCATAAACTGCATAAATATTCTTCGGATTCATGTATTTTGTGCTTATTTGTTTTCTTAAGTTGTACTTTTAGGTTCTCCTCCGGGTTGGCTTGTCTTTGCTCGGCGACTGTTTCACCAGCCATCTCAATGGAGAAACTGTCGTCGAGCATGTATAAGAAGACTTCGAAGCACCACGAACACCTGAGAAACGAATTCATGTTGTTCCTTTGATAGAGAAACTGACGCATTAGCGTTGAACCGTATAGTGGAGGTAAATAAAGTGTTCGGGCAGTATTTGGCTGTTTTTATTTTCCAGCATTATCTATTATATATTACAATACTACGCCTGAAACAATTCATTTTATTATCTTCCTATTCAATTCCCTCTTACGGCGCGCGGCGTACGACAGTCAATATTGATATGCGGGTGAACAGAATACTCATATTTTGAATAAGCATGACATATTTAGGCGTCAAATTGTGGAATTTTGTTTTTTTTTACCATGCCGACGAATAAAAAGTTCTTTATACTCTTCCACTCACTTTTTTACTTCGTCGATCAACTTCGACGGGGTATAGCATCATTTTCAAGGCACTTCCGCTGTAAGATTTAAAAATACATTCTGACTTTGCGAGAGGAAATACCTTACATATGAGCCTTTCAAGCCTACCTGCGCAATGACCTCTCCCATTGTTCTGATATAAACTCCATAGTATAATCATCTATTAGCATCTCGTATTTTCCTGCCTTTCGATCCCATCATCTTCTTGTTGGCAATCAGCATCATACTTTCCTCTCTTCGTTTTCTTTTCAGTTTGAATATGCTTTCCGGTGGTCTTTCTGTCATTTTTTTGTGAGCAAAGCGGTCCTTTTCCATCCAAATCCTTCATTCTGTTGGATTTTCCTGACCTTGCTCTCTCATCCTTAGATTCCGCTCCCTGACGATGAACTTCCCCGCTTGTTTGTGTGCCTGCTTGCGGGCACAACGCACCTTTGCCCCCGATTCGTGACCTCCCTCCCACTCCTGTCATATTCGTTTGATTGGCCCACTTTCAAAACGAGTTGAGAGAACAAGACCTAACGTCATGGATCCTTCCCTCTTGTATTTTCTCAACTTGAATCCGAATCGTTCTCCTTTCGTAATTCCCCGCAAGGTTGGTTGCTGCGCTACGCTCCTTACATCAAGAAACACTGAAAGGCATATCTGTGGCAAAGAGCCAAAAACTGATATGTCCAAAATCACAACTTTACAGGGTGAACATTTTAAGTTTTGGTTGACTTGTTTAAATATACTTTGTAATGTATTTAACTGGTAGTTTCAGGCGTTACTTGGTGTAACTTATTCATTTATGTAATGTATGTAGTTGAAATATCAAAGTGAATTAGAAATGGCATTACGTATGGTAGACATGTCAGCTTTTGATCATTAAAAATATCAATTAAATATCATAATATATCAATTAAAACCTAGAAAACGCATATTTTGGACATATCAGTTTTTGGCTCTTTGCCACAGATAATTGTGTACATACATATATGTTTTACTCAAACACCGACTTCGATCAACGACCGAAATATTTACCCATAACGCGATTTGAACAGATCAAAATGCCCACTACGTGAAGTGAGCGTTTGAATTCGGTTTTTGGGAGCTTTCAAATCGCTCTAGTGCGCTAATCACTTCGGAACACTACAGTGCAATTGACCCTCCATTCGTTACAGATCTGGCGCACTAGGTAGCTCATTTCAAAACAGATCGGGATCAGAACTGATGTGCTCTAAACAACAAAAGAACGTCGATAATTTCATCCGTGATTGTTTTTTCTTGTTGATTTTCCACAAATGCGACAAAAATGGGTATAACAAAGATGTTAATTACTCTGTGGTAAAGCTTCCGTTTTTAGATACTTATTTTGAATGACAGTACCATGGTTTCCGGGTTTCGCCGCGTTGAGTTATGTGGATGGTGATAACGTTTCGTAGCCAATGCAGGCCACAAAATCTGACGTCCGAATGCCAACTGGTGCAAATCGGCAAGTATTTATGTCGTACTCAAGGTGGCCTTCCAGTAGCGCGGCTAATCAGTGTCGGAGATCCTGATTTCGGCGCGTTTCTATTCAGGAGTCTTTTCCAGGTGTCATGGAATCTGTGACCATAATCTCTATTGATATTTTATTTTACTTTTTCTATGTCAATAGCTTCCCGGATGAGTCGTGGGAAATAAAAATTTTCTTTTGCCAAGACTGGTGCATCATTGATCATAATTTGATGTCCCGGGTTGGAGAAGGCATGCTTTGCGACCGCTGACTGCAGGCAGTGCTTGTTTTTGAAGCAGAAATTTATTTTGAATGAATTCGATAACTACACAGAATACGTTCGGTCTTGACTGTTGTGCACCCACAAAATGCTACCTACCAGCAGGTTACAAAACATTTCGCCAAATCACATCGTTCCAATCAACGTCGTACGTGTACGCTTAAGTGCGCTGATGTGTTCCGATGTGCGCAACAACTTGAATGGAGAGCTCCCACTGTCTGAAACGAAACGCCCACAACGCGTGGTCCGTTCATTCGCCTAAGTATAGACTTACTTCGGTGATTGCGCAAAACACTATTAACTTTGCGCAAAGACAGAAACAGTGGTTTTGGCAGTGAGGCTGAGCTTGTCGCGACATGCCTGCCCCCGCCTTTTGCCTCTCCCCTCTCATAGTACCAAATTCCACTTAACATGACATTCGAAATGCTTCAGCAACATAATTTGCGCTAAAAATTAGGCCTAATAGCCAACAAAACAAATGAAGATGTTAAATTTCATTATCGTCTAAATAAGTTGTTGTCTAAACGTCATATCTTATGCGTCGGATGACACAGAATTTAAAAATAATAAATAAATAGCCTTTCCACTGTACTCAAATTCTAAAAATTTGAAAAAATTGAAATATGTTATTTTCAGTCGCGGAAGACTAATGAAGACTAGTACATGCGACTTTCAAAACAATTATATTCTGACAAGTAATGGATTCATGCTCATTACTTGCAAGGCTTCTGAGCAGTGAGTAGACCGTAGCATAGGCAGACAGAGTTGCATTAAAAAAATGCGAGAAGCAGCATATCAAGGATACACACGGAGCTGGTTTAGCTAAGCAGCATGCATGAAGGAAGAATGGTAACGAAATATTTTGGTATTAGCGCAGACGGCCTTTTTCATTGGAAGGGTCCATTTACTGCAAGGTTGGAAATAGGGCAGTCTTCGCGTTTTCCTCCCAGGGTTCCCAAGTTCGCAAATTCTCGTTGCCAACTTCAAAATGCTTAATACGAGCGTTAGTAGTAATTATCTAGCACCTTGTGATTTTTTCTCTAATTTTCTGATTTTTCTTTTGATGTGAGTTTCTAAACATCAAATCTGAATCAGAAGGTACCATTATCGAGCCCAAAGATACAGTGAAGGCAAAAGCACTGAAGCTCACGAAAGAGCTGCCAGAATACGAACTGCAGCATTGCTACCAACAATGGAAGATTTGCATCTTCCGGACCCTACACCATGAAGGTGGTCCCTGCACCATGGTGTAGGGACCGGGGAGGGGAGTCTATTGCAGGTGACAAAATTTACTTATGTTTTCAATGAAAATGTTTCGACTTAAGTTCGGTTATTTCATTGTTTTTCTCTCGTACCATTGTTATATTTCACCTCGTATGCCATCCACGTCATTAAATATTTTCTCTATGGCTCTAAATCCAAATTTTTAGACGGGATTCTCCGACGGGTTGCGAACACTATGAGCTTTCGTTGTTTCAGCTTTTCTGCACCAGGAGTAGCTTGTTCGACTTTCCAATTGAGGGATGCAGGTTCGAGTCCAAGTGACTGCAATTGTTTTCTTGATTTAGGAAAAATATATTAATTAAAAAAAATCATCCAATATTTTTGGAACGAGACAACGAGAATTTTTTACATCCAACAGTGGAGCCGAGTAGTTGCTGAAACTACCGGACTCTACTGTTCCGTTAGGCAGCAAACTCCGAAAAATACACTGATGGATCAGATCAAGAGCATCGGCCCGGTATCAACTGTCACAGCTTCAGGCGAGAGTGAAGTTTACGTCATCGGCTGGAGTACTACCGAAGGCAACGGCTAACATCATATTAACCTCCCTAGAAAGTGTAGATTTGCATTCACCTATATATGACGTGATGAATTTATTCAGGAAAATATTACTTAACGTCACGATTAGCTCAGGGGATTGCCTCCAAGTTTTACTCTGTACTTAACGAATGCAATTTTAATTTTTTAAATAATTACCTTTTTCTGCAAATGTAAATTGTTAGTTGTAGAGCGATCCTGAGATGGTGGGGGTTTATTATCATTTATTTATTTTTCATAAATTTTCATTTCAACTTATATTTCATTTCATTCATTTATCATTACTAAGACCTTATTTCGCTGTTATTACTTCGAAGTGAAGATGTTCCCTAAAAAATGTACGAGGCCATTGCCAGCAATAATGGAAAATGAACGTGAAATATCACGAAGAGCGGTGCGTAATAAACTATGAAAACCCCGCGGAAGCCTACGCTAGAGCATGTACTTGGAACAGTTCAAACAAGTTTTGGCTGTTCCAATACATTACCTGTACGTTTTATCCACCCTGCCTTTCCTTTGAAATCCCTACTCTCATCCATACCTACGCAGCATCTTTCAGTATCTATTATTTCTATAACTATCAAATTTAATCAACCAACTATTCTCCCTTTCTTCATTCTGATCCACTTTTACTTTCCTTGTATGATTAATTTTCCTTATCTGATTTCATACACTTTATTCATTTGGTATTTTAACCTCCGATCGGTAGGTTTTTGGGCGGACTACTTTAAATTACTTCATTCTGCTTCCGAGATATCTACCGCGTCGTTGTTTTTCCGGAAAAGTTTCTCCTCCCGTCCCGGAGGCGTCTTTAGGTCGAAGACGCCTTCAGGACGGGAGGAGAAACGTTGTCAACGACGTGGCAGATATCCCGGAAGCAGAATGGAATGTCCGGCTAATCGTCGCGGAAACCTCAGAGAGCACTTTAAATTACTCAATAAAATAGTCATTTATAAAATTTCCTGCAATGATTATGGATATATGTACAAACATTTAATTACTCTCAATCTCTTCATAGACTTCTCTTCAATCATCAATCTCCCCCAAGTCACATTTGTCTCAAATTAAATCGTAAATCCTATGTTATGCTCTTCTCAAACTCTTACAATATCCAACCATTTTTCACGCAGTCCCCAATCTATTCTTACATCTTACCCAACATTCTCCTCTCTATCACTCTCTTCAGCATGCCGTTTCATTTCAGTACCTTCTCCAACAATTTTGGTCGCTTCCTGCGAATCGCTTTCTTTATTATCGTCAAATTTTCATCCATACTCATCTCTTGAATACGAAATAATGACTGGATATAATACTGATTTTGAGCGTAGAGCCCGAGTTAAAACTCCACTCATGGCTGAAAGTTATCATTTCCAATTCGATCTACTACTTTGCTGCTATGAATAGAGTACTTCCAGGACAGTAATCAATTCCCAAGAGGGGATGAAGAGCCATGGCCGTCTTGTCATCTTTCTTTAAGAGCGGGCAAATGCCTGCACCAGGATACTCTCTACTCCTTTCTACCCTACCTTCCACTCCTAACTTAATACCTTTCTCCCTTATGCGTACGGAATAGACTTGAAAACCTTGTGAAAATAAGAGTGAAATGCGGAAATTTAGCGACACCGACTGATTTCTAAGGATTGTGAGGCAATGAGTTGAATTTTTGACAAATCGATAAAGGATACCAAATTCATATATGAGAGATTACACCGTGTTAGTTAAATCTGTGATCTTTCCTGGAGAACAATATCCATGAATAACCGCAGGGGTAAAAGGAAAGTAATTGACCCCCTGCTCTTATTTATGGACTTTCACGTGCCGTCAATATCAGCGCAAGATAAGCTCTAACCTTTCTCCGTCCAACCAAACTTTCTGTTTCAAATAGCGGTTTTATATGGAAATTTTAATTGGAATTTGATCTTTAGTGTTCTTGTTTATTACTCCAAAATGTCTTGAGGCAAACTAGTGTTGACGTCTTTTTTCCAGTCGACCGATTTCACTTATATACAGAAACTAGCAACCTTATACTCCCAATTCTGCTGTTTTAGCGGCATAGACGTAAATTTTGAGGAATATATCCATATATTGACGATTTTTATATTAAATTTTAGCGTTTTCAAATAAAAAGCAATTTTATTTGACATTAGCACATGAAATGTTATTAAAATGATGAACTGAAATGAATTGAGTGAATTGACGTCCAGTTAACTCAAAAATACTCCATGATTAAACTTAATGCACTTAAATTACTATTTAATCACTGTACTGAAAACACTCTCATCAAGAGTTATTAAGAAAACCATAGTTTTTATTTAAATGAAAAGTAAAACGTGTTTTTTTTTGGAAAACCTTTTCATTATTGATCGCAGTTCAAGCGGCTGCAAAGTAAAGAAACGAGACCCAGAATTAGATATGGAATCAATACTGGGGAAGACACTCAAAACATTTGATCGGAGTTATTTTAAGAACAAATGGGAAAGCTATTCAGGAAAATATCGGGAGTGCGTTTCTTGTCCATCTCCATCAGTCACATGCGATTCGTACGAACCCAATATCATATTTTGTGATACTTTTGACATATTCTCCCGTCAACCATCATTTTGTCAACGGCGAATCATGCTCTTTTGATGAAAAAATTACCTTTTTGAGTTCAAATACATGTGATTGGCCGTGAAACATTTCGAAATTTTCCGCCCTCTCTTTGAGGGTCCGCAATTTATGAGCTGCCCCGATTGACGGACGGTTGAATCGCAAAAAATAACACTTTTCTGTCGGAATTCGATTCAAGGGTCATATCTTTCCCTGGAAATCCGAATGGTCGTTGTTCACGCGCTTGAGTTCGAAGAAGGTGAGTCTCATTCGCCGCCCGCCTGTCATCCCAACGGGATCATTATACAAACGATCACGCAAATATTCTCACACCAGGTGTCTTGTTCGGGGAATTTTCTTTTCCTCTCTTGAAGCGATCAAACATTGACGCTTCATCGATTATTCATCACGATTTCCTCCAATAAAAATACCCGCAGTTGTAGTTGTTGAGTATGACGACCAACCACTGAGATAATTGGGGCCGTCTATGATAGATTGATAGGGTGGTAAGTTTATGTTTACTTAGGAAGTGGAGAAAGAGTGGAAAGAAACCCCAAATTTGGCAGTAGCCTGCTCTTAAGGGGATGGATTCTACGCCATAAAAAAGCGTTTTCTGATCGAGGGGGTTTTCATCGACAAGTTGCATATATAAATATCCGCCATCCATTTCATTTCGGGTTAGACATATTCAAAAGAGCTTAATTATTGACGTTAGACCTAAAAAACTGGCTATATTTTATTAATTTAATCCATATTGCCCTATTTATGCATGCCTATTTTGCTTTCCCTTACACTTATATGCATTGCTTCATGCACGTTTTCCTATTCTGAAGATTCCTCATAGTCCTCCTCCTAAGGGTCTCTTCCATAGCATTCATTCACTATCACGAATCTGCTTTCTTTTGATTATTTTCAGTATACATCGCGTTCGGTTTCTTATTTTACAACGCTTCGCCTCTATTCGAAACGTTGTAATATAAGCCCAAACGCTATGGATGTTCAGTCTCAGGCTTCCATGGCGATGCAATGTTGTGGCAGGCATCTTTCAGGTTGCGGCCGCGTTCATGTTTAAAATACAACAGTTTCGCCAGCTATCCTGCTGGCGTCATCAGGTGAAGAATGTCGAGAAAGCTTTTTTTTCCGCTTTATATGGCGAATTTTGAGAGTCAAATCTCCGCCATAGTGGAGGCAATTTATCGAAATTCTTCGAAGACGCCAGCACGACAGTTGGCGTAACTGTTGTTTTTTAAACATGAACGCGGTCGCAACCCGAAAGATGCCTGCCACAAACCTTATGGATACTGAAAATGATAATGAAAAGAAAATAATAAAAAAATCGCGGAAACATGGCCCTGCTTCTTTATTTGACTCTCATTCACTTAATCAACTAAGCCAAACCTACGAAACACGGTCTTTTCATACATGACCATTACCGAAGCATCCATTCCACATTATCTCATTACTCAATATTTCCTGACCCTACCCTTCCTTCTTTTACCACAAACACTTCTCAGATAAATCATACTCAATGCATTCAGCACACATTAATATTAATCCTATCATACCCAAGTTTCACTGTCATACAACAAAATGGAGAGGATTACTCTATTTTGCACTGCGATTTTGGCTTCCTTTGACATTACGCTCATTCCTTGATATGATTTTTATACTAACAACGACTTTCTTTCCTGAATAAGGCACGCCTTCTAATCTCATCATCTACCCTTCCATCTTTCACAATCATTCGGCCTAAGTACAAAACATCATCCACTTGTTCAATTAATTTACTATTCACCCTCTTAAACAATTTTTCTCCCCATCCTCCTAGTCAAAAACGTCTGCTTAAGTCCTGCACGCATTCACCCTCAATTCCATTCTCTCTGCAATTCCATATAAGTTATCCAGGAGCTTCTGTATTTCCTGCTGGGCCACTGAAAGCAATGCAGCGTTTTTGGCGTTAGATAAAAATTCTTTTATCATCATTCGGTGCTTAAAAGATTGAGTAGTAAGGAAAATGCTACTTTTTAAGTGTAATACCTACTTAACATACTGGAAATAAAAAATCGCAAACTTTGCTAAAACAGACCATTATCAACGGAGCGATATTCGGTAATGAGGAGTGATAGGGAAACCATGAGACGTACATGTGTCATGTAATAATACTTGACCTATTGTGAATGTAGGTTCCATAGAGTTTTGGTAATAGTTATGCCGTGTAAGATATCATATATTTTCTTTCGCGACGGGCTGCAGTGCAAGAAACCCCATTTTTCCGCAAGAGCCTCGAAGTCTGTTTGGATTGCGTCTCCTCCACCATCTCCAAAACTCCTTTGCGAAATCCTTTAGCATTTTGATGGATTTCCGTTTGCATTTTCGAAAATTATTCCCTCCCCCAACATAAAGGCCAAAGGGTCTTACAGCATCTGATAGACAGAGTAGATGCCTACTTTATTTACTTCAATATTCTATACGGCGCCCAAGTAGTGTTCGGGATTCCATTGAATAATTTCGTTCTCTATCGGGATTCAAACTTGGTATCTCAGGATGAGGACCCGATATCTCTTCACCACACAGCGGCTTCGCAGCACTTTATTCTTTGCTGCTGGGGCATACCTAAAGGCTTTTTTCGATTCTATGAAACTTGGAACTAAGAAATCAAAAGCACGGAGTGTGAATAATGCTCACTGAATGTGTTTAAGTTCTCCGGGTCTCATTGCGACGAATAATGTCATAAACACGTTTTGTGCTCTATCTCACATGATTGAATACTCTTTTAGAAAAATTGCTTTAGTTGGGTTGAGTAATATTATCTGTATTTTTGGATCTCAAAATGAGCTAACTGGCTGTTTAGTTTTCAATTCAGCAGAATTTTTATGAAACTTTGAGCAGATTATGTGATAATATTTACGTAGAACAAGTTGTTTTGTTTCCACAAATTTGAACCACTGTTTTCTTCAGATGCAAGTGAACATATATTCTGGTAACTGAGCACTTGTACATTAAGAATAAATAATGGTGATATGAAGCTAGTGAAACCATCTGCACGATTAGTAAATAGTAATTGGAGTGTCTTCAAGCTTTTGTATTCATATTTTAACCTGTGATAATTCCAGCAAGAAACATTTATCAGCATTGAATACTCTTGCTATTATCTAATTATTCGGGAAATTATTTTATTATATTACATTTTAAGGAATGTGAAAGATGCCAATCGTTTTTAATTTTAATATGTCCATTGTTATTTACGGATTCATCAAGTCCTAAATGCGTTTGAGAAATGAAGACATTTATTTCATTTATATTTTATGAGCTCATTATTCTTCTATATCAAGTTAATTTTTCACCGATACTTATACTGATCAAATCGCGAGTATCCTAGACTGATTTGTATTGCGTTTAGGTCTTCTGGTTCTTTTTAGCCGTAATCAGGAGACAGCTAACGGCATCTTAACCTGCAAGCGTACACGGACTTTGAGTATTTGGGTGTTTCAATCTGAGGCAAAGTAAAGATGACGCGTGGCCAGTGAAACCGATTGTGCGATATTGTAGGCATAGTGGAGTTTAACAAGTTTTTTTTTAAATTCTCCTTTCAGCATGAGGCAACTCCAAGGAATGCATACCATCTTTGACTTTTTGATACACTTTGGTCGTGAGGCATTCCTAACGTCATTATTTCATTCGAAGACATCGGAGAGTGAGATTATTTTTCCTTTCGCTAAAATTGAGTATATTATCTTTCTCTACCAAGGTAATATTTATACGGAAACCTATTCAGATCGGAGGATCCTAGGATAATTTATATCGTGCATCGCTCTTTTAGCTCTTTGTGTCCTTAATCGACTACGGCGTCAAGCCGTTAGCAACTATTTAGGCTAAATGTATAAAAATACTTAAGTACTTGCGTTCATGTATCTGGAGGAGATAATGAAGATGATTCATTGCTAGTGAAACCGATTCGGCAGTATTAAAGAGTTTGTGCACTTTTTACCAAGCTGCTATTTTTATGCTTCTTTTTAAACGTAATTCCATCAATAGACACTTGTCTAGGATAAATAACAGTTAACGTTACTGTTGCAGGATTCTTTTGCATATGCTTTCATTCTACTACATTTTTTTCAGTGGGGAGAAATGGAAAAGTGTATTTCCTTGCACTTAACGTGGGTAAGTTTTTTCACTAAACCAGGGTTATTTTCGTACGAAAACCCATTGAGATCGCGAAAATACCCTTGGCTGATTTATATCGGACATCGGTCTTTGGGCTCTTTTTTATCGCTTATCGAGAGACAATTCGTGGGAAGCGCCTGCGTGAGGTGAAGGCATGCCTCTTCTATCGGCGGTTAGAGAGTATGCCAGGCACTGCCGGCCCATTTGTCGACGGCATGCGAGGTCTCGGACGACGTCCGAACAAAGAACAAAAGAACGACGCAGTGCAAACTCCCTCCCGGGTGATTTCCACTGCAGAAGGCGTTAATCATGCCCGCCCTCCCTCTCTTCCGTCACGAACGGGCGAAGCCGATTTCAATCGCCTGCCCATTCTCCTTCCCACCGATCCACGCCTTTATCGGCCGAAGCTTTCCGTGCGTGAGGCGACCGTATTGTCGTATTGGCTCACTACCTCTCTTCCCCTTACCTGCTCCGCGAAAGAGTGATGGACTGAGTGACCTCAACGTACTCAGTCGCTTGGAAGAAAGCAGGGAGATGGCAGTCGAAAGGGAGCACAACAGTTTCACCTCAGTGAAATTAGGGCACCGATATTTCGCTTCGTTTCTTGATGGAAATATCTAACGCACTTTGATAGTCGGTTATTTTTACCACGCATGTTTTAACTTCGCCTGTTTGGTGCAAATATCAGGAGATTTTAGGTCAAATAATATATTTTTTTTTTCAAACTTCTGCCAATGTTTCGGATCTTTATTGATACATCTTCAGGGCTATAAATCAATGATACTTGATAGTGAAAAATGTTTTACAACATTTTTTTTATTACAAAATGGTAAAAATATATAATTTACAGTCATTAAAAAGAAAAATACATGGACATATTCAAGATTGTTACCTTTCAATTTTGTTGCTGTTTTTATTTACAATTTTAATTTGGTTGCTTGAATCAATTTCTTTGTTGAAAAGTTACATATCATTTATTAAATTATGGTAAATTTTACTTAGATAAGTAATTTCAGTTCTTTTATTACAACCTTTTTTGTTTATGGAGATATGGAACATTTCTTTGAATAATCCTTTTTGATAAATTTTGTTCTGAGTCTAAACTTTTGGTTTATTAGGCTCAGCCTGGTTTGGTTTTGAATAGTATAAGAGGTCGAGAAATTAATATCGTTCTTCGCCTGTTTGTTTGTTGTTTGTTGGTTTGTATGGATGGAATCTTGTAATTGAAATCTAACCCACTTTCCAATGTTCAATCGACATGAAATTTGGCACACTTACTTACTCTCGATGACAATACATGAATCAGCTATTAAATTCACTAACTTCCAAGTTAATATACTAAAATAAAATAGTTTACATTTTATATGGAAAAAAGTCTTTTGCCCAATGATAGCGCTACTCAAGGATAGCATTTATAGTGAGAAGAAATGCCAATCATTTAAATGTCAAAGAAACGTTGCAAAATTAATATAAAGACTAAAAAGTGGAAAATAATAATATTTAAAAAATACTTTTAAAGAAAAACCACGCTAGTGTACTAAAAAGTAAAATATAATTTTTTCATCACTTGGATAACAAAAGCGTGAGTGCTTTTTCTTAATCAACATCCAACCTCTGTCATTTATATCAATAATCATTCCACATGCGCCCACCTTTTAACAGGAGAGCGATGAAAAACTTATTTTTACTTTAAATTATACTTGAATATAGGCGTGGTTTTTAAAGTATTTATTTTTTCATATTTTTATTCCTTATATCATCATTTTCATATTCAGGATTGTGTTATTGAGGGGAAAAATGAACATGCTGGTAACATGTCGTCCTGGAACCCAAAAGGTTGCAGGTTCGGAGCCCGACTAGGGTATGAGTGCTGTGTTTTTCATCTACATCTATGAAATACGGTGCAACCCACCTCCAGGGTGGCACGTGGCACGGGGTGATTCCAAGCACACAACTTTCGTCCCAGTTCAATGTCGTAGGTACCTCCGCACGCTGCCCTGGCCACTAGGCCGGAACTGAAAGCAGTCAGGAGAACAATACAGAGCCAAACCAGTAACTAGGGGAAGGCTATGTTGGCGAACATGTTAACATGCAATGCCAGGTCGAAGATACTGCTGCTAATTAGTACCACCAATACTACTAATTCGTGTATGCTTCGACATACTAATTCATGCAGAAAACAAAATCGTACGGGCCTTCCTAATTGGGAGAGGTGTTAGTATTAATGATAAGTTCATAAACACAAGTAGGTACAAAGTCTAGTCTTCCCCACTACATTGTGTCATATTTATACATCGACAGCCATTCTGATATTCACATATTATCTCAAAATTACAGACATAGAAAACAAAAATGTCAACTAGCATCCCGTTCAGTATTAAAAACAGAAAGAAAGAAAGCATAAAAACTTAGCTACTTCATGTGAACGCTAATATTATTGGAGGCATCGGTCATTACTATCGTGGTCCATAGTCGTTATCACCGTTTTTAATTAGGGTCAAATGAAGGTTGGTTGGCAAAAGCTTAATTTGCCCGATACTTTACGGAAACGACACATGCTGCTGTTTTCAAATCGAATGTTTTGTCTGTAGGTATGTAATAAGGGTACCAACTTGGACTTCATGAAAAACTTTGAATTTGTAGCTTTTTCCAAATTGTGTGGGTCAGATTTGTTAAATGACCGAATTCCTTTACACATCTCCCCCTCCCCACTTAACCATTCCGTTAACCAATCCTCCATCTTCTGCTATCTTCCGTTGACTGTGAACTTGTTTTCTTTTACTCTCGTAAGCAATTATTAACTCCAGTAGTGAGTTAGAATGCCTCCCCCATGCTTCAAAAACAACGATCCACCCTCTTATCTAAAGGAAAGCAATGGTACAATTGGAATTGCTAGAAAAATGTTGTGGTTCTCTGGATAATAACGTGATAGCGTCGAAACGGTTGAAGTACTCAAATAAAAGTGTGGAATATGCGAGTTATAATTCTTTTAATTTAATTAAGGTTTAGGGCTACAGTCTGCTAAAAAACATAGCAGGTGAGGTTTGATAACGGTCGAGGTGGATTTTTCCTTTTGGCAGTATGTTCTAGGTCTGTCTCTAAAGCAATCAGAGTGTTTAAAAAATATTCTCATTAACTAATGTTACAATTGAATGCTATGACATTCGAAATAACACTCTTGTGAAACAGTGCAGTAGCTCGAAAGTTTTCCCCACTCATAGAAGCTGTGCTGGAATTATTTTTTTATGAGGTTGTTCAGAGCACGCCAGGTCGGGGCTGTTTGGAGCGAGAATAAGCGTTGCAATATTTTTGAGCTAAAAATCGGGAAGAGTGAGAACAGTAAGGTGTGTCTGGGACATAGTATATTTCTATGGTATAGGAGTATTACCGTGAAGGTGGATCCACACAATAGCGATATGGTGGTGAGCTCTCCAAACTTTTTCTCAAATGCTCACGAATCTCAGACTTTTTGGGAGAATTTGATGGACTACAGATTACGGTAACTTCTTATAATTAGCAATAAATCTGACAAGAAAACACCTGCTGGTGTCCACAACAGCGAGGAAGCGTAATCGGCCCCTTTTGTTCATTATATACATAAATGACCTATGCTCTCGAATTAGCAGTAAAATACGTCTATTTGCTGACGACGCTGTCATCTATCGCGAAATTAGTGATCACTCTGACTTTGAAATTCTATCATCGGATTTAAACAACGTTCATGTGTGGAGCCAAGAGTGGGGACTCTAACTTAATCTGAGCAAATGCACGGCGGTACATTTCTTGTGGAGGTCGTCCAACTATCCCTATGTATATGCTGTGGATGGCGTTAAGATAAAGGCGACAGATGAAGTTAAGTATCAGGGAGTTACGATTACCTCGAACCTATCGTGGGGAACACATATAAGAAATATTTGTGGCAGAGCTCTGAAGAAGCTAGGATTCGTCAAGCGTATTGTGGGAAGATTTTCAGATGAAAAAGTAAAAGAGAGGTGCTATTTCGCACTCGTCCGGCCACACCTTGAATATGCAGCAAGCATATGGAATCCGGTGCAGAAAGACTTAATTCGGGAACTTAATAAAATACAAAGGAAAGCTGCGCGATTCGTCAAAAACTGCTACGGGTGTACAGACAGCGTTACGCAGATGTTAAACGAATTAGGCTGGGAGCCGCTAGAGACTCGGAGGCTGCGCGCTAGGCTTAGATTACTTGAGCAATTAAGAATAGATATCTTTAAGAGCGACACGGAGAACATCATATTAGAACCCCACAATATTTTCAGGTCCGACAGAAACGATAAATTAAGAGAGATATTTTGCCGACAACCTTGGAGTTCTGGTATCCTCTGTAAATTTTTACATGAGACAGGGCATCATGTCCATAAGCTGAATTAAACACTTTAATCGTTTGCTCGCAGGATTTATCGAAGTTAACACAAGATTTGGTTGTATAAATCTGATCAATGGAACTATGCATTTCATTCCGTAACGAGCATGAAAAACATTTCTGAAAATTTTTAAAATCCTGCTCCCTCTAGTGGTTCTATATCATCTGGCAATGGTCAGAATAGATATAGTGGTAGCGAGGCTTGGTGACAATTGCGCGAAGCGTGATGTCGAGGAGGGGAAGACTCGTGTGGAGAGGGTCGGCTAAGGAACGGAGGGGAGAGGACAGCAAATACGTGCTGTTAGAAATTAGGGCAAAACTTTATAGAGCAAAAAAAAAATTGGAACATCGACTATCGAAAATTTCAATTATTAAGTCTTAATGGCAGCTATTGTGATACATTTTTTTGCCTTGGTATTGGCTTGAACCTGTGGCTGTTAGATATTCGCCTTTTGTTTTCTTTTATATTATAAATGACTACTAAGCAACCTACCAATAAAATAAGATTTGACACTCGCAACTAATTGGTCTAAACTGGGCTGAATGGTCTCGTTTGCGGGAGAGGAGCGACGGAATGGGAGAGAGAAGGACTACGCTCGATACTCGGAGAGTTGAAGGCGGGGAATAATTACGTCCTCCCATTTGCGCGCGGTACACTTAGCGAGGCGCCGGAGTTCTCGTCTCCCCGGTACTTCTTCGCACGAATCGAGTACGGCCCGGCGCGGCGGCGGTGACAAAAGGCAGGAGTGATGGCAGGAAAAAGCATTCTTTTGCATGAAACGTCTTATGAATCGGTACGGTCAGGGGTGATTCGGTATAGCCTGAACGAAATATTATGACCCCTGTGCAGGAACCCGTTTATGACGTCCTGACCAGTCTATTTAAAGGAACTGCCATGGCAGTGGGGTATAAGTGAATACCATCATTTACCATAAGGTGAGCACCATAAGCTTTTTTTTGATCTGTCGAAAAATATAAAATAAAATTGTACATTTTCTTTATCTATAAATTTAATTCCATTTAGGCCGAGCGTCTTACATTTATGGAGGAATGTCATATAGAGGATCTAAATTTAGGGTTACATTGCTGTCATAGTAAATGACATGAGAAAATGTATTACACCAATCAAAAGCACGACATACGATTATTCAGTTTCTTAAAACATTCAATGTAATGATCACATATAAATTGTTTGCAAGTTATAGGAGAGATTATTAGATTTGTTGGAGGGGAAGGATTGTTTTGGATGGCTATCTTAGTTTTCAGAATTAGACTCTCAGCAAGGAAAAAAACATGTTACAACTGTGGATTCCAACTCATTCAGAAGTGTCATCACCAAACGTGAACTCGAACAGGAACAGATCAAATACAATAGTAAAATGTTCCAATTCACATAGAGCATCAGTTTTACCGTGCTAAATAATCTGTCGTCGATAAAACTCTTCAAGCTTTTGCATTACTTGTTGACGAAAAATAAACTTTTCTAACGTTTAAGGTATCTTGAGCAAGATATAACTATTATATGCATAACATTCAATGCATTTGGCCTCATTGCAGAGAAAAACTTTTCATTTTTCTAATCAAATCAAAATATTGGAAACTTATTGCATTTATTCTCCAGATATTTGAAAAATAGATGCCGTTTTCCGTGGTATATGGTACGGCTGTGCGCTCCAGAGGCACATCATTGAAATAATGAGAAAGTTTCGTCTCACTGTTCGTTTCAGAAATGTAACAGCTTGTAGTTCATATGTTTTCTCAATTATTAAAAAAATAAATATTTAAGACTCATCGTAATAATTTTCCTGAAAATGCAAAAATCATTCTCTTGTGAAGGCGTTTTCAGCGCACAGCGTGAAACAAAAAGGCCAAGTAAAAGCTTCAAATATATATATTTTGTTATTTACTGTAGTGTTCAGTCATGACAATACATTTCTTGCGTCATTACTATTACTATAATCACTTCATGCTTCTTACAACGGTTCAAAATTTAAAGTAAAACTCGAATATGTTGTCTATTAATGTGTATATATGTAATGCAATGTAAATACATGTAATGCAATGTAAATATATGTAATGCAATAAAAATATATGTAATGCAATGTAAATATATGTAATGTTGACATTAAAAAACAGGTTTGAACATTCGTACCCCTTGTTATTAAATCTGAGATTGCTTCCATTACAGCATTATTATGTTTTCAAGCAAATGAAATTATTTTATGTAATGAGTGGTAATATTCCAACTATATCTGGCAGCATGTTTAATCTGAGAAAGGGAAATGTCCCATTAATTAAGCTAAATTTGACTATTTTCAAACGATACTTTGTTTACATGGGCCCAAAGGTTTATAATATGTTGCCTGAGAAAATAAAAAATGTTAAAAATAGTTTTAAAAAATTCTAAACTTAGCTAATTCATGGATACTGGCTTTGGAAAATGTTGTCAGATTCTTTTGATGCTATAAGATTTTTTTTCTTTGCAGAAAAATTACTCGTTTTTCTGTATTTATATTAATATTATTAACATTTCGGATGTTAATGGTATTACTGTTTATCTTTAACTGGAGAAGGTGCCCGTTGAATATCAACGGGAAGGAAAAATCAACACTAATACATTTTAAGAAACCATTCATATCATATTTAGTGCAAAGAATCATTGAGTTAATTGATATACACAAAATCTCGACATAAACAATAAGTATGGTCGTCATGGGTACGATTACTCCAAAACGCTAAAATATTGCGAAAAATCGTTACGTTTTAGCAAATATTTCGGAATTCCGACCGCAATACAAAATTCGATTGAAGGAATAAAATTTTTTATTTTATTTTATTTCTATTGGCACCTTTCCCAATAACAGAAAACCACTATTTCTAATTTAATTCAATAAAAAAAGGTTTGCAGCCAAATGAAGATTCAGCTTCACGTGTATTTCTTGTGTAAAAGTGACTGACATCGGTGATTATTATAGGAGATTTCTTTCACTTTTGTATGTAAAACATTGGAGCGTTAGCAATGCATATAAATTCATGAAGGTTGCTTCACCACAGGCTCCTTTGAGGCAACCCAGCTTTCTTGTTTCTTTTTGTAATTAAATTAATTTAATAATTTGTTTGTTTGTTAAAAGCAATAAAACCTACTATTCAATAATACTACTACTATTACGACTTGAGAAAAATCTCGCTCTAACAACCTAAAACCGATTCCCTTTTTCTTTCGAAGTGCCCGTTCGTAGTCGGTTGGGGACTTGGTGAGTGGCGTGAGAATCGGTGATTGAGGAGGTTGGGATTTGGGCGGTTTGCGGAGAGGGGTGTTCCCTTGGAGGGGAGGAGGGAGGCGAACAGGTGGTGGGACGGAGGGAGGGAGGGAGGGAGGGTTAGCGGGCCGCCCTCTTGCGGGCAGTTTTAAGGACACACTCCGCCGTGAGTCAGTGCGGCGAGGAGCGCCGTCAGAGTCCGATGGGTCGCAAGGATCCAGTCGCCGACGACATCCACACGGTGGCCGAGTCGGTGGGGTCGGCCCGGTCGCCTCCGTCCCCGACCTCTGCCCCGGCCGCCGCCATGCCGTGCTTCTCCGGCGGGACCCTCGTCCTCGTGACCCCAAGCGACAACGCCTGGCGCTCCAAGAACTACAACATGCTCATCAAAGATCAGCGGTTACTGTCGTGAGTAAATGACCCTATCACCTCCGTTGCCCATTCATTCCTCAATAGTTCTCTCGGCTATAATATAGGGGACCAGAAAATGAATGGAGGTGACATTCATTTTGGTTCTTGAAACCAATTCCTCCATTACAGTTGGCTCAGTTTATACCTTTACTATGGTTTACGTTTCCGGTGGTCGTGTTCAATTTTGGTCAAATCTGAGTTGAAATCCACAGGTAATGCGATCTTTTGCGACTCGCGCCTACTCGGTACAATAATCATACTATGCACTTCTGTTCTTGCTTCACTTTCGGTCTTGAGCGTTTGCGGTCATGCCCCCTCCATTTCATTTTAACCTCCTTGACTATAATCTTGGCTTGGCTGTCGAGATTTTGCTTTCAGTTAGTTGGTTATTTTGGAGGAGGCGACCCACAACTGAGGTCATTTGCGCCAAGAATAAAGTTGATAAGGCTAGGATTACTGGAGGTAGGATGGAGAAAAACCCGGCGTTGGGATTTGTCTCCTCTTATCGAAAAGTGCGAAAGGGACAACGGTTTAACGTCCCATCCGACGGACGGAGTTCTGTACTTTTAATGCTCTCCATGTGGCACTCAAGTAGGGATCGGGATTGTACATAAAAAATCTCCGCCACCGCCGGTATTCGAACTCGGGCCCTTGGGATGGGAAGCTAGTACTCTGGATAATACCCTGTATTCAATTACTTCCACCTTTTGCTCCCAAGTGAATTACGAGAGAAAGAATTATGATTCCTGAGCTAGAGCAAGAATCAGCGATTGTTGTCGTTAGCTTCCTCTCTCGCGAGTACCCTCTTGCTCCCAAACTCACTCATTCCTCATTATTTCTTTCAGTTTATTTTAACATGTAGTTTAAATTTTTTTCTTATGTTTTTAACGATTAACGTGTCGTGAGCTGCACGAAGAAAATCTCGGATTCCCTCAACTTGATTATGAAACAGCGATTGTTGTCATGAGTTAACAATCCTCCTGCTTTGGAACTCGATGGCTCTCTCAGCTCCATTAACTATCACTAGATATTTTACCCTTATCACTAGATAGTTTTCACTGATTACATTCAACATGCTTAAATGAACAGACTTTGCATAATCCTCGCAGTTTCATTGCCCGTAACTCCAACCGGTTTCAACGCTTTTGCGTCATTTTCATGGGAGATTTCATTTCCCCCATGGTGGGTTCTTAATTATACTCAGTCAAACGTGAGAACGAGAAGTTTTGGGAAGTAGTGACATGTGTGAAGTGCAAAAAAGATCTATAAGGAAATTTGGAGAAGGAAGAGGAAAAAAATGGAAAAAATGTCAAATTTTTGGAAAATTTGTCTAGGAGGTGGTACTTGTACATCTACTTGATGAAGAGATGAATGATTCATTCTGTTCGAGTCTTTTAAGAATTTCGTCCCAAAACCTTGGGTAGCGTTTCGGCTCTCTGTTCTGAGAGACCGGATTCGAATCCTGGAGGTGGCGGAGAGTTATTTCGGTGGAATCCCGATTCTCGTTTGGATGCCATGTGGAGAGCATTTCAAGCACAGTACTCCGTCCGTAGGATTCGACGTTAACCGGAAGGCCCCTTAATTAAGGTGGTCGGAGCGACATTTATTTATGTACACATTTGCGTGAAACTTTGTATACGTGTTCTCATTAGTGATATCTATAGATAAAATTAAAATAAATTCATCATACTAATTTGGTTTTTTGACAATTCAATGCTATTTTAATATGTTGTCTAATTGAACATGACATATATTTCGTGATTATTCGTTTAAATATGTACAGATTTTCTTCTAAACGCGAAATAATGCATGTATTATTATAATTGTTGCTAATAAATAGAAATATGTCACGCCGAATCCAATATTCGAAAGCTGAGTGAATTTAATTTCGCATAAAGTTCGAATACCGCGCCGAAAACTTAAGCCAAAACATACTTTAAAATAGGCAAAAGATGTAAAATATAATTCTTGTATCATTTCCATTATTGTCTGTATGGTTAATTTCCACGCATAAACAGATGCACTTAAATGAAATGTGGTTCTAGTATTTATTTCGACTAACTTAAAAAATATTCAAATTTGCACTCAATGCGTCTCAATCTCAATGACTCAATCAGGTCAATTTACGTCTTCTATTAAGAGCAGGCTAACGCCACCACCGGGTTTCTCTCTCAGCCCTTCCTCCATTCCCTAAATAATTCTCATCTCATTTACCTACGCACCTTGGTGCACATATCCTCAGTTGTCTGTCGTCTACCCAAATAACCAACCAACCGGAATAGGTAATAATTTTTAAAAATTTCCAGTAAAATCCGGCTTTGCACCTCTGTCAGAAATAATTAAACTTTCTTCTCCTTCTTCCCCTTAAAAACATCCTTATCTTTACCTCCTTTTTCCATCACACAAACCAATCCTAGACTCTCCATCGTGTTCTTCTGAGTAAAAATAAGAAATTCCCATGGGGAAAAATGCAATCCCGATTTGAAAATGATGCAAGCGCGTTCAAACCGGTCGGGGTTGCGTGTAATAAAACACTGAAGAATATACAAAGTTTACTCATTTATACGTCTGTAAAATTCCTCTGAGTGAACACGCAAACCATGCAAGTTATAGTTGCTGTCAAGTGAATTACATAAGGAATAACCCCAATTACCTTAACTTGATCAAGAATTAGCGACATAGCATATTATGGGTTAACTGTTCTTATGCTTCCGAACTTATTCAATCCCCGAACGCTGTCTTGACTTTGAGTTCTTCTTCAGTATTATTTTCACTATGTATATACTTTCACTAGTTACTTCCGAAGGAAATGAAGTAGGACGGGAAAATTCGAAGGAGGTATAATAAGAGGTAGAGAGTTGAAAGGCATATTGAGAGTTTGGGGGATTGATTAATAGTAGGTGATGTAGGGGAGAATGTTATGGGATAGGTGGGAAAAGACTTGAAAATGTGGCCTGTGTGATCGAGGGTTGGATATATGAAGAGTTTGACAAGGGGATGATCTGGGAAATATGTTGCAATTCTTGGCAGGATTAACTTTGGATTGGAAGTTGAGATGTAGGAAGGAACAGTTCAAGAACCGAGCAATATCGATATAATGATGATTAAAATTGTCAAATAAATGACAGAGGGCATCAATTGTGGTCCCTTGTATTAAAGTAATGATTGACCAGGCAACATTTTTAACCGTTTTAATCACATCATTCTGTATTTATTTTATTCGTTCTTGTTATTGATTTGTTATTCTTAGTTTAAAATCCACTATTCGGTCGAGGGTGTATCAATTTATTGCTCAAATTAAGAGAATTTACCACCAGTTTTTCCATATATTAAATTTTTGCTGAACACTAATGGTTTTACTCACGGGAAGCGTTTTTTAACAGCCTAAATTGATTGTATCCAACTTGCGCATTCTCTTAATATTAGTTGTATTTTTAGACAACTGTTTGAAAATAATTACCTGAAGTGGGGCCACCATTAACGACTTTTTAATCAGGTGTAATATTGCCGTTAAAATGGTTATACGGATATAGGGAAAGAGATTGGCCCATAAAGCATTCACAACATTCATTCTTGAAATTACACGGTAGTATACCCCAGGGATATTTACTCTAAAGACCCTTAAAGTACTTTAAAGTTCCTTACAGTAACTTATCAATTTACTTTAAGATCCTTACAGTTGACTTACAGTATAATCTCTACTATTCATTACTATAAACCTACAGTTATATTACTGTAGGAACTTAAATAACTATAGGATTGAACCTACAGTTAACTTTAAAAACTATAAAAGGACCGTATAATAACTTTTCAATTTACTTTAAGATCCTTACAGTTGACTTACAGTATAATCTCTACTATTCATTACTATAAACCTACAGTTATATTACTGTAGGAACTTAAAATAACTATAGGATTGAATCTACATTTAACTTTAAAAACTATAAAAGGACCGTATAGTAACTTTTCAATTTACTTTAAGATCCTTACAGTTGACTAACAGTAATCTCTACAGTTGGTCTTATAGTTTTTAAAAGCCCTTCTAGTAAATTTTCCTGAGGGTATTTAATTTTGGAAAACTTGTAAATTTACTACTAGGTATCTGAGAAGTGTGTGCGGTAAAAGCAAAAAAGGATATAGTGAAGAATGTTTGGTACTTGAAAAAATGTGGAATGGTTGTTTCGATAGTGGACACATGTATAAAAGGAGCGTTGATTTGGTCATGTCGATTAGATCGTCGTTGATTTGGTCATGTCGAGAAAATAGATCAGCATCTAATAATGAAGCAGGTTTTTGATAAAGTATTGAATGGTGTGAGAGGAAGGGGTAGACCTAGAAAGCCATCGGTGAATAAGGAGGAAGATACTCTTAGGATAAGGTATATTAGGAGTCTTTAAAACATGAGGGCGTGCATGAATTAATACAAACAAGGTATGAAGGTAATTGAAGCTAACGAGGTGTTCAAGGATATGACAGTATGGAGGAAATTATTAAGTCAGAGTCAGTTTTACAGGCCTATCACCGATATAATTAATCTTCTTTGACTGTGCTTACCTCCGAAAGAGAAGAGGGTGACGGTTATGTATGAATAATGTCAAAGGGCTCTAGGTTTATATTTCAGTGTGTAAGCGTTAAACTTTGGGTTAGTAAATAAACATCGGCATGAAATATTAATTACTAATGAATGGAATACTAATAGATTTTATAACTCAATATTTGGCTAGTATAAAAATTGTTTTAATATTGATGCAGTATTATATTTAATACCTGCATTCATTTTTAAATATCACACTGCTGCTTAGCATGTATCGCATGTATGCAGCGAGTTTGACAGTCATGATTGGTCATGATAAAAAGATATTTACATAGCAACAGTATATGGCAACAGATTTATCAATTAAGCCGAGTGGGTACTTATATGAAATTTAAGGTGTTTTTGATGAGAATTGGTGAGCACTTTTAAGAAAAAAATTAAGCTTCTGAACTGAGGATTAGAGCATAGACAATTTAGCGATTTAGGCAGCAGTGATATAAAAATCTTCATTTATTCCTTCCAGTGAAATGGCATCTTTGTCCGAAGAAGGCTCAGAATGGGACACGTCTATAAACTTGGCACCATCCACATTTAGGGCTGCAACCACTGCTGGACTGCTGGACAACGCGACTCTTGAAAAATTAGGCCTTGCCCACTTGATGCATGCCACTCCTGGCGAGAAAAAAGTAAAATCGACCTACGAATCATCCCTTTTAATAGACACGAAAAATATACTTTCTGGTGAAGAAAGTTCCGATTCTTTCGGCCGACGCCTAAGTTCTTCTGACCGTGGAAGTGACATAGAAATCGAAGGATTCGTAATACCACCGACTAAACTAGCCAAGGCTCTCAGACTACTAAATAACCCGCCAATACCAACAGGGTTTGAGAATGAAGAGGAAATGCTTCAAGTCTATCAACTCATATATGACGCCCTCAGATGTAAGTCCAAAGGTTTCTTGGTGCAATATAATTGAAGACTTGATGAAATGAATTCATATGGACATTCCAGGTTATGATTTCAATATACAATCAAATCTTTCAGTGTTCATTACACATATCAGTTAATATAAATGATGTACATCCTTTAATGTGAATGTATTCCAGACAGAATCGTGTTCGACCAGACTTTAGAGGCAATAAATTTCTTTGAGGAGTACCCTAAGGTAAGGTGATAACAATTTGTATTTCAAATTATATAGATAATTTTATTACTTTATTGCACGACGATTATATAAAAATATCACTTGTGCCATAGCAAATTACTTTAAAAAACGCCTAACGCTGATGGTGCTAATGTAAATGCCTTGTCCCCAAATATAGTGAGTTAGAGTGTTCTTTAAGCTTATCTGGGAGTACAATACTCCAGCTTCTGGTCTTTTGCATGTTTTTTTATGTTTTATATTTAAAATGGAATTCTACCGTAGGAAGCGAAATTTCAAAAATATAATAACTTTCAATGAAGAGAATGGGAATAGTTACGTCTCTATATCCTCCGTTAGGAATGCCTGTGATGTTGCTAATTTGAAGTGACATTTTTTAGAAATAATATTCGTCCCGTGATTGGTGTTGATGGTTATTACAGAGTAAGCGACTGCCATTTAGGTTGAAACGCTTTCCGGTTTATATCATTCCAATTTGATTTTATAGAGAGAAATATAGAAAAGAGATAGAGAAAATTATTGTGGTCCCTGCTAACATTAAAGAGTTTAAAACAGTAAGTAACTACTTTACCTTAATGCGTGGAAAATTAAAGATAAGCAATTATACTTAAAATGATGTTTGTCCCAATTTAATAACAACTCTAACTTAATTGACAGTTAATTTTCCTCCTATTTTGAGGCAAGTAATATTCTCTTACCTATTTTAACTATTCTTATCTAGTTGACACATTTAATATTAATTTTAAAACTTATCACTTATTGAGGACTGTTTTCACGTTGCATATGCCCACGCGGGTTCATGCGTTAAAATTTGCGCGAACATATTCACCGAACTTGAAAAGAGACTATTTTCTGAACATGTGTTCATGCATTCGCGCAAGCGGTGTTTACACGATGAATTTTCGAATGTACACGCAGGAACCCTCGGGGTACATGACTTAGGTGAACAAGCCATTTTGAACAGTAGGAATAGATGTAGAAAATAAGCGTATCAAGATATTAAGGAAAAGTCAGCCAGTCATCCTCTGTCATATCCTCCTTTAATTTCCTTTCCATGGATACTCTTCGAGTATCTTCAGAAAGGCATTTTAAAATGCTGTTGTCAAAGAAACTTGAGGAAGATGCGATGAATCTGGAAGAAGAGCATCATGTTTGGAGTTTATCTGAGGGGTTTCATTTTGTCACCATCAATACATACCTGTTTTCCCGCATGAATACCGTTTAATTATTCTCACGTACGGTCTAAGTCTCCAGTTGGCGGAAGAGTAAAATGTTACCTCATTCTCCCAAAATACCCACCTTGCATAGGCCATGAATCATCTGTAATCTCTAAGGGCAAAGGAAATTTCTCGCATTGTATTCTTATTCCATAGCTTAACACAATTTTTGAAATCGAATTCATTTTAACTTACTTTTATATGACAGCTCCAGGACGAGGACCAAAGCGTTTTTAAAGAATGCGAGAGGGATTATTTGAAACATAAAAACAAAATTCGCATACTTAATCTCTTGCAGGTTTGCTTGCCGATCGTTATGGATTATCATCGGATAGCTTAGAAAATTGGCATTAAAATTGGCATTTCCCAAAAACTGGAATCTGATTCGATTAATTTGACTGACAGCATCGTTTAACCAAGTTTGTCGTGATGAGCCACTCATACTGGATGCCCTCTGCGATTGTCATTTCATGACAACCTTGTCATACTTGTCATTGGAGGGAAAGCTTGAGAGCAACAGTAGAGCCGTGGAGGAAGAAAACTTTTCCTGAGACGAATTAGGATTTCAAGTGATAGCTCTCTTATATTATATTAATGTCGCAAACAAACTTAATATTAATTAAAATTGAAATATCCGTTGCCTTTAATTATGTACTCAGCATATGCTGTACAGTGAATTTCGTTCATTCGTCGCAAGCTACTTAACGTTGCCCACAAATTCATTTATTCTGATCATAGTTGGCTATAATATAAAACATTTGAAATTCCCAATCCTTGCTGAGACTTTCATTCGATTGTGAGGGTAAATTCTAAGGAAATCAATGGCTACTAATTCGAATACGCGCATTGTTTATGCTTTTGGTCATTAAATATATTTCAGGAAATGCTGTAATGGTTCTCACCAATTGGATAGCGTCCCATTATCTCATTGGGTTATTATACTATCATGCTATACTCGGATTAAATTGCTACATATTATCATTTGATTACAGTTGCAGTCATCGATGCCAGTCACTATTAAGCTCTTCTTTTTTTCCAGTTAAGAAGGCAGGAGCGCGTCGTTCACATCCTCTTTTTTGATCTGCAACAACGATATTTTCAGTCTAGAGACAGCTACACGTTGTCGGAGTCTGAGAAGGCAAAAGATTTATGCAAATTGATCTTTGAGCCGGACGAGGAAAAGGATGAAGATTTCATCAAGATGGTCAAAGAAGTGGAGGACCTCTTGTGGAACATAAGGGTTCACTTGGCTGCTTCAGTCGCCCGCCTTCGTATCAAGCGCCATGCATTTTACCTCATTCACTTACTTCCGGAGCACCTGAGGGGACCTTCACATCTTGACGGGTCGGCAAAGAGAGCTTTATCGTTGTGGATAAACAACTTTTTAATAAGGTACGAATCCTGGCTATGTAAAGAAAAGAGAAATATATTGACACGGTTCAAGCTCATGGGGATCAAGTCTGCAATTTTAGCCGACCATCAACAAACATTTATTGGTTCCCCTATAGGCTTTATCGACATTGGTGAGTCTATAAACCTCATATTTCTCTACGGTTGACAGTTTCGTCGATGTCAACAATTAAGCATGCAGCTTTGGCCGCTTATTTTTACGCACATTCGTCTTATGGCAGTTTTTAGAATTTTTATACAGGTCTAATCTTATCCCAACATTATTACAACTAACTTCCTTACGTTGAATGTCCGAAGTTGTAATTTCTCGTATAGCCTGAAGGCAACTGGTAGCATGGTATTTAAACATTAATCAGGTAAATTTCTTTGTTGTTGTCATGTTGTTTCGATGTAATCACTCATCTTCCGGACTTTTTCTCATAACCGAAACCGAAAGTCCATACAAGAAGACTCATCTTCCAGAGTTCATGTTAGGGTTTCGGTTATATTGCGAATGAATTTCAGATCACTCAATATATCGATGCTTATTCCACGCACTTATCATAACTGTGTTGAAAATCATCTCCTTGTGACGTGGATATGGTGAAAACATTCAAATCGCGGGTGAGAAACTTCCGTCGTGTTTTTAAGTACATCAAAAGCGTTTAGCATTTTCTTACGCTCTTTAATGTTATTAATGAGCTTAGAAATAGTGATTTAACCACTGTGTAGGCGTAGCGAGACTTGGTGGGACTCGTATGTAACGAGCATGATGCAAAGGAGAGGAAGACATACAGGAGATGTGGGATAAAGCGACTGAGTCTTCTTCCAGAAGTCCCCCCCGGATTCCTTCGCTATAGCGTTTTGCTCGCTCGCTCGCTCTTTGCTCGCTCATCAGCACGAGCTTTACCAACAATGGCCTCCAATTCTCCACTAGTGAGTGCCACCAAGTTTCGCTATACCTGTACTGCCCATATTAAGAACTTAGTTGTCGACGTTTCCGAAACAGTCAACTGTCGAGAAAGATGAGGTTTGTAGACTCACCAGCGTCGCGAATCGGAGGAGGAAATCATTATGTCTTCTGATTGTGACTAGTTCGCGATTCTATTTGTCCATTTACAATCAAATATTACATATAAAGTAGATATGGAATACTTGATTTATTTTCTTTCAACTTTTTAACGGCCGTAGAACGTTCAATTATTTATATACTTGATTTGTTGCTGTAATTAAAAAAAAATAGTTTCCCAAATTTTCACCCTACTTTTTCTCAATGTATCATATGAATTTATGGTATAGATACGGTTGAACCAATGTTAAAGGTGAACTACGGAAGTCAAATAAACTTGGGATTGACGTTTTGAGTAAATTTAAAACAGTTTCATATTTTTGGCCAGCTTTTTCGGATTTGGCCTCACTGTGCGTCAATAAAAACAGCTGGGAAGACAATTGGCGTTTATTAACAGCCAACAAAAATTACACCCTTGCTCTCATAGTGTGCACTAGAGTAATTTTTCTAATATCCGGCCAGCCCCGATGGCGGTGGGGTTAAGTCCTTGCCTGTCGACCCAAGAGTCGCGGGCTCGAATCCCGCCGGGGTGTCGCTGTGTGTGTTCATCCATGATAGAGTAAAATGTAAGAGAGGACTAGATTGTGCTAATTTCGCTCTAAATTTATAAAAAGACGCATGGAGTATTATTAATATCGTTACCTTACGTTTGGTCAAAAACGTATACGTTCGGTGCATGGTAAAGTGAAATTATTTCACAGCACTTTATATTTTATAGTTGTGTCTATATTTTGTGTAACTCCTCATACACGTAGCCGTTGCTCGTAATCGAAGAAAATTCTACAAGCACCTCATGAAAAATCGCATTTTACTGGCAATAAATGCACAAGCCAACTCATAAGTCTATTATTGTTTCGTTGATGCAATAAATTACTAATATTCATCTTCTCACCTCTATTGTTCCTAATTCAGTATTAATGAGTTAAAATGTATGATTATTAAAAATTCAACCAATATGTTTCTAGGAGTTAAGCTACTGCAAGTTGCTCAATGTTGTGTTCTACACATACCTCAGTCTCATTTTTGTTCTCTTTTTTACAGAAAGGAAACCATAGACTTGATATTTCATGACTCGGGTATTCGCCTCGTTGAAGGAAATTTCTTACAGCCACGTTCATCTTCCATCGAAATTCTCGAGGAGATGTCTTACTTTTACGATAGGACGTGCATGAATTTAATGTTTTGCCATCCTTACCTCCGCGGAGCAATCACTCACTCGCAACTTGTGAAAGAGAATCGCCTTGTGATACAGGTAAGTGATGTTTCCTCCGAGATGTAATTGCATGAAGCTTCCAGCTTTTTAAAACATTATTTCTCGGTAAATTTCGATTCACCATTCCGAGCATCAGCGCTTTAAATGGCTATAGCCGTATTAATGCATTTGTTAGACAGTACACAGTTGAGGCTAAAACTTGACTCCTTAAGAAAACCTTAAAAACCCCTTCAAAACCGAAGTTTTTTTACAGTTTTATAAAAAGTATTACGGTGAGAAATGAATTTTTACGAGGTGTGATAAAAAATAGCGGGAATTTTAGTTTTTATTAAAGAATATTTATTTATTAACCAATATCAATTTTGTCCCCTTCAAAGTAATCCCCCTTAGATAAAATACACATGTGCCAGCAGTTTTTCCAATCTTGGAAGCACTTCTGGGACTCACTTTTCGGTATAGAGTTCAGCTCCTTCAGCGATTCTGTTTTTATCTCATCAATGGTGGCAAAACGTCGTCCTTTCATGGTTCTCTTCAGCCTCGGGAATAGAAAGGAGTCACAGGGGGCAGTGGCGTAGCCAGGTTTTGGGTCTAGGGGGGGCAGAGAATTTTTAGGGGGCGCCGACTCATAAATTAACCAGTTTACTAAACTTTACATATTTTGGTGATGTAATAGGCGGATGGGTTTGTACAAAATATGACAATTGACAGTGTATTATACACATTTATTTATACGTATTTGGGACTTAAGAGTGAAAAAGTACACAGATTTAGGGGTGCCAGAACACGGGGCGGGGGGGGGGGGCATCCCCCCTCCCCCCTGGCCAAGCTACTGACAGGGGGCCATGTCCAGCGAATACGGTGGCTGAGGCAAAATAACGGTTGGTTTTTTTACCAAAAAATCACGAATAAGCAGTGATGTGTGAGCGGGAGCATTATCGTGGTGCAATTTTCACGATTTTTTTGCTACAATTCTGGGCGTTTTCGTCGGATTGCTTCACGAAAACAGCGCATAACTTCCAGGTAGTATTCCTTATTAATCGTACGACCATATTGCAAATAAGTACAATTATTGAAAATGGGAATTATAAAGCCCTCGAAATTGAAAAATTCCCGTTATTTTTTTATCACACCTCATATTTAAACCAGTACATATTAGGGCGAATAGGTACCAATTTTTGGCCTATTGGAAGCATAACTTAATGCAGGACAATGCGACAGCTCCTAAATCCCGGTTTTGTTAATTATTACGACTACGACTGTTAAGGATTATCCTTTAGCTCACCTCATTGTGCTCCGGCTTGCCATTGTTCAGCGTCGAAACAGCTTAGCGAAATATTTTTTTCTACAAATGAACGTATCAGTAATTACGTGTGCGTATTTGAGGCATTAATTTGACCTTTTGACTATTTTGAATTTTTTTTCACGTCGTACCGATGCTCTAATCTACCGTCGTGCCGACCAAATCTAATTGAAAAAGGCTTTTATTTTTTTGGAAGATGTGTCAATGGTGCGATGAGTATCTTATATTTTATTACCATTAGATAGAGAAATCTTTTTCACTAAAATCAGGCCAGATTTATTGAATTTTAAGGGTAGTAATATTCCGCTCAAACCACGCTGGGAGACACACCGGAGGCAGACACCTCCCCGAAAGAGCAATAGCATGTAGATGAATTTGACATGATGTGCCAAATATTGATGCCAATATCTCCTTATATGTCTCCCATCAGCAGTAATTGTAGAAATAACTTGAGGAGCCTGATGTTGGTAAACTCAAGAAAATAAGCTAGCCCTCCTATAATGCATAAGCGAAATTCATATTCCCCAGGCTTTTCTATTAACTGACTTCTATTCTTGGCCACCAAACAATTTGGGTTGATCACATTCATTCTTGTTTAAATTGGGGACTGAGAAAATAAGTGTAAGAAATTGGGAAGCTAAATTTTAAGCCGCGCTTCTCTTCGTGGCGGGGACAGTACGATAAAGAGTAAACCACTTACATACCGACTACAAATTATAGGCTTGGCAGTTCGATGTAGTCATACTTAGGCGCGTGTATACTTATTTTGATATTCATGTGCGTTCGCATAAATAAATTACTCTTGTTGACATGACGATTTTAAGTATTAATAAAATATCAAGTGTAAAATGGAATTGAATGTTATATTTCAGAATCATTCCTTAAGGCGTGTAAATCATGATTTTAAACCTCCAACTTCAAGAGCCTATTAGCAGTGACGATTTAGTTGTAGTTTTTGTCCAGGAGTTATTGAATTGAGTATAAACCCAAGTACATTCGCTGTCATCTTCATCTAGAGCAGCGTGGTTCTCAACATGTGGGTCGATCGACCCTTTTGGGGGTCGAACGACCCTTTCACAGGGGTTGCCTAAGACCATCGGGAAACACATATTTGCGATGGTCTTATAATGGTTTCCATATTTCTTGGGGTCACCATATCATAAGGAACTGTATTAAAGAGTCGCAGCATTAGGAATGTTGAGAACTACTGATCTAGAGCATTCATTTCTCCAGTTCCATCGCTTCCCCTGTTGTTTCAATTGTCTTATCGCTAAAACTTATTCCCTTCTTTAACGTAACATTCCTCGTCCCTCTCCGTTAACTTTCGAAGGGATTTATATAGGAGATTCGAAGGGATTAATATCGTAGAAGCACTCTTTTGAGACGGAAAGTTTTACTTTTAGTTCTACTTATTTTTTATGGAGAAAGTTTAAAAATAGTAAAAAAGTGGTTCCCTGAAAGAAACCATAAGAGTTGCTAAAATAACACTGTGTGGTGTAATATGATTGCTAATTTGTTACTAAAATGCATAATATATGTACTATGCTGAGGTCAAGGATTGTTTGTTCTTCTGTGTCATCTGTTTATTTTCTTTTTTTTACCTCTTTATAGGACCGATCATTTTGTGTGGGGCCTGCCTTACTTTGCAGCAGACTGAGTCAATGGGGTGTAAGTGGATCAGTGGTACAAACCCATATAAGCTCAGTGAGAGTGACTGCGTATCTTGCTTCACTTTTGAATGAATATAAATCAGAACTAGCCGTTAAACCTGAAGTGGTTCTGGCATTTGGTGCTGGTGAGAGGTAAGTCACATATTGTCGTGAATAAATGTTTGCAAGCTGTACACCATAATATCAGTGATTTTTAACCAAATTAGACATAATGCTCCCTATAATAAAGCTATTTTTTAATCCCTGTTCAGTATCCTTATGAAAATCAGATGTAGGTGTGAAAGCTATTGAGTCCAACTACGTGGAAACTAAAAAAAAATATAATGCTGACTAGAATTTTGCAATGTTAGTTGGAGGGCAGGTAAGGGGATTACAGGGCTATGTAAATGTAAACTATAACATGTAAATGGGCTATGAGTTGGGTCCATCGATGGTAAAACCACTTCATTAAAATGGGAATTTCGATGCACTGCATCATCATCAGGTGCAGTGCATCGAAACCTGGGTCGATTAAAAATTTTATCTGCGGAAAATTGCATCGCCTTAGTTCTTATTATGTTCACATTCCACAACATCTTGCCTGATTCCTCCCTATTTCACACCTTTGCTCATTGCTTGTTGAAATTTACTGTTAAAAGTTATATAGCCCTGCCTTGCAACAGTAAGTGCCAATTGGTTATAGTGTCTGGCTGCCTACCAGATAGCTTCAGGCTTAAACTTAGCTGATTTCTCTGGATGTTTGATTTCTTTACTACCCAGTCTGCAATACCTCAGTATCATAAAAATACAGCTATCCTTAATACAATTACATATGTAGCTATAACTCAGAACGTTATTGAGGGTCATGATTACGATAGATATATGAGATTTGAATGTCTTAAGATCATTTAAATAAGGCAAATGAATTTCTGCTTTTTTGAAGCATTATTTATGTAATATTGATGCTGTTAATATAAAGCTATTCTAAGATACTACTGAAATAGCACGAAGCCAAATGTTCACATTGTCCTATAAAATAGTATGCTACATGAGTTTTATATTGGTTTAATATTCCAGAAAAAGGGAATACGAAGCATCACTACAGGCTATGGGAATTTCAAATGTAATAGTGTATTCAGAGCCATGGATTAAAGTTGCTTCCACAGTAATTCAAGCTTTAGTTAATGCATCAGAAAATTATGAAGCAACATACCCAAATATTGCCATCTCTCCAGATTTTACTTATTCATGCATACCGATTCCTATTGACATGGAAGAGGTATTTGAGCAATTGGATAATGTAGTAGCAGTGTATGCTACTCCACCAAACACCTACTCTGCTGTTCCTGATCCTGTGGAACTGGCTGTCAGCCGTGGTGGAGGTGAAGTATGTAGAGTACTGGTATCTATTGGTAGTTCTGGTGGTGATATTTGGCTATTTTCACATGCAGAGGAATTCAATGCACTTTTTATCCTTGCAGTGTTACAAACAGATTTATGGCAAAGGAAATACATAGAAATATTTCATTTCTCTGTGGTTTATATTTGCTCCTAAGTCTTCTGTATGATCCAAGTTGTTGATTATCAGAGGTGGCCTCAGACCTCATTAACTAAAATTAATTGAGACTATGTTGTTATTGTGTTTGGATTATGAGGTATTGAGGGCATGCATGGCGATAAAAAGAATGCAAATGCATGAAAAGTATATTGTGTTTTTGTTGTTGCACAAATATGATTCTCAACCTTTCAGACATGGAACTTCTCGAGGAGATAACTCGTAACTTGGCAGCAAAATATGAAATTGCATATGAAGATATTTTACAATCAAGTGAGTCTAAAGAGGATCAGGAGTATATGCTGAGTATATTGAACAAGGAGAAGGAGAAAGAGGAATTAGAGGAACAAGAGAAATTAGTTCGACTCAATAAGGAACAGTGGGAGGTGCTTTCGCTTTGCCTTTCCTTGCCACAAACCCAAGTGGTAGTCTATGAGACACATTCTATGAAAACATCTGAGAACAAGGAATTAGTTGACAGTGCTGTCAATTCAGCAAATAATGCTGCAATGGCAAACTTTAAGAAGTACATTGAGGAGAAAAGTGCAATTCAGAAAGATGATGAAGATATGGAGGAACAAGCTGAAAATCCAAAAGAAGTTACAGATGCTCTCCATCATGAGGAAGCACCTCAGGCAGAAAATAAGCCTCATATTGTTGATAATGCAGTAAGTATATATATAGTATATATTTAGTAACTATATACAGGATATGAAATTCACTTTATTGCTATTTAAATTTTTTTAAAGCCTGAAACTTCTGTTGATGTTGGATTATTGTAGCGTAAGAAGTTCGAATAGAAAATCAAAACTTTCAGTTCATATTTTTGGAATCAGTGAAAGGAAGTATTCCCTATATATTTTTTTCCAAAGCAAGCCAATTAACTGCATATTTCAATTTTTTTCTAATTGTCCATGAATTGGGTATTTTCCACGTATTTCAAACTATCGATATTCTGATTCAGTTACTTGAACTTATTGCATTGGATAAAAATTTTCTTATCAAATAGTATGAATTTCGGTTTTAAAAGCTAAAGAAAGTAGAAGGTTACGAATGCTCCCGAGCACACTCCGAAAACAACCGAATGGCCTGTGACGTCATTTTCGCTGTGTACATTTAGAGCAGGCGTTTTCTTATGCTTACGGTGGAAACAAATGCGGCGAAATTAGTTTCTGACGTTTTCGCTTTTCTAGATATGCCTTTAAATGGCATCTAAGTAAGGAATATAGCTGTTGTTTTGTGCCACAATGTACAAATACATCGGCTGAAACACCGAACAAGAAATTTATTCACGCAATCACGACATTGAATGATTGAAATTTCTTCCTTGGATTCCTCAATGTCCACCCGTAAAAATGTATGCTTTACTCCGCAATTTGTGTTCTGGACATATTCTTGCAATGACTGTGCACAGTGGTCCATCTCTCTTTACTTGGACGTATCCTATACCATTATCATCATAACTCTCACGAGAAGCTTTATAATATAACAACACTTAAATTAAACTTTGAATAGACATTTAGGAGATGAGAATCTATTTTTAGGCATTTCTACAGCAGATAAGCCACTTCTGGAAACCTCCTCTACAAACAATCACTAATTATCAAATAAAAAATTAACGTTTTAGGTGTGTCGAGTATTGGCAGCACAAACATTTGGCAAGTACTGTGTTATGTTGATATGTTACTAGGATACTGTTTGTTTACTGTTTCATGGACTGATATGGACTTCGATGAAGAAAGAAGTATCATAATGATTATGAGTGTATTGGAAAAACAGTTAATAAAGTTCATACACCAAATACATAATTATATGTATCAAAAATGATATAAAACAGTAATGACGATTTTAAAAGCAAACTTTAGGCTTACATTTTTTGGACTTAAGCTCAACGAATTTCCGCATCATTAAATCGCTCGTCCTTCTTCATTAAAACGCCTACCATAAACATATCCACTTTGGGTAAATTATCTTATGTGGTTTTAATAAAACCATTGCACGCCATAGTCTTTGCTTTCAATGAAAACTCTTTAAATATACGGTAGATCTACAGTTACTCACTTTCTCCCTCACATCCGTCTATCGCTCAGCGAAAATGACGTCAAGCCAATCAGATTTCGTTTCGCAGTGGCGTAAATAAATTTGAAATTTCGACTATTTTAATCTTAAATATCTCAATTAATATTGAATCAATTTTAAAACTACTTTCACTCCGCAAGCTTGTTCGAGTTTAAGTAACATATAAAGATCCGTAAACTTAAATTTAAAATTTTGGAAAATACCCAATTGACAATTATTTAATTAGCTCGAGGGCAAGAATTGGTATAGCATGGGGAACAACTACCTATATTTGATTAGTGTAACATTATTTTGAAAAAATGGTATATAGTGTCTATTTCGCCTGATTTTAACTTTAATTACAGCTAAGCATTAGTGGCAAGCATGGTAATCCTTTCAGTTATTTTACCTTAGGATTGATTAGACCGAGAGCATTGAATCTCGTATGTTGTAATGATGAAATTGAGATACTTTTAAAAGCATGGCACATGATTTTTACTAAGTTTCTAACCCTTTCATGGAAACTTTGTTGGAATAAATAGCTATACCGATGTAGCAAACTAAATTAGATAAAATTAAAGTGTCTAATAGCTTTGATTAATATCATTCATAAATTTGGTCAAATAACTTGCTTCAAAAATATTAATAAGGGGATTTATTTAATATTTTGCTTGTATATTAATAAATGTTCAAGGTTAACAAGTTGGCAGGTGCATTTCTTTGGGGTATCATTGACTATTCTGTGACTGCTGTTATCGATGTGAAGATCCTCTTTCATAATGTTGCATGCACCTTTGATTTTTTCTGTTTTAGATTCCCTTGACAGATATATTTGAGGTGGAAGATATACCTACCATAAAAGAAACCTCCAAAGAAGATGGATGTAATATTTCATTGATAAAAAGAAAGGTTAGTTAATGATAAATTATTCCCTGATCATTAAATTTTGCCATTAAAACTAACTCTCATAGGTGAATTGCAAGTTTTTCTCTATACCATCAAAACTATTGTACTGTATTGGTTTTAATGGGGTGAGTATTAAACCCTTCAAATTTTAACTGGGGGTATAGTTTAAATGCACTTCGTAATTAGGTTGTTGATCCTGTGATATCCATTGTAAGAAAAAACAGTTGTTTTCACATAAATTTTAAATGTATCACTACATCCAGGATAGAGTGGGAAAGTATTAATGCTATTTTTTTAGAGATTGTGTTTGCCATGGCATACATATACTGCTGACCACAATCCTTAAAAATGTGAATTGGTTAGTGCATAGTACATACTTGGTAGTAGATGAGGGCATTAGATTACACTGGTCGGCAAAAAATTTTTTTTTTCTAGCCCTGATACCATTCCTGCTGATTCTTATGTTAAATGACCTCCTGAATACGAATATGACATCCGTTTTCCTCCATCAACCACCATTTTCGGGGGAAGCCCCCCTCTTATTTTTATCACTTTGCGATAATTGGGAGGGATGGAAAGGATTATTTTAGCATTTATATTTCTTCTCAGGTTTTAGAGAGGTGAAAATTTCTAAAACATGAACATTTATGGTAAGGAGGTAGATTTGGGGGGATTAGTTTCCGTAAATTGTAAAAAAAACATTAAAAATTATCAACTTTTCCTTTTTTCGCAATAATTTCACTTATTTTCTTCATATTTCAGCTCCTATTCCATCTTCCCCACCCTCAAATATCCCAGAATGATGAAAATATATATCAAAAACATATAGCAGCAATAATAAAAATGTTTAGGAACACTGCATAGCAACAATAATTAAAATATGTAGCAACAGTTCAGAAAATACGCTCCCACGCTGGCGCTCTCAATACCTCGCGCGCATCACTCACTCACTCAGTGATTCAACCCGAAGGTTGGTTTGGATAGTTGATTGCAGAGCTCAACCCAGACTAAGCCACAGGCGTGTGAATTTCACACATTCAGGGTAGGGGGGCCAGTTCCTTTCCCTGGGCCACCTCGCACTCCGAGGATTTTTGTTCGCGCGCATCAATAAAGAGTAAAATAATAAATGTAAAGAACGATGAATAACGTAAGTACCTTCATTTGGTATTTGATGTCCTTTGAAACCCTGAGGTAGAAGTTTCTCGTGCCAAAAACCAGCAGTACTCTGCCAACATGCCCGCATTCCACTTCCCTGAAAATCTCCTCTCAAATTTGCTAATGTCTTGATGGAACCGTTCCCCGTGTACATCTGAAACTGCTCCTAAATTTTCTGGGAAAAAGTCCAGGTGTGAATGAAGTAAATGCACTTTTAGTGACGTGTTACACCCCATGGCCTTATACGCTGACAGCAATTCCTCGACATGAGCGACATATTTATCACTTTTTTTGTTACCCAAAAAGTTCTCACACACGTTTCGGAATCCAAGCCAAGCTCGTTTTTCTTTATGATTCAGGTGTTTCATAAACGTCGAATCTTGGAAAAGTTTTCTAATCTGGGGGCCCACGAATACTCCTTCCTTGATTTTAGCCTCACTAAGACGAGGAAATTTGGTTTTTAAAAATTTAAATGCATCACCTGTCTTGTCTATTGCTTTCACAAACTGTTTCATCAGACCGAGTTTGATGTGCAATGGTGGCAAGTAAATATTTTCTTTCGGGACCAGAGGATCATGAGCGACATTTTTATAATCAGGAGTAAAGCTTTCTCGCAGAGGCCAGTTCCATACGATGTAATGTTTTTCTCGGGCTCGGCTGTCCCATTCACAAATGAAGCAGCAGTATTTCGTGAAGTCTGATTGTAGTCCCGTGAGTAGAGCGACAACTTTCAGGTCAGCGCAAACTTTCCAATTATAATCATGATAATTAATTTTTTCAAGGATTCGGCTGATATTTCCGTACGTCTCCTTCATATCAACAGAGTATGCAACCGGGACTGAAGGTAACTCATTCCCATTGGCCAACAGGATCACTTTCAAGCTTGTCTTTGACGAATCTATAAACAGTCTCCATTTTTCTGGGTCACATGGCATCATCAGTTCTATCATCAATGCATTTGAATTAGGGCAAAACACCAAGCCTTCATCTTCCGTAAAAAGTAATTTCAGTGTTGACTGTCTGGTCCTATAGGAAGAGATTTTTACGCCCTTTTCTAAGAGATTACACTGCTGAAATCGAGATCCAAGAAGTTGAGATTTCGTCTTAGGCAACTCCAAATCCCTTACGAGATCATTCAATTCTGACTGAGTAACGAGGTGAGGTTGTCGATCAGCTGAATAATCAGAACACTCTTCATCATCGGTGGAAGTATCACTTGGTCCCGGCTGTTGTTCAAAGTCTTTCAAATCAATTTCTGGCTCTAGAGTATAGGTTTTTGGGGGCTCAGGGAATGGCAAAGACTCGTTATGAGGAATTGGTCTTATTGCTGAAGGGATATTACGATACTGAATTGTATGCTTACTTTTGCTGGAGAACCCGACGGTGGAAGTCATACAAAAGTAACAATCCGTGAGATGACAACGAGGATCACGCCAAACCATGGGCACCCTTGAGCCATTCGGTCAAAATTCTGTAACAAGTAGTGCAGCAAACTCTTGGAGCCCAATTCTTGTCCTAATCGCCAACTTGGCAGCCAAAGTAAAATTTATAAGCAGTTTTAAGAATCAAAGAAAGAGGTTTTCGTTGTGATTTTAAAGTAAAATCACCGCAAACATAGCAGAAGCGATCAGGATGATTTTTACACACGCGTGGCATAATTACACATTAAATCACTAATCACAACTCACACCCACGTACTGCAGTTCACTTGGAAAAAGCCGGAGTAAAACAACTTCCACTGTTTTACGCAATTTAAACAACTTGGAAACACAGAATCATTGCCTAGAACACCGACAAGTTGACTCTGCGATCGCTAGAGGTATACCGAGGGAAGGTGACGACAAGTGCAATATTTTGATTTGAGAAGCTGATACTTTGTGGAACTCCATGATGAAGGTAAAAGAATACTTTGTAACTTCAATGAGAATATAAGACCTCAATCTTATATTTTTAGTGGAATTACAAAGTATTCTTTTTTCCTTCTTTTGCTGTGAAAGCATGAGAATTGCTGTCCAAGCCTGAGCGGACGAGGCATTGCGAGCGCCAGCGTGGTAAAGAGAATTTTCCGAACTATTGCTACCTATTTTATTATTGTTGCTATGTTATGTACCAAAATATTTTTTTTATTACTGCTATTTCTTGTTGATATATATTTTCATCATTCGGTGGAGGATGAAGTGAAATGGAAGCTGGAAAATTTAGAAAATAAGTGAAAAATTGCGAAAAAACGGCAAAATCGATCATTTTTAATGCGTTTTTATACAATTTACGGGGACTAATCCCCCCCAAACCTACCTCCTTACCATAAATGTTCATTTTTTAGAATTTTTCACCCCTCTAAGCGCTTAGAAGAAATGTAAATGCTAAAATAATCCTTTCCATCCCTCCAAATTATCGAAAAGTGATAAAAATAGGAGGGGGGGGACTCCCCCGAAAATGGTGGGTGATGGGGAAAAACAGAGGTCATATTCGGATTCAGGAGATCATTTTAAATAAGGATCAGCAGGAATGGTGTCAGGGCCGATTTTCATGCCGACCAGTGTTGTCTATAGTTGCTAAACGATAATTATTATACATATGTAACCCTTTACCTTCTGAAGTTTAAATGCCCAAAGACTTTGCCCCTCTTAAGAATGCCCCTCTTAAGTCGGCCGAAACCGGCCGTAGATTCTTCTCTCTGGATACTGGGAATTTAAATTCGCCGAGCGGGCAGAGAACGCCATACGGCCGGTTTCGGCTGAGTTAGGAGGGAGAGGGTTAAAGATGAGAATTACCTTTTCAGGAGAAAACTTCTTTCTCCTATTCTTGTTTAACATTCCTACTTCTAAAATATTGTATTTTTGTTGATATTCATTTTTTTACCTTATAAAATGCATTATGTATCAGGATTTTAATGGATTTATTTTTCCTTTCAAATATTTGATTGAATTGTGAGCATTGCTTTTTAGCAATTTTAGGTTCATTATTTAAAAAAATTCTGTCTTCAACTCAGTCATTGAAAAAATTAGCTTAGTTAGTGTTTGACTTTTAGTGTGATCAACTAATAATATATAATGGTCCTAATGCTCATGAAACAAATAATATTTGATGGCAGGAATTTGTACTTCTGAACAACAGATATTTGATTCAAATGGCTGAGGCAAGGGGATTGTTTGGGAAGAAAGTGGAGGAAAAGAACAGATCTCCATCTGAATCAGCAAAGGGCAGCAAACAGAAAAGAAAAGCACGCACATACTCTGAAGATAGTGATTACAGTGGAGAGTTTGGCCTTCGCCCTTCTAACAGAAACAAAGAAATGGAGATAGAAAGAATATCAGCCCCCACAGTGGCATCTTTGAGGAGGTCAAGAAAATGGTCATCCAAAAGTACCTATAAGACTAATAAACAAGAAAGTGAAATGTTCTCTGATGATGACTATGAGAAATATGTTTGTGGTCGGTGCGTCAGTCGAGGAGAGTATGAATGCCATCATACATTGAAGATGGAGGTAGTAGATGGCCGATGGTGGTCCAAAGGTTTTACCAAAGCAAAAAAAATATTACAGCCCTATGCATATATAAGAATTCCTTATCCTGTCCATATATGCATATTGAATTATCCTACATTAAAGATTAACCTTGGATAGATTGATAAAAGCTAGATTCAAAGGCAAGTTCCTTGAAATTGTGTTGCCAGTTTCAAACTAGGTTCATATTTGCTGTTAAATCCAGTCTACAGAGTAAATGCCTTCAGTAGTTCAGTGCTGGTGCCTATGTGAGAAAAGTCACCAACTGCTGAGATCTCATTACTGGTATTGCATTATGTTTTTCCCCTCTAAATGAAATAAGCATGGAGGAACTCCATGCTTATTTCATTTAGTAAGGATATAATAATAATTAGCATGGATATAATGATAATAATAAGCATGCTCCAATAAACATGGATAGAATAATAATGGAATGGACTATAATACAAATTTTCAATTGTATTTATTATGGGTCTAGGAAAATGTAATGCCCATTAAGTCTCCTTAAATGTGATTCTTCAGTATCCAATTTTTGTTTCATACCATATTGGTTTTGCATATTTCTTGAAAATCCATTCAAATATCTGTATCTTCCATTTCATGCACTATTTCAAATGAATCTATCTTTTAATTTGTCTAAATGCAATATATCGTTTAAGTTTTTGTTGTAATAGTGAATCTGAAAATTTTATTTGTTCAATTTATAATTGATGTTTTATCAATGTCTGCATCTTCATGATACTTTCAACAGCTGATAATAATTGTGCAATAACTAGATGGAAAATAATACAAATTTTGATTCGAAACTTGAGTTGAATTCCTCCAAAATATGATTTTTACTTAATTTTTTGTAGGGTGGAAGAGTAGTACATCCTATTAAATATGATGAAGAGCATAATGATAAAAGAAAAATTTCAGAATACAAAAATAATTGTACATTATCTAAAGATAAGCTTTTAAAACGCTTAGTGGCTCCTACAGAAGTCTCATTGCTGCGCAGGAATATTACCTGGAAAGAGGTTAGATATACATTTTATGATGTGCATTACATAATTAACAATTCTCTGCTCCTTAAAACTCATACCGCATGGGGGTTAAACTGAGAATGACTGCTTCATAATAACTCACTATGCTCTATAGTTTGAGGATCTTTGATCAGTGAATTGATTTTTCCAAAACTTTTCTTAATAATGACCACTCCCTACAATTCATAATCAATTTCATTTAACTTATGATTCATTGCCCAGGCATTCCTATTTGATACTACATATATGTGCAATTGCATTTCCAAATTGATATTTAACAAAGAGCTTAAATTCAATTAATGTTCCTTCTTGAAAAGGGAAGGTATACAACTTCTTGATTTCCTGTGCAGATCCCCCATTCTGTCCAAAACCCTTTGTAAACTGCCCTACGGAATAGTATAAAACTAATGATTTTCCCCTAGATCAGATTTGAATGGGGATCCTTAGGAATAAGGCCTTAAAACACCATGTAGTGAACAAAGTGGGTTCTCTATTCCATTTGCATGGCATCGTACCAGACAGTCATACAGTTTGGGCTATGCTAGACATGCCCAGAGGCCTCTCCAGGATTAGAACTCAGACCTCCGTTCAGCAGCCCTATGATATACACACTAAGCTATACGTGGACAAAAACCATGTACATAGATATACATATTTGTTTTTTCGCCGACCTTTGATTCTAAGGAAAACCTGTCGAATGTGTAATGGTGGTCACGTAACTTGCAGGATGCACCCAGTAAAGCCTCATGATTGCGAAATCGAAGTCACCCAAATATTTGCAATTTCACTGCATCAAATGTCAACGTCACTTTAAAAAGAAATTTCCAAAAATTATTTTCAAAGATTTTACAATGCTATTTTTGGAGCAATGTGGATTTTTAAATTTGATATTTTAGGGTTGTCATTTGACCAACGTAATTTGCAAGATCAACATAGATTTGTATTTTTTGACAACTCCAGCGTAGAAAATAGCATACAATTAGTTGACTGTCTAAAAAATGAAGCCTTTACTTGTTTTAAAGTAAGCAGTATTTACCTTAAGCCCTTCCAAATAGATAACTAATATGAACTCTGCGACGCCGTAGAATTATTAGATGTAGACACCATGGATGCCATTTTGAATTTTACCCTTTCCATTGTCAGAAATGCTCTTGAGTACCCAAGAAATTGTATGATATTCAGGAATGTTATTAAAACTTTCATTTGATCGCACACTACGCATAGGCATGCCTCGTAACAGAGGTAGCGGTACCGTGAGGCCAGGGTGGGCAGCTGACTTTCAAATTCCAAAATCTCACCCTCTTTATGTGACCACTAACTGGTGCTTCTCTGGATTCATTTATGGGATCGATGAAGATGGTCATTTAGTTCAAGTCAAATTACCTTGGATGATTAGAATGTTTTATCCATTTTAATTTCTCAAGGACAATGAAGGCATTAGGTGAGCAAAGTTAGAAATATAGGACCACTTCCTTAAGAAGTGTGATTGACTTAACGAATATCAGGGTGGAAATTTCGGCATATGTAAGTTTGAAATTCATTGATTGATTCTATTGACTGACCTGCTAAGTGTTACAACTTGATCTGTCCTCTCCCGAATTCGTCAGCCTGAGTGGTGATGGGGTCCTCGCCTGCTATCCCTGAGGTCGCCGGTTCGAGTCCTGGTGGGTTTTTCACTACCTAGGAAATGCATGTTTCTGCATTTTTATTTACGAGTTCACTGTAAGAATAGACCGTGAAGTCGTAAATGTGCTCGAGAAATTAAGACGGTATTATTGTAGTTAATACCTCCAAGCCTCGCACCCTGTCGGCGCCACTGTTAAATCAGCCGATTGATTCCATTATGCTAGTTGACATGCACATTATGCTGAGATATGGGCTATAAAAGTGATACATTGATGTGGATATTATTTTGGAGCCACTGTCTCCCTTGCCTAGGGGACTAGAGTAGTGTCCTAAACTGGTTTTGACATGCGGTCATTAGCTCTTCCATAAGGTTAATGATTTTTCTTATTTTCCCAGTACAAAGCAAAACTACAAGAGAAGATGCTAAATCGTCGTCTGGGAAGTCAGTTACAAGTCTCCTCGCCCTATGAAGTCGATTCCTGTGAGACTAGAACAGGCATGCCTTTTATTTTGTTTTATGTTAGATTCATCAATGAGCGCTTATGTTAGAACTAAACGTATAAATATTTTCTGATACGTGTCCATCGACACGAATACTCACTAAAGTTGAGCAAACCCTCTCACGGTTTATAAATTTTTCTCGGGTTTCACACCAGGTTACAGGCGTCATTTCTGCCAACGTTTCGACGAACGACTTGTTCGCCATCATCAGAGCTACTGAATGCCGAATGAGACAAATTTGGCCGTTATTTATATCCAACAATCCGGATCAGGTGACTCCTGATTGGTTCGTTTGAGTGATTAACCATTGGCCGGTTAAGGACGGTTAAGGACGTTCGGAGGTTTCACTCAACTTGAGGGAATTCAACAAAACTTGCTGGAAGCATTAATTATGTTTTCCTAAAGCTACCTGAATTTTTTCAGAATTATTTACCGCAGATTTCTTAGGATATTTGATGGGGAAGTGCGCATGAAATTACATGTGTTCTCATGGGAACGCGAGGTGCGACTAGCTTTATTCATCGAAAAGAACGTTTTCTAGTTTCGAATAAGAAAAACAAAAATAATTTAAATCATCAATAGATTAATGTATGAAAATCATTTGATGTACTTTATTTTCATTATTTTTGTTTTTCTTACTCTTAACTTTAAAACGCTCTTTTCGGTTAATAAAGCTAGTCGCACCTCGCGTTCCCATAAGAACCCATGTAATTTTTTGTCCACTTCTCGATCAAATATCTTAAGTAATCTGCGGTAAATAGTTATGAAAAAAATTAGGTAGATTTAAGACAACATAAGTAATGCTTCCAGCAAGTTTAGTCGAATTCCCTTAAGTTGAGTGAAACCACCAAACCTCCTCAATCAAATAAGCCATCGAAATCCGCTTAAAAAATAAATTTTAACAGATATACCGGTTTTCAATTAAGTAGGGTCTGGAATCCTATTATCAATTATATTAAAATTGAAAGAGAAGGCGAGAAAATCAGCCAACGGGCAATCACTCATACGAACCAATCAGGAGTCACCTGATCCGGATTGTTGCCTATTAAGGAGGTTCCGCCGCGACTGTGTGAGTCAAGTCAAATACTAAATTCCACATTTTTTATATTTTGTCAAAAAAATCCTGCTTTCACTGATGCAATGCGTTATCTATAGAAACCCAAAAGGAGGGTACAACACATGCAGATTATTCCACGAATGTATTTTAAATGAGCGCTTTTTTCCAACCATAGAAGCCAACTGCAGCGCCATTTCCTACAAATTACCGCATTTTGACTTCAATTGCGGCATTAATTATTCAATAACTAGAAAAATAAGGTGGTAAGATGCCTGTATTTTATTTTTATTCAATTTCTCTGGATTATTTCCTTCTTAGAGACAGTTTTCCACGAAAATGACATTTGTATTGAATGGAAAAATACTATTTTTCCCCGTGTCTCTCTCATTCCCCCATTGAACACCATGTAATTTCAAGTTCAATTATAGAATAAAATAGCGTGAAAGGGTAATATTTTGTTGTTTATATCAGATAGAGAACAACTTTTTCTACAGTGTATGAATAAAATGACATTTAAGTCATTTTACGGTGGAACCACCTTAATAACGGCCAAATTTGTCTCATGCCGCATTCACTAGCCGCTGATGATGGCGAACAAGCCGTTCGTTGAAACGTTGGCAGAAATGAAGCCTATAACCTGGTGTGAAACCCAAGAAAAATTTGTAAATCAGATTCACCGGAAAAATCTTAAATAATTTAAACCCTCTCATGCTTTGTATTATTTTACAGATGTTAACAACAATGGATACGGGAGGAAAATTTGTTCACACGCCTCTTCTAGTTGGGCAACAGTCTCAGAAAATAATTCTCATATTAAGGCTCACAATGAGACATTCTCCATTCACGTCGTGGATAAAGCGATTCGGTCGAATTCTGAAGATTTGAGCCTCGACCATTCCATCCGAAATGGTTTAGGACGTAATTTAAAACATAATAATATAGCAATACGTGGAACCAAACCATCAGATTGTTCCCTGAGCTGCGTAGCCAACATGAATATAAATCCTCAGGCAAGCAAAATATCATTGGAAGGAGCTGTGGCTGAAAGAAAAGGCAACGATCTGAAAGTGGAGATCGTGTTTCAAATGAAGGAGAATCAGGAGAGCTCCGTAGCATCATTTGAAAATTTGAGCTATGATGAAGAGGAAGATGTAATATTAACACCCGATGGTAAAAACAAATCTGAATGCAATGAAAGACTAAGAACTCTTTGGTTTCAAAATATGACATCCAAACCCCTTCGAGAAAAAAATAGTGGAACTAATGGCACGGATAAATACAAAGACAAAAATATAATAGATAAACAAGCAGATGGGAAGCAAGATGTAGATGTTGAAAAGACTCATTCTTTGAAGAGTACTTTGATCAAATTTCATTATCCAGAACCTCGGGGTTCTAGGTAGTTTCCCCTACAAATTTAATCAAAATCACGAGGAAAAAATAAAAAGTATTGAAAGCTAATTCCATTGATAAAAGGAAAATAATAGGTTTATGAAAATAAAATTGAATGATACGTGTTGATAATAATTTTATTGTTTCAATGTTAAAGTATATAATTTAATTTAATTTAGTTCGCATAGTTAATTGTTACTCACTACACCTGAATTTAAATCAGAGCTTCAGCAAGCGGCTTAGCTTAGTGAGAATATTTGACACTTCTCCCAATTTTGTTCTGGGCAAATTCCAGACCAGTACATACTGATAAGCTATGTTTACACTTAATTGATATTTAGCTGGGATAAATGATCACACTAGAAGGTTCGAACTGGTTAAAACACACACACCACCCAGAATAAAGCTCCTAGCGAATCAGGGTTGCTGTGGAGAAAGTGGCCAACATTTTCTGTGAATACTCCAGGTTCTATGACCGGTCAGAGCGGAAAATCGAACCGGAGTGGAGCGGAATGCTTTGCTCGGGAGCGACTTACGCTCTCATCTCCGGAGCAGAGTGGCTTCAAGCAGGACTAGGCTCCTCGGTTCGGAGCGGAGTATTTGGAGTAGTGGTGGCGCTAAAAGAACGCAATAGTTTGAGCCGTACCTCAGTCAAATGGACGTGGCGGCGACCGAGATGCAGGCGGTGAACGGAGGGTTGAGACCGGGTGCCGGCTGGCAGCCGTAGGTGGGGGGACGCGAGCAGTGGGAGGAGAAGCGGGGACTATATAAAGGGGGACAAGGCGCAAAGCCACGCTGTATTATCTTACCTCGCAAATAAAGTGTGTGAATTGAGAGGACCTCTGTTATTCACGGGCTCAACAGTGGTAGCAGAGCGTGGTTTTGCGTCTTGTCCCCCTTATATAGTCCCCGCTTCTCCTCCCACTGCTCGCGTCCCCCCCACCTCCGGTTGCCAGCCGGCACCCGGTCTCAGCCCTCCGTTCACCGCCTGCATCTCGGTCGCCGCCACGTCCATTTGACTGAGGTACGGCTCAAGTTTCATTTAAAATATTTCGTATCCGAAACAGTCTCAAAACGAAACAGTTCCGTGAATCACCCAGTTGAGGACAAAAGCTAGAGACACACCAAACAGCGGGCGATCGATCGACATTGTTAGAACTTTGCTGGTAGTTCTGTACATTATGTTATAAGAAATCTTTCACTTAAATAAAGTTAAAAAAATAATTTGAATTCATGAAAGATACTTCACAGTTCTAATTCTGTGTACAACGATAGGTGGACATGTGTTGGCTAAATAAACCAGCAACCACCTGCAACAGACTCAAATCCAACAAATTGTAGCTTATAACTGCAGCGCAGCTACACGTGCAGTGCAACTGGAACAAAATAGAAGACGAAACAGTCAGCTTCAGGTGTCAGTTGCCGCTGCACAGCACAGAGCGCAACGGGGCAACGGCCAGTCACGATGGAAAAACCGGTTCCCGATCAGTCACCGAAGTTAAGCATCGTTGGGCTCGGCTCGAGTTTGGAGGGGTGATCCTCCGATTCGTGCGAGTGCTGTTGCCCCTGTCTGCACGTGGCAGACAGTATGTGCGAAATGACCTTAGCCGTCGAAGCACGTTAAACGATAATACTAAAAATTCTACAGAGCTCAACGTCGCGGCTGCGGCACGATCACGAAACTAAGCTGTTCTGTTGTTTTGCAATAGTTGTTTGAAACAGTTATCTGACCGAAACAGCTGCGAGTGCAGCCGTTTCGCTCCGAATACACAATATTCCACCACTAGTTTGGAGTTAAGCGTGTGAGTTTGGAGTGAAGCGAGTGTGACTCATTCTACAACCTCTCTCACATTCTACAACCCTATCGGAGTGGTTAGGCAAAGATACAGCAGAACAGAGATACAAGCCCAGCCTTGTGCCACCAGGGCCTTTGGGTTGGCCCTGGCCATCGGAGGAATCGGAGGAAACTTTGTAGAGCACTGGTATTTTTTACAGTGGGGAGCACAGTAAATATTCCCGCGCTACGGGGCGGTATTCGAGGGATTTGAGCGATCAAGTCGGAGCAGAGAGTCCGAACGGCTTCTGAGATCGCTCAGACTCCCGCTCCACTCCGAACATCTTCGCTCCACAATTGGTTTCTCTCCTATACGAACTGTTGATGTGGTTTCTTTCATTAAACCTGTTCAAAGAAAACCTCTGGAGCGGTTTATTTTCAGCTGTTCGGATCCGGTTCGATTTTCTGGGTTAGATTGATATGCATAACTTCAGTGTTAATGTTCTTTCCGAAAGAAAATAAAATAAATTATATATCCTGGGAGATGATTTTGATGTGTTAGCTAGCGCGCTGACTTCCCTTCCCTTAAGGCAGTGGTTCTCAACATTCCTAATGCCACGACCCTTCAATACAGTACCTCATATTGTGGCGACCCCAGAAAATATGGAAATCATCATAAGACCATCGGAAATATGTGTTTTCCGAAGGTCTTAGACGACCCCTGTGATACGGTCGTTCGACCCCAAAAGGGGTCGCGACCCACAAGTTGAGGACCGCTGCTTTAAGGTGATAATTTTCTGGGTGGAATTAAGACTTAGTTAAATTAAAAGACTTATACTTCGTATATTCCACCCTTTGAGTACATCGACCTGTTTCGACGCTATGCCCACGTCATTATCAAGAGGACTACAAATAAGTTTATGACAATGTCTTTTGTGCCCTTGCTTTCCTTTAGGTTAAGGCAGGGGTCTCCAATCGTACCGAGGGCCACAATGGGTACTTGAACACTTGTCAGCGGGCCGTAGTCAAAACATGAAACTCTAGATATGAGTTTGATCGAAATCAGAACATTTTATTAACTAAATACCGTGTATGTGACATTAAATAAAAGTATTCACTGAGAGTATGGGAGGAAAGAGACCAGTGGGCAAGCCGAGGGCAAGATGGGAAGATCATGTAAGCAAGGATTCAAGGGACTTAGTAGGGATCAGGAACTGGAAAGAACAGTCAAGAGACCGGGATGAATGGAGACGCAAAATTGACGAGGTCAAGGCTCAACTAGGGCTGTAGAGCCATCGGAGAGAGTGAAATTAAATAATCGTATATTGATGGCGACGGACACTACCGGCAAATTCTCATGCTTTCATCACCAAACTATGAATACGAATGATGTTACAGTGTTTGATGTTTTAAAATGTTATTAAACTAGGATTTAAATTTTGAAACACTAATTATATACAAGTAGCGACCATCCAAGTAAAAATCATGCGGCACATTTCCGCAAAAATCTTCTGTGGGCCAGATAAAACCATCTTGCGGGCCATATGTGGCCAGGTTTGGCGTACTTTGGTTACCCCAGGGTTAAGGGATGGGGATTGTTTCTTCGTTCATCCCATGCTTCTATATAGGGCTGATATAGAGGCTGATACAAAGTTAACCGTATTCCGTGCGCCCCGCCGGCCCTGATCTCCTAAGCGGCCCTCATACAATGGAGCGCGCAACGCCACACAGTGGGCCAAACTGAAAAAAAGCTGGCCAAAATTAATAACTCTAATAATTACCAGTCCATATGCAACATGAAGTGAATTACTAAGGTATTTTGGGCTGATAAACATGATTTTATCATTATTTTTTCAATATATTTTACGGATACAGCGCTATTAATTGTATAAACATTAAATATGCAATGGCAAAGCTTAATTTCGATGGTTGAGTGGTCTAGTTAAAACTCAAAATTTCCTGTGATAATTATCAAATACTGTAATTAATAATGCTAGGAGCTCTAAAATCCGTAAAATAACTGTCCAAGCATAATTTTAATGCATAATGCATTTTAACAAATTATGTCTACTGCAACGGAATGGGAGGAATTGAAAATATGTTTCTCGATGAAAATGAACTTGCATCAAGTTTAAATGTTAAATAAATAAAATAGTAAAGCTATAGCTTACGTAGATTACATTTTCACAAAACAATAAATATTTAATTCATTTTTTATTGCAAAATTAGTTTGAAATTGGCTATATTCCAGTCAATTTCATTTTGCTATACTTTTGTCGCACTACTGGGATCAGGATTCAACATAAATGTAAGCCAGAGGCAGAGAGCATGATAATTTATTATTTAAATTTTAATATTAAACAAATATTTTTCAATAATATTATTATCAAAAACTTGAATAAATATTTTGAATAATAATATTGATAAAAAGTGTCACTCATCCTCTGATGACTCGTCATCACTCTCATCTTCACATTCGTCATTCCCATAGTCAATTAGTTTTTTCACTTCTGGATCTAAATCTTCCTTCAATTTACTATTTTGAAATTAAATTGAAGATATCAAGGGATCACAGGTGAACAGCAATCTCTGAAATATATATTTATTAGTTGCCTCTCTTGATATCCTCCGCGTATTGTGATGCCGGAATTTCCTAATTTCCTTAATCCTTGATTCAAAGGCATCTTCTGGAAGCTGCCCGATGTGCAGAATTGCTTTCTTGGATATATCTAAACCAGTAATCAGAAGCTTGTGCACCGTTGGTGGCATATAATACCAAGGGTATTGCTTCACGTATAATTTCGCTGTTGCTAGACAGTATTTTCTGAACTCATTGTGATTGAGTGATCGACTGCTTGAAATTACTTTCAAAATATTTTCAAACCTTGAAATCAGTTGTTCATGAAGCCCTGAAAAATATTAAACTAACTAAAAATCTCACTCAACTTCAACAGCGATGTTTTCTTTAATTTTAAATAGTTGTCAGTTTCTCTTACCGGTAATATTTGCTGATAATTTAGGGTCCGAAAAACAGCGTCTGTGTTACCATCGTTTGTGGTGCCATATCCTGGTTTTGGTACATCTACTATCAGACCAATTTTCTATTAGCCATTTACTATTATTAACTCTGAAGTAGCTCTCCATTCGCTGCACCTTGTTCCATTTCTCAAAATATCTAGTGAAAAAGCATGTTTGTAGGAACTTCGTCAAAATACGTTTCGCATCGGTATCACCATTCAATTGAAATTTTTCAATCAAAAAACCTATCACATTTTTTCTCACGTGCCATAATTTTTTTCTCTACAATTTTCCATGAAGCTGCAACCCTGTTACTTCTCTACTCTCTATGGTTTCTCACAAATTTAGTATAAAACACTACAAAACGAAATAAAAAATAGCAGGTAATCATTTCCATTGACAGCCTTATTATCATCATTCTTACATGGGTAGCAAAAAACAAATTCCTGACTCCAACTCGGAATCCATTTTAAAAATTAAAATTTTGCTTACTAAACTACATCTCGTATGATTGGAAAGCAATATTTTCCTCAATGGATGCGGCGTACACATAGTGAAGGCACGACGAAACGGAGACGGGTGCAAGGAGACTTTGGTTTCCAGGTACAAGTAGGTAACTATATTCTCATTTGAAACGGTTCTAACGTTCAACAGATCAACCCAGTGTTGCACAGCACCGTCACTTACAGTGGATGTTCACTCGACGCTCTCTAGGACAAGTGATGCACGTGGTACGCGAAAACAACCAGAAAACCCCTAAGGAAACTAACTAAGCATTCCGTTTGGCGGAACAAGTGGCGGCAAGTGTCTGCAAAAAGAGGCAAAAAGGTGTAAAAAGCATAACATGAGATAGCTCGGATTGGGGTAAGTAGAAAAGATTAATTACTGGCAAGGTTGTAAAACCAGCATTGTGGGGCCAGCAAGCACGGAGGGACGCAAGTCCTCAACCAGCTGGCGCGGGCGCATGCCGCTGCACGTGCATGACCACGAGCCTTCCCCTAAATCCCTCAACCACAGTCTGCTCAACATGCCTGAGGGAATTCCACAATTCATGGAAAATCCTTTCAAAGATATTTTAGCCCATAACTCTGCTGAGAAACGTCCCAACGACCTCCTCATCGTAGAATCGCCAGTCGCCAACGTTGCGAGAAGTTGAAATTTGCGACAAGATTTACATTGAATTTAGCCATTTAAGTACAATGTGAAAAAATCAATATGAAACGCTATTCATAAAATATCTATTCAAATTACCAATGTCATTGAACTAGCATTCCATTGTCGTTATACTCGGAAATTATATACTTGCTTCGCTTAGACCCCATTAGTGGCCGCCACTGTGGCCCGAGTGGCCGGGGTGGTTTTAAATAAAAATGGTTGTTAAAATTAGAATCGCAGGTTATCGCAAAAATTTCCTTCTGAATATTGTTCTATATGCTTTTCTCTACCACACAGTGCAAATAACTCCGTGTAGCCTGATGTCGATAAAAACGATAATTAACGTTAAACATAAAATTTAATGAAAAAAAGCACAATTTTTGAAAAATTATAAAAATATTAAAATTTTTATAAAATTATAAAACGGAACAAATTTTATCTCTATTCATGCAATAAATATCAATTTTGGGGATCAAAATACTTTAAAACCAACATTATAAATAACGACTCTTTAATAAATCTTTATATCTAGCTATTTTCCACGGAAAAATTTCGGTCTCCAAAATCACCCTGACATGCTCTACTTTGACCAGCTGTAAAAATTTTCATGGCGTATTCCATGCTCTGTATAGTATCTTAAAGAGCATATGCTTAATAATATAAATCAACTGTTTTTGGTTGGTTTGCGCGAACTTCATTTTTCGACTTTTGGCCAGCTTTTTTGGATTTTGGCCCACTGTGCGCCATCGCAAGGGTATGGTCACTACGCTCCCGATGTCGTATACCTACCACATGGTTCTAATATAAAATTTTCTGATACATTAGTTTCAAAAATGTTTCAGACACGTCCGTGTGACCCGCCGCGGCGGGGCATACGGGTATGGCCCCTTTACAACTCCAGGCGCGCCGGCCTGGAGTTACTAAGGGGCTCCAACAAAATACAGCGCGTAATTAATCACCGAAAACAGTTTACCGTTTGTTTCTACTGTTTTTATTTCCAGAGATATCAACTCATAAATATTTTTAACATTTATTCATGCAGCACATTTTATTGTAAAGTGAATAATATCCTGCATTGTCCTGCATAATTCTCATAATGTCCTGAATTTGATTTATATCTGTCAAACACACTTCCGGTTACGAATTGGTCGTTTACAAAAAGGTGCGTTTACGAAATGTCTGGTTGCGAGTTGTCGCGTTTACGATATGCCGCGGTTACGAAGTTTATGTTGACCAAAAGTCAGTTACGAGGTGCCACTTGCGAAGTGATTGTTTACCAATAGACGTGACACCCATTTGATTACCCTCTGGAATTGGTAGCTCCACTTTACTAAAATTCGATACGACCTTCGGTCTGCATTGGCCAACTTAGCTTCAAGGCTTCCTCAGCTGGGGGAAGTTGTTTGTCTGACCAGAATTCCCACTCCCACCACTTGACTTGGAGTGGAAACGCCCGACACGCTATCATTGGGACTTTTTGCCAAAGATTCAGTCATGTAGATAGCTATTTTGCGTGGACGCACAACGCTGTGTAGGAGATGGGAGGGCATACCAAAGGTAATTCTGTCGTATTCGTAGAAAAATATGTAAATAGATCGTAAGAGCTTATTTATCATTGTTTTGTCACTTCCACTCATAAAGATGCCAACATTAATATTTTATATATGTTTCACGTGCATATAGTTATCCATTTTGTTGTTTTTTTCTTCCCTATTGGGAAGATTATGTTCCGGGTTTGGCCTTACGGGCTGGATAGGAATACTACTCTTCAACACTGATGAGATTTCATCTCACCCTTTACTTCCCTCTTCTAATTCTCGGCGAGTCCCAGTAGAAGAAAGAAGAGCTGACATTAGTGTACCGTCAGGTTCGGTGGAGCGATCAACGTTTCAGTATTCTGTATGTGAGTCTAATTAATAGGTACGGGAGCATGATCTTTTAAGAAGGGTTTGAATTGAGATATCAGTACGTTTTTATGCGTTGCCATGCATTAGATGGTTGCTCTCGATACGGTCGTGTAGCGCCAGATGGAGGTAATAAAGTGTTTTCTGTATGAACCAAACAGAAATATCCTCCAAGTGACTGTGCCGGTGCAGTTCAATAATTCTTTCTTCGCGTCTTTTTTAATCTCTGACATAACTTCTTGCAGGTAACGCTTCCTCAGATGGCAAATTATTTTTTGCAATGCGCTTAATGCATCGCTTATTATCGTCCAAGATCTCTTCAATAGATGTTCAAATAGTGTACTTCTTGCTCACTTCCTACCGCATAATGAAAACAATAGCTTAATACCTATACACACTATAGTTGACTTAGGGCGATGTTGCCAGCACCTGATAGCAAAGATTTTCAAGGTAAAGAGTTGCTAAAACCTTCGTTTGAAAATAAATAGTAGTGTGGATAGTAATTAAGCTATTGATGTTATCATCGTGATTCGGTTCCGCAAGTGAGGCCTGAATTTGCTGCTTATATTTCAACCTCGCGTGAATTTTCATTTTCGAATTATGAAAATTTCTTTTTTATTTCATCCTCGCGTGAATTTTCATTTTAGAATAATGAAAATTTCAAGAAATTTCATTTTTAGAATTATGAAAACTTAAGTCAAATATAGTCGATAAAGGCTTGTTAAAAATCACCTTCGCCATCCATTCTCGATTCTAAACTTGCCCCTGTACTTTTCGACTTATTGCGAATTAATATTTTCTCGTCCCTTTTTTTCTCTCTCCATGTCACCACCCCTCTCACCCTCCACCCTCACCTGACCCTCGAGTAGGGCCATTCATTGGACTTGGACATCATGCAAGTATTACTTAAGGTTAATTTCCACGCTTTTTGACTGACCCTACCCCTATGTAAAGCATGGTGAGATTTCATTGAATCCCCTCCCAGTGTTACGTAAATTAACATTGATTTTTGGACAAAAGCGCATTGATTAACATTTGAATGATTGGATGGATTTGGATGATAACGCATTGATTTTAGCACTATTTATTGAAATTATGCAGAATCATGAGGTACTGATAGTATACCAGGTAATATTGCAGGATATTGCTAGGGTTCGCCACTTTAAACTGGATTGCATTTTTTTGGCCTTTTCTTCTTCTTCTTCTTCCTTCCTGGTTTAGGCTTTAAGCCTGTTCCGGCTTCACTTTACCATCTCGTCCTTGGTCTTCCATCGCTTCTTTTACCTATTGGCTTATATTCCAAAGCATGCTTAGGATATCTTTCCTTAGGCATTCGTAATACATGCTCTTTCCACCTATTTTTGTATTCTGATATTTTTTCCGATATCGGCTGGACACCTAGTTCCTCTCTTATTAGCTGTGTTCCATACTTTATCTATCCTTGTTCACCCTTTAACTGCTCGAAGAAATCTCATTTCTGATTATTGTATTTCTTTCAGTTCTCTTTGTTTTATTGCCGAACATTCTGACCCATACAACAAAGTAGGAACAGCCATCACTTTATAAAATTTTATCTGGGTATCTTTTCTTGTTTTACCTTTTAAATTTCTTCTTATTGTTCCACATATCCTCTGGAATACATTTTTATTTGTGATGTCTTTGTCCTCATCGTACATCACATCCTAAATATTGAAAATGGGATACCTGTTCCAGTACCTGGTTTTCTATGACAATTTTTGTTCTTATCGGGTTGCTACCTAAAAATGCCATTGTTTTAGTTTTAGCTTTTGAGATTTTAAGATTATACATGTTACTCAGTTGTTGTAATTTGTGAACAGCCATTTGCAATTTATCTTCTCTGTCTTGTATGATAACTTGGTCATCGGTGAATAACATCGTATTTAAGTACTCAGAAGGTTCCAATTCTATGCCTGGTGCTACATTATCTTCCTTCCATCTCCTTAGAAGGTCATCTATGCATGGATTAAACAAAGTAGGTGACGGATGTGATGGATGATAATTAAGAAACTCCATAGTTACATATATTTTAATATTAATGCCACGAGGATCATCGCAACCATCTCACTGTTTACACACACAATACCTTTACAACCCACACAACGCGTTACTTTCACTGGCGATAGCTAACCAGAACATTCGTCTGATGACCTCACACTATTCACCTTTCGTAGAGTAATAAATATATATTACAATTTAAGCAATTCCACCATATCATACTTCACACAGTGGCGGATACAGAAAAAACTCAAGGGGGGGGGCGCAAGTTATCGCGACGATTGTAGCTTTCAAACTGACTGCCTGAAAGCGACTCAGCTTCCCTTATATATGTAGCTCGGTTGTTTCGAGAACATTCGGTACCAGAATATTCGCTTCCAGACTTTTAAGGAGTGTGAACAAATACAAACATTAGAATATTCGCGACTTTTCTCGAACAAATGTCAGACAGAATAACGTATCGAGATCACTGGAATGGCCGCGACTTTTCTCGTAGGTTAGCTATCTATGTGCTAGACAGAAACGTATAAAATACGATTACGCGGACGCGCGCGTGTGCTACATAAGAAAGTACAACTACTCGATAACTCGACTCACAATCAGAGTCGACTGACGAAATACACGAACGAATAGCGTGCGGACTGACTGGCGGGGGCGGCGCGGGCGGCAATGCGAGCGGCCACGCAAGGGGGGGGGAGCGCCCCCCAAATGTATCCGCCACTGACTTCACATGAGGGGACTTATTTACCTTCGCCTTGAACAGGCTTCTATTCCGTAAGCCCAACTCCTTATTTCGCTTTTTGGCACTTTCGTACCCTGCGTCCTACCCAGGAACACAACAACGGCGGTTAGTCCTCATTTTAAAATTCTTGCCAAGAAGACGGAAACAATTTTCACTGGCAAAATCACTTCGTAAACAAGATTTCGGCCGAGCAAAACACAACCACTTGCACTACCGCTAATGGAGGAAGTCGGAAAGGACCGGATCGCTCGATACAATCAGCGTCGCTATGCTGCCGATTTTGGCGAACGAATAAAAAGCGCGCGAAGTGACAGCAGAAATACGCTTTCCCGTTGAGTTCTGGGGCCTCCTTATGTAGGCTCCTTGCTTTGGATCGTACGGTACGCATTGTGACGCTTTGAGTTCTCTTTTTGAGCTCTCCCTCCCCCTCCAGCGCCCTTCCTTCGAGGTAGCCCCTCCCTCCTATTATTATCACTCTCGTCGCCCGTCTGCTTGCAGTCGCGAACGTCATCGGCTGGAGAGTGACATCGAGGGGTGCGATGACTAGACTGATGGAAATGGATTTCCCATGGACGACGTGTCCCGACAGCAGATGATTCTGTTTTCAATGAGTAAGTTGTGAGTGACTATTATAACCTATAAGTTACAATTGCCTGCCTCACTAATGGATTGTACAAATTTAATGCGTTAGCTGCATGAGATTAGACGTCAAATGCGATTTAGTTGACCGCGATTTAGTTGATGTATCCCACCAGAAATCCCTCTGTATTTCAGTGATCAAACTCGATAATTGGATTGCGATGATTATGTGTATGGTGTCGTTCCTCGAAAACATTGGAATACATTGTTTTGAAGCAGTGTACGAGGTTTGAGGTGATGTTCAACAAGCGATTGATGCATTGCCCCATTCTTTTGACTCATGGTCCCGTCTCCTTCTATGCGAACAAATGACTGCATGAATGCGTTGTCTAAGTGGCGAGTGGAATATTATTTGAGTTATCCATCATAGAAACCCAGAAAAATAGGTTTTGAACGTTAACAGTGATTCAAGTGACATAGGTAGTTTTGCACCCTGTCGATTTCTGTAACAATAATGCCTGTTAACTGTTAGTTTGAAGCCTGCTGAGTGCATGTTGAAGATTTAGTGAACAGAATATGAACAGCCTAAGAACAATCTTGCGCCACACACAAATGGAAACTTAACTTGGAAACAGCCTTCCAACAGTTTGTACTCTGTTTGCAGCTTGTTCCTTAACCGGCAGACAACAAGCATTTCGCTGACGATAGTGAACAGACTCTTAACAAGCAGGGGTTGGTTGGTTGTCCGTTTCACAAAACAGACAACAGTGAACAGACTCTCAACAGGTAGGGGCTGGTTGGCAGTCCACTTCTCCCCGCCGGGAACAAACAGACAACAGTGAACAGACTCTCAACAGGGAGGAACTGGTTGGTTATTCGACCCGTACATGGCAGCCCAATATGGCTTTTATATTACCTATTTTTATTTATGTATCTGTGTTTATTAATTTCCGTTATACATTATATTATTTCTCTGTGTTTATTGGTGTACCGGTACGTTCAGCAATTTTCTCCTTTCAACATTTCCACAAGTTAGTTAGGTACCTCTTGATTGAAATGTGAACTAACGTGAGGGAATTGGAAAATATCTTGTTTATTCTCATTAATATTGCATTTGCATTCGTACAATGTGGCAAAATAGGTTTAAATTAATTAATACCTGATAACTGTTATTGTGATTGGATTGGTATTTCCTTCATGACGATATTGGATGGAATTGCCAGTTAAAAATTAGTTCTTGAAGTTACATTAATCCTCGGAAGTGGCCACATATATAAGACTTTTTTGACGTGGGTTCTTTGATTTCGGGTGAGAGCACATGCGCGTTAAGACGTAGGATAGGTAGAACATGAGAGATAGATACAATGCCGTTAGGTAAATACAAGGAAGGGTATAATAAAGCATGCTAGCGCGTTCAAGTATTTCCATAATTTAGTATTTATATGTACTAAGTTTTTATTTTGATAGGGCGGGGAACTGTATATAGCTGCAAACAGAATATACACCAATAGCTAACAAAGTGTCAACAGAATATAACCAAGAAAGTGTCGTCTGATGACAAATTAACAACAGCAGACAGGCAGTGCACAGGCTCCTACCTGTTTACTGACTTGTGTTCGAATATGCATTGACAGTGAACTGGCAGTGGACAGTCCCCTAACTGTTCACCAGCTGTGGTCCAGCAAGCAAGGAACAGAGTGTGCCGCTACCCACAACAGGTAGAGAACAGACAAATAACCCTATTCTCACAGGCATGAAACAGACAAGATGTTCCAATTTATGTTCTCAACCATCGCCTGCCTGTTGTCTCTTGGACAAGGAACAGGGAATCAACAGCCTACCGAACAGACAACGAACAGGCATTATTGTTACAGAAATCGACAGGGCAGTTTCTGCAGAGAATTTCATGCTCAACTTAAATAAACTAAATGGTCGTTGAGCAATTAGCGAGTAGTTAACCATTAGATTACCATAGGTACTTAAATAATAATAATTTGGACATGTAGGTCGGTGGTGCCCACCGCCTATGCTCAATTTATATTTACATCCCCATACACAGTATTTTTGATCTCTCACCCCTCCCCCAAATTTCCTGAAATCCCCCTTGCTTACTTACTTAGGTGGCCATTCAAACCGTTAGAGGTTTTTGGCCTCGTCAACCACTTGTCTCCACCTCGGCCTGTCCTGCATGATGTTTTCATCCGCTCCTATTTTCCTCATGTCCCTCAGCATCTGGTCGGTTCACCTAAGTCTTGGTCTTCCTGGAGGTCTTTTTCCTGTTGATCTCCCCTTCATTATGGTTTTCAGTAATGAACTATCCTCTCTTCTATTTCAATGGTCCACCCATCTCAGTTTTCTACACTGTGCTTCTGCCACGATGTCTGCTTCCTTGTAGAGTTCTCTTAGCCCCTTGTTATTCCTAATTCGCCACTGTACCTCTTCTTTTATTGGTCCATATATTGTCCTAAGTATTTTGTTTTTAAAGGTGATTAGTTTCTTTTCAGTCTTTTTACTGATTGCCCATATCTCTGAGCCATAGGTATAGGACAACTGGCCATATACATAATTGTTTTGTAGACTGTTTCTTTAGTCTTTCTGGATTGGATTTTGTTCCTTAATATTTTTTTGTAATGCCCAATAGCATTTGTTTCCATTTAAAAGTCTTGTTTCTATTTCAGTTTCTTCATTGTTGTATTGGTCAATAGTGGCACCGAGGTACTTAAAATCCTTATTTCTTTGAAATTTGTGCGTGTTAACTGTGTTAACTTCCAAGTTGGCTATTCCTTCTGGGTTTCGTCCCACTTTTAGATATTTGGTTTTTTCTTCATTTGCTTCTAGTCCCCCTAGTCTTGCTTGAGATAGCTATTCCATAGCCAGGTTTTTGAGGCTATCCTCGTCTTCTGCTAGCAAGGCGACGTCATCTGCGAATGTCAGTACTTTGACTTAGGTGCCCACTAACAAGCCTTCATTTAACTCTTTTGTCTTTCTCAGTGTTTCTTCTATTGCCAAATTAAACAGTAGTGGTGAAAAACCGTCTCCTTCCCACACACCTGTATTTACTTTGAAAGTTTCTGAACATTCGTTATTTATTTTAACCTTACATTTCGATTCATCTATGCACATTCCTGCCAGTCTATAATTAGCTTTTCAGGTATACCCTCTACTCTTAGTCTGTCCCATCACTTTTTATCATTTATACTGTTGTATGATTTTTTTTAAATCTACGAAGAGAAGGTGGGCAGATTTATTGTATTCCCAATATTTGGGCAGTGCTTGTTTTAAAGTGAACAATTGGTCCGTTGTGGATTTTCCTCTTCTAAATCCAGCTTGATGTTCCCCTAATGTTTCTTCTGAGTAACCTGTTAGCTTATTACATATGATTTTGGATAGAATTTTGTATGTTGTGTTAAGGATATTCCTCTATAGTTGTTGCAGTTTTGTTTGTCTCCCTTTTTGTGTATGGGTACTAAAACTGCTACCTTCCATTCTTCCAGCAACTTTTCTTCTTTCCAAATTCTCAAGATAAGTTTATGTATCACTTCCAGTAATGTTTTCCCACCGCACTTCAGGGCTTCGATTGGTATTCCATATTCCCCTGGGGCTTTACCATTTTTAAGTGACGATATAGCTTCTTCTACTTCTTTTAGGGATGGCTCCTTGATATGGGGTTGTACATTTTGGTATGTCGCTGTTCGCGAGTCCTTTTTTTATTTCGCCATTCAGAAGTTTTTCAAAATATTCTTTCCATATCTTAAGGCTCTCAGCTTGATTACATATTACTTTTCCTTAGCATTTTTTACTACAAAACTGTTAGGATTGGCTCCTTTTTTGAAATATTATATGGTACGATAAAAGTCTCTTGTATTGTTAATTGTCCAATCCTTTTTTGCTCTTTTCAGCTGGTCTGTAAGGAAGCTCATTTTAGCTGTCCTCAACATTCTGTTAACTTCCCTATTCCACCTTTGAAAATTCTCTTTATTTTCTTCGGTATCAACTGCTAACCGCTTCTGTTTAGATTTTTTTCTCTCTTCTATTGCATTTCTGCATTCTTCACTGACCCAAGATTTCTTGTTTTGTTATCTGATTCCTACTATTTCTTCTAATACTGTTTGTATCATGTCTTTAATTTTATTCATTGACACCCGTGGTTTGCTCGTCTTTCTCCTTTATGGATAGTGCTTCAAATTTATTGTTGAGTTATTGTTCGAACTTCGTTTTAACAGCCTGATTTTTCAAATTTATAATTTCTATTAATGATCTAGTATCTTGTTTTCTTCTCTTGTTTCTACAAATTCTCTGTCTAACTTTAGCAATGACAAGAGAATGGTCTGTCCCACATTCTGCTCCTATTCTGTTCCTAACATCTGTAATTCAGCTTTTGCGTCTATCTTCTATCAGTATGTGGTCAATCTGATTTTTTACTTGCCCATTTGAAGACATCCATGCTTATTTGTGGATATTTTTGCATGGAAATTTTGTTGACATTATTTTCATATTCCTTGAGCTGCACATCCCCCTTGAGCTTCCCCCTTACACCAAATTATAATTATGACGCACTTTTCTTCATGACCCCCTTATGCGACCATCTGTCCTGAAACCTTTTTATAGTGGATGCATGAATGTGTGTGGCATTTCAAATTATTTTTTTGTGCCGAAAACTAGTATAATGTGTAGAATAAATTAAATTTTTTCTAGCTATCAATGTGGCATTTTGTTTCATCCATCTCATGTGTACAACTTAGTATCTGCAAACTGAATGCAGAACAAAAGGGTGGCTTGTGCATATGTGAAAATGGATTCAATCTAAAGTTAGTGTTGGTGGAGTTCCCTCATCTGGGTCCCAAGGCACAGGCCCAGCTTAAGGCCCTGACGACTGCCCGAGGTGCCGCAAAGGAATGAATGCCGTGATGGTGAAAAAATATTTTGACTACAGCACTTAACTGATGAATGGGTTTGATAAGGGGGGAGGGAAGATGCCGGAATACTCTCTCGCCCGGGTAAAATTATGTCTTAAGGTGGCCCTGCCAAGGCACGTAGACCTTTTGGGCCATTGTGCCATCCATTTTGAGTTTTTACCTCTGGAGGCCTACAGCTATGCTTGTGGCCTACCTATATGCTTTCTATGGGGAAATCCATTATGTCCTTTGATTTGCGTGGGAGTTGCATACCGAGCTATGTCCTTACCTTGGTGTTAAGGTGCTTAGACCTCTAGTTGGTCCATTGTGCCATCTACCTTATTGAGTTTTTACCATGGCGACCCTTAGCCTTCCCAAAGCCTAGAAAGTCTCCAATGGGTACTTACAATGTCGTTTGATCCTGCAGTGGGCATACTATGGTACCGATTCCAGAGGTTTAGTGATTAATAGACATTCATGTAATAGTAGTAGTAGGGGAGAATGCTTCCAATTTATTTTCACAAATAAAATTTTTACATTTGAGTGTTTCTTTAAATTTACCCTTCTCTTATACTCGATGTAATATTTTTTGTTTCTAATTTTAATGTTTTGGTATAAAATTTAAAAAAAAGTTTTTTTCTTCTGCTCGTTTCTGTTTCTAGGCAGCTCCTCCCTGCTCCGTTGACCCTTCAGCTCAGCTATTCTCCGGCTCCTCGCTCTTCCTCGCCTGCTGTTCCTTTGTCCCCCTGCCTTTGGTGTGCTCCATCTACTTCATACTCCTAGGCTTTCCTCCGGCTGCTCTCTACTCCTTGACTGCTCTTCGGCTGCCCGCTTCTCATCTGCTGCTCTATGGCAGTCCACTGCTCCTCAGCTGTTCCTTTCGATTTCTCAGCTGGTCTTCTCCTCTCCAACGTCTTTATGGGATGGGGGTTCTTCATCCTCGTCGCACCATCTACTACATTTCCTTATGTGTGAAAATGATTCTTTGCTCAGTATTGGCCGGTTAACATTTCCACAATTGTTCTTAACCCTTAAGTAGGCACGTGGGGTCTTTAAAGACCCCATGGGTGTAGCAAACGAAATATTTTACAACAAAAATTGCTTTCGAAGTTGACCTTTTCAGGAAGAACTAATAGGAAAAAATTATAGGTACATAGTCAAATTATCCAACATTCAGTATCTATCGTAAAATATAGCAATGTAAAATAAACAAATTTGGCGAAAATATAAACAATTCCGCATGGGGTATTAAAAGACCCCACGCGCCACAAAGTGAGGTGCGCCTACTTAAGGGTTAATATTAATTAATTTGCTTTATTAAATGATCGGTGGTTTTTTGCATGACCAAATTTTGTTCCATCAATTTCGCCCCTTGCATGCATCAAGCCATGAATTGAGTGCCATATCTTGCCAAAAAAACTAGTAATACTAGTACGTTGTTTGGCTGTAGCCCATCCCTTGATCTCAGACTGCATGATTAAATGTATATTGTTCACCGTTGGCTCTGTACCAAAGGGATAACTGTGAACTTTTCTTTTTCCTAGCTCATCTGTCATTTCATTTTCAGTAATTCCTTCATGTCCTAGTTCCTTAGTCTAATGGAATGTCTGCAGCAGCACGGCCAGTTAAGTTACTCTCTATTTTGTTTGTTTGTCGAAAGTTTTATCAATATTGCTACAGACATGTGGTCAATGTGATAACAGTTATGTAACAATGTGATAATTTTATCATCCAGCATTCAGTTATAAAAAGTATGAATTTGAAGATGTCATGTTCAAGTGTGAAAGCATGTGCCTAATTTAATGGGAATATGCAGTCAGAAATACACATTATAGGGAGCTTGGGTTATAGAAGTGCTAGAATATTAGTTCCTGCTGCTTTGCATAAAGATATGGATGTTACCAAAGGCTGTCAGAGGTCATCAGGAGTTCATTGATTCAAAAGAATTTGTCCAAAGTAAGAAAAAATAAACTATTGTGCAGAATTAGAATAGTATTTTTAATGGTTCATGTTCATAACTTATAAAAAGACATCCTTATTACATTTCTACGATCTAATTTAGTAATCAATAATTCATCGTGCTATTAAAAGATTGTAGAAAATTTTGAAGTAGGTACCTATTTCACATAAATATAATACAAACATACAAAGCATCTACAAAGTGAAGCCTGCAAAAGTAAAGTTTAGTCTATATAAATTTTGGGTAAGTCTCGATGCTATGATCTTCATGAACCAATAATTATCATAAATCCTCATCTCAAAGGGAATAAATTTCAGTTAATTCCTATTTTTTTAGTGGTTAGACAACATAATTAAAAATATTTTCAATGTTAAATTTTAAAAGAGTAAACATTACTATCATCAAAACATTCTCCTTTCGGTCGAGAAGAAAGTGCATATCCCCTTCTTGCTTCTCTCCACCATAGAGCCACTACTATACCTAACTAAACTGCCTTCATCATCAAAATTTATGGACCATCACTCAAGATATAATTTTCAATTTCTGTAAAAACTTTGCATACACTGTCAAGTCAATGTCAACATTTTTGGGCCAGCCGTTAACATTTAATAATGCAATTTTTTGTAAAAAGTTGGAGCAATAAATTGTCAATTTAAAGATTACAAAGGGCAAGTTCAAAACATGTGTATGAAGACATGCATGCAAGTAAGAGAACAAAAGAATTGGCAGCATGAAAGGTTGGGGATGATGTTCATTTAAAAAATCTCAATGATCAAGCAGCCGAAATAAAAGCTGTTATGGAAAACCTAGTCATGTTGTCTTAAGACAGTGGCAGGAACAGTCGGTTGTAAAAATCACAATCTTTGTGAGAGCATATGGGTAATATTTTTCAAAATTCTCTTTGGATGCCTAATACTGCATATTTGGTTGAAACCCCAATTCTTAAGGCACTGTGGGAAAGTAGCAATGATAGCATATGGAAGGACAGAGTGAGGAACAAGATATAATTACCACACCCCAGACTGTTAGGACCAGGTCTGGTAGTCTTGCTAAGCCCCCTCGGAGATACTCTGATTTTCCTTGATGGTTTGCTCTCTATATATTTTGCCTTTTTTCATTGCAATCTAATTTATGGTATTGAGCTCTGGGGGCATGCTCCTGCTACAAAACAATTAGTCATCCTACAAAAAAAGGCAATCAGAATTATTTCTAATTCCCACCTCAGGGAGAACTGTAAACCCCTCTTTAGGCATCTTGGATTATTGACTCCGTATAGATTATATATTTTCAAATGCCTTTGTGATATGTGAGAGTGAATATTGACTCCTTTGAAGCAGGAGCTCTAGTTCATCATTATAACACAAGACATAAAGATAATCTGGTAATACCACAGTGTACACTATCCAAATCTTATGGATCATTCAATATCTCAAAATAAGGTTTTTCTGCAGTTAAGCTCTCCCCTGTGGATTATTTGGTGGTTCGAAATCAAGGGATCCGGGTTCAAATACTGGTCAATGCGAATGATTTTTCCTCTGTGGAATATTGCACTTATGTGCACTTGTGGGTGACTCCGTAAAGGTAACTACCGTGGCTAGTCCCGGTATCTTCAAAATTAGTCAAAGAGCAAGCACCTCAATGTGTTCTATGTATTGCTTTGTCCTCGCGGACTGTGGTGCTTAGCGCACGATTTGGACTGCTGATGGCATCATATGTCTAATAGTTCTGACCACCATGCTCCTATAAAGCTACCAAATAATCCACAGGGGAGGACGCCTTGATAGCTTAACTGGTTAAAGCACTCGGTGCGAAATCGAGGGATCCGTGTTCGAATCCCGGTCGAGATGAATTATTTTTGCTCCGTGGAATATCGCACTTACATGCACTTGTGGGTGACTCTGTAAAAGTAACTATCGTGGCTATTCCCGGTATCCTCAAAAATAAGATCACTGGTATTCTACCAAACTAAGTCTTCTAGGCTTGCTATTTATTTCCATTTCCACAGGGATAGTTCTGAGACATTTCCTATGTAAAGATATAACTTAATATAATCCCTATTCAAAACTTCATATCTTTTGTCCCCTTTGATATCATGGGAACTCACGATTCTTCTCATCCCTCTCTCAAGCTTACCCAACTTTCATTGCTCTTTTGCCCTCTTCAGCATGTTGTTTTATCCCTGGTCCACACTTCCTCCAGCCACTTCTGAGCACTCCTTTGAATTTCTCCCTCAAGCATCCATTTCTGACTTTTTAAAAGTTTCCTCTCACATACAATTTCTTGAAGCCTTGACACAATCCTTAAATTTTAGATTTATTTTGAAACTCTTGAATTGGTTTTGTTTTTCAGCTTTGCTAGAACCACTGCTCCATTTCTTTGGGCTGGGGCTGCCGTCTGCACCCCCTTCTTGATACATTTTGGCACTCGGCAACATTTTAGTGGGGGCTGCTAATGTACTTATGTATCCTTGAATAAACCAAACGCCTGTTGGTAAGAGTAAAAAAGTTCAAAATGTACAAGGTGAGAAATTGGTTCAAAGAATAAACAAAACTTAATTGGTTGATGGAAGTTGCTCTTCAGGGAAAGGTCACTTGACAATCAATTTTAAATCTTTAATTTTGATCCACAGTCATATTCCAAATCTGAAGTCATTCTAACTTCAGAAGCAAGTACAGATAATTATAATTCTTAATACACAAATATGAAGATTATCTTAGATAGCTGAGAAACTTAGTAGTGATGCCAGCTCTGCCTCAGTTCTTTGCATCTCCAGTGGTGCCAGAATCCTCTTGATTAGTTTTTTTGGGTGCAGTATGCAAAAATGTCGTCTTATAATCTCTTGTCCCTTCTTCCTTTCTTATGTTATCGTTTCATTTTATTTTCAGATCTTCCATCAAAAGCAGGTGTCAAAGGCTCCGATTCTCCCTATGCGCCGTACATCTTATCCCTTGGGATCCACGTATCAGAAATGGTAATAAAATTACCTACTACACAGTTGAATTTTCTTTACCGAGTGATTTTGGGAAGTAAATTGTAATTAACTGTAATGTGATGGTAATTCTTTTAGACCTGGTCCAGAGATGAGAGGAGTAGCAGACTCGTCGGTGGAAGACAACCGTCGCCAACTGGTGGTGATATGCTGTGAGGCGTCGTTGAAATAGCTCTGGGATGTGTGGATAGAGTGGATGTTTCAAGCAGGAGCATGCCTCCTCAAGCATTGCGGTCATTTACCATTTTCCCCATGCTTGATTCCTGATGGAGCCTCTAGTTGTAATCTTTTTAAGGCACCTGAACATTGGAGAGGAGGGTACAGGTGTAGTATACAGGCCTTTATGAAGAGCAATTATCTGCTCAGGACGGATGCAGTGAATGTGGAGCTTCGTAGCAACTCCATGGACCTCTTAACGAAGGCTTGAAGATGCTACACTGCTGATACCATTGCATAAGTTGGGGGTATTATGATTAGAATTTCATGGTCGGAGAGAAATTGGTGCTTTATATGGAATTCTCCCGACTGTTGTACTGGGTCAGGCTGCTTGAGGCTGATGGGAGAGTGGCTTGTTGAAACATCAGAAATGAGAAACCTGACCCTGAGTCACACCCGAGATTACGCCTATGTGCATCCACCAGGAAAGCTAACGGCCATTCATGAAAGTCAGGCAAAATTCCTTGCAAAGTCAGTGTAATGTTGAGAAGAGAGGTCACGAAATTAGTTTCTTTTACCGAAGTCTGTATGCACTCAATATCACCTCAGGGTTTGATTTTTTCTTTTGAGTTATTTCGCTCAAGTCCTGACTAAATAAGTTTGCAACTGAATTTATTTTGATGTATGTGCACAGTGCCAAGGAGATAAATTTCTCCTTCGAGTAACTTTTATGGCATCTCCCCAAACCCCAAGCCTAAACCTTCAGTAAATACAATGGCAGTACGTCAGAAAATTATAACTTTTGCCTCCTGTAACAATTGTAGTTAGTGTTTACATATGTCTCTTGGAGACTTGGGGGAAATGTCGTTAGTTGCACATGTTCAGTTATTGCTGCATTCTTTGGAAATACTAATTACAAAACAATTGCTTTAAATATTTTAATAGGAAGTTTTTGAATTTTTCTAAGTTAGAAAATCAATTTTTAATACTGCACTATTTGCTTTATTTTTTTTCGTAACGTGTTGTTTTCATATTTTTTATTTTTAGCTCATTTTAGAGAAGACACATTTACGTGTCATTGGGAACTACACGTTTCTGATCTACCGGGATATTAATGCATTCCCTTGATTTTTATTGTGTCATAAAGATACTTTTGTGAATATCTGAAACTTTTTGAGCAGATTACACAAATGGATATTTTTCCTATGAACTGCAGAGGTATGTAGTCATCATGCACTGGTACCTCATTTAAAATAGTAATTTATACTGCAATACTTCTCCCGTCAAATATTCAGCACCTACACACAGTAAAATCTACCTCGTCCGAATTTGGTAAAACCTATGTCGATATATCAGAAATTCCACTTTTCTGTGATTGATCTTACAAAAAATATAGTACATACCTAAAAGTAAATATCCAAAAGCTTAATGTTATGACCCTGGCATGGGAATTCCGAGGCCAACTCGAGACCGAAGTAAATGAATGTACTGTAAACATAAGATGTTTCTTGTTTTCTTGATTTTTCTGTTAGCATTTATTCTTAGAGGGCGGGTTTTAATATTCGTTATTTTTTTTTAATTCTACTTATTTATAGGTTTTTTCAGCCCTATTTTCCTTCTATGCATACTTGATTCCTTTCGAGTGGAAAACAAAAATAAAGATTATCTTCCAACTTGTCTTAACTTGACTTGACGAATATGATTGCTATTAAAAATTAAATTTTTTCGGCTATAAGGGTCGTAAATCATAACGTGTTGTAAATCATAATTTGAAATTAAAACTTGACTGAATTAATTTTTATCATGATCCTGAAAAAAGATACTTTCCTGCTAATTCTTCACAAGTGGCTTACGTTACAAATTACGAAATGGTTGAAACATAGATATGGATTCAATGTAGACATTGTGAAATGTAATAAAGAGTGGTGTGCATCAATGTTTAATAATCCATAAAAAAATGACTGATGTTCGCGTTGTGTACAAACATATTAAATAAAGAAATATTGAGGAAAAGTTGTGTTAATTCATTCACGGCTGAGTTGACGTTTCCGAGGTAGAACGCAGTAATGGGAGAGTCATGATCTTAAGCTTTCCGTGTCACGAAGAACGGAGAGAATTGAAACGTTCTCGCTGGTTGTAACTATTCACTCGCTAGGTAGCTAATCATTTTAAAAATACCTCAACACTAAGATTATATTTGGATAAATACAGAGGCATAAGAATAGCATAATTCTGAAAAGACCACAGTAATAAGCCTAAATCGAATGGAATTATGAGAGTGTTTTGTTTATATCTTTCAACTGTCGGAAGCGATTCCGAAAACGGGGTTGTCATATTAATTCGGGAAATCGAATTTCCCGCGTTCGTCATCAGGTGAGCCAAATTTATGGGGGACTTCGCGGAAAGTGTAGGCACTCGCCATCTGTTAGTCAAATTTTAAACTAGCGGTCTATAGGAAGTGCTTTTGCGAATTATTAAATGCGGACGCCACCTATTGATCGAATTTTGAACTAGGGTTCTCCCCGAAATTCCCCCCACCCCTGCATTTTTATAATAAATGCATTTCCAGGTTTTAATATTGTGTTCAGGACAACATGGGACGTCCAGAAAACCTTTAATTGTAGACCATTTTTTGTAAAAATGCCGATTTTTTTTCCAGGCGCCCGGCCGGCCCGCCGGGAAAAAAACGGCATTTTTACAAAAAATGGTCGACAATTAAAGGCTTTCTGGACGTCTCACGTCGTCCTGAACACACTGTAAAAACCCCTGGAGAACATTTTCTATAAATTGCTAATTTAAAAAAAAATTCGAGAAATAAAAAAAATTGCCGGCAAAAGGATTCGATGTAACATGCGCCAGTATCTCACCAACTGCTCCTGCCTCTTATCCCCCAGGCTACCGGGGTTCTTCTTGAAAATGGTCTCAAAACTGGTACTTAAATTTAAAAGTTGGGGACTTGGTCATTTTTCTGAAAATTTTGGTCGAGGCTAGCCGAAAAGTCGTCCGAGGGCTCGAGGCAGGCCAACCCCTTGGAAATCCTTCTCTCTTTGTAAGGGAGGCTCTGGACTTAGAATAATTTTGTGCTCTGGGAATTTCGCGAATCGTTTGCTTTGTCATGAGACCCAGATGAGAGGCTCTTCTTTCTGAAGAGACACCGATGTCGTGGCCGGACGCTTGGATCGTTCAATGGCTGCCAAGGCGGGTGGACTGGCCGCGAAGGAGAGCCATTTAACTGATTCAACCACGAGACGTATGGCGCATTAATAAGGATGGAGCCATACCACGGTGAAGGTTGAATTTTATTTCTGAACCAGACTTGGCGAGATACAGCCTCCGACCAAGGTTCAGGTAAGTATTTTTAATCGCAAAACTTGGTGGCACTCGACAGTAGTCCCCATGTCCCTCCGCCCTCAATTTCCTCTCTGCTCTGAGGCCCGGCTTTTTCAGGAATCAGTCCATCGTCGCAGAACTTGGTGGCACCCGCCAAATTTTACCACGCATATTTCCAACGTACTGACCACCTATACAATATTATGCTTTTATTGGTGGCAGTTCAAAGATATATTTTAGCCCGTTGTTGGAAATTTGTTTAGACTCAAGTGAAGTTTATTTTCCAAAATCAATCTTTGAATGAATGTGAAGTTCAGGATAATGCACAGTGCAGCCAAAGACTGTACTTAATTTTATGTATATAAATTGGTCAATTACCCTTTGATACAGGAATCTTAAATTAAAAGTAAATTAATTTTTTTCATGATAATTATCACTAATGTTGAAATTGCCTAAATTTAGATTTCTGCATTATTTTTGTTCTTCGCCATTGGTAACACAATTAGGAAACACTACATTACCCAGGGGTAAATTAAAATTTACAGAAAATGTCTTTTACGTTCATTTTTAATGGTTGAAGAGAACATTTATACATTGATTAAGGAGTCCCAGAAGGATCCAGGTAGGTTCTTCACAATTGAATATATTTTTACTTCATATTCTGAGATATCCAAGATTTGGGTAAGCCAGTTGCCCAAATGCGATGACCTCCAGCATATGTGAGCAGCTGCTGTCCAGCAATCACAGGAATCACCCTTGGTGCCAATTTGTTTGGATTCCAGTCTTCACCAACTTGCACCATTTTTCCTTTTCCCAAAATAGATTTGGGAAAACCTGAGATAAAAATCAAATGAAAATGAATTTGTTCGAGTGTCAAGAAATTAATATCCTCTTAACAAGGAATTTATGGGATGACAACACTACTATCCAATTTCACTCAGTTAATAAAATGAACTTGATAAACAGCTGCTGAATACAACACTGAGTACACACCAAGCACAGTTCCTGAATATTTTACATAATTAGTTCATGAACAGCTGCTGACAGATCAGGCCGATAAGTTACCAAACATCCATCACTGCTGCTACACACTTTACATACAAATTTTAAGCAGCCATTCAACAGGGCTTTACACCCTTCCAAAATGCCCTCAATTAAGTACTTAAGACAAACCAAATTGAAACGAGAGTCAAGTAATTGAAAGGAGTAAAAGGAACAACTTATAGTTTTTCCTAAAGTGGATGGTCAACTTTCAAGTGTTAGTGAAGTTATTGAAAAGTTATTAGGTGACATTGAATATTTTCTTTAGTTTTTCAGTAGTTAAGGAATGAACTGAAATTTTTTTGAAAAGTGTCTTAAATAATTACAAAATTTTTCTCAACTCAATGTGGAACTTTAAATTTCAGTGAAGTTGTTAATAAGTTAGATATAGAATTGTTTCTTATTTAGTTTTTTTAAAGCAAATTTGAAAAAAAACTTTAGGGTTAACTATAGTTAATTACAGGTACTATGAAATATAATACTAAATGAAAACTTTAAGTTAACTAAATACCACACTTAAAGTTTTGCCTCAATTCACTTTAAGATAACTTTAAGTGTGGTTTTTAGTTTTTCTTTAGAAACTTTAAAGTTTTAAAAATGTTTTTCTATAGTAAATTTTCCTGAGGGAATTCAAGGACAAGACCTCTCCGTCAACCCATCTTACTTGGCAACACAGTATTACCTGGCTGTGAACATTCTTCCGGAGGAACTTTCGGAGACAAGTGTGTTTATTAAACACAAGAAACGAAAAAAATTACGAAAAAATAGTCATGGGTTGCCTATACTCCAGGAAACGTTTTCTCCGACACCGAAAAATATGGCGTATTTAACTATTGAGATTGCAAATGACGCCCTTTCTCAAGATTCCCATTTTTTGGAGCAATCCACATCTTAATTAAGCCAATCCAGATTAATCGAAAACCTATTGCACTTTTAATTTCAATTTTCATCCTGAGAAACGTGAACCCATTTGCAGGAGACCTTAGAGAAAATTCTGTTCAAAGTAAAAATAATACTTCAACCAAACAAACACTGTCTTCAATACTGAATACTAAATACCTAGCATGAGAGATGAAATCAGTACCTACCAAGGGAATAACACAACTGTGAGTTGAATAATAAAAGGCATGACGAATGATAGATTATAAATAAGAGCAATATTGAGGGCAATCATTTATAAGTTTTCTAACCCTGCCAACAGATCAAACAAAGTTGGTAGCCAGAGTAATAAATTATTTCCACAAGTAACTGTGCTCAAGATGATCAGGAAAAGAAGTGTGAGCAAAATGGTCCAATGGTCCTCTCAAAAACCTATATTGCAATTTTGCACACAGTCTAAAACTATACATAATTCCCGGTTAATTCACTTTGCATGCTTCCAAACATTTGGTACATCTACCATCATCCGAGAGAGAATACTTAATTGAGTGATGCTGAGACATTTAATATGCATTGCTGTTAAATTATTATCTGGAGTATAAGCTACACACTGAAGAAGATAAAAATTCAGGACATAAAAAGGTTGGTTTAAGTGCATAAATATGGTAACCATTTTTGCCTACCTATATGCCATATGTTAGGATGGACCATTTTTCGGAAGGAGTATAACACCAAAGGTAAAACTGTTCAACAGATACTCATAATATAAGCTTTATTTAAAAAACACAATATTCATCGATTATTTACAACATGCTTCCTTGTAAAATTTCAAAATTGAATTTGATACGTCTGTACCGCCAATTATACCAGCAATGGCACCCTGCTCAGTAACAGTAAAAGTAAACAGTAAACGCCATTTGGTGTAGGATAATGTCGAGGTACATATATTATGGCCTCTAGCATTTACTTTATACAATATGCATGGAAATAAAGCCATTGTCATTTTTCCACCATGAAGATGACATTTATTAACATGATCTTGCCCTTATTTATAGGTCTGCCTAGCTGTGAGCATAAACTTCCAGCTGTCGCTTCAGCAACATTATTCTGGAAGGGAAAATACACGATTACTATGAAACTATTATAGGAGCAATACGCTCCACAGAGTGAAGTTACTTTAACTTTTAGTGGAACCTCTGCATGCAAAGCATAATTGGATAACCATGAAAGGGAGCGAAATAAGGGTCAATACCACAGTTAATGAGAAAATGACTAATGTAAATGATCCTAATTAAAATTACATCCATTAATTATATAGTTTCTTATAAGTCGATGGAATAAAAAAATTGAAGAAATTCATGCTTGGGTTATTTAATTGGAGAATACACATTATGAAATCGGGGGATCTGGGTATGAATCCTAGCCAAAGTGAATGATTTTTCACTGTAAATGTTGCAAGCATATGACTCGTTTCAGCAGCTCACGGCTGCTGAAGTTAAACTGCTTTGAATTAAGAGAGAAGTAGATATCACAACCCTCCTTATGGGCTACAGCTCTGATATAGACGAAGGACTTACGCGTTCAACAAAACACAATGGGCTTGACTGGCGGGAGCAATAATAATGGCTCTTGGTAGGGCCACCCATTTCAGATAGATCAAAGGAGCGAGACAATAGGCAGTCCACGTGATTGTTTCACGTAAATAAACCACAACTCTCTCAAAAGATTTGATAAACAGCAATAGAAGTGAATCCCGCTAAGGGTGACCAGACGTACGGATTTCGCCGGACATGTCCTGCTTTAATATTAATACGTGAGCGTCTGGCCGGCTTTTTTCGACAAAGCCAAATTGTCCGGCTTTCTGTATTTCAAAAACATTATGTACCAAATGCTGAAATACAGCATATAAGATAACATCAGAGGGAAACAGTTATTTTGTTTCTGTCTATATATGAAAAATAAGCATTTTAACGGTAATTTAGCTGTTTGTAAAAAGAGGGAGGAGTTTCGTTCCTGCTACCGGTTAACAGCCACAACGCTCGCAACAGTCTCTCTTTTTCACTTATTCACTTCTATGGCTGGTCTGGCTTTTAGATCAATTTCCGCTTCCTGCTCTAGTTTACGTATATTATTGTTTTAACCCGCGATAGCACGCGCTTTTTTGGTTACGCGAGAATACGAGAGGCGGGGAAAAGATCGAAGGGAGGACTGCAGCTAGACAGGCATTACTAAATAATTCAAAGAATCGTCATTAGACACTTTTGGGCAGAAAAAATGTTTGACTTACAACATATTTTGAACTTGGAAGTAACAAAGTTTCAAAATGTTTCATGGAAGACACAAAAAAACATGGAAGACATTACTCACCATCTCTATTAACATTTTGGCCACATGATATACAAGTGAAAAGCAAATTAAAAAGAATTTAAGGTGTTGTCAGGCTTTTTTTTCAAAATGCCCATCTTTATTCCATCAAATTAACTGCTTTTGAAAACTGACTTGGTCACCCTAATCCCGACTCCGCCCACTGGGGTTGGTATAATTCCTTGCAGCAGTTGACGTAGGGTCTCTGGCTTTGAAAAGAAATTCTTAAACAACTATGATAAATGAACAAATAACGGCAACATAATAATAAAACAAGAAGAAAAAATAGGAGAATAGAATATTAAGACAATAATTCGAGCCGGGAAGCTAAAAAACAGAACAGGAGGTTGAAAAATGAAGTACGTACAGACAGAATCCATACTAACTCCATATGGTATCCATTATCATGCAGAATACTCTCCACCAAGGCCGGTATTAGAGCCCGGGCCCTCGCGATGGGAATCCATCACTCAAGCCGTCAACAAAACAAGCAGTCTGCAGTCACACACCTCCAGCTCATCTACGTGTGTGTATAGAGGTATAATTGCGTCTTATTTGAAAAATTGGGTTCATTTTACGGGCTATAATTAAGTCAAATTAAATTATTACAGCGGTGTTATTTCAAAATCAGTAAGTCAGCACTGGAAATATTAGCAGCAAACATTAGGGACTCACTAGGTAAGGGAATGATTACAGATTTGTTTAATTCTACAATTAATAGCAGCAACAATATAATGAATTGTTTAAAATAATGAGATGTCAGACGAGCAGGGAGTTTGCACACGGTAAGTACACGCAGAAAGAAATCTCAGGAATGGGGGAATTACGAATGAATAAAGATAATATATTTTGGGGTGTAGATGGCGGTATTTAAGGGTACTTTGGGGTTGCCTGCAGGTTATTAGTTTAGCAACATTATGCATAATATTCGGAAAGACAGCTTAACGCGTATGAAATATTCGAGCTTCGAACACGAGACCTTTCAAGAAATACCTACTCCGAAGTCGGAACGCCGACTTCGGAGTACTTTTCCCAGTCACAGAAACTTATCCAGCCATTTCTATATACTTTCTTATAATAAGTAGATGATAAAACGTACTAATGCCACTGAAGAATGAAAAAACAAATGACCTAGTTAATAAGTCACAATTTCAAAATCTGAAAATATTCGGGTTATTAATTGAATTAATTTTTTACTTTGCACTGAGGTTTGGAAATTAATTCTAAATTAGTAAACTTTTTAAAATGTTAAGGCAGCACTCATTGGAATAAAATTAGAAGGGGTAATTATTTGATAAATAAAAATTATATTATTAATTACATCATTAAGAATGCATATATCATGGAAAGAGTATGTTTTATAGACTTCTATGCACCGAATTCTTGATTGTTTCCCGCAAAGACTGTGGATGTAGCTGTCCTGTGGTTTTTGACGCCTCATTCCGCTTGCGGAAATATAAAAAAAAATCCTTTCCGCCCGGTCCTCCGGAACCACCGAACCGCTTTGCTTCCACCGAACTGTGACTGGATATACGGTTTTCCGTATTTCCACTTACCGAGCCATTTGCTGTCCATGTAAACCGGGATTTAGAATATTGTTACCGAAAGTCGCCAAGGAGTGGACAGCACGATGGACGGAGTACTAAAATTTTAGTGTTCACCTCATGGCACCCGTATTGGGACCGGATTTCGAACCCGGCCACTCGAGAGCCACATTGGCAGTCGATAATATAAGCACTTCAACCATGGGGAAGTCTTGAAAATTCTCATACAATACGAAGTGATTAAAGATAGTTTGAGCGAGATTGTGCCCGGGTCATAATATAATTATATGTGGTTTCTATATTATTTCTCGAATGTGGTTCGAGATTTACTCGAAACTTTAGTGTGTTGTAATTGAGCATTAAGTAAATAAAGTAATGATGACGCCAAAACTTATAGACGACTGTAATTCTCATTAATTAATTAAATATACACATTTTAATTTAATAGTTTTTCTCATCTTGTGCTCAAAATACATTGACAGTTGAAGTTCTTGTTTACGATTTAAGAATAAGTAATACGGCAAGTGATGAATTTAGTCTTCAAAATAATATACTAACTACCTTTTTCCGTAGGTAGCTGATATTTTTGTATCATTAGAAATATGAATTTTCTCTTTATAATAGGGGCCAAACTCGTCGGATTTAATGAAAAATGATATATCGAACTACCTGAAATACTTTAACTTTTGGGAAGTATAAAGGATTGTTCCGTTGTTTAGGATTACCCGCGTCTGGATTTTTAAAATGTCTACGTTTCTTCTTTACCCGAGGCCTCAGGGCTAATGAATGCCCTTACAGCGCATCCGAATATATATACCCTCATGTAGGTGAGAGGGCAGGAGTGAAGAGAGAGGGTACAGAACGTTCTGGATGTGGGCATTTTAAGGTAGTTTGGGCGAAAAATCATTTCACCTAGAATTTTACGTATTTGGCCCCGTTTTAAATTAAAAAAAACCCATATTTTCAACTATATAAAAATATCAACCCCTTACCAAACTACTATTCTAGCAATTTTCCTGAAAATACAAGCTGTTTCACATGCGATACATAAATGGGTTACAGCTGTGTGATCTAGGGGGAGAATGTTGAAAATATCAGGAATATATAACACCTGGATTTCGTGAAAGAACTAATCTTTTAGTTTTTATGATTTATTAGCTATTTATAAAATGTGTTTATTTATGCAAAAAATTAAAAAAAAAATAATGTTGACCGTGCGGGACGAAAGCTCACCTTTACCCACTAGGGTACTATACTATCTCGCTCAACTACCTTAAAATCCAGACCTGGATAATCCTAAAAGACAAGTCCCTCACGAATACGGGCTGCTAAAGCGTTAACACACACAGTAAAAGTTTCCTTTAAAGTAAACGCGTCTAAAAATTAAACAATATTTAGTGGTTACTAACCTAATTCTTCGACAGGAAAAGCTGCGCAGCGCCGAAGTCAACAGGATTCCACTAATTCATCCATTCCGATCACTTAATTTTTTTTCGTATCATCACTGGTCGTCTTCAACCATTATCAACGAAACGAAGCTTATTAAGTTTGAACGAAGTCTTCCGCGCCGTGCGATATGAGAGGATTCCATGGTTTCTGGGTCTCCACAACGTCCGTTGCTACCCATTGACAACAGTTTCACCGGCAGACCATCAGAAGTTTTCACAAGGAGGGAGCGTACGATGTAGACCATGAAAACGATGGCATCGAATGAGCTACATTCAGCAGCGTAGTTCATTCTTGTAGCTGATGTTGACACAGACGTGCTGCTGCCAATTTTGCACCGGTGAGATTTCACTCGCCGTGTCCGCGGAACTATAAAGATAAAAAAATGAACAGAGTCAATTCAACAACAATGAGTAATTTTTCATAATTATCCTGTAATGACACGTCATCAGTGGTTATTAAATTGAAAAAAAACTAAGAGTGTACATAATCTTAAGAATAGAAAACACGACTCAATTGATGACAATTCATGCAATAACTGGTTAGAAAATTTCATTCAAGAATAAAGTAGCTCGTGAATAAAATACCAATGAAAATATATGAGAAATTCCTCAACATTTTTAAAATGCATCTTTTATAAAAAATATGGCATCCACAAACCGTCGCAGATATTGAAGTTTTACTCATTAGGTGTCCATAGTCAGTCGGAGGAAACCGCCATCCAAGTTGTATACTGGACAGAAGTGAAACCTTTGGAAAAAACAAAACTTTTCAACATTAAGGAACAATATAAAACTATTAGAAATAGTTACATGATCCAATATTTATCCGAACAACTAAACATGGAAAATATAAAAACTCGCGTCAGAAACTAGCATAAATGTTAAATTGCTCTAGCCAATCGGAACAGCAGGAAGATACTTACATACTTCTGCACATTTCAGTAATTGAATGAGAAATCCTCGGCAATACAACCCAACAGCACCCGATGTAAAAAGTCACCCAATCACTTCCTGCGAACAATTATACGCAAAGATAAATAATAACAATTAGTTAAGATTAAAAATTCATGTATGCCAGAGTAACCTTTTTCATAGAGCAATATATTGCCACTTTCACCGAGAAAATATGTGTATATCAAGTTGCCGCCGACTCCAAACAGGTATTGCCTTTGACGGCTGGATTTTTCGGGTGTTAAATGCAGCCTTCAATGTCATCGCGCCGCGGCAGCCTTCGCACCAATAATTATTGTCAGTAGAAAGAATAGAGCTCGCAAAGAACATACTGCTTTGGGGATTATAAAGCTGTATTTCCTTACCATGTGAAATCAGCGGAGAGTCTCCTCATTGTGGAGAAATTTCAACATCATTAAAACATGAATACACTGAAATGAGATGCGTGTGAAAGTAAACTTCAAACAAGGGTGATGTTTCAAATACTTACTCATGCATGGAGTTCCAGAAGACACGATTTCTTTCTCCCGATGGCAAGACTAACTTCCACGCCGTCAGAAAGCTGGTTATGGAAAAGGACCAAGGAGCTCCCGCTACCGTCCGAACTCGACCATGTGAGCTATTAAAATGACAGCATTACCGCAGCGAGAAGGGCTGCATCGATTCAAACGGACCAGAAGTATTTTTCGCTCCTTACGGTCAATATGATTGGTTGACAGTAGTACGGTAGTACATCGTCTGTGATTCGCTCATCGTTCTGAGAGCTTTGGTGGGATGGGTGGATATTAGGACATGTATCGCTGAAATGGGGAGAAAGGAGGTGAGGGGAATGATGGGATTGGAGTGGGGGCAGAAGTTGAAATTTTCCTGCGACTACAAGCGATGAAGTTGAAAGGCGCAATTTTTTAAAGGTCGTTTTACACGGGGCACAAAACTGCACAACTTCAAACTGCATGTTTTTCTCAATCGGGCGAGCAATCATTTTCGAATTAGAGCACGGGCTATTTTGCAATCTCGCATTCATGCATTCGCGCATGCGTTCTTGCAATTCACGGCTTTAAACACGATGCAATCTAAAATGCACGTTCGTACGTACATCAGATTGTACAATTACGTGCCCCGTGTAAAACGGGTTTTAAGCTGCGAGTTGATTCAGTGTTTCACCTTTGGTGTATTAAAAGAGAAATAGTTGATACAATACTTAAGTACAGTACTTTCGCGTTGACCTGTCGTGTACCGTGCTGGGGACCGTAATTTTAACAACGAAAATAGCGAAGCAATTTCCCAAGTGACGTGACATGAACTACAACTCATATAGCAAGGCGAGCTGGATTCCTGCTGGAATCCACCTCGCGTAATCAAGTGTGTAAGCAAAAATCCAGCTGGATCAATCCAGTGGGAAAGCTGGAATCCAACCTAAATCCAGCTGGTCTCTTTACACGATTCAACTGGATTCCGGCTGTTTGAAAGCCTGGATTCCAGCCGGAATCCAGGCATTTAAGAAAAAAAATATGACGAAAGTGGGATTTAAACCTGTATCACAAAATCATCTGTTTCACAGCCCAACATCTTACCCCTAGGCCAACAGCTCTCCTTAAAATATGCTATGGAATGAGGTTATTTCTTCCGAAAATCAGAGTCAATCCACGGAATGACTGACAGTAATTTCGTAAGGGTGGACAAAGAGTGCTTGCTATTTTTTTTACCATACATACAAAAAAAGCCGTATGTCAGCAAAAATAAAACTTGGTGCTTTTAGAGGTAGGCGCTTAAAGATATATACGCGTATGAGGCTATTTCTTCCGAAAATCAGAGTTAACGCACGCAATGACTGACAGTAATTTGCACTGATAAAACTAATATAATACTAACACCCCTGCACTAATAACACCTACTTCACATATTTCGCTATGATACATATGCGCTCTTATACTAACCCTCCATTTTCTTCATCAACCCTTTTCCTTTCCAATACCATTCGCTAAAACCTATGAAGTGCATTTCTTTCTCGACGCCTTGGCCCTTTGATAGGTTTACCCACCTGGAATCAAGCTTGCCAATTCCAGCTGGAATCAAGCCGTGTATGCAAGCCGAAATCCAGCAGGAATCAATCTGGAAAATTCCAGCTGAAATCAAGACCATGAATCAAGCAGAAATCCAGCTGGAATCAAGCTTGCCAATTCTAGCTGGATGCTTCCAGCCAAAATCCAGGCTGGAATCCAGCTTGCATGCTATGTGGGATGATGCGGGAGAATTTGGAATTTGGCATCGAAGTAAATAACCATAATAAGGATCATACCTTTTTATTTCTGCAGATAAAACATTAAATCTCAATGCGTCGGGTGCTAGTTTGCACACCGAGAGACCGACGTAGGCACACGTTTGGTCTTTTAACGAATTTCCTCGAGTTGTGACGCGCGCCTTATTTTCAGTCCAACAAACCAATTTTCGGGAAAATAAGGTGAGCGCTGCGCACACATAGATAAAATATTTTTTGCAGGGAGATAAACCTAAGAAGGGCTTGAAACATAAGTTGCATTGTTATATCCGTTCCTCTGAGATATGGACGTCACACATCAAGAATCTAGACAACCGAGGGAAAATTTTAGCGGACGATTAAACCGACGACGTCATAGTACCAACCTCGGCAGCCGATTTGGTAACACTCTGGCATAGCAACTCATAGAACGGGGTTTGAATCCCGCCTCGCGCATGAATTATGCGTAGGGTCAAAGGTATACTATTGAAGTGAGCAAGGCAGGAATGATCTAGCGTACTAATAACTAGCGTACGTAGAGATTAGGATTCAACGTGTGCATTGGGAGTTGATGGCACGTCTTCAAGTTTCCAAATGATGTGTGTACATCAACGAACTACCTTACGAGCCACCACAACGGTGCGTGGTACGAGGTAATTCCACACGGTGTGCAATACTCGTCCCACTTCATGGTCGTGCCACTCGCAGTCCCGTAGCCGCTAAGCAAAGGCCAAAATGCTGTATTGAGAATACTGCATGGCCGGATCATGTAACTACGACAGCGATTAGTTGTTCAACATCCTTTCACACAAAATGGATTTAGATACTGTTGGCGACTGACAAGGGATACCAATCCATAGGGCTGGGTGAAGTATTAGAAATAAGTAAATAAAGCATTAAATACAAGCACCAAGTCTCGTCTACATTGTGAGAGCAGCAATTCAAGGAAAACAATTATCGCCATTATTATTGTTCCTTATTAACCGCGATAAAATCTCCTTCTCCTACCATCTCTCTTCTTTATCCTACTCTTGCGAACTACTTCACTTTTAACTTACCGATTGAAACTATATTTTTCCCTTCTATCATTCATTAACAAATTAATCCAAGATCATATACAAAGATAGAAAATATATGCAGCGATTACAGGGAGATATAAAGTAGTGAGGGCATGAGATAAGTTATTTATCTTGGATGATGTCCTAGTGGTACGACCCCTTCCATCTGAGATATTATTTCCATACCATTGCAAAGTAAAAGATGTCAACGTCAACCTGAGGCCCTAGAGGGCACACGCAATGTTTCTCCAAGCTTCGAAAGTGCTCGTTAAGCATTAATTGACTAGAGAAGTTTCCTCACTATCGGTTAGAACAGGGGGCCGCCATTCCTTAGGCCTTTATCTTGTCAAAAGATAAGGTGCGATCCGGAGCATCTGCCACCCTCCAACCTATCCTCGATTTTAATTGCTTTCACAGCGAAAGAACGAAGGAGAAAAAGCGCATTTTTGGACCCACGTTGACGTGGAGAAGTCGATCTCCTGGCCCATCCTTCAAACTCAAAAGGTAGCATGGGGCAACAAGGTCGCCATTTGACTCGAAACGTTTGGAATTGTCGATTCAAATAAGGTATGAGGTCTTCAACGGTGAGGGGTCGACGGCTGGAGCTATAAGGGATGAACAAGCAGAGAGGAGGGGACAATGCACAAATTCCTCTCATGTCAGGAGATGTAGCGAAGGAAGATTACAGATGAATTTGTGCGGCTGATACGCCGGGGACGCTAAGGAAACATGAGAGGGAGCAACTGCTGTTACTTCCCCAGGTGGTTGAGCTCAGGACGGTACTCAACTAAGGCTTCACCGTGAGGAAAAAAAGGTGAACAGCTGTCGCGAATGCCGGCGGTCACATCATAGAGAGGGTTAGCCAAGTGGGAAGGATATAGTGGTAGCGAAACATGGTGGCACACGCATGCGAGTTGAGTATGGTGTCAAGGGGTAAGGCTACAGTGATAGGGGTCGGCTAAAGAGCCGAGGGGAGTGGACAGTACATGGTAGGCAATGCTACCAACATAACTGCATGTAACTTGAGAGGACGGGAAAATGTCAGCAGGGCAATGTTTATCATTCAAAAAAAAACAGGACAAAAATATACTGAAATTTTTCACCACCCATCAGAGAATTCCAGCTAAACAATTAGATTAAGAGCCATACAGAGCATTTTAGTTGATATAACAGATAGTGCAATTTAAAATCGGCAATGAAGATTTATGACATTGGAAACCCTGGTAGTAAAATGCGGGGACAACCATGCGGAGCCAGTTCATATGCAATGGCCTCTTCCATAGAAAAGGGCCTTCTGCACAACAGCCATCAGGTTTTGCTACCACTATAATGAGAAGGGTTGGAGGGGAAGGCTAGGGCTGGAAGTAAAAAAAATCTTTACCTCTGAAAGCCTGATTTGCCATGGATGTATAATGTAAGGTGCATGGCACCCAGGGTAATGTAAAGCAAACTAAGGCTCACAGCTACTTCCCGGTTCACCCACAAGAGCTATTTAATAGGAAATAAAACCATCAATCCCAAAAGTCGCCTGAAGCATGGAAAAGATAGATAATACAAACATAAATAGACAGGGATAATGACACAAATAGAAACTTAAATCTTATATGCCATAAAATAGCATCAATGCTATTTATAAAGGATTAAAGTGTGAATCAGAAAATCTGATTAGACAATCATGGTGAAACTTCAAGCCCCACATTTCCAATAAAGGACGTGCTATTTCCTGTATTGCAAACATCATGGGAAGCCACTTCCACAAAGGGGTGAGATGGAGAAAAAGCCATAATATGCATGTCTTTCCAAAGTGTATTTTGAAGGCTACCCACGGTATGCTTCCTAACCACTTCTCACAACAAAGAAAGACTATACACAGTGAAGTAAAAGGAACATAATCCATGAATTGAGAAAATGAAAAATTCACACAGTAAATTCATCAAGACAAAGTAGAGCTGATTAAAAAATATTTATTTATGCCATAATAAAAATAATAAAGATACGCATATATAGAGATTTTCATCATAGAACTAAAAACTTGACTGAATTTTAATCAGTAGCACCACTCTCAGACCTCACATTTATATCCGTATAAAATAATGTTAGGAATAACCTCCATTTGAAACATTACATATCAAAATGTTATTTATACTTTTCACAACATTAATGAATAGAAAAAAGTCCATTATCCAAAATACTTTGAACAAGTGTGAAATTCCAACAAGTACTTTTGCCTTGGTCCCTGATTATTTTATATGTAACACTAAAAACTTTGGCAAGAAAAATGCATTATGCATTAATAATATGACTGTGATAAAGAATAGAAACAACATCCAAGGAACTTCTGACTCCATTAATTAAAAATACAAATGTGGAGTGCAATACATGAAGACAAAATGAACATTGACAATGATCACAAAACCATTGATTACAGAAATAGTTATTCAGAGTCATCATCTCCAACATATTCATTAGGGTCATACGATGCTTGTGTGCTGATGCGTTTCCCTTTCCTTAGATACATGGCCTCCTTAAGTATTCCTATTAATACAGGATCTCTTGCTAGGTCTAAAGGTGTCTGACCCATACAATTCACAATTAAGGGATCAGCAGAAACACTCCAGTCAAGTAAGAGCTTGACAATATCAGCATGGCCACGAGAAGCGGCTGAATGCATAGGTGTGTCACCCAGTTTGTTCTGGAAAGGATAAATGTAAGTACTTATTCGCAATTTAAAAGAAATTAACAAAACTATGGAAGTAAATTCACCAAATATGCTGTCTGTACTTGTAAAATGAGTTCTCAATCCCACTAATGCCCGATTCTTCAATTTTACTCAGCAAGGTCTGAGCAACCTATATAATGTGACTGATAATTTCCATCTACATTAACTAGGCTGAGGACTTGCTCATGGAAAGGGAAAATAGATTATATTAATATGTACCTACTCATTGCAAAATGAAAAAATTATTGGAAATTCATTTACGCCTATGGGTGCAGATGCCAAAGTGAGGAAAAAATCATTTTATTCGAGCAGGACTCACACCTAGATCTCCCAAGATCTGGCCAGCTACGCCAACAACCTATCTCACGTTAGTTCAGGGCAAATTTTGAAGGGAGATATTTAATTTCCAGAGATACACACCAAATCACTATCACATGTGCATCACTGTAAAATATGTTGAGGAAATAAGCAATATTTGAGGAGTATGTTTTGGCTAAGGAACATAAGGAAAGAGAATCCGACAAAACTTAGAGCAGGAGTTATCAACTGAAGATCAAGAGGATGAATTAATGAGAAATATGGATGTACACAGAAGAGTATAATGTGATAGGATCATCTGGAACAGTAAAAGAAAAGTGGAATACGATGGATGAGGAAGATGAATAAACATGTGGGTCTAATGATAAACCCTATGAATGTCTAACTAGGAACTTAAACCTTGAGGTTCAAGAGCATCATTACCTAGAATGAGGTACAGGTGAGACAGAGATGGATCCATATTTACATTTCTCTGTAGGATAATCGACGGTCCCAATTAAATGACATTTCAGTTGAAGCTATTTCAGAGAGTTCCACTCTATGGGAAGTCAGTCTCCATGGACAAAAAAAGGAGAGCCCTCGAGTTAGAGATAGGCCAGATAGATACTGACACGACCATAGAAATGCCATGTAGCATGGAAAATTGGAGTCAGTTAATACAATTAACTGAATACATCCTGCACGTAAAACAAATGGCCTAGCCAGAATTAATGTGATTAACAGTTCCAGGCTAGGGTCAGGAGAACTAAGGTCTAAGGTATTTTAGTCAGTGGTCTAATGCAAGGTAGCAGTCCGACACTTTTGGTTTGATCACCCTGCAAGTGTAAACTGCATTTCACCTCCCTAAAAAAAATAACACTTTGGGAAGCTAACTGCACTGTCAACTACACTGCTGTCAAATAAATCCCAGAATAAGACTTCTCAGGAGGAAGAGGCAGCTTCTTCCTCCTGATAAGTCTTATTAAGTCCTCAAGTTAGGCTGGAAGAGCTTGACAAGAAGACCTAGTACGCCAGGCAACAGGTGTCAAAATTTCAGCATGTGATGGAATGCATAACATCTGGGTGCACCATCACTAAGAAGGCAAATGTGCGCAGCGCATGAGCATGCCATCACACTCAGCATAACATGCCAAAACAGCATGAGGTGTTTAAAGTGTGAGCATTAATGGTGGCCAAGAGGAAGCTGGTCCGGAGGAACAGGGCCTAGAAGAAAAACATGGCCTTCTCCCTTCAGCTGTTCCATCTTTTCTGCCCTCTGCAACCTGTCAAATCTCCAGCACCAGGTATGTAGAACAATTTTAGATGGCCATTAAATAGACATCCATGCCATTCAAGAAGACACTCCAGAGTTAGCCCTCCTTTAAAGAGTATTGTGGATGGTTCCCTCTCAATCTCAGAAAGCAATGTAAAGAAGGCGCTCTCTGGCGACAAAAACTTTTTGGTGCCCGGAATGGACACAGTAAATAACTTCTGGTGGAAGAAATATACTTGCACCCTTGGACAACTTGCTCGAGTCTTCACATCCTTTCTGACTGGCATTGGACCCTTACCATATTGGCAGACTGGAATTGTACGGTTCTGGTACTGAAAAAGAGAGACTTGTCCAGTCCAAAAAGCTACTACTGCCCTATAACCTAACCTGTCTCAACACTGCATACACAGTTCACCTCCATCCTGAATGACCTGATCCTCCACCATGCAAAAAAACATCTGCTGTTGCCTTATCAATCGAACCAGTCAACAAATAATAAGCAATTGTAAAAATTACATAGAGAGATTTTTACAATTCAGTGATAATGGATGTTCACAATTTGAAGACTAAAACAATAGTATTCGTCCCTTGACATATTCTTCCTCGTGCCCTGAATTTCATTAGGTAGGACCAATAACTTTGGTGTCTTCCTACTATAACTGGAATTGCATTTCAATTAACACCTCATGATATTACCTCCCAAAGTTAATCTATAACTCTCTTGTCCTACCATTGCTACATTACAAAAGCATAAATACTCTGTAGTAAAAGATTATATCAGGAGAAGTTTTCCCAAGAGAGGAGTTAATAATCTCAAGCTAACAACAAACTCTTTATAGCAACTGCAGGTGAAAACTAAGGAATAAAACAAAGCTCCATGCAGATTGTACCACTGCAACACATGGAATCGTGGGATCATTTATTACAATGAACTAATTAGGACACAAAAGACCAACCTGGTGATTGATACCCTTGCCAGACAATGGCAAGAGTTCCTTTACACACTCAATGTGTCCAGCATGACAAGCCCATTGGAGAGCTGTGTTATGGGCTGCATCCAGAGCCGTGGGAGACACACCTTGTTGGAGACATTCTTTTATAAAGCTTAAATTTCCTCTCCGAGCTGCCTCATGCATTGGAAAATCAATTTCTTGTACATGATTTTCAACTGTAACAGGGAATATCCAAAGCTCATAAGTTTAATCAATCAACTTAGATCCAGTGGCGTACGCAGCGATTGACTTCTGGGGGGAGGGGGGGTTGATTTGTGGGGGGGTTTTGGCTTCTTGTGGGGGGGGGGGAGGGTTTCATTAATATTTATGTACATCATCATAAAATGATATTTAGATTATTATTCGCTAAAACAATAATAAATTAACATTCTCTTTTCGTAATGACAATTAAACTATATTTTTCAGCCCAATAAGCAAAATTCTAAACGCTAGTTCGGGTAAACGAACGAAAAAGAATTCAGGTAAACATGTTTTTGAGGGGGTTTAAACCCTAAACCCCCCCGTCCGTACGCCACTGCTTAGATCACAGATTTACGATGCAGAAGTAGGACAATTTTGGAAAAAAAAACCGTAACTTGCGGGAGTGTTGAGGGAGTGACACTTGCAGAGGCTTTAGCTGATTTGAGAGAAAACCATGGAATTTTACAGTTAGTGACCAACTGCCGGGCTTAAATGTTCATGGATAAGTCCTATGTGGAAATCATACATGGGTATATTTCTCATGGCAATGTAACTAGAAATAAAAGTAAACTTACCGTAATTGCCGGGTATCAGTCCAGTGCGGTCGCCGCATCGAGCTTTCCACCACTCGGCATCTGTCACTTGATCAAAAACGTACAAAACGTCACCCTCTTGAAAAGTTAATTCATCTGGCTGTAGAAAAAAAAACAGAATAGAACTCTTGTAACACATTACGAGCGAACAGACACAAAGTAGATTTATAACCGACTTACTTGCTGAGCGGTGTAGCTGTACACAGCTCGAACAACTTTTACCGTCCCTAAAATGGAATATTTGAGTTACTATCCAATAGGTTACAAAAAAAACAGAAGTGAATCAAATGAATTAATTTAGATACCGGGCTTAGGTGCAACTTTTGGACGAGTGGGAGTGGCAACACCTGTTGATGAACTCATGCTAAAACCGGTCGAACTTTTCCCTAACACCTTTAAACACAAATTAAAAACGAAAAATAGCTTTCTGGGGTTAATACACGATGACCAAACCGTAAGAACTCATCGTTTGAGTAATACTTCCTGTTTACACCTATGATTGACCCTCCCTTCGAGCCTCCTTCACACTTTGCATTTCGCTACTCTTTTTTTATTGCGGTAATTTTGAAAGTCAGTCAAGTTCGTCAATCAGGTTCGGCCCAACTACACTCATTAGATCAGAGAGAAATACTGCTGTATTAGGCTTTAAATAATATTTTAAACAAGGGAAACTGAAAATATGATGCTTAAAGGCCGTTATACACGATACATTTGTTTTTACAAACTCTTCCGTGAACTCTTGCATGAGGCATAATGTATCTTGTAAAGCGGCAAATTATATAAAAGCTTGTGCGGATGTCTCAATACCTGAACGAGAAATAGAACCTGTTCTAATTTCGTTGAGTCAAACGTACAATCTCACGTACATTCGTTTGTTCAAAATCTTTCATCGTGTAAAACGGCCTTACGTAGCTGTTACGAATGAATTTCGAAAAATCTATCTATTGATCCCAACAGCCCATGGTTTAACCTTTACTATCGTGAATCCGACGGTAGCAAAGCGGAGGAACTCTTCATCGTAAACATCAAACAAAAATTTGCACTGTAATCTCTCGATATCATATCTTATATCTCCATACATTCAGATATACATATACTACATTAAATTCAAATATATTACTAACATATATTACTACAATACTTAATTGAATATATTATTCCAATACATTATATTCAAATGTCTATCAACTCTTGACTAGTCGAGACTTGATACAAACGGCGTTATTCACTGCACATATTCTTGCAACATTCATGGACATGATTCAGACAAAAAAATAAGTTGTCATTACCCCAGGTTTCGTCACATCTCATTCTCTGATGAAAAAGTGAAAGAGAGATTGTACTTAACTCTAGCTATACCGCATCTCGAATAGGCCACAAGCATTTGCGACCCATATCAAAAAGATTCAATCTGAGAGCTAGCTCTTCATAACACTCCATGAAAGTTGTGTGTTTAAATGGCTAAATGCAAAAAGATAGAGACAGAACTATTAAACGGATTGCTGGATTGGGATCTTTTATAGACTTGAAATTTATAGGCTAGGCTAAAATGCATATCTCAAGTATTTTCCTTTTAATGTATTTCTTTTCCAACCATTTGTGGGTCCAATATGAGTCCTTCATCTCATTGAGTTTTTATCACTAGAGACCTTTCACTAGAGAGTTTTTTTTGCGAGCTGCCTATGCTGAAAAGTCACTCATTTTTCTGCATCCACCACAAACCATAATTCTGGTCATGTTTTTGCATTTTTCATACAATAGAAATGAAGACAACCTTGATAATGGGGACTAAATGTTATACTCCAATCAGGATATTTAAGTTAAGAGTATTTTTAAGAGAAAATAAAGCAATATTAATGAAAAGAAAAATATTATTGCTGCTTTTACTAAGTCTCTAACCTTATTCTACATACAATCTACAACTAAACCACCAGTTTGGTGATGCAACATACAAGAGGCTTCTCATTCAATTTACTACTATCATTTTTCATGAGGAAGAACTCATGAAGGGAGACAGCATATCTGTAATATACCTATATAAAAGAAGATGTCCTAACTGACTGACTGATTCATCAACGCACAGCCCAAACTACTGGTGATACAACCGTGACATTGTGAGTATATATCTGTACTGTGGAGTATAGGCGCACTAAGAAAGGATTTTTGAATCAAACAATTTTTGGGGTGGTTTTTACCCCATTAATGGTAATTTTTACTCCGATAAGAAAAACATTGAATTCGGTGCAGGTGTTTCTTTATTTGCTTTTTTAAATTACTAGCACTCAAGATATTGGATGGAAATTTTTATCATAGAACACATAAAATAATGCTGTATTTAATTCTTCCATTCAATTTTATTATACACTTCGTTTTTGTCCAAGTATAGCATTTTTATCTCTAAATTCATCAATTTTTCTTCCTTTTCAACAATGAAAATTTCCTTGGTAACCAGGCATGAATATCCATTTAATACCGATTTCATGGATGGCTATTCACTCCTGCCTTCTCAATGACCATCAACAAGGCACAAGGTCAATCGTTTCAAGTATGTGGATAAAATCAGGAAAATCTATGCTCTTCACATGGATAATTATATACGTATGTTGCATGCTCACGAATGGGACAGCCGAAAAATTAATGTTTTTGTAGAGGGCGATAAGACCAAAAATATTGTACATCCCAAAGCACTTGAATACATTTTTTCAACTTTAATTTAAGACACACAAATCATTGTCTTTCATTTATTTTGTACATGTAAATATGTTTGCTTTGTGTAAGTGTGCCTACTTAGAAAGAAAAAGAGGCTATGCAATGCATGCCGGATATTTTGAGGACATGTGCAATTTGGGCAGATTTTCATGAAAGCAAAAATTACAAAAACGCAGAGCTATGCCTATACTTGAGCGGCGCCACTTGACGGGCAGACTCTAGAGCGAGTGCAAGAAAATAATGTCCTACCCAACCTAGACCTCATTTGGGCAGAACCGCATAACTCAGTTTGTTTATATTCTGGTGGTGGTCCGGGGGTGAAGCCGCCAGCATAAGGGGGTCCAGGGGGGCTTTGTCCCCTGGCTAGCTGCTACGGCAAGCGAAGTGAGCTGTCAACGGCTAGTTATAATTATATTTTAAATTCCTTTCCCTTCATTACTGAAACTTAACTAGCTATTACATGTTGTCCTCCCTTTCTTTGAGCCTAACTCAGTGCTTAAGTCTCAAGTGCTTAACCCATTCAATGCGGATGCCTTGAATTCAAGGTATCGGTTCCGTTACTTTTCTCTGTTTTCCCTAGTTCCAAAGCGTCGGGGCTGACACTTGCAGCTTCCTCCAGAGTCTTAGCCTTGCTCTAGGCACATGTGGATGAGGTTCGTTCTTTGCTGGATGTGTTTTCGTTTTATATAAATAAACGAAAAAAACCCTTCAGTGTGGGAATGTCATGTCAACAGGTCAGCATTGAATGGGTTAAGTAAGTGACCAGCATTGGTATTGGAAAAGCTATAGCCCTCTGATCAGTGTGAAGTTTGCAGAGCACTTCATTCCTGGGCTACCAAGGTGATGTTGAAGCAACGTACATTAGGTGAAATAACACAAATAACTGAATTGGAAAATCAGTATCACCCAATATTCTTAATCGCTCATCATCATAATAGCCCTGATATAGCATAGATATACCCATCAAAACGTTGAATGAAATGGAAAAATTGACCCAGTGTGTATCTCAAGAAGAGTTCATATTTACTATTTTTTATTCATCAGGTCTTTTTAGTCAATATAGCACAGTTTTAGAAACATTACCAAGGTGCCAAAATCACGTCCTTCAATGCCACAGATTATTCTGGGTGTTTAAATGAGAAGAGGCAGGATATATAAGATAAGGATTCCACAGGAAATCTTTTTCAAATATTATTCAGCTATGCCCATTCTGAAATACCATTTTACATATCTATGTACATTAAATATAAACTTTTTATTGCCTCCACCTAGTAACAGCATCACAAATGAAAAAAATGTAAAATACTGAATCGTCACATCTTTCATATTCATTCATTTCAAGCCTAAAAACTCCAGTTTGATTTTGGTACTTCATAATTCATCTCTTATCTTCTCTGGAATGTAGTGTTCATTTTCTTTCAAATTCAGTGATTCCCAGAATTTGTAGCGAGTAAGGTATTCCTCAGACATGGGTAGAATTTCCATTCCATTAGAAGGTAAACCAATGTAGAAGCAAGGAATGTTATTTGGCGTCACTGGTTCCCATTTCACTGGAACTAAAACATCTTGGGCTGGGGATGGATTTCTGTAAAAAGTAGAAGTTCCATTTTTGTGGTAATAATCATGACTTCAATTGGATTCAGTTGGTCGGAATTCAGATTGGTAATAGTTCCACACACACAGATCAAGTAGAAAAGCAATTCCACTGGCTGAATTTAAAATAACTTACCCTACTTCAGCAAAGTCAGTCCATATTTTAAGCATAATCTTAGACATCTGTAGGTCATCACCTTCTAAGGGAGCTTTAGCAAAGTCTCCCATTGGGAGCAGGTACATAAGCTCATCACAGTGAGCTACTCCTACAATGTGAAGTAATTCATAATTATTCACTTGAATATTTTCTACATAGTACAGAAATAAGAGTAAATTTACAATCAAATACAGTCATGTATCTTTAAGCACATGTTCATCTGGCTCTATTTTGCTTTAATGAAAATGGGGTTGCTGTCTAATATTAATATTCATCACCACTTCTGCCCTCTCGGGGGAACCAGTAACCCCTAGAGGGTGCAAATAAAACAAGAATACACAATGCCATTTTCAAAAGTATTATAATGCATGAATGTGAAGTCTGGCCTACAAAGGAACGTACTAAACAAACATTAAAGTCTACTGAAATGGATTTTTGGAGATGGGCTGTGGAACGATTAAGGATAGAAAGAGTTACAAATGAAAGAATACGACAGATAATGAAAGTCGAGCACTATATAATGGAAGACATCATGACCAAGCAGCTAAAATGGTACGGACATGTAAAGAGAATGAACAAGGATAGACTACCAAGAAAGATCTTGGAGCTAACAATACAAGACAAAAGAGGATGACCTAAGAAAAGCTGGAAAGAGGGAGTGGATAAAGAAATTAGAGTGAGAGGATTGGAAGATGATCTATGGAAGGACAAAGAGAATTGGAGGCTAGAAATCGGAAGACGTCAGATGACGTTATGAGCAGATCCTATATACATCCCAGAAAATTAGCCATGGAAATTTGAGATAGTATGTTCTCAGCTGATCAATTCAATGTATTAAGCTGACAAACTTTGAACTAAAATAATGTTAACTATTGGAATAGACATTTCTTTTATTTTACATGATGTTTGGTCCTCAGTCCTGACACTTCCATGCTTTTTGTTCAAGCAAAATATTTGACTGATGGCAAACTCCACTAGTAAATGGAGCTGTCACATCAGCTCTGACAAGTGCCATAGAGGAGGAGGGAGAGCTGTGAAAGGGTAGGGTGTCAGCAATGCCAAATGAATGACACTTGAGACATTTATGAATAACAAAAAGGACCAAATGAATGTTAAAAAGCAGTGGGCTCATAAGGGAGAATATTGAATACACCTAGCAGCACAAGAAATAATGCTATGAAAGCTAATGAAACTGCAATGGCAACAGAAGACCAATGGTTACCATGGTTGTCCATGATAGTCTCTTGGGACCACAACTTAAAACTTGAGGTTTTTTTCAGGAAATAATGGCTAGGCAAACTTGCATTTGGACTTGTACTATTTGTGAAGAATATAGGTACTCGGTAAAAAAAACTTTAAAAAAATATTTGGTCCTGAGGGCATTGATAAAAATTCATGCTGGCAATGAAAATGTTAACAAAAGCTATCATTTTGCAAAATTTTGAATTAAGTGACATCTCTGAGGAATGCATCTCAGAAGCTAAACAAGACATATCTACACACACAAGATAATACCATAGAGTAATGATACATATTTACTCTATGGTACGCAATTCAAATACATAATAACATTTAACAATACATTTTGATGAAAGCATTAGGTACGACTGTACTACATAGTTTACCACAAAATCTCATTGTAAATTTACAAGGCCTTAAGGCCCACTGATGTCAAAATGCGCAAAATGAGATATGAGACATTATCATGTCCAAAGTCACAGGAAATTATAGGAAATCATTTTCATTTCAAATGTACCTACATCCGCAGCAGACTTTGAACATATGATGCTAGGTGCTATACCTTACTCAGGAACTTAGTTTAAAAGGGCTAATGAAGGACTTCCTGCAGAGAAAAGTAGTTTTTTCAACACTTTCAGTCCCAAGGCCAAAAAACTATCTCATAGCATATTTCTTACAGCATCCTAAAGCTGAGAAATACTCAGATTATCATTTTTTGTTTTTGAGTGAAATTATGTGCCTAAGTTTTGCAAGCACAGGATTTCATTCCACTTATTTTTTGTATTATGCACAACAAATTAGCAATAAAAAGCAAGTACACTGTTTTTTGCTCTTGAACAATTCTGGTGGTCCGTATGCCACTGCGATCCCGATAAGTCATTGGCTTGTCTTTAGGTTTCTCAGGGGCTAACTTGACAGAAACATGCCAATAACAATATAATTTTCTGAAAAATGAGGCTGACAATTAGAGCATGTGTAATTGGATTGGGACTGAGAGAGTTAAAATTAAGAAGAAAATAATTCCATAATTTCAAAGTGTATTCACAATAAATATTAAAACATTAACCTACCCCAATCAATCAAAGTATTTGAACTCTTGTTTTTCACTTGCAGGTCATCAAGTAAGGAAAATTTCCCCCGGTGAGAGAACATATAGTAATAGCCGGTGAACGGTATGTCAGGAACACTTGCCATCAGTTCAAATGACAACTTATATCCATTTGTGAACATTCTATCATTGTAAAGCTGAAATCAAGAAACAACAAAGGAGTTAAGTTCAGTTAAATTTTGCTTGATGAGAATGAAACTAAAATATTCATGCAGCCAAATGTTTAGTGTATTTCCCAGCCCATATGCATGCTTAAGGGATTTTTGAAAATGCATTCTAAAAATGGCTTGCGTCTAATTGGCCAAAGGTAAAGCTATGTTTCCATGCATTCAATTTGGTGTTGCCATCAGAGGAGCCCATCTATCTGCTTTCACAGCAGACTATGTTGTGGCAGTAATCTTAAGGTCCCTGTCGATTTCGGTAGCAACTGTATATGTTCGCTGTCAGTTTGAAGCCTGTTGAGTGCCTGTTGGAGATTTAGTGAACAGAATATGAACAGCCTTAAACCAATCTCCGGCCACACACAAATGGAAACAACTTGGAAACAGCCTTCCTACAGTTTATACTCTGTATGCAGCTTGTTCCTTAACCGGCAGAAAACAAGCATTTTGGTGACGATAGTGAACAGACTCTTAACAGGCAGGGGTCGGTTGGTTGTCTGTTTCACTGGACAGGGAACAGACAACAGTGAACAGGCACTCAACAGGTAGGGGCTGGTTGATCCTCTGTTTCACACAGCAGGGAATGAACAGACAACAGTGAACAATTCGCAACAGGCAGGGGCCGGTTGGTTCCCAGACAGCACACACTATGTAATACAAATGAAATTCAACTGAATTACCTCAATAATACACCATGTATGGGAATGTAATATGGCCATAATTCAGCCATAATTTTGATGTATTTTTGCTTCAAAAGTCCTCTAGGGCATACATATTATAGCTGTATCACATACTGTATTGCATCTATGATTCAGCTGTTATACAGGGCGTATACATGATGTAAACTAACTGTACGTTTAATGTATAGAATACACAATGTAAAACAGCCGTATTATAGATGTAATTCAGTCATATAGCATCAGTATTTCAGACATATGGGGAGTTTCATGTATACATAATGTAAATAGCTTGTATTTAGTCTGTTATACAGTGGTATTATCCCATAAATACTTCTGGATACATTGCGTAATGCAGCTGTATTACACTATGTATAATTCATGCTATTTACAGTGGTCTATGCTATACAGTGGTTTGACGAAGCACACAATTGTGTGCTTCTCCCAACCAGGAACGAACAGACAACAGTGAACAGACTCTCAACAGGCAGTGACTGGTTGGTTGCCCAAGCCATACATGATGGCCCTATGTATTGCTGTTTTTTTAATTTCTATTGTTTATTTTTATTTATGTATCGGTGTTAATTAATTTCCATTATACATTATATTATTTCTGTGCGTTTATTGGTGTACCGGTACATTTAGCAATTTTCTGCTTTCAACATTTCCGTAAGTTAGTTACGTCTTGATTGAAACGTGAACAAAGGTGAGGGAATAGGAAAAAATCTTGTTTATTCTCAGTTTTATAGCATTCAATGGCAATATAAGTTTCATTTAATTAATGCCTTATAACTGTTATCGTGATTGGATGGTATTTCCTCAAACTATCACGGAATTGCGTCTCAAAAATTAATTCTCAAAGTTACATTACGCCCTCGGAAGTGGCCGGGTATATAAGACTTCCTTGCCGTCAGTCTCACGATTTCGGGTACGAGAATATTCACGATGAGCCGCAGAGTAGATGATCATGCAAGATAGATGCTATGTCATTAGGTAGATACAATGTAGAATATAATTAAGCATGCCAGCCCGTAATAGTACTTTCATAGTACAGTATTTAAGGGAAAGTTATCATTTTTTATTTTGAGAGGGCAGGGAACCATTATATAACACCTCGAGAACAGGCTTCAAACAGAATATACACCAACAGCTAACAAAGAGGCAACAGAATATAAACAGGAAAGAACCGTCTGATGACAAATTAGCAACAGCGAACAGGCAGAGCACAGGCTCCTACCTGTTTACTGATTGTGCTCGAACAGGCAGTGAGTGAACTGGTAGTATACAGTCCCCTACCTGTTCACTGGCTGTGGTTCAACAAGCAAGGAACAGAGTATGCCACTACCCACACCAGGGAGAGAACAGACAAGTGACCCTCTTCTCACAGACACAAAATAGACAAGGTGTTCGAATTTACATTCTACCAACCAACGCCTTCCTGTCATCTTTCGGGCAAGGAACAGAGAACCAACAGCCTACCAAATTGACAACAAACAGGGATTATTATCACCAAAATCGACAGGGGTGTGCTCTGCATCACTCATTTGATTTTGAGATTCTACAATGATTGACTTTAACACAGATGATATTTTTGAAAATTAACACTCAGTTTCTTCCTATAATTTTTTTGCATTTGCAGATATAGATTATTATTTTTTCTTCTAAAATCTGAACAAATAATCACAGTGCCTCTGATGGGCCTGTGCACCTGATGGGCCCAGAAATACAGTATTATTCTCCAAGTAGGAATTACATATTACTTCTGAGGGCCTGTCTCATCCTTCATTAGAAAGCACATATTTCATTGGGCTTACATCAAAGTTTAACCAGCAATTAATTTTTATAAAGAACTCGGAACAAAATAATTACCACAAAAAAAAGATTCCTTCAATTACATATAAGCAGTTAAGAGTACCCTGGCGAAAATGTTCCGCTTCCTCGACCGGTCACGAAGGCTGCACGAAGCGGTGATTCGCTTAAAGAAGCGAATCAACGTTTGGTGAACGGTTCATTAACTGTTGAAGTAGCGTACACGAAACGTACGGAAGCGGTGCTCTCCGCTTCCGCTTCCTGCCCCTTCTTTTACGGTTCTTTGACTGTTGAAGTAGCGTACGCGAAACGTTCGGAAGCGGTGCTATCCGCTTTTCGATTGTTTAAATAACACTAAGTCTGAAAATCATCTGGGTAAGGGACCCAAAAAAATGTTCCAAAATCAAGAGTTTAATCGCTTCCAAAGTCATGAATCGCGTTTTAAACAACATTTCTGGAGATGCATCGACGTTCGTCATTCAATTCAACTTTTAACATTTTCAACGAAGGCGCCAAAAACTAAGTCCGAAAAATCATCTGGGTAAAGGGACCCAAAAAAATGTTCCAAAATCAAGAGTTTAATCGCTTCCAAAGTTCATGAATCGCGTTTTAAACAACATTTCTGGAGATGCATCGACGTTCGTCATTCAATTCAACTTATAATATTTTCAACAAAGGCGCCAAAAACTAAGTCCGAAAAATCATCTGGGTTAAGGGACCAAAAAAAATGTTCCAAAATCAAGAGTTAATCGCTTCCAAAGTTCATGAATCGCCCTAATTTCCTCCATAAGTTTCCTCTTCTCGCCCACCATGTCAAGCACTTCCTCATTTGTCTTCTTTTCCGTCCAACGCACCTTCTCCATCCTCCACACCCACATCTCGAAAGCCTTCAGCCTATTTTTGTCTTCCTATCTCAACTTTCGACTTTAAACTAATGATATGAAACTAATGATAAGTGATAAACTTCAAATGACGAAAACGTTGAACTTGCGTTTTATATTATGTAAATCATAATTCAAATTGGCATTTGATAAATAGTTCTATATTAGTATAAAACCTCTTTTGTTATTATTTTCTATGACTTTCAGTAACGCCAGGTACTAGTATTACTTTCATAATTCGCGGTCTTGCCTTCGACCAGAGAGATCGATACGATCGATATTATCATATATCCGGCAAGCGATCAATCGGTTTTTAAACCCAGCCACTGCATGACGTCCAATGGACGTCCATTTTACATCCAGACATCCATAAATCCCTTATGGACATCCTTTGGATGTCTATTGGATGTCATTCAAATGACATCCTATGAAGGTCCCTCTAGGGACATCCATAGGATGTCATTCAAAGCCTTTCTCAACATTGAATATTCAAGAACGGGTGCAAAAATAGGTGCGTCGAGTCATAGGTTAGGTATATATGCGATACATATTCCACATCGTTCGGTAGCTATGAGTGAGTATATATATCATACATACTGCAACATGCCATGGTGCAATAGAACATTCAAAGTGATAAATGACAAAAAAATTTTTTTTTATTTTGAGCGAGCAGCGAAATCAGTGGAGAGGCAATATGATATTCCAACTCGTGAACGTTTTCGTCAGCTAGGTTTCCGGCTCTGGAACACTTCCATACACTAGGCTTCGGAGACGGTTTAGTTACGGTTCGTTCACATTCCGAATCGCTTCGTGCACGCTTAAATCTCCGCTTTGTCGAAGGTTCGTATCTGCTTCCCTCTACAATATTTTCGCTAGGGAAATGAGGCTTTTTCTCACTTATTACTATACTGCAGTTGGTTTCCACCATGTACATACCAAGAATCTGAAATAATTGCCAAATCCTGTCAAAATCCTGAAATAGACATCCTATGGATGCCCACAAGTGGGACATTTGGACATCCATAGGAAGTTCAGAGTACATCAAATGGATGTCCATGGATGTCAGCCGGGACATCCAATGGATGTCCAATGGACATCATTGCAGTGGCTGGGAAATGGCGTCTTAAGAGGTTCATGGAGTACAAGTTGAGTGTATTTACGTGTTTTGATTATGGTCAGCGAGTTTATAAAACGTGACATTAGGAGGAAAGATTAGCTAATCGCTTCGGTTGTCATATTTCCTGACTATTCCTCTTCTGCCATTGAAAGAAAAACGTAAGTATTTAACATACTCGTTGGAACTTAAGAAACCAAGTTGTTTACTAACTTAAGATCTTTGTCAACATGTATTTTCAGGCACTTCGCAAGGAAATGGTAATCAGCATCCATAGTGATGATTTATAAAACCTGATTTTCATTGCACCTACGCAACGATGGGTGATCTTTAGCCTTCTGTGTCATCAGGGAGTACTGTATGCGTCAGTGATTGTGCCTTGGAAGGGTCAAGAAAAATTAGAACATAAATGGGAACATTATAAAATTGTGTAGTTTCCAGGAGTTCGCTCGTAATTCTTCACCAAAGAGTTAATAGCGAAGTGTGGCTTGATTCAGTGATTCAGACAAGTGTGTGGTTTTATGATATGTTGTTTCTGTCGCCATATGGCATTCAGCGGATGTGTGGTGGTGTTGTCGGGAAGCTACGTTCTGAGTGTAATGGCTTAACTAGTCTTTTCATGCTAATAAATTCAATTCAGTTTCATTCATATTAGTTGTATGTTGTCAATTACCACATGAGTTTGTGCACAATTTATGCAATGTTACACAATGTGTACATTGTATAAAATTGTGTACATTGTATACAAATTGTGCAAAGCCAAATTTGTGTGCAATGTATACATTTTACACAATGTACACAAATTGCACACAAATTGTGTAAATTGTACACAAATTGTGTACATTGTACACAATGTGTACATTGTATACAATGTGTACATTGTACACAAATTGTGTAAAGCCAAATTTGTGTACAATGTACACATTTTTTATACAATTTGTACACAATTGTACACAGGAAATCCTGTGTACATTGTGTACAAATTGTGTACAAAATTTTCATTGGGGATGTTAGCTCATCCTCTTTTTAACTGTATAGCTCCTCTGTAAAAGTGTACTTCCACAGAGAACTTTTTTTTGCATGCATGATACTGTCAACCGTTTTGTGGACGGCTCGTTAACGCTATCGTCCGCTAGGTTTCCGGCTCGGGAACACTTCCATACGTTAGGATTCCGGCTCGTGAACGCTTTCTTGTCTCATTTTATGTTTCATTTCGCTTCGGAGGCGGTTTAGTTACGGTTTGTTCACATTCCAATTCGGTTCGTATCCACTTCCCTCTACTGTATTTTCACCATGTATATAATATTCTAAATTATATTGAGCTTCATGCCTTCACATACTGCGAAACCTTTTTGATGGCCGCTTTGCGTATTGTTAGCTCATGCTCTTTTAATTGTACAGCTCCTCTGTAAAAGTGCATCTACTGTCAACGATTTTTTGGACGTCACGGGAACGCTTCCATACGCTAGGATTCCGGCTCTGGAACGTTTTCGGCCGCTAAGATTCCGGCTCATGAATGTTTTCGACCGATAGGATTCCGGCTTGTGTACGTTTTCGTACTGTAGGATTCCGGCTTGGAAACGCTTCCGTATGGTAGGATTCCGGCTCGTGAACGTTTTCGGCCGTTAGGATTCCGGCTCGGGACCGCTTCCATACGCTAGGATTCCGGATCGTGAACATTTTCGGCCATTAGGATTCCGGCTCGGGACCGCTTCCATATGCTAGGATTCCGGATCGTGAACATTTTCGGCCGTTAGGATTCCGGCTCGGGACTCTTCCATACGCTAGGATTCCGGCTCGCGAACGTTTTTGGCCATTAGGATTCCGGCTCGGGACCGCTTCCATACGCTAGGATTCCGGCTCGTGAACGCTTCCTTGTCTCATTTTACGTTTCATTTTGCTTCGGAGACGGTTTAGTTACGGTTCATTCACATTCCAATTCGCTTCATGTATGCTTAAATCTCCGCTTCGTCGACGGTTCGTATACGCTTCACTCGACAATATTTTCGCCAGGGATATGTCCTCATGGGTCGGCACTACAAATGCAACATTAAGTATGCAGTATTTAACTAAATATCATAACACATGCAGAACAAACACAAGACACATAATGACCCAAACTACTAACAAAAAAATATGATTTAATGAGCCATTGCACTTACATCAGTCAAAGTTTTATGAGTATGAATGTCTATATCTTTTTCTCCGAAATAGAACTTGCGAATTTTTCTGGAAACTTCTTTTGGGTCACTTGCTGTTTCTTCAAGTCTCAATGAAATCGGACCCACTTTATCAATAAACTCATTATTAATTTCTTTTGCTGTTCTCTCATTTGATAATATTGCTGCAAAAAAGTAATATATGATCAAATAAATAAATGGACTACCTACTATAGCTAAGAAAATGCCTAAAATCAAATCATGAGGTTGAAGCTGCATATAATCATGAACTATAATGTCAATTTTTTGTTACTCTATAAACCGCTAAAATAGCTAAGAAATATGCAGCAAAAACAATGGTTTTCCATCCAAATGAGTTTCAAATCATACTGGTTCCAACATTAAACTAACATTACCCTAACAAGGGGCTGGTGGGGTAGAATACATTTGTATATGCAATCAAACCATTAAGTATAAGTTTTCATTCTTTATAGTGATCAAAATCATAAACCATTTAATTATATAGCAAGAAAAATGGGAGAGCCACTAGTCTCACTGAAATTGTCCCATCGATTCTAGCAGCTTTAATTACAATGGAAATAGTTTTGAATCAATCATATATAAATCAATATAGGTAAGGAAAATTATGATGGAATAATTTTTTATTTGCAACAATTTTTTTACCTACCAGCTGTCCTAATGGCACCATCCTCACTGGTTAATCCAGCCATCCAATTCACAGGATTGAATTTCCCTTTTTTCATCAGTTGATATGGATGCTCAGTAATAAATGGTTTTTCATCATTTCCTTCTTTTTCTATTGTTGGACTAAACACTAACAATGGATCAATGCTCCATTTCTTTAAAATGAAAAAGAAAAATTCTCATTACTAAAGTATGCCCATAATAACCATACAATTGTTAAAAAAGGCAAAATGGACATAAGATACTCTGCCATTGGAAAAATTAAACTGCAAATGGAATTCATGTGGCACAACCAGTTTAAAGGGATATGTATGAAACTTACAAGAAACTTATCAAATTGTCCAGTAATCTCAACTGCATCTTTATTTCGTAAGCAGTCAACCATGGCTTGACTTCCTTTGTTTGTAGGGCAATTCAAGTAGCCTGCCAGGGTTTTTGCATGCTCTGGGGCATCCCTTGCCAGTGCCCAGGGAGCAAGGGCATGTCCGCTGTGAGATACACCATTCTGGAACAGTCCTTCGACAGAAAGTGAACAAATAAATAGAGGAATTAATTTTGTAATTAACATCATAATAATTGTCTTAAAATTGAACAAATGTCCAATCCAAAGCCACTATTCAAGTCACACCAGTTAAAAACCAAGATAGTCTCACGTCTGTGAGATGTTGTTAATTTAGACCAAAGAGGAAATTCTCTCCTATTGAACTATAATCTTCTCAAAGTTCAAGGGCTAACATGTGGGGTAGCCACTTATATGACGGAACTACTTTTAAATCCCTATACAGAGGGAGAACGAGGGTAACAGTTTCCAACATTTCTCATGAAAATATTGTGGCAAAGAGTAGCACAATAAGTCCTGGCAATTACAGAATGGTGGTGATTGGCAAACTGAGGAGCAGAAGAAGTGAGTGTGATGTGATAACTGTCACAAAATTAACAGATAAGAGGATACAGAGGAGGTAAAACAATTGTTAGACTGAAAAAAAAATGTCGGGAGTCAGTGAGCTTTGCGAAATTAGAATAAAATAAAACAAGAAATGGAGAAATTAAACACACAACTGATTATTTGTGAGGCTTTCATGAAGAGGTAGAGAAGGATAACAGCTTCTGCTGGACTAATCAATTGCACCCATAGACGTGTCCAAGGCAGGTGCCACTGGTGCCGTGGCACCACCACTAGATCGAGATTCTTTTCTAAGTTATACCCTTTTTCCCGACTCTTGGCGGCTGGACGGTAGAGAACTAGAGACTCTGTTCACTTTATGTTTCTACTGGCACCACCACTATTCCTGGCACCACCACTTCTGTAGTCCTGGACACGCCTATGATTGCACCCCAGTTTTCACCCTGAAAGTAGGTTGGTTTGAGAGTACATAAAGCTCAATTAATACTAAGCTCAGTGGCATGAGAAATCCATTCAGGGAATGGACCCAGTTTCTTTCCCCACAGGGCCGTAGCCAGGTCATGTCTTTAGGAGGGGCAACCAATTTCCTAGGAGGGGCAAATGTTTTATAGTTCTATAATAAAGGTTTGGGAAGGTTAACATTGTAAATTTATTTGATATTTTCAAGGATACTATTTGCAGTCTTAATTTAATATGGATTATTTTAGATTATTGTTCGACTCTTAAAGCTCGCCTCTGTAAAGCAGAGTACTAAAAGGAGGTGTTTAACTCTTAAAGCTAGGTCGGGCAAAAGAAATTCCAGAAGGGGCAGCGCCCCCCTTCCCTGTTTCCCCATGATGCCAGCTATTTCCCAGATTGCTATGGCCCCCAGAAAATAAAAGAACAGAAAATCACTGTAAAGCTATTATTCTTTTCAAATGTCTTGGGAGCCAAGAGGAAAGACTAAAATTTTTGGGGTTAAGCAAAGGGAAAGTTGCTTGGCATGTGACTATCCCAGAGCCAACTAGGATGCAGTATCAGGATCATGACCTATCCTCTCAGGAATCAGTCACTTTCAGACCTCCATTTGGTGAGCTTCATGAATCTGCTTGCTGCATTGTCTAATTTCTAGAGCACTTAAAGACCTGTTGCAAAGGCTGAGACAAATCCCAGGGATGTGAAGAATGCATTGGTTTCTCAACCTTGGCATTAACGGCCCTTTTGGCAGCAGAGACCTTCAAACTGTTCCAGGCTTTACCAAAAGGCACTCACCACCACAAAGTTTAGGCCCACCTCTCAGCCCCTGGGATGTTTGAAGGGAACTATACCTGCATAGCACAGAATATCTACAAGATATCCACACAAGATCTTCAATGTTTTCGATATTTAAGATGTTTAAAAAATGTTTACTTGATTAAAATTAAATATCTTGATAATCGAAATCAACTATGTAGAAACTGCCATGTATAATTATACGTCTGCAAATATTGCTTTAAATGCGTTTTGTGGGCTCCAGAATCGAATGAACATTAGTCTGCGTCAATTATTTTTTGGTCTCTATAAGACCTTCATTGGAGTTCAAAAAATTATGCGCCGTGCTTAGGAAAACAGAAGTCCCGTGGGATGCCTAGTAAGAAAATGAGACTGCAAATATTGTTTTGAACGCGTTACAAAACCATAATATTGACATCGCGTAAGCAAGGTGGTTGTATCCTCGCACTCCGTTTACAATGGTGAAATCTTTTCACTGCTTAAAATCTGCACTGTAGATATCTAGAAGACATTTCACAATGTCTACAAAATATAAGGATGATGACTCATTCATTCAAGTATTCTACCAGCTGATTGGTAGGTTCTTGGACAGTCCCCATTTTGTATCCCAACCTAATAGAAATTGTCTCGCTTTCCCTCCTAAGGATGGCCCGTTATTAGATCCCTCTTCAATTCTTCATATCTTCTACCTCCTCTTATTTCGTCCAGAATTCCTATCCTCTTCCTTCCTCTCCCACGTTTCCCCAAAGTTCTCCCCTCTATCACTCTCTTCAACATGCCCTCTCCTCTCAAAACCTCCTCCATCCATCTCTTCTGCCTTCTCCAAACCTCTGCCACAAGTTTCCTCTCCTCTCCGACCATATCCAATACCTCCTCGTTTGTATTTCTCCCCATCCAGCTAACCTTCTCCATCCTTCTCCAAACCCACATCTCAAACGCCTCTAGTCTACGCACATCCTCCCTTCGCAAAGACCAAGTTTCCGACCCATATAGCACCACGCTCCATATTAAAGTTTTCACCAGCCTCTTCTTTACGTCTCTTCTCAGACCCCCCCTCATCAATTCCCTTCTCTTCGAAAATGCTTCTTTAGCTAGCGCAATTCTGCATCTGATGTCCTTACCACTAAACCCATTCGCCTCCAAAATGCTACCCAGATACGTAAACTGCTCGACCTGCTCTATCTTCTGCCCTCCCACCCTTATATTCAGCCCCGCCTTCTTACTTCTAGAAAATCTCATTACTTTCGTTTTCATGTGATTGATCTTCATCCCATACTTTTCGCACTGCACCTCTAATGCATTCACCATTGACTGTAACCCCTTGGCCAACTGACTAACCAATGCTTGATCATCTGCAAATCTCACTGATTTTATCAGCTCCCCTCCTACCTTTATTCCTACCGCCTCCTCCCCCAATGCCTCCCTTACCATTTCTTCTGAATACACGTTAAAAAGCAACGGCGATAGTGGGCACCCTTGCTGCACTCCCCGTCCTATCGTGACCCATCCTGATTCTCCATTGGCTACCCTAACCTGCGCAGTCTGATTCATATACAAATTTCGAATCAGACGCCTGTCCCTCCAATCGACCCCTAATTTATTCCACACTCCCATTAATTTCGTCCATTCCACCCGATCAAACGCCTTCTCGAAATCTACGAAGCATGCAAAAACATCCTGCCCATACTCTAGGTTTCTTTCTACTAGCGTCCTCATCACCGCTATAGCGTCTCGCGTTCCCGTCCCTCTCCTAAACCCGAACTGGTCGTCACCCAGGTATTCATTTGCCTTCTTCTCTAGCCTTCTGTTTAGAATCCTCAGAACTACTTTGGCCGCGTGGGATATTAAGCTTATTGTCCTATAGTCTTCGCAAGTTTTTGCCTTACTCTTCTTCGGTATAGGAATTAGTACAGTCTTCGCAAAGTCTTCCGGCCACACTCCATCCTCATAAATCCTACGAATAAGCGCAAAAAGTTTTCCCCTTCCGATCTTCCCCATGTTCTTTAATAACTCTGCAGGTATGTCATCTATTCCCACCGCCTTATTCCTTTTCATGTCTCGTAGAGCTCTTTCGATTTCGCTATCTAGGATACTTGGTCCGATGCCATCTCTGTCGATATCGTCTTCCCTTTCTATATCTAACCTATTGGGCCTTATTTCTTTACCATACAGCTCTTCCACATACTCCTTCCACCTCTCCTGGATCTCTCTCGGTTCTACGATCACCTTTCCCGTCTTGTCTGTTATCGTTGTAATTCCTCTTCCCTTATGACCACCCGTCAGTTCCTTTACTCTCCGATATAATGCATCTGCTCTTCCCTCTTTTTGGTATTTCTCTAACGCGTCGATCTGTTCTCTCCACCACGCCTCTCTTGCTTTCTTTGTTTCTCTTCTAAGCCTGTTATTAAATTCTCGGTACTTTCTCTTACCTAGCTCTGAGTTTACGCTCTTCCATTTCCTTCTCTCCTCCATCTCCCTGATCATCTCCTTCGTGATCCACGGTTTTCTAATTTTAGTTGCGCTCACTACGCCTACTGTTGCTTTCGCAGCTTCTACAATTCCATTTTTCAAACTTCCCCATTCATCTTCCACTGATCTAACTCCATGATCCTCACCCATTCTCTCATCCACCTTCTCTCGATACTTCTTCTTCATTGCCCCAGTTAATGCCTCCGTATTCCACTTTCGTACCCTCCTTCCCATCCTTATCTTTTTCAGTTTTACCCGACATTTCATGACTAATAAGTTGTGGTCTGTGTCTGCATCAGCTCCTGGATAAGTATGCGAGTTTTTAACACTATTCCTGTATCTGTGACGTACCATTATGTAATCTATCTGGAACCTATCTGTGTCTCCCGGCTTCTTCCAAGTGTACCTACGTCGAGGATGATGTCTGAACCATGTATTCGTAATTACTAGGTTATTTCTGCGGCAAAACTCCACAGCTTTCTCGCCCCGGTCGTTTCTCCTTCCTAGCCCGTAATCGCCCACCTCCCTCCCATCTCTTCCTTCACCCACCACCGCGTTCCAATCCCCTATTACTACCAGGTGCTTACTTCCTGGTATCCTACCAATTATTTCCTCTAGCTGATCGTACACCCCATCTACCTCCTCCTCTTTATGATTAGAGGTAGGCATATAAACCTGGATTATAACTAAATTCGTTGGTTCTGCTTTTAGCTCCACGACTATTATCCTATCACTCACCTGTTCTGCATACACTACTTTTCTACCGAGTTTCCTATTCATTAGAATGCAACCCCGCGCTGACTTTCATTCCCTCCACTATAAATTACTCTATAGTCGCCGCTCCAGTAATCTCTGTCATCCTTCCATCTTACTTCACCCAGACCCATGATGTCTACACCCACCCTCTCCATTTCTTGCTTTATATTCTCTAGCTTCCCCGCCCTCAGCATAGTCCTAACATTCCACGTGCCTATTCTGATAGTTTCGTTCCTCTTCTTTATCTTCTTTTCCTCTGCTGCTGCTACATCTGAGCAAGGATTTCGTGTGATGACGACCGCTGGGGCCTTGCTCCCACCGCTGCCTGGCACGACACCTGGCCCTCTTGGCCGAGTCCCGTAGTTGCCAGGATTCATTATCAATTGAGAACTGTCCATAATTTCAAGGTTTTTGTTTTAATTGAGATAGTATTCCGTGGCCTTACTCAATAGTGTTTTTTACGTGACACCATCACTTCAGAGGCCGCCCCACTGGGGTCAGACGCCTTTTGCAGCCGCCTCACTGAGGTACAGACGCTGCGCGGACTACCATTCATCTGTCTCCTAACCTTCGACCAATCTGGCATGGGTGACCCTACCAGGAGCAATGCTCCTGCCAGTGCAGCTCTAGGGGTCATCGGAGCACGCAAGCCCTTCAACCACGACAAGGTTGTAGTCCAAGAGAAGAGGGATGATGACTAGAGGACATTAAAAAAGGGGACATTCAAATATCTACTAAATGTTTAGAAAATGTTTACAAGATTTTTGTAGACATTTTCAAGATATTAGGTGTAGACATGGAAAAGATTTTGTAGATATCTTGTAGATATTCTGTGCTATGTGGGTAGCTATACGGTGTAAAAAGATGCTTCCTAAGGCAGAAAGATGTCGATTAAAATGCGGGCGTTGAGTGAAAACTATAGATTTTTTATTCACAGTTTGGATGATGATGACAATAGTCTTACACAGTTCCGCCAGTTCTACAAGATTCGCCAAAAGGAGGAAAAATATACCAAAAAGACACAAATCACACACGCCATCTGGTGTGAAACAACTTAGAGACAAAAGAACAAGAATATTCAAAACCCAATATTATCAGCAAAAGAAACACTATATCTGATCGAGAAAAGGACATTTTTCCCTGGCCCCCACATATCTCCTTGTGAGCTAACGTTACTACATACCACTAAATTCCACAACTCGGACATAAATGAGCTTTTTCTTGATAAGACTCTCCAAGTAACCCAGCAATGGCATTGAAATAATAGCTAATACAATGCACCAGATAAATGATATTTTTACAGTCACCCTATGCATTTGTTTGGTGAAATATTTCTGTAGAAATCAGTTTCATTATGGTAGGTATTTGTAAGTTAAGAAATATAGTGCCTGGTTCAGGCAAAAAACCAGAAAAAACAATTCAGCAGGAATATGAGAAATGTTGCAGTCACCTTATGAATTTTTATTACTCTCTCAAGCTATCCATGAAAAGAGCCTACCTTTGGACATTGGCGATAGTATGTGGTAATGGACACTTGCTCCTCCAGCACTCTGTCCAAAGATTGTTATCTTATCATGGTCTCCTCCAAAGGCACCAATATTTCCATTTACCCATTTCAGAGCTAGTGCCTGGTCCTTCATACCATTATTTCCTGGTGCTGCATTGTCTCCAGTACTGAGGAACCCTGGGGGCAATCAAAACGTCAAAAACTAAAAATCATACAAACTTAGTTCTACGTACAACCCTGTGAGCTATCAAAGGAGCCTGTGGCTGGGAATGTTAGATTAGAAGTTGACATTAATCCAGTGATGTTGCAACGCAAATCAATGAGAATTTGTCTTCACAATTGAATTGACAGAGGCAGGTAGACTAAGTCGAACGAAATGAAATGACAACAGCCTTAGAATGGGATTGACTTCCAGCTAGGGTGACCAGATAAAAATTTTCAAAAGCAGGACATTTGAAAGAAAAAAGCAGGACATTTTCAAAAAAAGCCTGGCAACACATTAAATTCCTTTTCACTTGTATATCATGTGGCCAAAATATTAATAGAGACAATGAGTAAAAAAAATATATCGCACTGAAAATCAGAAAATGTTGCATTTTTATGTCCTCCATGAAACAGTTTGTAACTTTGTTACTTAAAGTTCAACATATTTTGTAAATCAAACATTTTTTTCTGCCAAAATTTACTAATAACGATTCTTTGAATTATTTAGTAATGCCTGTCTAATTGCAGTCCTCCAATCCCGGCCCCGCGTGTTCTCGACTAACAAAAAAAGCACGTGCTATCGCAGGTTAAAACGATGATACGTAAACTAGAGCAGGAAGCAGAAATTGATCTAAATGCCATACTAGCCAGACTCTGTTGCGAGCGTTGTGGCTGTCAACCAGAAGCAGGACCGAAACTCGTCATTTGACAAACAGCAAAATTCTCTTTAAAATGCATATTTTTCATATAAAGACAGAAACAAAATAATACTGTTGCCTCGCATACCCTCGGATATTATCTTACATGATGCATTTCAGCATTTGGTACATAATGCTTTTGAAAGGCAGAAAGCCAGACAATTTGGTTTTATCGAGTAAAGCCAGCTGGACGCTCACATATTAATAAAAAAGCAGGACATGTCCGGCGAAATCTGGACGTCTGGTCACCCTATTTCCAGTACGAACATTTTTTTGCAAAAATATATTACAAATCAAACAAGTCTATAGGCAAGGTACCGAGAAGTCTTGGTATTGTCAGGATGCCTTCGGTAGACTCTCCCCGATGTAGTCTCACTGCCGGATGGAATTAAAAAAGAGCACATTCGCCCTCGAGTGGAGCAAGTCTCTTGAGGAGAGTCAATGCAGAGTGCATTCACATTTAAACTTCAAATGTGTTAAAGGTGACAGCATTAGAATAGATATTATAAAATTCGGATGGGTGAAACAGCCATGCAGAATGAGCAAGAAAGTGCACTTGTTTCGTCCTCTCCTCGGCACTTTGTTCGACCGCGACTGTCTCTTGCGGCTCTGAGTCTCCCAGGCTACGAGTCTACATGGCGAAGATTTCATGCCAAAATTGGCACATCGTAGCCAGCGGGATGGTGCATGGGGTCCAGCCCTCCCCTACAAAATGTTTTAATTTGAGCAATAAAGGAGAAAGTTGTATTTGGAATGTTTAACAAAGAATATTTACGTTAATTTCATTGATGGAGTGTTTTAAAAACTCTCATTAGGTTAAATGTGTAGGTATGTAATCTTCAAACACATAAAACTGTAAGTAAGTACTGCATTCTTTCAAAAAATTAGCTCAGCAAATTAAAAAAAATAATTGACTGTTTCACATCAGTTGCAATTTTGCTCTTGATTTTCAAAAACTTTCCCCTGGATGACAATTTTTAAAAATTCCTCCATCTTCCTGTTATTCTCATTATGGACACGTCCGGAACAAAATCTCACCTACGTCACTGATTAATCCTGCACACCTTTAGTTATCAGTATTTTTTAGAGTGACAAATGAGTACCAATAATAAATTTGAACTTCTGGTAGTTCCGGCATGAGTAACCTGCTATGTGATCTATTATTATTACCTTAATATAAATAAATATTTTTTATTGCACCGTTAGCAAGTACATGCTGTAGTATATTAAAAACCCACCAAAAATGGCTCTTGAAAATCCATCTGATAGATGGCTCTGTAATTGTGTGTTCGATGTGTGTTTTGTAGTTGAAGCGAAGGCTTCTGCAGTGGCTGATCATGCTGGGGATAGGTTTTTCGGAGCAGCTGCGTGTGACAATGTTCATGATAACAGTTTCTCCCCCGTTACAGGAGGCGTCTTCAGGTCGAAGTGACGACCTGAAGACGACACCTGTAACGGGGGAGAAACTGTCGTCATGAAAATTGACACACGCAGATGCTCCGGAAAACCTATCTCCAGCACGATGTGTGTTTTGTCCTGAATAAATTGTGCAGTTCTACAACTGGCATCTGACTTGATATATTACAACTGGCAACGGGGAATTGGCATTGGCAATGATCGGGTCGATGTCAAATTTTGATAGTAATGAGGAAACATGGTAAAAGTTGTAGTTTCAGGCTTAATTTTATGGAATAACATCATAAATGAAAATGACTGGCAATTTTCCACAAGAATATATTTAAAAAACGACCGGTTTCAGTGTACAACACCATCATCAGATCAGCAAGCTGGACCTGATGATGGTGTTGTACACTGAAACCGGTCGTTTTTTAAATATATTCTTGTGGAAAATTGCCAGTCATTTTCATTTAGGAAACATGGTCCTCGTACATCAAACGGTTTGAGCTATTCTTTGACTGCAATGATCTTAAAGTTGCATAAATGCCTGCCAATCTCTGCAAAATGTACATAATCCTAACAATTAGGACATCAGAAGGCAAGGACTTGGAATAAAGCATTGGAAGAGGAAAAATATGAAAAGTTAAATGTATGTTGGCATCAGTGGCGCATATATAGGGACCCCCCCCCCAAAAATAAAAGGCAAGAGGCATCTTCCCGGAAACCTAAACTACAGCCAATCGCCGCTAGCTAGCCAGTCTTGCCCCCCCCCTCCCGAAGTTATAACCTATATTTGCCACTGGTTGGCATGGTATTTCACTTTTTTTTTTAGTTGCAGCCATTATAAGACTTTGAAGCCCACAAATAGATTTTTAGATACCATTTGGGCCAAGAAACTCAGCTGTTTTTGGGTATTTTCAAAATGTCGCCCTCCAATCATAAAAAGGTTCTTTTATTAGGTTCCGATGGTAGCACCACTCTAAAGATGAAAGGTAGATTATGGTGGTCAGCATAGGAAATAGCATTTGGAGCTCAAGCATGAGAAAAATAAGCAGACAATCATGCATGGATTCAAATCTCACTTGATAAATGGGTAGTATATGTAGCTGTTTTAATTACATGGGCATGAGAGGCTGAATGACCAAACCTCAGTAGTCTAACAGGAATTTTTTTATCTTTTGGCATCCCCCAACTGTGTCTATACCAATGATGTGGTGTTTAAAAAATGTTTGTTAAGCTAGTTCTCAGACAAAACTCAGCAGTTTTCATTTAGTTTAAAAGAATTACACATTATCCATGATCTTCAATCTCACTTCAAACTTTCCCTTCATTCATATTGTGGTTTAATCCTTCATTACTATCAAATTTTTAGAACCCATATAGCTAGCAAGCTGGATTCCAGCCTAGATTTTGGCTGGAGTAGTTCAACTGGATGTGGCAAGCTTGAATATATAGCCTGATTCCAGCTTGAATATGTGGCATCAATCCTGCTGGGCGTGGCAAATCTGAATTAAGCTGAAATTCAGCTCGACTATGTAGCATCAACCCAGCTGGTCAAGAAAGCCTGGAATGTTCCCTTAAAACCCAACTTGATTCAAGTTGGATTCCAGTCTGAAATCCAAATTGCACTCAGTTGGAATAGCTTAAAAAGCACAACTGGAATCTGGCTTGAATCCAGCTTGCACACTTGATTGGTCCAGCTGGATTCCATTTTGCACACTAGAGGATGCAAGTTAGAATCCAGTGAGATTCCAGCTTGCTTTGCTATCTGGAAAATACTTTGGTCAAATGAAAGAATACAAAATACAGTACCAAAGGCAGATAATCTGTAGTTCATGGTGACCAAAATGACATCTTTTTCCAACAGAAGCTGAGGGCCAAAATTGTGGCTGCCTCCACTACCACCTAGCCAGCCACCTCCATGGATATACACCATGACAGGGATCTTTTTCCACAGTTTCCCTTCTTCCTCCGCTTTCTTAACACTATCCAGTACGTCCTGCAAGTAATCAAAGATAAGAGAAGAAAATTTTACTGTCATGGCAAAGGTTGACTGCACAAATACATGTCTCAGAAAAAAACTAACATTACATACAGCTCTTGGGGAGACATTAATGTAAGCTATGCATAACTGATCAACACATTCACTGCAGCTGATAATGACTGGCATCAATGGTGCTTTTTTCCAAAGAGCTGGTTGATACTGCACTATTTTTGGGAGATTGATCTCCGGTAACACTTCAAACTGTTTTCACTTTTTTATTTTCGTGTGTATGGGCACATAAATATGCATGCATCTTTAAATAAAAATTTCAAGAAATAAAATCAAAGTGTTTTACGTGAAATTCCATACCAATACTTATTTTCACATGACCCAGCCTCCATCTCTTTTCAAACTCTACAATCCCGTTTATTTTCTAGTTTATCTTCACAAGCGTTAGATTTTTGGGATCTGACCCATCAATTACCATATTTGATGGCATGTATGACGCACCCCATTTCAGTAGGGCACACTCAAGAAAAGTGACCATCAGCCTGTGGAAGGCCATACTTTCACATATAAGGTACGGGGTAATTTTTTTAGCCCTAATTTTGAAAAAAAAGTTTTTGGAAATAATTTTGGTTCGCCTAATATGCCATCAAATATGGTAATCAATGCCACATTTCTTATTCATTACAACACATACTAAGTGGCATCAATTATTTTATTTTTTCATTTATCAGAAATATTTCTTCTCCAAATTAAGTCTTTGCCAGAAGGCACCATAGTAAAATGCTAACAACGCTCAAATTTCTAATATTCATACAATCAGTTAACACAAATGAAAATTTCAAAAATTGGTATTCCGCATACACAGTAAAGAAAAATTGATCCTATGGTGGAGAGAATGAATATATCAGTTACATATTATTTTATACAACCCCATCAATGTATAATATGCTAATAATAATGGATTTTTTTTCATGGGAACAGATTAATCATCCCTTAACATATTTATTATGGGAAAATTCATTTGGCATACATCCTGTTTGGTTTAAGTCCAAGGATCTGGAATGGATTCAGGATGCATATCAGGTTACCACTAAAGAGGTTATACGTATTACCTAGCTACCAAGGGAGAGAAAGCAAAACAATAATCTTCTCATAGGGATTAAAAAATATATGATCTTCATATATTATAACAGAGGATTTCAATGTGACAAGATTTAAACATGTATATGTATGTACCCAGATATGTTATAAGTAATCATGAGATTAAGGTTTTTCACCAGATTGCATTTCTTACCAGTGGCACATAAACATTCAGAAAGAGGCAGTCTTCTTGTCCAATTATAGGAGCATTCTCTTGAAATATAAGGTCCTTTTGAATGCACTGGGGTGCTTCATTGGTGGCATCTAGAATACCACCCCATGCATCAATTGGCTGTGGTGCCTGAAAAAGAAGAGAAAATTCAACTAGAGTCACAGACAATAAGCAATTTCCTCATGATGTACACACTACACACTCAATTGTGCATAGAGAATAAAATACATTCTGATGAGAATTTCAGCCTAACTAATTTATTTTAATGATTTATGGTTCACAATCGTTACAATATACATACATATACAGAGTGTCCCATTGATCGTGTGTCATTTTTGACCTATAATTTCAGACAATTTCTTTCGTGCCACATGGATGAAATTTGGTACCTGGGTAGAAAAAAGTCGTAGGTTTTGTTGAGTGTATGCACAATTTTATAAATACGACCTTTTGACCCCATAAATAGGGTCCAACCAAAAATCCAAATTTTGCTTTATGGGCTTTCAATGTTAAATTATTCTAAATACAAAAAAGACTGAATTGCTTTGCGAAACTTTCAATTATTAGGTTTTTGGGCACGAGGAACATGATGAAAGAACTTTCGAGTTCGAAAATGCAATCATGACCCCTGAAAGAGCACAGTCAAGGTCACAGGGGTGACAGAAAGCGAATCGCCTCTACAAACCTGTCGAATCATAGGTTTAAAAAAGTGCCAAGATCGATGGTAAGGTCTTCAGATCCCTATTGTCATCCCTTGACCTTCAAGAGTCACTCTGGATTCACAGGAGTGACAAAAAGTGAATTGGGGCTACAAACATATCGAATCATAGGTTTAAATATATATATTTTAAATAGGTGGCATTGCCATACAATGCAGACATGGGAGGACACCTGAAAAATTAAAAGTTTCAACTAGTCTTGGGATTGACTGACTCTGTGGAGCAACGAGATGGATAGTTACATTTTATTATTTGCTAAATACGACAATTGTGCAGTCACTCTACATTTCTATCAACCACTGAAAACAGAGAAAAAATACTGCACATGCATATACATACAGGAAAATCTGTTGCTATAGAGGAAAAAAATCGATGGAGCCAAGCCACAGTTATTACCTCACTAACAATCTGTTAAGGGATATAAAAAAATCTTCAATATAGACCAACCAAAAAAACTGCTTCATGAAAATGTAGGGACGTTTGCGATGAGGTAAATATTCTAAAATAGCTAAAAGAATGTCTAAAAACGGTAATGTTGTAAAACATGCCAGACTCTTTCATCTTGAAGATGTGACCATTATTGGTGAGACATGTTACTCCAAGATAGTTGATCAGTAACATACGAAAATGAACACAAATAGATAGGTAATTTAAGTATTAAAAATTACTATCATTACTATCCATGTTCTTCTTTAACAAATTGAAGAAAGTCCATTGGTTCATTAGATGGTTTCCATCGCGCAACTATTAAAAGAACTTTTAATTCCAGTCATCGGAGTTTGTGTATGAGACATCATTTATTTATTTTCAAGAACCACCTACAGCTCTAATTGGCCTTTATATCGGGGTATTAACAATTAACAATGGACGAGCACACACAACCATGCCCTGGGGGGTGAAAAATCCTCCCCAGGCGGGACTTGAACCCGCGACCTTTAGCAGGCGAGGGTTAGCAGGCGAGTTCGTTACCCCGCCGCCACCGAGGCCGGCGAAAATTTGTTGAAGTAAAGACATTACATCATGGTAAATAGAAATATTCCATTCATTTAAACGGCCAAGAGTCATATCGGTCTTGCAATCTGACGCCACCGCTAGTATTGAATACCGATCCACGTCAGCGCGGGATAAGAAGGGAAGAGACGAGCCTCAAAGTCGAGCGTGTCACGAAGCCACGGCATCCCGCGATGAAACTCGAGCTGGCGTGGAGCCGTAGCGAACAGTCCTGCTCGACCAAACATATGTCCGTGAGCGCGAAGAGTGGAGCCAGTGAGCGCGAAGGGGGAACGGGGAAAGGGTCGCAGCGCTTGCGGGAAGGACAAATAGGGCCGCTGAAAAACCTGTGCTAATGCGACTGCTTCCCCTATGAGTTTCAGTTGCGAAATTTCTTATTGTGCAGTGGAGTATTTAGGATGAGTGTCAAGGTTATGGGGAATATGAAAAGGCGGTCGAAATAAAGGGTTGATGCATACGAAGAGACGGGAAGGAAACGAGAGTTTTGCACGGGAACTCTCAGCGCAGTTTTTTTCGGGTTTTATTTTTTCTAATGCACCCTGACACGATGAATGGGGTATCTCTTAAACTATAGCAGCCAAGAGGACCACTTCGAAGGTTAACTGCTTAAACCTTCGTGTATAGAATCGAATGCATTCGCATCGCATAAAACTTCTTAGCGTAGGTATGCCTAGATTTCTCAAGACTGCTGTTATTTCGCTTTAGACTTGAGACTGACTAAAATAAGAATTAAAATCGACAATGTCATTTTTCTAACGTCGAATCATGTGCCTTCATCATTAATTGACAGGCTTTAGCTGTCAGATGACCGTCCATTCAGAGCGGCCTTTAAGACTACTAAAAGTAAGTGACCCAGCCAACTAGGGTTAGTAGGTAGGTTATAAAGATATGGCAGGGTCCCTAAAATAATATTCCATAGACTTACCTATGGCCTATTGTCGCTAAGTTATCGCTATTAGGTATACGCTTTCGAACAAAAAAAGGCCAGTTACCACTACCCCATTTAAACAACAGCCCAAACCAGTAGGCATACTGTTATCATCCACACCAAAAACCGCCGGGATAATAACACAATGGTAATAATCTACTGACAAGATAAACTTTATTACAATACGTTTCGGCTGACTTTTCCATCATATGGTGGGTGATACATGTGTGGTGTGGGTGCACTTGCACTTGCTGCAGTCCCCCACCTATCTCTCTCCGGAGTCCAGAGGAGGCGAAGGAGTGGGGGTTCCGGTATAAGGGACCGTTGAGTAAGGGCCTTCTAGAGCCTTCTACGCCCCGGAAGCTGTAGGATGAGGATGCTTATCGAAGCATCTTTTCCCCCGGGAAGGTTGGGAGGAGAGTGTTTCTAGAATGTTCCTTTCCCCCGGAAACTTCCCCCACTCGGGTCCCTAGAAACCGTACATAAGGCGCGCGTTTCTGGACCAAAGGAAGAGACGGAAGTGGAGACGGAGGAGGACTGAGGATGGCGAGGAGTTCCCACCTACCTCTTGGACATCCGGGTCGTGTATTCAAATCGACCTCAATCCAAGTCCTACCTATCCCATGGAACAGCCCTACCTATCCCATTGGACAGCCGGGTCGTGTATAGAAATCGACTTGAATCCAATTCCCACCTATCACGCCAATTACTCCTACCCCCTCGCCACCTCTGACCTCAGTTCGGCTCCTCCTTCACTCTCCAAACGGCCTCTCTATGGGACTGGGAGAACCATACAACTGTTTTGTAACTAAGTTAGCAATAAAACCACTCGGAAATGAAACCACTGAGCCTTTAATTTAGCGAACGCTCCCACCCAGTGATGTTGGCGTCAGGACGGCGCGACACATAGATGGTCCAGATGAATGGTAACTGTTATATATTTTCAGTGGAAAACTGCCATTCAGTTTCATTATAATGGAATCCTTCAACTATATTTTGCCAGACACAGTAAAAAATATACAATAGACTTGAGAACATGGATATCATTTTAATCGGCCAGAGCGCCGTAGAAAACAGCGAGAAATTTGTCGCCCCGGAGGACGTATCATACTAGGACTATCGTATCGGACTAGAGGTCATATCACAAAATTTTGAGATTTACTCTAGAATATTGTGTGGTATAATTTGAAAAATATTATAAATCACCACAAAGGATAATAATGGAGAGTATTTTATAAAATATTATTTAAAATTAAAACGGGAGGAAACCGCGTCAAAGATTTTTAAGAATCCTTATTCAATTCCGGGGGTCCCGAAGAATCCGGGAGGGCTGGCAACCATACTTATCAGATCAATTCGCGAGTTCACTTCGTGAAATGAAGACATGATAGTTTCAAAATTCTGTCACCCGAGATTGAAGCGTAGTATTATCTCAAAAACGAGATAAGCTATTTCAGTCACTCGCACATCAAATTAAAGCTTGTTAATTTTCTGCGTTGAATGATAGTAAGCACTTTCCTTAAACAATGCGTTTGTTTAGAATTATAAAGCTAAGAACGGAAAACTGTACAATAATAACTATATGATTAAGTTATTGTTGTGCAACTTCATACGAGTACTTTCAAAGGCTTTAGCTACAAGGTTTACCCAGGAAATTAGGCCCACTTTCTTATCTTCGTCATAATGAAGCATTAAACACGCTGCATTCGATTAGGAACTCGAAAAATTGGCAGTTTGTCCGTTCCTTAATTATGCTAAGCAAAAGCAGTATTGAAGAAAAGTGCTTCATATCAATCAACGCAAAAATCAATAAGCTTTGATTTGGTGTGATGGTGCCTGAAATAGCGTCTTCCTTTTTTTTTAGATGTATATCATATTAAGCTTCCAACTCTGGTGACAGAATTTTGAAACGGGCAGCAGCTTAGGTGCAAACTCACCCTGAAGCGGAGGTCCCCAACCGGCGCCTCCGCGTAAGGTATCCCGCGGTAGGAAGCTATGGCCCTCCCACCTCGTGTCCTCATCAGAGAACCCTTGATCAGACCCTGCATGACCTCCACGACGGGCGCCGCAGGGGTGCCGTCCCCTCCATCTTCCCCCAGCCCCTGGTGCGACCCCTGGAAGGCGAACAGCCAGAAGACCACCGTCGTGAGAAGGAAGGAGCAGCGTGCGTTCGCCATGGCCGTCGTCAAGCGAGAGTGAACGCGGAGTGAGAGTAGGATGAGCTGGCACGCGTGGAGAGAGTGAGGGGTTGCGGAACATACCAGGGTGGGGGAGACCTCCTCCCGGCGAACCAGCAACTCCCCTCTGCGAAGACAGCAAGCGTGACCTCCTCCCAGCTCCCCTCCTCCCCTGCACTGCCGGGAACGCCTCCCCATAGTAAGCGCTCTTGCCATCCCCTCTCTAACCACCTCGACCTTATCTCTGTGTCCGTTTTCAAGGCCACTAGGACAAACTTAGCCACACGCTGCAGCATCCCGAACGATCTGATATTTTGTGAAGAATCGAAGGCAGTGCATAAAATAACTTACAAAGTAGGCGATTGGCACTGGGCGACACGAATGTCACCCAGTGCCAAGATTTAATGCCCAGTGACAGTACTTGGTGCCGGCAAAAAAAGGAAAAAACTCGTTCTACGCATGTTAATTCAGTAAGCGTTAAACGCAGAGTACACGGGTTACAGGGAATCCCAAAACCAATAGACCGAGAAAAAAGCGACAGCTAATGGTAATTTTAATGGGGTTTTCGGTGGAGGAGGGGGTTCAAGCAGTTTCAGTGTCGCCCAGTGAAAATTCCTAAAAATATGCTCTGATCGAAGGAGTTGGGTGACGTTGAGAGTACAGGGTTTATTATACGTTACTGTGTTTCTAATTTTGTGAATAACCTTCGTATGCCAGAAGGACTATCGAGATTGTGAGACGATGTTACTGGGTACACTAGACTTTGTACTTGTGTCTAATAACTTATCATTGTTACTAACACCTCTCCCCGCTTGGGAAGTCCCGCATGATTTTTGTTTTCTGAATCAATTAGCATGTCGTATCAAGGGCGTGTGCAGGATCTGAACTAGTGAGGGACATATCATGTAAGATTGGAGGGATCTAGGGTGACTGTAAGATTGGATGGGCTGTAGGTGGCAGTGGCAAGGGAGCTGTGATTGGTGTTCATTGCAAGTTCACAAATATAGGGTACGCTTTGGTCTACTGCAGAGCAATTAGCTATACGTGCACCAACACGAAACATGGCGATGCAATTATTTAAAAATCACTTTACCCTCTCTTCACATTTCAAGATTTCATTTTCGAGTTTGCCAGAGGTATGGGGGAGACCCTTCCCCTTGCTGGGGATGCACCTGTTTCGTAGTAAGCATGAACAAGTAGTATTGGTAGTACTAATCAGTAGTGGTATCTTGGTCCTGCTACTACATGTTAGCATGTTCGCCAGCTTAGAACTCCCCTAGTTTCTGGTTTGGCTCAGCATTTTTCTCCTGCCTGCTTTTGATTTGCGTCTATTTAATAGTGTTCAGAGGACCGCGCGTGGTCCTTGAACTGGGAGGAGTGTTGCGTGCCTGGTGTGGAATCACCCTGTGCCACACATCCTGGAGGTGACTTGCATGGTATTTCGCGGTTTCAGATTCTTCACAGGTTATAATGGAGTATTCGAATTTTATTTGAAAATTACCAGTTTTGAGAAGTATCTAGTAATATAAACTGCTACCCGCGGCATCGCTTGCTTATTAAATCATCTGAGTATCATATTAAACAGTATACTTCCTTATTCACCCTGTGCAAGATAGCATGTAGTATTGTTTTGATATTCACATGGTTCTTCGTCATTATGTATGCTCTATGAATTTATCAATAATCAAATCGAATATTTACATACTGGAGATAATTTGATTTTATATAAAATATTACGCATAAAAAGTACCCTAGAGTCAAATAGAAAACAGTGCAATCAATTGAGCCAATCACGTAACCTCAAACCTGGGTGAGAAACTTATAGTCGGGTAAATTGTTGTGTGTTCACTTTTTTGTGAATAAAAATTTCACAGTTCTTTTGCCCCGGATAACAGGCATTTTTATGGCAAAAATATCCATAAATTCTTGCGAGTAATTTAAGAAATGCAGCAGGTATATATGTGCTAATAGTTAGCCCCTGAAAATTTAGCGAGGTAAATAGCTGACCTTATTTTTCATTAGGAAGATCTTTTTCATAATAATGAGGGTAAACAAATTGAATTTTATTTATGGAGATATTTTGCTCGAACTTCCTTCTTTGGAATTGGGAGTCGGAGAATAAGCGACTGACGCCTATACATTGGCCTCCGCGACTTATAACTATAAATGACGGGGGGAAAAACTTTTTTTTCAAACGCGAAAGTTTAAAAAAGCAACTGAAAAAAAGATAAAGTGAAACATGTTTTACAAATGTGACATTCGTTTTTATCCTCCAGAATGTCTATAATATTGAAATTCTATTTTTTCATTTCTCCTAAAAACATATTTAAAACCGAAGCCATAACCCTATTTCATGCTAAGAGCAATCACAGCCTTTGTTGTCGTTCTCTGAGGGTGAGTCAAGGTGCATGACACGAGGAAATGCTTCCAAATTTTAATACCAGTATGGAATTCTACACGTATAAGAAAATGGAATCGGAATACATTTTTTAAACCACTTTAAAGGCGCTTTACGCGAGGCAATTTATTGCACAATTAGATGCACAGAAATTGTGAGAACGCGGGCAAAGAATTATAATTAGGCCGTTTTACACGGGGCACGAAATTGCACAACTTCAAGCTACATGTTTTTCTCAATCGGGCGTGCAATCAATTTCGAATTAGAGCAGGGGCTATTTTGCTATCTCGCGTTCATGCATTCGCGCATGCGTTCATGCAATTCACGGCTTTACACGATGCAATTTGAAATGCACGTTCGTAAGTACATCAGATTGTGCAATTACTTGCGCCGTGTAAAACGGGTTTAAGGGGCTATTTTTCCATATGTCGTTTATGCATTCGCGCATGCATCCTATCAGTTCACCACTTTACACGATGGAATTTTCAACGTACATCCATATATACATCAAATTGTGCAATAAAGTGTCTCGTGTTGAACGATCTTATTAACCAGTGAAAATCACGACGAAGAAGTCTTCTTTGGATCTTTAATATCGTGCCAGAGAACAATCATAAAAATAATCGTGCAAATGATAATTGGAAAAAATAAAATTTAACTAAATGTATAGATACGTCTCCCATCCGTAGAACGAAAACTTTTTTTTTTACTTTAAAAATGTTCATTTTTTTCCATGGTGCATATCTCGAATTTTTTTGTTAAGATATGCCTAAAATGTGAGCCATTTCGCTCCGTTATACTCTTTGAATTATTTCTCGCGGCTAGGTAAAGGATAAATCGTGACTCAACTTCTGATTGACCAACCTATGGGAATATTAAAATACTTAATTTCTCTTTGGTACAGTGGCAGATACAGAAAAAAACTCAAGGGGGGGGCGCAAGTTATCGCGACGATTGTAGCTTTCAAACTGACTGCCTGGCAGCGACTCTGCTTCCCTTATATATGTAGCTCGGTTGTTTCGAGAACATTCGGTGCCAGAATGTTCGCTTCCAGACTTTTAAGGAGTGTGAACAAATACAAACAGTAGAATGTTCGCGACTTTTTTCGAGCAAATGCCAGACAGAATAACGTATCGAGATCACTAGAAAGGCCGCGACTTTTCTCGTAGGTTAGCTATATCTATGTGCCAGACAGAAACGTATAAAATACGATGACGCGGACGCGCGCGCGTGCTACATAAGAAAGTACAACTACTCGATAACTCGACTCAGAGTCGACTGACGAAAGACACGAACGAATAGCGTGCGGGCTGACTGGCGGGGGCGGCGCGGGCGCAAATGCGAGCGGCCCCGCAAGGGGGGGGGGGGCGCGCGCCCCCCATATGTATCCGCCACTGCTTTGGTATCATTAGATAACGCCGACTCAGCGAAAAAATGGGCTGCAGAAATAATTAAACACGTTTCACATGAATTTCCGGGAGAAGATAAAGAAACAATAAGAGCGAATGATCAAGGAAGGTAGTTCCACGTAATATTCGTATATATTCTTCCTGAAGATTTATTTGGAGCATATTGTACAGCCCTTAAGCTTACCGATCAAAATCGACGGCTGAACTACTGTGATAAAAATTCAACGTCTTCCCATCAAACAAAAGAAGCCGCGCGAGAAATAAATACCCCGAAAACGACTTTTATGCCCTTCTAAAGTTACGTCCTTGAGGCTCTCTCAATGAGCAAAGCAGGCTCCACTGTTTCGCCAAGGGATTCCACCCTGACGGGACACAAGTTCCCTACATCCACTGACTTTCAACAAGGTCACCGCTTTCAAACTTGAAGATATCCAAGGAGAATTCATATGAATATAGATGTGTATATTTTACATGATGCGATAAAATACTTACCCTTTGAGTGCCGGTCGAAATTACATAGCCAACGGATTTTCATGAAAATTGCAGACCTATTTTAAACTGCAATCAAAAAGAATAATTTCTATGATAAATATTTAAAATTTCTACAGAATAGAGATAGCACATCCTTTCATTGCATTCTTTACTGTTTTTACAAATAGCAATGATGGAAACAATATTCAATTAGCAAAACTTTATATTTTTTATAGATATTTTTCTCCATAATTTAAAAAATGTCAAATTTTACACAAATTGCATTAAATGATTTCTACATATTTGGAAGAACAAATATTGAATATTTTAAGCACAAAATGGTTCTACCCCTTTGTTACTAATATTAGTTAAAAACATTAACTATATAACCAAAGAGCAAAATCAATGGTCAATTCAAGATCCAACCCCAAACTTAATCGAAAAACGAATTTTTATATAACAGACAAGCGCATCCACATTCTTCCCCACACAGATTCAAGTTATAAGGTTGATTTCTCGGCTTATAAAACGAAGGAAAACTAGGGAGATTTCAACAGCTGTCTTCCCTACAAACGTATCGGTAGTGTAGGTAAGTGGCTAGAGGCTGCACTGGACCAGATAACCATGGTTATCTTGTCCAGTATCATCGATGTGTAATCCACGTCATACGCCGTGGACCGACACGAATGTGAGTGGCAGGGGCTGTGAGGACTCGTCATTTTTTTATTATAATAATATTATGTTTAAATTTGTAGGTATATCCCTGGTCAGAGTGTTAAGCCAAGGTGTTTTTCACGTTTTGACACAGATTAAGTTGGATATTGATGAACAATTATCTACCAAAAGAAGTGGAAGATGATATCAAAACCTGGGGGGTGAATTGTGGGTTAATAGCTATAAAGAGATACTCAGTAACTTTAATGGAGTCCCCTGATAGTGATAACTAGGATACTTAAGTCCAGGTGAGGGATTTTTTCACTGTCCACAATATAGTGCCACTTCTTAATCAGAGTCAAAAAGAGCCACCAGTAATACGAAATGGAATTCTAGGTCAAAGATGACAAATTTAACTTATCTTTGAATAATAAAAAGGACAGTAACAAATAACAGGAACAAATTGATGGCTTGTCAATTTCTCAATGCAGAGGCCTTTTAAGGAAAGTTTAAAAAAAATATTAAGTCCTCATTATGTTCCGTCAACATCCATTATTTTATTTCGAAAACTGCATATGTTACAATACATACAGATGCCAATATTAACTTACACAAAGACAAGAAAAAACATTTTGCATGTAAACTTCCTTTCCAGCAAGTTTATAATTTTCAAATTTTGCACACCATTAAAGGAAAAGGCATTACCAATTTTGAAATAATATTCACTCTTCTCAAAGTTTTAAAAGAAACACTGGACCAAAGAAGGTAGTAGCTCTACTTCATGTTACTAATTAGCAACTAAACTCTCAATGCCCTTTCACATTTTAATGATATTGAAATACTTCTATCATCAAGGGTTACTTTTATCTTAAGCTTTTAGACTGATTTCTATTCGGTATAATAAATGACGTATACTGAGACATGCATTGAGTTTCCCCATGCATTCAATATTCTTTAATAAAATACTCTCCCCTTGAGACATACAGCATAAGTGTTCACTCATGCACACTAGAACAGCGTCAGATAAAAAATAATATTACTATGTTAACTGCATAACTCACCAATTTCCACATTAAAATTTTTAAAGGATAAACAATCTGTAGTGAAGGAACAGACATGCCCGTGATAGATAGAATATGTTTTGAATAAATTTAATTTTCATTGAAATACAAAGATATAAAAATAATATGTTCCTCAGAAGGAAAATGTAATTCCCTAATGCAGTATAACTCCATGAACGTTGTTATAAAGTGAGAGCTCCAAAGGTGTGGTCACCTTTGCCACTGCTAATGCCAAGATAATTCCATTAAAACAACAAATAAGAGTGATGTTTCCTTCACAAATTCTCATAATTAGTATGCACTTAAGGAAAGTATCAGCTAAAAACTAAGATCAACACATACAAAAAAATTCAATCACTCGGTTAAACTAACTTATAAAAATTAAAAAGTCTGCAAAAATACCTATGAATATCTGCATTAAAATATTTACAGAAGCAAAAATTCACATATTCTCAGCTTTCAGTGCAAAAATACTGCAATTGATACATTACTCATTCTTTTCTCGAAGAAAAACAACCATACCCTAACAACCAATAAACCAGAAATGTTTGAAAGTAATCAACTGCACAAATTATTCTAGATTCAATTGAAATAATCAAGAAACAATGATGTTGATGAAGTCATATAAATGTAAGAGCAAAAGATACCTTTTATAATATATAATAAAGAATACAGAAAGCTACAACTTATTACAGCTATACACATATTCAGATCAAAAAAAATACTGATTCATGAAACGAATCACTTGGTTTGATATTGCTGGTACCATAAAACACAAAAACTGTAGGATATTATCTATTAAGGGTCGTAAAAGAATTTGGCCTGACATTCATAAGAAAATCATTTTTCTTTGTTAGTGCAGTATGACCAGCTCAATAATAACTGACATCACATTTCATAGACCACATTAATGCTAAACATGCAGAGATGAGGTGAATGCATATGATGGGTTGAATATGATTGTGTTTAGAATTCATGAGACTGTTCTGCATCTAGCTGTGTCTCTCAGAAAGTGTACTTTTGAAATGCAACAGTGACTTATAGTACTATACATATGCCTCATATAATAGTAGTAGTAATCAATTCATATATAATATTGTATTTATATAATAATTTGTCAAGATTTCAAAAATCGTATACATTATTATGGGGTTTTTTTGTTTCCACCACATTTTAGGTAAAAAAAAGACGTATAGCAACTGTTCACATGCTTTGAAAAACAGTGACTTGGGAAGGGAGGAAGGGCACTTTTCCCATCTTTATGTGCTTCAACAACACCTCACAATCCCTTAATAACTTCCAAAATGCAGGAAAAGATTGACAACACGCACACCAGAAAGTTCCACCGCAAAGCAAAACATATTTTGCTTTGTGTGCTATAAGACATATTCATCCTTACTAGCTTCCTCCCCAGCTATGAGCCACTTTCACGATAAACAAATTGGATCAAAAATTTATAGGTTTTTTTCTGGGTGATCACAGCTCTAAAGTATACGCTTGTTCTATACCCTTATGTCAGCTTATATCCCATTCAATTTTGAATGGGGCATGAAACTGGCCAAGGGTACACACTGTTGCTGGCAACTATAAGAAGTATTAGTGATCAAAGATACTACAATTTAAAGTGAGTTCAACAACCATTCCAAGACTTATATAACTATGTACTGACATAAGAAAACTATTGATTTTTCAGCTTTGCTATGGGAATGGCAACATTTGGCAGGTAAATGATGATAAGATAGGATAAAATAACCTCTTTGATCTCAATTCTGACTAACCTACACCTCTACAAAATGTATAAATATAAATGGAGAGTTTTTTTTCAATCAGCACAACGAGTACTGCCACATACACATATTTGCCAATGCTCACCCATCAACAGAGAGTCTCCCACTCACAACAGTTAGAAAATAATTTTCGGGCAATCAATTACAACAGCAAGATGTGAAGATATCTAGTAGCAGATTTCTAAAATAATCTGAGCGGTTGCAAATGCTGATTTTGCACACTTTTCTCTTTTCTTTTATTAAGGAACTCGGCCTTGGGTAGAGGGCATAATCCATTCATGACTCCAGCAACTATTACAGTAAAAAAATAACCCAGCTGATGACCGAGTCATACCTTCCCAACACAATGCTTACTTCCATTCGGACAAAGAGGGGAACACATAAAAATCATCAAGTTGACATCCATGCCACCTTCCCTGAGATTGATGCATGGCACCAAGAAAGACCTCGGTGCACACAAACCATTCAAAAAAGGCCATTGGTTTCATAGGATAGGAGAAAATAATGACTTTCTCTGAAATATAACTTGAATCTCCTATAGAAAATTGTATACAGATTTCACAGCTTCTGTGTCCAAAGTTAATTCTTTAACATTACCTTGGAGTAGTTAGTATACTGCACAATATTTCAGACAATTTACTTCAAACAGATTGTCCAAAATTCCTTTAAGCTAGAATTTTCCATTACATTTGAGGTATATGCTCAAAACCCACTGTATGTGACAAGTTTAAAAATACATGACAAATAGTAATTATATTTCTCACTTCCCTTTGCATTTATATTGCAGAATGTTGTAAATGAATTCCTGAGATCCACTTCATTGTAGAATATATTTCCTCACCTTTTATAGCATCATGAATCAGATAAAATTCCTCGAGAATGCCTACATATGTACTTATTTTCCTTAAACATTTTTTCCAAAAAACATAACCCAAAAAAAAATTAAAGAGATTTTTAACTAAACTCTAAATACTCAGGACATCTAAAATTTTGAAGGCTTGTTTTGCCTGTTTAAAGTAAAAAACTTGTCACATCATTCCCCAAGAAGATATGATTTAAAAAAAATAACCCTTCGAGGCACTTGAACATTCTCTGGGGAAACATTCTCAACTGCATCTAATGGCCAAATCCTTCTCCCAAGTTTACCATGTAGTTGGAATTGAATATGCTCCTCTGGTTTCCCAAGGCCTCCTTTATGTTCCTTTATATCCAAGCGCTAAGATTTGGAGAGAACTCATAGCACAGCAACATTTGCAAGTTAAGTGTACATGACAGTTCACAATGTTTATTCATTCAGACCTAGGATGCTTTTATCCTTAAAATCGACATGGAAACATTTAGAAAGTGATGCTACATACGTATACCAGGTTTGACAGTGATGTCAGTGACACCCATCAGGTGCCTTAAAAAAAAAAAAGGATGAAGGACTTTCGACTTATCCCTAAAATCCAAGCTTTGCTCACCACAATTCACCCAAAGCTATCACTGTATAAAATTCACTTGGGCAAGAGTCAAACTTCTATCTTCCTGGATCAGTATACCACATGCCTATCAGGTTGCTCAAACCACACTAAAACAGATAGGTCACAAAATTTGGATATTAAATTGCGCCTGGACCCAGACTGGAGGAAATGCAATCATTCTTCAATGTTATATCATACCAACACCCACTGAAGTACAATCATCGAGCCAGGAAGGCATAACTTTAAAAAGAATCTCAGTAGGCATCAATGAAATGATTTTGACTGGTTTGGAAGTCCTCTATGAATAAATTATCAAACTTATCACAACATGAGCCAAAAATAAGTGAGCTCAATATGATAACATAGAAACATATGCTATCGAGCATTATGCAAATATGATGCAAACTAGACATTAATGTAAATATTTTTAATGATCTTAAAAAAAGGTGATTATTGTTTAGAACCTTTGATGTTTCAAAGTATGTAAAATCAAGATTGTGGAATTACTGCATTGGTTCAGGCACACATTAATACCTCAAATTTTAAAGTGAATTTCTCTCGAGCCATTAAGACTAAGAGATCCAGAGATATTGTTCATTGTCCTCCTTAGCATTCCCAAACCATCACCTTTCACTCGCATTCCTGTCACTAGCCAATCAGCTTGACCAAAAAGCAGGTACCACAAGGAAATCACCAATGTACTCACTTCATGAGTATAGCCGTTGGGTCACAAACAAAGTGATAATGATCAACTATTGGCCAAATACCTTCTAATACAATTTTAAATACGTATACACTGTGTTGCAGCTCAATTTCTTCACTGTTTTACTCTATATTTCTGGCACTTGCAGTTATAATGCTCCACCAACAGATACATTGCTTTCCCACCATTAAACCTACAGAAGGGATGGAGCAAGTCCAAAGAACATCTAAGAATATAATGATTCATAGCAAATGAAGACATCAAAAAATTTGCACCCTAACCAACTCTCTAAGACAAAAGCTGTCACTTTCCATTCCGTCTAGGCAGCAGCAGCCATGCTTCTTCACCATATCCGAACAACAAATGTGGGGCTAACCCAAGATGTGCATTTAAAGGACATAATCCAACATGTAAAAAAAACTAACACAACAATCTTGAAAGCCTCAAAAGAGTGGAAAACAATTACCAAATAAATTCAATGTCTCATCAAGTTGGTGTCAGGGATCCATCCACAAGCATAATGTCACAATATTGAATATTGCAAAAGTGCTTGAGGCAACTGCATTCCACTCAGAATTTTCAAGTCTCACCAACTGAAGTCTTTCACAAAGATAAAAATCCTGTGGCAAGGTTTAAAAAAAAAAAATTACTACACCTACACTATAACTCTAATCCAACAGAGCTTCGATGGACAGGCTCCTACTTCCATCACCAAGAACACACTACTGAGACTCCAAATTTGTGCAAGCCTCCCAGCACTTCAAGAAATCGATGCCCGAGCAGGAAAAAATTAAAAAAACTCCCAAACGACATCCCCATTGAAGCCAAAACAATGACGAGGCCCGTGAATGATGAACTTTTCTGACGTGACGAGAAAAACGATTGCACCACCGGCTCACCAGTCTTCGCCCAGACTCCCCATCAACGGCCGAACTTCAGCAAGGATTTAGTGGGGGTTGAGGGGTGGGTGGGAGGGAAGGGGGGAGGGGGAATGGGGACGATGACAGCCATGCACGCAAGACATGAGGTTGCTAAACACTTCCTGCACATGCGCGCGCATTAGATCTTGGGGCGCTTGTTGTGATGTCCAGCACCACGGCCTTCCTCATCGTCGTCATCATCGTCTTCCTCTTCGTCGTCCTCCTCCTCCTCCTGGCTCTCGTCCTCCTCTTCCTCATGCGGCTGAACGGGAGGGAAGTCCGGCATCTGATCTCTTGGCGCACTCCACGGGCCTCCCGTGGGTGCCGGGGGTGGAGGGGGAGGTGGCACGGGAGAATCCACTCGCGGCTTGGTGTTGGGGCCCTGTGAGAAGAGTGGGATGGCACATGCCTCCAGAGAATGCAATAGAGTTTTTTTTTCCATTTAGCACAAAATGATGAGTGGATTTGGGAGTGTGAGGTACCCCAAAACCACACTTTCAACATAATAACTCTACAGAGAATAGGAGAGGCCAGGGGTGGCTTAAGGCCCAGGGGGGCAAGCCTGCAACTTTTGTCGACCATCAATAAACTTTGTCTTGCCTGTGGCCTTTAATGGCATTAGCGAGTCAGTAAAACTCACCTTTCTTGACAGCTTTGGTAAAAAATTGTGTAAAAAAATTAATTCCGCTTTATCTTGAGCTATTTTTTTAATTTAAATAGCATTTTATTATGAGCATATATAAAAAAAATTCGACAGAGGTACTAGGCTACACAGTAGATTCACAAAAAATATTTTAATAATTAGTTATAACATAAAAAAATTTGCAAAAATTAAGAATGAGCTTTCTGAGACCGAAAGAGGAAAAATGATAAGGGTGTGAAAGGATTAGGACTTGATCTTGGCAAGTAGCTGTATCTAAAAAAAGCAACCAAAGTTGCTTAAGTAATTGTGGACATCACCAAAACAATTGACCATCAAGAAAGATGAAGTTTATAAACAAACCAATGTTGATGAAAGCCACAGGGGACATAAGTAACATATTTTGTTCCTTGATAAAAGTCACAGACTTTCCCCCAGGTGACCACCTCAAGGGGATAGCCAAATAAATTCTTTTGCTGCCAGGAGAATGCATGAGAACTAACACCATCTGATATATCAATTGGCATTTTATATGTGCAAATATTCAGCTGCTAATTTTGATTGCCCTCCAAATTCAACCGAATGGTGTTATTTTCCACCATTTTATTCCCAAATGTACACCTAGCATTAGAAAAATTAGCTTTGAAATAATAAACACATATATGTATTGCTTTCTGAAAATTTCAAAACTAAAACAGCGAAAACTACACAAAACTGCTCTCAGTAGTCTTTACACACCCAGCATGGAATTTGTGGGCAATGATAGGGTGAAATATCATCATCATCATCATTGGGAATTCTACCGGCTGATCGGTAGGTTTCGGTAGTTAAGGGTAGGTCAGTCCCTACCTCAAATGGTTTTGGTACATTTACAAGAAAAACAATATATTAGTGAAGACTGTGACACAATCAATAAATGTTTAAAAGAAGGCCCAACAGATTTTTGACCAGGAAAATGAAGAAGAGGGGTCACCAAAGCAACCTTGCCTGGGCAAAAAAATTTCCTTGAGCCACCCCTGAATGAGGTCACAAGTTTAACACCAAACAAAACATGAGGTGCCACCAAAAAATTCAATCTTTATGTTAAATCATTAACACAAGAGGACAAACAGCTTGCATTTCATTTCTTGTTGATTCAATTGCTAGTTGATGATTCACTATAATTAGCAATTAAACATTGAATCACCACAGTTAGATGGGGAAGAGCTTACTACGCCATTAGTCAATGGATTTTCATGGCCATTCTTCAGGGAGAAGGGCATATTTATCTGATAAAACATCACAACACTGACAATCTTTCTATTTACATGTTATATTTACCATTTGGTACACATAACTAGAAAGTAGGCTGACTTAAAAACATAAATCTTATAATAATATCTTAATTCTATCCATTCAATTCACTCTCAAAGTGGAAATCTAATACTACTTACCTGACCACAGTGGAATATTATATTAGTAGAGAAATTTAATAAGAAGGGGGAAGATCAACAATACCCCCAGGTTCACCTAATTAAGAAAAAAACTTTTCCTAAAAATATTTCCATAGAATAAAAACCACTATAAGAAGCTCTGCCTCATACTGAACATGATTTCCACTTCAATGAAACCAAAATATGCCATACAAAACTAAATTAAGAAAGATGAAATTAAAAGATTGCAATTAACTCAATACTTATACAGACTTCATAAAATAGGTAGGTACCTAGGTATCATAGAATCCAAACAACCACAATCGTCAGCTTGATGGCACTACATAATTCATATTGGGTGGCATTTTTATAAATTAAGTGTGGGGGTTTCATATTTATCTGCTGTAAAACATAGGGATGGCACTCATTTTCCTTCATGTTCTACATATTAAGAAATGCATCTAACACTAAATTCTTTCTCAGCTCAGTTCCATTCCAATGAGAACATTCCTTGGTCATTCAAAATAAAAAAATAGTTTTTTAGCGATGGAAAGGACAATTTTCTTCCATTTTTCAGCCATTTGCATCAGCTTTGTCAGAACGTGGCCCTACAGTAGCAAATGCAACTTTGAAGTTATTGAGATTTCCACACGAATGAACTGGCACAATCGTATCTGGGTAAAAACAAATGACTGTTCAATGGCGAATTGTGACCAGGGAGCACTCATACTGTTTCGTATTTATTAATTCAGGCCAAAAAGTAAGAACATACAGAACAATGAGTAGTTAATTTTAAGTATGATATAAGTTAGTTTATTTGAAATTATTTCCACTGTATATTTACTATTCTGTTTGTTTTAGGAAGATAGAATATTCAGTGGCAATTTAGGGTAATGGGAAAGAATGGATAAAATAATTTCAGAAGCAGATGCGGCTGAGTTTTCATCATTCTTAAACATAGCAAACAATTTCCATAATATTGTGATTAAATTAAAAAGTTAACCTAAAAAGAGACATTTACAAACTTGCAATTCTCTTTGGATACATCGAAATTTCAAAGAATTTACTTAATTTTACCAATGGAATAATTTTCAAACTTTTTAGTGTAGGGATGAGAAAATAGCACGGATAATCCACAAACTGGATAATCGGAAGCCGGATAATCGAGAGTTGACTGTATTCCAGAAGAGGGTACAGATGAAGATACTGAGCAATGCATCGTGAAGTAATAGATGAAATGAAAGAAACCCGCTGGTTATTTTGAGCCTTATGCATTATTGAGTTACAGCAAGACAATCCTGTACATGCATGGAATAGCAATAACACAATATTCACTATTTGTATAAATAAAGAAGAATTTTTATAGCTAGGTAAAGTGATGGCATAAGCATTGAATACATATCTATAAATATTGGTAATGTCTAATAAAAAATGAGGCGCCAGCAGCTGTCAAGTTGATGCATCATAATAATAGTATGTACATAATAAGATTAATTTATGCAAAATACAATTGAATGTCTGTAAAGTTATCAAAAATATACATCCCAAGAATAAAGTCAAAATACCTCAGAGAAAATGATCTCTCTGTCAGTAAAAATTACACATTAAAATTCATTCTACCATTCTTAAAAATTACCATCTTTGTTCATAAGCTCCTACTTAGTCAATTATTGAGGCAGTTCTCTTTCAATGAGATACTGAACACTACATAAAAAAGGGCAATGCTAATCAAAAACAAGAAATATGAATGTACACAAAAACTAAACCTGGAAATGTTTGCGAAGTCGATAGCTCTATACCGTAGCAGACCAATACAACTACAATAAATCTAGCTGATCGCGCAATCCAGCAGAACTAAACAGCAAGTAGTAATGGTCTTTCACTATTTCAGCTGTAATTAATTCTAAAGCAAAGGCATTTTTGGCAATGTTTCAAGAGAGGCTAAAATAAAGTAACTACTAACATAAGAGCAGCCTTACGGCATAGGTATCACAGATAAAAGCACTGGCCAAAAGCAGGATAATGAGTAAATATGAAATTTAGCCACTTAACTTAAGTTGTAGAAGAGCACTTAACAGCCTATTTTTAAAATTAAAACCACTCTACTTTGTATTTTTGGAATTCTTCTTTTTCCACTCTACTTCCACACAAAGTGCTTCAAATAACAAGCCAAAAATCTTTACTTAGCAAACAAATGTGATGTATATTTACTTAAGCTTGCTTATTTTCAAGAAAAGAAATAGGAAAATACCTTAAAAAGTGAAAGTTAATGATGATAACTGAACATTTGCCAGCTTCATGAGGATTTTAGTAAAAACAGAAATAATGACCACCAAAAGGGTTTAATGACCATAAAAATGCTTTGAGGGCAATACCATTATTACTTGAATGTTTCATTGATATAAAGTAATAACTTTTAATTTAAAAAAATTCATATTTCAGTCTGCCTCTTTATTAGTAACTATATAAATAATAATAACTAATCTTCAATAATGAAATTTAAGTCTTACTTGAGGGTTATCAAAAACCTGAAATTATACTTGTATGTTATTGCACAATGCTCCAAAGCAAAGCCTTTTATCAAAAAGTAGCTTCTTATCATAATGTTTTTTTTAGGACTTCTAATAACCTACTTCCTACCATGAATTCAATGTGGAATGTCTCAGTTGAGTCTTTTTCTCTTCTTAAAGGTATTAAGGAGGAATTCAGACGACGATTCATCCCAACATATAAGGGTCAGGGGGGGAGGTGTAGAGAAAAATATTGCAAACAGGGAGAATAAGTCAATGAGCTGGGGGGGGGGGGGATGTGCACCACTGTCTGGGATTATAAGAAACTAGGTGGTGGTTGCTTGACTGGCACCTAATTAGGGCTAATCATTGCTCTTCATTGTAAATCATCAGCAACTGAAGAAAAAAATCATTTGCATACATTTTGAGGACTTATCTCATGCCCATATTATTACTCTCAACCACTTAAGGTTAAATGGTTAGGTGGGCTGGGATTAGTCAACAAGTGGGTTGAAAGGTGGGAGATAATGCACAAAGATAATCCTGAGATGTCAACATACTTTTCTACCATCATATACATTGAAATACGCGTGTTTGTTTATTTCATTCATCATTAATTATCCCCGGCATTTAGTATCCAAATAACTATTGTACAACATCGAATATATACTCTTTTGCATAAGGAAAACCCTTAGTGATGTCCAAATATCCACTAGTGCATCTTCACAGTATGAGCAGTCACTTTGAGAGATTACTTTCATAAATTGGGGGTCTACTGCAGTGAACTTTTAGGAGGATGAAAAATATAAATTGCGTAAACAGTATAGCACAATGAATGAATTTTGCAGATGAATAACTTGAAGTAAGTGAGCAGTAAACTTTAAATGTGATGGCTAAACACACTAACCTATATTAAAGACTGTTCTAGCCTAGCTTCACTCATTGAAATAACATAATTAATGGATATGAAACACCTTTTGTACATTGTGCACTTCTAAGAATATTCTAGTCATATTTTAACTAGGTAGTATCTCCTAGAAATATCATTAAATAAAGATATTCATGAACATCATGACTAAGTACTTCAGCTAAGAAAATACAAGATTACATATAAAAAACAAAAGCAAACTTCATGTTCAGTGATGAGAGGTATGAAAAATTTTTAAACTCTGAGGAGAATGAGAGTTCAAATATTTGCAAAAGAGAAAACGCCTAATAAAAGCAAAGATGAAATCAATTGTATACGATTGCAAGGTGAACCATGAAGGATCATACACCATTATAAACACTGTGGGCAGAAAGTGCCTATCTAAAGGGAATGAGAGAGCAAAATACAGTGCAACAAATACAAACTGAAATGACTATGCGCTAGGAACAAAAAATGCTATTGATATGTTGTGGTAATCAATTTTCATAATGAAATGAAAGAATGTATGAAATAATTGAGGAAGCAGAATGGTGAAAAGCCAATTCTACAGTGCCTAATAAATAGTTTTCACTTATTTGATTTGGATTTTGGTACAGCTTCATCCAGTAAGTAGAATCATTCATCATCATCAAAATTTCTGAAGACACAATGAACATGCCTTGATGGAAAAATGAAATGCTAACACGAATATTGTAAAAATGGGTGTTAAACAATGATAATGTAATGAAAGGGCCAAGGGTATTCAACACCCCACAGAAAAATTTGAACCGTAAACATTAAATATCTTACTTGATCACACATTCAAACAATTTCTCTCTACATCAAAATTTAATTTTTAAGATATCCCATTCTGTAGATATGATGAAACTTAAACATAATGCAGAATTCTTTGAAACCCTAGGATTATGTAGTTTTGATGGAAACATGAACAAGTACTCAAAGTAAGATGGGCATTTCTGTGGAGAATTGTTGTGTTTAATATGTATAAGCAAAGAGAGATGATAAGAGAGCATGGTTGTAGGCAAGTATTTGTACCTACGGGCAATTAAAAAAAAACATTCAGTGATATATTTCTAAACTGCTCAATCTAATCTCAAGGGCACAAAACATATTCCCAAGGAAGGATGATCGAATGTTTTGTCAATTGACTTCGGCTTCACATGACTTTGGTAATTTCCACGTAGATGTTAATATTTGGTAATACAACACTCTATGGAAACAGAAACATTGCCAAAATCGAATACCACACCTATTAACATTAGAAAAAAATTGAAGATTAATCAAAATTCTTCCTGTCTGGGTTAAACCCACAACTCCTTTATGGTAGCATCCTGCTGCTAGCCGATCAGTAACTTCTATTGTATTCCTAACTTGAGGAATCAACATCCCTGACATTCATAGTAATACTAACGCAATAAAGAAGTTCAAGGATTCTTAGCTTACCTATTCATAATCAGAATCGTCAGATGCAGCATCGTCCCTGTGATCATCAGATGCAAAACTCTTATTCTGTTTCAAATGAAAAGAAAATCATGAAGCTAAAATCCACTTAGCAATAAACATAACAATATTTTACACAAACAAACGACTATGGCTATTCAGTTTTCCTTATCAACTGACGCCTTTAAAAAAATCAACTGATCTGTGTACAGAGCTATTAATACATTTATTTTACTGTTTATTTGTTTCTTAATTCAATCAGTAACATATTTAAATTTTATAAATAAGTTCCAAGTGTAAAACCTTTTGTAGAAAGGTAACTGTCAGATCAGAAAATAGTTCAAAGAACTATATTTAACTCCTCCATGTTTCAGTTTTGGTAATTTTATCGGTATGTTTCTCAATGAATAAACCGCAAATGGTGAACAAAATGTCTGCAAAATATTGCTCACTAAATTTCATCGAACTGAATCATTTGCTAATCTCTTTGTAATTTATGTACACCACGACATTTGCTGAAGTAACAAGAAATCACTAAGTCTGATTCATTATAATTTAGACTGTAATCTCACTGGATAACAGAAGATATCATCGAAAATAACAAAATGCACGACAACCATATTCCCTCAGAGGGAACCTAGACCCCATGCACAAGGAAGGATTAGTATAACAGCAATAACGTTCAAATAAAAGTTAGACTAAAAGAAAGAAAGATGACTAAATTACTCTGACAGGAAATATCCAAACTACAACAAACGCAAGTAAGGTAAGACCCCAAGAAAAAATTGACGGGAGATGCTTGATATACATAGGTGGATTGCACACTTCCTACATTATTTCCACTATGTGAAAGAAGATTAACCGCATTCGAGATAAGTTGAAATTTCTTCTATATAAATACAACATAATGCACTTTTCTGAAACATTTTGGATCGGAGTCATGAAGAAATTTCTAATTATCATGATACAATTTTGATACCAAAGGCATATAAGCCAAAACAATGAAAGAGTAAAATGAACTCATTTATACTTTGAAGTCTCATTGATGAATGCCACAAATCTCACTTAAGCTGCAATCATCCTTCCGATGACTCAAGGAATCATAGATTAACGAAACGATTAGTGAGATAAGCCCTTTGATAACAAAAAGAGAGCGATAAATTTCAGAGGTAAGTATATAGGGGGCTAAGTTTGAAATGCATAAAATATTATGGATTAATAAAGAATGAATCAAAACTTATATTAAGGAAAATTATATTTTGAAATGCCTTTTGAATATTTCCATTATCTCCAAAGATTTGGCATGCTGAGTTTCTTATAATTGGTAACAATATATGCATGATGAGACATATTTTTAGATGAGCAACTAAAAGATGATTAAAACAATTGCAGCTAAAAATTACGCAACACTTATTTGAAGTGCTTCCTAAATACTTACTGAGAAAATACAAAAAGGAGTCCAATATCCCCTAAGGATAATGTCTGAGTCAGTTAAAACCCTCAAAACTAAATCTATTCCATAGCACATGCTTCCAAATTTACTGAGATAAAAATATATATGTAGTACTATTTTTTGTCAAAGGTTGAGTTTTCATTGAGAGCACACAATTTTGATGATTTTACCATTAGTAAAACATATGAAGCAGCAGTTAAGAAAACAGCACATCTAGCATGGCGGCTGAACATTGAAGGAATGATGAAGTAGAAACAGCAGATGCAAATAATAGGATGCAAAAGAAGATGATTTGGCAGCTAAAATTATGAGATATCCAATGATTGTGTCCATGGAATTCAAGATAACAATGTTTTGAACTTCTAAGAATTAGTTGATACACAATATGATGTAGCATTAGATCTAGGTTATCTGGACCCAAAAATCCAGTGTTGCTAGATTGCAGGGGATGATGGTAAGCTATCTGCCTCCGTTTTCATGCTATGCAGATTATGCAATACCGTGGACGACCCCTAAAAAAACACCAGAGCAAGGATGCGATTTCAGTCAAGAAATCATTTTGCAGGAATGAAGAAGTAGGAAAACAGAAGTATACATATATGTACATACTATAATTCTACATCATGACACTAGGTACCACTTGACTAATAAGTGAGTAATTTACACTTAAAACTCATTAGATTAATATTGTGCAAGACATGAATACCTGTTGCTACTCAGTAATGTTACGGATGTAATAAATAGACAGGAGTTTCTTGAGCTTGAAAATGAATCTAGTTGTCCCTTAATATATAAAGTCAAGAAAAATGCTGCCGAGGACAGCTGTTTTTGCTTCAATGGAGGAAAGTTACAATATTGTTTATCTATATAATGCTCATGATATTTAAAGTTTAATATTCAAATCGTACTACAAATTATTGACATGTGGCAAGAAAGGCAGTTGATTTGCAACACATCTTCTCAAATATCAATCTAATGGCTATGTCCTAGGATTTCCTTGAGGGTCGGTTATGGGGAAAATGACAAGGTTTAGCAGGCATTACATAGACATGAGTACTACTACACTCAAGGCCCAATGCATTCATCTACAAGACCTCTAATGACTGACATGGGAATGATCACTAAATTTCACCGAATACATAATGAGAAAAATCATTATTTTAATTTGAATATTAGAATACCAGAAAACTCAGAGTAGAATCATCAAAAATCCTAAGTGAGGTACACAATTTCATCATAAAAATAAAAGTATGCATCCAAGGGATGAGGTATGCATCTTAATCTTTCCAAAAGATGGACCTAGAAGCTGAACAGAAACTGAAAAATCAGCAAATGGCAGAAAGACATACCAATTATATACCACAACAACAAAACAATGATTTCTTTCGGCAAACTGCATGACTGGCAGTTAAAAAAAAGCTAGTGATGTTGCATGGAAAAAATAAATAGGTGATAAAAATGAAGGTTGTGAAAATGATTCTTGAAAGTATGAAAACTTTCAAACAATGGACCTATTTTAAGGAGGTTGCAAATCAGTACTCTAATTACATACTGATGTTAGCAACTTTCTTCCCATGTCAAACATAAGAGTTCACACCAAGAGACAAAACACAGAAGATTTGAAAAAATAATGAATTTTCTGAATTTCTCTCACCTGATGCATAGATGGATCATATCCCATTCCACTACCATCTGAGTAGGGAGGCTGCAATCATATGCAATGATAAAGGAAGAGAGAAATACTCCATGAGTAAATGAAAGGAGGCCCTTGCAACTATGCTTAAATTTATTAATTAATGCAACAATTTCAATAAAAATTAATGAACCTTTTCCAGTTGTCTGACATGGATGGAGTTTAAACTTTTTAAGTTAAACATATGCATGACTGCAAAAAAAACAAGTAGCAACCAGGATAAACTAGTCATTACTTACCAGGGCACAGTACATTTGGGTAGTTTCACTCCTCAATAGCACTTCAGTCAAAAGCTACGCAACTTTCACCAGATCAGATTTCATGGATAAAGTGCTTAATTTACAGTAGGTAATATTATATCAGTTACAACAGATAGATAAGTGAAGATAGAGTTTCATCATTATTCATTAATGTCAAAAAAGGAGCTATATTATTCAACAGATTTTTAACAATCTCAACTACATATTTTTATACCGTAAGAAAATAATATCTGTATGCCAATGCTGAGGGTTAAGTACATTTAAGTTTAGGATATTAGGAAAGGATTGATTTTTTAGGACATTAAAAAGAACTCGAGTATTCCTAAGAAATAGTAAACATCAACACATTAATTTTATCTCAGAAACAAAAATTACAGTCATAAGTGATAAATTTATCATAATGGTGGCTGTAAACAAGTATCAATACAATTGTCTCTCAATGCTAACTAAGAAGATGCACAATGCTTAATAACAATTCATGATGCCCAATACTATATGTAATAGTGGAATACCACAGGACTTTGCTTCAGAACTATGCACCTACTTCTTCTATTTGTGTCTTTTCTCAACTATGATGTTTGCAATAAACCAGCTGATGCCACAAAAAAACAAGAAAGGTCCAAAGAAATCTTCATAAGAAAGAAACAATAAGAAAGTCATCACAGTTTCCATTCCATCTCACACCACACATATTTATTAAAAGGTAGGAGTCAAATAATAACCCTAATACACCAATATTCCACACTAATAAAATAATAATTATATTTCCTAAAGCTTAGACTTACAGTCTAACTCAAAGCATAAACCAGATCACATGAAATGATGTTACTGTAATTAGGTGACCATAGTTAGGTCAGTCCATTTTGAGAAGTAATCTACTTTTCAATACTCAACATGTAAAGTGATAATTATAGAATGCATGCATAGGACTCTGCTGACTACATATTCTGATATTGCATGCTACTCTGCGGTGGCAGAGCTGTCTGTGCTTTATGTGCTACGTTCTGCTTTATGCCAGTACTGGCAGAGAATTTTGGGTGCAGCCATTATTAAATGTTTTTTATGATATTCACTAAAAATTTCTGGCTAATAAAAATTGGAACTTCCTTCACTGCTCCCGGAAAGAGATTGCACTTTCCATTTTGCATTTATCAGCTTCCAAAGAATTGCATTTAGACAAGGCAAATAAAGTCGTAGTAAGTTATAAGATGATGTGCAATACAAAAAAACTCCTGAATGGATTCCAAAGACAGTAGCAAAAACTATTCCTAAGAGGAATATATAAGCAGTAAATAATAATGCTAACACAGTTAATCTAAGGATTAGGGTTCATGATGGTGTTTCTACAACAAAAATTTCAGGACAGAGAGAGAAAAAGGTAAAAAAACTTTAAGCAGATAAGAAAAATACATTAACCCTTTCACTGCCAGAATTCAAATACTGTAGAAGCCCTATTTAGCGAGAGCTCTCGGGATCTGAAAAATCACTCCCTAAATGGAATTCTCGTTAATACCGAAGACGATTAATAATCACTCCACAGCCAATTCCTACAACTGTAACACTAATTTAACCATTATTGTGGGAATTTTTGGTGAGTGGCAAAAACATTCTATTGATATAGCTATTAAAAATCATATTTTCGAACATTTCAATTACTTATGATCTTATTCACTTTCGATGACATCAAATTCCATGGTAGATGCCATACACTGGAATATTAAATGTCAAATTTTGACACTTCAGGACACGTGTACTGTACTGTGCATTTCTGTATTGTTATTGCCCCGATGTTTTGGGTGCACTAAATACGTCGCAGCTGCAAGTAATCTAATGCAACGGAATAAAAATGGCAAACACTTCGGAAACAAGAAAATACTTCATGCCTCCTACCTCTCTAAAAAGTGTATTAAAATGGATATATGGTTCGGAGAAAGTTCTATTAATTGAAATTTGCAAAAATACTAGATAACTTAATGACCAAGGTGTAACCTATGGGGATTTTGTTCCACGCAAGCACCGGGCTGCTATCTTCTCCAGTTAAATAGGGGAAAGAAAGGAGAGGACTTCAACGTCTATAACATCGCCTCAGAAAACAGCTGACTTTGGCTTTTCGGAATAATAGATCCCAATATCAGCAGCATTTACGATTAACCCTTAACAGTATACTGTCGTTTATGTTATTATTACAATAATTATGCGTGGAATGCTCTCTTGAATTTATGGAAACATAATTGTTACAGGCAAGTCCACATATGACAGTTGTAAGCATGGAGCGGGAACGCAACGCTGACTATCAAGGAACGACTGCGTCTAGATAAGTAGTGAAACTTTTTACCATTATCGAATATGGTATCGGCTCCCGTGAAACACGTATTTTTCAAGCGATAGTGCACATTTTGGCCACTAGGTGACAGGGCACATCAACATTTATATGATTCACTATTTTTTAGGTATTCCATGGTACATATACGTAATTTGCTGCGAGTTTCGAGCACAAGGAAGAAATTTCTGAAGGTTATAAGTTCCGAAATTAATTCCATCATGATACACATAATATCTTCTGCCGTACTTACATCTAGCGGGAACTTGTTGATAATGAATACTGACTACACTCCCTGCTGCGAGATAGACGCATGATTTATAGTACATACCTTTCGTGCATATCGAAATAAATCACCTTGACCTGTTTTCAATATTTATAATCTTTAAAACGGCAATACAATACGTAGACAACTTAAAATATAGGAAATCCGAATTCATAACAATTTACGCATTCAACATCGGAACATTTAAACTTCTCAATAATGAGCCTCTCACTTAGATACTCCGCTTTTGTCTTCATAAATGGGCCATTTATCGGAATTCAGGCTGCTCTCTGCTGGCAAAACCACAAGAAAAGGGCAGATTCTAACTGCGTATGTTCTCCTGGCCGCAAATGTTTCTGGCTGCTTGGACGTCCTTCTTGAAGCACTGAGGCACAAAATTTTTCGTTATTCTTCAGAGTGGTGAATAAGGTCGAGGAAGATATGTCAAATCGCCTCCCCATCTCGCTTTTGGACCCATCGCCACTTTCGCATTCATTGATAATTCGTATTTTAGTTTTCAGGTCCAACAACTTTTGTTTCCCAGCCATGATGTTGTATCAGTCGGACTGAACTTGATAAAGAAGCGGGAGGATGACAAAAGAACAATGAAATGCATGGACTTACGAGGAATTTATTTGTGTAAATACGGGCATGCCGTGAAAGTCCAAAAAGTGCATTAAAATGTCAAATTGTGCAGAATAAATACTGCTAGACTTATAATTTCAATGACAGAGGACATGAGCACAGGTTGGTGCAGGTTTGCCAAGATTGAAGCAGACATTTGCCACTCGTAATAGTAAACGACCCCATGGGAGGATGGTTGTTGCCCTCGCTAATACCGATTTATTTTACATGTAAATCATGTGTTTTAAATCGTTTCTTGGCCATCCCTCGCAAATTCGAGCTTCTCGTTATATGCCCTACACGTTATATGGGGCTTCTACTGTAATTCAATTATTCTATTTCTTCCAGAAGATTAATAATTAATTTTTTTCTCATTGGTTAATCTTTCCAAGAAGAGGTATGCCCACGGGAGTGGGTTGGTGAAAACTAATCATTTCACATTCCATTTTGAAGACAAGGAAAGTTTACAATTTATATTTACATGCATAAATGACTGGTCGATGTATCAGCCAGGGGCAGTGCAGGCACCAAGTGCAGTTAAATTAGCCAACTGGCAGAGAAAGGATTAACAATGCATAAAACCAATTATATGTACTCTTACAAGAATATCCCAGCTAAAACCAGCATGCTAATTATACTGATGGAGGCATGCAACACTTCGTGGACTTTTGCTACATTAAGCATGGTGAAAATAACTCTTTGTTCTATCTGTAATTGTCTCTAAGAATGTCTATCTGTAATTATCAAGGTAAAATTAAAGCATCATTATCAAGGGAATATTGAAGTCAATATTACCTTGATATAGACGCATAGATGTTGAAAAAAATTGCAATAAAGAACCTATATAGCACCAAGTGATTTCTTTTCCCCATGCTTAATACAGAATGCTTATGTCTAATGAACACCACAATAATAAGAAAAGATATAAAAATCTCACCTGTGATTGACCCATTGGTGATGGATTATAGTCTCCCCCATTGATGCCCATTCCATAACCCATGCTGTCTCCTCCACCACCAGGGGGAGCTGGTGACATTAGGGGTGCTGGAGTGCTTGCCCCTCCACTTCCTGGACCCATGCTATACGGGGAAGCACCTGCTGAAAATGAACATAAATACCGATGAGGAAAGGCACGGTAGAGTACCCAAAACCAGCGAGCTCTTTTCACAATGCACCGAAAACAGATGATAACCTATGGCTGCCGTGTAACTCTGTTCCTATATGTATACAACTAACTTATACATTTTAAAGGAACAAACTTTGCACATTTCACTGTAAGTTTTTTTTATTCACGACCCGGGCTTCAACAGTTTATGTCATCTTCAGTTAAATCTGTTCATCATAAACTGTCGAAACCCGGGTCATGAATAAAAAACTTACAGTGAAATTCGCAAAGTTTGTTCCTTTCCATCATGGAGAAATTTCACATAGTTACCCCTGACTATGTACGATTTGTTAACTTATAGATTACTTAGTTATATAAATGGAATCCTTTTTAAAAGAAAATTGGAAAATTATTAGGTGATGTAAGAGCAATCTTCATATAGATATTAAAAAATACTTCAATAAATATAAAAAAATATCATAATGCTTTCCGTATGAAATGCTAAGATAATAAGGTAAAAAGAAACTTGTTTAAGGCCATTTAGAGTGAAAATTAAACAACCAAGTGTGAATTTTAAATAGTATCCACCATCCCTAGAGAGCCTACGTATCATTCTGAAGACAATCAAATGGCCTTTTTTAGCAGTCTAATTTCTACCAAAACTGACACTGAATTATTATTCCTATTAACTTCTTAAGATTCAGTAGAATAAATGGACCAGATATATTAGAGATAAACTAGTGACATGACCTAAATGTACCTCCTTCCTATTTTGAAACGAACTCCATCTTAAAAAATACAAAAGGTAAATAATTACCTGCTATTGTTACATATTTACAGACTGGCAAATTTTTTATGGTACTTCATCTGTCATCAACAAGGGACAAAAGGAAACATTTAGGCCTAATGTTGTACAGTCTGGTGAATGTTAACCACAATATTATGGAATATTTTCATTAACTTGATGATAACTCTGAGCTTGGGTTTTGTATGTGGCATAAGACTTTTTTAATTGGAGAGTTAATTGGTGTGTGCATTATCATCAGGAGAACATATTAACCATGGTTTCTCATCCAAAATACTTAACCAGAGGTTATAAAACTTAAAAAAATGGCTAAGTAAAAATATTTTGTCTGAATTAATTTTTTCAAATATCAAGTTCAAAAACGGAATCACAGGGTAAGACATTGTATATCAAGATGGACTGAATGATTTCTTAGCAATACAATAGCCTTACTATCATCTCACTTTTCAAGTTTGAAATAGTGACATAGATGTTTATTTTTTTAGCTTTTGGAGGTTATTTCAACAGGGGATGCCGATATCAAATACTACCATTCTTTGATAAAGCCAGCTGAGATAAAGAGTTTTGAAACTTTCTCTTAAATTTTCAAGTGTCTTGATTTTTTTTAAATAATTAACACTATTGATGAGAACTCACTAATTGTAAGTTAAAATTTTTCAGATCTTTTTTTTAAATACTTTACAGCACTGAGGAAAAACACACTATCCATCTTAAAATGTATAGTAAATTTGTTCCAAGCTCAACAAAGGGAAATGACTATGATAAAAAAGGAAACCAATAGTTATAAATTTACATAACTGAGCTAAAAGGGCAGTTTTATCTCAGGATGCATAATATTTATCCATCACTAAGCAATCTAGATGAAAGGCACTTGAGTATTAATTCTTTGATGTCAGTTTTCAACCCCAACCACTGGTTATATGCCTGGTGCAGGGACAGAGGGTTTTCAGCCTTCTTTGAGATCCATGGGATCTTTGACTCAGAAAGGCTTCCAGTGAAAGCTTGAAAAATTGTAATTCCCAAAGGAAAAAAGCCATGCAGGATCAGGATTCATACAGGGCTGCTACAACTCACTAATCTTCATCATTTCTTTAGAGTCTCCCAACTTTTCCATGACAACACCTTTTACTTACCTCAATAAATTCATTTAGGTCACTACTATGTACCCAAGGTTTAGAATGACACTACAGTAATCAACCAGTAACACTAATGCAAGCCATAATGGTGTAGTAGCATCTTCTACTCACAGTAAGCAGACACACAAGCCTATGATTCCCCCGTAAGTTCAGAATGCCATTGAGATAGAATTCCCATCACCAAGTTAAAACTCTCCTGAGGGTAAAAGCAAAGGTTTCCGGTGTAACTTTATGCAATTGGTATACATCAGGAAATGAATTTGTACAATGTATATTCCACACTTTTTTATTTCTGACCATGGTTTTGAAAGTCATTGTCACTATCAAGATTACCTCGATACTTCAATTACCTTGATAATGGCAATGGTTACAAGGTTACCTCAATTACCTTGGTAATGAAAATGACCGTCTAAACCATGGCCGTAGATAAAAGGGTGGAATGTACAGAGTACAAATTCATTTGGTGACTCTCCTAAGGATTTCACTTTCCAACTTGTAGCAACCCTGTCTCACATCTCACTCTCCATCAAAGCGGACCAAACTCTTGGGATGCAAGCCACACAAAAGAGATTAAGAGGTGAAGAGGAAGATGAGCTGAGGGAAGGAGAGACAGAATAAGGAGGTGGAGGCACCCATTTGGGAGGTTAAGGGATGGACAGGTCGGGCAGTTTACTTTGGAGGGGGAGGTGCGGCCGTGGGCTGCCGTGCCGTCCACTGTCCGAGGACCCTCCTCTGGCAGGGGACTCCTTGGCTTTGTCTCGGAACTGCGTCCACGGCCGCACCTCTATAACGCCAACCGCCAAATGCAAAGAAAGGCAGTGAAAGAGCGAGAGAGAAAGAGAGGTGGGGAATTAGGGTTCAGGCTTGAGGGAAAGAGGTCAGGGCTCAGGAAGGATGGGTGAGGGGGGAGGGTCAAAGGGTCAGTGGCCAGCAGGATTGGATGGTAACATATCCATGGGTTAGCCTGCGGTACAGCAAATATCTGAGGCATCCTATGCTCTTCTTGGTCCATTGTCCCTCCACATAAAAAACCTACAATTTATCCACACACTTAGTCTGAGATCAAGAGGTGGGGTACAACCCAGCACCTTGAGATCTCACACTCACTCACTACAAGCCCTGAGGCAAGCCAGGAGGTTCATCGCGGGCGAAACTCCAGTAATGCAAAAAAAGCTCCAGTAATTAGATAAAAGCACACTGAGAATAATGGTAGGGCTGCTAATGGGTCACCACTGAGTGAAGAAGTACCTTCGCAACTTGGGACTTGAAGATACACCAAGTAGCAGATGATGTGAACAGGGTGAGGAAACGACATCCCATCTAACGCGCATATGCATAGCAACTGCTAGGAGTCAAAATTACTACTGGCACTTGCCCTTTCCAGAAACTAAGGACATTCCTGATTTACCCACTGAAAATATCCTTAAAAAGTAATATTCCTACCAAAGCTGAAAGTTCAAAATCAGGAGTAAAGGTTGCTATAACCTCTTGTCCCTCATCCAGTTTCACAAATGTGTTTTTAATTAATGCTTCACCCATTTCCACTACCTTTCAGTCCAACAAGAAATATGTAATATCAGAATCTATCTCTCTGTACAGATATGGCCAACTGAGGCACATTCATACACCATTAATAAGCACACCAGTACATCTTAGGAATTAAAATTTAAACATTGGTAACAGAAAACAAAAACTGATTTGGTAATTCATCTTGTATTTTGAATGGTCCATCCATTCTTCCACACCAAAATCTGATTCCCTTATCCTGTGATGAATCTACTTGCTCTAATCCATTAATCTATCTTTCTCACCAGAGAAATTCCTTTCTATCTGCTGTAGCTTCTATTTTCCTGGTAAAATGTCCACTTTGTGAACAATCCACTTGATCATTCCAAATATTCTCCATTAACCTGTTATATTTTATGCTCTCCCCATTTCATCAATGCCTTTATTTCCTCAGCATTCACCTTCAACCCACTAAATGTTTCAAAGTCTCCTCTTCTGACTTGTATTTTTTCAATTTTATGATCTGGATAGTTAACTCTGCAAATGTAACATCAAAGAGCTTCATCATGACTACAAGGCACTCAACACTTTTGCCAATCATCACTTTTTGTTCCTTGAATATTTCCCATTGCATATCACACCTCTTCCAATGCCATATCTGAGGTCTCTCTTTATGATAAATCAAATTTTCAACATGTTCTATTTGATATCCTCTTCCATTTTCTAGCTAAATATTAGTCATTATTTTAGACCAAAATCAAGCTGTTATGTACCACACATATCCAGTGGCAGATACATATGGGGGGCTCGCGCCCCCCCCCTTGCGGGGCCGCTCGCATTGCCGCCCGCGCCAATCAGCTCGTACGCTATTCGTTCGTCTTTCGTCAGTCGACTCTGAGTGCGTGCGTGAGCGTGCATCCGCGTCATCATATTTTATACGCTCCTTTCTGGCACATAGATAGCTAACTTACGAGAAAAGTCGTGGCCATTCTAGTGATCTCGATACGTTATTCTGTCTGGCATTTGTTTGAGAAAAATCGCGAATATTCTACTGTTTGTATTTGTTTACACTCCTTAAAAGTCTGGAAGCGAACATTCTGGCACCAAATGTTCTCGAAACAACCGAGCTACAAAAATAAGGGAAGCAGAGTCGCTGCCAGGCAGTCAGTTTGAAAGCTGCAATCGTCGCAATAACTTTCTCCCCCCCCTTGAGTTTTTTCTGTATCCGCCACTGCACATATCTCAGTCCAGTTCTCCTTGTTATCACACCCATTCTACTCTTCCAAAGGAGCTCCAGGAATCTTCTAATCTTGAAGCCACCATAGATTATTGCACATACTTAAGATTTCTTCTGGAGAAAAGATCTTGCTTCAACTTCATCCCAATTTTAGTGTCGCATTCATTGATTTCTAATCAGCCATGCCCCATCCTTCCTTGTCTACTTTAGCTCTCATATATTTTTCCTGAAACATTTTACAGCCTGCTTCCAAGATTTTTGGTCTTTGACCCTAAAATGTTCTTCTCTCCACATACAGATCTCCCACGAGCTTTTATTCTGAGAGTTGATGAGTCCATCAATTATAATACATAATTCAAGGTGTACTGCCATTTTTCAAATAAACAACCAAAACTTTCCATGATAGATTGAACTGTATTACTTTAAAAGAACTTCATGGAAAATCTACCAAAAAATGGATCCAAGGCAATCTCCTCTCACTACTTTTCCGACAGGTACTTTCAGAGTTGCCATAAATGGCTAATAACCATAGAAAGAATACACATCTGCTCACAAGTTCACTATGGAGCCTAATTGTTTTTACACAACACCACTGTATCATATATGCTAGTGAAAAAGGAAGAATCCATGTTGGAGTCGGACAAGAAGCAAAAATGTACTGGGTCAGAGGCAACGATCATCACTTAAGTTTTCCATCATGAATAAATTTAATCCCAGTACATATATTTTGGATATGCATCTAATCTTCATGTTAATCAGCTCAAGTTCCTGACAAGTCATTTTCTAAAATGACTAACTAGTAGAACAACTGAACAAAACATAAGAACCAGGAGGTTGTGTTACACTTTTAAATTGTCTACTCATATCCTAAGGGGATAACATTAAGGTGTAACCAACATTTTCCATTATAACAGACTGCAGATGAGCTCAATGATAAACGAAGAAGACAAAAAAATCAAATATTGAAATTACACCAGGCATGGACCTATCAGGCTGTAAGATGAGAGTTCCTGGCATCATTTAATGAAATCAATGATACTCACAGTGAGTGAAATTGATCAATTAAAAATTTCAGGATTATTGATTGAAGAACTATCTTCAGTTTTAATACTGAGAAAATATTTAACCAGACAATATAAAACCAGACTATCATCAAGGAGATGGCAACAAGGTTTTATGTATGACTTCCAATTATTGTAATTAAGTAGCCCCATCAATTTAAAAGTCAGTCAAGTGCATTCAAAATGGAAAAACAATATTTTCAATACCCTAATAGAATATAAACAAGAAATACCATGTTGATGAGTTAATTTCCAATGTTTCATGGCTGAAAATTTATCACTCATATAGCATTTATAATTAACATGAAACGGTTAAACTAAAAAATGCTCTATTTTATGCTTACACCATATAAAGATTCCCTCCTTCAATAAGTGAGTCTCAACAAGGAAAATTGTCAACCCAACAGGCTCAAAGAACTATTTAAAATTTCTGGATAATTGGCTGAAAATCCATCTCTATTACAGCCTCTTCATAAGCAATACAATTACCAATGGCATAACATTTATGCTTTAGCGGAGAGGAAAAAAACTCATAGAAATTGTTTTGCAAGCAATTCAAAAAGTCATACTCATTTACCAGTATGATGTTTTTGATTGCCATTAAATGATTGAAAATTTGTTCAAGTCTCGATTTAAGGATTTAAAATTTTTGATGAAACAATATATGGTGATAACATAATTCAGGGCATGCAACCCCAGAATTCCCCACTCCCGTCCGAATTCCCCTACCTGCTGCCTTCTTTGCTGCATAGAGATTGGCCTCCTCCTGGGCCTTTCCTATGTTCTTCTTGTATCGTATCCGCTTGTTGCCAAACCAGTTCGAAACCTGAAATACAAGAAGTGTATTTGTTACAAAATGGGATAACTAATTGCTGCTGTTAAGATATCATGAAATTGTACTACGTGAGGCATCACACCAAATGTAGAAAAAATAAACTTAAGTAGATAAACTCAATTTTTTTAACTGGTAGCTCCAGGTTTAGGCTGAAATGAGGCTGGAAAGATTAAACAAAATTAGAAAAAGGATCATACTCCACGCCATGTTGGCAATTGAAAATAAACAGCTCAAAAAACACTTAAAATGCTCTCTTATCCAGCTTTTAAATAAAGAAAAGACAAAAATAGCAAAACAACTAAAAAGAACTGCTGTTCAATATAACCATTATATTATTAATTTACCCATAACAATTCTACATTCCATGTTTGGGTGCACACCCTATACGTTGCATGTGGCTTAATTGTTCATCCAAAATTATCTTGTGGATTTCAATGTTAAATTCACTCACCTGCGAGACGGTTATCCCACACTTGCGGGCCAGTTCTTCCTTCGCCTCCTCTGAAGGATATGGATTGCTCAGGTGTGAATAGAAGTATTCATTCAAAATTTCTGATGCCTGCTTGCTAAAGTTTCTCCTCTTCCTCCTGTTGCATTTCATCATTTAAAAGCATGGTGATTTCAGGAGACATGAAAGGAAGCAAAACCAGAAATATTAGATAGTGACATATTCAGTTATTTCAAGTTTTTCAGAGCTGATAAGAGTTGAAAAATATAAAAATAACGTGAGGTACATAAATCAAATGCCTTACACTCTCTAAATAGCCCTGCTTATCTATTAGAGACAACTATTGCTGACCAACATTGACATAATATATATATACACCATACATAGGGGTGCGCACAGTGGTTGCCATGGGTGCCACGGTACCCTCTAACAATTTAGGAGGGGCGCCAAACTTTGGATGGAACAGAAAACTTGGGAGAAGGCAAGTCCTGCTGAAAAGAACTGGAAAACCAATCAATCAATCTAAACATATTGAAGGTCTGATTTAATTTTTTGATCTGTATTGAGACTACTCAAACAATAATTGCAAGTGCTTCTTTGAAATAAGGTACGGAGTCCGATTGTGGGCACGAAAAAACAAGAAGTAGAATAGTATTAGTATATTAAAAGCATTATTCTGATAAACCTTCGAATTCGTAATTTCTCCAGAATATAACCAACAAAGAATTTTTGTAATTTTCGTAATTTTGTAACTTGAGGAGGATGCCATACGTCTAACTAGGCTGCCTGCCGTTCAATTTGAGCCAAGACCCAGCAGTCCGCCCAAACTGCCTCCTTTCCACCACCTTCATAGCTCATTTGCGAAATCCTTTGGAATTCTGGTGAATTTCTATTTGCATTTTCGAAAAGTACCCACTCTTAAAAAAATATCCCATGAATCGCAAATGAGATGTGGTGAGACACCAATTTAAGTCGAAGGACAAAAAAAATGTAATTAGCTTAGCTTTAACATTGAGCGAACGACGCGGTCAAATAGCGGGTAAGTTAAACAACAAGAGAGGTCTGAAAGGGCTATGAGACGGGAATGAAGGCAGAAATATAAGGATCAATCCAAGGAACGGAGACGGAGTAAAATGAGGAAGGGAGAGGACGAGGATTTGCAGAGGGTAGATGGCGAATTGAATTATCTGCTCGCGGGGTGAAAGGGGTGTCGAATGGGGTGGAAGCTCGAAATGGGGTAGGCACTGTGGGAGGAAGTCGAGAGCAGATAGAAGATGAGGTAAAGAAGAATCGAGGAGACGGGGAAAAAGAAGAGTAGAAAGGGAGGGATTTAAGACGCGGGGTAGGTATAAGGGTGGTGAAGCCGCTGCTGCCCATCCCGCCAAAATGGGCTAAAGGAGATCCACTTATCGCTCCCTTTTTAAGTCTTGAGATCCATGAGATATGATAATTTATTGAAATGAGATGGGTCGAAGGAATCTGGTCGCAGCAAGCAAGGAGCAAAATCAGGAAGGGGGTGGGGCACGGAGCGAGGCGGAGGAGGAACAGGCGGAGGGGGGAGAGCAAAGATGGGCGGGATTCAACGGGACGGGAGAACGGGAACAAAGAAGGGATGCGGGCACGAAATGCGGGAGGGAAGAGAGAAAAGGAAAAGCTTACCTTTTCCCTCCCGTAAGATAATGGAAGTCGCTCACCGAGGACCCCAATTAGGGAGCGAGAATAAACAAGGCTGAACAATGAAACGGAAGGCACATTTCGGTCGGTGCACGCTTAAGTAGGAAGCCGCGGGAGGCAATGCATAGGTTGCGCCATTAGACAATCGCCGTTTGGCGGGAAAATGGCTCGCGGCCATTGAACGAGCGGATTGCGAGTTGAATTGTCCCATAGCAAAATGGCCGGAGATAATTGTGACGTGAAGCGGTTTGAGAGAGGTGTCGCAAAAAAGATTTCAGAAGTATTCTGACGGAAGCAGGCATGAAGTGAAACTCCTTTGGTTTCCTTAATTGGAAGATTCGCATTCACCGACCATAAATTCGCTCGGGTTATCTCCGATGAAGTTCTCATTACGATGGCGCGATTATTTCTCCTTTCCTTATGCACCGTGGGCAGGTTAATTTATTTCTAAGGTAAGAAATGATAAGATAAAAGGAGTACAGTCACTTGCATTCACGCAAGCGGCCATAAACAATTGCACACCGAAGCCACGCTGACCATCGAAAGAATCTCGGGGGAAATCCGACGGCTTTAACCTTAGGAGCATATTTAAATCGCACACCATGGCTTTCAAGTCTCTTCATTGCATCAACAAATTCTGTGCGGGCAGTTTTAAGACGGCAACAATTAAATGAGAGAGAACAGAATGCAGTCCTGAGCCGTGTCCGTAATTTATAATCCTGATTTTATCCGCGAGTAGAATTTGCATTTATGTAGGCACAGCGTTTCGCAGCGTTGCTTGATGTTAAATGCTTGTACGATAGGCTGCAAATGGTACGCATGTTACATTTTCCTTCATTGACCACTAAATATTTAAAAAAATAATCAAAAGTTAAATGAAGTCCAATTGCGGTGAAGGCTGGATAATGTTTTCAGGCGGCGATAGGTCGTATCAGAGGTTTGAAGCACAAGTTAAAAATTCTTGATGCCGCAGTTCCGAACGGAACATTGGAAGGGGAGTGTACGGACGGAAGAAGAAGTACCTAATAATTTACAGCAGATATTTTGATAATCTGAATTAGGAATACGTGAATCACGTAGAATAAAAAGGACTAATTCTTCGTTTTTAAAAATTGCGATCCACGGCTTGATAAAATCCAATTCTTAGATGTTCATTATGGCGATAGCAAGAATTGTTAAAATTCCAAGAACGCACAAAATTTCCGATATATTATCTAAATTACGTTGGCCTCTCAAATTCAGTGATTACAGAATCATTTCAGCAGCAGAGAGAATAATAGGTAGAAATAAAAATGACCATAGCGTACATACTTATACCCGCATAAAAAGGAGAGGTTCATAACAAAATACATATGACACAGACGAAAACGTAGCAGGTCAATGTAGATGGATGCCGATTCAAAAACGAAAAAAATCAATTGGAACGTAAATCGAACAGAGAATTTCCAATGCCTCGTCCGATGCCCTGATAACTGACCTCTCCAGCCGTTATACTTGATTTTAAATTAATTACGTTATCAATTACATTTATGATTTACTAAGTACTAATGTATAATGGTTTATGGATGTTTCTCACTATTTGAGCGCTGATGATGTTATTAACAAATAAAATTGTTGGTTTGACTTTGTGTTTTTGACCAATTTACTTACCAATCATATCTACTGAATAAAATAATAACCTCACTCGACTATTAAGTCTTCCCCAAGATGCACATCGTGAACAGTACCTGTTAAATCGAAGTTTCTCGAGAGCGGAAGGGTGACATTGATAACTAGTGGAAGTCTGAGCAAGGCAGACATTTTACCTGGCGTCGAGGAATCGGGATCTGAGGATCATGACGGCTTCGCACGTCGACTGCTTGAGCTGCATTTGGATGGACGAGAACTTCTTGTGGATAATTTGCACCATCCTCTCGATTTCCTTGGGCGTGATGGGCCGCGTGCGAGATTGCTCCCTCAGCAGATTCATCACGTGCGTCGTGAACTCATTGCACGCCTGGGAATAGGAAGGATAAACAAAGACATACAAAATCAGTATTTATTCATCAAGGCTGAATAAAATTACAGGTACATGTATGATAAAACTTCCGAAAACATTCAGTTAGCATACGTCACGAAAGTAACTTCATGCCATCGCTTCGATCTTGGAAGATAACACTGTCCCAAGAATTTTAGTCGTCACGGCTGAATAATACCACACATTCAACTAAATAAAATAAATATGATAAAACAAACAACAAACCACGCCTAAAAGATTAAGTTAGCATGTTATGATAAGATTCCCTCGCTGCTGTCTTTAAGGATTAAATGCCGGGGTAATGCATCTCGGGAAATCCATCCTTCAGGATTTAAATATCCTTTAACTGCCATTTTTAAATGTATTTATCTTTCCACATTTATTAAGAAACACACTGAACATTTCTTAATCAATGGTACAGGCCATGAGCATTATAAAATTACAGACCAATGAAGTGCAGACTCATGTAAAGTATAATACATTAATTACGGGATACATCATTTTTAAATGAAGAAGACTTTTCTCCAGGATTTGAAGGGTACATATATTAATAATTATCAGGAACAATATATTACAAAAACTGATCGCGATAGAGAGAATTTCCATGCCACATTCTGTGATCCTATGTAAAATATTTTTATTATATTGGTACGCCTTTATATCAGATGCTAAAAAATACTGTTATTTTATCGTTAAGGGGTTCAATGTATGTTCAGGCCTACATATGTATAAATACATAGAAGAAATCAAACGCAGCGTGGAGAGTGACGGCAGGCAGAATATAAAAAGAGAAAGTGGTTGAACAAAGTGGTTTCGAATGGCGGTTCAGGTATCTCTTATACTTTTAAGACTTGAAGAAATGCTTGATGTGCACAATTTTGTTGCATCTTCGCCAGACATGGGTACAACCCATACGCATAAGGCGTTTCACGTCAAAAGAATGGAAAGAAGAGACACCGGGGAGAGACAGGGAGAGAGAGAGAGATAGAAAGAGAGGTAGTGTGAGAGGGAGGAGAGAAGCAGAGAGGACTCGGGGAGAGATGGATTCCGGAGATTGCAGGCGAGTGCACGGGAGACAGCCAGACGATATACGCATTCGAATCTCCCATTACGGCAGCGAGGAGTGCAGAGGGGATTTCAGGGAGGAAAGAGGGGATTTCGGGGAGTGGGGAAGAAAGATGGAGACATAGAGGCGTGGGTAGGGGGAGAGGGAGAGCTTTCCAGGGGCAAGTGGGGGAAGGGGGAGGAACGTAGGGAGAACTGCATCACCCAGTCGGGACCGAATACGGTCTCCCACCCCGACCGAATATCCCCGGACTGTCTTCGTCGTCGGACATCCGTTGGGTTACTTTCGTGGACCGAAGCAAATCTGCACATTTCACTCTAGGCATGCCTGTTTAGCGTTAACCATTAGATGACTCAGTCTTCACGTTGACGTGATATTAGCGGGGAGTTCAAATTTTGTAAAGCACGTTCCGGTTAGCAAACGGGAGCATCATCGTCAAGAAGAGAATACACTGAATTAGCACACAATGAATACATTCTTTACTTAATGGTATATTAGATGGGTCATCGTATGTACCAATATTAGATATCATAGTAAACATTTGTTAACTACAGCTTGAAAAACCATTGTAAATTCGTGGTAAGATCATGTAAGCCTGCAGGCCTACATGAATTTGCCACACGCATGATCCGAATTCATTAAAAAATGTAATTTTTATTAGAATTCAAATGAGATGTGGGTGAATTATGGTTTTCTTCCATCGAATACAACAATTTCTCTGAAATGTTTGCCAAAACCGAAACGAATACCATATGCATATTTCGAATCTGAATCGACTCAATTTTTTATTTTATATTTATAATTCTAGTCGAAGCACACACACTATCTACAATCCATCAGAGTAGTTGGAATACATAACGGAATAATAACAATATGTTAACACATTGTACTCTTCACTAATTACCAGAAGATAACACACACGTCAAGAATGAGGGCATTGCATAACGTGACACACGAAAAAACGTATGTTGCGCCATAGCGTTTACGCTTTTTATTTGGTTCCCATGATTGGAAAGTCATAAGGAAAAAAACAGCTGAGATTTTTCAACCACCGTAGCCATTCTGTAGCGTTGCATAGTGAACATTTCGTTTAAAAACTAAGACCCCCAGTATCCTGAAGTCTGATTGGTGTGAGTTGGAGTTAGTGAGTAAACTAAATGCTTCGAATTAAACCTTTGTGTCCTAATAGCTGATACTAAATGGGTATCTAATTGTTCCCTATCTTATAAATGAAAACTTCGATGTATTTTAATTCCTGTTTCGGTTAAACATATTCAATTTATTTCAAGTTCATTTAGCTGCTCTCACTTTTTTCGTAATAATTATATTCCATAGATGACTATACATATACTCGACGATCATTTCACTAAGGATGAAAAATTTACTAAAAACTGTCCATCCAGAAAAAACAACCGGCGCCAGGCATACATATCTTTGCGAGTGGGGAGTAAGAGTACATAATTCAAGCTCCTACATAAATTTATTTAAGGTAGATGTAAAAAATTGCAAATACTTGGAAGTGAGCGATATTTTTACCTATTGCGTCTCCTCCCCAACCTTTATTTATCTGAAAACTATTTTTATTTCTACTCTTATTTCGAACCGAGGACTTTGCAGCGTGGATAACTTGGATTCATCGCGATCCCGATCCCTCTCACTGATCACTTGTCACTTGTTCATTCGTCTCTGGGAGACGTCCATAATTGCCTTTCAAATTTTCGCCACCATTGAAAATATCATCATCAGAAAAAGAAACAAGGCACATTTTACACCCAACGATGCAACCCGAAATGGACGAGATAGTTCGAAAGATAATGCACCAGACGGTTCAAGCTCGAGAGGGACAAATGCATTCGATTTTTCATTCGTTTTTCCTTTCTCTGCTCGGCACTGGAACGAGACTGAATTATGGCGTCCAAAACAATCGATGCGTCTAGGCAAAGCGATAACGAAGGATGGATAACCATAGATACTAATCGGGAACATAATGCACTTTCGGCATCCGGTTGAATAACGCGGCTGAGGGAAGCGAGTAACGAGAATAAAATTCAAGTCGCGAAACCATGGAATAACACGGCCAACGATCGGCACTATCGAATCTCAGTACAAGCTCGAATGCTCACGTGAAATGGACTGGCTGAAACGAGATCAAAGCTACTCCCGGTGGATTAATAAATGAAAGAAATCCAGGAAAAGACAGGCAACGGGCGGAATACAGTCGGCTTACATAGATAAATTGATAGTATAAATCATATAATAATGAAAAATGCTTTGCTATACCACAGTTTTTTCTATAAAAAAGAACGATCGGTTTCATAACAGAATTTCTAACGTTGGAATTAGAAACTGCGGAATCGCAAAGTATTTTTCATCATTACAGTATGACCAATTTTGAGGATACCGGGACTAGCCACGGTAGTAACCATTACGGAGTCACCCGCAAGAGCACATAAGTGCGAGTCACCCTGGTCAAGGCGAATGATTTTTCCTCTGTGGAATATCGCAATTACAGTATGAAAGAATTTCTTTAAGTACAACCTGAGACTGTCTTTTAATAAATCAGACAAACCTTTAAACCTTTGGTTTCAATGAAAAAACTTGTGAAGTCACAATATATTTTAAGCATGATTAAAGCGTGATATTGCACTAGAATTAGTACTTAACAGAATTTCAAGTAAAATTTACATTGTCCTATACTCATCGAAAAGTCCTCAGGATAACCAAGAAAATGCATTTCATCGTACAGGGAGGCTAATAAACCATCATTAACAACCAATATGTCTTAACTATAATTTTTTCTCGACTTGAAAAAATGGCCACAGTTAGAGCGGTTTTCAGACGAAGAGGAGTAAAATGACACAGTTAAAGCATGGCTTTAACTCCCAGGTGACGGAGTTCGACGATTAGAATATTAAGAAGAAACACGTTTACTGGTATGACAATCGTCTATATCTTGCAGGATATTATTTTAGAAAACAGCTGAGTTGTAACTTTTCGTTGCATATATTTAGAAACCTTTTTTTAAAATGACCATACGGAACTTACTACCCGAACCGCCAAAGTATATATAAAACCTTTCCTCGCAGCTTCCGAGGCTGGAAACTCTCTCCCTCCCTTCACTCTGATTTCTCCCCTGCGACCTACCACGTCAAAGTGATACAACAGTCCGTTATATTCGTTCCTACCATACATTTTCTAGCCGTGATGGAAATGAGGAAAGATGATTGGCAGGCAGCGTGAAGAGGAGAGAAATAAGTATGCACGAGGGTAAATCCACAGGCTCCTCCTCTGAGCAGCCGCGGTGAATAAAATTCAGGCGACCTTAACCTTGAACAACTCCCCACCCAGCTCGGGGCTGACAACAAAGACAACGGTTTTAAAAATTGATAAGTTTTAAGGAAATGCTTAACAGTAGTGTTGAGGCGGTCGAAATCGACTGACAATGAAGTCATTGACCAGAAGGGTGACAATAAACCAGCAAAAGAATGACTGCAGAAATTCGTAGGACAGTTTTACCAAACGACGGAAGGCAGTTGTCATGAGCATATTAAACTTGAAGCATATTAAGCGAAGGGGGCTTATGAGGATCAGCCGCCAAATAGGTACTAATAATGTGAGATCAGAAAAGGCTGTAAGGTTCAGCTTAACAAAATTAAATAAATCATCAGAGTCAAGAAAATGGCTGGCCTCGGAGGCTGCGGAGTAATGTCCTCGTCTGCCAACCCGAATGGCGAGGGTTCTATTCCCATCTGGTTGGCTTTTCACCATCCAGGGCGTGGTTGTGTGTTAGTCTAAATATATTATAAATTGGTCGTAGTTGGCGATTGCTGTGATTGATAGAGAAATTATTATTATTTCGGCGGAATTGATTTGAGAGTACTGCCAACCCATTGGATCGCCTACGGGAATAGGGAACCTTTCCCACCGCGAATCTCCCGCGGACAAGTCCTTCCCGCCGTTCAAGTTGTGGGAAGAGAGGGACTCATAGAATTATAACGTTTATTACGTTTATAGGTTTCCCCATACGAGCAGAACAGTTTATATGTAAAGAGTTTAACCAAAGTAAATCAGGCAAACACATGCATATAAAAAATATTCGGCAACGGAAACACATCTGGACGTGTCGCACCCGTTCCGACACCTACAATGATACTGACTGATGGCTGATAAGACTCCCTTTCCGATTAAATACGTTCTCTTCGCTTTTCTCTGGATTTGTCGGTGAGTATGGGCCGACATCTTAAATTTTGTATTAAAATCCATTACTAAGTTATGATTTGCCACCAAAAATATACCCTGACGTCAGTTGTTTTTGCTTATCTAGGCAGATTTTGATTAGATATTTGGTTTGGCACTCAAATCATTGCGCTGGCACATAAGAGGCGCTAAATGTACCGCACGGAAACTTTCACCTTCAACCTTAATGGCCGCCAGTCGCCGCAGGCCTTCACCCGCGGCGCCAACTCAAGATCACGTTTGCCTCGTAGTCGTATATCCGCCCGATCGTGATCACTTTTATTTCAATCGTGTAATTACTCACGAAGTTATACAGTCGGAATCGATCAGGCTGTAAACGTTCCATTGCCGTTTTTGTACTGGTACCCTATTGTCAGATTGATTTTAAAGACATCCACGTAAAAAAAACTAAACAGAGAGGGCCGCAGGGTAATGAAAAAAAGGAAAGACGTGAGAATAGAGATAAGGATGTACAGAGAATGAGAGGAGAGAGATGCGGGAAGGGTGAGGGGGGGGGGTGAAAGAAGACTATTAAAACCTCGGAGCTGATTGGTCCGATCCAAATGGGGTCCGTGGGTGCTTTTAAAAACGGGAGGGTGTGGTGAAGGAAGGGGTGAGAGAAGGGGGTGAAGATACACGAGGGGTGGCAGGGCTATGGGGAGGCGTATATCGGAAGTGACCGGACCCTGAAGGCAGACACGTACGGGGCGTTTCTCGACTGGGGGAGCTGAAGGGGCGGAGGGGGTTCCAAATGATACTCCCTGAGTGAGAGGGGGACCACTTCGTAAATACAACACGTACGGCCCAATACGATAGAATTTTAGAGTGTCGACTTTACTGACTCAATCCTTAACTCAACTGCGCGACTGATGCGCGACCGGTTTTAGTTAGTAGGAAGGTTATTCCGGAAGAAGTCCGACAACAAAGGTCATTTTAGCCATTTAGGATAGTATGGTAGGGTTTAAAAGGGAGCATTATCAAGGGATAGGAAGAAGTGTGGAGAAAAACCCGGCTTTGGCATTAGCCTGCATAGACATTAGCTGAAATGCGGCAAAGGGTTCACTGTCAAACGTGTTCTATGCGACAGACGGACAACTGCGCTGGAAGTGCTCTTCAGGTAGAACTCAAGTATTGGGATTCCAATGAAAATTCTCCATCACAGCCGGGACTTGGACCCGAATCCTCAGGATGGTTATCCAGTGCTATCACCCCCTCATCAACCTGATCTCTCCCGTTTTTATTACGCTTTAAATGTATGAAAAACGTGGATAAAATCTGCCCTCGTAACGATAATTTCAGCAAAACCATAATCCTTATGAGCTTTATTAAAAAGCCAACAGTCGGCTACCACACCAACAAAGGGTTAACGCAAACTAGACATAAAATGGACGGCCACACACATACCTACACTCTCATTACGTGTGGCTACTTATAATACATTTCACATTCCGCAATTAAAAGCCATGAGATGACATCAATTGAGAAGCTCAACTTTACGAACTTACGACGAGAAGTAATCAGCATATTTAATTAAAATGCATGGCCGTAATTTAGCTGCATTGGAGAAGTAACCAAGAATAAAATGAACAAGCTAGTTTGAACTGATGAAATAAAATAATTAATATATTAAAGTATTGTAGTCATTTATTATATCGAAAGGATATGAAACTTAGCTAATTAAAATTGAACAAAACACGGATTACGTGGGATTTATTAAACTTATGCTAGGAACACTCTTAGATACGTACACGCATCACATAGTAATTATTGGTAAGCATTTATACGACACGATTAAGTGTCCCATGGTTTTAAACCAGTAATTAGAGAAACGTTAGAGGCTAGTGCCCAACATAACCGTGAAACGTTCAAATAAAAGTGAATAATTTATTTTTCTTTGCCTATTGCTTAGTAGTTTCTAAAAGGTATCGCCAATTATTCCCGCTGAACAATTTACCCCTTTTTTTTACAATTTTAAACTAGCACGCCTTACAGCTTCATTACAAGTTTCCTCTCATTGTTATCTCGAATAGCTCGAGGGAGAATGAATTGTAGCAATCAATACTAGACGCTTGCGATAACAAGTGAGGTAATAAAGGCTAGAAAAGGTAAAATAGGATCTACCTCTCTACAAATGGACAGAGGAGCAATAATTTTCTTTAAGGTAAAAGACACTAGAGTTAATCCTGACGCGTAGGTAATTACTATCAACAAACGGTCCATTACCTTCCCGGATACGAAAGAGAAATGGACAGCCGAGTTAATGGATTTCAACTGTCTCTTTTCCCTCAACTGGTTTAGCGGCCGCATCAAGCACAAGGCAAGCCTTACTGACGTAAGAGATCTCGACACCAACGCCAACAAGCAATCACGTGGAATCCCGGTATTTTTTGTTAAAACGTTTCTGCTTTAACAATGAAGGAACGAATCATTTCCCTCGTACTTATTTCTGCTAGAATCTTGCGAAAAACCTACCGCTCTCAAGGTAAAATAAAATTGTTATTTTTCCCATTAGTATCCCCACCACGTACTGAAAATCTAAACCTTAAGTTCCAGATAAATTTTCCCGTTAAACGGGCGTTACTCAGAACCTGAAATATTTACATGATTCTTTGAAGTTTATACGAAGTATGAATAACCCGCCAGGTGACATAATTAAACGAAAATGGTTGCTGCATGGGGAAACATTCATTATCCTTAACGTCTTTTAAATAACAAAATTACTGGTCAAAAAGAATCACCACCAAAATAGCAATACTGTGGTACCTAATTATGATTTCACTAAGCGCGCTAATATAAACTAATCAACGTGATAGGCATTGAGTTACACTAACATGATCAAGATGTGAAGACAACACAGTAACGAAAAAAAAATCCTGGAAAGAAGTATAGAGAGACGAATTTATACATTTAACTAGGATATATAATTTATTATCATTATTTGATTATTACCGAGTGCAAAAAATATTTGCTTTTTTGGATTGATTTCAAAAAAAGGAAATAGTCTGAACAGAATAAACATGAATTCCATCCATTCGAAAAACATCCACTCGTTGTAGATAAGTTTTATTTGCAATAAATTATGCGGAAATACTTGCGGAATCAGACTAAAACTTGAATACTATATACACCGTTGACAACTGTTACTGGTATTTAAGGGAGTCCGAAACTACTCGAAGCCTGTTCTCTAATCATAATGGCATCGCTTTCTGCAAAATATGCGACGGTAATCACAAAAAATGATGACGATCAAGAAGCGCTTCGTCCTTAAATACTATTTCCTTAGTGACATTCGTTGGGAAAAGCCTGATCATGCAGAATGTTTACATATTTTCACACGCTTTCCAAGATTTTCCCGGGAGAATTCCTTCGTTAATAGCTCGATCAGTCGTCTCCCTTTTGAAGATGGAGCCACCGGAAAATAATTTCAAGGACATTTTATTTATACTTGGGCCACTTGTAGAATTGACTCTCCTAATTGGAATGGACAACAAGGACATGCATTATTTCCCATAAATTGACTTGATACCACACATCAAAGTAAATTGCACTTAAATGCAAGAATGGGTGCGAGATGTGGAAAATATGAAAATTTCCATCAAATATAAACCAACGCGATTTTCGCGCAAAAACCGTTGATAAGAAGCAAATTCTTCCGAGGATTTGAGTGGTAATAAAATTATGCATTCTACATATCTAAATATTTTTGTTATGAGTAATTTATTGCACTCGTTGGGGTCAAAATGCGTGAGTTCAACAGAATGGCGCTGCAGTCAGGATTTACCGGATCAAAGGTGTTTTACCGGTCAAGGTTTGTTATGATGAAAGTAGGAATTCCAATACTAATCGTTTACAGCTTAAGTTCCTAGTCTCCACGCAATGTTTCGTTTTCCATAACTACATACGTCCTACTTATCTTCACCCCACCCATAAAGAGAACGGATACAAGAGAATGAATTGCGTGACGGAGATGAAAGAAGTGTTGGGTTGGGACTCTCTTGAAACAGCTAGGAAAATCAACAGGCGCAGTGCGGTGAACATGATTGTCTCAGGAGACAAGGGCTGTGATGAATTAAATGGAACCTTGGAGAGACCAAATTATATAAGGCAGAAATGACCACCCACATAAAATAAAATTAAGGAAACAAAAAACTAACGCTGCCAAGTACTCATTTTTAAATAGGGGTACATAAAATTGGAACCTGCTGCCTGATGAACTTTTTGAGCCCTTACCCAAAACCTTAAAATCATTTCGAAGTAAATGTTTAGAATATTTCATGCAAAATTAAATTGTTAATTGTAACTTATGTTAATCCATCCTTATTATGTTTTTTTCTTTTTTTTTCTTTCTCTTCATGTAATCAAGTGATCAGATTATTTTATGTGCATGTCTCCTTTCATTGCCATCAGGCATTTGCCTACTTGCAATGTAAATTTGAATAAATAAATAAAGACTATCCTCCTTCCCCACCCACGCTCTCACAAATCCTCCCCCCAACAGCGGCCTTCAGAATGCCCCCCGCCTTTCATTACCAGTTCCAACCACCTACTCTGCCTTCTCCGAATTTCCTCAAGCATTTTCCTCACTTCATCCTCCATACCGAGAACTTCCTCGTTCGACTTCCTTCCCGTCCGTCGTACCTACCTCATTTTCCTCAACACCCACAACTCCTGAAGCATATTCTCATCCTTTTTCCTCAAGAGTCCACGTTTTACATTACCCACTTGACGCACACGTAAAATGAGTGGTGCTTTCACGCAATAGAAAAGAGCAGACGGAATGTGCGATTAGAGCAGACGGGGGGCGCGCGAGTGAAGGAGGAGTCATGCGCCGACTCGGGCGATTCATCAAACCAGCGACAAGTCTCCTCAAAATGTTCGAGGGATATTTATGGAGTGGCGAGGATGAGCACAGCGATGGGGATAGGAGGAGAGGACATGATGTCGGTGGAAGTCAAGAGAGAGAGGCAAGACGCCTCCGACGCAGTTAAGTCGCTGCAGTTATTCGCCGACGGAGCAAGCCGAATGGGCCCTAAAATTCCATAACAACGACAGTAAAATCTTTGATGGGGGGGTAAAACGGGATATCGCGGGATCAGGGTGTATAAGGGGACTGGGAAGGGGGAGGGTTTCAGGGTACACAGATGGGCGTGCGAGAGGCATGCGGCGAGGGATCGTGGAGGAGGAGGAAAGCACCCGGATAACGCCAAAATGAATTACAATTCCGGCTCCGGGGGAAAGTTATTCCCCGTTCGGCAGTGGGGAGAAGGATGGATGCCGCCACGAACACTGCTATTTCCATTTCATTCCGCGAGCGGCAAAAGACGCGCGATTAAAATTCCTCGACTACCAACGACACGGGAACGAGGAGAGGTTATACGGCCCAAGGGGGGGTGTGTAAACGCACATTCCACATGGGGTGCGAACGTTCCTGTCGTGCTTGGTGCGTCACAACTGAAGAGTCGTAAGCGTCGTCGAAGTCGTGATATCCCAAGTGTCCTTTTAATTGCATCAAAAGATTGATCGCGCGCTCGAATCCCTGAATTAAATCTGGAAATCAAAATGATCCTCCACATACAGAGCATAATTTTCTGATAACTTCAAAAAAGATTTACATATCTCGAAGTAAATTCCATCACTCAGTCCACTACATAAACCCTTCAGTGCTTGGCTATAATTCCAATAAATTAAATTCATTACCTCAGGCATGAGTGCCTTAGGCATATCTTTATGAAATTTCCTTAAAAAATTAAATGAAAGAAAAACATTGTTTTTTAAATAAATTTCATGTAGAGCAACCACGTATTCAGATAATATAATTTATTAAACATAAAATATGAATAAATTTTTATGGAATAACATCGGTTTTGTTTCCCCTATTAATAAACGTATATTCCCCTAAACACGTATATTTAACTAGAATTTTCTCTGTTTACATAGACATCATGGCTACGTTCGACGCTATTTCACGTGAAATATATCTCACTAACTTAAAAGAGTTCGAGGACTATATATTTTACATTTCCTCAAAGGTACAATCATTAAATAACCTTTAAGGGAGGAAATTTTATCGATAACTCAACCGCCAGTTTGTTAACTACACGTCGGTATCAATTTACGTGAATTGCAAAGCGGCCGGAACCATGTTGCCTCTACTAGTTTTCGATGTCTAACGGTTCGGAGATCATTGTGTACAGACGTTGGACATCTGTGAGTGCTTACGTCACAAATACGCAACGATAGAGGAAACCATGAATAATTTAATGTTTTTTTTACGAAAAAAATATACTTTGATACATTGAAATACTTTGGGTTCCAGGGGATGAGTGAAAACGCCGCCGACCACATAATTCGGTCAGCTTGAGACTGATGACAATTGCCACGCATTCGGCGCGCGGCTTTTCCGACCCGATCCCGGACGAAAGCGAGCGCGGTCACATGACTCCCGGAAACAAGATCCCCTTGGATGTCGGCCAAATCACGTGCGCGGGCCACGTGAGCGCTCCAGCCAATCCACTTCCTTCTCCCTACAATTCTATCACGCCCACCGACTGAGCAAGAAACGACGGTCGAGCTGCTTAACCCAACGACCTCGACTTCATTGTACCCTTTACTTTTACTCCTAGTATTAATACAACATATATCCATAATATGTGGTTTACTTGGATTGAGTTTTTCCGTCATAGAAACACCACAAACACGACAAAAACGCTGACGGGTAATGCCTTTTATTGCTGAGAAATAACCGGTAGTCCTGAGTCTCGCAGAAATTCGCGTGATGTGAATATCACAAATTTTAAGGTATTTTCCAATGTAACAATACTGGTAGTTTCTATAACATTTGTAGCATATAGTGTATTGCATCCTGGTGAAAATTCCCACACCTCCTTCAGGTGTCTTGTTGATTACCTACTATGTAAGTGTAGTCATGAATAAATAAAAATAACACGGAATACTCGGAGAGATAGATGGAGACACGTATACATGTTGTCCAAAATAAGATAAAGTCGCGTATTCGCAAAATGCCAATTTATTTCGGAGTGCAAAAAAAACTCACTGCACTCCGGACAAAAATAAAATTTTATAAAAAATTCAATGCTTTTTTCAAACAATTTGAAGTCAATATTACTAAGTTACACGTTGAAAATTTTACTGGAGGGTAGTGTCGCAAAAATAAATAATACGAATTATTTTAAAAGTTGATTCGTATTTTTCTGCAGATCCGCGACCTGTTTTGCTGCGATACATTGGGGATATAAGAGTAAGGTAAATAAATAGGAACCGGAAGGAGTTTTTCGGACAGGCGGAGGAACGCAGTGCGAGTAGGGGGAGGGGGAGGGGAGGGAAAGGAATCTGTGGGGACATTTTCTGACGATTTCATCCATCTCGCCAACCACATTGTCAGCGGCTAATCGTCCGATTAGACATACGAGTGCGTCATAAAACGGGGACGTAAAATTAAAAGCGGGAGGGGGGGGGTCAAACAGTCCCTGTGCCTCCTCTCAGCCCAAACACACACGAATGCATTTCCAGGCCCCCGACCCCTGTGAAGCCATCCCGGTCGCATGCACACTCTCTCACATACAGTGGTGGGAGCATTAATGCCCGCACCACTTCCTCCTACCACCCTCCATGGTCCCCCCCACCACCATATTCCCACGATCCCCCCTCCTCTAACACACACAATCCACAGACCCTCCTCCAAACTCCACCCCCACCAAAGAGCTGTCCTTTTGCCCGTCGCTAACGATTTCTCCGTTTCCATAGCAACGGTATTTGGGCGCTGCTGGCGGAGCGGGGGAGTTTTACCCCTCTTCCTTCCCCAGGAGGCATTGTGCAAAGGGGGAAGGGGGGGGATGGGGGTTGGCGCGTCCTGAGAATGTTATGTATTGGGAGAGGGGAGATGAGGGGGAGGCTGCAGGACTGGTAAACACAAGGACGAAGAGCCTGCTGTCGGCGCAAAAATTATTTACACTCTAGTCGGATTCCGATTGACAATTTACTAGAAAACCCTAAATTAAACCTAGATTAAACCTGAAACTTCAGAGAACTTTTTTTATTCCCTTCGCGATCAACAATCTATACCTAAATACTACCCTGGGAGACACCACAGAGATCTGCGGCAGGGAGTGTTAGGACACGAGGCATGTGAGCAGAGGAATTCGAATCAAGGCGAATGATTTTTCCTCTAATGTAATGTAAGAGAAACAATTGCACTTTTCCACAAAATGGTTTATTGCGTACAACGCGTTTCGGCTCACAGAGCCATCATCAGGTACAAGACCTTCTTGACCAAGACCAGTCTTGTACCTGATGATGGCTCTGTGAGCCGAAACGCGTTGTACGCAATGAACCATTTTGTGGAAAAGTGCAATTGTTTCTCTTACATTATGAAGAACTTCCACGATATCTCGCCTGAATCTGTTGGATTTTTCCTCTGTGGAATACCGCACTAATGTGCACTTGCGGGTGACTCCGTATAAGGTTATACCGTGGCTAGTCCCGGTATCCTCAAAATTCGTCAGTTTTTATCGAATTAAATCGAAGCAATTGCGAAACACATTGATTAGCATGAATTAACACAAAATGAAAGACACTGAAGTTTGAAAAATCACGCTTTCATGTAGGTCTACTTGTTAATTTTTTATAGGAATCGAAAGTCAAGTCCACACAATTATTTCTCCGACTGCAGTGGAAGGAATAGTACGTAGAGATGTACAGGGTAAGTAAAAATGGGGGGGGGTCTTTCTACACTTACATTGTACCCCGCAAGTTTCCTCACGGGAGAGTGTGATTTGGGGGATGGTGAAATTTGAAAAACAATTACACAGTACAAAATTAATTTTCAAGTAGTTGAAGCAGATTCCACGAATTCAGGGATTACTTCACACCGACATGCCCAGCACTCTAAGCCACAGTTGTTATAGAAACTATGGGTGCATTTCTAAACTAAATAAATGCATAGAGATACTAGAGAAAGTTCTAATTTTCAATACTCGCACGATACATTTAAAAGTTTAATGGAACTTCTCTCTTTCATCCATCAATATTAGCGGGAATTTTCACTGACATGCACCTTTTCTATGTCAAAAATGTTATAGACATTATGAGTATTAATGCATTTCGCTACTACCTAAATGCACATAGATAATGGATAACCTTCAGTACTCGCACGATACACTTGAATGTTTAATGGAACTTCTCTTTTTCATCCATCAATTTCAGGGTGAATTTTCAGCAAAATGCCCTATGCCACAGATTTTGTAGAAACTATGAGTATTCATGCATTTCGCTACTACATAAATGCACAGAGATACTAGAGAATGTTATTATCTACAGTACTTGCACGATACACTTAAAAGTTGAATAGAAATTCTGCGTGTCCTAAGTTATACAGGATAGATGCGAGGAGAGCCTGTGGGACCGGTAAACACAATGGGGAAGAGCCGCCGGGGAAGGAATGGGACGCAGGAACATAGTAGGCATGGATAGGAAAAGGAAAGGGGGGTTTGATCCGGCCCGTCCCCCCAAAAACCATCGCACCCTTATTTTCCACTGCTCCCTCCGCCTTTGGATACAGATCCTCACCCTACTCCCGGAGAGACGACATGCCTCCTTCTCCCACTGGAGCTGCCGTATCTTTTGCCCGCCGCCCCCCGCAGCGGTAAGTGCTGCCGTCCCGCGGCGGGGGCCCGATGCTAGCAGCGACCCACTTCGGTTGCCTTCCAAGGGCCTCAACGCTGAGCAATGCTCTTATGCGATGCCTCAAACCCCTCGGACTATAGGTTGACTATCCACGAGCGCGCCCGAATGCCTGGTGCCGCTAGGCTCACAAAGAAGTTCCAAAATCAACAATAGCAATTGTCAATATTGCTTATTCGATAATCTGTCAGTGATGCCTGTGACTTTCCGGCCAGCTAGGAAGTTCGAATTCACCAGGAATACAGGTCGTTACCCAAAAACCACAGGAACAATATAAAAAAAACTACGAAAAATTCAAAAGGAATATTTTTAACTTGGAATTTTTATTAAATTTTACTACTATAAGAAAAACACTGAATCCGCTGTAGAGTTTTCTTTTTAGGCATTTTTAAAACTACTTGCACGCCATGTATGTATATGTATAAGGCAGAAAAATCCCACAATTGGATGGCTGAAAGAATGAAGTTACTGATTCTTGAATTTGATTTTCCTTTACGCTTCGTTTCTTCCTAAAAATTGGGGTTTGAATCCAGAACAGTCCATTTTTTCAATTTCAATCATCCATTTCTTTTTAAATTTTTAGATGGACCATTTTAACAAATTTTGAGTTTCTAGGTAGCCGAAGTATAACCTTGACATGAGAGTTCATACGTGTGGCCCATCGAAGTTCGGTTAATTGGTTAGCAAGAGAATAACAGAGAGCTGGGATATTTTTCTCCCTACATCTCCAAAGTGTGGTTAATGACTCATCCACGGTATATGAATACCTCATATCGCATCGAAAGGAAATTCTTGTAATCCTATTCAACAATTTAAGCTTTACTTCTTCTTCCCATCGGATTGCAGCGGACACCCAGTGCTACAGTTTGAAAATCATCATACACATCAAACCTAATCGACACAATTTTAAAATCAAGTTAAAAAAGAAAATAATTGTATTTCCTTTCTTTACGTATTAAAACATAAAATTAATTTTTTTCCTTTCGGTTTCTGCAGAGTAAAATAATTTATACTCCTATCGAAATCTATTTCGTTTGTTCATTAATACTCTACAGATAATATAGAAACATTCCTCGATCGTTATTTGATATTAATTATAAAACTTAACTCTAGGGATTATTGATGGTTTTGCTCTTCCAACTACTGATAACGACAACAATCATTGCGATTGCACAATTAATGTGGTACGCAGTCACGCGCACAGGTGCGAAGATATACACTAAAGACGGTGAAATTCGCAATGAAAAAATCATTTGCCTTGACCGAGATTCGAACCCGAATCTCTCAACTGCCGGGCTAACACACCTGGCAGGCAATTGGAAGATTCAGGTTCGAATTCCGGTCAAATGATTTTTTTCATGGCGAATTTCACCGTCTGAAGTCAAATGATTTTTTTAATGGCGAATTTCACCGTCTTTGGCGTATACTGATAAAGAGTTTAAGGATGCCAAAAATCCGCCCTTAAAGAAGGGCTTCTCGGTATGCCCTACGCCCCAGCTACGCCACTCCGGCAACCCTCTCCTAGCGTCTATTAAGTCGTGAGGATTAAGTTGACATATCAATTCTGTGAGAGATGATTGCGGCAGAAACTTTTTCTGAATATCATTGTGCATCAAGAAAATTTCAAATTAAAAACTTCCGTTTCCGACGAGCCTTTGCGAATTTTTTTCACTGCAAGCTTTGGGGATGAGAGCGACCACGCACGAGGACGCGTAGGAAGGAGACTGACAGCATACTTTTCACGATATCACGCTTCATCGCCATGGGGGCGAGGCGATTTCTCCTTTCCAAACATACGTCAACCTAGTCGTTTCGGGAGTCGACATCCGACAACTTAGAGGAGGCTTCCATTCGGACAAGCTATTCACTCTGGAGTAGATGAATGAATGAGATCGCTGTTCATACGTGCTCGGCTGAGAACAAAACGTATTTTCATTTTACAAATTCGCGATAACAAAGCATGAGCCTTGTGAAAGCTGAATGGTGACTAATGGCGACCTCGTGGAAGAATATACGCGAGAAATGACGAACAGAAGCGAGTGACGAAATGCACGGTTTGAGGAAGCAGGTGCACTCTCCAACAATTGCCAACATTTGGACGTTATTAAGTTGGGCTCACATAAATGACAACGTTATCGCAATGGCAACAGAGGTCAGCCAAGCAAAAACGAGAGCACTATGCCGGCCGCGACGCAAGTAACGTCGCCAAATTTCACCCTTGCTTTGAAATTTGCAAGATGAATTATCTTGTCTGATTTTCAACATTGGAATATAAGGATTGTTGGGCAAATGTGAAGGCGATCACGGCACCTTTTCGGATTTAATTGACAAATGCGCAATTTTGGAGCAGAACCTGAGTTAATTTAATTTATTTTAAAAAAAGTTGAGTTAAATTAATTACGGGTAAATAATATCTACAGAAAATTAACCTCATCCAGTTCAACTGAGTCCATACAAGAATTAACATTAAAATAAGTTTTTCATATAGATTTATATTATATTCAAGCGCAAATATAACAAAGCTAGGTCCAAAGTCCTCAACAGGGTGGGGCTTGAGTAAACTCCAGGTTGTCCGAGCTTAGGGGCGCTACTGCCTAATATTTCCATTTTTTAATGCAAATGCAACGTAATCCTCGAAAAAATATTAATGGATTATCAATTAGCATTCATAATAATTTAACATTTACTGTAAAATCTAATTACTCCATCTAACGTTAGAACCAGAACTAGAATAACGGTTTCCTCTTACATCTCTGATTCTAGGGCAACCTGAGGCTAGCTCACCGGCTGACCAGATTCTAATGGGGGTAGAATGCCGCCGGAATTATTATCACGATGCCACGGAGCGGATTTTTTAGAAATGAATCCGGCATAATGACTATCTCATATGGGTAACGCTCACATGCACGCTAATCCACCTCTCGCATCACCGTGGAAAATTCCGGAAAGTTCTTGCTTCGTGAGCATTTAAGCGCCCATTCCTTAGGCACATATTTCCCCACTTCCTGACTCCGTCAAGTTATACGCACACATGACGGATAAAACTGCGCCACCTAAGTACAGCGAGATTACCATTAACCTCATCGTCATAACAGTAAATGAGTGTGGTAGTACGCGAATGCACTTCGGATTTCCACATCGGTTTACCGTTGCGTTGAACGGGGAAGGGTGATGGCATAGCGGGATCAGAAATACTATGCTAAGAGCACGACAACCACAGGGTCAGTGAAGAAAATCTATTTTTTAGCCCTTGATATTGCCAAGTGCGCCAAATTCGGCTCAATTTACTGACTCAAATATTACTTCCCAATGAACAGAATGAAAAAAATATGAAAAAAATTAAAATACTTAAAACCGTTTTTGTTTTTACTAACAAAAATTAAAGCTTAAGAATATTTTGTGATTTTGTTTTTTTTACTGTACCACATCCATTCGCTGGTTTGGCCTCGTTGAGAGAATAGATGGGAGTAAAGTAACGAAGCAGATAATTAGTAAATGATGTTCTATGATAAACGAGTAAATGGCGTGAGAGGAAGGAGTATACCGCGAAAATCATGGGTGAAGGTGGTGGAATTGTGAACAGGTGGAAAATTATTAGGACCCTTATGAACCAGAGGGTTATGAGTATAACTAATGCATAATATGTATGCTAGGATAGGGAAGTAAAGAAGGAATTATTAAAACAGAGTCAATGTACAGGGCTTACACCGGGAATTAAGCTTGACTCTGCCTACTCCGACAGGAAACGGTGTGATGGGTATGCATTTAATGTATGCATGGGTATGCATGTAATGTTTTTACTGTAATCTCCATAATTTACCGATAAGGAGGAAATCTATTTCCAACAATAAAATTTTTTGTCCATAAATGGTGAATGAGTCTTAATTATTTAATGATGCTTGTCACAGACAACAATGCGGAGGGCACAAGAAAAAAGCACAAAATTAATCACCTACACTGATTAATAACAAAGACACAAAAATGCCATGAATGTCACCCAAAAAGAACCTTTGACATTCGACAAGAACAATTCACGCTCGCCCTTTTAACATCATTTGACCCATATGTATGAATGATGAATTATGAGCCACATGGTAACAAAAGATTGGAAATTAATAAATTGGGTTCATATAGGATATTAAGAAACTACCAAGAAATTAATCGCACATGCAGGGAAACTCAAAAGGGTCGAAAACAAACGAGCGACTCCAAGACATTAAATAAAATGCGTATTATACACAAAATAAACTTTGACCCCTGCGTTTCCGAAAAATTTTAATACAAGAGGCCCGGATCAGAATGAATGGGTCACATTCATTCACAGAGCGCAGCTGAGAGCTTTTTCAGCGATCGCAACTTACTTTTTTCTTTTACTTTTTCGCCGAGGTTCTTGTTCCCTGAGCGGCTCAGTCATTCCGGGGAAACGCCTTAATCGAAACTGCCGCTTCTTCAGACACCCGCCCTTCCGTCGCAAGGGGTAAGGAACTCCAACCACACAACTCCCTAATCCAATATCGCCATTTTGGAGTTCGGGTAACACCTTCCAGACATTTTTACATCAGTCATTTCATTGTGCACTCTGTTGAACTTCACGTCGTGGAAAGGAGAAAAATGCTTAGATGATTGCGAGGATGCACGGGCGCCTACGCAATGAATAACGTCAACTCTAATTTGGTGAACTCATCCATGTTATTTCGAGGCCACAGATGTCTCCTACACCATAAATAAGATGTGTTTTGTGCGACCATTCCGGGGAGGAAATGCTACCGAAATTGCCCATTCACGAACACCGTCTACACATATGAACTCAAGCAATAAATGGCATGCTTTGCGCGACGGGAACATGCATAATTATTTCAAACTATTTTAATGTGAATTTAATATTCTTAAATATACCTACAGGACATATAATGATCAAAACAACGTTGTTTACTAAAGATATTTCTTATTAAAAATTAACCGCGTTTAGTGGCGTCAAAACGTTAAGTCATCGAGGATTCAGAAGATGACATCACAGAACAGTATCCCTTCACCAAAGTCAACGCATTCTCACCTTTAAATAGTCTGGTTTATCCTAATTCTACATATATAAACATTACGTTTTTTATTTTATATATTTTTACAACTATTTGGAAAACGTGAGTTTTACAAGTTTTTATGCACTTCTAAAAGGCAAAGACATGTCTGTGTTACGCATACATATAGAGTTTGAAAATTTTCTGTGATATGCACAACTAAAATATTATGAATAAATTTTATGCAAATTCCCCACTGTCCCACGGATTAATTGCTCCAAATAGTTGCCTGTTCACAATCACCGTGTAACACTGTTTGCATTCGTTCACACAATGTTACACGGACTTAGCGTAATGATGGCGCTTTAAAATGCGCAGCAAAATGCCACGCGCAGAACTGCATTCACTGCTCGAGTAGAGAGCACGTTTTCCTGCCGATTGACTGAAATGAGAGGGCTGAGGGGGGCTGATGACGAGTGGATTATGGGAGGGGAGTAAGCGTTTGCCGCTGCGGTGGGGATTGGATCGTAAAAATGTTATTACGCACCGAAGGGAAGGGCGGGCATCGCCATTTGATTGTTTCTACCACCACTCCCCCAACCCAATCTTAAACGCGCCGCCAGATCCACGAAAGGCCGGGCGTGGACGCGATGGTCCCGCGTCCCGGGTGGTGGTGGTGACGACGTGATTCATGGCACTTGCGAAGCCGCTAGGACGACCAAAAATCGGATATATGGACCCCCCTCAGCAAAATAAGTAGTTCCCGCGACGCTACCGTGGGTGGTAATTACGTTAAACGTCTTCTGGTGAGAAGGGGATGAGGACGAATTGAAATGAGTAAAAGTAAGCAGACGCCCATTGCTTGGACACTTGTAGAAGGCGCTGACTCGCCTGTCGCTTTGAGTTTCAGTCGCTCCTGAAATTATCTGAAAATTTCTGTGGAATACATTCTGAGCTCCTATACGTTCAGAAACTAATGCTCTTTCATACAGTAACCTCTTTTTTGAAAGCTTTCCCTTTTTACTTTTTGGATACACACAGCTGAACTTGTATTACTCGAACTTCGAAGTCCAGTTTTCGATGATTCGAAAGAAACTCCATTGTTGTTCTTAGCATTTTACGCGAGAAACTTTTCCATAACTCTAATTTTTTCAGTTCGAAGCATTTTTCGGTTCCAGAGGTACTTCAATTAATCCAAACTCGACTTTACATATTTAGGCATTTTCCCTGACATATACAATTTCACAATCTTTTACAATTAAAATCAGCGAAACAGCTTATTTTCTCTTTGCTTGAGCATCCAAGCCTGTTGCCGGGGACAACTGCCTTCATCTGTCTTTCCTTTTTGAACATTTTCTATCATCTCGAGCTTAATAGAAGGACTTTAAAAGGATTTGCGAGCAAATTTTACGTAAATATGCAATAACTTCTGAATTTATGCCCCAAAATGAAAAATGAAGCTAAGAACTTCCAAGTGCTTAATCTCATTACTTTTCTTTAAAAACCGTAATGAAGACCACTTCACCTGTGGCTACTCTCCGGGCTACAACCCGCACACTGCACTCACCTGTTCGTACTTCTCCAGCTCCTGGTGGTATATCTGTCTGATCTGCGCCAGCTTGGCCCGGTAATCGGAGTGCTCGATGGCGTTATCCGGCTGTCCAGTGCCGCCGAGTGAGCCGGTGCCCCCGTTGCTGCCCCCGGAGGCGGCCGCGGAGGCCGAGGCGGCCGCACCCGCGCCTCCGCCCTTCTCGGGCCCCGCCACGCCCTCGGCGATCAGCATGTTGTCCAGCCGCATGAGCTGCGGGTCGGGTGGCTCCTCCTCCTGCGTGTTCCTCAGGCTCAGGACTGCAATGGGAAAGGGAGGCGAATGAACGAGAGTGACACTTAGGGCTACTTGATTCCACCGACAGAGAGACAAGTCAACACTCGCAGTTATTCGCAGAGAGCGCTTCCCAAAATCCAACCGACAATTTTAATATCTAAGACTTTCCCGGTGAATCTGATGTATAGTCTTCTCAGGTATTCAAACAGGTAATAGGCATCATATCTGCCAACTTTCAGAAGCTCTGATGATGACGAACAAGTCGATCATCGAAACGTTGGCAGATTTGATGCCTATTTACTTTGCAGAACTTTACTTTGCACTTTTACTTACTTTACGATGCAGAAGACTTTATACCATTTTAATATCATTCATAAAGTTGGGTAAATTGCCCAAAAAATGAAAATGGGGCAGATTGGAATTACTTCAGCATAAAAGTAATCAATTGCAAGTAAAAATTAGTTTTTAAAAGTAATCAATTGAAACTACAAGTAGATTACGATTACTGGTGAATTCTTCTCGGGCTTCCCACCGGGTTAGGTTCTCCATGTTGGCCGACGTTTCGACAGGAGATTTTCCCTTCATCTTCAAGGCTGTGGATGCCATGCGAGAGAATGGATCATCCACACCCTCGAAGATGACAGTAAAATCTTCTGTCGAAACGTCGGCGAGCATGGAGAACCTAACCCGGTGGGAAGCCCGATTAGAATTCATCATTATCATTCGCCGGGAAAGCCTGAAATCTTACATAAGATTACGATTACTTTAAATGTAATCGCTAACTCTGGGATTACCACAACATTGATTTAAACGAGCATCAGGTTCAAAATAAAACACAGCGTTGCGGAATAATATTGCGCGAAAAATGTTTCTGGTGGAGTTCCGGTTTAAGAATGTACTGAGGGTGATAAAGGGGGTGATGGTCGAAACAAGTAGTCGATATGAACGATTGTGAACAAATTCCATTGTAGTAGATAACAAACAAAAACTGGAGTAATCGACATTATCACTGACCGATTATGCGTGGATTACAAATTATCCCGAGAGTAACGATTACACAAATTTGCAGATGACTTTGGGAGTAGATTACTAAATTACAATTTCAATAAAGCAACTGTCACAAGTAAAAGTAAGTCAAATGTAATCGCCATCGGTAATCGGATTACTTTTAATCGATACCTCCCATCACTGAGCACAGCAACAAAAATTACGAAGCTATAACAACCAAGTTGAACTCGAATTCGAATATTTCCAACTGTACAGAAATTTGAATTTTAGAAGGTTCTGCAACTAACGTCAAATTGCTGCTTCTCATGAATCTGCGTCGTTTCGCATATACTACCTGATGAGTTTACTGGATTCCTTCTGCCTATGATTGTGACTTCGCGACGACTGCTACTCCAGCCATACTCCTAGATTCTTTAGGTCTGAAGTGAAGACTGTTTCTCAAGCCATCCGGGTGGCTTCCTCAAGTCTATTCGAAGCCGCAACTAGCTTAACCGGCTGGCGCTTCACTAACGAATTTCCGTTAATCGTTAAGAGTTTAGGAATAGGTATTTTCATGCTTCAATTTTGGATTAGTCAGAATTATGTAACGAAACATTATGATGATATTATTATCTTTCACCGAAAGATGCTATGAATCGCAGACAAAATTATGAAGCAATACTACCAGACTCCTGCGAGAACTTAATTAAAGCACATTTTCATTTTTAAACAAAAAGAAAAAAAGAAACCATGACCCGGTGGTAAGAACGGAAACACAAAAAAATCCAATAAAAAATGCCAAAGGATTCACGGAGACTTTAACGCACGATTTACTGACATGAGAGAGACAGATACCTTACCATGGCTTTATAAGTTGGAGACTGATATAGCTAGCAAACTGTCATAGTGGGACTTTTCCATATTAACATAAAAAGGAGAAATTTTTCCAAAAGATAAGATGTAAAACGAATAGTTATTATGCCTCATATCATTCTCAAGAAGTTAAGCCTGAATATCAAATAGCTGGGATCGTATGCAGATTGTTGACACATTTGCTTCACTATTTGATTGAGACAAGCCGTGATGAACATTATCTAGTGGGAATCTGCCTTTTTCGTCAAACAGTAGAAGAGATTGGTCATCATGCATAAAGAATGCAGACAGTTGCTGATGAGAATTAATTATAATCTTGAGTCCGAAAAAATCACGCGTTGTTACAGCTAATCACGCTAATAAATATTTCGGGTAAATCACTTATTTCCGCGCTAAAAAGCTTTTCACTGCTCAGTTGAAACCTAACACGATATTATTAAAAAAAACGCTACGGTAGCGCATCAATCGTATCAGGTGAGCCGGTATAGTAATTACCCAGTCATCAACGTATTGCCCCCCAAGGACTTCACGACGGCTATCTCGTACGTGACCACCGATCACAACACCAGCTCTATCCCTTATGCCCTGCAATCCAGTGCCCGGAACGCCCCCCTCTGCAGTCCTCCACGTTCCCGCTGAAACCATCCCTTCCCCTGTCAGAGAGAGAATCCACACGGAAGACAAATGACGACCAAAATGCGATAGGACGAGAGGGGGGCGTCGGCCCGGCGAAAAGATGAAGCGTATTCCCCAGCGGCCGACGATCCGCCATTGTTTTCCCGTCATTCATTCGGCGTGCGCCCGCCACGTGGAAGCGATAGGCACGCCATCACTCGGAAGCCACAGGAGGACATGAATCACGGCCCCGACAAGCTTTCGACACGTCGACCTGCCATGTCTCAGCGGAGCCTGTGCTTAGTTCGGATTTCCAAAGCAAAAAAAATTCGATTCGTTCCCAGTGCCCTTCTCTTATTTTATGAACACTGCGCCCGCCACTAGAATTGAGGCTGTACTCTTCTTTCCACATCTATGCTTTACCCCTTGAGCCGTTATAGGTAAGTGTACAAGTTGTAGCAGGGATATTAGAACACCTGTCATATTTCGGTGAGGTATGGTGTGGTTCTGTTTCGGTTGCAGATTGAGAGAGGGAAAAGAGGGCCAGGTAAATCTTGGGAAAGAGGCCAACGAGGAAACAAAAAACTAACAAGAGGTTGAATGTTTGTTTGAAATATAACTGCAGCTAATAGAATAAATTTAACGGCATAAAGAATGGTTACCCAATTCCGACAACAATGAATTTATGAGAAATGAAAATGTAACAAAGTAAGTAAGTTAAAACGTTAGTGTAACTTGTAATCGATATTATGAATTGAATTAGGTTTCATCATATCGTGGAACATTTAACATGAAAACATCCGGATTCCTTTCAAGTGGTTCTTGTTTCATGAACCTATATTACCTAAATATCGAGAAATATAACTGAAATGGTGTAGTGAAAAGCCAACATTTCAAGAGCCTCGCGACTTAAATTTTTAGCAGGACAACTCCATAAATGATTACATAGTAGCTTGTGAAAAGCATACTTTAGACCACTGAATTAGGTATAACGACATTTTGACTAAATATTTATCCTAATTGCTCCCCAATGCAAATTCAACGTCAATCGCACAAGTTACTTTAAATATTTGGTATCCCAAATCTTCTCATATGTACTAGAAAACTGGAATATATTCTCCGATTGGACCAGATAATAAACAAATGTCGGCGATCAATAGGCAAACTACTTAAGGTGCCTAGAAGTAATCATGCGTCATTTAGTGTACATTTTAATAATTATTCAAGGAAGTCGAAAAATAATCTTGAACCACATTTTATTTAAGTACATCTGCTTATGCGGTGGAACTCACCATGCATGCAGTTATGTAAATAGTATAAGAATTATATTGTACATTTTTTTCCTTTGATTAATGCATATTATGACTTGAGTTGAGCGCGGTATTCGACATTTGGACGAAAATTACATTTAAATATGTTTTTTTCGAATATTATTTCGGCGTGACACCTTGATATTTGTTTGTAACCATTATTAATACATTAACTGTGTTATTTCGCGTTTGTATATATATGTCATAAGCCATAAGGTTGCGTGATAAAAGAGCACTGAATTTCCAAAAAACCAAATCGGTATTACGCATTTTTTTATTTTATCTATAAATATCACTAATAAGAACACGTGTGCAAAGTGTCACGCAAATCCGTAACTAAAATCGCTCCAGATACCTAAAACTGTATCCATTTTTCACCCCGGAAGGAATTTCAAAAGGACAAAAATTATGAAACCATTCCAGTGTGGACAGGAAATGCTGGAGCGCGACGCTCGGGAGCCAGAAATAGAAACAAGAGAAACAAAACAATGCGCATATACCGCGATCGACGTGGTAGCGTAATGATTATTCGAGGACGGAGGACCACGGTGGGGAGGGGTGACGAGAGGGTTCGTTTGACGAATGGACGAATTTAGAGAAGAGGGGGAGGTACAGGGGTAAGCGTGAGCTGGAAAGCAGGGGGGTAGGGATCAGGGGAGGGAGGTTTGGAAACGTATTGCGGATTGGGGGGAGGAGGGGTATCTCAATGGTGCAGCGGGTTAGGAGGAGGGAAAACGAGTAGGATCGAGGGGTTTAAGTAGGAGGAGGGATGGCGGCTGATACAGGGGGAGGCGAAGGAAAGAAGGGTGGGGGGAGGATACTCGACAGGGGTTTGGGGGGTGCAAGGGTGCGCGGGGGCGGAAAATGCAAGGGTGAGCAGTCCGAATCTAGGAAATTCATTTCCGGCGCTCCCACAGAAAAAGGATGGAGACATGGGGGAAGGGAAGGAAGAGATGGCAGCAAGGGTCCGGGGGACGGAAATGGGATCCTCTTCAAGCAGGGGTGGAGAGGTTTCCTCGAGGACGAAGCCTCCCCCCCCTGCATTGAGGGTCTACGCTATTTACCACGGACGCAAACTTGAATGACATAGTCTAAAGGCAGTTTTACTCGAGGCACTTTATTGCATAATCTGATGTACACACGTTTGGACACGCATTGAAAATTGCGTCAAGTAAAGCGGTGAATTGCTAGAATGCATGCGCAAATGCATAAACGAGGGATGGGAAAATATCCCCTGCTCTAATTCCGAGACTACATTCTCGCATTGCGAAAACAGATGTTACTTCTTGTGTATTGAAGTGCTTCGTGTAAAGCAAGCCTTAAAACAGGCTAAATGCGCTGTAATGCGCAATTAGCCAGTGTAATACGCAATAGCCAGTATAATTCTGAAAGAAGGTTTAAAATTTCATTTTTCCCGCGAATGTGATAAGAGACGATAACAGCTGACGAAGAGACCTTTAACTAGATTTGTCGATAGGTAGTGTAGATAATTAGTTGATTTGCCCTCTAATGCTTGTATCCTTATCTGTACGTAGCACCAACCACGTCTTGCATGTTTCCTGTATAACTCTAGTATCTCTGTGAATTTGAGTAGTTGCAAAATATATTAATACAAATAGTCTCTAACATTGGTAGTATACCTATAGTGTAGTGCATGTTGGTAAAATTTCACCTCCTGACAAGTATTTGCAGGTTTTTGCTTATGCATCAATAGTGGTAGTTCCATTAACTTTACTAGGGTAGAGTGCAGTACATGTTGGTGATAACTCACCCCCATTATTCGTACACGTATCCACCCGATCGATTCAATATCCTTGCGATGTCTTCATTATAGACTCTGTGGACATCGGTGACAACACACACAGATTAAAAAAGGCGAATGCGAAGCGTTGGGGTCCATTTCACTTGAGCAATCTAGCCGCGTTGCGGTATTTCCAGTTTCCGGCGCGCAGAACCGGACCGCAACGCGCGATCGAAAAATCTAATACATTTATGCCATCGGATACGGTCTTAACTGTTATCTTCAGATACATCTCTTAATGTATTCAGATGATCCTCTTATAAAAGACTTTTCACTGGTCTCCGCCTAAAATCCATTCTCATTTGCTAAAGTTTCATCGAAAAACAGCGTTCGTCATTTTGTGACATCATAGCACACAACAGAAATAATCTCTAAAAAAAGGCATAGAAAAGGTTTAACACCTTTCCAAAAGATAATACTGTTTTTTATTCAATAAAATTCCTTCCACAGCCTCACCAGCAACTTAACTTTTCAGTGAAAACTGAAGACACGTTTTTGGGGAAATTTGGTCATTTTTGAGCATCTATCTACGGGACGGATGGGAACCATGAAAATTGGCGTGCCATTTCACATGCAAAAACCATTGAAGAGTGTCTATGCGAAGTTTCAAGGTTGCATACTTAAAAAAAGCTATTTTGGACTTAAGGCCAGCTTTTTACTGATTTCCGCTCACTGCGGTGCCGAGAAAAATCCGTCGACATTTCTATGTTACTAAAAAGTTGAAGGACTCTGCTTCCTTTCGTGACTTTCCAGTTTGCAAAAAAAATAGCTAAGCGGGTCAGACGAGCCAAATGCAATTGTGGTATTGGATCTCTGAAGAATATAGCTCACATCAGAAGAAAATATTGGCCAGGAGAGTTTTACGTTGGAAATAAATTTGCTTCTCTTTGTTTTTTTTTAAAGGATATCTTCTACAGAGTGATGCTCAAACGTAATCGGATGAAATGGAGCACGATGATTCCATACTTATGCGTACTCGGCGTGTCAGTCAGAATAATTGCCGTAGTGTGGTGCGGAATTTGGCACAAGTACTTGCCTTTTTACTCTAAACGAATGAGCCCAACGGTGACGGAACCGAAGTGCTAGAACTAGAAGTTAACTCGAGTGGCATACGACCTCTCGATCGGTTGAAACCCTAATCACACGCTACATCTTTCAGTTTAGATTCTTTAGGAATAATTATTCCAGAAGCAATGAGGCAACGGCAATGCCAAGAAACACAGTTGACACAATTAGCTCAAAAATGTAAAATACCAAACCAGGGAAATAGCGGTTGTCAATGCTCTTCATACTGGGATAGTTCTCCAACGAAACATAGGGAAATTAATAGGCAATGTGAGAACATTTCAACCATAAAACTATAATCCCAATTTAGGTAAAAAAATAAAATGGCCGCATTAATTAGGGTTTGAAGTGAATTTAAGGGTTTTTCAATAATCCCATGATAAGATATGTATTAATTTTGCCGCAAGTCCAATGAATGAGGCATTTCCCCAAGTGGACTTAGAGAAGAATAAAAAGTAAATTTAACACTTATAAGAATATTCCTTTACAGTTCGACGCCTTTCCTCCCGAATGTCAGGTGAAACCTTGAAGCCAATAATGAGTAGCTGATTTAGATTGAGCACCTGCGAAGATTTACAGCGCACAATCGCTTAACGTAAATAATACAAGTACGGATTGGAATGCAGTGTCGAGGAAGCTGGTGTACCGAGAGTAGTCATGGGACGAAGCTATGTGAAATGGTCATATGCCAAACGTATGCATAGACGCTTTCTGCAAAGAATGATTGGAATGCACGAATAAGCACGTAGGAATCGAATCTTTGTATTTTATTTCAGACGCTCCCTTCGGCGAGTCAACTCACGTCAATGCACAATAAAAGGTCCGCACCCAAAAGCCCTTCACAAGGAGATGAATTCTCGACGACATATACAATCAATTTCTTATTACCCCATGTGTCCGGTTACCATGTAGAATTAGAATCACACCATGGCAATGGCCACGCAATACTAATAAACAGGTAGCGTGCACGGACATCGCATCAATTTCACATCCATAAGAAGGACAACTCAAACGAAGACCGAGGATGGTATACAACAAGCAAATTTAGAGGGATGCAAAATTTAAAAAAATCAAAGGAGAAAGCGGTTATGCGAAAGCAGAATGTAATGAAGAGCTGTGGTAAACTAATCCTCGGGTTGATGATGTGAAAATGGAACACAGACCAGACCCAGGTGCCCCACAGTGGGCGGAAATCGAAAAAAGCTGGCCAAAACCCTAATTTTATTGATCCAAAAGTGGCATACTATTATTCTAGTATATCCAGATACCTAATCAAAAAAGCAACTTATTTTATTTCAGTTGCGTTCGTTTTATGAATATTATTCTTCAAAGAGTAACGAAAAAACACGTAAGCTCAAATCTATGTTTTTAGCGAAACATCTCAAGGCTTGTTCTACTGGATCGGGGTTAAACATGAAGACAGTTCTTTTGGAGAATATACAATCATACAAATGTACATCTATTGGATAGTATTGAGCTATACGTCTTGGAAACTTTAACTTTCCGAGTGACCACTTTGTACTATTTAATTATCAACTGTTTTTTTTGCTAAAATTTTAAATGAAGCCGAGATAAACTTATTTATCGCCGCTTATTCCCGCTGAGATATTTGCATCTACAGTTAGACTGAAGTTTCTACTATGCAATGGTAAAGTAAAATCCTGCACATACTTGCACCTTTACCATTTTTCATTCATTACGACATGTCGCAGTAGGGAGCTCCCAGCTCGCGGAGTTCTAATTTCAGGACAACGGATCTGTCGATCGAAGGCTGCCCCTTTCATTTTTCGTTACTGCTCGATTGAGCTGACAAATTTCCAGATTTTTTTCTCAAGAACTTAAAAGTGTATCCTTTGGTCGGGCGTGAATTAAATCAGCGTCAAAATCGTAATTCCATAGGGTTTCTGGCATGTTTCAGTGATGTTTTAAAATATTCCGTTAATTTTCTTAAAAAGTATGATTTTGGTTGTGTCTTCCATTCTTGTTGATTTCGTAATAATGATGACCCATGGAGCCATATAAATTGATATTTTTCTTTTTTGGGAAAGAGATAGATGGAAGAGTTAGGATTAAGAGGTATGGGCCATTGATGGTGCTGAGAATGAAAGTTGAACACAGGAAATAAGCCATATTTAAAAGTAAACCCCTCGAATCACTCGAAAAATAACAAGATCCGTGAAAGCGCAAGAATCACCGTCAGCATATCCAGGGTATGAGAGGCAAACACAACATTTGCACAAAAAAATTATAGCGACGTACTCCTAATCAGTAAATATCACCTTTTTTCTCAAAACTTTCATGTTTTTTCCCTTCAACACGGCACCCCCGACCCAAAATTTCATCGATTTGATTTCGTCCCATCATAAACGCAATGGAATCAATTTTAAATTGCTCACTGAATACCGAATATAATTCCCGCATCCCAAGGTACAGTATTGGGAATGAAATTCAGTTAAAACAACAAGACTAGATCTAATCGAGTTGCACATGATAATCCCATCCAAATGCTTACACGGTCACGATCCACCTGTCACTGACATAATGGTCTCCGGGCGAAAAGAGTTTCCGCAAGCGCTTCCCTTCGTAATGGGCACGCAGAGTCGTCCTATGTCGACTTGGACGCGACGTCTCTGATTGAGCATGGGCACGGCGTATTCATGGCATGGGAGTATACTCCAAATGAAGCCAATCGTCGAATTCGGATGTTACAAACCCTCACGTGACATCCGAGAAGGGATTGGAGCGGCGGAGTGCATCAGTGCATCGGGACCAGATGGTAAGCATATACCCAGCACCCTTACATTACATCAGGATGTTACATCGCGACTGCGTGAGTCCTAACGAAAAAAAAGTCCACATTTTTATTGATGCCGAATAAAATATACCACTTTTTGCTGATAGTGAGCCTCGTGCTGAAAAGCAAAATTCAAATATAATTTTTAATGAATCGTTTTTCCACTCAAGTAGCCAACTGCAGCGCCAGTTCTGTAAGGCGAACATATTTTCACTTCAACTCCGGCAGTAATTTGCAAATAACTCAACGGCTGTGATAGGTTTATGCTTTCACTTAATTACCATTTAATTTCAAAGGAATATTCGCTACTTACACCAGTTTTTCGCAAAAACGTCATTTGATTATGATAGGAAAAAATTCTCTTGCCCTGCTATTCACTTATTTCTGCCTTTAAGCCAATGCAACGTAGTTTTAAATTGTGAAAAAAGTGGAAATGAAGGAATTTCATATTTTTAGGAACGAACTCCCTTATCATAAAATTATTTTGGTTAGTTCCTTATTATAAAATTAAGGCAAGATAACTGTTGTGCACCTGCTGGTGCTGCCCCAGGAGAAGCTGTCGGTGAGGCAAATAAACGCACGCCGGCACCTGGTCGTCGCATTATCGGACATCCACGCATTTCTTTCCTCCACCACGTCCAACTCTCTTTCTCCGAACCCCTCCTCACCTAACTTCGCCTTCACATCCCAAATCCCGCCGGCAGCGAAATCCCACCATAAATCCTGCCATCGCCCATTTCCCCAATCTCGCACTTTACGGGATTGCCGCCAAGCCGGAGCGGCCCGCACCGCCCGGCATGGCAGCATTACCAATTTTTCCAGAATCGACGAAAAACCCGCCAAGTCCTCCTCCTCTCTTTCTTTGCCACCACCCACCCCTTAGGGACCTCACCTCCCGGGACTTCCGATGCCGACCGAAGGGTGAAGAGCATAATCCCGCGAAAGATGGTAACGATTCAAGGCACTTTCCCGAAGTCATAATTAATCAAGTTGGGTGCGAAGCAGGGACGATCCAAAAGAGGACGGACCGCTTTACGGTTTCTTCCTCATAAAAAGGCTGGTGTGGCTATGTCTAAGATGCGATCGTGGGTTTTGCATGAATGCGCCTGCGTTAGCGGGTATTATTCAGCGGCCGACGCGACGAGGTGTGATAAGAGCTGTCGTTTGCAGCGCCCCCTACGTCAACTTCCAACGTTCCACCATTGACATAGTGGTAACGATGCATGGATAATCTGACGCCATTTCTGATGATATTCGTTTTCTTGGATTGCATCCGGGCTTTTCGGCTGATATTTGGAATTTTACTCGAAATTTATGCATACAATCCCATCACGCCGTTCGATTTCGGGGCAGGCAAAGTAAAAAGAGTTTTAATTCTCGCTGATAGGCCAGGAAAGCTGTCTTTGCTTTTATAATTTCCTTATTACTGCCCTATTCTTACATACTAACTTTTCTTCGGTCCCCTCTTACATTGTTTCATACACGCCCTCCTTTTCTTAAGACTCCTAATACTCCTCCTCTTATCAGTCTCTTTCACCGCATTCGCCCATGACTTTTTCGGTCTACCACGTCCTCACACACCACTAACTCCGTTCACATGTACCTGTTTCGTTATTCGACATTCATTTTTAAATTTAATTTTTCACCATTAAATAATTAGCTGATTGAAAATTTTTTGGCCTTACTTTATCGATCTGGGCGATATCTTTCGTTTGTCATCAAAATCAGTGCGCTAGCACACCAGTGACGCTAGATGTAACGCGCGTAATATTTCACTCTATCTCAAAATGGCCGACCGTCGTCATGGGCCCTCATCCAGAACTCGAGCATGCGCTACACCAACTAAAGGTCATGTGCGCATCGTAGTGGTACACCCATTTGAACCAAACCACATTTATTTAAATCGTATCATCGTCGTTTCAGTCTGGTTTTCAATTGTCAGTCTAATTGTAACACGTATTTACGTCAAAAAGATCCGAGTGGTCCTAGCACATGGTAATGTGATACTGCGCGTTCGATATTGAATTTAAACCATTTCTTGCAGTCTTGAACACAGTTTGGTCGGTGAGGGTAGGGCTGACAAAGTAATAAGTACCACCGACGAGTGAAATGCACACACCAGGGTAGGGGCGACCAGTTTCTGTCCCTGTTCCGCCAATGATGTCCCCGTGTGAAACAATTGTGAGTAAAATCACATATAATTGGTTTTAACGGACGTGCCCAAAGGCTTCATCAGTAATTTGAACCCGCGTCCTCGAGTCAGTAGTCCAATTAATATTTACTTCTTGAAAAGTATATACTACAGCACACAAATACGATATTTACATCTGATATGAAAATCATTGTAATTTTACTCAAGTTTATGGAAAGAAAGACAATATTTGCTGAAAAAAATACTGTCATTAGAAACGCAAATGGACATTAATGCCCCCAAAATATCCAAAATATTCCTCCCTCGTAAGAAAATGTTGTTTATATCTGTCAAGTTCTGGTGGTTCTGCCCCTGAGAAATCTGATGACAAGCCATTGGCATATCGGGATCTCAAGGGCATACGGACCACCAGAATCGTCAGAGAGAAAAAAAAATTGCTCCTTCCCTCCGCCAATAAAAGCTAGAATGCGATCCTAAGTAATAATTGTAATGTATTTTCTTACTCCAACAGAATTAATCCCTTTATAAGTGCAAAGGAAACTTATAATAAAATTTGAAACATGTGTTTCCATGATGGATTCGATTCCTTCAGTGACTTACACGAAGGACTGGAAGTAATAATAATAAATTTATTCCACAACATCATATACATTTTACAGTGACATTGACCCTTAACATTGGGAATATAGGTACCCCTATGAAGAAACTCCGTTTTGGGGTTACCGACTCGTATTTACTTAACAAAAAATATATTGAATGTGTTGCAACATAAGTAATAATAATAAATTTGTATTAACGCTGGTATAGTTACATACTGAACAAAGATAATTACCACTGCTGTGAGATCCATCATTTCATACAATTTTAAAAATAAAATTGAAATATCATCAATAGAAAATAACCATTTTTTCACACTTCTACAAAATTTACATTCATTTTTTATATTAGCAATAGGTTCCAGTATTGCACAAACTATTTTAGGCCCTAGGAATACAGTTCCGCAGATATTTGCGCTTACCTGGCAATATCCTCAACTTTAATGGCTAGGAATATAGCGTTATTCGCGGACGCAGGATTATAGAGCCACGAATATTTTTTTTAACAGACCAAACCACGTAAATAAGTATCCGGGGACAAACTTATTAAACTACAAATCGTAGAAATTGCAGTATTCCTCCCAACCAACCGTGCAGCGGTAAGGAATATCTCGAGTGCAATTTCAGAGGAGTAGAAATATACGTGAGCGATGCACGAGGCAATGCACGGGGAAGGTTGGCAACTTCGCCACATATAACCCCCAAACATCTTTTTCTCTTTTTCATAAAGACCGCGAACGTCCGGCAGCAGGAAACAAAAGGCGAGCGTATTTCACGAACCTTTGCGCAACCTACATCCAAAAGAGAGGGGGAGAACAAGAGAGGGAAAGAAAGAGAGAGGGAATATACTGGACGGTCAGAGGACTAAAGCACCAAAATTCCAGATTTTTTTCTCTCTCAGAGAAAATCCTCCTCCCCCTAGCTCCCTCCTGACTCTTTCAAAAAGCAGAGCGGTTTATGCATCTCGTAAATCGCGAAACGAATCCGTTTATTTGCGAGATGGCCTGGTGGAAGTTTTTTTTTACCCCTTTCGATGGGGAGACTTGGGCAATTCCGGGGACGGGGATGGTAATGGGAGGGGGGAGAAGAAGAGGAGAAGGAAGGGGAGCCGGATGGAGATCTGAAGGGATGCTGAGACGTGACCACATCGATATCCCCGGGAGTATCGCGGAAAGGGCGGAGAAAACGACAAAAAAAACTACCGCGGGAGACCAGTATTCATTTATTCAGACCAAGTATTCATTTATTACTCCCGATTACTGGCTTTATTAATTCTTTTTTATTTCACTGACTTAATTTAATTATCTGGATGGACAAACAGCCGTATATTCGTAGATTTACGCTACGGACGGACTTATTATTTAATGTAACATATTAGGGAGGTTTTCTTTAGTCATCTTAAGTGACACTCCTCGTTGTCCCAAACGTAACTTTATGGCATTTACCCTACACATTGAAATGAAAACAAAAAATACTGTTAGCAAACGTAACTATTTCAGGCGTTACTTGTTGGAAGTTTTGGATATTCATGATGAAATGATAAAACTTGGTAAACTCCACACTAATTATGATTAATGATTAGTGTGAAGTTCACCAATTTTTATCATTTCATCATGAAAAATATAGTTGTTTCACAATATTTATTATAGATACGACCTAGGTTTCGACAATATTATCAGGTTGATGCTGAGATCCTGTGTCGCAATCTAGTTTGAGTATGTGTACTAAGTTTCATGTGGAAAAATAAGGTTTGGTTTTCATTTCAATATGTCTCTATGCGCAGATTCGAATGGACCAATACATTTGGTACTTGACGCCGTCACGAGTTTAAACTTCAAATATTTATTTATAAATCCGTAACTTAAACTTTTTCGGGTATAAAACTGCCAGATCTATCGCCAGTAATCGCTAAAATGGGTCCATGTGTACTGGTTTAACTGAATCACCATACAAATTTCCTTGGATCAGCCTCACTTGGTCCCACTAAATTGAGAAGATGGTCGACTGTGTTGGGAAAGCAAAGAAATATTCTTAGCAGGATTGAACCAATGAAACATCGAGAAGAATCACATTACAGCGGATAATGAACTGGACTCTTCAGAAACGCGATAGCAATATTAAAACATTGAACAACCGCTGAGAAAAAACGCAATTACCGATGACGCTAATGTAGACCACCAAGACCACATGCTTCGCCGGAGGTTGAGGGTCTCCAAAAACGTCACTCAATAAAATAGTCCCTTGTCTTCAGGCTTTTATTCACGACAGTGGTTTCGACAGTAACTGTCAATATGGAATCAGAGCGGGGTCACGAGCAACGTTTCCTGACGTAACGAAAACGGACGCCGGCATTCTCGAAGTTGGTTGATTGTTACGCAGTGTATATGTTGCTATTACCATGGTACTAATACATAGTGTTACATGTGTTACAGCTAATACATGTGTTAGTACCATGGCTATTACCACGGTCGGACGATGAGCGAATCCTTTTTTTCTCGATACAAATTTACAAAATTTCACTTCCAGGTTATCCATCTGACTTTTTGAATTCACCATGAAACACAATTAGCACACTTGCGGCAATATTTCTCAGAACATTTTGCGGATTATTTATATTTTGATGAATTAAATAAAATACGAACATAAACAGCTACTTCGCAACGGTCCAGAGCCCCGTTTGCGACATAAAACGGAACGCCACCGTCCGTTCCCGTCACGTTAGGAAACTTCAACGTAACATCGCCCTTACGGCGGGATACGATTAACTTTTTCTGACTTGACGGAGACGGACGTTGGCGTACGCGGCGCTAGGTGATTGTTATGTAGTGGAACCTATTACGATGGCCGGGTGACCGTCAACGGGCAATGAGCGAACCTTGTCAAAGTCTAACTTTTCTATCACGCTACAATACTGGCAGCCAATCAGAAAAGAGCTTTTTTTCAATATTTACTGAATTTAATTTTTAAAATTTTCATCTTACTTTTAAACTTGACAATGAAATATAACTTCTTGAAGCATTATTTGTTTGTCAGTCTTGTTATCGGATTATTTACATTTTGTTTTTAAAATATGGAAATAAACAGTCACTTCACAACCGTTTACAACTCCGTCTGCAAAAACGGTTAGCAATTGACATTGATACTCCCGTCAGGCGTGATGCAATCCGCCTTGACGGGAAGACGACAGAAAACTGAACGCCACTGCCCGTTAAGTCTGAAAACGTTCATCGTAATTTCACCCTTACTGTCGAAACCATGGTAGGGAATAAAAGAGAGAGGGAAAGACAAAGTAGTGCTAATTTATTAAGTGAAAGGTGTACGCGTTTCACCAAGTTAAGCACGAAACCTTCGTTATTGGGGATACTATACACTGGAAGCCTACATGGTCACCATAAGAATACTCTGGAGGGACTGAAAACCACGAAAATGTGCAGCGCAGAGCGATAGGTGGACCGTCCCTTCAATGACACCGATCCTTGTGTGGGAGAGGGTTGTTTTTAATGCAAGGGATGGCGCAAAGACCCGCGGCAGGAAGGGAGTGGGTTAAAGGGAGTTCTAGAAGGGGAAGGGATGTGCGATTTATCGGTCATTTTTTTTCCTTTTTTTTCCTCCATCCGACGTTAAAGGGACGCCCATGGATGGGGAGGCAGAACAGAACGTAATGGCCGACTCCGGGCCGAAAATGCGTCGAGTTTGAGGAGTTATTGGGAAGTGGCTGGCTGAGAGATTGCGGCGCCGTCCTGGTTGGGTCCGGAAAAAGGGTGGCGACCATCCACGGTATATCTCCTTCCCTGTATTAAGGGTTCGATCCTCCATTCTCCCCGTGTCGGTCCGTAATTCACAAAAGGGATTAATCCAAAAGGAGGGGAAGGGGGGATAGTCGGACGTGGGCGCGCCCAGACGTGATTTGCGTTCGACTTCCAATATTTCCCGGAATGCCATTCCGGTGTTCGATCGGTCGAAATTCATGAGTGCGAACACTGCATATAACCCTCGCACACGGGGAATAGGGGGAAGGCGGAAGAGGGTGTAAAGAGAAGGGATTGGTGTCAATTATTTTGATGAAAATCATAATTTTAGAATCATGGCCCCAGATTTCGAGAGCCATATCCAGGGGCACCTTGAAAGGTTATGTCTATTTGGTGAGAACCAGTCGGGGAACTGAAATCCTCTTAGGAGAGTGATTGGTCATTTGGGAGAAAACCGAAAACTTTGACCAAGTTGAAGAAGAAACATGAATGATGAATATGAAATGGATAGAGAGAATCACGAATGAATGAGTGTTATAAAAGGCTGCGTTGAAAATATCTATAATGATCCTAAATGAAAATATTTAGGTGATCCAAAATAATACTAGCAATTTTTGTATTGTACAGTCCTGTTCATTAAAAAATTACCACCTTGGAGCCCTGTTCAAAAAAAAGTTACCACCTCGGAGCCGAAAAAGTTCTAAGTCCGCACTTTAGGGAAATGTTGCAACACTGCGCCCCCCCCCCTTTCACTGAGGGGGGGGGCGAGAACGAGAACCCCTCCTCCCCTTAGTCGGGCAAGTAGAAAGGCCGACGGAAGGAAGATTTTGGCCCGCGAAAGGATATTTTGTGAGGGCAGGGGTAGGGTCCGGGCTTCCGTTTGCTTTATGACATGACGGAAAGCCCAACATATCCCCACGGCTCGTTTCGTTCTTTTTAAATACTTATTTCTTACCGACCACGGGATCTCTCCTTCTCTCCCACTCCCAGCAGTATACAATGTCGCCGCCTCATTCCATCCAAATTCCTTCGCAGGTCTCGCTGGGAAGTCCACCCTTTCCGACAAGCTAAGGAGGTGGAAGGGGCTTTCTTTCACTTCTGAGCATTTATTGCCCACCCGGTGTTTAAGTTGGCGAGTGTGCGAATCCAGCACAGCCAGTTGTTAGTCCACGATAGATTTACGCTCGAAATTGAGCAAAACAAGCATTGAAAAACAAATTGGTCGATTTCACCAAACGCATAGGAAGAGTACGAAAATGCATTTTTAAATCCGCACGTCCCTCCTCTTCCTTGCTTTTGTATGAAAAGATTCGCAAAATAAATGTGGAAGTCCAACGACCTACCCGCGAAACTGGGACACGTATCATTTCGTGTCTGCCACAGCTCTTCCCATTGCGGAGTTGGAGGAACGATGATAATTCCACATGCCATTTTGCCATCACTCGGTATTGACATATCGAGTTACAGGGGTCATAATGAACTTAGTGAGGCTAGGTAGTAACATAGTGACAAATGTGAATTCGCTATGCTTCTTTTCCTTTTTCTTACAAAAAATTTACTCCTGTGCAACAAAAAATATACCACCAAAATGATTTTCATTGGCGTATTATTCCGTTTATATTTTTAAAATGTCTCATACGTTGAGACATTCCGCACAAGCTAAAATAAATAATCGAAAGAAGCAGAACTGCTTCGCATCTGATGAACTCTTGATCTTTTCAACATAATAGAATCACTATTCTTTATTTGACAAGGAATTGTTACCATCAAAACCGTAAATACATTAGTTTAATTTATGCATTCGATTCGATACGATTCTGAGCGAGGATAATTTGTAATAATTGTCTTTGCGTGATATAAAAAAGTGGACGATGTATCACTTTCAGCGGGAGTTTCCCGTTCTGTGATGCAGACCTGCGATGGATACTTGTGTCCTGCCTTTTAATGTAATGCAATGGAAAAAGCAAGTAATGAAGTTTCACCAAGCAAATTTTAGGTACTGCATTTATGTTCTTCTTTAGCCTCGCTTGGTGCATAGATAAACCCGGGATGAGTGGAATTTGATGACGCAATTTTCTACACGAATATACAAAATTCCCAACGAGAAATGCCATTCACCTGGATTAGGGTTAAAATCCAGATCACTCGATTCTGCATTATTGTAGCAGACAATGTCAGACTCCACAATTCTTACTTGTATCGAGAGGCAGGAACTCTATCAAAATGATTTTCCTGGTCAACCTTCAAACATCAACCCATACGCTTTTCAGAGTCGGACTAAGTGTTATTTACATCGCATTTGGGAAACGTTGCATTAGCTGCTGGGGTTCGCATTGCACGTTCTTTGCCTTCATCGCTTGTAAACCTGAAAAATCAATTTATCTACAAGTGACTACTATAGAGTAACCGCAATTAAGCAAATGCGTATCAAAACAACCATCTCAGTTGAACCGTAATGAATACGAGTGTTCGTTTTTCTTCTAATATTTGCTCTTTCTGAAAGTAAATTATGAAATAAAGCTAAGAAACTTATTCAGCGAGATTACTTCCAAATAGCATGGTGTCTATATCATGATACAATTATCATGATATAGACAATAATTAATTGAATAGGACCAAAAAAGAACAATCAATGAGGTAGAATTAGAATTTTTTTAATTCTTTACGTTTCCAAACTATACTACGCCAGGTTTATTTCCTTACCATGCTAAACTATTTCAAACCTTTGGAAACATAGTATTTCTATAATACGTTTCGTGATAGTTTCATTTTTTTATTTACAGAGAAAGTATGCATTATATGAAATGCAATTGACCGTATTCATAATCGTTCCGCTGCGATGATTCGGCGTGTTTGAATGCGTTTTTGTTTCATTGCGGTTAATTAATAAGAGTCACTTGTATAGTCATTGTAAAAAAACAATAACGACTATTTGCTACGTTTTTCAAATGCGATGTAAACAACACATAGTCCGACTGTGAAAAGCGCAAGAGTTGATATTTGAAGGGTGTCCTGGGAAATCATTTTGATAAAAGTCTCTCGACACAAGTTCAATAAAAATTATGGAGCATTAGGTTGCAGTGTAATATACGCCGGTGAGACGTAGTGGTGCCAAGCTGTTGTGAACGAGGGATATTTACCCCACTGAAATTCGCAGATATTTCCCTCTTTCTTCCTCACTCATAAGCAAACGGAAGCCTAAAACGACCAGATCGAATGGAAGGGGCGATCAGCATAAACACCACTTCTTCCTTCCTTCGGCCTCCAGCCGAAAAAGAAACCGCAGCCCATTTCAGGTCACTTTTAGAGGGGTACAGCCTTTCCTCAAGCCAGGATGGAGGGGAGGGTTGTTTCGTTTGGAATATTTATTGCCCGCCGGATGGATGGATGGATAGAAAAGAATGGATAGGGTCGTCAGGGTCCTGCCTCTTTGCAAAGATCCTAGATAATTGAGTGAAAGCTGAACTCACTAATTGAGAGGACTGAAGAAGCATTGGAGACTTTAAGGTGAATTCATAAGAGTCACTTGCAGATTCAAGTTAAAAAAACAAAAACGAGAGAAAACATGCGATGCAAACTCCAGTAGCTAATGCCACGTTTTTCAAATGCGATGTAAGCAACACATAGTCCGACTGTCAAAAGCGCAAGGGTTGATAATTGAAGGGTGTCCTGGGTAATCATTTTGATAAGTCTCTGCCTCTCGATACAAGATCATTAGGAATTATGGAGCATTCGGTCATTAGGTCGCAAGGTAATAAAAGCCGGTGAGACGTAGTGGTGCCAAGTTTCGACATTGCATGGCAATAAGATGTGTCTGTCCGGCAACAAGTAAATTTATTCCCCAGTAATTTCTACCTCAATACAAAAACTGAGCGCAGGCATAATTCAATGATTGAGTTGTTCGAAATTGGTGTCCAAAGCATTCGATAAGCATTAAGCTATTTTAATCATTATTTGAAGTAAATAAATTTCCTAAGTGAAAGTTTCATTACTATTCGCAGGGAAAAATATCTAATTAAATATCGAAGACGCGTAATCGCATTATTCCAAACGCGACAAAGGAATAAGAAATGGATATGAAAGAAAAATTAATTGCTTTTTATTGAAACCATTAAGAGGATATTCCTAGCGCATTTATACATCGCCGCAAGAAACATTTTGCCCGTAATTTTCGCGAGAATGGGATGTATTACAATTCGAGCCTGACATCTTCAGCTACAGTACTGCAGAATCAAGGGATCTGGTTTCGAATCCTAGTCCAGACAATTGATTATTCTCATTAGAAATTTGACATATTCGTGAAGTAAATTGCGTCATCAAATTCCACTCATGCCGCGTATATCCATGCACCAGACGAGATTGAAGAAGCACTTAAATGCACTATCTAAAATGTTAAACAAACTCAACAAATAATAATCATAATAGGAATGTAGGCACCACAATGAAATACATATAACGAAAATACGTCAACACTTCAATCATTTTTTACGCTAATAATTTCGCGTAAGAAAAAAGTATTTTAAAAAACGAAACGAGCCGTGGCTTGCTGGGCCGTGTTAGGATTTCCCTCATGTAGCAGTTATCAACTGCGAGAGATCTTTGAGCAACCGAACCAAGCCATTCCCTTTCATTCTCGCCCAGTCATAAAGCAAACGGAAGCCCGGACCCTACCCCTCCCCTCACAAAATATCCTTTCGCGGGCCAAAATCTTCCTTCCGTCGGCCTTTCTACTTGCCCGACTACGGGGAGGAGGGGTTCTCGTTCTCGCCCCCCACCCTCAGTGAAGGGGGGGGGGGCGCAGTGTTGCAACATTTCCCTAAAGTGCGGACTTAGAACTTTTTCGGCTCCGAGGTGGTAACTTTTTTTTGAACAGGGCTCCGAGGTGGTAATTTTTTAATGAACAGGACCTGTATTTGTTCTTAGGTGGCATTCCATAGAACAATAAGCTTATTATTATTAATGATCACTCAGCGTAATAAAAAAATAACTTATTGGACACCTTCTGATCATTTACGAGGCGCGTTTCAAATTTAAGGGCCGTTCTAAATAGCAATTAGCAGCAATGATCAGTTGCGCATGCACATTAGCTCTCAAGTTAAGTATGTTACCACCATAATGCCGTCAGTTCATTGCTGCTCGTTGCATTTAGGTGGCAGTGTTAAAATGAGCGCGACAATGACAAATTCCGTGAGTTGTGAAGTTCTCAACCCAACCCAACCGAAACAATTAAAATATTCGGCTGGGAGATTGTTGTTCATCTACTTTAGGGTGGGATTACGATCGACGTTTTTGACGTAATGGAAACGCACGGTGGCATTTGTGGAGCTTGGTGATTGTAATATAGTGGAACATATTACGATGGTCGGACGTTAACGTCACCGTCAACGGAGGAGGAGAAAACCTTGTCAAAGTGGAACGTTTTCGTCACGCTACGTTACCGGCAGTCAATCAGAGGAGAGCATTATTTCAATGTTTACTAAATTTCATTTCCAGATTGTTCATCTAAATTTTTAACATTAAAATAAACAATTAACCTTCTTGTAGCACCTTTTGTCAGTATTGTTATCGGATTATTTATATTTTGTTTTTCAAATATGAAAGTAAACAGCCACTTCGCAACCTTTTACAACTCCGTTAGCAAAAACACTAAGCAATTGGCGTTGATACTCCTGTCAATCGTAATATACTCCTTCTCGACGGGAAGACGACGGAAAACTGAACGCCACAGCCCGTTAACGTCACGTCAGAAAACATCGATCGTAATCCCGCCCTTAAGGTCCTCATCGCGGGCTCAGATACTACTATATCTTCCTACACCTCAAGAGCCGGTTTGCGTCTCAACGATTCGAGGAAACTTAGAAGTTGAAAACCTCTGGTGCAATTCTGACTGAAATCTCAGGCGGCGGAATTATATACGGAGGGTTTGAAGACGCTTGTTACACGATATCAAAACCGTTTGCAACGAAATGGAGACTACGAAGAAAAATAAAGTGAATATGCATGTACATACTGGGAATCAATAATACCTTTTTTTAATTTTTTCAATTGCTTTCATTATATTGCCGACCTTTATATTGTTAATTTTGACACATGCCTCGTGGAATATGCCTCTGAATTCGTAAGCTAAATTAAGGGTCACCTTAAGGATATGTCTATCTGGTGACAACCTGTTTGAGAGATGATATACTCTTAAGAGGTCAATATCCGTAGATAACAATTTCGATCATTATTCAGAAGATTTTGAGAGAATGGCAAAGCTTATTCCCTTGACCAAAAACAAATAATCGAGATGGAAATCCCCATAAATAACAACTTCATTTTTGGGGAAAAAGAGTCAGCACGTTACAATCGCAGAGACCAAACTCGGAAAGAAAAATCGATCGCTAACCGAGAGACAAATGCAAAGACGAATGAGAGCTGAATCAAGCTGAATGTCAGGATGGCTAAAGCTTTTAAGTCCTATCCATAAAACACAGAGAATCACAAATGAACGAGCGTGTGGCATACACTTCGAAGTTCATAAAAGATAGCAGTACATATCTAAAGAAATTATTGTTCGGTAGAAAGCTTACTCTCTATAGTCCGAACAGTTCGGAAATTACAAACAATGACGCCAGCGGCAAAGAGAAATGTTTGCTGACAAATGCAAATACATAACCGTAAGGAGATTGACTACTGCATGTCAACAAAAAGTTTTACAAACTACCTTAGGGCAGTACAATATTCTCGCTGGCCAGAGTTGGAACGGTGAGTCTCGCCTTTTTCATTCAGTAACTCTAAAATATTGGGCACGAGTATAAGTAAATGAAAAAAAGAGTTTTCCATGGATCCAATAAAATATAATTATCAAATATTAAATTTAAAAAACAATAAAACATGTTAAATATATCTGCGACATAATTTATAAAAATTGAAGCCCCAATTATCCATATGGAAGCACTCGACGACAATTAAGAATAACCTTAGGGCAGTACAATATTCTCGCTGGCCAGAGTTGGAACGGTGATTCTCGCCTTTTTCATTCAGTAACTCTAAAATATTGGGCATTTAAGAAGACGAGTATATGTAAATGAAAAAAAGGTTTTCCATGGATCCAATAAAATGTAATTATCAAATATTAAATTTTAAAAACAATAAAACATATTAAATATATCTGCGACATAATTTCTAAAAATTGAAGCCCCAATTATCCATATGGAAGCACTCGACAACAATTAAGAATAACCTAATTAGAGTGATAGAAAGTCACTTATCCCTTCACAGTAAGCACCATAGATGGAGCATCTTCCCGTGCTTAGTTCCGATTTCATCTTACCTGAAATGAAAGAAAGAGGATCTTAGAAAACATGTATACATTTTTAAACACGCATTTACAACAAAATAAGTGGGATTTATATTCGCAAGTAAAAATTTTATAATTATAGGTGGTATAACGATTTATGTAGGCGTCTCGTCGTTACACCATTATCGTCAACAGCGGTCACGTTTATGCCTCATCTCCGTCTATAAATTCGAAAAAATGAGCTGCGAAACGAAAAATTAACGATGACGGCTACATAACCAGTAAGTGACTAGATCAATTATTGCAGAAATATCACTTATACCATAGTTTTGATAGCAACATTACAAAAAATTAAGCCTGAAGCTAATATTATCACATAAAGGGGCGGCACCAGGACTACTAAACCACTGTAGTTCAATAGGATTTCGGACAGCAGAAGAGAAGAAGATTCTACGTTCCACTTTCATTCGAAATTTCTCCTCCAGCTTAAATGAGAACGTAAATAAAAATATTCCATGGATAATGAATAAGAAAGCAAGTGTGCTCTAATAAGATAGGGACCGAACCCACATAAATCACAAGAACAGTGAATCCAAGGTTCATAGAGTGGTCCATCAGTAATGAGGAATTAAATAATCTCCGTCACGACAAAAAAGTTGGGTCTGGCTATGTCGGGGACACGGCCATGGGTTTTATGAGAATAGTTTAGTGGGTAATATTTAAAGGCCGTCGAGGTGCTAGCAAGAGGAGGTTTGTGGCGCGCGCCGCGAACACCTTCCGACGTTATCCAATTCATCTTACCTGTTCCGCAACTGACATAGAGGTGGCGATAGATGACTAATTACGGGGCCTTTCGTATGAGATGCTTTTCCTCGAATTTCCTCAGGGCTTATGATGAACATGGGCCAACATATGAGATTTTACTTTAAATTTAATTACATAATGTGCATATTTGTAGTCTGTCGCTACCGAATAGCATGCTAAGTCAGTTTTTTTGCATCACTGAGCAGATGTAGACACGATCTTTTGTTTTCCACCAAAATCAGTACGCTATCACATCGGAATCGCGAGGCATTTTGCGGGAAATCATTTTTACCAGCCCAAAATGTTTGCCAGACACATCGTGGGCCCCCACCCGCGCCTCCCGCGTGCTCGGCGCCAACTCACAGTCATACTCGAGTCGTAAATATACACTTGATCGAACGAGACAGCGATTGTTTTCAATCGTGTATTTAGTCACAAAGTTACAGCGTCGAAATGGATCACCCTGCAAACGTTAAATTGCCATTTTCGTGCTGGTATCCCATAATCGGTCTGATTTTAAAGACACATCCACGTCAAAAAATAAAATACATCAGCAATCATTAATGACTTGCTTCACAAAAGCGTAGAAAAGGAAACCGAACACTCATTCTGGAAAATTTTGATAATTCGTCTCGGAGACTGAGAACAAAATAGAATGAAAGAGTAAACGAAAAGGAGTAAGGAACTACAATTCTCCTGAGATAACATTTTGTGGCGAGAGGCAAACATAGGCTGCAGACATAGCGACAAAAAGTGGGGGGTGGAGAAGATCTCTGTGGACTCATAAATGCGAGGATCAATGCGTCAAAAAGGTGTAGGGGAAATTTTCCTCGCAGTCATACACGAATTCGTGCAGTCATCAAAATATCTGCGATATACACATCACAATTGTGGTTAAATATTCATCCGTGCATAGGACTGCGCAACGAAAACGCGCCGTGCAAAAAGACGAAACGAAGAAACGAAAACGACATCATCCAGAGCCAACAACAACCTGCTGAATGAAAGCAAAAGACAAAAGAAACCCGAACTACTTGAACAGTGAGATTACCCGGTGGGGGGGGGGGACGTACGAAGACACAGATAAAACAAAGGAGTTGGGGCGATATTTTCTTCCTGGATAATTATCTGTGCGAGGGGGACTCGCGTCGGCATTTGAAGAGGCACGTGAGGCATCGCGGGAGGGAGGAAAGGGGAGGTGAAAATCACGAGGACGGGAGGGGGGAGGATGAGCGCAAGGGGATACTGGCACGTGCGACCTCCCGCTGTAGACAGTCTCCCTCCTCGAACGCCTCAAACCACGCGCGCTGCGGGCGAGCGAAACACAACACCCCTGCGGGAGGCAGAGGGGATGGAAGCATGCACGAACACAAAGCACTAACGGAGGCATGCACCGGCCCTCCCTCCTGCGGCAGACAATTAGCTCCCGCCCTGAAAATGGCGTGCGAGACAAAAAGAGATGCAAAGGAGAACTCCCGAGACCCACGCCACAAGCCCGGATTCATTTTTTATGCCTCCATTGCATGCATTTTTACTTCCACAATTGAAGAAGCATAAAAGATACTGCGAAAAGAATAGTCCAAGAAAAGAAGGCATTCTACCAGAAGAGGAGTCTGCTGACCTGATACATGGATGGAAGTAAGGAAGCATTTAATTAAAACATATATTCGGAGCATGCTCTTACATGGAAAAGCAGTCTAGACAATAGAAGGTGCAGAGCAAAATATATAGGAAACAATGGATATTTGAGTTGACCGAAGAATGATTACGATCAAATGTACTGAGAGAATCACCAACGAAGAAGCCTAGTGTTGGAGAGAAAAGAAGAAATTGAAAACTCTGAGAAGTTATTGGACATATTTTTCGACACAAAAACCTATTGAGAGCACTACTGGAAGGAGGAATGAATAGCAAGTTGAGAGGAAGACCTAGACTGGAATATATCAGGCAAATTATGAAGTACAACAAAGTAAAGAATTATGTAGGAAGAAAGGAGTTGGCGGAGGGGAGAGTGGAGTGGAGAGCTGCTGCAAATTAATCTTGGGAGTGATCACAACTGATAATGATGACGATGATAAAATTTATTATTAGCGTGATTTAACGGTTAAAGCACATTAAAATCTAAAAGAGTAAAAATCCTTGTAGACTTTTACAGGCTCAGGCCAATTCAGGCATTTCTTCTTACACTACTTCTTTCTGCAGCTCGGCATACGTCCAGGCAGCCCTCATGCGTCCAGTCACCCTGTCCACAAAGCCCTTCTCCGCTTTTCCAACATCCTCCCCTCTATCACGGCTTTCAGCATCCACTCACCCCTCATCAACTTCTCCAACCCCTCCTTATCTCTTCCAACAGCTTCCTCTTCTCACTCCCCATACTAAGCACTTCCTCCTTCGTCCTCCTTTTCGTCCACCGCACTTTCTCCATCCTCCTCCACACCCACACAAATTTCAAACACTAGCAGCCTGTTCTTGTGCTCTTTTCTCCCAGCACACGTGACGCTGCCATGCAACTACTATCCAACAAATACCATCCAAACGCTACCCTCGACATTGATACTTAGCCAGTATTTTCTTCATATCCGTACACAAGGTCCCTACTATTGCTGAACGCTTCTTTTTCAAGCACATTTCTCCTTCGAATGTCGTTCCTACTATGCCCTTTTTCCTCGGCGTATATTTTAAATATTATTTAATTTATTTTTCATTTTTAATTATTTTGCTTAATGTCTATTACTTACAACTATTCTTGGCACATTATTATTCCTTTGTTTTATCTGCATCTGTAATAAGCATACCTAATGTATGCATGCATAGTTTGCAGGAAGGTCGCACTTCTATAGAAAATATAAAAAATTGTACCAGGCTATATTTTGATGAAACGTTTTCCATTTCAATTAAAAAATAACTAGGGTTTCTCCAATTTCGAGAAAAAATAACTAAGTGGTAGGTAAATGATGGTTGCTTCAAAGAGTTTCGTAATTTGGATTACTCCTACTTCGACACTCAACGCTGCTGAAGATACCACACGCAGGCCGCTCGGTATTTTACGAAATATTTCCGAAATAACTTATACTTCCATTATCATACTGACATGGGTAATGTTAAGAATTTTGCTAGGCTCTATTTTGAACCGCTCAATATTTGAATAAAGAAATGCCTCGGACTTTTCTACCCATTAGTGTCCACGTGTCCAGCGATAGAAGAAAGGGGAATTATGGAATAGGGGGGGGGGCGGGTGTAGGGAGTGTGGGGGAGGGAAAAGGAGGAGGTTGGACGCAAGGGCGGGCCACCTGAGAGACTGAGAAAGAGAGAGGGTAAATAAACCGGACGAGTAAAGCCATTTGGGGAATCAAAACTCCACTCACAAAACCCCTTTTATGTACAACCCTCCACATCTCCCAGGGAACACACGAGTGGAGAAGAGGGGGGGAGAAGAAAAAAATCCATCCCGAAACCCATCCTTGCCGTGAAAAGGGGGGTGGGGAAGGGTTTTTGGCCGTGGAAGGGATATGCAGTGTCCTCCTCCATCTCTCCATCCCTCCCCCATTTCCCTTAAAAACCCTTCTCCCCATAACACTCACACATCCACCTCCATCCCTCACCGCGAGGATTTGGGATGTATAAAGGGTCCCCCCCCCCGCGTACCCAATCTCCATGGGAAACCTTGTCTTTTCGCGGAAGGGTGGGTCCAAAGAGAGAGGGAGAGAATGGTGAGGGGGACCGGGGGAGGAAGAGGCAGGGGCGGAGAGGGTGGAACCGAAAAAAAAGCCTCCTCTCTTTTCCTCACGTCCCGCGGGACGAGATATAAATCCAAGCCCGGAGAGGAGCGGGCAGTGGAAGTGGCAGGACCCCACTAAGCCCACAGCTGGCCGGCAGCGGGCGGTATGGCGTCGCTGCTCTCTCCCGCCGCTCCCGCCCACACCTCCCTCTTACTCCTGGCTTATCGTGTTTACCGGCCGGGATTTCCTCTCTTCCCGCCTCTTCCCAGGAATTCTCACGATTTCTCGTTACCGAATCTTGAGAAAACTCGGTCGGGAAAACGGGGAAATCGCTCTTTAAAGTCAAAAATATAAACAAATAAGATCGGGTTTGTAAGTTGGCAACAGAACTGGCATACAGCTTGAATTTCACTGAGGTGGGTACAGTATCTACTAGTTTCCCGTCACGAGGTCCCTGGTTTGAATCCGGGAGGTGGCAGAGATTTTGCAGTTGAATCCCTATCCCTGTTTCTTCAGGGTTATTCAAACCTTTAAATATGCCAAACTCATGAAAAATCTCTCAATATGAAAGACCTGAGCCCTAATATCACGCAAAAAAAAACAATTCCGTAGGCTAAGACTGGACCATAAACCACAGCATCGTAGACCTATAACCGATCAGTATTGCCGGTATTGAACGACATAATATCCACTCATTTCATACCGCTGAATCTCACGGATGCAATAGTGATACTTTCCAACCCCGAACGACACAGGTTCGAATCTCGGCTGCGCCAGTTACTTTACAGAGGAATGATCGCTACATGAGTGCTAAGTAGAGAGAATTTCAAGGGTAGTACTTCATCTGTCGGGTGAGATGGCACTGGGCGCCGTTTATTAATAGTAGGCTAGTGCAACGTCAAGATTTATCCACCCTTTTCTCCTTATCCAAAGTAATCCTTCTTTTATCAATCTTCTCACCTACCTTCAATGGTACAAATAACCTATGTGGTCGGAAGATTCCCCAAATAACCAAAAAAATAACTGAGAACATTTCTCCTTGGACCCAATAATAATGGTAATATTATCTGTTTTAATAAAATCTCAAATATTACAGAAATCATGCCAAATTGGTATTGTTTATCAGAGTGACCCTGTGTGAAAGATGCATTAAGCATTAAGTTCCTGTCACCTTAAGTAACCTCTGTATTCATTTTGCGTCTGCATTTATTAAAATAGCGTCATCTGCACGATTAAGCGCGACCTGGCCACGGGACCCGGTAGCTCCGCCATCAGTACGTGAATTTACAGAAACTGTTACAGTCCCTATCATTGATCATCTTTGAAATATTTAATATAAAAGACGATTGCAGGAATCATGGGAAAAGCGACTTCCCGTTTTCCATTCTCAAATGTTCCTAGATGTCGGAAATCTGGAAACCCTTCCCTGGATTACGTATCTACTCGCGCAAAACCCCATGCGCCCGCGACGGGAATTCAAGGGTAATGGAGAGTCCAAGGAGATGTCATGAAGGGGGACTCAAAATGGTAAAGCAGGTCCGGATGAGTGGGGGGACTCTTCAGCTTCCCCTTGGTCGTCTCGCACCGTTGGGTCCTAATCGTCACCGACCGCAGTCCGACGAAGGACCGTGTCTTCCACGTCCTGGATTCGAATTCAGACGGCAGAGAGGATGGGCGGGGAATATATGAGCTCAGGCGTCTTACAATCTCATGCTTTCTTCCCTCAAGCGTCAAAAATAAGAGAAACAGGTCCCCCGCTGTGATAGCTGCGACTGCCATCTTACTGTGAGACACGTTCTGCTAGAATTCGTTAAATACTTATATCCACGTAGGAGACTAATTGAAAACAAGGAAATTCAAACTGTCCTGGGTAATAATATAGATGCCATCAATAATGTTATCCTCTATATCATAAATACGGGCATAATCAAACTCTTGTAATGTAAAAGACCGGAGACCTTTGTACACTGAATACTTGTAACAGAAGAAAATAAGCTTTTTACGTTAGGAACAATGAGCGGTGCAAATGACCCAGTAGTCGACGCACCCCTAAAACTTATTTCTACTTCTACGGCGTCAAAAATTTCACCGACTACTAACCTCTTACCATCTGAAATAACATTGATAATTTAAGAAAACAAAAAGGAGACATTTCACACGCTTATCACTGGGTCATGAGTTCGACGTTTAGATGGCTAAATCCACCATCTTCTCCAAGGTGTTGTTGATGATGATGAATACGACAGAGTGAGCACCCGGAGATTCATCTCTCGACGTTTCGATGGCTAAATCCGACATCTCCTTCAGGGCGTTGACGATAATGATGAAGACAACAGAATTAGCCATCGACAAGTCGGCAGCTGAACTCTGGATAGAAAGTTAAGTGTAAGACCCCGGGAAAGTACCAGATATTTCACTGGACGCATATTTTTCTCAAATTGCAGTCTTAAACTTCGTAGGGATTCCTCCAGTAACATTTGCATTTCGTGCACTTCCTCCAGAGAAAGCCATATTCCGTGGTTTAATACTCGTTCGTAGAAGTAGTCTTGGGGTTAAGGTCATTGTTTTTCCAGCATTTCTTTACTCAACATATAAAAACATTATGAACTTCCTTTCTTCCCTTCACTGTCACAATAAGATAGAAAAAAGTAACAACCAGTAATGGAAGAGAGAAATATTTACAAACTGCAATAAACCCAAATTTAAAAGAAAAACCAACGGAGAAAAGCATTTTAAAATTATTTCTTAGTAAAATACTAAATGCCTACACGACGAAAATTTCTTTAATTATAGCTTGCTCTGGTGACCTATGAGAAAAGTTCTTAATTTCATTACAAGTTTTAATTTTTCCATGGGTTCCCAAGGATATCGAGGTGTACGAGAAAAATTCGATGCCCTCCAAGAAGTAAAATGACAAAATCGGTATTGGGTGACAGCAACTTTAGCAAAGAAGCGTAAAGTGATGGAGTGTAAATAAACTGGAAGAACAGGGTTACTTACTGCGAATTAATTGCATTTTATTAAATTAATATTCAGATTTTTTATTGGAGCTACAGTGAAAATAAGAAACAATCGGGGGAATCTGAGATAGTCTCCAATCTGGTTTCAGTTAGTTTCAGTGTGATATCACTTCACATAGAATTCACCAAATTTGACCTCATTTTATAAATAAATTTCATTACTCCATTAATACTGAAACATTAGGCACTTATGGACTACTTTCGAGATATTTGGCAAACATAAAGTCGTTTTTCAAGGGATAAGTTACGGTTGTGCTCTCCAGAGACTCGTTATCTAAAAATGTGTGGAAGTTCTCACGCAAAACCGCATTGGAAATTTAACGTTGCATAGTTCGTATATTTTCTCAATGTTTAAAAAAAGGACAAATCACCGCATTACTTATTATAAAACCGAAAAATAATCTTCGTTTCTGAAGGCGTTCACTGTGTAAGGCTTACCAAAATAATCTATATCTACCGAATACCCTGAAAGCCAACTCAAGGGTGTGTGGCAGGGGGTGAGTACTCACCAACATGCATTAAACTATACCCTAAAGTTAGTGTATCTACGACTAATGATGCATTTGCATAAATAGCTAATGCTTGTCACGAGGCGAAGTGTCACAAGCATGCACTACACTATAGATATGCAACCAATGTTAGATAGATAGATTGTTGTTGGGGGGGCCTTCGTCAGGAGCCCGGGCACTTAGACCTTTCTTGGTGCACTGTGCCAACCCCATGCCTGTCTGCCACTTGCAGACAGGGGACAAGAGCACCTCGGTAGAGGTATGGAGGATTGTACTCCCCCTGCCTCACCCCAGTACCAGGTATAGAGGATGTCCTCCCTCCAACCGGCCCGGTTTGGCCTGGCCTGGCCTCTCAGGCCTGCCGGTATAGGTATGGAGGGAGTATCATCTCTCCATCCATGCCTGGTTGAGGTATGGAGGAGGGTCACCCATCCAACCACTGTCCGGGCCCAACGTTGCTTAACTTCGGTGTTCTGATGGGAACCGGTGTTTCAACGTGGCTAGGCCCTTGCCCTGCAACCAATGTTAGTGGGACCATTTGTATTGAAGTATATTGCAACTACGTATACAGACAGAGATTAAAGAATTATAGCGAAGGATACAAGTAATAGGGAGAACTACTACTACAACTAAGAGCTACACTACCTATCGACAAACCTAGCTAAAAGTCTCATTGGCAGCTGTTATAGTCTCTAATCGTTCGCAGGAAAAACGACATTTCAAATCTGTCCTTTCTGCAGTCTAATTCCCTAATTTTATTCTCATTATCTGATCTACTGTAGCATGTTGGATTTCGTATGATATGTTATAATAATGTTCAAATGGGCTTAACAATGGGATTTGCTTTTTTGTATGTAGTCAATTACTTTCGAGTTGCATCATCAAAACAAATTTTTTGCGTCAGTAATATTGCTACATTTTCTTCAAGCTTCTTAGAACTGGTTAAAATTTAAAAAATGTCGAATAGGGTCTCCGCTATGACTGGAGAAAAATCTAGCTCAAACTACCTTAATAGACCACGCCCACGCTCAGTGCGGGTTCGGCAACTAGTCCAGTGCAATGAATCATTGGTTCAACAAACCTCCCAGCTGGGACTCAGCCGGATTCCCTCGGGGGATGGCGAAGGCGAAGTTGCCTCAAAAAATGTAAAAAAATACGCCGGAATCAAGGAAGATGGAGTCGGAAGGGGAGGACGAGGATGAGTTTGACGGGGAGGATGGAGGGGGGTGGGTCTTTCTCCATAGACCTCCCATACATGACGGAGCATTAAATCCCGAGCTCCGAGAGCCATTAAGGGGTGGAGATCGGAGGGACAAAGAATCTTCGGGATTGAGGGGAGGGAGGCAAGAGAGAAAAGGAGAAATGCAGAGGGAATGGCAGTCCCCGGCCATCAGCGCCAAGGAGGTGAGGGGATCATGGAAAGAAGGTGAAGGGGAGGAGAGGGGGAGACAAAACAAGATAATCACGCTCCGCAGAGCGGAGTGAATCAAACAAAAGAAGTGAGATTAGCGGATCGGATGTTTCACGGAGGGGGAGGGCGGGAGACGGACGACAGAAAAAAAAGATATGCCAACCACCACCTTCATTGTAGTTTTTTAACAAAACGGCAAAAAAAGACGAGAAACGGAAGGATAGGCGGATGTTCAAAGAGGAAGAGGGAGCGGAGTCTCAGAGCCGAAAACACGCTTCCAGTTTGTAACTTGCTTCCTCGAGCGCTGCAAGGATAATATAGCACAAGCATGGGCATCGCAATATACTACATCACATTTCACATTAACGTCATTCATACGAAATTTTAGAAAGGGAAATCTTTCCCTGAAATACTTGATTCCCTGAAATATTTGATTTGGGCTAGCTTATTTTTCGGCGAAAAAATTTTTTCTGAATTAGAAACGAATTAATTCTTCATTGAACACGTGATAAAAATCATTCATAATTGAAGTAGTGGCACATTAAATGTAATAGCTCAGCTGACATTATACATTCACTCAAGTCAGTGCTGATTTTTTACAATTGCATGAACACAAATGTTTGCGTTAAATTCTTATAATTACATCATCAATGCGAAATTTGATTACACTTTAGATTTAACTAAATGTGGTCGCCTCTCTCTATCCTAAGTAGAGTAGTAGACCTGGTTTTTAAATGCTCCAATACTAAAGGTGATATTGTGCCGTCTAAAGTAAGGCACTAACCCTATGACTAGCAACGGTACTGAGAGTTAACATTAGTGTGTGACAAAAGAAAAAAATAGATAAGATCATCAAAGAAAAATTAACGAGCGTAACATTATAGAACTGGTTGGCTGAGATCATGCTCAAGAAAACACTAGTGTAAGTAAAATTCTGCAATTATGAGATTTACTTGAGCCTAATTTACTTGAAGATAATATCAGAGCCCTCCACCAACCAAGTTATGTGCATAAATAAAGACATTACTGACTTTCTGGCTACAAGGAAAATACTCTGATAAAAAACAATGCTCTATAGCCAAACTGTTTTTCGAAATAGCATGACAAGGTAAACATGATCATGTTCAATCAACCACGGAAAGTCACCCAAAATATGACGATATGTACTACAAAACATCTAGTGCCAGTACAAGGGAAACACCGGCCACCTCAACAATTATAAAAATGTGTCCCTATATTTCAATGCAAAACGCATGAAAAAACTATGCAAGATGCATCAACACGCCACGGTAATCGTTAGCACAAAAAATATAAAAAACATATTCCCAAATGTGAACTAAACAGAAAGCCATCCCTATCGCATATATAAATTGAGCCCATGTCCCATGGTCAACATTTTCCACAAAAAAAATGACCAAACGGGTTGAAATATCGTGCCAAAGGCAGCATTCGGCGGTAATATGATTCTATTTCAAGAGTTTTATTGATGAATGGATAACTCGGTACAAAATTACATTGCCTTCGAATGCTGCTTGACACACGATGCTCAAACCATCTTGGTCAAAATGTTACGTCAAAGATGTTGACCGAGGGATATTCGACTTAGCGAAGCTACGCGAAGATATTCGACGAGAGGGAAGCTTAGAAAAATGATCACGGCATGGTGAAAAAAATTGGCAACACGTACCGCAGTAAGGTATATCACCTCATAGACATATTTTCACAGAATGGGCGATCGAAATGGGAGGGAGAATATAGGGAGAGGTAGGGCGGAGGAAAAGGAGGTAAGGCATGGGTCTCTGGAAGGGAAATTGGGGGAAACGGTAAGACTCACATTCGGTATTCCGCGCGCGAAGGAAGCATGGGCGATTGCTTTCCTTGAGAGGGAAGGGGCTGAGAGGGGTTGTGGGGAGGAAGAGGCTGGGGGTGGGTGGGTTAAGAGTTGGGGAGGAAGTGAGGCGTGGGGAGGACGGTGTTTGGAGAGGCAGGCATGGAATGGGACGTCTCCAAGCCGGGGAGAGGGGGGGGGGGGGGTGAGGTATGGACGAAAGGTTGGAAGCGATAACATTCACCATTGGAATATTTATCGAGAGCCAGGCGTGGAGGAAATTTCGCCGAGAATTTCCACCCGCTGCCGAGAGTTTTCTCGCGTTAGGGAAATTAAACCGTCCGAAAACCTGGTGAAGGCGCCACCAGCAATGCGAGCGAAACCGTCGTCGGCCTAGCCAACTGACGCGGCGGAAGATCCCGGACAAAAATTCAGAAATTCGCAAATGAATGCCGCGGAAAACAGCGGAAAAGATATAAACCATCCAAAGCAGTGGCTCCCAGCTAAGGAGGTACTATACCTGCTATGCTGGAAAGGGGTGAGCGAAAAAAGTCGCACAATGGCGGAAGTAATTTTATAATATGAGGAAAAATGCAAACCATTAGCGCATTTTACTTGTAGGAGTGCACAATTAAGGGGAATGAGACGTTTGGGGACACCCAAATATGAGCCGTTTGGGAATACCCAAGTGAGCACTTTCTTTTGGACAGGCGTAAGTCCATATGAATTCAGCAACGGGACTAGTAGAGAGGTACACAGAATACTTTCATGCGTGACTTTGTGTAACAGTTGCATACTAAAGAAGTAAAAACACACTCGTCACAAAGTAAAATCAACATGTTCTGGTTACTAAGTAAAATCAAGTGGCATTTACAAGTCTGTTACTAAGTTCTAATTTGTGTGGAATTTAAAAAGTTACCAGGGTGTTTATTTATTCACTGGCAGGAAGGGTCACATTCAAATAGCTAACTACGCCATCGCGATGACAAAATTGATCTGTTGAGATCCACCACTGACACTTCGCGCTAGGAGGAAGATGGCTGAATTATCGACACGTCCACAGCAGCTAAAAACGTGATCTGTTGAAAGGCCCTTAAGAACTTAACCTACAGCAAGTTTCCCGGGAAAGCACCAAGAAATAGCATGCTTTCAACTGTAAGTCCGAATTTCCACAATGAACGACAGCGAATGCATACTTTTAATATTAATCTATTGATTCGTCATTTAAAACAAGACCTACTTAAGGGCGAATATTGGTATTAAAATCCACTCTTAAATTAAGACGGTAGACTTACATACAGGAAATGATGAACAAACTAAATACAAACAAAATTCCAGGCAGAAAACTAGGCACGTAACTTCTTAAGATAACCCATAATTCTGACGAAAACATGACAAAATACTCCATAATTCCCGGGTCTCGTTCCGAAAATCTGGTTAAAAATAGATTCAAAATAGAATTCACCAAATAAGTAAAATGCTCTCAACTTTTGACGAGCGATATATTGAGAATTGTTAGCTGAATATGTGGACGAAATAAGGAGAAAAAACATCCATGGGAATGTGACTCGTCATTTTCTAACGATGAAATGAGTTAAGTACCGATAAAATCATATCACAACTATCTTCTGGTTAGTTGAACTACGTATTTGAACGTGGGTCGCAAGACTTCATAATATTATAAATGCTACATTTTCTTTGGGCAACAATACACAATTGAAACAAATTTGAATAGAAATAATGAAGTTCACCCATTCAAAAATAAATAACTTCAACTACTTAAAAATCCTGCTTGATCATCCACGGTTGGAACATGGAGCGTTTAGTCCAGGGCAGCTGTAGATCACAATCCCACTAGGTTTTCAAAATAACTTGAACGTGTTTACAAATTTTCCTTTAGTTTCCACTGATATAGTGAGTGCAATACATAGGATATAAAACTGTAAAAGACGTTGAAGTAAATCAGCACCATCAGATGTTTTACGAAGCCACCCCAACATAAAACCAGTAAAATCGTGACGCGATAGACAACGTGAAACCAAACCGAGTGTCCCAACAACTACAAATCATCTCGATATTTTCCACAAAAATCGCTATAAGGGGGGTTTAATTGCAAGGAAAATTTAAGACCTAGTCGAAACTTTCATCAAACGGGGAACGCAGACGATATCAAGGGGGGGCGGATAAGTAGCAGAGCGTTTGTAACTTGTGACGGAGGGCTGAGGGGACGCGGGAGGGCGACGAAAAGAGGTTCGGTGAGAGAAAAGGGTGAGACGAAGCCGGCGGGGAGGACGAGAAGAATTCGAATGGAACGGCTCGCTAATGACTTGCAAGGTGGAGGAGTAGGCGGTTGGGAAGGAAAGAAAGGGTAGGGGGGGAGGAGGAGGGGGAGGCAGTGGGGGCTGGTAGGAGGGGGAGGAGAGGCGGAGACTTGGTAAGGCGCGGAGAGAGACTTGTCTATTGAGCACAGTGGCGGAGAGAGCTGCAACCAGAGCTTCCAACTTATTAAGGCAGTTTGAGCGAGATATTTCCCTAGTCATAATGGAGTTTTATTCGACTCGAATTTAATTTTTCAAATTCAGCGTCTGAAAGTAGTATGAAGTAAATATTGTAATTTTATTGGAGCAAAAAATATCGCCATATATGTCAAACATTCTCAATAATTTAATAAATATATCTACATAAGTCTCTAACTTGACTCATTTATTCACGTCATAAGGTGAAAACGCCTTTAAAATAGGAATTTTTTCCGATTCTGTAGTTCCAAATATTCTCCCTCCGGAGCGCACAGCCGTAATGCATCCTGTGTAAAACAGCTTATATTTTTAGACAAATTGCTCGAAAAATAATTCGGCAAGGGGTTAACATTTTGATATTTTTGGAAAGATGCGAGTTTTTTCTTTGAAATGAGGCCAAATTCATCAAATCCTACGTGAAGTGATATTTCGCTCTCAAACTACCCTAAAGTGAATTTATTACATGTTCAACGACACTACAAGAAATTCAACCACGAACATGCATACATGTTCATGAATTCAACGATGCGCATCCAAATGTATGATGAATCCACATCGATAGCATTTATTTTGGGGGAATAATCTCGCATAAAATATATTTTTGCGCTTATCAAATTATATTTCAAATTTTTTAAAGATACTAACTTAAAGATTTATCATTGAAAATTGTTTTACGGCATCACTATATTGTAATGCCAAAAGCGTCTATTGTTGGCTCAAAAATTGCAGCCCAATCCAAGATGATAACCATATGAACGGCATATCCCTCCTAGATTTAATAGCATTAATAATTAATTCTGCAAATGAAATTCACGGCATTTTGTTGATATTAATGGATTATAATCCAATAATGCACGCTGAAAATTATTTGAAAAATTACAAATTCTCTATCTTCTTTCTTTTAACGAGTGCTTTCCAAACGCCAAATGTGATGAAAATCGAAGATGGCCTTGTGAGCATGGCTGATTTCACCCTGTGGTAACGATTATCTATCAATCAACTGAAATTTCTAGCATGAAACATTTCTTTATGAGCGTAAAAATATACATTCCGTCTCAACTCCTTCGGTAGCTCAGTTGGTAGAGCGGTGGACTGTAGAGGGAAACATGTAGACATCCATAGGTCGCTGGTTCAAATCCGGCCCGAAGGAAAATTTTATGCCACTTTTAACACATAACCAATGACTTAACTTTTCACTGTTTGCCTCTAAAATTTTAGATTCAGCACCTTACTATTTTTCCCACAGCCAACTTCAGCATAGTTCACATTAGGAACGAGAAACATTACCCAGGCATGTTCCGTAGGTACCAATTCACAAAGAAACTGCCAGTAACACATGCTATGGAGTTGTAATCGTTGTGGGGGTAGTCTGAGATGATATCTATTTTTTCCACCAGAAGATCATTAGAGTTTCCTAAAAACGTCTGTGGAATAAAACTCCGCAAGAAATAGAACGGAACGTCAAAAGTAGGTGATACGGTGGTTAACACATAAATCTAGTTTTTATTGTTTTGGTAAGATGAACAAAGATATTTTTCAACAACTTTAGTCTCCTAAATACGTCAAAATACACATACCCACATTGCTGCAGGTGAGTTTTACTGGTTTATACATAATGAAAATGACATAAGAAATACGATTAGGTAAAGGTTCAGAATTAATATGATGTCAACGTAGACTAGAACGACTGGTCGTCAGCCGTCCTACCTAGTAATTTACGCATTCATAAAGAAATACATTATATCTCAGCTACCTGGTGATACCTTAGATCTCAGCTAATTATAAATAAACATTGAGAAATCTGAACAATCATAATTACTTTGAGCATGGCAAACTCAAAGAACTTCGGAACTAGCTGTGCGGTAACTTAAAGGGAGTCACCCGCTACCTATCTCACAATTTTGAATGATTATTTTCACGGTGAATTTCATACAGTTGAACATGACTTTTAAGTTGTAGAAATAATAGCTTGTAGATGATATTTAAAAGAGGAACGTCTTTATTACCGAGGTTTTCTTTTCAACAGGGTGAAACGATTTCACAAAGTTATGCTGGATCATTTCTTTTATTTACAAAGCAATCTCTTATATATAGACCAAAATAGAAGTTACTATCTAGATAGATTTCCTGGCACATTAGTGTCACCACATTTCTGTGACAAACTGTCAGCCGAAGGGTGGCAACACACTTTGCAAGGGAGTGAGAAGGAATATTAGCGAGGGAACGTGAGATGGTAGCCCCCAAGCAAGACGGATTCATTAGGAGGGAAGCAGTTTGAGAGAGGGTGAGCAAAGTATGATACGGGGATAGGCGGGGGAAACGGGATGTAGAGACGAAAAAAGGGTATACGCAGGGTGCAAAGGAATGAGGAATTAAGGGGCGGACTGATGCGCGGAACCCCCGAATGGGAATAATTGGCCGACAGCCTAAAAGTAAGGCCCAAGGGAGGAGACACGACCGGAGCTGAAGAAATGCGGAAAAGGGACCGACGACGCAGAGAGACGAGGATCGCAAATTACTTTCGCCGGGACGGTCGGGCTGCGACATTCAACGGATGCGACGAGAGCGCCATTCCGGGCCGCGTGGCTGACGGGATAACGAGGGCCTTGGAATAAAATTGCCGGACTTGCTACCACTGCTTATGTGTGAAGCTCGTGTCTGGTTCCCTTTTGTAAATGATTGGGTCAATTTTCAAATTTTCGAGCTCGGGAGAACTCTGGTCAGAGGAACGAGGCTGCGTAAGAATCTGCCTCAATTTGCCGTCGAAAAGGACATTCAAGGGATAAGCGACATGGAGCAAGTCGAAGTAGGGATACAAATAAGCCGGAGCAAAGATGCAAAATATTGGGAGACTCGAGCGGGAATTTGTGAGAGGAATAATTCAGGGTAATTAAAGAAGACAGCAATTGACAGATAAACTAAAATTAAAAATCTATCCAAATTGCCAATAAAAGAAGAAACTAGACTCCTACGCATACATTTCGGTCATCCAGGAGACCATCGACAAGGAGTATTAAAAATACTTAAATAATATTTTAAATAATACTTTAAATAATATTTTTAATGTGTACTCCCTGACGATGGTCGCCTGTATGACCGAAATTCATGTATAAGAGTCTAATTTTCTCAGCATTTATTGAAAATTTGGATTAATCTTTAATTTAAATAATTCAGAGAAATCGGATGGAAAGAAGTTCTACATATCCCCATACGATAACAAGACGACGGTTTTAATACAACGTCTTACAGTCAAAACACATTGAAGCCTGCTTATAAAGTAGGCTGATGGGTCTATTTGTAATTTTACTCGATGGAATATAAGATAGACCAGTTTGGTTATAACAACAGAATTCGACAAAAGAATTCGAAAGTTATGTACGTAGTATTTACAACCCGAACGCCATGACTGTTGCTTTCTTGCTTTCAGGCCACGAAGTACGACGAAGAAGATGAGGCTTCGTTAGTCGTACTACTGAGGAGGGTACCAGTAACATCCAACTTTTATGTGGCGTAACGCAAACTTACAGAAAGAGTCAATTCTAAGAAGTGTGTTGGACTCGCTTAAAACCCTAACTGTAACTGAACAAATGAGCATGCCCCATTCTAGTCGCACACTAACAAACACCCAACAGGTGCTTTATCAAAGAAAATGATACGCTTACATTTTCCAAATACAAAATTAAGATATCTTTAACCACATGTATTAAATAAAATTCAAGGAATTAGGCATGACTTGGTGGAAAGAATGGGTATCCACGTTGAAAAAGCTAATACAACAAACTTTGTTGTTTCCACAACGTTTAGTTCAATGGCACGACGCCCATTTTTCCACGCGGTGGCACAGGCAGGGTTTAAGGTACGATGGGAAGAGAGAGGAAAATAATAGGATATAAGTTGAGTTTAGAGAGTAGAAGAGGGAAAAAAGCAGGCACCGAAGGAAATACATAGTGGTTATATAAAGTACGTACAAGACTGCACTCCGCCTTTCCTATATCGACCACAGGATCGAGTCGTAGGTTGATATGAGTGATGGAATAGTGAGCTCTGACTCAGAAAGGCCGTTTTACACGGGGCACGTCATTGCGCAGGTTAGCACTGCATTCATTTCTCAATCTTGCGTGCAATAATTATTGCGCAGACGAATGCGTTACCTTTAGCGGTAGCTTTACACGGTGTTGGTAAGCAAGCACTCATGCACGAAATTTCGTCGGCTGTTGAGTGCGCGAGTAGCGAGTCACTTGTTAGAACAAAGAAGAAACGAAATTCTGTGCGCATCGTTGTTGACATGTTGTCACACGTCCTTGTGTGACCAGCTCAAACTTATTCCGCAAAGTACAACAAGCAACAACAACTGCACACAATGCAATCCACCAATACAGCAAACACTTATCGTCACTCAGCTTCTTCCGGTCCCTACTACTGCGACATCTATCGGAAAAAAATTTGTTGAAATTGCGAGAATGCGAGCTCGGAATTAGAACAGGGGCTATTTTGCCATCTCGCGTTCATGCATTTGCGCATGCGTTCTAGCATTTCACCGCTTTACACGACGCAATTTGAAATGCACGTTCGAACATACATCAGATTGTGCAATTACGTGCCCCGTGTAAAACGGCCTTAATCCTGACAGTAGAAGACATTTATTTATTAAAGTCCAGTGTTGGGATCACGGCTCCTCCTTTCCCGTTGTCGTTATCGCTATCCAAAATCCAAACCGCTCGAGAAGGTCAATGCTCACAGTTACTGTCCTTAGAACGCACTCCATCGATTGAAACTAGTGATTTAAAGGACATGACAAATATTTTTAGAAAGACGATCACGTTTTCGTTCCTACGTGCTCATTTGCAAAATAGCGATAACGCGAGCGCACGCGTTATGGAGACCCGTGATTGCACCCTAAAACCATACTCCGAAACCAAGTGGATAGCACGACATGTACAGTACTCCTCAGTCGGATGGGACGTATACATAGAGCGAAAATTGGTGGTACTCACCAGTAGAGAATTAGAGGTCACTGATGGTGACTCGAGCGTTGATGAGCGGGCAAAGGTACCGAAAGGACATCCGGAGGGACCTCAGGAGGAAGTCTCGGTCACTTTATCCCACATCTCTTGTATGCTTTCCTCTCTTTTAAGCCGTGTTCTTTACAAGCGACAGTAACCAAGTTTCGCTACAGCCTATACTGTTGCGGAATACTCAGCGCCTTTAGTTGAGAGAACACAAATACCAACGCCGGGTTTCTCTCCACCCTTCCTACCTTCCCCTACTAATCCTTCCCACACCTCACCTATCCTCAGCGTCACAAATAAAATAAGTCATCGGTCGCCTCATCAAGTAACCAACCAACCCGACATCACCTTCATAAGAGACTGAGGCATGCACAACACCTGCTTCGACTGAATTTGACGAAGCCAAGCATCGAAAAGGTGCGAAGACATTTGAGGATTACGGGACGAGGAGGAGACGGACCAAATGTTCAGCGCTGCCGTGCAGATGCCCCGGGGCGGAGGGAGAAATCATTAAGGGAGGGCGGGGGAAGCCGAAGGCGCGGGCTCCGGGCCCAATATGGGCACCTCACCCTCCCAAGGGGGGCTCTCCGTGGAGCGCCCAGGCGAAAGCCCTTTAATTACGAAGCCATCATCTCATCCGCGCACTCTCGCTTCCCTCACAGAGATTAAACCCACGGAGAACCCCAACCCACCTCCCGACCATTCACCCACCGTGGCAACCACGCCAACCCTCCCCACCCATGTACATATATATACAGGGCGCACATCAGCCGTTACACTCCGTACAACCCCAACCTTTCATTAAAAGTCCCGCATTCTTAGCATTCCAAGGCTCCAGCTCGTCACGCATAGCTCTCTCCCTCGACCCTTCCGTCACTCCAGCTGCTGCTCGCCCCGACGTCCATCACCACTAACGTCATGGGCAGCAACATTTTTTTCTCAAAAAAAATCTAACAGCAAATTAAAAAATTAATTTTTTTCTTCGACGTTCAATCTCTTCAGAAAAAAAAATTAGCCACAGTAAAGTATTTTGGCATATTATTTCACTGGACGCGTCTGCCGCACTGCTCTCATGTGAAACCAACCCAAGACCTCGCAAGCCGTCGTAAAAAAAAAACTTTTCAAAAATTGTGTCTTTAAAGCGGCGCTCTAGTCCACAGCTGTGAATCTTGCCATTATAAAGGGCATGAGACAAGTGCGAAGCTGATGAAAGTTTATGCACGAACTGATTCTCTTCCGGCGTATGTTGAATATTATTCTTCGCTGGTTGCACATCGGGTCAGGTCCTCAATCTCCGCCGACGTTTCGATGAGCGAGTCGCACGTAGAAACGTCTGCTAAATTAGACGACCTGACCCGGTAATAATAATAACCCGAGAAGAATTTGCATTGACGAAAGTTTATTTTCGAATCACTTCTCAGCACTGACATAAAACCTTCTTTTCATTATTTTCACCATAGGTTTAAAAAATTACATTTATTTGGAAGAAAAAAATATTTTGAACGTTCGTACTTTCGAAGTCTGCCATAAGTAATCACAACCCCATGCTCGTAAAACCACCTAACTACAACGAATTTCGAATGACCTATCCCCGATGAGGAAAGGGTTCTGCCCTTAATTTAACGTTCCACGAAGGGTAGAAACGATGGAAATTAAGCAGGCAATTCCAGGAGGGATCATCACCCAGGGAGATTCGCATGAGATGCCTGTCGAGCAATTACTCTTGAGACGCCCGCGAGCGGGAATTCCATCATAATTAAAGCGAGTTTGACACGTAGTAATGAATGGATTCCATCACAGCAGACAAATGTGTCTAGAGTTTAAGAATAGAGTTGAATTTAAAAGCTATTCACATTTGGATAGATGGTGTATGCTAATTATGTAGAATCCCAAAAAGAGAAAATTCGGCATGAAGAAACACTGGTGCATTCGGAGCACCTCTACGCGCGACTAAATACCACGTGATTTCCGAATTTTCGCGATGTAGAACTCTTTGAAAATTTCGACTGATAATCAGAGTGTTATATCCAGGACGCCTTAATTAATTTCCCAGAGAAATACAAATGATGAACTTAAAAATTTTCAAATGTTTTCTGGCGACGCTCTACCAGACTTCATTCAAAACATTCAGTATATACTAAAAATGGGAGTAACATGACAGCACAGTTCTGCTGAGGGAATTACGGGAAACCCCAATTAATTGATATTTCTATAATAACCTTTCCCCTCGTATTAAGAGGACAGGCGGAATCCCCTACCTAGTCCTCCCCTTGGTCCCTTTCACCTGCACTGGCGCACAACAATTTCTCTTCTGGTATCAAATCCTCCACCGATCTTCACAGCAAACGGGAAGCGACATCACACGAGGGGGTCAAGGGAAGATGTGTAGGAACAGATGAGGAAACGAAGGAGGTTGAGAGAGGGTAGCGGCGTGGAAGAATGCCGAATAAGAAGGGCTACCTACACGAAGAAAAGACTGGATGTGTGAGCACACTCCCGTGCGCACTAGCCGTCGGTCAAGACTCCTTGGAGACGGAGAAGAAGTAGATATAGCGAGGGAAGAGCGCCTCACAAGTGGTAAAGGGATAGATTTTTACTCGCTCGTAAAAGACTGAATGCACGATCCTACCCCTGAAATTTTCATCCTCTTCCCTTCCCCCCCCCCAAGTACTCCGCGGCACCCCCTAAAAAAACCCTGACCGTAAAACCCTAACCACACACTCACTCTTTTACTGGCACACCCTCTTGACTTCCTGATGTCCCCGGGACCCCTTACCCCCCTACGTTTTATGCCGTCGCTGACCCCTCCCCCTCCTTGTACCACGCCCCCCGGCTGCACGACATCCTTACCCCGGCACCTCTCTACCAAGAAGGAGGAGAAGAGAGGCTTGGGGAGGACAAGTGTAGAGGCCCTGAGGAGGCATCGCCCCCCGTTTTTCCTCCCCTTCCCCACGCCACACATGCTTCCGCCGCGGGATTATGAAAGGAATAAACGCCATCCACTTGCCCGCCAGAGAGAGCACACTACCGCTTAAATGCTTCTTCACACCTCCAACAACTTGAGACCCCTCAACTCTCTTCTTCACAAACTAACCCCGCGTAATTCAAACATCGTGGTTTTGATCGTGCGAAACCTGGTAGAATAACTAGGCCACTTAATTTGATGTTTTTATTTCCGGTATTCTACCAAAATAGATAGGCTTAGATAAAGATAATATGACCGTATCTATTCTTATCATCATCATACGCACGTTTTTCTCGAAAATCAGCATAAATTGGTGAATGCCAGGGAGAATGTGTGAGAAAGACCGTGCCTGTTCTGCCGGCCGCCCGGCTTCCTGCCACAATACTGCATATTGTATACACTGTATTATAAAATGTATAGAAAGAAAAAAGACTTTGCACGGTACTTTTTCACGTTTGTATTATTTCAACCTCTCTCGCTCCCTTTTCAACTAAATGGCGGGCAACGGCCTACTACGATAGAAACACCGGTCCCGCTCATACATCGCTGGGTTCCACTGGATTTCAGAGGTGTGATCCAACTATTCGTTCCAAGTAATGTTGCCTCCGTCTGTAAGTGGCAGACAGCACGTGCAAAATTACCTAGGCCGACGAAACACATTGAACAAAAGTATTACTAAAACTACATCAGTCAAAACGTCGGGGGAACTATTTTCTTCGTCAAAATTACGGAGCGCGTCTTACAGGGGGGCGCGCGTTACACACGTAAATATCGTGCACCTATCCACTTATCCAACTATATGATACCCTTAATCACGACCTTCAACTTCCCCTTGTCTCTTATTACCTTCTCTACCCAATCACTCCAGCAGCTTCCCCCTCTCTTAACCGCCATGCCTAGCACTTCTTCATTCGTCTTTCTAACCGTCCATTGCACCTCCTCCATCCATATCTGCACCCACATCTTAAACGTCGGCAGTCTGCTATCATGCTCCACGTCTCTAATACACTCTCGTCCTCTCCTCTCAGAGCCCAGGTTTCTACACCATTACAACGCCTCGCGCCATACAACTCTTCACCGGCTTTGTCTAAATATTTTTACGTTAAGTCCCGTCATTAGATCTCTCCTAATGGTTAACGCCCCTTTTCGCTATTTTTTCCTAATATCCTTAGTGGTATGCCCATTTTCTTCGTCCTACCCAAGTAACTATAATGCTGATTGCACAATATATGCCCACCTTCGAATTTAATAATTAATATCGCTTTATTATAGTAGAGACTCTAATTAATTTAATTTTCCCAGGATAAGCAGCTGTTTGATTAGCGGAAATATACGTGTATTTCTGCTTTTTAGCACACGCACGTGTATACACCCATCACGTTGTTCCCTTACGGAGTAGGTATGTACAGTCAAAAGAGCTTAGCTCTCGATGTTAGCACTAAGAAGCTGGATTTGTTGTAGTACCGTTTTATTCATTCATTTTCTGCATGCAAACCTCAAGAAAATGCGGATACCTATACAAATTAACAGAATACCTAACTTATGCATTAACAAATGTTATGGGGTGAAAAATATGGACACAAAGGCGTAAATGAGGAACAATACGCGGTTTAATACGGCGCTCGAATCATGAGCCACGCAGCTCATAAAGCCTTCCACTTGACCAGTTTCCGCGCGCAGGATCGAGGTCGTCAAAAGGCTGTGGGTTCATATACAGGGAAACAATGAAAACCCAAGAATGGGAAGCGGCAATACGTTGATGATGGAACATCTCACCCTCATAACAGCATACAAGGGTTTACGCCACGTGGTAAATATAAGACCACGGCAATATGACCAGAAAGGTCGATAAAATGCACTTGAGAGAAGATCATAACATTGTGAGTTCAGAGTAACTCCCTCCAAGGTTAGACATTAGGGAGTTTTATGCAGGGAACATTGGCCAATGTAAAAACAAAACGAAGCCATCAAATAATCAAATACTAGAACATGTAACGCATACTTTGTCACGTTTTACTGTCATAACAGTTTTGGTTCATTTAACATGAACGCTTTGACGGGCATGTCACTTAAAAAAACATGGTATTATCATGACGAATCCAGCAAAACTCATTTCCAGATGGCATTTAGGTTTTTTATCGGTTTTTCTAACATCTACGAAAACTAATAGTAGGGATCACCTCAAGGCAATTTGAGACATGTTCGTCGCGTCAATCTCTGAACTGTTGATGAGTTTCATGATTGCTTTATGAAAAAAAACAAGTTCTCAAAAATTCATCGCGGGCCGATTGAATTGTTCCAACGACTGTCGCGGAAAGCGAGAGGCGAGTTTGTCGGCGAAGGATCGGATTTCGATAAACGCGGAATTGCGCGGGCACTAAACAGTCCATAACGAAGAGTCTTGTCACGGTTTCACAGTCCACGGCCGACAACTCGCCAAAACCATTTGATTTACGAACCTTCGCCATCGTAATATTTAGCGCCCCATTTATTTTTCATCATCGCAAGGGGGCGTGGCGGGTGGAGGAGACCGTTATTACGCATTAACGGACATTATATCGACGGACAAGAGCTTCCGTCGGCCACTCGCGCCGACCAAAATAATAAACATAATGAAAAATCAAAAGCGAGTATCGCGCCCCCTCGATTATGGCTCGTAAAAAAATAGTAAAAGCCCGGACTCTCCCTTTTCACCGTGTTGACGAGGATATAGAGTGCATGGCGCGGATGGAAGCGCTACGCTATCACGGCCGCTGAGAGAACGCCAGAGAGGAACAAGCTTACAATCAAGAGAGGGCGCTGTTTTACGCCCGGAGAAACCTCCTGAGCCGAGATAAAAGAGCTATAAAAGAAAGTGAGAAAGAAATAGAAGAAGAATTACATGGACGGGAGCCAAAGCTGCTGACTGCTCCGGGAGGTGAGGTATGAACGAAGCGTGTAATGAAGAGCAATCCTCATGAAGTGAAAAGTATGACGAACGGGCTGACGGCGACAATAATCGCCAGATTGATAACCCAGCGGCCTGATAACCTTATGATTACGGGTTCGAGACCCTGAAGTGTATGGATTTAGCGTTAGACACAGTCAAAACTTTAAATTCAGCTTGAAATGTCCTGCAGTCCCACGTCAAACAAGCATTCCGCTAGAAATCTCCCACATTATATCACTTTTTGAATGAATTTATAACTCGTAGAATCGATAAATCAATAAAACTGATGATCTCAGGCCTGACCTCATCATCGATAAATTAATATATTTATTAATAATAATACGTAGTAGCATGTTAACTCGTATACTGCATGTCAGCATGACTGTCAACGAGGCACTCCCTTGGTTTCTGGTTTGGCATTGCATTGTTCTCCTGACTGCTTTCTGGTCCTCGCCTAGCGGGTGGTGAAGCATGCAACTCTCGATTTAGAACCGGGACGAGTACATATTGTATAAATGGTGTGGAAACACCCCGTGCCACATCACCTGGAGGTGGCTTGCACGGTATTTCGTAAATGTAGATAATTGCAGCTAACACTTAAATGCGGATAGGCGAAAATATGGTGCGGTATATGGAAAAGACAGCTGCGCCGGATGTAGGGAAAGCAAATGCATACTGGGAAGACCTTAGCTGAGATAACAGTTGTAAATGTGCCAAATTTTCTTTTAAAAAAATCAATAAAATTTCCTAGGAAAGTTCACAGTTCTTCCCTTTCTTATGATTCACTGGGTAGTCTAATGCACAGGATGACGAGAAAACTGGGATGGAAGAAAATTCAGACACCAACTTTCAAAGAAAAACAGGGAGGAAAAATAAAATATTAACCAAATGCCACACCATGACAACTTCACTGTGATGATTCCACTGAATTTTTAATTGTAAAAATGTTTTCTTCCGTCTTAAAAAATATTTTTTTAAATGTATGGCGAGACAATTTTGAAGATTTCGCAAGCTATGCTGTTTGATTAGCATAAGTGAAATGCAAAAGGCGAAGAAATATGAACGTGCTCAGAATTTAATTTCCGGTAAACTTTACCCATTCTACTTGAATCGATGAATAGCACTTTTCATCGGATAAAATAATATTTAACCGATGGAATATACTAACGTTAATTTTCATTCCGATCACTTTCAAGCTACATCTACATCTACAAAATACCCTGCAAGCCACCTCAGGGGTGTGTGGCAGGGGGTGAGTAATCACCAACATAAATTACACTATATCCTAAAGTTAGTGTAACTACGACTAATTATGCATCAGCATAAATCGCTAATGCTTGTCATGAGGCGAAGCCTCACAAGCATGTAACACTACACTACAGATGTCAAAAGCTAGGAAGCTAATGAAAATTTTTAAGGAATTTTTTCATGAACCAGCCGTGATTATGTTAAAATAATAGCAAAAAATATTTGGATTGACTTTTATTCCACTACATTCCTTTTCGAATTGATGGCAAATCATAAAGAATTCGAACCTACTTAACTTCAAAGTATCCTGCTCACTGAATTCCGAAGATAAAGGCGATATGGCGTGGGATTTCAACATGATAAGGTTGAGCTAAAAACAATTTCCCACAGATAAAAGTTAAAAAAAAAAGACTTTATTACCTTACTTTTTTACATTTAGACTTTATTGCATTACATTTAGACTTTACTATTACATTTAGTCTTTTTTTAAAACTTTTATTTCTGGGAAATTGTTTTTAACTCTTCAACCATAACACGATCCTGCTCACCACTTTTGCACCTCGAATAGCCGGCAAAATACATGATTAACACAACTTTCTTGAGAACGAGAAAGTGTCCACAAACCTGAAAGCTGAATCAACCACGACCCGCAAACTATGGTGCCTGAATCGAATACTCTGCGAGCCGTAGACATCTACACGCGAGCCACAAGGCTCACTAGATGCTTGGTAGGGTGGGGTAAGGCACGTCTGGACGCAAGGGGAAGAAGTCGTAAAAGAGAAGAAACAGAAGCCGCGGACACTCGGACAGAGGGGGCAGGGCACTGCGGAGGGAGGAGTATTGCCTTGAACCTGCCATGCCTCGGGTGAAGGGAATCGGGTGGAATCAAAGAGAGAGGAGACTGGGAGAGAGAAGGTAAAGAGGACCATGGAAGGGCGTTAAGGGTCCGTTCCGAACATTTGTTCCCGTCTTTATTGAAATCGGAAGAGGTGAAGGGAGGAAAACGTCATGAGGGAGTGATTTGTGGAGACATCTGCCGAGTGATTCCGGATCAGGAGGCAGGGTGCCACATTCTTAACTAAGGGGTTCCCGCCTTATGAAATATTGAGGCGGGACGGGAGCGCTTACGGCCGGTAAAAGTTAAAACGATCGGGCGGGCGGAGGGGGGAGCGACGTTGGCACCGGTGACCCTCCCCTCCCCCCCTGTTCACTTCCCGCCGGTCCACCAGACGTTCGGTGGAGAGGGCAAAGGCGATTGGAGGGCTGCCGTATCTTATTCCATTTATACGACCGAGCCCACATGCTCGCGGCATTCGGAAGAGGGGTTGGGGAGGAGCGTAAAATTAACGCTTTATTAATTCATCCGAGATTCATTTCTCGCGACCGCAAATATTTAACGTCGACCTCCACCGGGACTTCTATCGATAATGCACGCACTATGGCGATCCGAACCGTATGAAACCCGGGTCATGTTCGCGAGGAGACCGAAGGGGGTGAATAATGAACGGGGAATACAACAATAAAAGATGCCAGAGGGTTGACCGAAAGTTCTATCACGACATAAATTTTCCGCTCGTCAAAGTAAGGCAAGCCCCGCATATCCAAGCTTTCCCCGGAGTTTTTCCTTTCATTTAAGAGTTTCATGTAACATTCTGGGAGATAAAAATAAATTGTAGTACTTAACTTATTTTCACCTTTAATATACCGGTAAGAGTAGTGTATAGGCATTAGTAATGATCGTGTAACCCAAAAATTTGGATTTAAATCCCTCTCAATTTAGGATGTCGTGTCGCCTAATTTTAGGCAATAGACTAACACCGTTCGAGTTCCTTAAAATGAGAACGTATGAAAATTCCAATCAAAAATTAAATATTTGGGCAAAAGATAGTTTTGAAATAATTTCCATGCATGCACCACTTCATATCGTCAACATTCAGATATCGTCTAACAGTTTCTTAGAAGGAAGCAATAAAAAATAACATTGGCAAGAAAACTATTACGCCGCCGTAATTAATTATGATCAAGCTGATGATAAGAAAGCATATAGAAAAGTCTCCACTTCTAACCATTAATTTGCTACTGGTTAGATTCGACATATTTGTGGACGAAAATGTTAGAGCAAAATTTAATTAAAAACTTTTAAAACTTATTCAAATGCCTCTCTAACGCATTATCATAAGTAACAATATAAATTAGTAAGTGCGATAGATAGATTACACGTATATCCCGATATTTCAGAATACTCCCAAGATCAAGGACAAGTCATTTGACAAAGATAAAAGAGAGGAATGATAAGTTGAAGTGTTTCATATTCCACGCATCATAAATTCGACATTTTCTCCTAAAGTATATCCAATTTTTTGGCCTCCCTTGAAAATCCAACCATTCCGTGAATTCCGTTGTCACGGGCGTGACTTTGTGGAATTTGCTTTGTGTATTGTAAATGATAAATATACCTTAGTTTTTCCACATAGAAATACTTAGTAAATAACTTAGTTTTTCCTGTAATAAATCTATGTGGAAAAACTAAGTTATACAATTCAGTGAATTGCTTGATAAGAAACTGTAGACACCTCTTTGAATAAAGATAACTGAATATGAGTCTACTATCAAGTATCTCTACATAGGATGGCACGTAAATTTCACGTACTTCGAGCCAGATGGCAACCTGCAAGAAGAATAACTGACTTCGAACTCGCAAGAGGCGTTAACGTGGAAAGGAACAGGGTGTTCCCACCACGTTCAAAATACCCCCGGGCAAAAAAATACTGCCGGGAGACTTGTTTTTCGATCGTGAGCACGTCAAATCCGATAGTTTCTCTCCTGGATCCGTCTCCTCCCCACTCCCTCTGCTCAGCCTCCAATTATGTCACCCACGCTATGAGCGCCACGGGCAACATCTTTTCCGCGCGAGGGACAACCTCTCCGCACACCCCCTGGTGGAACGGTGAGAAAACATGGGAACTACTGCGACATCTTCCCCGCCCCCACCTCATTCTCCCCCGCAGCCAATGAATATTAAGTAAATTACTACAAACACGACCCATCATCAACGTCTTGAAAGGAAGAGGAGTTAAAAGGAGAAATGGGTAAGGAGGGGGACCACGAGGGTTTGAACAAAACGCTCACCCCAGTCTTTATGGTAGTTTGAGCGAGATACTTCCCTAGTCATAATGGAGACCATAATCGAATTTTATTTTTTTCAATTTCAGTATCTGTAAGAAGTATGAAGTAAATATTGTCATATTAATGGTGCAAAAATATAGTTAAATATGATAAAAATTCTCAGTAATTAAATAAGTATCTCATAAGTCTCTAACTCGACTCATTTTATCAAGACGTACGGTGAAATAGCCTTCAACATAGGTTTTTTTTAGAGATTCTGTAAAAATTACTGCGGTAACTGATTGCTTTTCATAAATAGTTGATAAAACGTACAAAATACACACTGTTAGTTTTTTGACGAAATATAGGAGTTGGGAGTTCCTATTTTTCCAATATTCTCCCTCTGGAGCGCACAGCTGTAATTGTAAAAAATTGTAAAATCTCATTGTAAAAAAGATTATATTTTTTGGGAAATAACTCGAAAAGTAGTTCGGCAAGTGGTTAATATTTTGATATCATTGGAAATATGAGAGTTTTTTCTTTAAAATTAGGTTAAATTCATCCAATTCTAGGTGAAAAGATATATCGCTCAAACTACCCTAACTTAGTGTAAACGCTCGATTGCCATGCCGCGAGGAGAGTGCAGGTAAATTTCCACACTTTTATTTTTTCAGGTAGGAATGAAAGGTGAAACAGAAACTCTGCAACTCCCACTCCTGGGGGTGTGGATACTACGCTAGAAACGGCTATTACAGACCGCTGGGGTTCACATGCCACGTTTGCATGGTTGTAGATTTTGAAAAAACCTGTTTTCACCATTCGACGCTCAAAAGATGCAGCGAAGGGGGCAACGTTTGCTAGCAAAGTTGATCTTATCGCATCGGACAAGAAAAAATCGCAAACTTCGCAAATAAATATGCCATTTTCGTCGGAGCAGTGATCGGTAATGGCGAGTGATGCGATAATAACATATGCGTTCTGCAATTATCCTCCACCTCTGAACTCAAAGGTCATTTCTCGCTGTTCCATAGAATTTTTGTAATCGTGATAGCGAAGGAGAATAACCTACGCCTTTCTCACCGGTCTGCCGCGTAGTTAGCGCCGTTTTCCCGCCAGGGCCCAGCAGTCCACCCGTATTGCCTCCCCTCCACCGCTGCCATAGCTCTTTGGCGAAATCATTTTTCATTTTGGCGAATTTCCATTTGCATTTTCAACATGTATGCACTCCCCTTATGTGCTACGGCACTTGATACGTTGAACGAAGTCCACGTTATGCCCGAAGGACCGAAGTCAGTGGACCGCAATTTACCTTCCAGTTTAAAAATTGCCTCCCCAGAATCTATTAAATTCATCATAGCACGAATTCTAGAAATTTCCTACATCTTGCTCGATAACTCATCATTATTTAGCGTTCTTTAGTCATCAGGTTTCCCAACGATCCCTACCTTAATTTACTCCATTCCAGGATCATCTTTGAACTTCTTATATATCTAAAACTACCAATTTGTTTACACCGATTTCTTGTTTTCGGCAACCACTGATAGTATTTGTTTTAAGCGCTATCTTTCGCCGACCCTTCTGCCGGCTTTGTCAATCATATATGCCATAAATTGCATACATTGCATATGCATACATGCCAATAAATTTCCTAACGATAGGCATATAACCAAATAAATAAAAATGTAACCGACGAAAAAATTAAGATCAATGCCAATTTTCTTACTTAACTAATGATCTTACTTAACGTCTTCCCTTAAGTCTACCAAAACTTCTTTCTCCTTTCTTTCTTCCTCTTATACGCTTCACTAAAACTCTCCTGCAAGCGTCATCTCCTCCCGTACTACATCTTCGCCTTTGTTTTACCCAAGGCTAAGCATTTATCCAAATCCCCGGTGTACCTATACGCGCATCAACGTCTACGAACTACAGCAAGGGCGTGTGGCATGCAAGGGCATAAGCCATTTTTTAATGCAAAAAAGGATTCCATGCAAATGTAATTATGTAGCTTTGAAATTAATGTGATTGAAGTGTGAAGTCCTTTTCCGTGGTTCTAATGACACGAATTAATCAAGGGAAGAATGAGTATTCAAACCTACGACTTATAGTGTCTACCTCCTTTGTTTTATTTGACTAGAGAAACATAATAATGTATCCAGAAGATTACTTTTCTCGCATTTAATTTAGCGCATTCGTAAGTAGGTCTGTTCACAAAACTGACTACTCAACTAAAATAAGACTGTAGCGTGGGAGCATAATAATTTTTGTCGATGCTCCTCAGGTTCCCTTTTCCTGTTTGAGATTCGTAATTTCGCTTCATATTTTCTTGCCCTAGAGATACTCCCACCCTCATTTACGGAAGAACCCGGATGTGCTCTGCTTTTTACAATAAGCCCTGAAAAAATCTGGCTGGGTTCATTCAAATTCTTGATTCATTAATAAATAAACTCTTTCTCCTCTGGGTCCCAAATGTCTTTTTATCGGTCAAAAGTAGTTCACGAGAACTTCTTAGTTATTTATGAGGCTTCCAAGGGTACATTTTCTTTGTAATAGTAACTTCTACACCACGCTTGGATAGTATTCCTCCATTCCTCTACCCAGGCGCCCTTACTAAGTGATGTACGATTTAGTGAAGCATATGTACACAGCTCTGATATCAGGCAGACCGCCTTCTCTGACCCAGCAACGACCCGGCATTCCCTGCAACAGCCTGCCACATTATGAACCACTATTTTGAGGCGATGGGAGGGGGATAGAGTAGGGGGCTGAGGGAGAAGCGTTCCACGCGCAGCTCAGACTAAAGTCTCGGGAATTTAAAAGGCACGCCGCCTCACTCTGCTACGATCTCAAGATTCTTCATCTCCGCCTTCATTCCGCGTACGTCCATCCCCTCTCACCCCCTGCCAACCACCTCCCACTCGGCAGCGCAGAGGGCAACGCTAAAACCCCCCCCGCATAACCCCCAACCCGCTTCCCTCCTCAAGAATCCCCGACACGGACCGGCAGACCCCTCTCCCCATCCCCGCCGCTTTCCCCCGAAAGAGCTCGCCCGTATAAATCATACTTTTAATCTCGGTAGGGGGTTTCGCTCGTGATGGCTGCCGCTGCTCAAGGGAGGGAGAGGGCGCTGGGGTACGGCATGGTTTGTGAGGGGGGAGTGGAACACGGAGGGAGGGAGATGGAGGGTGGCGGAGGGAGGTGCAAGGAGTGGGTGGTCGTGGAGCGGGAGGTTCAGTGGAACGGTTGAGGCCTCCGGAGGGTAGAAAAAGGTTGCTGCTGCAGGAATTCGCGACGCGGAGCAGATGACGTGAGGAGGAACGCTGAAGAGGAACGAGGGTAATGGAGAAGAGAAAAAAATGGAGGCGGTCCAAAATACTGGAAGCAGCTACACCACACTAGATTCCTCACGACAAAATCATTTTAGCAACTTGATTCATTCGGCTACAAACCCAAGCTTAATATTCTAGACTGTTTTTGCTTCAAATATTTAGAGCGCTTGCCATTCGCTTTAGTCCGTTGCTAACTTCGCAACACAAAATTACACTTGCTTTCTATTCGTCTCAGACCCTGAGCACGACGCAGCGCACTTCAAAGCAGATCAGGAGGCTTGGTGATTGGTAAAGGAGCGCCCTGGAAAAGAAAAGAACGACGATAATCGCATCCGCGATTATTTTTATATTTATTGAAGGTGTTAAACGTGAATTATATATTTTTTATTTGCTATGTCGTAAAAATCTATTCTGTAGAAGCATGCAGTTTGAAAGGATATTAAAAATATAAAAAAAACACTAGATCTTGAATATAGCGCACCAACAAGTTGCTATCTACCCGCAGATTACCGAGTGTTTCGATCTGCGCTAACTTCGACATTGAATGAAAAGTTCCATTAATACCAGCCTCTTTTTTGTAAAAAGACAATTAATCTCACAAAACACTCCTCACCTGTGGCAACATAAGTCTCCGGATTTATTTTTGTCAAAGATAGCAATAATATGATACGAAACTCACCAAATGTACACCATGGAAATGCGGAGGAATAATGTTAAAGGTTATACGATAAGATAATATACTGTGTCGGTGATTCGTGCTGTATTAGTTGAACAAGGCTCGACACGGACGGTGGTAGGAATTCAGCCCGAGATCAATGATAGAAGAGAGCAACTAAAAAAAGCAAAAAAAAATATGTCAATCGAATTTTTAAAAAATTTTAAGGCATATGAATTATACACAATAGAACCTGAGGATCCAGAGCACTTAACATCAAGCTGTTATCATTTGAGAATTGTAAACGACTCTACGTTGCAGTTTAATTAATACTATTGAATCGTATCTCCCGATATATCGGTTGTCAGACCGATACATCAGACAGCCACATATCGGTCGGGTAAGCCTGATGTATTCTACGTGGGGAGTTTTTCTTAATTTCTTGTTACTGAATGAGTCATTGAGCACAATAGCAAGAAAGCCATCCGAGTGAAACAATAAGAGGAAATTTCTTCTCACTTCTCATTAGTCGTCACGCCGCCAATGGCTTCTGCTGTTCTCCACACCCCTCGACCCCCGTGGGAATGTATCGACCGATATACCGGAGCCAAACCGGTACGAACTCGATATCCCCTATTTAGAACCTAGCTTAATATCTTTCTCCCACTTCCAGAAGAATAATTTTACGCATTCACACGTGACAACTACGGTAGGATCGAGGTTCCTTCTTTCGCTTTGTCTTTATCAATTGATTGTTTTTTTTCTGGAGCTTTGGTCCACAATTAAATTAAAAAACCATCACCACTTCGCCAACGTTTCGCTATCGCAAACATACTGGGATAAATATTTTACTATCTTCTTTTAATGTCACCTGAAGCCCTGATGAAGCTATTATAAAAAAGCGAAACGTTGGCAAAGTGGTGGTTTTTTAATTGTATTGCAGACCAGCTCTAGAAAAAAAAACAATCAATCATAATTGAAGAGGTCAGGATTATCTTATATACAAGTTGTCATTATCGCTATCCAAAACGCAAACCGCTCTAGATATGAAATACAGTTACTGCCCAGAGAAAGCACCTCATCAATTGACTCTAGTGATTTAAAGCACACGACAAAGTATGAAAAATGACTATCACGTTTTCGCTTTTTCATGATCGCAATTAAAAAATAACAATAACGCGAGCGCACGCGTTGTACAGAACCGTGTTCGCGCCCCCGATCTTTCATCAGTCAGGCGAGAGGCCATGCAAGAACTTCAGTTGAATATTACGATACTCACGATGTAAAGGGAAGGAAGAATAAGGCGAGCACGGACGCGGTTGTGTGGTTAAGGTGGTTCCACCGTAAAATGACTTAAATGTCATTTTATTCATATTCTGTCTACTTGTAGAAAACGTTGTCCTCTATCTGATATGAACAACAAAATAATACCTTTCCACGTTATTTTATTCTATAATTGAACTTGAAATTACATGGTGTTCAATGGGGGAATGAGAGAAACACGGGGAAAATAGTATTTTTCCATAAAATACAAATGCCATTTTCGTGGAAAACTGTCTCTAAGAAGGAAATAATCCAGAGAAATTGAATAAAAATAAAATACAGGCATCTTACCGCCTTATTTTTCTAGTTATTGAAGAATTAATGGCGTAATTGAAGTCGAAATGCGGTAATTCGTAGTAAATGGCGCTGCAGTCGGCTCCTATGGCTGGAAAAATGTGATCATTTAAAATACATTCGTGGAATAATCTGCATATTTTGTACCTTACTTTTGGGTTTCTATAGGTAACGCATTGAATCAGTGAAAGCAGGATTTTTTTGACAAAATATAAAAAATGTGGAATTTAGTATTTTTTTTGACTCACACAGTCGCGGCGGAACCTCCTTACGAGAGTGTGAGGCTGCCTATAGCTTGCAGGGCGAGGATTCGAGGTGAGGTGGTTTGGGGTTCACTCGGGTGAGAGACGGAGGTGCAGGATGAAGGGACGGTTGCCGAGAGTGTATATAGGGAGGGGAAACCACGCTTCGGTGGGGGAACTCGAGGGCGCACGGGGACTTATAAGTTTTCCCGGTCACGGAGAGCGAACTCGAGTTTATTTCGGAGACCAGAGGCATGGACCTGTTCCCGAAGAAAAAGTCTTGAGCCACTCCTTTTGTGGTCTGGACGGCAACTTTTTCCCATCTCTTGAGCGCGAAAGTGATTGGGTTAATCTGTGGGATGCGCCATCTGGGATAATGGTCGGTAATCACTCGGAGCCATTAAAGAGGTTTACGCCCCGACCGATGACTCTACTCAGCTCAGTCAATCGCTGAAGCATAAACATTGCCATTCAAGTGCAATGCTATTAAAGGAAAGCTTATCAGCAAATTGCATTACCCGAAAGAGCAGGTCGGCACGCAGCAGGATTTTCATTTAACCACCCAATTAACATCAATAATTTAATAACATTTCATGGAAATAAACACACAATCATATACCCATTAATAAAGAAGGAATTGATTATGGTATAGAAAGTTATACGCGGAATTAAACGCATTTAGCTGAGAGTAATACCCAGAGATCCTCATTCAGCTTAAACAATCTCCACAATTTTTATTAATCAGTAGGTATCGATACATATGAAGAGACTGAAATACTTTAAAACTATCAACTCCTCGGGTAGGTTATCATATTACTTATATTGATAATGATACATAGGTAATTGATACATACACATGGATTACGCTATTGAAATTAACTTTTAAAATAATCCGATTGACGGTCCTTGGACAGCGACAAATGGATTTATACAAGTTATCAAGATGCTTTCGCAAAAATGTAACTGATAGTAAATTTGCACACATGGATTAAAATATTGAAATTAATGCTTAAATTTAATCGGATTGAAACCGCTTGGTTACTAATTAGAGATGGGCAACATCGTCCATTCGGATGACCGACTCATCCATCGGTCGTTCAGTAAAAGGAGTCGATTCTTGAAACTCGTTCTTGTTCAATATTTTTCGTAAATCAGTGGTCCCAAAACTTTTTTCAAGTCCCACACCCCAAAAAAAATATTTTTTTCTCGCGCCCCTTAAAGTAATTATTTATTTAAGAATGCAAGTGAAGATGACCAAAACAAATTTCTATGATCAATTTTAATAGTATAAAGACAAAACTGAAACATGAAAAAGAAAAAAAAATTACAGAACAAATTAAAAGTTATATATAAACCCAAAAAAAATACATCTATGCATGAAATTAATTTTTTTCACTTAAAACTTATGTTTAAATGTCCTCTAGTCAACTTAGCTCATGAACCTTTTTTTTCTTGTAATTACATAAGATTTTTTAAAACCTGGCCAGTTTCTCGTAGCAATCCGTATGTCTGCTTGTGCACCCAAGCAATTTATTTCTAGATGTTGCCTTGATTGACAAAAGGGAACTAAATACAGACTCACTTGAGTATGTCGTCGCGAAAAGGTTGAGTACAGTTTTTTCATAAAGTTTCTCGAATCACGATGATTACTTCAATGAAAAACACCAATAAATAATAAGAAATTAAAATCGAAGGCACTTCGCTACAAAACATTAAACAACAAGTTTGACTCCTATATTAAATGTCTCGATTAAAAAAAAGTTATGGGGCGATGCCATGAAAAAGGAAACAAAGCGGTTGTCTGTCAGGCACACAGTGGACCCTCCAGACTGGAAGATCCCTTCCCTTTCCCCCTCTCCTGATCCTTATATTTGGATGCCTAAAAATTTGACGAAGGCCTCCTTTCCTACGTACATTACTATTTCATGCACTGTGCCCTCGAGCGATGAATAGTGCCCATGAGCTTCGGACACTTCAATGGTTCCCGAAAGCTTCGGGCGACCTGTCGTCGCCGGGCGAAAAAAATGTAGAGGTCGACTTTTAAAATCCCAAGACCAGGCCCCTGGACCCCTCAGTTTCCCTTGGGTGCCATAGAGTTCCTGGGGCCTCACACAACAGAAGATTATCCCGCTTTTTAAGTGTTGACACATTTAAAACGCTCCATAAAATGAAAGAACATGTCAAGTCCCAACCCCCTAACCCATACACGATGGAAAACTCCTCATTAGACCCCTAGAGCTAGGGGTGGCGAAGATGTCTCGCTCGTCGGCAAGGGGCAAGTGGAAAGGGAACGGGCGAGTGTTGAATGATTTGAGGTGAAAATGGATATATCCATCGTTTGTGGGTTGGGGGGGTAAGACTGGACACGTTTTTTTTTCATTTTATGACAGGCAAGGCATCTAGGGGGGGGATATATCGCCTTGGATATGCCTCGAACCCAAGCCTCCGTTAGGAGTTAAACCCTAATTACGAGTATGTTCCCTTCGCTTTTCCTCTTCCCCGAGGCACTACCACCCGACCTGACTCTACCTTAGAAAACAATATGCCTCAAAACATTTAGCATAGAGCTTCTTAAATCTATAAATATAGTGTTTTATGAGCATGCTTTAAAAGCTGTCGCCGATGAGAAAAATCATGCTATTTGTTGAAACATATATGAATGAAACCTAAAAACGATGAAATGCAAGTAAAAAAGTGAAGGGGTCATATCTCTCGTTGAAAAAGATGACACGAAAAGCCAAAAATTACGACAAAAGGAGTCTTTCAAGTGTTAATCGTTCTGGGTTTGAAAGAGACAATTAAAATATTTCCGAAAATAAAGGAACTTAAAACTCAGCCAATGCGGGTTTTAGTGGATGATGTCCAGCACATAAATGAATGAGGAATTATTCGAAGGTTACTGGAATCGAACGGAGGTTGTCAACGTAACGGATTCATTGAAAATGAGTCAGGAATCCAGGTTTCCTCTGGGATAACCGATTCCTTGAGCATTAATTGATTCTTGGGTCTGCTACTCTGTGAAGAATCACCGATTCCCCAACGATTCACTGAAGTCCTCGACTCATGTGATTCCTCGACTCATATGGTTCCTCGACTCATATGATTCTCAACTCATATGATTCCTCACTGAATGATGAGTCTTTGACGACTCTTGATTCAACTAGAGTCGTCCGTTCCTCGTTCGTTAGTGGCGTCTGTTGATTCCCATCTTTGCCGAGTGGTGCGCCCATTTTCATCTATAAGGCCGCAGAATAGTTTTGATCACGGTCGCCGAGTAGTCTTGATAGTTGTCGTGGTGGCCATGTGGATGACTCTGGTACGAGTCGTAGGAACGACGGTTTACTACTATGAACGATTCAGTTCGTCAATTCACCTCAAAGAGTCGTTCGATTAGATTCGTTCGTTCGCGACCGATCCACCTCTATTACTAATTAATCCAGGAAAAGAAAGGATATTTTAAAACCACGAATTTTTCTTCGAGTAATACCTAGAAACACAAATATGAAGTGATAGTAACCGTGGCTTCACAGATAACCTACGTCAAAAGTAGCATTGAACGCCGGTACGCAATATAAATCACAGAAACTCAGTAATGAATTGCTTTAAAAAATAAAAATAGACCCGCAGGGAGACAACGCGAAGGAGAAGAAACGTTTCTTAACCTCGATTTCCCCCAGTCTACACCTCGGCCACATTCCCAGGGAAAGATCCGGGATGTTATTATTTACCTCCCGGCGAGAACTGATGTACCCCCCGACGACGTCGCTGGCATTGGCGAGAGATGAGTGCTCCTCATTTGAACCGTAACTTTGTCGCGTTTCCCGAGCAGTTGAGGGAACGGGGAGCTGGAGAGGGAGGAAAGAAGAAAGATCTCCGAGACGAGGCACTTCACGAGACAAGTGCTCGCATTCATTCACTCACACATCCGACCCTCCACCAGGCGGGTGACGACGACGAAACCGGCGCAGAAACTGACTTCGCGACCGACGAAAACGCATCGCGAACGACGGTTCTTCTCCCCGCTTTACCGATCCGCAGGCTCGCGGCGAAGTTCGAGGTTGGTTAGTCATTTTTGGGGAAGCAACAGACTACTGAAGTAATTTGCGCCAGTGAGGACAAGTTGGAAAGGGAAGGATTATCTGGGGAATGGATGAAGGATGGAGAGAGACCCGGCGCCGGCATTAGTCTCCTCTTTGCGAAATACGGCAAAGGGGAACCACAGTTTTACATAACGACGGAAGAGATACTGCACTCGAAGTGCCCTCTACACTGCAGAACGGACAGATTTCAAATGTCATTTCACCCGCGAACGATAAGAAACCACAACAGGCTCCAATGAGACTTCTAACTAGATTTTTCGATAGATAGTGTAGCTCTTAGTATTAGTGGTACTCCCTAATACTTGTATCCTTATCTACTACCTAGTACTTACAGCATCCCGTTCATGTTTTCAGCATAACTCTTGAATCTATGTCCGTTTATGTCCCTCTAACATTGGTAGCATATCTATAGTGTAGTGCATACTTGTGAGGCTTCGCCTCCTAACAAGCATTAGCGATTTATGCTAATTCATCAACAGTCGTAGTTACACTAACTTTAGGGTATAGTGTAATGAATGTTGGTGACTACTCACCCCCAGCCACACATCCTTGAGGTGGCTTGCAGGGTATTTTGTAGACGTAGATTACCAGTTTGAGAGATGTTTCGATAGATTGGACTATGCAAAGTTTTCAATAGCTCAGAAGTTTATCTTTTTCAGATTTAAGATAAGAGCTGCTGCGCATTAATATTCCTAATATATTTCCCAATTTTTCAACTCCTTAAATAAAAAAAATAAGTTACGCATTCAAACACAGTAGTACGTTACCCCCGTAGTATTTCACCCGTAATAGGTCACTGGTTTACTGAGAGCCACTTATGGCAACTGTCTCTAGGAGAGTGTCAATAGTCTCACGATATACCACGAGTATCAACTCACGCAGTAAAAATGCTATTTTCTCCTTGGTGGTACCCTTAACATATTTATGACCCAGGTGGCTGTTTTTCCGACCACGAAAAATCCTAGGATCCCGTTAATCATTTTAAAATGGTGGATAGTTAAAAAAGAGCCGCATGAAGAAGGAAAGCACTTGATTGGCGATAAATGTAAGTCTTAGAATTGACATATTCAAGCTAAACAGTACCGGAACGCAAGAATCTACTGGCTGCAATGGGTACTTCTACCGTCAATAACCGTCGATAAAACTAAACGCATTATCGCTGTCATCGTCTATCGTCCGTAACTCTCGTTCGGATGGCACAGCACTACCGACCGGCGGGCACTCTACGGTTGTCGGACGAAATCTTTCACGTTCTGAGCCACAGTGAATTTCCCTCGGTTGGCTGGAGGCAGTGGCGGAGGCGAGAGGAAATTCGGTTAGCGAATAAATGGCTCCGAAAACTCAATTCAGTCGTCCCCTCACCACTCCGCTGGCTCCCGCACGCATAAAGTGATTATTTAAAAGTGAATTAACCGTGCTGTGAAACTGTCAAGTGCACAGTGCCAAAGCTGGCGTTGTTGTAATGAGGCGCGTTAACCGTTGATTCCTCGCTGACTTCTTATAACAGAGCACCAATCAAATTACCCAGGAAGTCGTTGCAACAAGTGTATAATCATTTTTAAAGCATTGATAATGTTGCTAGATAACATTAAGGATTTTATTTCGCAAGACGAGTTACAGTTAGTAAGGGTGAAGCGATGCAATTCAAAATGTTAACTAATCTACATCTACAAAATACCCTGCAAGCCACCTCAGGGGGCAGGGGGTGAGTAGTCACCAACATGCATTACACTATACCCTAAAGTTAGTGTAACAACGATGTTATCAATGCTCAATACTACTGATCATTTAAACGTGTATCTCGCTAGGGCATTCCTCTTGAATTTAACACCACTCATGTAAAACTGAATTAAAACGAAATAATAGTCCCCAAAATTATCAACAATGAGCTTAGAAATTGTGAAATACCAAGTCTGATACTATGTCAGAGCTTAGGAGGGCGAGATGGGCAAGCGTAGTTTTGATGTGAAACGACATTAGAGCGACCAATTCTAACACTAGTCTGAATTTAACTAAACATGCATATCATATTTCTATCTAATTAGATCCGTTCTTGCTCCATCAACATTAACTGCAACAGCCTGCGTCGAAGCAACTCATTCAAATAACAATTCGTGAGATCGTTAACTCTATAAGAGTCCGAAAAAGGAAAATAAGTGATAAATCACGGAATAAAAATGTTCCACAGCTTTAACTACGATTTATGCAGGAACACTGTGAACAGAACACGGTCACACTCCACTGGGATTCTTTCGGTGCTGAACTGACGCTTCACTGAGGAAACTTCAGTTCAGGGCGGCCGATGTCTCCAGGTTGGCACCACGTCAGCCAGGCAATGTAGAAATCGCAAGTTATAACTCCGCCATGGGAGTAGATGCTGTGCTTGTCCTAGGATTAAGATCCTACATCAGACGGTGCACTGACCTAAACAGTTTGGGATCCTAAAAATCCAAGACTACTACAGCAATTTAACCGCACTAAATAGGCAAGGACACTAAACATGGACTTGTTTTCCAGCGTAACATTTTGGTTCACAATTTCTCATATTTTATAAGGTAAACTTTGCATACGAAATTTTACCCGAAGTTGCTCACCAAGGTTTCGACTAAGCCATTTCAAGGCTTTTTATATGACAATGAACGTAACTAAAATGAACTGAATTAATTTGATGGGACTACTTTCAGCGCGAGAAATTTCATGATCCTCAAATCTTACCGTGGAAGCTGAATAAAGGTTTGTTCATTATAAAGCAAGGAGACTAGGGGAAAAACACAATAGCCAGATTGGTAACGTTTAGGCATGCCGACCCAAATTCCGCGGGTAAGAATCTCGCCTCAGGCATAGATGTTGAGGTGGTTTAAGGATTTAGGCTTAAGATTAGACGGTGTCGGTCCGATCACCAGCGAAATTAACACGCCAGATTTTATATTGTCTGGTTAAGCATCTTCTCGTTTACGAAGTTTACGATCACCCATGGATAACGTCCATATCAACTAACCGACAGACTAATGCAACACCCGAACTCTCAGTTTAAGTCGCACTCACGTAAAGGCTAAGTCATCCCATGGTTGACGCTATCCGGACACAACAAAACCGAGCCTTAATCTTGAATACCGACGAACCCTGAAAATGAACGAGTGAGGGAAAGACCGCCAAAGGAAGAACGCAAGTAAACTCTCTCCGTTGCACTCCCTTTGTGATGAGAACGCCGGGTAAACAGCAGAAAAGTCGGAGACGGTGTGGCTTTTTGAGTGTCGAGTGAACTCTGGGCGTCATGCAGCAAGGAGCAACTGCCCAGAGGAGTGCAGAGAAAGAGAGAGGTTACAAGGGTATATAGAAGAGAAAGAGCACGAAAGGATAGGAGGTAGGGAGGAAAAGAAAGGCGATGGGAGAGGGAATGGTGAGGTTTTCGGGAGGGGGGGGAGGTTTGCGACTCTCCAAGGCGAGGGCTTCCCGTATTGATTTTTGAGTGTGAGCAAGCGACTGTAGGGGGGGGGGTGGAGGGATGGGGGAAGAGAGAAATAAGGGGGACGGGAGAATGAGGCTTTGGTAGGAGGGGGATGGGGAAGGATTGTAGGAACGGAGGGAGGGGGAATAAAAAGAGTGGATGGGGAATGGAAGGAGAGATAGCCGAAATGCAGGGGGAGAAGGGGATGGTTGGGATAACGGGTGTGGGTGGTGGGCGCAGAGAGAGAGGAAGAGTGGGCTGATGGGAAAATGGGAGGGTAGATTTAGGCTTGCAAGTGCACCGAAGGTTGGACGGCCCATAGAAGGGAAGTGTGTCTACTTATACTCCTATGTTCTACCCTGCGAGCCTACTCAAGGGTGAGTGACAAAACGGTTTTTTGGACACCAGTCTACATCTACATACTACCCCGCGAGCCACCGCGGTGGTGCGTGGCAGGGGGTTTTACATAAGCCATGAAAATGGGAGGGAATAAGGAATAGGAAGAGGAAAATGACGAAAGTCATTTGTACGTTAACGGAGTGTCTAAGAGTCTCACTCTGTTGTTGTCCTATTCAATAAAGTTAGATGGAAAGAAGATATTTTAGCGTGTACGCATTAGTTAGTCAAGGCATCTCTATTTGTTTTGCCGCATTTATCTGCCATCCTAAAAATCGCCTGATCTGAAATTTTCAAGTAAACTAAGCCTAGCGTGTAGCCTCCGAGTCTCTAGCGGCTTTCAACGCAATCTTTAATCAGTGGTCACCGAAGATAGTCTCAGTCACTAATAATCAAGGGAACACAAAAGAAGTGAACAAATCTTGAGGTGGAGCAGTGGATTAACGTCTCCATTTGTTTTTGTTGTAGTCATGTATAGTGCGAGGGAAGAGATCATTCTTGAAGTTATCTCTGCGATGGCGTGTATTCATAAGGGCTCAGAGTAAACGTTGCGCTATCACCTAAACTTTGGGTTTGGGTAGGAACTCATTTCCATCAGAATGCCTCCGAAATTACTGGTAAAGTAAAAGATTTAAAAAATAAAAAGTGAGATGAATGCGTATAATGTGACTAAATGCAATAAATCATTTATATTTATTCAATATCGAGTAAGTGATAATATATCCAGGGGTGAAGGTAGGTCTGGTTGTGGTAGGTAACGAGGCTCTTAGGTTCACTTGTACCCCGGCGCACTAACCACCCCAAAGTTGAAGTAACAATTACGGCTCGACATTAAAACTATGGCAATGTGGAGAGTGTAATATTTTAATGTAATGCTTGTTGAATCTCAAGTGCTACAGACTAATATCTAGCCATGCCATTTCTATTTTATACAGTTGATAAGTACCGTCTTTCATTTCATCACAACTAAATACAGTTTCCCGATACGACAAGTGTTCGATCTTCGTCTGAGTCGTAGCTGCGAGATCATCCCAAGTCTAGCACGTGCGTACTCGAGTCTTATCGAAGTGGGAGAGGATTGCGGGTGAAAGAGAATAGAAGCGGATAAGGGGGATGAGGGGAGAAATGGGGGGAGGGGAGGCTTCAACACTACGGGGGTGTGGGGAGTGGTGAGGCGCCCCACTCTACAGTCTGCGAGGCGGAGTATGCCTCCAGTTCTGGCGTTGGAAAGAAGACGCGCAGCTGTGCTGAAGTAGAGGAGGCGGGGGACGTCAGGGATGGCAAGGGGGTGATCGGCGGGGAGGGGGATAGCGGACTTGCGGGTGGGGTAGGGGGTAATAGGGAAGGGGAGTTACGCAAGGGGAGCAGTAGACTACACTGGTGTAAGGGGGGGAAGGAAGACCAAGGGGCATCACACTCATTTCACTCTCTGTTGGCGTCTGAATAGAGTCCTAAAACGACACTTAAAAATTATGCGTTTACAAACACCCTTTCGGTTTGACCGCCGCGGCCAGCTTTGCGGGCACTTGCGATGAATAATCGATCGAATTAAAAAACGCTAGAAGTAACGATTAAAATATGATGAAAACAAACTATAAGAAATTAAATGCTTCTCTTACTGTAATCGCATGCCAACCTCCTACTATTTCTTTCCACTGGATTACAGTTTGACTACCGCGGCCAGCTAAGCGGATTCTTGCCCGGAATAATCGACGAAAATGAAAAACAATAGACACAATGTATGAAATATTACAGTAAAACGCATAATAATTGTAAAGTAAAAACCTCAGAGACGGTAATCGCAAGCAAACCTACAAGTATTCTCTCCATTGATTTCAGTATCCACATATTCATTCCGTACTCTACTGATTGGTTGGAAGATTTTTGAACATGCCTCATCTTAATTTTCTCAATTACAGAGTCATCTCTAACCCCACACGTTTAAACGTACTATTCGCCAGCAAATAAATCTCTCTTTACCTCATCACACTTTCTGCCTCCCTTAAACTGCCATACATTTCGATTCTTGTCCTTCTCGTTCACTTTTACCCTACAATTTGCCCTCTCTCTCACTCTTGTACATATCCTCAACTCTCAAAACGTTTTCTTCCCTCCTCGAAGTCTCCGTCAATGCACTATTTTCTCTGTAACAATATCTAACATTCCCTCGTTTCCTTAAAACAGCCAATAGAACAATTTCATTCCAGCTACATCAACAGTCATCCATATTTCATCACATCATACTTTCCAATTGCGGTGGGGATTTAAGAACAATGTACAACCGGTTCGTGTTACACAAAAATGAAACGGTGATTTCAAGAACAACCCAAGTCCATTGAATCTGTACACCTACTTACAGCTTCATGGTAGACTTCCAGGATCCATCTTTGGTTAACATATCAACTAAATAAATAATTTACAATTAGGAATTTAAAAACTTTGGTTTTAGCAAGTGGCTTTATTACAATTTAGTTTGATGTCTCTCCTAAAAAATTTTGTTCAGTGGACTTGGGATGTTTTTGAAATCACCGTTTCAATTATGAGGTGCACTGTAGGAGAGATTTTAGAAAAAGATTTCTACGACTGCTACTGATAAGGGTATTACAGTAATTTAGCGCATAATGGGAGAAGCATCTTCTTTTCCTCCATGACCTGGCGCAAAACGAAATTAAAATTTAACGCGGAAGAGATAACCATCCAACCATTAGAGAATATCAAAACCGCTGTCACATATCATAGCACTTCGCACGGTAGAGGCTCAGTAGGCCAGCACTTCGCTGATTCCAAAACACTCACGGAATTACAAAGGCGATGAATCGCGATTTCGACCGAATGGCCACCCGAAACAAAATAGATTTCAGGACAGATAGGGTGATCATTCCATTAATTACCGGCTAATGCAGTGCACTAAATTTCATGAGGGGCAGCATCGACGCCAGGAAAGCCGCAGGCATCCAACGCTATCACTTCATTCGGAGCGGGGATATTTTGCACGGCAATTGGCCGACTGGACATTAAAAAGGTGCATGCATACGCACGTGTCCGGGGAAGCGAGTGAAAATAATGCCGGACCACCGAAACACTGTAAATCCCTCGGTCCCCTTCGCAGCCAAACGGCGACCAACACCCACGCTCGTCCGGGCGACCCATGCCTCGGCATTTCCGCTCGATTTCGCCGCTAAGGCTCCCCCCCCCCCCACCCTCTCCCCGCCCGCCTACAATGGACGCCCTTCGCGTACGTCACCGCAATTATACAGCGAATGCAAAATCTGCCTTGCACACGCGCGACCCGGCAGGCGGGCGTGTGGCACGGGGTGTTTTGAAAACATCTAACACTAGAAGATGGTTCCCGTCAGATTTCAATGGAATTAAGAAAAAATAAAACTCTTGCATAGGATTAAGAGAATCGAGGGCCTGACAGTCAAAGTAATACAAGTAACAAGCATTGACCAGTGTCACCTGTATCACTTTACTCCAGTCATAAATGACAAAAAGCAAGTAGCTTAAGTGTTCGGCGGCTAGATCGCAGCATCATATCTTTGAACACTTGTATTCCTTTTCCTGTAACTACCCGACGGTACCAACTTACAACATATGCACTTACATCGTTTTTCGTGTTAATGTTACTTGTACTACTTTTGACTCTCAAAGCCCTCAATTTTCCTCCCAATGTGACGAGCAAAATGCATTTACTAGGCAGCAGTAATTCGCAACGCATGGAGAGGTTGGAGGGAAATATAAATTAACTAAAACAATCAACTAACTACTAAATCTCGCATTAATTCTGTTATATTGATCCAGAGTCATAGGTTCTTCGGAAAAAAGTTCCCATTTAAAGCCTATAATACGGTTGCCAAGTAATCAATTGTTACTATGGTAAAATAGTACAGAATTGACGATTTTTTGAGCCAATAACTGAAATTTTAGGCAAAAGCAAAGCGTATACGAAAATCGTATCAAAACACCAAAAACTTTATACTTTCACTCAACCGGTACAAAAATTTCTAAGCCTATATCATGAGTGCAAGTAATTTTAAAACAGCAAAAAAAACTCAACACCGATTTCAATGTTTTCTTACGGCTTTAATAGTTGGTTACAAATGATCCAACTTAGATACCACTGGCGCCATCCTAATATGACCTATTAAGCTTTCTAGTTCCTAAGAAACATGTGTGCCAAACTTTGTTAATATCCATCAAGGGGTTTAGAATTCTATGGCGTTCAAACAAACAGAATTTCAAATTTATAGATGAAGAAGATTGTGTGCTTTCGAATGAAAATGATAAAACTGCCGGCCTAAGCGAGGATTTGTGAGGGACCAAAAGTTAAAATCAGGCTTCCCTAAGAATTTATTCTCAGCAGTATACCATAGGTCATTGACGAAAACTTCTGGCACTTGCACAAAAGCGACGTTATAATCCTTGTTTTACAAGAGCGCCACACGAGCTTCTTAAACCAGTCTAAAACTGGTCAACAAAGTATGGAAATGGCACCTATAGCCTACTTGAACCTCTATCGTTTAATCTGAATGGTATTATTTACAGATTAATTGAGGGAGTCTAATAATGTTGTCAGATTCAGATCATTACATGGATCACTTGTACTTTTGTAATTGTCGTAATATATCTTGCTTTCTCCATGTTTGGAGAGAATTCCGTACTACTAAATCATTATCACTAATTTCTAATATTAATTACTAATTGGCGTAGTAGTTCATCAAATCACTTACCTATTCTTTCCTTTTACCCTCCACAACTTTTTTAACAGATTTAGCGGAACATAGTTGAATTTTATTTAAGTTCCCAACCACTGATTCCTAAATTTTCCTCTATATTCTGAGTTCGGTGTCATTGATTCAAAATGCATGTACAAATTTTTCCGCGAATTTCTCGACACATTTTATCATCCCTTCCTACAGCAGAAATTGCTGCTCTCATCTCGGTGATCACACCATTCAACGTTCAAACGACAGGGTGAAAAACGACCGCTGACCGCCGACTTCACGAGCACCGCCACCTAAAATAGGCAATGCACTATGCATTCGCACCACCTAACGAAAGCTATGGCGCGAATAAACGCAATCGTAGTACCAGTTAACGAGTTTAACATTAATGGCCACGGCACATTTTATCCCCGTAAATCCCCTGACATGAGGACCGCGGCGGTATATATCAGACCAGCGGTGTAATGGATCCCGCTGGTGCACCGCCAAAACGGCACAGATGAACGACGGCCGCGACACGAGGACCATTTGCCCTTTTTATACTATAGGGCCAGAGGGAAGGACATGGAACTAATGACCCTTCGCAGAAATATTCAGCTCGCTGCACTGAAATGATTGAGGGAAGTGTGCATTCATTGCAGCACAGTTCTTAAACCTAAGCAGTAGATGACTTTAAACACCAAACACAAGTAAATCTGCACTGACAATCGCATGGCTGTATGGTCTTGAAAATCAAATGCATGATTTATGTTTCACTTTGACATACTCGCTTCAAAATGTGTGACCTTTGGGTAAATTAGGCGTAATAACGACACAATATGTAATAAAAGCGTAAAATTGAGAACAACCTAGTTGGCATACACTTTGAAAATAAAAATCAACCACATAACTCTCAGCAACTTGGATGGGTAAAATTTCGATTGCCAATAAAAATACAAATCACTAATAATTATTGGATTTCATAACAGACGATGAGCTAAAATTAATAAAAGGAACGGTGACAATTTATACGATAACATAAAACATCCCGAGCAAAGTGATGAAAATTTTACTAAAAGGATTAAACGAACCAGATCACATGCCGGTGGAAAGATTTAGACAGTTCCATGCCCACAGTTATCTCGTTCACATTATGCGGCTAATTTATTGAGATTTAAAGAACCAGAAAAAGACATTCAGTGCCGAGGAAAAATAACATGTACCCATTAGATGATGCTAATCAATTCACTTATCTTTGGAAACATTTCAAAATCTCGAGTCAGTTATTTTTTGTCAATTTTCTTCAACGATCAAATTGAGGGAAATATAATAGAGAGACAGAGAAAATAATCACATACAAAATACAACAAAAACCGCAATTAACAAAGAGATCAAACGAATTAATGTCGCTCATCGGTGGAAATACTTTGGCAGCTTGAGCTAAATAAATTGATCTTGTTACACATTTACCTCAGACAGTTACGAAGGAAGAGAGCTGACACCGTTGGAAAAAAACTTTTACGACACTTTCGGCAGCAGATTACCTACTTCGCTAAAGATTTTACCCGTGAAATTCCACCATCCTTACTCTTTTGCCACCTCACTCTTCCTAAACTAGAAAAATCTTGGCTCCTCATTGAACGACGGGCATACAAGCCCCCATCAATTCAGCCAACAAATATGTAAACACGCCAGTACGCACACATACACACAGAGAAATGATCGTCACGCGCTAAAAGAGTCAAGAGACGCATACACGGCCGCGCGCGGGGCATTGTGGGACGTGAAAAAAAGACAAGCGACGACCCGAGCATCGCGGGGTAAATAAATGATTTGGATGCAAAGAGGTTGAGGATGAATCTCCTCCCACTCCAAACGGTCTCCGACCTTTATTTCCCTGGAAGGGATGGGGGAACTCCCCTTCAACTATGTAGGGATCCTCGATACTGCGATGTGGTGGAAATATCGCATCGCGATACTGATTATCATTGCGGAGCCACATATCGCTCTGGTATGTAATAAGACGTGATGTTATGCAAATCAATGCGATGTAACACGTTGCTTGAGGTAGACTGAAGCTATTTCGAGCGTTTCAAACTTATTATACGTATTATACGCTTTGAATACGTAATGGTTAGCATCAGTTCTTACCTTAATCTATGCACTAAGTATAGCACGGGACGAAATAAAAGAAATCTCGGAACCCCGGCGTAGTTAAAGAGTTCTATGAATGGCGTCAAGTCAAATGCTGAAGTTTGGATAATGACGGGGATATTCTGATCATTGAAATGTTCGTTCTGATCACTTGAAATTAAAACCACAACTAAAAAGTTCCTTAATTTTCTTATCAACATTAATTTGTTAAAAAACAGCAAGAAGATTTCCGAATAATTTGTAATCCTTCATCAAAATAAATATTCTCTATCCCAAAAGGCAAGAATTTTCAACACGTCATCATAGTTGTAAAAGAGATACAAAATTTGTAATATAAACTTTGTAAAATCTTGATTAACATGATAATTATTTTGATAATAACGTGAATATGAAATGACTCATGAAAAGCTATGCATTCCGTTAAGTATAATATTTTTAACACTCCCCAATAGTCTTTCCCCATCTTATTTCGCGATATAAAGCGAGACACCGCGTCTTCTGCAACGCAAATTTTGCATCTCAATGGGATGTCGAAACATGAATACCGCACAAGCAAACATTCCATCAGGAAGAGGAGGAAGGGGTGTGAGGAAATGACAGCAAGAGAACAAGAGAAGGAAAGAGATGTAGAAGGAAGTAGGTAAAGAGAGGGGTGAGGGAAGGGGGAGAGAGGGAGAGAACGAACAAGAGACAGAGAGCAATGGTGAAGGGAGTGCGGTAGGAGATCGTAACCCCTGAGGTTAATACAACGAAACCATTCCGACGCTATAAAACTACCGACCCTCCATCAAATGCACCTCAAGCGAGTCGAGGGCGAGAGGGGAGTGGGAGGGGGTCGGGGAAGATCCGCCTGCGCGGTAGCTCGGGCCGAGAGGAGACCAGGTAGCCGATCCCAGGAAACTCAGGAGAATTGAGCGGATGGAAATCGTGGGAATGATACCGTTTGACGGGAGGCGATGGGTGAGGAGGAGTCGAAACCTCGGACCTTAACCTGCCCGACTCTGAGGCGAAGGTTGAGGCAAATGAGGGGTTGTTTGATAAATAAGGGGGTGTAAACCTTCCCAGCATGCACACAATTGAAGGCGTGCGCGCTATCCGTGCAGTTTATTGGATCCACCGCGACTGAGCGAGTCAAAACAAATACTAAATTCCGCCTTTTTGTTTCACTTGGTTCAAAGACCCTCTTTTCGGAGACGACCTACGTTATCTGTTGAAAACAAAAATTAAGGTACAAAATATGCAAATTATTCCACGAATATGTATTTAATGAACGCTTTTTTTTCAACCATGGAAGCCAACTGCAGCGCTATTTATATTGATTTACCTCATTTTGACTTCAAATATCGCAGTATTTGGCTAATAACTCACAAAATTGGGTGGTTAGATACCTATATTTTATTTATATTAAATTCCTTTGGATATATCCCTTCTTATAAACAGTTTTCAGCGAAAATGGAATTTGGAAAAATAGTATTTCCTCCCGTGTTTCTCCCAATGAACACCATGTGATTTCAAGTTCTATTTTCGAGAAAATAGCGAGGAAAGGTAAGATTTCGTTGTTCATATCAGTTATAGGACAATGTTTTCAGCAAGTAGACAGAACGTGTATTAAATGACATTAAAGTCATTTTACGGTGGAACCACCCAAAGGGGCCAGGGCAAGTTGACTGTTGTGACGTCAGATACGGTAAGATTAGTAACTTTTGAATGGTGGATCCCTTTACCTATGGTTATGTCCCAATAAAATCTCTGTGTATTGGACTTGTAGAGGTGAAACTAATATAAAGTACGATTTATTTTGTTTCCAGCCGAATGGTTTGAGTTGTCTTCACAGGTTTCCCACCAGTTTAGGTGACGGGATTCCGACGTTTCGATAGCTAACTTTGCCATCGCTATCAGGGATCTGATGTAATTGACATCATACCTTATGACGATGGCGAAGATTTCACTCTAATTTAAAATACCGTCTTATTGCATAGCATTTAATTGCCGATAGAAAGAGAATGTAGGCAATTTTTCGTTTCACTGCCACGAATTAATGAGGCGTTCATACAATGATAAAAAAGTGTACATCTTCCGGACACTCGTACTCAACTGCAAAGGAAAAACCGGGGACGCTAATCATTGTACCTAAGAAGACACTTGAAACGGAGACTTGGGGGGTACCAGCTGACTTACCGTGACTGACTTTACTCCTCTGAGGGCGTATCTAGCTACTGTGCGAGATCTAAGGTGTAAACCGAGCTGAAGAGAGGAAGAAGTGGAGATGGTGGAGACTAATCGCAACCAATCGAAAAGGTTAGAGAAATACCCACTCGAAAAAAGTTTGAGGCGTAGATACAAAAATGGCGACCTCACTCAGAAAAAAATGTTCGTAACATTTGTAACTTTAAACAGGGAGCTCAAAATTAAACACCAACGATGAAGGTCGATATATTCTCAATTCCGAAAATAAATATACAAGGTAACTCCACTCAAAATTACCACACAAAAGGATAGAAGAAGATGAGCCGTTCAAAATTCCTTTATATTAAGGTAGTTTTGAGCGATATTATTCCCTAGTCTTTAAAAAGATCTGATTCAAATTAATTTTTAACCTATTTTTAAATTGAAGCAACTGTAAGAAGCATGAAGTAAATATTGTAACATTAATGGCGCAAAAAAAAAATTGATGTAAATTACTGAAATTCTTAGTAATTAACTAAACAAACATGTATTTGGTGTTAACTTGACAAATTGTTTCACGCCGTAGGTTGAAGACACCTTTACAACTGAAGAGTTTTTTACGATCATGGAAAAATTACTGCGGCGAGTAATTGATTTATTTAAGAAAATAGTTGACGAAGAATAGAAAATTTACACTTACATTTCTGACAATATCTAAGCGTTGCAAAAACCTCTTTTAAAACACGTTCTCTGTAGAGGGCTTACTCGTACAATTTCCCACGGAAAGTGGCTGGTCTTTTATTGGTAAATATTTCGAAAAGAATAATGGTAAGTGGCTGATATTTTTTTATCATTGGAAAAATGAGATCTTTTTTCTTGAAAATGAAGCCAAATTCATCAAACTCTTATGTTAAGTGATATCTCGCTCAAACTACCTTAAGAGTTAACAGATACAGAAGCATAAAAGATTCGTGAAAAACGCTTTATTACCACTTTCTTTTTAATTGCCATGTTAACGAAAAAGATAAAATTCCACGCATAATTCCAAGCAAAAGTCATTCAATCCTCATAAACTGAATTCCACAGGACACGGGCAAGGTGTCTTCTCGATGGATAACTTTGCCTAGGGGTCATAACCAGGACGAAACGGCAGACTCCTCTGCGAAACTTAGGTAAAAAAAGGAAGACGGAGAAATGAGAGCAAGAATTCCACGGGAAAGCAGCAATAAAAAGCGACATGTAAATTATTTGGCCACTGTTTTGGAGCGGGGGAGGACCGTGTTTACAAATTAAAGCTCCACCAGGAAGGAGATTAATCACGCATTTAGAATGAAAGTCGAAGATTCTTTATAGTCGACGAAATAATTACTTCCCCCTACTCACCTTTCCAGAGAACATAAGGAAACCGTGGAATATAGGGGCAATAAAGATGAACGGCGAAGAGCGCATTAAAAACCGAACCGGCCGATCTAAACGACTTGAGGATGTTTAAGAGGGGAAAGTGGGGGGGGGGAGGAAGGGAGGGAGGGATGAAGGCGGACATAGCGGAAGGAGTAAAAGACAAGAGGAGGGGAAGTGGGATGGGGAAGGAGGGAAAGTGGGATGGGGGAAGGAGGGGAAGTCATGGAGAGTTCGGAGAGCGAGGTGCGTAATGCGATTTAAGCGGCACTTAAAAAAAGAGGGCGTCGGTAAGCGACGGACTGAAACAAAAGAGGCTCGAAATTAGCGAGCGAAAGAAAAGACAAAAGCGGAAGAGGTGGCGGAGGAAGGCGGGGAGGCTTTAAAAGCCACAACCATGGAGCCCATTAAATGGGATTAATGGCCACAAAATCTAATTAATATTGAACAAATATTGACAGGGAAAATTTGGAAGAGGGAAATGGAATTTAAAAAAATTGGGTTCCGGATAAGATAAAAAGAACTATCTCTCCTGATTAAGATTCTGACGACATGACGGCACATTATTTAATTTATTAAGGTATGTGTATGAATCTGTTTGCAGTTTAATGAGTTAAGTTAAATTCACGTGATGAATTCTAAATGAATAACGGCAAACAATACGCATGACTCATCTCATAGTTAACTTGTCGCCAGACAGAAATTTTAGTTACTTGAGGCATTTACTATATAAGTTATATAAATGTTGTATATGTTACTTGAGGTTTAACATATGTCTTATCTGTAAAAATTTATGCGAAGAGATAAACGTATTATTAGGGACGACATGTAAGCTATCACTCTTTCCCTATTACGGCTAGAAGCGCACTTCTTCAATATCACACCAATGCTAAAACTTCATAATGGACGGAAAAAGAGTTGAGTAGACAAAGAAACAAAAGAAACGGTTAAAACTAAAGTTGGAATAGAATCTTTTTCCTTTTTTATTCATGGAGATAAACTAAAATAATAATTAAGCGACATTTTCCCAGTTGTAACCGGAACTGGAACCATAAACACGACTAGTGAGAGCTTAAGTTTAATATCAGACATATTAAATGTATCTCTATACAAGAATCCCTATAGAAGGGTAGAGAATGCTATATTTCCAAAATGAAAGGAAAGGAATTATAAGGAAAAAAATCCACGATAGTCAATCAGTTTGATCATAAAACCGATTCGTTGATTGTCTTTTCATGGATTTCTCCATTTTCAGACAAAAATAATTGATCCAAGCGTTGAAATAACAGTTTTAACCTTGAAATATTGTATTTCATGAATCTAACACACCTTAACATGAAACTCACGGAATAATAGCGCAAAATTCCCTTCGATTATCGCTGCAGGAGATCGAGATTAACTCGATCGCCGCAAGGCAAACGAGACTTCGGCTCTGTTGCGGTTGGATTAGCGTTTGTCGCCGCGCGCGTTGGAAAGCGGCTTAGCACGGCTCGCGACCTCAACATCGGATACAAAAACAAAGACACGCGAGAATCGCAGTTCATCACAACCATAATATTTAACGATTATACGCACTTGCATGATAACATATCGCAGGTTGATGAGAGCTTGATGGGAAACACTAGGAAGAAACTCTACAAAAGCAACGGGGAGTCTCGGCGGGCACATGAATCATCGCGGGATACAGAACCTGAAGCCGGTTTCAACACTGCATTAAGAAATTTCGATATTCACTAACGACATGCATTACGTTCCACTGTGCACATAAATCCTCGCAGGCAGAAGTACCCCTAATTTCGGACAATAAGCCGGCTGACCGGGACTATTGTGAGCCTTATTTTGCTTTAATGCTAATATTAATGTTATCGTTCATGTAATATGTTTTATATAAGAATAAAGGTTGTATATGTCCTTATTCGTTCCTTTTGCCCAGATAAGAAGTACTTAGTATTCGTGTCCTGATTGTGTGATACCATTATATTAAAACTGTTAATGAACTACTGCTGCTAACTGTTACAATTGATTACGTCCTGTAAAGAATTACGGTAATAAACAAGTCTTAGCTACCATAATGATCTATTTGAATTTTTTTCCCATTAGCTCCGCAACGGCATTGACAACCTAAGAACTACAACCTATTTCAAAACGGATAACAATTCTGATGTTCTGGTACCTCAGAATATTGCAACCAGTAAGAGGCATACGACGAAAAGCGAGAAATATCCTAAAAGAGTACTTGTCGTATGTCAATATCGTAAGTGTGCGAAACCGAAACCGGTCACAGAGCTCGTGACGAAAAGGATTTGAATTGACGAAAAGACTTGAGCGGACACCTGCGGGGGATCGCAAAGATGGAGAAGAAGTAGAAGAACCCAAGGGAGACCTCCCTCCGTTTGGAACATCATCTCCTTCCATTCAGGGCGCCCATTTTTAAAAGGGGCTGCAACCCGCGTGACGTCAATGGGCGCGAACGCCCCTCCCATCATGCAGCGCGGCGGGAGAGAAAGAATGGGGGTAGGTTGGGGTGGAGAAAAATTACGAAGACGGAACGCGCCATTAGAGTTCAGCGTGGGGCGCCATGTTTTATTTTAGTAGTTATGGAAAAAAGGCGGGGACGAGTTTTGAGTCGTGATACAAAAGCATCGGCGAGACGCAGCCCCCCGTCCCGCTAAGAGCGTTACTACCCAAAATATATCTAGGTGGAAGAAATAATTCATTCGAGCAACTGAATACGTTTATGCCTATTACTGATGCCTAGAGGGAAACTTATTAATAGAGCTCAAATTTATAATGGAACCAGTACATAAAAGTATTTTGAACATACGTTGTTCCCAGTGGTTACTTACGTCGGGGTTCAACTTCTTTACCATGCTCACAATCTGAAATAATGTCATAACATATTTCCCATAAAGGCATCCAGAAAAATATAAGCAACCCCGGAACAGTTATGAGCATTTCGAGAGAGCCATGAACAGTGAACGCAATGATTACAAGAGAAATCAGAAACTTTTAATTAAGTGCACAAATCTAACTATAAATTAGCTCAACAAATGATTCCTAAGGCAAAGGATTATAAAAAAAACATAAGAGGCTGAGGACCATGGTTCTTATTGTTATATTTCATATGGAAACAAAATGAATAGTTTTAAAACAGTAAAGCCTTTACTGCAGCATGGGAATTACATTCTCCCGGAACGAAGGTTAGAATTTTTATATCCAATTCATAATAATATTGTCTCGGATACTATACCCGGTAGAACTTATAACCGGTTTCAAATTTAAAACAGCATCATCCGAACTTACCACCCGAGCTCTCGAAGGGGCGCACATGGATTAATGAAGTATTCTCACCTGAAACAGAAAAAAAGAAGCAATTTAAACTCGAACATCTCACAATGAAATTAACTTAGCCTAGCATAGAAATATTTACTGCCTTACACATAGACGGGGTGAATTGGAAAGTACATTGCAGAGAAAAACGAATCAACTTTGTGATTTCCACACCATAATGAGGAATTTAATTTCAATAATTTTATTTAAGTACGCATCATGTCCACCATATCAACAACACCTTTTAAATACTACTCAACCAATCATTGAAATAAAATTCAAGAGCAGTCGGCTAGATAGAACTGAAGGCACGCTTTCCAGGCGATTTGTTGTTGAAGCTGTGGTAGCTATCAAACTCCGCTGTTCATGGAGCATTTTATAGCACCTTGTTTATCACACGTTGCAATGACGGTCTTCGGGAGAAAAATGATTCCGTTCGCTGCTCGGTACCCCACAAAAAGCTAAGCAGACAGCAAAGGACATTTGGTGCATTAGAACTTTCCATTAATAGCCACTTGAGCGTAAGTAAACAGTCAAAAATAAAACCACAACAACAAACATCTGCCTCGTAAGTCAGTCAACATTGGACAAAACTTTTATAAACTCCTAGGGCTGCGACTTCTCCTTTTGAAACCGAGAGCCTTCACTGCAAAATAATCCCCATGAAATGTAAAATTCGAGATTTACATCAGATAATAGTGACGAAGTAACTAATACCGATAGAGTGTGCGACCTGAATTACTCAAGGATCCACCCAGTGTCGTCATAAGAACGCTTGGAGTAATAAAAAAAAATTATTATACCGCTTAGATTAATGACAAATTAACAAAATATGCTCTGCGACAATAAAAAATAAACGAGCCACAAATTGGTAAAACATTTTTGTTTAAACAACAAGTACGCCAAGTAAAATAAATGAATTCCAATTTTTACATCATTTATGGTTGAATAATATTACTGACTGTCCAATTCACCGAGGCCTGAGGTATCCAACTATAAGTACGCGCATGGTAGTTTAAGGGTACGGAGAATAAGAAGAAATATGTCAGAAGTGTATCAAGCATCTTTCAACACTGCGTGGGGTCCAACTAATTCGGTGGATTATCCAGAGAAATAGTTACTCAACGCGTATTTCGAAAGTCAAATCGAAAAAGGTAGGGAACCACTGCATAACACCATTGGAGACTTGTGTACGTAAACACGCCATACTCACTCTAAAGCCAGCAAAACTTCTAAGAACTACCCACCAGCAAAACTTCCGAGAGCTACTACACACCGTTGTACAACGCAGTCAAGCAGAATTTCAGGGGATAATAAAAGGCACGTGGCTTGAGAACACCCGCATGTGAAGAGACCCCTCCCCCCCTTACGCAACCAAGCAACGGAAGAATCGCTATAGTAGCGCGGGAAGTGAAGTGACTTCACAGAGGAAGTAATCGCTCGAAATGGCGGAATAAAGATCAATTTGGGGTTATTGTTTCTGTTTCATTGCGATGTCCCGACCAGGTTTTGGCGAACGATGAAGCGGGAGGCATAATGCTGCTCGTAAAAAATAAAGAAAATAAACTCAGCCTCCCAATCCCAATGCGCTCAGCCTCCCGTCCCCTCCGATACATATACTCCTCCTTTATATTGCTCGTAAAATAGGTCACTGGATAAAGACAAGGGTGTGATGGGGAAAGGGGAGGTAGCAGAGGGGCTGGAGAGGACGGATCACGCCGATAATACGGTGTAGTAATTCTTGGCAAGTATTTTTCATCCCCGTTCCCACTATCATCGTTCGTACCAGCAATCTGCATGAATTTCCACTACTTCGGAGTTTCCGTCGTAACATTGCACTTCCCTTTCCAGGAATTGTAAAGAAAATGTGAAACGTAACCAGTTGATTTCAAACGATATTGAAAAACCTAAATTAGAAAAAAGGCGGCCATGGATGTGAGAGGCATGGAAAGGCACGGTATATAAATGATAACCCGTCGGTCCATCAACCAAAACATCTCGGGTCCTAAACCCGCCACGGGCATGCATGTTGCATTGTCTTAGCATTAAAGCATTACAAAAAATAAGTTGAATTTGTTGTTGCCACTTTAATTAATGTATGCGTTTCTATTATTGAGAGTTGGCCATGTGTTGCAAAAAGGAAGTTGAGATCTTTTAAAGAACACATGACCAACTCTCAATAATGTAAACGCATGTACATTAGAAAAATGGGCGACATAACTACAGAAGCAGGAAACCCTAAAAACAGAAATCTACAACTAACTGGAAATCCGTGCACCAAAAAGTAAAAACCATTTGATAGTATTTACACGAATGGTACGGTTATGGTATTTTAGGGGATTTGTTCACTAAAGTCCTCGCTCTTTTACCAAAATATCCTAATTTCCAAAGAGAGAGTTGACAACCCTGTCCGAGGGCGCTTTTTGGACAGCATTTCAACTGCAATACTAATTCCGTCGGATGGAACGGATATGGGCCCCTTTTCGCCTTTCAACAAGAGTAGACTAAATAAGACACCGGGTTTCTCTCCACGCTTTCTCCACCAATCTTCCTTTTAAAAAAATAATCATACTTTTTTTTTGGCTAGCGTCGAAATTTCCCCTCCCCTCGCAGCCAGTTCTCAGTGTGGTATACAACTATACAAGGATTTAGATTCTCGCTAATCGAGCGGAAGGATAGATTCTTTCAGGTGAACAGAGAGCCAAAAAACGCATTCAAAGTACATAGTTTTTTGGTAATCGATGTATTTGATTGCCAAAATAAATTATTCAAACAATTTTCATCATTCTCTCGGATATTATTTCAGTGTCCGGGAACCGAAGGATCAAGCTGATTACACGCACCATTGACGTATTATCAGGACTCAATTATGGTCGTATCGTCTCAAGTATCGTCTTTATCGTCTTTAACCCTTAACACTTCCCAGTATGAGGTTTTTCACGGAGATATTTCATCTGTTGCTCTTCAATATTAATTTTAAAAGTGGTTCGCGAATGTTTTGACACTTGGAAACGTAGTTAGGCCTTTCACTGCATTAAATGATTACTGGTTTCACTCACGTTATATGTAAAAAAACACAAAAAGATGTTCACAATGTTTTGTGTTAAATAATAACAATTCGCACTTTAATATGCAGAGATTGCAAAATAATTTTTAAACCGTTAATGTATGGCAGTAAATTTTCCACTTTTTTACAATACCTCAGGAGATACACTTGATCTCCGAAGTAGGGGAAAGATATTTTTTGAGTTTATTGAGTAAACTCGAACTCCGCAGTCGGAAGATGAATATGTTCATTCGGGACTTAGAGAGCTAGAATGGTGTCACTTTTTGGAAAATAAGCTTGAAAAATAAACATTTAGAGCTGCTTTCCAGAGAAAAACAGAAGCTAGACATACCTACCATGTAGGATACAGTATACAGGCATAAAAACGCTTCTGTGCATCTAACTACAATATGGCAGAAAACTGACCTTGCTCTCAACGGCTCATATAACTTCGCAGTAAAAGGGTTACATATTTACATTTGACATCAAATAAAAATTCGTGAATGGTATTGTTTTTCTGCACTCATCTATGCACGATACGTCGATTCTTCTGTCAATCCGCTTTTCGTATCATCCAGCAGAAGAAAGAAAGGGACGCCGCTTATGGGGAGAGAAAGAGCGCCAAGCCAAGAGGGACAGTTTATGGCCGATGGGAGTGGGAGGGTCATGCGGGTTGCAGCACGTTTTGGATAGCGAACGTAACTTGGGTGCGGTTTTAACGGTTCTCTGCGGGGGGAATAGAGATGGAACAGGCGCAGAAAAAAATACAGGCGGGAAGAGATAAGGGAATTGATTGTGGGACGTAGCTAAATGGTGCAGGCAGGTTAAGGATTGCCAATTCTCACACGGGCAGATGAAATCTCCGGTGGGTATCGTTTTTTTCTCAAGGAAACGGGAATTCCCTCCTCCGATAGGCGTGAGGATTTACTACTGCCGACGGGAACGTTTTCCCAGCAATAAGATAGGAAAGGGAACGCATGGACACTCAAATCCCTAGACAAATCATTCTGTAACCTTCAAAACCATCAACGAAATTATGTTCGAAGAGAATTGAGTCTGAAAGGATCCTATTGACGATTGGATTCGATCGGCGGCTACTACGGGTCTGAATCTTGTCCAGGAAAGTGAGAATGCTCAAAATGACATCGCTCGGCTAGGATATCTTATTATTGTATGATTGAACAATGAAGCGCGAGTAAAACTGGCCACTTCGTAAATTGGGTGTGGACTCAGAAATATAAACGCTAGGTAGAAGCTACTGATTAAATTACACAACGGCTACACAAGACTACAATAATATTTTGCGTTTTCAAAATTATGGGAGTTTAAAAATCAACTTACTATATCCGCAGTTCCGAAGGAGCGATTTTATCAGTTAATTCAAGCAATGAAGTTAATGTACAAACAATATATCGTTGGATAAATATATACTACACACCCGTAAATATATTACAATTGTATTATTACGAGTATACTACTCGTATACAGTACAGCAGAATTCAGAGTGTGTGGGCTTCTAATAAAACTGGCCGCAAACTCACAATCTATACTAGGATTTCTCCATTTAATTTCGGGGATAGCAGGATTGTTTCCGAAAAAATACATAAATGGTCATAAACTTCCAGAGTATAAGCGATATATGGCAATTATTAAATCATAAAATTAAACGCATGCACCTCCGATTGTAGTAATGCATTCCATATTATACGCAGCAAAATCGGAAGCACGTAAGTACCAACTTCTGTAAATGCATAGAGCAGCACTAAGCTATAACTATTTCTAACACACCAAACATTCGTCAATTATAACTAATACCTATTCACTGCATAACAATTAATTTTTAAGGGAAACGAGGGCTCGTCCACTACCAACCAGGAACGACGAAATCATGGTGAGAAACTGCGTCTACATCAGTTATATCAAATTTTAATAAGATTCCCGGAAATATTTCTTCCAATTGTTCAGAAAAGAGGCAACCAAGGAAAACCAGCAAGCCTCACGGACACGCATCACCGTGAAAAAAAGGGATAAGAATAGAATCATGTACGCAACCCATCAGTACTGTATTCTGTAGCTCGTTAGGACGGGTTAGAGATATTTTTCGGATCGCAATATTTTCAAACAACTCCTTAGCCAAAATTGCACCTCTGCAAGTCATATTTAACAACATTTATGAGTGAAACCATCGACAGGAAATGACAGCCTTCGACAGACCGTCGCTCGTGAGCGAGAAGTATAGTTTTTCATTTTTTTTAAGTTTCAGCTTCATCTCATTGGTGGAAAATCGTAATCTCCGCGCGAGGTGTTCGAAAAATAATACTGTACTTCGTTGCTATCATTACAAATCTCTCCAGAGTATTACATTACATTACGTAACAAGTACCTATCCGTGGTAGAGAAGCGAGGATTTTCGTTACCGATGGGCTAACGTCCGGCTGAGTCCGTAACGAGTTCGGGAATACCACTACAGGTAAGCATTTTTTCCTAACTTCTGCATTTACCGCAAGACTCGTGGACACAAGTCAACATGGAATGCAAGAGCGTCCCGCAATAACCATCCAACCCGGTCATCTGTGAGCGTGACCACGAGCCTGTGGCCGACTCTTTCGCACAGGAGTTCACCGCTGCCGCGAATAAGGCCTACCTCGCCCTCCACCCCTACATCCCCCGGGTTCCCTTCGCGCCAACCACCCTGACCGCTCGCACGAGAAAGCGCAGCATCCTCCGCAACCCTTCTACCCACACCTCTGCAAGGGCCCTTTACCCTTCAAACCTCACCCCACCCCCCACTCAACCTCAACCCCCAGATTAACCCACCCTCCTCCACACAACTTCGACCACACCGCACCCCCTTCTCCGCCCCCTTTACCCAACACCTCCGGGCAAGGCCGTTAATCTAATAGGGAACACTCTGCGGGATTGGTTCCCTGAATTATTCTGTCGCGGCGGCTTCAAACTTCCCGCCCCACGGCCTCTATCCCCCCTACACCCCCGTTCTCCGACTTCAGCCTCTTCTGTACCCTTCCTACGTCCAGGGTTACTCGGTCGGGGGAAGGTGGTGCTGAATCCACATCTCTGAGCCCGCGTTTCCAATTTTCGTTCGCCATGGCGCAGCTCACGCAAAGGGACATGGAGGATGCGCATTGGACGAAAAGGTCGATAAGATATTGGGAATGAAAAGTTAACATACATACATACCCATCACGCCGTTCCTTTTTCGGGTAGGTATCGTCAAAAACGTTTAATTCTCGGTGATAGTAAAGATTATTCTGCATTAATAATTTCCTCAAAACTGCCCTATCCTTGCATATAGTTGCTTGCTATTCTGCTTCGGTTACACTCATATATTGCTTCACACACGCCCTCCTGTTCTCCTAATTTTCCTTCTCTTTAAGAGTATCTTCCACCATTTTCACCCATGAGTTTCTCGGCCTACCCCTTCCTCTCACGCCATTTACTATCAATCATAAATCTCCTTCGTTATTCGACTCTCATTCATTAAAATGACAAGGTTTATTTTTCTAAAAACCGACCACTGTGGGTAAATGGTTAGTAGGGCCCGTCTACGGTAACTCACGTAACATTTTCATATATACTCGGGACTTACTCCTGGTATTGCGCCCAATTTCAAAACAAAATGTCACTTTAGAACATGTTGCCATGTCCTTATGTAAAAGGAGTTTAATGTCCTGTAATTTTCATTTAATTTATACTCGTAATATAGAAGTTAAATTTGATGTAACTCACTTAACACTAAGAAGATTTGATACTTCACCTCCTGCTGCACCTATTCAATTTTCTGTTCTCGTAATCACGGAATGAATGAAATTGCTGCTCTCGTGACAAGCACATTCAAGTGAAAGAAAGTAAAAAACACGCCGCATAACTTTAATTTTATTAACACATTCAATGTTAGCAGTTTAAACAAATTACATTCATTTTATGACCACGAAGTTGCTCTGACACCTATTCCTATTTAAATTAAGCAAAACCCTCATCCTGTCACAGCGCGAGGAAATGTGGGCGTGATTTGTCTATCTTAGAGCTACAAGAGTATTTTTTCTTCAAACTAACAGCGTTCGAGAGCACCATTATCCTTTTAAGATTTGGAGTCTGCAGAAGCATACTATGAGAATAATAATATTAATAGAGAGGTAATCTATTGTCATTAAAAGAGAAATAAAAAGGGAATAATTTTACGAGGAAAGATTACACCTCTCGTAACAAACATGTCATATCAGTCGGATATCTAGAACATTTACAAACAAAATTTTATACCATCCAAATCATTAATTCATAGTTTTTCATCAAATATTTGTTCTGAAAACGAACGAGTTACATCACTTATATAAAAACTTGATATAAAAACCCTTGATGTCCCTCATTAGCATAAGATGAACTAGGACCCAATCAAGAAAAACCTTGGATCCCGGCGTTATTAACACCGAGGAAAAAAACCACCTCCAAACCAGGACTTGAGTAATTAAATCTCCTTTAATGAGTGTCTTTTTTATATTCTGTTCTCACACATTCAAATCTAAATAATTCCTTCAGCCAGCAAAAAAATACTCATTAGGGTAAATCTAGACAATCAGCAGGAAAAGAATGCAATTAGAAATGGAATATTCATCAAGACAAAACCAAATAGGCGGAAATTAGCGGAAACACGCACAATAATGGAGATTGAATTAATTTAACTAACTATAGCGCTATTCAGCCTGAGTTCTCATGAACTAGGGGTTAGTCAGTGTCCCTCATTACGATTCCGAGATCGCTATACAACTTCCTCAGTAACCTTTACTAATTGCAGAGGTCAGTACGGGAATTAGTGATTTAAGACGTCAAATGGAACTGCTGGTTATTTTCATTGCACAAATGACATATCCTCCTTCGACTCTCTAGAAATGACTTAGCTTAGACTATCAGCTGCAAGTATACTAGGATATTTGAAATCATCGGATTGATTACATGCTGGAATTAACAGTGTAATTAAACATTTTGGCATGATCCTAAAGCTAACGTTTCAATGTCCCAACCTTTCCTGAGTTAAGAGTCTCAGCCATCAGACCTAATTTAAATTAAACTTCAGTTTTTACTGACATAACACCTTCCAACTGGATGGTGCTGGTTAAACTCCGGTGAAGAAAACGAACACGTGTTGTGTATTACTGTGCATTAAATATTAGTGGATAGTACAACTACTCCATTTTAATTTAATGAGTAGGTACATGTTCGGCGAAAATTCACCCCCCGCCACACACTCTTATAGCACATAAGGTAAGATGTCGAATAAATGCTTCATGAACGGGTAAGTTGGCAGATTTTACAAAAAGGAAAATAAAACAATATTGAACGCGCAGGCACTCATAGGTGGAATCTGCAGTCAGGAAACGAACGAGATCACAAACAAGTTCCATGCGATACCACTTTGAACTTTTTCCCGTCGACTGAGCCACAAGTTCTCTCCTTTTTCTCTCCGAAGCGTATCTCCATTGCGCCCCGCGATTCGCTTTTGTTTCCCGAGATCATTCACGGCCCGCCTCCCGCGCGGCCCTCTCGAATTCAGTTATCGCAGGCACAAAGGATAGAGGGAGTCCCGTAATGCGTCATCTCTTGCCCGCCCGCCGCCAGATCGTCCGAATGATGCGCACGTCAATTGCAGCTGAGGGCTAATCCGACGTTTGAAACGGAGACCGGGAGACTTGAAAAGGATTTTGAGGGCTCTCCGAGGAATGGAGCGAGTGAAAACGAAACGAAGCTGTAAGGCATCGCCGCTGGTGGGTTGAGTTGGTCGTAAAAACGTAGTAGGGATACAATGTACCTACTGAATAAAATATCGATGTCATGAAAATAGGCTATAGGATACAATATCGCATTTCCGTTGCCTTCATCGACGAGAGAAATACCAGTATTATGCTATGTTGTCAATGAGTTATAAGCGAGCTCTCTAGTTAATCGATGATTGCACCGAGTACAATACCAACACATTGTAAGGCGGGTTTATAAGACATTTTATTTTTTAAATTGTTTTTTGCACAAAATTTCAGAGGGGGTGGCATATAATGCGTTAAGATCAATGAAGCATTGAATCCATGAAAACAATACAGTTACATAGATGCATTCGCAAGAACGCACCAACGCACGTAAGTATGAGCTATTTTATTAACTATTGAGAAATGTTATTACCAAGGTTACCAAATTACTATCGGTGGCCAGATAGGCATTTCAAGCTTTCGCGTCTTCTACTGTTTAGACACTTCCGTAGCTTCAGTAACCGTAAAATATTTTGGGTAAAACTGGAATAAATTAAATTTCTTAATATTGCAAGTATGTTAACACTGTATTACGAATCCCTTTGTGCTTACTTTCGACCTTTTAGTTCACCTTTGCTCCGACTGGGCGCAGGAACTCTCCACTGGAAGAATACCGAAATTTGGAGTATGTCGCCGAAAATAAATTTTGAATGCCGATACATCCAGATGAACTTTTGTGGAAGATGGCAACATTGTGCGGAGAATGGACGCAGCAGTTTACGCAAGAGGAGGAGACATTTTACCGAATTAGAAAACAAAAGCAGGTGTCTCGTCGTAAAACATAGCGATGAGGATTTTCCGAAGAAGTCTACAGCGTCACCGGCGAAAATAATCGCCGACGATATCTTTCATCGTCATCCACGAATAAATAAGCCTTAGCGTTCCTAAAATAAAACTCCACCTGATCCACTCTATCACTAACACCCAGTCTCATCAGATATGAGGTACTGATATTCAAATATCGACCTAAGCTTAGAAGAACTGAAATCGACGACGAAACCAGAGAGTATTAATCACAAACTGACAGCTTCCTGATTCTCCAAATTAAAATATACCATCATCTCATTACTTGATCGTATAATTGTTTAAATAAATTAATGCAAACGTTGGATAGTCATTTTAGAGGCGAATACGAGAAGTTAAAACATAAATCGCACAGAGAAATGAAAACCTGATGATGCACGATGCTGACAAAGATGCTTCCACTCGCCAAATTTACTGAATTAATAAAACTTTGTTATTTTTGCAATGTTTTATTTTGGATATATATTTAAGTGATGATATCGCCTTAGCGATGAAACCGGTCAACTTACAATGAACTACTATGAAAATAAATAATATAATTAATTGAATGATAATGGATTTTCATTAAGTGAAGCTTGAAAGCTTGAAACAATATTATTCATTGTCAAATTTACATATGACAATATCAGGTTTTAATGATGACTACTTCGTAAAAATAATCAAAGAGTAACGAAAATAGTAAAGAAAAACGAAACGAATAAAAAAAGAGTAACGACAGAACGGCAAACTGAAGATCTAATCGAGTACTTTAGGAGTACAGGAAGGCTTGAGAGAAAGCCCGGCGTCCCCATTCGCCTATTCCAAACAAAAGGCGCCGAGGGGACCACGGTTATACATCTCCGACGGGTGCAGTACTAGGTTCGAAATAATGACACCGAGTCTCCATCTTTCTTCCGAGAATCCTTCCCTAACGAACCAACCCACCTATTCTTAATTGCGCAAATGTGGGTCGTCTCCCTATTAAAACCAACTGTTAATGGCACGTGATGCCGAAAACTACGCCGGTTAATATGGTTGAAAAGAGAGGAAATTACGCTGATTTTTCACCACGGTGAATATAACGCATGCATAAGGTCCTTGGTGCTATGCAAGCTCTTAACACGCTACTGTATTAACGAGATGTTTTCAACTTCGTTTGTCACAACTCTTTCCTTCGTACAGATTAGATGGCCGAGTTGTGAATGTATCATTATCCAACTAAAACTATAAGCCTTCTTCATTGGTCCCGATCTGTAAGAAATGTTATACGCAGTCATGCCTGAGATTCTATATATATCTACATAATGTCACTAAGTAGACAATAAAGCCTTAGCAGTACGTTCACTTGAAAAATCATGTCTGCCACTCCATAAGTTCATGCGAAACGTAAAGGCGTAAGAGGTGGTGTTCCCGCGATTACGGCACCAAGGCATAGACTACATACATACAGAGTTAGCAACTATTAGCAACCAATACACTATTAGCGACCATGGCTTAAAATATTTTTTTTCGAAATACGCCATGTTCCTGTTCAGTTCCATCCCTGCCAGCCGATAGTTGAGTAATGGCTAATAACGAGAGAGAAAAAAAAGAGATTTTTAAAGAGAGGGAATTAGTAGGAAGTAATTTACAATGTGAGCTTTACAATGTGAGCATAATGTCTAATTCTGATGTTTTTGATCCTAATCTTAAAGTTTATGAACTCCGACACAAGTTTAGCGGAGGAAAAAATCGATATGCTTCATGCTTGAATAGGGTTTATGGTATGAACCGATGAAATAGTTTTGAAATGCTTTCTTCATATTTCCCTCAAGTGAGAAAAATATATACAAGAACATTATGCGCCACCTTTAAAAGCTGTTGGGTTTGAAGATTTTCTAGTATTCTCTCCTTTTCTTGCCAGAGGATCATTGCAATTAGTTAGGTCTGAATGAAGAATTCAAGCAATTTTCCTTTAGTACCACTTCCAAACATACAATTGGTCAAGAACCACAGGGCACACAGCAATGATTTCAAGAAAGAGTTCATGCTTTCTCGACGAAAAATGGATGTAAATTCTTCCCGAGATTCTGTCGGGGTAAGGTTCTCCATTTCTGCCGACGCGACGTTTCCATTGAAGACTTTAGCATCATCTTCCAGGGCTGTTAATGTTGATGTTTTCCATTGTCTTCAGGGCTGACCGACATCCCTGAAGATGCTGGAAAAGTCTTCAATTGAAACGCCGGCAGAGATGGAGAATCTGACCCGGTCGGAAGGCCGAGAAGAATTCACATAAATTATTCAAGCTTTGCTCCAAAGGAACTGGCTAAGAATATGGTAGATGCGAGCAACAATCACTGCATTACGGTAGTTTGAGCGAAATATCACTTCACCTAGAATTTGATGAGTTTTACCTGATTTTAAAGAAAAAAAAACACATTTTTCCAAAGATATTAAAATATTAAACCCTTGCTGAACTACTTTTCGAGCAATCTGTCTCAAAATATAAGCTGCTTTACATAGGATAGATTACGGCTGTGCCCTCCAGAGCGAGAAAATTGAAAAAATATGGGATTTTTAGCACCTAGATTTGTAAAAAAAAGGACAATGAATACTTTGTATGTTTCCTCAACTACCTATTTATAATAATTAATCAGTTACTCACTGCAGTAAATTTTACAGAATCGCAAGAAAACCTAAATGAAGGCGTTTTCACCGTACGGCGTGAAAAAATGAGTCAAGTTAGAGACTTATGTACTGATATTTATTTAATTACAGAGAATATTTGAGATGTGGCGATATTTTTGCGTCAATAATATTACAATATTTACTTCAAACCTCTTACAGACGCTGAATTTAAAATATAAAATTCGAATATAGCCCCCATTATGACTAGGGAAATATCTCGCTCAAACTAACACTTACATTCTTTAAAAGAGCGCTACCTATATAAAACACTTCTCAAAGTTTAACAGAGGGTCACATGAGCATCACACGTCACGAACGCTAACTCAATGTACTTAATAGTTTCTAACACGGATAGCAAGATAAATAGCGCACATCTAACACCATGTAGTTGCATCATGTTTGTTTGTGTAACATATCTTTTTATTATCATTATTTTTTTATATTTTTTATTAGTTTTATATTTTTTCTACTATTTTTCCAATGTAGGCACTATTATAATTAATTTGTTTTTAAACACTAGCTACACTATCAGTAGGATTTCGCAGGTTTTTCACACCCCCCTTCTTGTGCTAGTACGGTGTTTTCCTGCAGTGTTTTTTTTCGTAAAAGATGTAAGTACAATAATCCTCATGTTTTTCTCACAATTTTAAATACTTTCACACACCATAACGTCTGTGATATTTAATGTCTATATATTGTGTATATATATTTCTTTTTGTTTATTCCTTGAATTGTCTTTTTTAAATCTCAGATTTCAACTGTACAATGATTTAACACGACAATCAAATTTTTGTTTGAAGGCTTTCGCAGCTTTTCTTATCTTTGTAGTTTGATATTTCCGGGGAATGCTGCGTTTTGTTCATTTTGAAAACTCAACGTTTCGCTTCTCTTACTGGAAGCGTCATCAGGAATTCTCCTGATGACGATTCCAGTAAGAGAAGCGAAACGTTGAGTTTTCAAAATGAACAAAACGCAGCATTCCCCGGAAACATCAAACTACATAGATGACAATCAAATGCTTCATGTAATTATATTGACGAGGGGTTAGATGGCAGAAGGGACAGTTTTGTCTCAATCTCGCCCAATAAAGACCTTTTATTATTATTATTAAATAGTGCAGGGAGCAAACAATACGTCCTCTCTGTAGATACATACTCAGTGACCAGGCAGCGCGGGTGCACTTACTAGGCGTGGAGTGGTCCCGCATGATCACTCTCTTTCCCGCCGAGGCTAACGGGGGCACTCGGTTCAAAGCCGAAGCGGCGGGGGGTCGCGGAGAGGGGGGCAGAGTTTAGGCGGCGTGTGGGTGCGGAGGAGGTCGATAAGCGCGGTCAGGCGGGCGGGAAGGAAGCGTAGAAAGGGGAATCGATAAACACAGAGTAGGTGGCAGTAGTCCCAACCACACATACATACTCTCTCCAAAAGAGTATCGACCGAGCGCGCACACACGAAACGGAGAGGCTGCAGGCAGCCACGCACAAAAGGCGCTCGTACGCACATGTGTGTGGGTGGTGTTGGTGGATGGAGAGCGTCGTCGAGCCTATAGGGAATTCATTCTTTTTTTACGCTCCGTTCACTTTCTTCTGTTTTCCACCGACGCGCCCGGCGCCCGACGCCCTCTGTCCGTCCGATCTCCAAAACTCCCGAGAGCGGGGAAGCCAGAAGGGGGTGGTGACTTTCGACCCGCGCAAAGCGAAACGGTACTTCGCCCTGTACACACGGTGACATTTCTAGCACCATAGCTGGCGCGGGAAGTGGCTAGCAGTAAATTTCTCCGTGTGAAAAAAACAAATAGCATGCTATATATTGGAATGCGATAAACTTGATAGCGATTGCCCGGCTCTATTAAGGGTTATAGCAAGTTCAACTTTTCGAGCGACCTGGCAGCGAAGTTGTCTGCATTTCCTCCTTCATTTGTTTGGGAATAGAGAAATAAAATTATATGAAGAAGACGATTTTGTTATTGAATTGTGTAATATTGATCCCACTAATAAGTGAGTTTGAAAATAATTTTTTTTGCGTTGTTACTTATTCTTCTGAGTGATTAAGCACAGATACATAATCAACGAGTATTTTTCCCGTTACAAAGAATGATCACAACAATTACGAGGATCAATTAACTCTAGTCAAATGAATAACTCATAGTTTCACTATTATAGTTAATTATCGCCAATACAATCTGAACGTCATCCATTTTATATGCAAAGCAGTCACTGGCGCTTAATTGTCTCACGACTATGTCACTTCCCGTGGCTTCGAGTGTACACAGCAGTGAAATATTGCTGGCCATCGGTTGCCGTCATTCCATCTGATGTGGCCGGGTGCAGAATCGCCAGCCAATTTCGGCACGATAAATGTTCCTTTGTGTACAGGGCTTTATGGAGACAAATACCGGCGCGCCGGTATTTGACTCCATACGCAGCGATACCGAACGGTTTCCGGGGCCTAATTTGATTCTGGAAGTTTCTTTCGTTTCTTTATTGGTACTTCGAAAGACATTTAAGTGAGCCAAGAGTGGATATTTTTCTGATTTATTATGCGTGTAAGGGTAAACGCTTATATATATTCATTCGCATGACATATTCCTCCCTTTCCCTTGGGCTACAACCCTGGCGTGATGGAGTAGTTTTCGCGTTCCAGTGGCACCTAGAGCTGGACTGGTTGGGGCAATAACAATTACTCCTGGTAGGGAAACCAATGACAGATAGGTCGAAGGGTAGGAGCCAGACGAAAGGTACCTAGTTCACGAGATGATGTATCTATTTCCTGAACGTGGAAGTAAAGAACTTCTGGAGGAGATGAGGCTGAGTACGCGGTTGGAATGGGTTATGTAAGGCGAAGGAATTCTGAGATCTGGGATTCTGAGGGCCGTGGTAGAACGGACGATGTAGGGCAGGCAGGAAAGGGAAAGAAAAAGAATAGGCTTCATGAATGGGATGAAGAGGTACGGCGTATGCTGAGAAGAAGAAAAAAAAACGAAAGGATATAGGAGCCTTGGTCTATAAAAATACAGAGGATTTTTAGTCTATTCCATATAAACCTACCTTAAAAGGTAGCTCGCCCAAATAATAATAATATACAAAACGGTTTCGGGCGTAACTTTGTGGAAGTCCTTCATAATGAGAAAGTTTGACTAAGTTTCGACACAGCTTTTCCACATGTAATTTTATTATTCACGACCATGGTTTCATTACAGAGTAACATCATCAGGTCAATAACATCAGGTCATCTCATTAACGAAATTATGGTCTTGAATAATAGAATTACCTGTGGAAAAAGCTGTGTCGAAACTTCGTCAGTAATAATATAGTTTTGCATCTTGGATTTACCCAACGAAGTTCTAAAACTTAGCGCATTTGGATTCCGAAGCACTATGGATCAGTGCTATTTTAAATGCACTTGAATTGCAAGATATATTACATTTCTGCAATACTCATGACCCGCATTTCAATATTCTCACTCCATACCTTAGTATATAACGTAATCATTCAACGTATTAGCAGAACTTATTAAGTTCTAACTAGGCATCGAATGACGCCATCAGGAAATAATTCTCCATAATGAAGCAGCACGGTAATAACCCATTTCATAAGCACATAATTTTGTTTGTTTATTCATTCGATGTATTTAATGAAGAATATTGACAAGAACACGAATTCAAGCTTGAAATGTTACACTTACGCAAACGAATAATAATTCATTTCTGATACTTGCGCTAAACTTCGTTTACTATGAGCCGCCACCACTACGGCAAAGGAAATTACACCAAGTATAATTAGATTGCTTGATAATCATGAAAAAGTTGTTGTATGAGGAGATATTATTAAAAGTGACCGGTGTAAATACTAAGGGGTGAATTTAACGAAAGATTTAGGGTGGGAGGCAAATGTGGAACAGGTTACAAAAAAGGCATATAAAATGTTACATTGGGTGATGAGAAACCTTAAGGAAAGCGGTCGAACTACAAAGGAAAAGGCGTATAAGACCCTAATCAGACCGATTTTAGAATACGCGTCACTAGTGTGGGACCCGTATGAAAAGGGACAAACAAAATCCATTGAGAAGGTACAAAGAAAGGCAGCAAGGTATGTAATGGGGAAGCATAGAAAGACCGAGAGTGTCACTAAAATGCTGCAAGTATTGGGATGGGACTCACTAGCACGGAGAAGAAAAATAAATAGGATTTGCGCACTCTTCCGTACACTTGCGGAGGGAAAAGCATGGGGGGAACTGCGACATAAGATAGAAAACCCTAACTATATTGGTAGGAATGATCACCAATACAAGATGAAATGTCGGTCACAAAGGACCAACGTAAAAAAGTTTTCATATCTTAACAGGACGATTGATGATTGGAATAGACTCCCTGCAGAACTGTTTCAGCCCTTTCCTAGAAACTTAAAGATTTTTAAGAATAGGTGCAAAAAATTTCTTTTGTAAAACTAATTTCAATGTTTATTTTAAATTTTCGATGACTGATTTAGTGATGTACTTTCATTCTTTCACTGTTACCACCTGGCAAGTAGCCAACTTGTAACGATTTGTGTATAATAATAATAATATTTGATTTGGCTCATTTAAAAGGAAATCTCATATCAACCATTCATTCATAAACAAACTACTCCTGAGAAAGCTTAAAAGATCATATTCCTTTTAAAGTGGATACGTATTTTTTAAGGCTTAGAAAGAACTTTGTAACTTTTCACCTGATAAAGTTTCTTGTTCATTTAATAGAGTGAAAAATGTCATCTAAGGAGAAAAGACAACGACTTCCTCGGCCATTGTTGTGCAGCGCGCTGCACAAAAATGCACCGCTGCAGTGGTTGCGCTGCAGCAGTGGGTGCTAGGTGCTGATTGAAGGTGCATATGGTTTGCTTCCTCAGCCAAATTGAAAAAAGCCTATGGATATCACGGGAAGTGTAGTATAGATATAAAAGCCGCATTCAGAAATAATGCCATCTGATGACTTTGACAAACCTCATAACCAGACGGACTGTCAGAAACGAGGGGTGCGAATCGCAGCCGAAAGATTCGTGGATTGGACAGGAGGTTAACTGTCTTTCCCGGGGATAAGAGTCTTTCAGGGGCGTATAAACCGAAGCATCCGATGGAAGCGTACACATGTTAGCTCGGGGGAATAAAAGAGAGAGCCACACACATACGTACGAAGATGGAGGGAAAGTGAAGATGGCCTCGTGAAGAGGATAATGGCGGTGGTATAAAATAGAAAGGACGTAAAAACGGGGTTTTGGGAGAGGACATGGGTGGGAGGGAGGAAGGAAGAGCGAAAAGACATTTACGTAGCTATTTCCGCTTTAATGTCCACCTTCTTTTATGCGCAGATATGGTCGTAATACGACTCTCAAGGCGGTGGCCGCGAATGTCACGGCGAAAAGTGGGTTTGGGCGATGGCAGTCTCGGGGGGAGGGGAAGGCGAGTCTTATTGGAAAGATTGCAATGGCGCGCGGAATAGATCTGAAGGGGTGAGGCGACGGCAGATATTACAGCCTACCTTTCAAATAGGAAAACCCTTTGACGTATTCAATCGGCCGTAAAGCAGAATGGAAATTAAAGGTGTGGCGAGGTTTAATGAAACTATTCATTTACAGATTGTGCTTCTCATTCTACGCTTGATGATCATGCAATTCCCAATAAATCCGCACGCTGCGAAAGTATTCGGTAAATAAATCTAAGTAATGTTTCTGGAATCACACAGCGAAAATTTATGAGTCCTCGTCAGTAAAATTCTCAGGTCCTCCTTCTTAGTTACACTGAAAAAAAAACCCATTGGCTATTCCACCATGATTTTATTAACACGGCCAGTTTCGTAGCTGCGTTATACCTTCAAGTGATTTAACTGAACTTGACATCGTAAATATATATACATGGAAGTGTAAGGGGACGGAGGTTTCTCACGATTTTATTGAAACGCGATCTTAATAGAAATAATAACACAAAAAATATCGAAACGAAGGTCGATATTCATATTAAAGATCAAACATTTAAGTTAGTACACACAATGAAGATGAAATTTAAGAAAAAAATACTAAAGCGAATACATAAACATCGCTGCTGATGATAAAACCTTTATTTCAAACCAAATAAATCTCACACATATTTATTGCTACCTCTTCAAGTTATCGAGTTAAAGTTTTTATATTATGATCACTCAGTATATTCATTACTAAAATAACTGCATCATCAATTTAAAAATCGAGCCTCATCGGTTTAAATTTCTCAAATGAATGATGCATCATACATTAGGCTCAAGAGTTTTATCCGAGTTATAACCTCCACACTTCAGAACTGCAAAACTTAGTCGTACATGAAACCACCTTCCGGCTTAAGAGACGAGAAGCACAACATCCAAAGATGCACGTTTATGCACGCAGAAAGACGAAGAAATTAAGGCAATTTTTAGGTAGGGTGGGTTCCTCGATAAGGGGAAGCGCGAGGTTAAAACGCGATGAATAATTTCCCCCAGGGCGGGCGGCGCTCGTAAAAACGAGAGCCGTATAAGATGAGAGGGAGAGAACGTCTGCGAGCGGGATTGCCCCATCACCACCACCGCCGTCGAGAGGGGAGACGCCCGCTTCACTCGAGAGAGAATTCATTAAATAGTTTGACACGGCCGTTTGAAATTTTACGCAGCCAGGAAACGTGAAGGTAATTCCTCAGCCGACGACCAAGTGACTCCACTCCGTAATATATCCTCCTGCCTTTCCCGTCTCCGTGCAAAACCCCATCGATATGATACGTAACACTACAATGATTTGTCATAAGCCGGCCCCCGGAATAAAACAACTTTGACGGGCGGGTGTAAGCGGGCACATTTGCACCACGCCAATCCACCACGCCCCACTTTTCTTCCGCCCGGTCCTTCCATCACTACCACCACCCCATCCTCTCTCCTCCCCGTTCCGGGAGGCACTGCACCCCACTCCCAACAGCCCATCTCTTTTATTCCCTCTCTTTTCACTCAGCGCTCGTAAAACGGAGTCACAAGGGCATCACAGTTCATAAGGGCCGCTCTTAAAAAAAAGGCAAACCCTCCAACTCCCCACTCTCTCCTTCCCCCTTCCCTCACTCCTTAACCCACACCCCTCCCGAGCCACCCCCCCTCTCTCCCTCCTTTGCCTGAAAAACTCTCGAGAACGCGCTAAAGCAAACACACGTGAATTCGCACGCACGGATGATTCGGACACGTTTCGGCAGAGGGGGAGAAAAGAACATCGATTTTTCTTCACGCGAAACGTCTAATCGAATCGATACGAATGGGGAGAACCTATGGCTGGCGGCGCACTGTGGTCGGAATGACCCGTTTTTCCGATAAAAATTAGATTTTGTGAAGTAACGCAGATATTTTCTAAATCGATTGCAAGTTGAACTACAATATCCAGACTAATATAAACAATGAGATTTTTGCTACTCATTGTCAGAAGGTTTACAAAACCTGTAGGAGCGTTTATTTACGAGACAATACGATCGGCGCGTTTCCACTCGTTTTCAGCGTCAATTTTCGTAGTTTTTTCCAGGAGACCTCCAACGAGGCCGTGATGATAGTCTTTATTATGTCTTATGCCTTGTATTCTTATTCCACTGGAATTAATAAAGTAAATTTTCCAAATAGGAATTCAGAGCAAGAAATATCAAAGAGCAGTAGAAAAGTTCGAACTCACATTATTTCTCACTATAGTTCAGAATATTTTCCCCTTCCCAAAATAGGGTCTAAATAAAAAATTTAATTTCAAATAATTTTTTAAGGAGAATTGATTAAGTCTGTAGCTTTCAATAAACGTAATGAACTTCACAGATTAAATTAAAACAAACAACCATTTTACAAATTTGACATAAGTTACAGAAAATCACATTGTGGTAAACAATGGTCCAAATTCCCCTCAATCCTGTAACAGACGTCCCCCGGTGGGGGGAATTCACATCTACTTGAAAACTTAAGAATTGATACAGCTGATGATAAAAGAGTGCAAAGAGAATCGGGCCAAATCTCACACCAAATTCCCCAATTCCACTTAAACTTGAAGTGTTTTGTTATGTTTCCAACATCCCACCGGTAGCAATAGATTTTCTCCATCCATTGAGACTGAGATAATAATTCTAGCACCCCTTCATTCGCTCTTACCGACATTAAATTTACATGATAAAATATGAAGGTAAACCACATGTTTTCACACTAATAAACACTCTCACTCGTTTGAAATTCTCCATCTTTATTTAAAACCACAAACATCATCGCAAGTTAAGGCGTTCAGGATTCGGAAACACAGGAACCTTTATTCCCCTGAAGAATAATTACCACCGTAGGTTTTTTATTACGAAAATATGTAGTTACTTTTGGAGGCCAAATATCGCCCACGGAACTTAAATTATACCTCCTCGAGAGTCAAAAGAAAGGAAATAACGTTCATAATATGGCCCGATATTATTAACCAACAGGTGGCGCACGAATCGGCAGGAGTAAAAAAGGCATTCTTTTCTTCGGATAGTCCACGCCTCCACTCAAGTATTCGCACACAAAGTAAGCTTAAAGCATAGTCTCACTCCCCCCTTTGCAAATCAACAGCACTCCACTTTCCAACTCCTGCCTCTCCTCACTCTTTCTCTCCTCGACCATTATCCATCTCCAAAATCCTTCTCAAAATATAATGGAATAAAAAAAAGTCCTCACGTGCCTCAACCTCAAGAGCTAGTCCGTAAAAAAAAATCCCTCATATCAATGGAATAATGGCATTCTTTTCACTCTCCGGCGAGAGTAGAGGGTAAAGGACAAAACGCCTGTAAGTGGCAGGTTGTTTGGGACGTAAATTACGAGGGGGGTAGGATAATGAGGTGGAGTATGTTGTTAACGGCGATGGTTTAGTATTCATCATCCCGGAGATGAGGTGGAGGGAGTGAGATGGAGGGAGAGAGACACGACTCTCTCTAGGAAACGGCGGAATTGACTGCCCCGGAAATTACAGCGTGAAATCTGCAGGTCATTAACAAATGCTCGCTAAACACGTGGAGATGAGCATTCCGAGGAGATATACTAGGAGAGGGAACTGCTGAATAACCTCATGCCATGCGCCATGATTCAAAATTTAAGACCCTCCCCGGAGGTAAGGGATCTGACGGAATTCCCCCGTCGAAAGTTTACAGCGATGCAAAAAAAAAAAAGAAACGATGGAAGTTTCAAATGCTCCCTATAAGACTTGCTGGGCGGGTTTGGTTTTTCAATGCGTAGCAAGGCGGTTAAAAACGCAATACCGTAAAACAGGAGATTTGTAGACTTAGCGAATTTATAAATATGATAGTTCCTAAGGAGAGAAATTCGCATTGTTAGCCGTTGCAACTCAGGTTCTCTTTAACTACTTAAGTAACCCAGGAGTTATCTTCCGCTGTGAATTTATCACGGCAGGAGATTCGGGGGTTCTTAGTTCCAATTCCAGTCTAGGTGAATGGTATTTTTTACCGAGGCGATTTTATAATTGCTTGTTTTCTCTCCAGCATGAGACTTCAGCAGCGGCAAATTGCGAAGTAGGTACTTGAAGTTCTTTCTTGTGATAATTTCCAAGCGATTTTGAAGCAACCGTCCCAAGCCAGGTCTTTGATGCAATTCACGACTTCAATTATTTTAGAAGTACCCAAACGTACGTATTTTGTGGTAGCGTTTATTAAAAATCTAACGACCAGTGCCGGTTGAAATCAAACTGAATTTTAAATGAGGAACGATATGAATAAACAAATATAATATTTACTACATAATCCCCTCTTCTGTCTTCCCTTGAAAGGTGTCGTACGCCACCGATACAGAGGATACAACAAGTGTCAATGTTTCGTTTGAGTTTTCATCTTAGTCCCCGTCAAGTCTGTTGTCTTACAGTTTGCAAATATGCACTTGAGGACATATTTTTTTAAAGTTAAGCGTTTAAACGCGTATTTAACTTGGCACAGTTATATAATTCGAAAAAAAACGTAATTATTTTCGTGTTAAAACTCTCAACATTCCATTATAAAAACAAAAATTTGTATTTTCCACACTTAGTTAATATCTGAGATCGGTGTCACCTTGATAGGGCATTCTGGTACAGAGGATGCCTAATTAATGTAAAATTGATCACAGAAATCAATAAAGTGTGGAATAGTACAAAGTTTTGTTATTACAACGGATATAATTCAATTCCATGAGGCCACTCATGATAAGTTATTCTTAGATTTCGTTGATTACTGATAGCAACAAGTTGGTATGTATGCTAATATTATTATACAGTCGTAAGTAATGGCCAGAATTGTAATGCGTCGCAAGAAGCAGGAAATCGAGCAGACGGCGTCCAAGGAAGAGGATGGTTTTGAAACCTGCCACCTTTTCCCTTTATCGCAGCCGCCCATCAAATCCAATAGCCACGCATGCGCAATGAATCCGGCAGTCTTACCTCCTCTCACGTTCCTCCTCCACATAAAACAGCCATAACATGAAGGAGAAAAAAAACACTCTATTCCTCCACCTGACGAGGATTTAAAGCCCAAGATACAGAGGCGATAAAGATAGGAATCAAGAGAAATATGTCCCACTAAAATTATTGCAAGCGTTCTGCATTAACTGTTTTTTTTTACATTTAATAGAAATTATACTAAAAGTGGTGTGGAATAATTGAAAACGTTAAGTCATATGGTTATACTTTACAAATGTGTTATAACGCCCATTACTAATTTGGACATATATATGAAAGGGAGCAGGTGCCAGGACACCGAAGGATAAGAATAACAAAATTGAAAGTGGTTTTCTAAACAATGATTTCCTCAATGGAAATACGGTTCCTTTGATGGTACAATGTATCTATTATTCACAAGCCTTAATTTGAAATAGCTGACTAATACCACAGAATAAAGCAAATATCCTGAGCACAACAGGAAATATATCTGATTAAAATGGGAGTTCATTACTTCCTGATGAAAAACGAGAAGAGTGAGTAGGATTTAAGTTGTTTATTTTCGAGCCTGATAATATGTTTCATTCTTTGTGCATTTATGAATGAGCTATCATACAAACGGATTGCTAATTCCTGTTATATCACGATTGTGACAGTATAGAGGGAAACAGAAGAGATATAATGGCCTCCACAGAGAAAATATTGAAGCATTATCTCGTGTAAGGATCTCTAAGTACCCTCACCAAATAAGTTCACAAAACTGAAACATCAATTTTATTATCGCACGAATGTCCAGGTAACTAGAAAATGTGCGTTAGATATCTCGCTGACCTCTTCCGGAGATCTTCCCTTGGAAGTTTGGTTGTAGTTCGAGCGCCATACAACTAAGCATGTTGACAGTTGTAAGCGGTCAACCGTAAATCGAATCGAGAGCTTTTTGATAAGAACGTCAGTGATAACGTTCTCCACTCGACGTAAGATGCTTCCCCGTAGAGTAGTGGAGCTGTTCTCGAGTGCACCAGGAATAGGAATAAGCCATAAAAAAGTTACGTGGTCGTAAAATGGAAACGACAAATAAACTGCAACTCATTTCTTCATGAAGCGAAGGCGATTCTTTTAAGAAACACTTTCTAAGGAAGGATCTAAAGTTGCACCTTTCCGCTTGGCGCATACTTTACGATTAGAGAAGAAAATAAGAAATTGGGAAAGAAACTAAAGCCTATATTTTTGGCGTCAAAAAGATCCACCAAAAATAACTAGGTATCGCGCGAAATTTGTCCAGTTACAACATAAATATTCTACGCTCTAACGCGACAGTAAAAACTTGAACTTGAATTGTGAAGAATGAAGGCCAATGGAAATGTGGTATCATAGATCAATGATGAGATGAAACAGATGGAGAGAATTACCAATTAAGTCTTACGAATGGCAGGTGAGAAAGATGAAAACTGAAATGTAGAAGATACAACCTTATTGGATACATTCTGAGACACAATGGCCTCCTGAAAACAATAACTGAAAGGAAATATTATGGAAATAATTACCTCGATTATAGATTATGAAGAGCTAAGTAAGACAAGAGGATGGACTAAATATATCAAATCATGAAGGAGGTTAACATAAAGAAACGTGAAGGCATAAAGCGGTTGGCTAAAACGAGAATGTGGAGTGGAGTGAAGATCTGCAACAAACCTATTTTCGCGCTGAGGGGTCCAACTGATGCTATTCTTTGTTGGACATAGGCGGTGAGCATACGTAAAATATACAACAAGACGGTGCCACAACGGTACCACGACAATTCAAGTAATATGTCTACTTACATCTGGCGTATCTGCAGCATAACTCATCTACTAAATATGGCCGAGTGAAACTTTCAATGGCTCCAATAATCATTATCATGGATTATCATTCTGTATGGCTCCATATATCCTTAAGTAAATAAAACTTGGTTCTGTCCACTGAATAAGTTAATGTATAGGTATCACAAAACTTGGTGGCACTCGCCTTTACAGAGCATGATGTCAAGGAGAGGAAATCATACAAGAGAGGAGGGGTGAAGATGCTACGTTTCTTTCAAGGGGGATGAAGATGCTTACTATATCTAGTAGGTCATCCATAGCCCTTCGGTACCTCTGCCACCAAAGTTTAATTCCCCTTAGTGACCTCTACCTCTCGGCTGGCGAAACCCACAAAGTTTCGCAATTGCAACAGCGCGTAAACGCGTTGTACAATAAATTATTCAGGGACAGAACTAAGTTTGAATTATTTTTTTCATAATGCTGTTCACCACCACATCTCGCCTGACGTCGCTAAATATATCCTGAATTTTGTCATCGGAGAGCTGGAGAATGGTGCCAAAATTCGACCAAACTGAAAGATAAGGGAAAAGATAGCACCTCTTGCGACTTTAGGCAGGAATTTTATCAAACTTGAAGAGGGGCGAGAAAAAGTAAGAGGGTGTAAGGGAGGATAGGGGGGGGGGGTGGAAAAGGAAGTCGAACTCGAAGGAGAAAAATAAGAACGTAAATAAAAAGAGGAAGGTAAGAGTAATAAAAGTAGCGAGAGAAAGAAGAGGAATGAAGGGATGTGGAGAAGGGGAAGGAAGTAAAAATTGAGAGGAAATCGACCTCAACCTAGTCCTCTCTCCTTCCCTTTACGATCCATAAAGAACCTCTGACCCTTATGTCTCCCCATATAAACTCTTTCCCCCCCTCACCCATCCCTCACGCGTCGCTCCCCCCACTCCCACCCCTCCACCGACCTTGCACCCCTCTTAAAAGACTGAGAGACGTCCCAACACCCCACCCGATCCCTCTCTCCTCCTTGGCAGGACATCAAACACGCGAACCCATCCAACCTTTGCATCTATGCATGCATTGTTGCTTCGGGTGGCGGCGGTTGACTCCAAAACGTCGATAGTCCGGCACTTGAACGCGAAGGAGGGGATGGAACTCTTATGCATGTAGGTAGGTACTCTCGCGTACACGGAACACGAACGAGGAGGCATGGGATATGTGAGGCGAGTGTGGTGCATGAATGCATGAGGGAGGAAGGTCCTGCCGGGATTGCTTCCGTCGGTGGTATGCAGGTGAGGCCAGGGGGAAGAATGGAATATTTACCTCCTTAGCGAGTCCAGTGTATTTTCCACAATGTGGGGCCCCCTTACACGAAACCTGGGGTTGCAAAACTACCAATCGTACGATTTGCCACGCTGTTCTCCCAGATGGAATAGGTTAACGATAAATATTTTCTAGTCTACTTATTTTATCTTAAAACGCTTCCCGCCTCACAATATTTCACCAGCTATTTATAAATTTATAATAATAATTTTATGCATAGGTTCTCCATTCCCAACATCCATTGCCAAAGCATATATTTTGGTCGGCACTGACGGTTAGCTAGCAGACTGATTATTGGCCACACAAAAAGTCGAGACGTGAAGACGTTATGGGTATCTCAAAAACCAATAACCCTATCGTAACAAAATGAACTTGAAATATCATTTATTTTCACGTTCCGTGACATATACTTTTTTTAAATATTTTAATGAGGCTTCGATTGAAAAAAGTCACGGTTTTTGCCACCAAAGAATCGGCAGCACTGCTTTGAACGCTCATAACTTGAAAGCCGCGCAGCGAACGTGAATGTACTTTTAAACATGTTAGGACGAATGTATTCCAAATAAATCTGAGGAGTAGTCACGCGGCACCTTCCGAATTTCAGTCTCCACTCTAAGGTATATGGGCTACTTCGTTAAAATTATTCCCATTTATGCTCGACTTTTCAGCATTATCATTTATAGTTATACAATTATGTATTAAGATAAGTATTGATGGACCATTTTACAATGATTTTCTATTACATAACATAATCGTCACAATATTTGTATCTTAAATTAAGAGCCCCTCCTATCTCTCTTCTACTGGTCTATCATGCCTATTCTATTCCTTCTTCTTCCAAGTTTCCCTATAATTCACCAGTTAGCATGTTTTTCAACGTAGCATTTTCCTAGATTATAGTTTAGCTTTGCATAATTTTCCTAACTGCTTTTTGGTCCACGCCAACTAGTAGGCGTCAGGGGAGCGTGCGGTATTCGACCTTGAACAGAGACAAGTGTAGCACGCCTGTTATGGAATCATACCCTGCCACATACCCTGGAGGTGGGTTGTACGGTACTCCGTAGATGTAATCTACTGAGTCCAAGTCTCCTCTCTAATAACAGCCCAAGAGACATTTTATTTGAGAGAGTATTTGATGTTTTTTTCGCAAATAACTAGAAATCTTAATCGCTACCATTAAGACTGGATAACTAGATTGTTCGACAAGCAGGCTATATAATTGAACTGCGTGAGGATTATACTTGACTGCTGAAGGCTTTACTTCGTAGAAGTTACTAGTACTCATAATTAACTCAGCTTAGTACTTTTCTACAACTTTTTATTATTGCACGACGCATTTCGCAGCTTTGTAAACCTGATGATGCCGTAAAGCGGCGAAACGCGTCGTACAATAGTAAAAAGTTGTATAAAAGTACTAAGCTAAATTAATTATGAGTACATGAGGATTTTTTATTGATATGTTGACCATTACCAACAGCACCTATTTTAAGTCTGTTTTATTTCAAAATTCTCAAATACTTATACATGTACCAATACGTGTGCGTAATCCAGTAACGCATGTCCCCTACAACCCATTCTGTAATATCATAAAATGTAGTGCATGTTTAGTAAAACACACCCCGCCACACACTCTTGAGGTGGCTTGCAGGGCACTACATATATCTAGACGAATAAAAGTAAAGAGCATGCCCATTCCCAAGGTACGTACATACTTCCCGCTCGGATAAACACCACACACCAGAGGGATCGCGGATCTGATGAGGCTGACGGATGATCGGGAGCAATACCCGACAGGGGATCATCTATTTCTATCACCCAAATATTATTTCAGGAAGAAAAACTATATGCGCTCCCTATTCGTGCACGAGCTCATTGCGAGCCGTAGGACGCTAACGCGTGAGCGTGACTGGCTGAGTTTGACTGGCTAAGTCTTTCCCGCCAACCCACTTTTCCTTCAATAATCCCCCTGGCACATGACACTCCAGATGGAACGTGAGATACGAGGAAATGAGCAGGCGGAACACAAAACGGAATGATAAGAGACTTAACGCCCTGCGGCTTAAAAACGCAGCTATTTCGTGACTCCGTGCGTTGAGTGTTTCAGATGGTACGCCAAATGTCTTATTCGCGAAATAAATTTTTATCCTCGACTGTGAGCGAGTAGAAGCAGAGGATTGGGACGAGGGCCAGAACGCAGTTCATCCACAATTTATTTCACAACAGCCCAGGTAAAAAAAATTTCTTCCTACAAGTTGAATTTTAAATAAATGATATAGTGTCAGACTCTAATTTTTGTTACTTTAATTCAACACGAAAAGGTATAAAACTATATTTTTCACAGGATTTATTTCACAAAACTAGGACAACACATCATCTGCCACAACATACGAGATGATAATGGGTTGGATGTTAGATAAAAGATTAAAAATTAGGGATTTTTTTATCGTTTTCGTTAACATACAGTATTTCATTCGCATGCACTACACATGGGAAAAGTATCGTAAATAGCGTAAAATGTAACGGGCAAGGGCCCAGCCACATTGACACACCAGTTCCCGTAAGATCACCGAAAATAAACAATGTTGGGCTCGGACGGCGGTAGAATGAGTGACCGTAAATGCCTTCACCGTGGAGCTCTTGTCCCCTGTCTGCATGTGGCAGACAGGCATGGGGTTGGGACAATGGACCAAGAAGGTCTAAATGCCCTAAGATTTTTTAACGTCGCTTGACAATTGATTCCATACTACGCAAGAGGTGACATGGAAAGACCTAGCGTAGACAGATGTTCGATAGTGTGGTATATAAAGTTCTTCCATGCGGCGTGTTGGACGTTTATTTGTTCTAGCATTATATTTTACATTTTGGTGTAAATATGTGGGAAGTTTTGTCGTTATTAACTTGTACATGAATGTTGCCTTATAAAGTAAGCGCCTATTTTGTATTTTTAGCTATCTGAGTTTTTCAAAATATGGTGCAACGTGTTCATAATATGTGATGTCAAAGATATAACTCACACAGGAGTTCTGAATCCTCTGGAGTTTTAGATTTAGTTCGTTTGTAAGGTCAGAATATACCACACAGCAATAGTCTATGCGTGGGAAAACAGGAGTATCAACTAATATTTGGCGAAGGGGGACAGGGATAAGGTGTCTAAATTGTTTTAACTGATATAGTCTTAAACACCCTATGCGAAATGGATTTTATGTGTTCATTCCATGATAAGGTTTTACTTAGTGTAACTCCTAAGTTAGTTATACCATCAGAATAATCAATTTGGACACCGTTTACATTTACCTTTGGCAGGACATCAAGCATAATTCTATTAACATAAATGTTACTACCAATGATGATACTTTTGGTCTTGCTTGGATTTAGTTGTAGACAGTTTTCCAGTGACCACTTACATATATTTCGAATATCGTCATTCACCTTAGTAATGGCTTCAGTCACATCAGAAGGGTAACAGTCAATGTAGATCTGAAGATCATCAGCGTACATGTGGTATTTACAGTTTAAGATAACTTTAGAAAGATCATTGACATAAATGGAAAACAGAAGGGGTCCTACGATTGACCCCTGTGGCACTCCTTTGGTTACAGGACAATAGTTTGATAGCTCGCCTTTCGGTCGGGGAGAGAGAGAAGGGCTAAGAGAAAAACGAACAGGCCATATAAGAGATTGGAAACATGATTAATCATCCGAAATCATACTAATTCTTTGCGTAAGACATAAGAAAAAGCGATGCATAGTAAATTTGGACACACAATCAGCATCGTATGGAGAAAAAAAACTGAAAAAGACATTAAAAAACTGAAAATTTTTGTAGAGGGAGGTTAGACGGGAAAAACTAGTCACGATAAATGTGGCAACGCAAGAAAAAAACTACAAATGGCCATTTACTTTACCGGTACTTAAGGGATGAGGCATATTGAACGCTCTCTCTGAAAAGAACAGGCCATAGAAGAGATCCATAGAAAGAAGAAAAACCATCCTTAATCAGCAACACTCATTATATAGATGAATGTTTGACGCATCAAGGAAGGATACTGATGAATTTAAAAAATAATAATAATAAAAACAGTATCGAATTGACAAAACAACCTTTAAAAAAGCTGCAACTATTCGGAGAGAACACCCATCATTCTAACCATCACCATTGCCTGTTCGGAACTTATTTTTCTCATCAGTTTCTAAGTGCCTTCTCGTCCCTCCCGATCAGTCTCATTACTCCATGTGCCCACTCCCAGATAAACACTCATTAAACGTTCTTCTTCCGTCTCTCCTCGATAAAAAATTCACTACTTGCAGACAGTCATCCCTATTCTCTGTCATCTAAAAACTTTACCAACTTGGCCATAACACATCTTTCCGTATATAATTAATAATCTTTATATGTAGGTATATATTTTTTTTTGTTTTTCGAGTTTTCTCTTTTTAAATTGATACGCACCATAAATATATTTTTTACGAGTGCACTATAAATTGGCATTATTGCTGCAAGTAGAATACGCTCTATAAATAAATAAGATTGAGCAAAGAGAAGCAAGAACAAGGCAGCACCACCACAAAATCACAAGGAAAAGCCATTTTCTCCATCGGTGCTAAAAGGATGAGGCATAGTGAACACACTTTTGAATATGATCCACACGGCGAGAGCGGGGTCTTACAATTAGTACAAAATGAGCAGGTCAAATGGAAATGATTGCAATATAAAAAAAATCATCCCTATTCAACTACTCCCGTTACCGAGGATAATTCTTTATGCGCGAAGAAAGGAACATCTATGCATAATAAAAATAAAAGGCAAAACCAGTATCGCATTGACAAAACAGACAATAAAAGGATCTAGAAGGCCGACACTATTCGCAGAGTGAGAGTAGAGCCGCAAAAACTAGCTGCGATGAAGACAGCACCGCAACGGAATCACTACGAATGGCCATTTACTTTATCGGTACTAAAAGGATGAGGCATATTGAACACACTCTTGAATATTATACAAGCGGAGAGAGAGAGAGGGAGTAGGACTTAGCGCAAAGCGAAAAGGCCATAGAAGAGATTGACAAAATGAAAAAAAAATCATCCTTAATCACCTACTCCCATTCCCGAAGGCTCTTAAACTAAAAAATAAAGCAACGTCGTCTCCCCGATTATAAAACTCACTGGCTGTAAAATGATCACGGCAGGTGAGGGCGTAAACAGGGAGAGAACAGACACACACACTTACAGACACTCTTTATCCGTTCCTTCTCTCCGTTTTTATGATTGTATTTTCCGTGCGCTCCACCCGAACACTCCAGAACGCGATCTCTCCGCGCTTTAAAAGGACCAATGTTTCACTTCTTTCGACACTCGTAAAAAAATTAAAATAACATAAAAAAACCGTGGTTTAAAAAAAAGGGGGATAGGGGTGGAAGAGGAGCAGAGACTCGAACGCATAAGGGAGGACTCATTCTATTCCCCCCCCCCTCATACATCCGTTCCTTTTGTTTTTATTCCCTTGAAATGAACCAAGTGCTGTAAATGCTGGTTATTCGGGAGGGAAGATTTTATCGCGGCTTAAGCACTTAGAAAAAGTCGCACATGTAGGGGGTGCAAAGGGGATGGGCGACTCTGAAAGGGAAAAAAGAAAGGCTAGGAAGGACAAAAGGAGAGAGAAGGGGTGCCCATGCACAAATGGGTGGCCGTGGTCACGCGATATTCGAATTTCAATACCGTTTTTCGATATAAATTTTAGAATTTTGTATCGCAACAGAATTGCTACATCACATATCACATCATTATGAAAGATATGGTACACATTCCACACCGGAGGAGTGAACTTCGACATCAAATAAAAAAAAACAATTGACTGCCTGGGATACGAGACCGGATTTCCCAATTGCCGGTCAGGTGTGCTAGCCAGTTCACACCTGACCAGCAATTTGAGGATCCGGGTTCGAATCCCGATCAATTTCCAATTACTTTTCTCATGGCGAATTTCATCCCTTTGGTGTTTTTCTCTGCCTTAGTGCGCGCGACCGCGACATATCTCTCGAGTATTTGACAGAGATTTCGAAAAAGATGGATATGAAATTAGGTTTCGAGGTTATGAGACTTGGTATAGGTATCGCTAAAGATCGTATAACCCTTTGTATTGTACATACATCGAGTGATATCATGTGATATATGTATGGTATTTAACGTGATCTCAAGCACCGCCAGGTGTCGCAAAGTGCAAATTATCGCATCGTGAAAAATCGATTACTGTTGAACATGGCACGATGACACATATCGAATCGTATCGTACACAAACCCAAATCGCTCATCGAAAAAACTATGATATCGCTCATCGAAATATCTACGTCACAAATCAAATCACATCGCACGATAACCAAATCATACAATATCATATCACTATATCGCAGAACATGACATCGCAAACGAAACACAGTTTAGCCCGAAAGTTCACCATTGCAACGCGATATCTCGTGCATATCGCATTTTACAAGTCGATGCATCGAAAAATCGCACGGCCAAAGCGGAGCGGCTCCAAGGGGTGAACGAGTGACACTGGGAGAGAAGGGCACGAAATCCATTTGTTTACAACACGGCGATAACCCGACCATTCCGGGCATAAAAAACGATCGTAAGACAATTTATAGGAAAGAGGAGGGGTGGCGGTGGAGGGGGGGGGGAAGGTGGGGGGAATAAAATGGCGAAAGCCAACCCAAACCCCTCGCGAGCGCGCGGAATGGAGGTCTTAAAAAATGCCTCTGCATTAGCTCCGTTTACAGTCAGCTAAATGCACCCCCGATAGACTACCCCCGTTTTTAATGCGTGTTTTCCCCGAGTTTCGGCGAGACTGTATAAAAAAATGAGCTTTGAAAGCGTAAAAAGGCAAAAAAATCGGGCGAGCTTTTATATGCATCCACCGGAGAGGGGAGGGGGTTGGGGGTGGAGGGGAGAACGACTCGTAAGCGATCGCCAATACGTTTAAGTAGGGCATTTCACTTATGTCGCGCGAAAGTTGCTGATATTGTTAAGGCTTTGCCATACAGACACGGATATGTACAAAGTTATCGCTTCTTTAAGTTTGTTTCAGAGCACCGAATGATCGCAATTCACGGTGTAGAACAATCGTGCGTTAGCTGTTTCTATCACAGTAGAGTCTCGGCTATCCAACCTTCGGTTATCCGACCTTCCGTGTTATCCGACCGTCCCCGTGCACGATAACCACTGTAATTTATGCAGTAGGCTATATTCTATACAACATATTAATTACTTTGCCGTAATTGCAGTCTTTCATATTATTACTTATACGTCATATAAAGTTAAGTAAGACACATGTATTTGAAAAGTTTTCAATGGGCCAATTAAATTTAAAATTTTTTATCATTGTTTTTATTATTTTCTTATCATTTCCTGTTATCCGACCTTCTCACTTATCCGACCTTGCCGCGGCCGGTTAGATCGGATAATCGAGACTCTACTGTAGTTTGATCTTGTATAGAACACAGGGAGCAGAGTTCTACAACAACTCAACAAATTTATTCCCATGAGAAACGTTTTGACACATGTCCAACCACGGAATGATCGGAATGGATAACCGTCTCTTAACTGCATATTTTTAGTTGAGTCTTTTATGCATGTTAAGCACATTTGCAAATTGAGCAGACATTTTTATTCTTCCAGCCCCAGTTTTATAATATCTGGTAAACTATTTTTTCGCTTTGAGATCCAAAGTTAATACGTTCTGCCATCGATAACGCTCACGTAAAAAAACCGACAGACTGATGTAATATAAAACCTAAACTCTCAGTTAACCCAAAGTGAACAAAAACACTACGTCATCTTGCGGTTAACGTTACCCAGGCACTATATAACCGGGCCTAAGGGATTGTTTTACGATATCTTGCAATTAAAAGAATCTTTTCGACTCCCCTTGTTGATGCGAGATTAATATATGCGAGCTACAGGTGCATATTCCTGACTGAAGTCGTTCTGATAGTCCATAATCAGTACATTTTCGTACTATACTTAGGATGACCCTAAGAAAATTATGGTTACTGAAACAGGCTCGAATTATTATGGGATATCCATAAAGAACATATTCCATTCGTGAAGCCAAGGACTAGTTAATTAACAGCGGATTTTATGCAGAGCCCGTAGTGATAGCTTAGCCAACGGCCAAATAATTTGGGAATAAAGCATAGCATTACATCTTCAACAAGTAACGCCGGAAAACAAATAATCAACTCTAAAATTAGTAGTATTAATGGATTGGAGCAATCGCTGCTTTAGAGTGCCAATGAAAAGAATATTCTCCGAAGTATAGCTCTCTAATATAGTCACCGACATCAATGCGAATGACTCCGTCTATATATACGTAACTCATGGTGATAAACTTAATGGTATTCAAGTGTAACACCTAATGGTGATTCCAAGGTAACGTAAACTAATGGTGATAATATATTGTCATATATATCCAAAGTCATACAAATGTAGTTAAAATATTTAGTCCTCAAAACAACTGTAGTGGTATCATTATATCGATAAAGGAGAGTAAATTGAAACTTCAACTAAATTACCCTAAGTATCCTTCAGTATGATTTTTATTCCCTCCATTGCAAAAACAATCATGCTATGAAATACATGCTTAAGTCCCAAATTAGCCCTTTCAAGTTGATTACAACTTCATAAAGAATCACGGCATCCGCTACATTCGAGTAATACAGAAAAATTCCTCTTTTATCTCACATACACAAAAAGAATCTTCATACACTCCACAGAAATTATATTACAACGCAGATGTTGAAAACACATAGATATCAGTTCCCATCGCCAAATATTTCTCTACACACATTACTTCTGATTATAGCAATATGCTCATGCTTTCCTTTATTAAAGTATTAAGGTGATAAGTCAAGTATTAATACGAGACGAGAAAATTTTGTGCATCATAAATAAAAACCGTTAAACTTTGTTGCTTCCAAGTATTTATTTAAATTAGGGATGCAAGTAATCGAGTTCATTAATTGATTAATCGTTTATTAAACCAAAATCAATCTATTATTTTAATCGATTATGGAAGGTCCGATTATAACCGCCAATCGATTATTTGGTATCGATTTTACCAACTTTTCGTGGGTTGCCATATTTTAAGAAATAAGAAAATGATTTTATATGCGACTGAGTTCCTGATCATAAGGAACTTTCATCAGGAAGGATTCAGGAAGTTTTATCACTTTTTAAATAAGAATCATAATACTATTTAATTGATACTTTAGAGACTTCTATTAAAAAGACTATATCTTAGGTCTTGTTCACATCACTAGCTTGTTACAAGGACAATTTGTTACGTTCGTAATATTAGTGCGTGTAGTTGCTAATCACTGTATTCCATTACTGAAATATTTCCTGGATATTAAGGTACAGAATATTATAGCAATAGAAATTTTAGCAATCTTGATTGAATATTTTCGAAAGGAAGTTTTACTGTTGGAATTGGCTTAGAGACTGTTCAGACTGGATTAGAGACTGTTCAGAGGAGCTGTTCAGTTCGGATTTTTTCACTTATACTTAGTTATCGGACACATATCCAAGATACAATTTCAATGGACAACATGGAGAGGATGAAGAGTTACAATGAAAATAACCCTGATAACATCAAAGAGTGTACAAAATTCAATTGTGACAGTGTGTCAGAAAACTCGCAAAAACACACGATGTAAATAGTACGTTAATCGATTATTCGTCATCCAATTAATCTGTCTAATCGATTAATGAACTTCCGATTAGTATCCGAGAGAAAAGCTGGCATCCCTAATTTAAATACTAGGAAATAACTTGTCTTATTTAAATAGTAACAATGGAAATAACAAAGTTATCTTTTCATTACAGATGTAAACAATCAAGCCCCAGGATAAACGTCCCAATAAACCCAAGGGCTACAACTAAATGAAGTCCATTGACGATAACGAAGAGGACGTCGGGAGTGCATGGGAAGCCAATTGCAAAATTCCTTCGGCGACTTGAGAGAGGACGACTCCGCAGCCCCTTCGCCCGGCGGGTCCTCTCTTTCCTCGCCGCACTTTAAGGGGCCTAGGGGGGGCGCCGGAGAGCGATGGCTCCCCGGGGGGCGGTAGATGGTAGCACGAGCGAAACAAATGAGGAGGGAAGTCCGTCGCGGAAGAACGCGTACTACGCACCGCTGCGCGGACAAACCGCGAACTACTGCCCCGAGGGAAGGAAGAGCGGGCCAACAATTTTCTTTTTCTAGAAGAGCGAGTGAGTGAGGAAGGGAGAGAAAGAGAGAGAGGGAGGAGCGAATATAAAATTTTTACAGCAGTGCGAATCGCTCGGGTCGTCGGTTGCGTTTCACGGTGGTTGGTCGGTGAGCTATGGAAATCTACTCGTTACGAGGAGAACGAGTGAAAAGGATTTGCGCCAACTTCTTCGTAATTGAGACATCTCTCCCATCGACGGAAGTTGGGTGATAAAAATGAAGCACTTTGATTGTTAACCTGCTAAACCGAGCGAGAACTATTTACCGACCGCTGCACCTAATTTCTGGCTTCCCTTATCTGAAACATGATTAATGAGTGCGCTTAAATTATAATTATCGCAATAACGCATTCCGACTCAGGCTATGAGGCGTAAAAATAAAGAGTTATTTCAGACGAAAGAGCAAGTGCTTTGTCCGCTTTTGTAAGATTAGGGCTAAAAAAGAACAGGATTTAACGATGTCACAGATTAAAATTAATATGTTCACAGATATAATACCTTACTCGTTCTGCATGAATGACAGAGACGAAAGAGGAGAGAGAAATGTGCCACTAGCCTCCTAGGATTTTTTCGAGGAAGTACCGGCCCCACATACCTACTCCAACAGTTACTTCTGTCATCCGAGGCATTAGAGACAATTCAACATGGAAAATTCGCCATGGGTAAAATGCAGATGAACAGAAGCAATCAAGGAAGGGCAACAGAGTTTTAACGAGCTTTTCCCTTCCAAACCTAGAATCGTCCACTATGCGTGTATCTTATAGCACTCATATTGTCCGCTCTGTTTGCAGTAAATATGTTTACAACAAAATAATTGCGTCAACGTTTGGGGATATCAAAACAAATGTCAAGCAGGAGGTATACAAACTGTTACAAATGAACTGGACTTTAATGAAAAAACGCAAAAGATTCTTGCATTTCCCGGTATTCACCGCGTTGGTTGTTTCTTCTAAGTACATTTTCACCCGTGTTCCAACATATGTCTTCAGGTCTTTAAAAAGAAGACGCACTGACTTAGAGCTTCGACCTGAAGACGCCTATTGGAACACGGCCGAAACCGTTGTCAACAGAAACAGCCAACACGGCGAATAACCGCAAAATACAAAAAATTACGCATCAACGCCGCAGAAACCAACGATTAAACAAAAAGGCGTAATTTAAACTCACCACAAGCCTCAAGAACTTCTAAAAGTTATGTGAATAAATTAACGTAACTTAAACCGGAGGAATGGCCGAGTATTCGCAAATTCACTTAATATAAATATTTCATGCATTGTGATTTCAAAATGGAAATTCCAAGGCTACTCGTTGAATTCCACTCATTTTTCACCGACGTGGTTAGCGCAAGAAATGAGTGGCTAAGTAAGCGAAGACGAAAGAAAAATTCTTCCGCGGTGAGTTCAATGCAAGACAAAACAGACGAAATTCCAATTAGGAAATATAAGACAAAACAAATACGAGTACTAAGGGAAACGCGAAATTCAGCTGAGAAGATTATAAAAACGAGATGCGAAGAAACTTTAATCACACAATAAATGATTAAGACGGTGGAGAACTGTGGAAAAGGAGGGCGACACTCACTAAAATCCCTGCGGGAATCAAAATGAAAGACCCGAGCCCTTCCTCTCGAAAGAAAGTTCGCCGAAGAGGGGGTGAAAGAAGACAAGGGTAAAGTTTTTCCTCGCCCACCCATCCACCCTTCCTCACCACGCACTTACATCCACCGTTTCATACAGTGGCACGTCCCATTTGGGGACCACGGTATAAGGGGAGGAGGACTTCATGTGAGTACCGTATCATCAATCCCCCGCACTCCGACCTCAAATCTCTCTCGCACACAACCACCGTTCCTCAAACGATTGGGCACTCCAATCCCGAACTTTCCAGCCAATTCCGACTCCTCCTCCCGCCGCCCAATACGCGACACTCCAGAAAACATTTCTCACCCATTACATATTGAACTCCAAAAGGCTTTCATCTTGCGAAACTCCAGCGGAGTTCCCCAAAGCATCGACCCCCCTCTAGTCGGTCCAATCCGCCACCAACCCTGCCCAGTCTTCCACTCTCGGCTTGAAAAACCCTTCCAATTGGGGAACAGGGTGGGTAAAGGGACAATATGGAGAAAAAGGGTGAGAAGGATGAAGTTTATCACGTGAGAAGCACGGGAGGGGGATTTATTTTTGAGGAAACCGGGACTAGCCGCGGTAGTAACCTTTACGGAGTCACTAATAATACACGAGTATAATTGGTCAAGAGCGAACACCTCCTTGTGTTCTATGTACGGCTTTATCCTCGCGGACTGTGGCGCTTAGCGCACGACTTGGTCTGCTATGACATGATATGTCTAGCAGTGCTGACCACCAGGCTCCTGTACAACCACCAAATAATCCACAGGGATCCACAGCGAAATCGAGGGATCCGGGTTCGAATCCCGGTCAAGGCGAATGATTTTTCTCCTGTGGAATATCGCACACGGGAGGGGGATTGGGTTGACTTCGTAGCTAGATTACTGGCTTTCCATTCCGCGTGTTCAAGTTCGAACACCGGCGGTGGAGGAAATTAGTCACTGAAACTCATTCCTAATTTACACCTACATAGAGGCACGAAGAAAAGTTTTTAAATGACTCCATAATGCGGTATAATAAGATTGGGAATGCGCCAAATCCTAAAAATCAAATGGTGGAAATGAAATAATGATACTGATGAGATGGGTGGTAATATACCCTCCCACAGACTCAAGGGACACAAGCGTTTCGAGCGAATACGTGAAATTTGTAACCTCAGATAGGTAATGGCAAACACAAAGAGAGGCATTGGTTAATCGGGTGTCCATTAAAGGACACATAGGTACTCATCGGAGGTCCAGAGAGCAATGAAATACACGTAACATGATATTTACCCGAAAAAATTATTACATTACCGTAAAAAATAGCAGGGTTGATCACATGGGAAGCCCATATTACAAGAGGTATTGGACTCCAAAAGCTTACCTGAAAAGGAGAGAAAACAAATATTAATTACCACGCCATGAATCAACGCCAACCACATGCACATGTCACTGCTCAAAGTATACACAACTTAGCGCAAAGAACGACATTGAGTAATTAAATATAAATTAATTCGATGGTTTCAAACTCAAATTTGTGGAATTTTATGGTGAAGGCAAACTGAAAACATTTGGCTGTGATTCCATGATACGTTTCATTAGGTGCGACAGATGGCAACTTCATGTGCCTGAAGATACCATCTGCATTATGAAACCGGTCGACCCAAATGAAACATTTCGTGTATCATCTTAGTGGGTCCAATTGCTTTATTGAAATATTCATGAATTTGCTAACCATTTGAAGGGTAACTCTATAAAAAATCAATAAAAAACTCAAACATATGAACATGTGGAGGAATCACCACAGAATGAGATAAATTCAAGATGATAAACAACATTTAAGTGAAACAAGATTATTCGGAAACAAGATTAAGTGAACAAGAGCGAGAACCTGTCTAAAAAGGGAATCTTCCTATTAAGCTGCTACAGCACCAAGCATTGCAAATGGATCTAGCGGAGTCAATAATTCTGAATTTTTTGGATCGGTCCTAGAAAAACATATTAGAAGGACGTCAAATTTGATTCAAGCAAAAATTCTCCAGCCGTGGCTCGAGGTAGGCATGCGGAAATGGGTGGTGGGAGTTAGATCAGAGTCATTGGCGGTTACCAGGGGAGGCGAAGTGGTAAATAAGAGGCGGATGGATGAGTTCGGTTTTTGCTCCCAGAACGAGCGGAGCACACGGTTGGCTCGGAATGTGATTTCTCCGCGGGCACGGGCGAAGCAGAAGAAGAGCCGAGGCAATGCGCAGGAATAGGGGGTTCCGACGGCAGATGGTACATCATGACATACACCATTGCAGTTGGAGGTAAATGACACGGTACGGCCGAGGGCAAAATTGGGCACTACCACGGCAACAAGCCGTGAGGGATGAAACGGACCAATGCGCGACGGGTGGACAGCTCCGCTCTCTTGGCGACAAATTCTAGCGTGAAACCCAAGTTTTTTTCTTTAAAATTACTGCACTGAGAACTGCATTGCGGAAATAAACACGGAGAAAGTTATCAGAATACAATTAAAATGTAACATTAAATAACCAACTACAGTAAACGAACAGGTAAGTACTTTGAGATTGAATTTGAACTCTTTTGTGAAACCACTCAGAAATGCCGAGGGCGTCTTGAGAATAAGATGTAATCATTCATAAAATAACAATTTTAGGTTGTAAATTTTGAAATGATCTAATTGTAGTTTACTTTAACTGCCTTCCATTTGTTTTATCATTAACAATATTCTTGTTTTTCAGCACAGTAACAATAAAACGCAAATGCTAATTTGTAATAAAGATATTATTAAAGCTATATTCATGAATCGATATACCAACCCGTGGCACTTTTCGCCTCATAAGCTGAAGCCAATATATATGCTTCGGCTTCTCGGCGATATATCGGCAATAAGAGAGTTAAATATTATAATTAACCAATTACTAAATTAAGCTACGAAATCGCTACACTTTACAAAGTTTCAATTATAAAACGGGTCAAAACACGAAAATGGTACTCTCAAGTCTCAAAAATACACAATGAGAAGAGCATTCGGTGCAAAGGGGTCTGTTTCAGTCCCCAGACTCAGAAACAACGAATGTCTGGATGCTCCAAAAGCGATTGATTTTCATAGTTTATATTTCACCATACACTGATAATTTTTAATAATGACCGCAGTTCGTAAAACTTAAAAAAATACCTGGCAAGCAATTAGGATGGACATCATGGTAGGAAGAAAAAAACATAAACATGGAAAAGAAAAATTATACTGAGGTTGATTCTACTGCTGAGGGAATTAAGTCATGAGACACACCATGCTTGGGTAACGCGAAGGAATGCAATGCGAAAAAGAATCTAAGGCGCAGACATTTCTTGGGTAAGTAATCACATTCTTAAAGATACAGGAACTCCTAGGCAAACAACGCCGCAAAAAAAAACGAGACGAGGAAACCTTTGAAGAGAACCGGCGAAGATACAGAGAATTCCAAAGTGGGGCTGAAACTTCTCAGGAATCGCTCAAGCCTCAATTTTCCTCCAGCATAACGAAGAAATAATTGCGCCTCCACAGTCATCATTACGACAACGTCCAGCGACAGAACAAAGAAGGGCATTTATCAACTGGTGCGTCACCGTAAGCTCCTGCTGAATCTAATAGCAATCATGATGAAAAAGTTTGGAAAAAATGAGACAAAAAAGGGAAAATGATATAAAGAAAGAAAAAGACGAGCTTCGAAACTAGTTCCCTCGGGAATGCGTTCACTTTCAATTCCATTCCGTTCCTCGCGCATTTTTTTCTTGAAATAAATTCGGAGCTGGGAAAACCTACAATGAGCATGGGATGAACATCACTGATTCTGGCTTAGCACACTCAAGTTTTCAATATTCATGACAAAGAGGAATAATATGTACCCTTCCAGAAGGTTAACCTTGTAGAAGAGTAAAAGTTTTTTCTTATTTAACCATGAACTACAGGTAGAGTCATAAATACAGGTTTCGTAATGCAATATTCACCAGTTGTAAGAAAATTAAGTCTCTGTAAGTAAAGAAGAATATCGTGGTGATTCACTATTTCATTCTTTTTAACTAGTTTTGGCAGGTACTACGAGTATTGAGTTGCGTTACGGTTCAAATTTTTAAAATTAAGAATCATACTCAGAATCGCTCATGTTTCGCGAGAGACTCCCTGCACAGCAAAATACTGCAGAAAGGAAGTAATTTTTCCGAAGAATTTTTCCCCAGGCATAAAAAATAAAGTTTTATGTAAAACACAATTAATTCTAGATTTGACTGCCCGAAACTTCTTTCCATCGTCAGTTTCTGATTGCCTTAACGTCCTAAAAAATTCTGTTTTTTTTTCAGTTAATTCAGTTTTCTCTGTCCTCAAAAATTGGACCAACTTGGCCATAACATATCTTTCCGTAAATAATTAGTTATGTAGTTTTCCTTCTTATATCTTGTATTTTTTCAAACTTGTCATTTTTTTATGTGGTACGTTTCATATTTATTTTTGTAACGAAAGAACTGTAAATTGGCAGCATTTCTGCATGTGAATTACCTTTTGAATAAATAAATAAACTATGTATACTAAACTTTAAATAAATAAATAAAACTTTCTGGACTTAGTTTAATGTTTCCAGCAAAATAGAATCTTATGCATGCATTAAAAAGTTTGTGTAGTAGATGGGAAAGAGTATAAACCAATAATAACTGCAAGTTATTAAATTGTAAATGAGATCGGGGAACGTTACCTATCGTAGGTGAGTGCCAAGATCCTGAAGCCAGGATGAAAAGAAATTTTGAGACTTCACCTTCGGCCCAAAAACCTTTGATTTTCGACGAGGTGAAAATTTTAACAAGCAGAAAGGAAAGAGTGATGAATTGTTAACGTGAATTTAGTGTTAAATCAGTTTTATAGGACGCGCCTTTGTCCCAAATGAAGGGGACTCCTTTACGATATCACGTTGGCCTTTTCGAAAAGACCATCAGAGTCTACTTACGTGGGTCATTATTCTCCTCGGTCGCATCGTACGGCAAGTAATATTTTAAAGCACCTTTCTCCTCTCATTTCCATCTAAAAAAAATCCGTCATAAAATTTATGAGAACACCTAAGACCTCTAGAATGAACTATCTACTCCAGTCACCGCGAAAAATTACAACTCTTCTGCATAATTAAAATAAAATTGCATCCACCTTCCGCAGCAGATAATACTTTTAAAAGGAGTACTTTTTAATTTTGGGGTTTCAACCGGCCATTTTTCTCCTCCGGTGATAAGTATCGAATTTCCACCCGCGAGGCAGAGGAATGGTTATTTCAACTCGGATTCGTCCCAGCATGACTAAAATATCACCCGTTAATCACTACGGTAAATCGACGGCACCATTAGGAAAAAACATAGAGCAGCAAAAATGTCTAATTTTTCGCCATTTAGCTTCGCCCTTGTCATTTCTGCATTTGCAATCAGTGGCGGAAGCCTTTGAGGTAAGATGATGAGGCTGGGAATGATAAGGGAGTGAGAACGGAACCAAACTCGTTAAAATAGTAGGACGCGTGATAGCGAAGAAGGGCAAGGAACGGTCGACCAAGGTTTGATAATTCCTGACAGTTTAGAATCACAGGGAATCGAGAACGGAATATCGCATTTCCTGACATTTCTCGGAATTTATATTTGTATTTGAATTTCACCGATCAACCATAATCAAGGCTAAAACATTAACTGTAAACAAAATAAAAAGCCGTTGTGAGGGTGGAGCAACCGGAGAGCGAGGATTGTAGAAGAGCCAATCTCGACACTAATTTATTAAAGCAAAAATTAACAAAATATCAATCAAAAACGTAAGTTGAATGTACACTACAATGACTTACACTCAGCATCTGAGAGAGACAAGAACAGTATTATAGATCATCATCGTCAACTGATCAAATGAGCTTGATTTTCAAGAGCTGACATAAGCGGATCGTGCGATGGATGATTCTGATTTCGCACGTACGCATCTGGAGGCATTCTTTTAAAACATTCCCGGATTTTATTTTCCAGAGGTGCTTGCAATTCCACACCGGATGTACGTTTCTCTTTATATGTCTCTCCATGTACGTTTTTCTTTAATGTGTTTCCACCGTAAAATTACTTGAATGCCATTATATTAGTATTGCGGCTACTTATAGAAAAAAATTCCTCATTTTGATGACAAAAACTTATTTTAACTCCTCACGGTTTTCTCGCTCAAATTAAAGTTTAAATTACATGGTGTCATATATGCGGTAATGAGTGAAACATGGGTAAAATAGTATTTTAATCCAGACAAGGAAAATGACATTTTTGCGAAAAACTGTGCAAAAGAAGATAATCCTTCCATGGAATTGATTATATTGATGTAAAATGTAGGCATCCACTCATCACATATTTTGAGTTATTAGCATGTTACAGCAATCTTTGAAGTCAAAATTTTTTAATTCAAGGGAGGCAGCGCTGGAGTCGGCTTACATGGCTGGAAAAAAGTGTTCATAAAAATATAAATTTCGTCGTGAGTGATGGTGGAGGTCGCGGCTACGTGGAATTATACTGCGAAATTGAGAGAACTTCAAATAAAAACTTAGCGAATCAACGATGCATAATGTTGTTCTGCTTCAACTAGTTTCGCTAGACTGCAGAAACAGGTTCAGCAGAAGCAGTAGTATGCTAGTAGCATCTTTTAGTAGCACTGTGACATCACTATATCGAAACTATGACGCAAAAAGTATTATATACAGTAGATTCGCAAAGTTTTTACTTGGATTTCTCTCATTACATTTTGTCGAATGATACGCATAATCTATGATATTTTTTAAGTGCTCAAGGCATGTCATCATTGAAAGCAGTATCTTTAAAAATACAAACAAAAAGGAGGAATTCTGTATTTGTTTTGACCGAAACAGTCGCAGAGGAATTTCCTTAAATAGCCGGAACGTGAATAATTTGACATTTATATAATTCTACGGTGAGACCACCTTAGGAGAGTATGACGAGAGGCAGAGAAGGCTAAAAGATGGTAGGCAAAAGGGAGATTTGCGTGAGACTGGAGAAAGGGTTAAAGGGAGAAGACGAAGGAAGGCGGATAACGGGTAGAGAGAGACAGAGAGAGGGGAAATTAATCCGGAGATGGGCTCAGGAGGCGAACGCGCTGATTAAACAAACATTCGGGGCGCCTCTGAAATATTCAAAGGATTTCTCGCCGGAGCGTGAGAATGGGGTGGAGTAGGGGCAGAAGAGGGGGATGATGGGAGAGCGGGGTGGGGATGGAGAGGAGGACGAAGGGTACGGTGGGAGGGGTTAGAGAGGTGAGAAAGGGAAGGGTTAGGGTCGAAAGGGGACAGGGTGTGCGCATGCGATAGCCCGACGCCGCCCAAGCGGGACAGGCCGAATCGCACTCCGACCTCCACAGCCTGGCGTCAGATGACTCGTTTCCATTACTAGCATCCTCCCATGGACCGTGGTAGGATTTGCACTCATTACCCACCTGCGTTCCATCACGCTACGCACCAGCATAACTCACTCGTTTTGTGACGTGGCAATCCTCAGCATTTCATGCACGCATTCACACATTTTAAGAAGTAGAGACCAAATACATAATAGTCTGGCATATGTCAGCTGTTGACGACTCGATATGGGGTCTAGCCAGTTTTCCTAGACGCATATATCTACATCTACGATCTACCTTGCGAGTCGTCACAACGGCGCTTGATAAAAAGATAATAATGATACCACCTATTTTCGTGTTATTGTGAATGAAAAAGTGTTTATGCGCATGTAATTACGTTGTTTTTAAAACGATGAGTGCTTTTCAGCAGTTAAGCCGTTATCACGAGTAGTGCAAGAGAAAAAGGATTACTTAAACCTACCAGTCTTATTCTCTATCTCCTTTTCTGGGTGTCAGTGATGGATACTAATAAGTAGAGGTACTTTGATTTTACGTGCTTCGACCGCTAAGGTCATTTCGCACTTACTGTCTGGCACTTTCAGACGGAGGCAATAACTGCACTCCGACGTATTGGAGGATCAGTCAATCGAATTCGAGCCGAGCATGCTATAATTAGCTTCCTTGACCGAACAGGAACCAGTGTTTCCATCGTGGATGTACGTAAGTTCTGGGCTGCTTAACCTTTCTTGAAGAACAAATCTTGCCTGCTTTCTTTGTATTTGAAGGGATTCCCATCCACTTCAGACAATTGTTACTCTTAGCTTACTCTAAACCGGCTTTTTTTTGTACAAATTCTGGTGACCTTTTCTGAAATATTTCAATTTCTTTCGTTAATTTTTACCTATAGTCCGCCACAAATATTCGATGAAAGCTATAAGTGCAACCTTACGACTGAAGCAAATTAATTTAATTAAAAAACAGCTTTAATTACTACATATGTTTCGATGAATTACATCATCATCAAGTCTGATCTTATTCATCGATGCATTACATCAGATTATAACAGCAATTAATGAAAATGAACAATTTCTATCGGTATAACATTTATTTTACGACCGATTTCGCTTTTTACAGGATCTTCAGACCTGGAGATGCTGTAAAAAGCGAAATCGGTCGTAAAATAAATGTTATACCTGTGGAAATTGCTCATTTTCATTAATTGCTGTTATGTTCCGTTTCCACTCCATCACACCTGAAACCTCAGATTATGTACTTACATCAGATTACCTTCCGATGTATTACATAATCATTACCTGACGTGATTTAGTGCACCGAAACCTAGGTGGTGCTAGTAGGATTTATTTGTGGAAATTAGAGCATCTTTTTATACATCCCTATCGCTCAAAATCCACGCATTATAATCTGAGACTTCTGTATTTTAAACAGAGATTATAAAGCCGAGCCTTAAACTTCTTTTTCTATTATCTTGTACCTATGTCAAAATCAAAAAAGTAGAGAAACCGACTACCCTTTCAACAACACAAGCAGGACGGCCGCGGTAGCCACGTCGGTAACTAGCAATCGTTGAAACCCAAAGGTCGAGGGTTCGAATACCACCTTGGGCATGCGTGTTGCGCAAATGCTGTGGTTTGAGGCATCACTTGGTGGATTTCCCACATGATTGTTCATATGATAAAAAACCTTGCTTCTTACAAAAATATATATATTCAAACCCGGCGGTGGAATAAACACATTTGTGAAACAAGCAAAGTTTTTTTAATTTTAATCATGTTATTCTGCATACCAAAGCAATAGGGTCAAAGCGGCACGATACAACCTAAGCAGTTTGGACTCGTACAAAAAACCAAACCTGATACGAAGACTGGGGAAGAGCGAATCATTTGATCAGTAGCCCATCGCTATTACCCACAAGGATACCACACCGCCTTCCTCACTCCATGTAATGTGCATCGCGTAACGGTCAGTTACGCAAGGGGAGGGTTAGTTTAACCGGAGGAGAGTTAGGACAATCGCCAAGGGCAAAGCAGTTGAGGGGGGGGGAGAGTGCATAGAGGTGGGAAGAAGACTTTGAAAGGGTGGATGCGCCGAGGGGAGGAGAGCGGAAAATTAGAATCGGGTTTGTTGGAGGGGGATGTGGGAGCAGGGCTGCCAACTCATGAAGAGTTGAATCCTGGGGGGCAAGTCTGTAACTATTGTCACCCGTAGACGAATGTCAATTGTCTCCCTTGCGGACTAAAGGGGCTTTGGCGAGTGCTTGGACCTCATTTTCGACAACATATCTACATCTACAAATTACCCTGCAAGTCACCTCATGGATGTGTGGCAGGGGGTGATTAGTCACCAACATGCATAACACTATACCCTAAAAGACTGCCACGGTGGCGGCGGGGTAAAATCCTCACCTGCTTATCCGAGGGTCGCGGGTTCGAGTCCCCACCTGGGTCGGTTTTTCGTATGCCCCAGGACATGGGTGTTTCTGTCAAGTTCTGGTGGTTCGACCCCTGAGAAATTTAAAGACAAGCCAATAGCTTATCGGGATTTCAGGGGCATAAGGACCACCAGAATCCTCCGAGATCGAAATAAAATTAATGGCCCCGAAGCTGAGCTCATCACACAGTATTGCAATTTTTTCGCAGAGTATTGAAATTTACTTTAATTTTTTCGGAGTGGAAATGTGCACCCAATGAGACAGAGAGTAACCATAAAAAGTCGCGAATCTCGAATGAAAACTAACGTCGCTAGAGCAAAATTGTGAATGTACATACACACATGTGCACTTTTCCACTTATTTTAATTCCGACAGTCGACGATTTTAGGATATGGTAAACGGTTGCACGTAAAAAAAGCGTCCTTAGTCGCTTAACTAAGCATCTACTTCGCCTAAAATGTCGATAGTCGAGAAAAATGAGGCTCATAGATTCGCCAACCATTATAAATGCCGCGGGGGAGACAACGTTTCTATACGGGGAGCAAAAGTTGCATACTTGCTCACCAGGAGAAGTCAGTTCCAAGAGGAAGGAATTCCGGGAGATTAAGTTAAAAGCATGATAATTTAGATGTGGTGATTCCCCGTCGAATAGTTCGCAGGAACTGTTCTAGGGTTTCTCACATCGTGAAAGACTCCATGCTGGGCCAACGTTTCGGCGTCCAACTCGGGCATCCTCCTCGACTGCCCTGAAGACGATGTTCGAATCAGACGCCGAACGTTGCCCAGCATTACACCTTTGACCCAGTGGGAAACCCGAGAACAGTTCCTGCATATAAGCATGCTATTACTACCGTTGAATATGCATTCCTAACAAATGAGCAACATTAACTCTGTAGTTTTCACTCAATTTAACTAGCCTTACCAAGAGCGTGTTAGCTGTGATCAAAATATCTTTTCCCACCGTGTTTCAATCAATATTATCAAGAAATATTGAGGTGTTATCACATATTACATGATATAAATGGAAAGTAAAATGTGAACAGCCATTTTCACTGACAGAAATCTAAAATATTGGAATAATACATATTTTAGTAATGGCGCACAAAAGTGTAATTCTCCCAGCTTTCTTGTATAACGGCAATCCTTGTGGTACACTAGATTAAACATATGGGTAGGCTAAATAAAGTGGGTATGAGTTATCAGAGAAGTGTTTGCAGTAAAAGTAGGACGGATAGGGTAAGGAATGATTGGGTGATGAAATTATGTGGCATACATGACTCGGTAATGGATGTATATGAATGGTGATGCTTCGTTGGCTTGGCAATGTTGAGAGAATAGATGAGGGTCCAATAACTAAACAGGTACATTATTTTGGAGCGAATTGCGAGAGAAGAAGGGGTAGACCAAGAACATCATGGGCGAATGTGGAGGAAGAGACTCTAAAGAGGAGGAATATTAGGATCCTTAAGAATAGGAGAGTGTGTATGAGGCAGTGTATGAATGGACAGAAGCAATGGTTGTCAAAGATAGGGCTGCATGGAGGAAGTTATTAAAATCGAAGCCAGTTCTCTAGGTATGACACCGAGAATTAAGCTATTTTGACAATGCCTATCCCGAAAGAAAACAACGCGATGGGTAGGTAAACATGTATATTTGAGCAACATTTATATTTAAATTAAAAATCAGGATGAAAACGCCTTGCTCCGGGAAGCGGGGTATTTTTTTTAAAATCGTATCCTTCCGGGAGAGGAGAGTTGGTAACCCTAGATGTGAGGAGTTGCAAGCCTCAGGCTGCACACGGGGTGGCGACAACACCATCCGGTCACCATTTGGACACGTCCCTCGTCGCAGGGAATGCTGGGACGTCCAAAGGGTGAGGGAGGGTTAAGGAGGGATAGGAGAGCCGGGGGGGAGGGAGGTTTGTGGAGGAGGAGAAGGGGAATTAGAAGCGGGAGGAGTGAGAGTAGGATATCTCCCCCCAACCCCTCTCCCTCCGGGGAATGCTATCCCAATCAGTCAGTGACACACATTGACGCCTAGGGACGAGGCTAATTGACGGGGATTAATGAACGGGGGGGAGGGAAGGAAACCACGAGGACGATGCGAGCTGCAGTGGCGAGGGGGCAGGAGGACGATCGGGGAAAGGGTAGACGGATGGTCGGCTTCGGTGAAATGGAAGAGAGATTTCCTTGGTCTGTGCTCTATCCAAACTTCAATATCTCATAACGATACAAATTAAGCGTATAATGTCACGGCGTACTAGCACACAATACGTCAAAGTCCTCGAGGTTAAAGTCACAAAGGTTTTGACCTTGGACTCATTTAAAGTACCAAGGAACTAGTGACAGTAAATACAGTAACATTAGCGGAGTCACTAGCTGCTGCAATCACAGTAGTGTATCGTTTATTTCATATTTTTTTGTAAATTCAATTATGCATTAATTTTTGCTAAATGCGTCTCTAAGCTGTTAAACTTTTTTTCATGTGAGCATGATTAAACTCTTAATAAATTTTCCCCGTGGTCTATGAGTATAGTCTCTATCCAGCAGTATTGAATGTGAAGTCCCTTCCACGGACGTTACTTAATTAAAAATAAAAGTAGTTCAAGTAAAATAGCAAAAAATAGTATGACAGTGTGCTCGATGGTTAGTGCATTCCTGGTGTTGAATCACCCCTTGCCATACCCCTTTGAGATTGCACGACCGCGTAGACGTAAAATATGTTTGCATGTAAAAGGGAACTGAGAAGCAGGAGATAATACATCAAAACATACTAGGGGAAATGGTTGCAATTTAAAGGAAAAGGGATCTAGAAAGGTATAATCTAAAAATTAATGCTATGATGGAATGAAAAATAATGTTGGTTGGTGAACATAGGTTTTGCCTAGACTTCCAAGTATTAGACCTAGATTATGATGAATCTCATAATTTTTCGAGTAGGCACATTTACGGGCATTTTTCTAGGGTTTTGAATTTTATAGACGTTAAAGGAACGAGACGGTCACTCGAGGTAGTTGCATACATTACCATATTCAAAGTACTGTGGAACTAGAGTTGACAGATATCCAATTAAGGAGATATGAACATGCGCCAAATTCACATGGGAAAAATCAATCGCTACAATGAATACACTCTTGAGGCCAAGACCCATATAAGTGGACACAATCAGATGAACAGAAGGATACTATGGGATTCGATTGCAAATGTCTCACACATCTCTATTCTGAATGCCGTTCAGAATTCTAAGCCACAACAGAAGCCCAAGCTTTCGTTGGGCCTCAGTAAACACGTGTTCCTCGGGCAATCAAAAGTTTAAACACACAAGTTCTCATATCGTGTCCAGATGATCTCGGCATCCTGCCGCAGATAGAGGCGTCCCGACTCATTCAATTCCTCGCATGCGCGAACGTAAATGAATGGTCCCCGTCGAAACAAAACAACGGCCTCACGCAAAGCGTCCGAAAGCGCTTTAAGTCGCGCCGACCGAAAATACATCGGTCACTCTCACCGGCGGATTCCGCGGGCGACACGCGATGCGCCGCCCGGCTCGACCTTCTGGGCGAGGAGGAAGATCGAAAATCCATCACGAGACCTAAGGCCATTCCGGCGCCGAAAACAATGGAAGAACGAAAAGGGGATAGGAGGAGGAGACTCCCGGAGACGATAACAGAAGCAGTAAGCCATGCTGAAAAATAAGTGAGCTCTTACGGCTTGTAAATAAATAAAGTAAATAACTCCAAAACCTGTAAACAATGTACATACCTTTCTTAAGGAAGGGAGAAAAGGCAACGGTCACAATCACTCAACCCGCTTGTGTTTTTCTGACAGGACCCGTGAGCCCTGTTCAAGAAATTCAAGAGAAGGACACACACAAGTAAGTTGTTTAGGGGGAGTTACCCCACGCCAGGGACAAAGTTACTGTAACTCTTCTCTCTCAGCACTCACTATCACTCAACCCGCTTATATTTTTCTGACAGGAGTCGTGAGCCCTGTTCAAGATTTAAAAAAGTAGGATACACACAAGTAAGTTGTTTAGGGGGAGTAACCCCACGCCAGGGACAAACTTACAACACGTACACTCCACTTCAGTGAATCGCTTGCGTGGAAAGAACCAGGATCAACGAATTCGTGAAGGTCTACAAACACACATTCACTCAAAATATCACACGCTCGCAACTAACACCACTCCACAAATGGATGGCTAAATGGCCACAGGTCAAAAAGAAAGGATGGGGGTAGAAGGCGAAAGGTGAGTACGGATACGCGTATTTCGGCCACAAATTGACCCTCTTCAGCGTGCTGAAGGGAGGTCTTCACAACAACGCAGAGTTGAAGTCTTCCTTACTTCCTTTTTTTTGTATGTGTGATCATTTGAGTGTGTGGCCCTTCACGCGGTCGTTGAGCGTTGTCACTCTTCGCAAACGACTTAGTGGAGTGGTGTGTACTCGCCGCAAGTTTGTCCCTGGCGTGGGGTAACTCCCCATAAGCAACTTACTTGTGTGTCCTACTAGTGAATTTCTTGAACAGGGCTCACGGGTCCTGTCAGAAAAACACAAGCGGGTTGAGTGACTGTGACCGTTGCCTTTTCTCCCTTCCTTAAGAAAGGTACATTGTTTACGGCTTTTGAGGTTATTAACTTTATTTAGTAAGCCATGCTACTTACAATGCAGTGGCGAGAGGGTAGTAATATTTGGCAGTGAATATCGAGCGATGCATAACTTAAACACTACAACCATAACGCAAACAATAATAATAAAATAAACCAGTAATTCCCAAAGTGTGCGCCGCGGCGCCCAGGGGAGCCGCGTCTTCACAGGGGCGCCGCGAAATATTGCAAAAGCTTCATAATTAATTCGTCTCATTAATTACCGAAAAAGAAGTCGCATAGAGAAAAAGAAGTAATTACAGAAAAAAGAAGTCGTTTGCAGAAAAAGCAATCGTTCACAGAAATAGCAATCGTTTACAGAAATAGGAAGTCGCATCTTTTTACTAATAATCGAACTACCATAAGATGCGTAACTGCGTAGTTAGAAACCGCAAAATGCGCCAAAGAAAAAGGAAAGTGTTTCAAAACTTCACGATTCAAGAAAATGTGAAGTGATGAAGTGATTCGCAGGCTCATCCATCCCATTAATTATTAATTTCATGTTTATGAAATGGACTACAAATAAATGAACGGATTTGAATAATTTAGGCACACGAGTTTTATTTATTTTTATCTCTTACTCATGATTAGTCATACTTTTACTTACTTAGGGTAGGGCGCCGTGGGAAAATCTTAAATATAAAAAGAGGCCGCGACTAGAAAAAGTGTGGGAACCACTGAAATTAACTATAACGACAAATACCGTCGAACCGATCGATTAGCGGTCTACAATGTCCGCTTTGGCAACTTCAGTGTTTGGTATGACTTCTAGGCCCAGGACCTTAATTTACAGAGTAGTAATAATATTTATTGAACATATTTATTCTATAATAATAATTTTTACAAAAATAAGAAAAATTTGTTACTACTTAATAATTTTATCAAGTTTTATTTTTTTTAATAACCCATAATGTTACAGTTCTACCACTTAAATACGCTAAATATTTTTTTATCTTACACCAACTTATCCCAATAGTATATAAGGGGTCGGACGGTAGGGGAAAAAGTAAAGAGAAATATGCTATTTTAATACATTAGTACGGTAACACAGTATTGGAAACCCATCGGAGAATGAGTGGATTAATACCTAGCATTAAGATATAATAAAATCCGTCCAGGTTAGTAGAAGAGTATTAACGAGTAAAAGCTAAGTGTAAATAAGTTATTGTATTCATTGGACCAAGGGGCTTCCAAATACTCCTAGAAAATTACTGGGGACACATATCTACTTCTGACACCCACTAGAGTAACATGTTCCCTCATGAACTCGTTTGGCTCTAGTTTAAATGAGGAAGATAGAAGCTGGGACTTGGAGGTTTAAACGATACTTTTTGCCTCTGGCACAACATATGACCAATGTGAGCCGTATAGCGGGGCAGTATGAATTTTTACATGAGAACTCGCCTAGAAACTTTCATGCAAATGGTCGTCACGAAATGAAGGCATGCACCCGATTTCTCCCTAATATCCCAGCAATGATTGCTCCTCACGGCGCGACAATCTAAGCGATTGCTCCGCACGGCACGATTTTAACCTTAAATCCCTCCATGCATGAGATTACGCAATAAAATTGCAAGCGTAAAAGGGACTTTACAAGCGTTGTTTCCTCAAGAAATTTGTCATCTAGCTGGCACTGCCTACATTCCCCTGCACACATTGCATCTTCTACGTCAGTAGGACTGATAGAATGGTACCATGAAAGGCCTCGTGCATACGGTCGTCTCCGTATGAGGGAATCCAACGGGTTACGCACTTCCTTATGCCCTAACAATGCGCGGATATCCACATACGTAACTCTCGAAGGCAAAAACAAGTCAATCGTAACAAGACTGAGTTAGCGTTGCGCGATCGACTTCCTCCGCTCCATCTCCTCTTTTGTCCTCAGCTTCCTCTGGCGGGCATGGCGTCCGACTCCACCACGATGGCACCTCACCCCCTCCCAACCCCCCAGACACCACCCATCACCCCTCCCACACCCTTATACCCTCCTTAGCCTGCACCCCCTTTTGCCAATTAAACTTACGCGCCAGCTTCCCTCTCATTATCTTTACCCCGCCACCGTGGCCCACCCTCCTCCGTTCCCTTCCTTCAGAAGATAATACGCAAAGACTAATGGCCTTCCAAAAAACGCATTACCCTAATCCCGAATCGCCCGAACGCCATCGCACACACCATTCCATCTCGAAGAGAGGGTGCGTGAGCCCTGCCCCCGCCCTTCCGAGAGCACCAGACGCAACTTCCATCTCACCGTCCCCCTCGAAGCACATCCGTCTCCACACCCACGACCCAGACGTCTGCTCCCTCTCCGCACCCTCCGGCCGCACCCCATCATGCAACGCAGAACGCCCCCCTCCGCCACCCAAATCCTCCCTCTCCATCGACACACGTTACCCCGCGAGACGCAGCGATGGCGCAGAAAGAGTGAGGACAAGACCCGTGAGAAACACGGAGGCACCACGGACACCATACTACGGGGAGAATAACATTAAACTAGTCACCAGAATATATAATTCTGTGATTTGATTTTATCATCTCCGTTTTGCACGAAGACCCCTGAAGTATTAGTAGTAAACACTTCATACTCTCAACCCCTAATGCAGTCAATTTGATTCTGGGCTTTTTCTTCCATTCATGATGCTATATTGTAAGAAAATTTCAAATATAGCATAATTTAGCATTTTCATCGATTTTAACGACTACTTTTTCATTTTTACCTTTTGTTACTTAGTAGTATACCATTGGCTTTTGCCTAACCAGTGTAGAATAGCAGAAATTCGAGTGAAAGTATATCATTTCCCATTATTTTTAATTGCATGATATGACGTTATTACAGCAGCTCTTTCACAACAAATGTGTAATGAGAAAGCAAAAGAGAACGATTATAATACTACAGTCACTATTATATTACTATTATATTATTGTCACTATTATATTATGTTAATTATATCACTATTATATTACTAATTACCATGTATTCCCTAAGAGAAATAGACATCATATAGGGTAATGGTTCTACAAAACAAAAATGCAGTTAAAATGACTGCCTCCGGGGTTCTAATTTTTAAATGTTTTCTCTGTATAAAATCCGATGGCACCTCTCCCATCGATACAGTTAAGATTAGCTAACCTAAAGTCTGATGTAACATACGCTACTTTCTCATTTTGCATCAAGTTTACGTAAAAACTTCGCCATCTTGCGGTTAACGTAAACCAGACATTATAAAAACCAGCCCACAATAAATCTCTATACTGATTTACAATTGATATCTACCTGATCAGTTTACGTCATTATCAAATGCAGAACCATTTATCCATGGAACTACTATTAGTACCGCCTTTGATAATGATGCAAAACATCGAAACCAGTCACACATACCAATAATAAAATAATAAGAAAAGTTACAAACAAAAAGTATTCTTAATCCCCGCTATGAGTAAATTCCACAGGGTAACGTCGCATACCTTTGATTCCATTCATACTCTTCAGTCTTTATCCCATGTAATGATTCGCAAGTTGGTTGATCAAGAAACCTACTCGGATGAGGAATTACTTCGATGATTTAGCAACGAAACTCTTCAGTTGGTTATTCGGGGAGTTGACCGACAAAAGAGGCCATTTGCACTAATGAGGACAGTCGGGTGGATTAGGAAGGGGAGGATTACTCGGAGAAAGGAGGAAGGGTGGAGAGGAACCTAGCGTTATCCAAACCCATTAGCCTAATCTTCAAAAATTACACCAAGGGAACCACAGTTTTACGTCCCATTCTGCGGACGGTATACTGAAACTTAAGTTCCCTCTGCATGTTATTCAAGAAGAGAGCAATCGGCAGTTAAATTTAAATTAAAGATTAATCCAGATTGTCGATAAAAGCAAAGGAATGTTGACTCCTAAGCATGCATTTCGATCATTCTTCCAGGTGATCATCGACAGGGAGAGTTTCGAGATAGAGAAAACCTCTTACAGTCGATGGTCACCTTGATGACCGAAATGCATGAATAAGAGTCAACATTCCTTTTATTGCCACCCTACATCCCTCTCTCAAGTTGGGTTATAATTAAATATTTCCGCCACCGCCGGGATTCAAACCTGAGCCCTCGGGGTGAGAATCAAGTGGTCAACCCACGACACCAGCCCGATCCCTCGCCATCAGAAAAGTAGGAAAATCACTAAAGCCATCTTCGAAATCCAGTTAACGAAATCCAGTTAACCCCAGGATAGTAATTTGGATCCAAGGCTTTCGTACCGATGTACGCATTCTGAAAGACCTTTCGGATTCTACTGAAAAATGTAAGAATTTCCTCCGGAATTATACAACAAGTTATTATTCCTGACTATATCGCCTGCAATGGTAGCGAAAGCTCGAGATCAACAAACAAAGACACAACCAAACCCGAGAGCCCTTTCAGAAGTACCCCAGAATAAACAATAAACTACACTACAAAATGTAGCGCAATTTGCTTGGGAATTCGAGCAGACACCACTCACTAACATAAATATGTGGTAAAGGAAGAAGTCACACGAATGAGTGCAAAAATTTCACGCAGAAGTGGTTTATTTCGTAAAGTGGTAACGAAGAGTGGTGACAGTTGAGCCAAATACCCTTTCAGTGGAAGGGTCCATTACCCACGAATTAGCTCCGCACGGGAGACTTCCTACCAGGGTTCCTAAACCTTCTTTGCTCACTTCAAAATGCTCAATATTTTTTCACATCAACATTCTAGCCCTCTACGACTCTTGATTCAATTGTTTAGAAGGGATCCTCTGATAGGTTGCGAGCAATTTCAGAGTATTTTCATCCAGCTTTGCTCGGGTCGTAAACACTGCCATTAAACGAACATTTTACCACTCTCTTAAGTTCAACGCAGTTATGTTGGCAGCATCGTCTGTCACGGACTGCCCTCTCCCTTCCACTTCTTAGCCGACCCCTTCCAGAGGAGCCTTCATTCCTTGACGTCATGCTTCGCGCAGTCGACTGCCACCAAGTTTCGCTACCACCGTAATAAGTTGCTAGGCCGTGAATTATTTTTTAATCTCCACACAAGACACCAAAAACTAGCGTTGCCCATTTGAAATGTAAGTCTCAAATTCCGCTTTTGTTGCAGTTTATTGGATTATGAACGCTTGTCACACAAATACGTATTTCTCCGGTAATTCTGAAGTCTATATTGTTGATATACACAAGAAACAGCATGGGGCCGATAACGTTTCCTTGTGGGACACCGGATGTAGCCATAGCCATCAATCGATACATCAGGAAAGCAGGGAGACCACTAGGATTGACAGAAGGCTAGCCTTCACACAACAGGCCTTCCCCTCATTGATTCCCATGCACGCAAGTGCCGGCTGACGTGATTCGATTTCTTGCAAACCTTTTTTGAAAGGAAGAAGAGGACGTTGTGCCCTAGCAGATTTCCCACAGAGGTAGGAGGTATTGGCAAACCGCACCGGATCGTGATCCCAGGAATCTCCCATTTTGCTAATGCAGAGTGCGTCGCGAGAATAACGCGTGATTTATTTGCCGATAACCATGATATTACTGGTGATACGAACGAAAATAATATATTATTTCGTTTCAAGGAGATTTCAAAATGACGACAGCGTTTCCATGTTCAGCGATTCAAGTGGAATAGGGAGTTATCCATAAAAAAACGTGAATCACGAATAACAAGGAAGGAAAATGCAAGAAATACCTCTGGTGACAACGACGCATTCCGCACAAAACACCAATCAAGTCCCCGCAGTAAAGCAGCAGAATGACGATAAACTACTTGGCTCGCAGTAGATACGTTAAAACTGAAAAATGCTTGAACATATCATCAAATGAGGATGACTGATTTCCATCGTTCTAAGCAAATCGCACGCATAGGTTCGTGAGTCTAGGAATGTTTTCTTAAGCTATTAGCTCTATCACCACTTCCAAGGGACTAAGGAGGGACCGAGGGAATCCCCATTTAATCACCGTCGCATCTCCATATTTTTCATTCATAAGTTTTATTTCAAGTATTCCTTGGCAATTGTTCCCTTATCCGCATAAGTATTAATACCCGAGACTGAATAAACCAATCACTTACTTACCTCAAGACACCACTGTTTTCTTTGCTATTTCTCACTATGTTTTAAGCGATTTCTATGGAAGAAGACATCATGATAAATTCGTTGAAATTATGGCCAGTAAAAAATCATTCCCTCGCTTTGTAATTGAACATGCTCTATTCGTGGGAATGAAATACCTTGTGTGAGACTGCTATTCACTTAAATGGCATTTTCCTCACACTTATCCTCAACACAACAACTCAAACAATTAATTATGGCTCTTAATTTCTATTTTCCCTCGATCATTTCATTGGACCTAATCACTTAACTTTGGTGGGAGAGAGTGAGAATGAATACACGTAAGAAATCTATTCAGTTCCAAGATGATATTTACACATTTAAAAAAATGACGCGCTGACGAAAGTCTGGCGTTTCAAGAATAATGTCATCCATTCATTTATAGCTAATTTGTAGTCAAGAAAGGTTTAAAAAAATTAACCAATATTCCCCAATCTCTATCAAAAATTTAATATGAGAAATATATAAGTCATGAAAACAGACTTTAATTTTAGGAATATACTAGACATGGAACCATGAAAGTTTCCCTGTCCCATGATGGTGGCAACAAAGTCGACAATACATCAACTTAGGTACAACATATACGACAATGTCACTCGTACAGGATTATGAAAAGACCGGGAAAATTTCGTGCACCGGGATGTTATCGTCAACTCATTCAGTAAACCACACGTTCCGTCTTCTTTCAGGGTCCTTGAGAGTTTTCTTTTAATTGGCATAATTTTTCATTGCTGACCTGCGTCAAAGACATTCACGAAATTTAACAACAGACTAAGGCCTATGATAAACGGAAATCAGTTAATCTCTCTGATGTATTGATTGTGGACTTGGATTTAAGGAGTTCCAAGTCTGAGCCTCAAACTACTAAGGTTTATATGTAACTCACAATCAGTGAATAATAAGACAAACACATCACCCAAAGCGGAGGAGGTATTCGAGCACGTAGCTACTGGAGCGTCTGTGCATGCGTCTGGTAATAACCAAACCGGCGACTGCGGCTTGCTACGAGATGGATATTATTCTATTGACGATGCTGTTAACGAATGCATTAAGTTTCTTTGTGCGACTAAACTCCACTTGCAAACAAATGTACTCATTTTGATTCCCCCGAACCATTTTCAAAACACTTTCGAAGACCGTACGCATTTCATTCGACACCGACACCTAGATTTAGTCTGCCGTACCCCTTTCAACCACTCTCTCCTGGGCCCCTTCCTCAGATTCCAATTCTCCATCCAATAATTAACATCTCTTTAACTTCCCCCAAAGATCCATGCTCCTCCTACCTGCCGTCATGAGCTGAGCCTTCGTCGCTCGCGGATAATCCACTCGAATTTCCTCTGAATAATTCATTGCCAATGCTTCTCAACAAAGGCAGGGCAGAGACCGGGAGCCGCCCTCCCCCTATCTCCCCACAAATCGACTGATCCTGCCCCTTATTTCGCGTCATTCGATTCCTGGCGTCTCACGATCACCCCAAAGCCACCCATCGCCCCCTTGTTGCCAACCGAACGGACTTCTCTCAAATCATACATGGGGGCGCCCACCTAAGATCGAATGCTATTGCTGGGCCGTTGGATCATAAGTGGTGGTGGAATTAAGTGTTGTCGGAGCGAAACGGCTGCAGCCGCAACTGATTTGGTCTCAAAACTGTTTCAAATAGCTGTTGCGAACAACAGGTTAGCTTCGTGATTGTGCTGCAGCCGCGACGTAGCGCTCTGTGCTGTGCAGCGGCAACTGATAGCTGAATCTGACTGTTTCGTCTTCTATTCTGTTCCAGTTGCACAGCACGTGTTGCTGCGTTGCGGTTATAAGCTACAATTTGTTGGATTTGAATCTATTGCAGGCGGTTTCTGGTTAATTCAGTCAACACATGTTCGCCTGTCGTTGCACATAGAATTATAACTGTGAAGTACCTACCTATCTTTCATGAATCCAAAATGAAATTGTTACATAACTTAAGTGAAATATTTATTATTACATAGAATACAGAACTACCAGCCATGTTCTAACAGCGCCGATCAATCGCCTGCTGTTTGGTGCGCCTCTATCTGTTGTCCGCAACAGCGTGATTCGCGAAACTTTCGTTTAGGAACTGTTTCGGCTGCCAAACACTTTAAACGGACAGATTTAAAATGTCATTTTTCCCACGAACGATAAGGGACCATAACAGCTGCCAATGAGACTTTTATCTAGGTTTGTCGATAGGTAGTGTAGCTCTTAGTAGTAGTAGTACTCCCTAATACAGGGGTGGCCAACCCAAATGATCTTGCGGGCCACTTTGGAAATGCATCATAACTCCACGGGCCGCATATAAAATTATACATCCCCGTATTAGATTTAGACCCACTATAGACATTTTTTTGGTGTGAATATTGAAACATAATGACTTATTATTTTTGCGTTTACTATTATTATTACATGTAAACATAGATAATATAATAATAACGATACTAAACGCACATTGCATAAGTGTGATAAATCTCGCGGGCCGGATAAATGTTCAATGCATGCGGCCCGCGGGTTGGCCACCCCTGCCCTAATGCTTGAATCCTTATCTGTTACCTAGTACTAACAGCACGCCGTGAATGTTTTCTACATAAGTCTTGAGTCTCTGCCAATTTGTGTAGTTGCAAAATACATATATATTAACGGTCCCTCTCCATTGTGCACATATCTGTAGTGTAGTGCATGCTTGTGAGGCTTCACTTCGTGACAAACATTAGCGATTTATGCTAATGCATAATTAGTCGTAGTTACACTAACTTTAGGGTATAGTGTAATGCATGTTGGTGTATACTCACCCCCTGCCACACACCCCAGAGGTTGCTTGCAGGGTATTTTGTAGATGTAGATGAGAATATTACTCTCTAGTGTCTACACTGCACGTGATTCTGCCACAGAAGCTGAAAAGCTCCTCCAACTGTGTTTTATCTCAGATTTCATTTCATTCGCATGTTTACTTCGACGGAAGAAAACTACCTTTTCTATAACTCCATATATTTATCCAAGAAAGTTAGGACCTCCATCGAGTCTTTTTTTTTTCTTTTCGGGAATTAAAGGTACTAAATGATGCGAAACCTTACTCTTCTCATCTTCTCAAAATTTTCTCAAATACTATTTTATAAAAATGCAATATATGCAATACAGTGCTCTCCCTATCCCCTCACATTGACTTTAACGAGATTAGACAATTTCCCGTACTTTTCCCCACTTCATAAACATTTTTCACCCCCTGACAGGTATTTACAGGTTTTTTCAAATGCATTAATACACATCAAGAGAATGAAATTCGTCATGAAAAATCATTTGACTTGACCGTGATTGGAGCCCGGATCTCACAATTACTGGTCAGGTATTAGCTAGTTACCCCACCAAGCCAACTTAACTCAAGACGAATTTGACCAGCACCTGACCGGCAATTGGGAGATCCGGTTTCGGATCCCGGTCAAGTCAAATGATATTTCAAGGCGAATTTCATCCTCTTGGTGCACATTTTTGCACTCGTGCGCGTTACCATATCATTTTTGCATTTTGCAGTGATTGGAAAATAATGCATTAATAGTCGCAGTTTCATTAACCTAAGTAGGGTGTAATGTAGTGTACGTTTGTGATATCTCGACCTCAGCCACAAACAATTGACGTGGCTTGCAGGGTATTATGCAAATGTAGATGTAATTCACTGAAGAACGCATGAACACACAATCCTCGTGTGGGCATCGATGTAACAAGAGAACCGGATTGAAAACGGGATCGAATTCCGACAGAACAGCGATATTCTAACTGCATTTCTGTGTTCCTTCCCGATCCGGATCCGAATGCAGATGATGGCTGAGAACCACGCCATTTGCTTAGCGGAGGTTACCAAGCAGAGGAGCATCCACTCAAGATATCCCCGCAGGAGCCCACGACCCTTGCAACACCAATCTCCTGAATTGAAGAATGGAACGGCTAGGATGGTGGTAAAATAGACAAGTGACGGTAGTGTGAGGAGGAGGATGTAGAAGCGTGAACTCAAAAAGAGTTTTAACACGTGTGAAATGCAAGTACAATTCGATTTAATGTGCAGCCACTCCACATTTTAGGATATAACCTCTGACGTAACTTTGAGAAAAAAAGTTTTTATCCACATCAGAAGAGTAAAGCGCAATATAAAATACAATCAAACTATGTATTATTCTGGCAGCGCAAAAGCATTCCATAAATAGTAAACAAATGAAACGGTATCCGGCTCAACTTTGTGGACTGTCAGAATTAAACACCAAGAAAAAACTTTGCAGCTTCCAAATATTTTTATTTATTCCCGGCCAGGTTTCATCAAATGGTCGACATCATCAGGTCGAGTTAGACAGAGTAAAATTATAATCAGCAGTAGATCAAGCGATTGCATGTGGAAGTGTTACATAATGAGTTATACACCATCATTTTATTTCACCACGTTTTACCAGAAAAATGGTAATAAAACCTAAAAGTTACGTATTCTTTTTTGAGGAATGATAGGCTGAGTAAAGCCGGTAGCTTCGGCAGATTTTTAAGCATCATGTTTGTTTAATTCCTAGTGTACTGTACACTGGCATTTCTTCTCGTGACTCCGGAAATTAGGAGAAAATCTCCACGATTGAAATAAATGCCCTAGCGAAATTGTTTTATCCACACTTCCCTATTTAATTTTCTCTTGAGCTGCTCTGTGGCGCATCGCTAAAGCAGGGAGATAATCATCAAACGAAAAGCTGTTTGATCTTTTTGGAAATTAGTTTTCCGTAGTATTTATTCACAGTATTTTAAGCAAAGGTGAGGATAATGCATCTCATCATCAGTAGGCTTCATGGAAATCGCTTTCCCCGCAACGAAAGGTATAAAAACCTATTATCTGCTGGGGCAAAAATGGTCCACATTCATCGGCATTCGTTAATAATGAAGGCAAGAGCAAGAGGAATAAAAAAAGGAAACTAAATTCGAGTTAGCCGAAAAAAAGCAAAAATAAGTACTAGACATTTTCTCAATATTTATACAGAAGAATTTTGCGTTAATGGAACAAATAAAAAGTTGGGCGTCCTTAACACGCACATGTAACACAACTTAACATCAGATTATATAATTTTCACAGGCACTAGACGATAAAAAGGACCGAAAGATAAATGATAATAAAACTTAATAATCAATTATTATTAGAGTAATCTACCGGTTAGAGGTAGGTTATGATGAAAGTCAGAGAATATCCAACGAACTCTTACACGTGCCGTGCCTATCTACCTCTAGTATTTCTTTCTTCATCTCAACATAAGTCCTAACTTTCTTCATCCCGTCCATAAAACCTATTCTCCCCCTTCCCCGCTTGCCCAACATCCTTCCTTCTATCACGGCCTTCAGCAAACCATCGCCCCTCATTACCGTTTCCCGCCACCTACCCTGCCTTCCCCTAATCTCATCCAAAAGTTTTCTCTCCTCACCCACCATGTCAAGCACTTCCACATTTGTCCTCCTCTCCGTCCAACGCACCTTCTCCATCCTCCATACCCACATCTCGAATGCCTTCATCATATTTTCGTCTTCCTTTCTCAAGGTCCACGTTTCTTCCCATACAACGCCACACTCCATATCAAACTCTTCACCAGCTTCTTTTTTACATCCTTACTTAAAGTTCCAGTCATCAGCTCCCTTCTATTATTAAACGCTTCCTTCGCTAGCGCTATTCTCCTCCTAATGTCTTTGCTACTATGTCCTGTTCCTTCAACCGTACTACCCAAGTAATTAAATTGTTCTACTTGCTCCAGTTTGTGACTTCCTACTCTTATCACCAGCCTCGCTTTCTTTGCCCTAGAGAATCTTATTGCTTTTGTTTTCTTATGATTAATCTTCATCCCGTATTTATCGCACTGCTTTTCTAAAAAGCAGTGCGAGATATACGGGATTTGCACTGCACTGCAAATTTCTGATTTTCACTGCAAATTTCTGCACTGTACTAAAGTTTGCAATCCTTTCGATGACCGAATGACCAACGCCTGGTCGTCCGCGAATCTAACCGACTTTATCCGCTGGCCTCCTACTTTGATTCCCGCATCTAGCTCATCCCATGCCTCTCTTACCATTTCCTCCTGTTAAAAAGCATAGATGTTAAAAAGCAAATGCGACAACGGGCACCCTTGCCGCACCCCGCAACCTACATCTGTCCACCCTGATTCACCGTCAGCTACCCACACCTAGGCCCTCTACCCCATATATAAGTTTCCGATGAGTCTCCTATCACGCCAATCTGTTTATATTTTCTGCATTAGTTTCTCCCAGTTTACTCTGTCAAACGCCTTTTCGAAATCCACAAAGCAAGCGAAAACATCCTGATTATACTCTGTTTATTTCTATAAGTGTCCTCATTACCGCAATTGCGTCTCTGGTGGCCGTCCCCTTCCTGAACCCAAATTGGTCATCGCCTAAAGAGTAGTTTGCTCTGCTCTCCAACCTTCTATTTAGTATTCTAAGCAAAACTTTTTCCGCGTGCGAAATTAAACTGATTGTTCTATACTCCTCGCATTCTGACGCTTTCTTCTTCTTCGGGATAGGTATTAAGACTGTTTTCACTAAAACCTCTGGTCATACTCCGTCCTCGTAGATCCTGCGAATAAGATTCTCTCCCCTTACTACCTAGATTCTTCAGAAGCTCCGAAGGTAGATTATCGGTTCTAATAATCAATAACAAAATAAAAAACTATGCGGTGAAGATGTAACAAACCGAAGGAATCCACTTAAATAATAAAATGAAAAATATGTAAATTCTCCTTTCTTTAAATGTATTTTATGATTTTTGTTAGATTTATGAGAAATTCTGAATGGAAAACCCTCATATTATATGATAATATAGTCTCGTCAGCTTCGAAAACGAGTCGAAGAAATAGGTATGGTACGTCTATCCCGCCACCTGTTTAACGTATACCTACACCTTTAACATACAGCATACGTGTTATTCGTCCACAAACTATTGCTCTAACGATCTTTCGTTGGTTCTTACGAGGCTAAAATGCCTCATTAAACAACTGACGTTGAAGGCACGCCAACTTTTTAAAATTCAATGAACCCCACAAGCGATTGCCCACGGGAGATAAATCCCAGGGGTCTTTTAAGTCGTGGGTGAGCCTCTACACATAAATTGAACGAGTGACCGATCCGAAAAGATGTTCCGCGTTAAAACTCAGGCGCGTGTGACTGAGTTGCCCTTTCGGTAAGAGGAGGGAAAAGGTTGTGCGGGGTGCTTCTCGGAAACGGGTTTTCGGGGGTGCGACGAAAAACGATCGACTGAGGAGGAGAGTGGGGTGGGAGGGGAGAGCCGTGGGGAGGGGGAGGTAAAGAGGGTAGGTATGGGGGGAGGATTCATTTCCCTATCTCCCATCTCCTCCTCTCCGAAGATGGAAGTCTTATCCTCAGCCCATCTACTCCGCCTCCTCATCCTCCCCCTTCGTCTCCCGCGCTGTCTACCTCGGAGATGATCTTTCGAAGCCGTGCCACTTCAAGTCGTCGGGACAATTAAAATTCATTCGGAAACTTTCGCTGAGTTGGTCCCATCTAAAGGGAACCCAACCCTTTTCCCTCCACGTCGTCTCGCCCTGCCTCCTCCCCTCCCAACCTGAAAACACAGCTTCACCCCTTCACATCATCCTCCATGTGATTCGGTCCTCTTATTCACTCTCCCAATGAGAAATTAGAATGTTCTCGAACTGCTCCACCCGTGTTCTAAAATGCTCCATTTGTATTTAATTAAATTGTGCTTGAAGATTTAATAAAATAAGGTTTCGGAGATTCTTTCATTCAAGAGGGACCAATTTTCCACCTTATGTATCACCTAAAATTAGATTAAAATATTTCTCCCTAATTTTCACCATGTTCCCTATCTTTTGAAAACAATTGTAATTTCATTCACCTGATATTCTCTTAACCTCCTCAGGGGCTCACCCGATTGCGAGTCCTTTGGGGCCCGGATCTCTGGGCTTGAGAACAGGGTGGACGAGATCCGTGCCTTGGTGGAGCGGTTGGTGGCAGGTCCTGGAAGGTCGCGGCGGAATGAGGAGGGCCCTAAGCCCCTCCGAACGCGTCAAGGCAAGGGGAAGCCCTGGTTCTTTCGCGGGATGGAGGACTATTCTCGGACTTCCGTGCCTCCGGTGCCGTCTCCCTCCGTTGCTTCGGGGACATGGAAAGTGGTCTCGAGGCGTAGCCACGGGGTCACCCTCCGAAAACGAGGATTGGCAAGGGCAGAGGCTGAGTCAATCCCCGTCAGCAATAGGTTCGAAGTGCTGGCGGAGGCTGAGCCATCGGAACTAGAGCTGGGAGGTGGGTCGCCGAGTGGGAGTGGAGAGGGAAGGGAGTGAATTTTAAGGTAGCTCCAATGTCCCGCATATAGTATCCCCGCTGCGTGGAAAGGCCCGACGGGAAGGAATAGAACCGCGGGTCACCTCCTTGTGTATACCGGGAGGTAAGGTGCCACAGGTGACGAAGGCGATGAAGTCGGCGGTCAGGGGCGCGAACTGCTCTAAGTTGCATGTGGTTGCCCATGTTGGGACCAATGATGCTGTGAATATGGGATCAGAGGCCGTCCGTCCGATAGCCTGTCCTAAACTATAACAACTCCTTGTGTATCATTACTGTTAATTTAAACTATAGTAATAAATAACCCTGAAAGTCACAGATTGTACCCACACACGTTCTTTAAATCGCAAAATAAAACATTCTTCGATCAACATCTACGTAACACCGTCCAAGCCACCACCAAGGGTGCGTTGCAAGGGGTTATTCCACACCAAGCATGCAATATTCGTCCCAATTCAAATTCAACCTCGCAAGCTCTCCAAGCCGCTAGACAAGGACCGGAGGGCAGTCAGGTGAAGAATGCAAGACCAAACCAGAATCCAATGGAATGCTACCTTGAAAAAAATGCTAACCTTCAGTAAATAGGTTAATATACTACAAATGATTAGTAGTGCTAATACTTTTAATTCACGGATAGTTCCGAGAATGCCGAAAAAATAGTCGAAACACCGAAATGAACGTTTAGGTTCGAGTATTATAGGAAAGCACATATATATTAAGGGAAGTTTAACTTGAAGTAGGGACTTCTCCGGAGTCGTCCTCCGTGGCCCACACCAGGGTCCCCTCTCTCTCTACATTTATACATCGGAATACCTCCAAAGAACGTCGGTAGGCTATAAAATCGACACTGAGCTCGCTCTTGAAGGAGTCCCTAAAAGAACATAGCAGTACACCGGGCACACTAATTTCGGTGAGGGAGTAGGCATGGGGGTGGCGGGTTACTTTGGGGTCTGGCTATCGAGTTAACGACTCGCGAGAAGGAAATACGAACGAAGCCGAGCGACGCGTGGCAATAAACGGAGCACGAGAGATCATTTTGATATTTGAACGGGGGGGGAAATTTATGGCGGAGTCGTTTTCGCAGCCTCAGCCATTCCAATGAACTTTAAAAAAAAATATATCCCGAACATGAGAAAGCGATTGGAATCTCTCTCTTCTCGAAAGGTCGGTCAGTCGACTGTCAACTCCGTCATAAATTTCACCTCGGAAGTTAATGAAAAAAAATCCAACCGGTTGTCTTCGAAAAGGAGCCTATTTCACGAATATAAGCAATCCAATTACAATGCGACCATTTCGGTTCCATTATCTACAATGGAATTTTAAACGAAATTGATTACACGTGATACTTTAAAAGTCTCAAAATGACCATTCCTTATGCTAATCGTAATATTTAGCTGTGATTAATTTGCCGCAAGGAGGGTTTAAAGACTCATTGATCATCTATTTTGCAAGTTTCTTGCACTTTGAATAAGGAGAAGAGTCATACATTCATTCCTTCAGATAGAACAATGGGAAATATTATACACATGGTATCAAATATATGCCCCGGAAGGGGGCGGAGTAGTGTAGTTGATCATGCGTACTTAAATACCGCTAAGCACAGCATAAATAATGAGAACGGAATGACTTTGCACGTGTCATCCACCAATGGACAACTGTCCCCGGTTAAATTTACCCAGAAAAGTAGTATTCTACTACTATTATTTAATTTTTCTAGTTCCAGATGGTATCACCAGCAAGTTGTACATCAAAGGAGAGTTATAAAGATATTTTGATACATTAGTTTTAAAAAAGTAGCATAATGGTCAACAAAAAAGACCCGGCCCGGTTTTATAGTGTCTGGTAAGCACTAACCGCAAGATGACGTAGTCTTTTCGCTAGCGTGATGTTAACTGAAAGTTTGGGGTTACACTAGACTTGTCGGCTAGTTGAAGTAAGCGTTATCGATGAAAGAAAGTAGATATTAACTTTGGTATGAATATCGATAATGTATATAACTCGAGATTATAAAAGCGGGCCTATGAGGGAGAACAGCTTGCGCACCTGCATCCATGCTGATTAGAGATAACAGTGCCGACAGCATTCACGGGTACATCTATAAGCTCACTCAAGACCGCGTGGCTTCAACAGGACACAAAGTTAGAAAATAGGGACATCGGGGATAGAAAAAGGACATGAGATTGGTAAAGGGATAACAGTCCAACAAGGTTTCGCTCTTTTCCGTCGCTATCGAAAACTATGCAAGGAAAAACCGAAACCTTAAAATCTATTAATCAACACCTATCTCTATAATTTGGTCACTATTATCTGAACAGCCGGAATAGTTTTAAAATATGAAAAAGCCGCTTTGGTTACAAATAGAGTTACTGAGGAAGATTAAGGATGGAATAAATCTAGCAAATAATGTGGGAATTTTAATTAAACACTTTAGCATGAATCAAGAGGAAATAAAATGAGAATAGGAGAGAGGAAGCAAACCAATAGTAGCGGAAGTATTTTAGATTAACGTGCTTTGTTGGCTAAGGTCATTTCACAATTACTGCCTGCCGCTTTCTGACAGGAGCAACAGCACTCGGAGAAATTGGATGATCATCAGCTAACACATCATCGGATTGATGATCGCTGATGATAAAGAATCTATTCAAGCACATTATCGTTTACTTGTGAAAAATATGATTGGACCTCAAAGAAGAGATGGATATAGATGGGGCTAAACCCGCTTCAGTATCAGTAAACACTTGCAATACTTCTAAGGGCTAGCAGTACATACTTCCAATACTTCTAATGTTAATGCGATAAGAAAGCAGAGACAGTCTATGTGGACTCGAAATTGCAAGGATGAATGCACCGAGTTAGTGTAGGGGCCATTTTTCTTGCATTCATCCACGCAATTATATCTTTTTCACGACACAATTCAGATTGAACATCCACATATGCATCAGACTGCTCAAGAAAATGCCGCACCGGAGTAAAACGCCTTCGCGCAAGCACAAATCCCCCTTCTCTTCACTCGAGCCAACTTTAGGAACAGACAAAACCAGGAAAGATGGTGGCGGCGCACCCAAATCCTTATTTCTTCCACCGTTTCCACAATAACTTCCCATCACCTTCATCCCAGCTCTCCGCGGAGAGGGGACTTGCATCCACCCCCGATCCCCCTCGTATCCTCTTCCCCCAACCCCCTGCATCCACCCCCTATTCTTAAGTCCCACCCCCTCACCCTTCGCTTTCCCTCCCCCTTCCCTACCCACAATTCTCTCCTCTCGCCCCGTCCCTGGTCGCCGCACTCCATTCTTAGTTCGGATCCCACGCGAACGGGGGCAGCACAAGAGAGCAGCAGCAGGAACCAAGCGGATGCGTTCATGAATTATTCAGGCTCTGTGAGAGAGGGAGGAAGTAAGGGAGATGGTATGGAGAGGCGAATAGAAGATGGAAGGTAGAGAGTGGAAGAGTGGAGGGAAATGGCGGATGAATGACTGCAATAGCGGTGGAAATAGGCAGAATGGAGTGAAGGTACGCTGAGTAAAAATGGAGTAAGACGTCGAATTAAGGATGTGGAGTCCTGGATAAAATATTCTTCACACTGCGGAGTAACAATCTCCCTAAAATGGAATATGACTATCAAATTCAGCATCTACAGTTCCGGACAAATTACTCGTAGTTAAAATATTTTGAAAATGGAATAATACCATCGAATAAGGTAGTTTGAGCGAGATATTTCCCTTGTCATAATGGAGGCCATATTCGAATTTTCTTTCTTAATTTCAGCGTCTGTAAGAATTATGAAGTAAATATTGCAATATAATATATTTATACGTGTCACAAACATTCTCAGTAATTAAATAAATATATCCACCTAAGTCTCTAACTTGACTAATATTTTCAGGGCGTACCGTTAAAATGCTTCACAAAAGATATTTTTTACGATTCTGTAAATATTACTGCGGTTAGTAATTGATTATATTTTATAATTTGTTGAAATAACATACAAACTACACACCGTTAGTTTTTTTGACGAAATATGGGTGTTAAAAATTCCTAATTTTTTCAATATTCACCCTCTGGAGCGCACAGTCGTAATCCATCCCATGCAAAACAGCATATATATTTTTGGTAAATAGCTTTAAAAGCAGTTAGCCATGTGGATTTGATATATTTGGAAAGATGAGTTATTTCTTTAAAATGAGGTCAGATTGATAAAGTTCTAGGCGAAGTGATGGCATGTCGCTCAAACTACCCCAAGGATGCACAGTCCCGGAAAAAATATTCTCATCACTTCGGAATAGAAAAAATTCAGGGTAGACGATGATTTGACAACGGTGTTGGGCCACGCCCCCACGCAGGAGAGCAATCGACGCTCCGATCGTACATACCTAATGGGTACTCGGAACGTATCGGAGTGCACCTATTGATAGCCAACTCAACACCAATACCATAACAAGGACTTAGGCAAGGCAGAGAAAATTACTCTTCAGCAAACTTTATTAATGATGCACCAGAATACATGGGGACAACAATTTGCCAACACGATTAGCAGGACTGAAAATTTTGACCGGGAATTCTCATGAAGGTCTTCAACCAAAATGTATGCCATCAATTTTGAACGTAAGAATAATATGCACATCTACTGTCCAATATGCATTTGGGCCATCAATAATCACATATGTGATTACGTAGAACGGAGCAACTTAATCTGTCAAATGAAAAAGGTTGAGGGAGCCGATTTTAAACATTGCATCATTATACACTGCACCTCACTGTTCGTCGGCATTGAGTGCTTCTATAACCACACCTGTACTAAGGCTGTCAAACTGAAGACTTATGTAGGAATGAAACGGTTATCTGCAAGAAGAGTGGATGATGAACTGCAGCAAATCTATCTTCGGAATGATGACTGCTGACTTTGACAAGACTCAGGTATTAAAGATTAAATTTCACTCCATATTAAACTGTTGCTACTGGAGACATTGTTTTTATAAAGCCTCATCTCACTACAATCCACTAAATACGCAGTTACTTTAGATAATTATGCAACAAATGATGTTGAGCACATGAATCACTGATGGAGGAATCAGTGATTATGTTGATTATGATCATATTATGATACTGCAGCCATTCTATTTCAAAACATACACGCTAGCATACACGAGTGGCTGGGACAAGCAACACCAAATGGCTAGAGAACCAAAGCATGAGACAGTCGACTCTGAACACAGAAAATGTATTAAAAAATAACTATACTTCAGGTCTTTCACACGCAGCAATAACAGCGCACATGAAGATTTTTAAGTCATGAAGTTTAGGGTCATGATTCCCGCACTCTTTCCCGTAGTTTTCAATAAAAAGCCAACTAGAGTTCTTATGAAGTAACGGTGTTTGCTCTTCATCAGAAAATTATGTCCACAGCAATAACATTCTTCGACATAAACACATGTCTAAGACGCCTCGTACGAATCCTTCATTTTTAGAAACAAATGTCAAATTCGTTCCATTTTATTTGGAGAGCAACAAGGTCACTCAATAGGCACTGAAGTAAGCGTTGACCTTAGGAGCACCGACAAGTACTAATCGTCCTACGAGATAAAGGAAAGGGACAAAACTATCAATCTCTTCTGAAAATAAGAAATTTGTCCACACAAGCCAAGGGACGAATCGGTGAATTAATGGGGCGGTGAAAGAAGGGTTATGGCCGAAGGAAAATGTGAAGTTTTATTCAGGCTACGTTGAAGGCACGATATATATGACTGACGAGGGAAGAAAGTCAAGGACGAGGGTCACGCGATTGGTTTAAAGACTCTTTAATGTGAAAATAGAGTGCGATTAGATTGGATTGGCTCACGACATCTCACAGGGCCTTTAAAACTATAAACCAGGGTAGGCCAATGCCATAATTTTATAGGCTAATTCAACTCACACTAGGGAGCATATTTTACACTCTTCAAGCTGCTTAATAGCCATAGGAGCACTTTAATATGGATTATAATTCAACAGAATATTATGAAACTCGGAAATAAATCTTTCTGAAAGGAACTCGTAAGGTATACTCGGACTCTAAGTGACGTCAACACGGTTAACATGGTTGCCATATAGTACAAAAGAAAATATAGAGGAAACGCAAAGTAAATTGCCCTAAAAAAGCTTGTAAGATAGCATTAATGTCCCTCGTCAAGAAGGCAGTGATCGACGCGTTTTATCTGAAGGCATCCAGATATTAAATACAAAATACAATCCCAACTAGTTTTACAGCAATTCAGAGGAATATATCCTCCCAAGCGAGGAACCTCAACGTCTGGATACATACAGTGACTCCATCTCCTAGAAATTTATCAGCACGCGTACATTTTTCTAGTAACTTTAAAATACATGAGTCGTCATATGAGTATACAGCAGGAGAGGCAGCATGTTTGGTATTTTTACTTCTGAACGCGTAATTAGGACGTTTATAACTTTATCGGTTCTCAATATTGTTAATAGGAATCTTACGAGGAAAAAGGAGTATTTAATCATTCTTGGTGTTCAACTTCTACTTCCTTTTATCTGAGAAGTCGAACATACCCAATGAAGGGAATGACTTGAATCACCTCGGTTTCAGATATAAACTAAGACCCACTGTAGCTTTCTGTAAGTCTTCTATGATTTCTCATGTTAGGATGTACTTCCATCCAAATTAATCCCATAACTCAGCTACAAATAGCTTTTTCCCACAACATTTCTTTCACAAATCTGGCGGGGCTTCTTTGAAATATTTCTCATTCTTTATTCAACCATTTCTTCGGAGCACTAATTAGCGCAGATGTGTCCAAAATACTAGTTGCATACTCCACGATCGGCATTACAAGTTTAAAATTACACTTTTCTCTGATTTATTCTCGACATCGTTGGCTTACTAGGACAGGAGACCGACAACTGAGGCTACATACACCATTAGGGATAGGTCGGTTGGTTGTTACACGGATAGGATCATTCTGGATATAGAGGAAGTGTGGTGAGACATCGGCATTAGTATCCAATTATCGAATCCACAGTTTAACGTCCCAACCAAAGGACGGAGTACTCCCCTTGAAGTGTTCTCCAAACAGAACCAAAGAATGAATCGAGAATCCACTGAAAGGAAGGAGGTAAAGAAAACAGACTGCAGAACCGATAAATTTTAAATGTCATTTATTCCGCATACAATAAGCGATCATAATAGTTGCGATAGATCAATCATATGAAACTCCTACCCTCACTAGGTAGATTTTTCACTTGTGTTTAACAACATAACATCATTAAGTACTAACACCCCGCTAGAAATATGCCCGGCATTATTTTGTTTTCTGCATGAAGTAGTATCACGTAGCATTCATAAATTAATAGCATTAGTAATGTTTACCAGCAGTTGTCTCATAACGAGTGTACTGCATGTTAGCATGTTCGTCCACGTAGCCCTCTCCCAGTTTCTGGTTTGCTTGCGTACTGTTCTCTTAACTGTTTTTTGGTCTCGCCTAGCGGACGGAGGAACGTGCGAGGTCCTGATTTGAATTTGGATGAGTGCTGCATGCCTGGTGTGGAATCACCCCGTGCCACAAACCCTGATGGTACTTCGTAGACGTACATGAAAGACCCTCACCACCACCGGGATTCGCACCCTTGAATTTGGAATGGGAAACCAGTACTCTAGCCACCACACCCGCCCGATCCCCATCTCATAACATATACCCACCACGAGGCTAATGAGCGTTCCCCTCAAACCCGTGAGGATATATGAAGAGCGGACTAATATTGTGCGACAGAGGGGTAAGAAAGATAAGGGACGAGGAAGAGGAGATAAGAGAGGGAGGATTGGGTGAGTGGCGGACGGAGGGAAAACCCGCGAGAGATTTACCAAGGAGGTTGAGGGGGGAAAAGAGGTCCCGAACTCTGGAGCTTAGCGACTGAGGGACGACTGGGAAAATGAAGCACCTGGTGGGGGAAAACATGACGACACGGAAGTGTGGGGATAAAAAAACTGCAGCAGGAATAGCAAATGGGTCACAAAGAGGGTAGAAAATACGGGGAACACTGTAAAAATACGAGCTTCTGACGCGAAAGGAGAGTGAACGTGAAGACGTGTTTACCCTGCCAACAGCCTAAATGTGACTACCAGACCGGGAAGCACAATAAGCCGGCGAAAGAAAAAGGTCGTGAAAATGGCAAATGATTACCACAATCAAATTCCTCCGAAGAGTAATGGAATTTAACTATTTAAGTAATAATTTTTGTCATTAATTGTATAACCGCCGGTAATTGAATGAGAGAATGTTGAAGAGGAATGGTAAGCGAAAAGATTTCGGGGAAGGTACCTGCGGATGGAAGACTTTTGCAGAGAAGAGGATACATTTCATCAAGATCGGGTATACTACCACTGGTTAAAGATGGCCACTGTAGCCAACTGATGCAAGTTTTCACCGAATTTGATGGTGTGATTTAAGACTAGAGCACAATCTAAGACGGCTTAAAGACGTATATCTCTCACGTCAAAGGGAGACTGAAAATAGTGCTCCAGGTTAACACAAGAAGAAATTCACGGTTGGCAGGAGGTAATCAAAATTCAAGCAGTAAACACTCGACGGTCGCGGCCCTCCGTGAAGGCAGCGTACGAGAAACATGGAAGTAGCCCGTCTCATCAGTTACACGTGCGTACACGTCACTGCGAACTCGGTGACTGCGGCCGACTTCCAGCAGGTTTATTCCTATTTGCGCGAGTAAACATTTAAGTTAACGTTGACGTCTCACAATTTTGTCAGCCTTACGTTTATCCCCTGGAGAGACTCGATTTATAAACTCGGAATAAATTATTATCTCAGATAGCAGCTTTAACAATGGCGGAGGCAAAAAAAACCCACTGCCATGCGAACCGAATCGACATCTTCAACACACTGCAAAATGAGAATCTTGAGGCGCATGTTAGTTCCGACCCCAGTGCTTTATTCGCGAAAACACTCGACTTCTCAGAAGTAAGCACTTGACACTTGCTCCTTCAAAGTTTTAATCGGTCTTGTAATCTCCATGTTCCACGAGATAAGATCTCCTCTGAAGCCGATAAGGTTATATTTTTTTGCGATCAAAGTTTTTGAGATGCCATTTCTCGTGTTTCACCAGACAATTAGTTCCTCCAACTTAAAGAGGGGGAATCCGGAGGCCTTAGGCATGTGGGACAGAAGCAGTGCAGCGCAGGGAAGAATGGTTGATTCACTATTGGACGGTAACAATGGCGAAGTCGATAATAAGGTGTAAAAGGCGTTTTACCCGACGTAATTCTTTGCGTAGTAGGATGCATGGAGAGACGGGAAGTCAAAATTTCGCCGTGTAAAGCAGACGATCGCTTGGCTGACGGAGAAAATGGATAGAAATAGTCTCAGTTGTCATACATCTACATCTACATCTACATACTACCCCGCAAGCCGCCTCAATAGGCGTGTGGCGGGGGGTGTTAGGACACCAGCCGTTTACATATACAAAGGAAACGCTCTATGAGATTACGCCTTGCATTTATTAAAGTCCCTTATTGTTCGGGGGAAAAACGAATTCCCATACCTATCCGTTCGGCAAAATATCTCTCTTAATTTATCGTTTCTGTCGGACCTGGAAATATAGTGGGGTTCTAATATGATGTTCTCCGTGTCGCTCTGAAAGATATCTATTCTCAATTGCTCAAGTAATCTAAGCCTAGCGCGTAGTCTCCGAGTCTCTAGCAGCTCCCAGCCTAATTCGTTTAACATCTGTGTAACGCTGTCTGTACGCCCGTAGCAGTTTTTGACGAATCGCGCAGCTTTCCTTTGTATTTTATTAAGTTCCCGAATTAAGTCTTTCTGCACCGGATCCCATATGCTTGCTGCATATTCAAGGTGTGGCCGGACGAGTGCGAAATAGCACCTCTCTTTTACTTTTTCATCTGAGAATCTTCCCACAATACGCTTGACGAATCCTAGCTTCTTCAGAGCTCTGCCACAAATATTTCTTATATGTGTTCCCCACGATAGGTTTGAGGTTATCGTAACTCCCAGATACTTAACTTCATCTGTCGCCTTTATCTTAACGCCATCCACAGCATATACACGGGGATAGTTGGACGACCTCCGCAAGAAATGTACCGCCGTACATTTGCTCAGATTAAGTTCGAGTCCCCACTCTTGGCTCCACACATGAACGTTGTTTAAATCCGATGATAGAATTTCAAAGTCAGAGTGATCATTAATTTCGCGATAGATGACAGCGTCGTCAGCAAATAAACGTATTTTACTGCTAATTCGAGAGCATAGATCATTTATGTATATAATGAACAAAAGGGGGCCGATTACGCTTCCTTGTGGGACACCTGATGTCACTTTAACTACATCAGAGCTAATTCCGTCAAGAACTACTTTTTGCTTACGATCACTCAGAAAGTCGCGTATCCAGTTTACTACTGTTTCGTTTAGGCAGCATGACTGTAATTTGTATAAAAGTTTGTTGTGAGGTACCGTGTCGAAAGCTTTCTTAAAATCTAGGAATAATGCGTCCACTTGTGTTTTCGATTCACCAGATTTGAAAACGTCATGAAGAAAGAGCGCGAGCTGTGTTTCACATGATCTACCTTTCCGAAAGCCGTGCTGACAGCCATGAAGGAAGTTACGACTGTCCAGGAACGTCATGATATTGCTAACGACGATATGTTCGAGTATCTTGCCTATAATCGACGTTAATGAAATTGGTCGATAGTTCCCTGGGTCATGTCTGTTTCCCTTTTTGAATATCGGTGTAACGTTTGCAATTTTCCAGTCTATTGGTATCTTTCCTTCAGACAATGACTTCTTGAATATTATGTCTAAGAACGGTGCGATCTGTGGCGCTAATTCCTTGAGAACACGCGCGGGTATTCCCTCCGGACCCGGAGATTTACTATTTTTTATCGACTGTAGCTGTTTAGTTATCCCATCACATTGAATAGTGATTTCTTTCATCGGTACAGCGCATGTATCATTGCATTTCGAATTCACATAGATCTCTCCTTCGCCCATCTCTCGCCATTATGTCTGCAGCCCCAGTAAGCATTGCATCCACAGCTACTGCATCAGTCATAGCCGTTTTCCAATATTTATCTAATTCATAATTGAATCGACAGTTTTAAAAGTAAACAGCTGACCGGAAGGGGAGTGGACTCTGTTAAACCAACTGACTTGCTTTTTGCACAATCTTTCCGCGGAATCAATACTAAAAAAATTACTTACGTATTCACAATCACCAAGTCAATCTGCCCTCGCTCGTTTATGCAATGAATTAGATGGATCCTGGACACAAAGGATTCAAGCAAATAGGTGATGCATATGAAATTATTAGGCTCCCTCACACCATCAGCAGACTCGACTACCAATCTATGTAAATAAAATTTTATATTCTGTTCATTTCAACGCAATACACTTCCACATCCCTTGACAGATTAGAACAAAACTTGGCACACGTTATTGCAATGGAGGACCTAGAGGGATTAATAGGCTATATTATAAAGGCCCCAGGGCCCATAGAGCTCCAAAGTGGGCCGGCTTCGGAGGTTGTGGGGGTTCTCTCTACTCCAGTTTTGCACAAAGTTGAATATACAAGAGAAAAACCTTTGTAGTCATAACAACGCCATAGAGCTCAGAAGTAAGGGTTGGGCCCTGATAGACCCTTAAGCCCCAACTCTAAGTAATGATCCTCGTGATGTATAATCAGTGTCCCTCCCACATGAGTAAAATAATGGTTAGACACCGTGGCGTGGTGGGAGGCAGTTACTTTGTGGCATTGTGACGTAGTTAAAGAATGAATCACTTGGTAATCTTCCACACTGTTTTAATACAACTGACCGGTTTCTTTTTTGGACTCATGACTTTTGAACTATGATAATTACGTTTTAACATCGAAAAAGGTCATTTGTATTAAAAATAGCGTGGAATATTACCATATGATTCATTCTTTAACCGCATTGCTTGTGAAATCTCTTTAGACGTACGTACGTTACTCAAAAGTATATTTAGTAAAGTAGCGAATGACGAAAGTGTGTTTAACGGTTAGTGAATGCATGGTAAGGAACTACCCCCTGCCACATACCCTTGAGGTGGATTGCAGCGTGTCACGAAGATGTAGATGTAGGCAATCGCCTTTAACCATCTGCCACCGAGCGAGGCGGGTGGGGCAAAGAGCACTAAGTACCGCCGACTGGCACGTCCGTCAGTATTTTCATGGACCTTTAACCGGCATTGAAACGCAAGTGTGGGGGGGACGGATACCCGAAAGCCCATTCCAATAGCCTTCCCCACGAATGATTTATATGGGCGCGCTGGCAGACCAGACTCGCGACGGGAGGGAGTAGAAAGGATAATGACGCGTAGGTAAGGCGCAGGAGTTGCAGGGGACGAGGGTATAGGGGGGGGGGGGGAAGAAGGGAGGCTATTTTGCATGCAAATTGTGATTAAAGGTGAGGGAAGGCGGGCGCGCGCGGGAGGAGAGAGCGGTGAAAAATACGGGGAGAGGTGAAAAAATCGCTTGCATCGCATGTTTACAGCCACCCTGGCGGGACAATCACCATTTGCGAAGAAGCACCGACCAGGCTTTTAACGACCTCCAGCCAGGAGTGCACCGGAGGAGGGGGGAGGGCTTGCATTACCGGAGAGAGAGACTTGGTTAAGGTGGGACAAGGGACCGCGGAATCTTCACTCCCACCTCCTCTTAAGACTTTGTTTGGCTCGCAGTGCAAGAACACTAACACTATTAAAATATGTACCAAAAGGAAATGCCCAACGGGGTGAGAGGATTTTAGAGGAGGATATTAGAAACCCAACATACCTACAGCGCATAAACAAGTTTTCAATTTCTAGTAAATCTCTTGCAGCAAGAAATTAACATTCACCTCGACGGAAATCGAATTCAAAATCCACCTTTCCTAACACAACACTTGGTCGCGTGGAATTGTGCGTACCTGAAATTTGTACTTTTATCGTAAGACGTGTCTCAATACCCGAGTTCCAGGGTAATATGGAGGATAGTAATTTACCCACACAATCTCTAGAACTGACAGAAGCAACGAAATAAGGAGATACCCTCACACTGCCGCAATGGTAGGTACAAAAATTACTTCTTTTCTCGCACCATAAATGATCATAACAAAACAGCGGGAGGCACTGAGAAATCCCGCTGACATATATTTCACACAATTTTGTCCTTTCCCTCCTCCAACCCCTTTTTCGTTAAGGTCGTTGGAGTGATTTTTGTTGACGCACAGATTTGCGTGAATCTATGCATACGTATTCTGATTAGTGACATTAAAAATACATTGAAAAAAAATGCAACAATTCCATTAGGTTTTTGGCAATTAAATGCTATTTTAGCACGTACCCTTATGCCACACGACATAAATTTCGTTCAAATTCGATTACATGCATACAGGTTTTCTTCTAAACGCGAAATAATACTTTTCTTATCATCATAATGGTTGATATCTAATATCAAGAAGTCAATCCGAGTCCAATATTCGAAATAAAAAAATATTTCAATGCAATTTCGTCTAAGTTTCGAATATAGCACCGAAAACTCTAGTCGCAACATGCTTCAATTGAGGGAAAAAATGTAAAATATAATTCTTGTATTAGGTATTTCCATTACTGCCTGTACGGTGAGTTCCAACGCATAAGCAGATGAACTTAAATGACATTTGGTCCAAGAATGTTTCTTTCGATTTAAAAATAATTCAAATGTGCTCTCAATGACCCACGATTACCGCTCTAGACACCTTAAACCTACGTACCCTTTTACGTAACTGGTGTCCTAACACCACACGCCTCTGCAGCTCCTCTTGGGGTAGTATATACACGTAGATATGCATGTATCTTGTTTACTGATTCTATTACAGCCGGTAAAATAGACCACGGCTTAAGATCAGATTCTAAACAAACTAATAAAAACTTTAAATCCCAACAAAAACCTCTTGGAATACTCTCTCCGAATTTTACGAACGATTCGATATAATGGAATCAGAAACCATAAACGTTAAATACCAAAGGCGTTAATGATAAACCGCGAATAATATCACTCCGATAAACAATAACATCCCAGGCAAGCCATCAGAGCAATGCATCTCGTGGGCACCCCTCATTCTATAAATGCTCTACTTTTCTATTTATTTTTTTCTCTTACTTTTTCATTTACGTTTATAAATACAATTGGTTGGTATACCTTCACACAGATCTTGACTTCGCTCCAGAAAAAGGCATCTCTTAACGTTCATCACAAAAGGGCTAGTTCACATCGAGTCTCTCTTTAGCTCCTCATACATTAAGCCGTCCTTCCGTCATCTTGACCTCTAACACAACATACTCCCCTTCATCACCCTCTTCAACATTCAGAAAATCCATACTTTTTGTTACCACACTCATTTACTTCCCACCATGGCTTCGAAAGTAAGAAAATTATAAATCTTGATAGTGATAGTTCCCCTCAAAACCATGGTTACGAATGAAAGTGGAGGAAAATATAAGGTACGAAGTTACTGAGTGACGTGAGTGATTTCCACAAAGTTAAATAGAAAACCTTCGCTTCTCTTCTGCAATCCTTCCAAACTACTTCCAAATTCATTCAGAGAGGAATCCATTGGATAGTTTTCTAGGGGGATAAATATATTTCTGTAAGAAAATGTCGCAGGAATACCAGCTCAAAAAATGTAATACTAGAAAAAAAATGTTTCTAAAATTCTCATATCATTTCGTGGATTCGAATCCCGAAGTGATCAGCTTGCATTATTCATTCCATGTATTTCGGACCTACGGATTTGACCACTCCAGCTCCCTTTTCTTGGCCCTCGCCACCCCGTGACCTCGAGACAGCCACACCAGTCCCCAGTATGCGCTTAGCAAGATCGCTTTACAAACAAGATCTTAGCAACAACGTTGAACTTCCAGACTCCCCCCCCCTTTCACCCTTTCGCACGCCAGCGGCAATCCTTTGCCCCCAAACAACAGCAAAAGGGGTGGGAGGGGGGGGGGGCTCAGGGGCGGGGGGTGACTGCCTGCCTACCTCGAACACGCAACCATCTCGGCTCCATTCTATAAATTACATCCCCCGTCAACTTCTCCCGCTCGCTCGCACACCCTGCGTATTCCGACATCCACCACCCCTCCTTCTCCCCCCCTCGAAACCCTCACCCCGGTCCCTCAAACCCACCCCCTTAACGATTCTCCACCCTACGCCCCCCCCCCCCCCAACACGCCCCGAAACGCCGGCTCGTCTAGCCGCTGTTGCTGCCTCGATATACCCCATCACGCACATCCTCCACCCCCCTTCATACATACATCCTCTTCCCCCTTTTCTCTCTCGCACCCCGACACCAAACCGAGGGAGGCATCCCGCCCCCGCCCCCCAACGCAGGCCCCTCCCGCCACCCTCCGGCGTCAACTCGCGGGCGAAAAGCCGAGCCGATGCTCCGCGAGGACGCTTGACGCCATCTTCCGTTTCCGGAGGATATTGCGACGGGAGCTCAAGGTAGTTTGAGCATATATATCAATTGACCTAGAATTTGACGTCATTTTAAAGAAAAAACTCCCATCTTTTCAATGATATCAAAATATTAACCCCTTGCCGAAGTACTTTTCGAGCAATTTACCTAAAAACATAAGCTTTTTTTACATGGGATAGATTATGGCTGTACGCTCCTGAGGGAGAATGTTGAAAAAGTAAAAACTTCTAACACCTGGATTTCGTCAAAAAACTAACGGTGTGTACTTTGCATGCTTTCTCAACCATTTATAAAAATTAATAAATTACTCAGCGCAGAATTTTTTACAGAATCGCAAAAAAACCTTCTATAGTGAAAGCGATTTCACCGTACGGCGTGAAAAAATGAGTCAAGTTAGAGTCGTAAGTATATATTTTTATTTAATTACCACTGAGAATGTTTGACATATATAACTATATTTATGAACCATTAATATTACAATATTTACTTCATACTTCTTACAGACGCTGAAATAAAAAAATAAAATTCGAATATGGTCTCCATCATGACTATAGGGTTGACCTCTTAGGAATACTTAGTTTTCTAATGGTTAATTTAAGACTTTAAATCAAAATAATATTCAAATTGTTATGAATGTCTTTTATTTATTATTGTTAATTTTTTCTTGGAATAGTGGTGGTTTAAACTAACATACTGGTATTTAAGCTCAAAATAAACTACAAAAAAAGTAAACTAACATACTATAATTTGCTATTTCCACTTTACCTTTTCCACATTTCCTTCAGTCATTGCTCAAAAGTAGTAATAAGTGAATTGAATATAAGTATTGTTTCCTGCATGTTAATAGGTTTCCAAAGAGTCCTGAGAAAATCAAAGGCTTTTGTTCGATATTTATAGTATATATTTTGAAATAAAAACTATGCGTATACCATCAAAGTTGATTCAAGCAAATTATAATGATTTTATTGTAACTGTGCGTACGTGTACATAAATTAGTATTTTGAGCATTTATAAACGATTATCATCGTTTATAAAAAAAACATAAAAACTACTCGTATAAGTACATAACAAAAGATAATAAAACTCCATTCTAAAATGACAAAATGTAAATAAAACAGGGAAAACATAGCATGGGGTCAAAATGACCTCTATGGTACTAATAGGTAGAAGGTAATGTACATTAAAAACTATGAGTGCTATGAGGTTTATATTTTCACATTGTATTCTCATGCTAAAATATATAAAAGTCAAGAAAAAACAAGAGCTGGGATGAACCAATCAGAAATAATGAATTGTCAAAATTGAAAAGAGGTCAAAAATGACTCTTCGGTACTTCTAGTGTTAAGTATGAGCAAAATTTTTCTTCATTCATCAAAGAGACGATACTAGAATTATATTTTAAAATGTAAGTAATTTTAAACAACATGGAATTAATATAGTAATATTAATGACGCAAAACCTTTATTATATGATTGAAATACTTAGTAATTTAACAAAAATACATACTCTAGTCTTAAAATTATTTAACATGTGAGTAATAAAAAAGATTGGTTATTTCTACACTTTTTAATCTCTTACCGACCATGGTTTCGGCATAACCTACCATTATTAAGGTTTAACAAAAAATAAGGGAGAGAAATTGCACATTTCCATTGAACAGTTAGATTTACTCTTAAATAACCTATTTTGCCTATACAAATACCCTTTCAAAATAATCTCTTTCTAATAAATCTATTTTAGAAGTAGAAAATTGGAATTTCTCTCTTCATTATGTTTTACCTTGAAAATAGTTCACGGTTTTTTGAAAGGTAAAGTCTTGATGATGATACATTACACAGCGCCGAAACCAAGTCGGTTATAAATTAAAAAGTGTGGAAACGACCAAGTCTCATACTTTTTACTGAACATGTTAAGCACCTAACATTTCCCTTAAGTGACGCCTGAGAAATTCTCTAATTTTTTATCTATTTTTTCACGCCGAACGCTGAAAATGCTTTTACAACCGAAGGTATTTTATGCGATTTTATAAACAGTATTCAAATGGTATTTATTTCTCGACCTCTTATACTATTTGGTGCAAATATCAGGAGATTTTAGGTTTATTAATACTTTTTTTTAATTCAGCCAACGTTTCGGACCCCTATTGATCCATCTTCCAGGGCTTTAAACAAACTGATACATGATAGTGAAAATTGTAAAAAGTACAATCCTTCTTTTAATACAATATGGTGAAAATATATAATTTTCAGTCATAAAAAAAAGAAAATACACGGACATATTCAAGATAGTTACCTTTCAAGTTTGTTGCTGTTCTTATTTACATATAACTTTTCAACAAAGAAATGAATCCAAGCAACCAAATTAAAATTGTAAATACGAACAGCAACAAACTTGAAAGATAACAATCTTGAACATGTCCGTGTATTTTTCTTTTTAATGACTGTAAATTATATATTTTAACCATTCTGTAATAAAAAAACGATTGTAAAATATTTTTCACTATCATGCATCATTTTGTTTATAGCCCAATCAATAGTGGATCAATAAAGGTCCGAAACGTTGACTTGACTTGATGTTTACTTCACCTGGGCAGGATGAGGCTAAAAACCAGCCCAGCCGTTTCTGCCGTTGGCTGAAGTTTGAAAAAAATACATTAATTGACCTAAAATCTCCTGATATTTGCACCAAATAAACAGTATTACGGTGAGTTACTCCTTTATTTCGCAAAAATGATTGTGAAAACCCAAGCACTACACACCATAACATTTCTGAAACCATCCTAGTGTCAGAACGTCCACATTTTTTAAGTATGTACCTATGCTTCTCGGAGCGGAGCGGACAACCGTACCATCCCATGGAAAACGGCTCCAATGTTTTGGCAAATATATCGAAAAAGGAGAGCGATATGTGGCTGAGAGTTGACATCTTTTTCTTAATAATGAGGCCAAATTCAAGTCATTTCATGGCGGTCATATATCCTTCAATCTACATTAAATTCGACGAGATGAAAGCGCCTTTTCACCGGAAGAGCTTATTTTGAAGCCATGAGAGGACGAAGAACGTTCCTATATGTTCGAAGGCAATCACGAGCAGCCCTTTGGGATTCGAGGACGATATCCCAAAGGTTTACAGTACTCTTACTCTATTCTTACTCCAAGGTTTTAGGTTCTCCAAATGGCAAGATGATACTGCAACGATTTTACTAACATAATCCAAAGATAAACAAAACTTGACATAAAAATATTTTCATTGGACGCGAAGAACGGCAAAGAATACATTGGACAGTGCTAGAGGTCCAAAGTTTCCAGGATCAGGAATCGAACTTCGGGCCTACCGTTTCCAAGGAAAATGCGCAAATCAATACGTCACCCAGGATTCCTAATTTCAAGATGCATTTTTTTGCGGTCAACAGAAACCAGTAAGCTTTGCATTCATTGCGATTCATCAATGATGGCAGTCATCAGATCACTGGTAAGGTAGAATCTGGCAGTTTGGAATAATATATCCTGGGTAGGGTATCGAGTCTCTTGGACTAAATATCTATTTGTACACGAGAGATTTTATTCTCTCTTTATGATGGAAACGAAATACATATTCGATATTGGGCTTTCATAACAATAAATTGGAGATGTAAATGAGATAAGCGATTTAACAATGGGGATTTTGTTGTTAAGCTGGGTAGAGAACTACTTTCACATCCTCATGGCACATGTTCTAATTTCAGCAAATTAGATCCTCGGCCTAGCGGAGATTTTTCTGCAAAATTACGATTCTTATTTCCGTGACACACCGTCAGCACATCGAGTAGTGCACTCCCGTGTTAATTACGATGCGGGCGCAAGTTACTCTATGGTCGCGGGAAGTATAGTAGTTTCATATTCTTTTTGACAACTGGGAGAGAGTAAAAACGTTAACTAATCTGTTAAAATTCGCCAGAATCTTACTAAAGAGACACCCAAGATGTTTTCGGAAGACATTGGATTAATTTGAGGACTCCAAATGTGGTGCATACCACAACTATTCTCTTTGGCAGAGCAGCCCTCACAGGAGACGACTTCAAGCTAAACTGGAAATTCATTACAGTTCACATGGTAAAAAAAATATTTCAAAGCTTAAAAAATCAACTCGCTTATAGAGGGACTTCATGCTACTTCCTCCATTTTTACAGAAATTCAAACGGGTGATTCCCTTCCCAAGTAGAATAAAAGAAACATTATTATTTCAAAAATTCGGAAGTATTCTTCAGTTGAGTAAATACCATTCCGGCCCACAAGTAGCTGACATTTACAAAGGATATTCGACTGCGGTGGCCCAGGGGAGGAAGGGATGAGAACCAAAGCTTGCAGTGAGCGAGTGGGCAAACAATCCAAAGAGGGGCGGAGTGGGTGGGACGAGGGTTGGGCGAGGGGGGGGGAGGCGGGGGCCGCTGTGGGAGGTCGCGGAGAGAGCCCGTGGACAATGACCGGAAAGTTAATCGATATGGGAGAACCAGGGAGTGCAATGGGGGGGAGGGCGAGAGGGGAGTGGGGGAGGAGGAAAAGAGGGGGGGAAAGAGTGTGAGAGAAAAAGCCGCATTACATCCTTCTTTCTGAAGGAAGGAGCCGACCCCGCCAAAGGCACAAAGAATGGGAATAGGCTTTCGCGTGTGTCAAATAGAAGCCTTAAATATTGTAGCTAGTTTTTAACGCATGATGCTGAGCGGTTGGATAACCATCTGATATCAACTATACTGTTAATCCGCCTGTGACGTAATTTAGTGAAGGGCTACTGCGCGTCTGATTGTGCTTATATATTTCAATTCGGCATTCTATCGGTCAGGGTAGGTTTTGATGGGTCGCTGCTGCTCTCCTTTTACCTGCTCGTGTTCATCTCTAGCAAAACTCTTGTTTATGTTGTACTATAGCTAACACGAGCTCTCTCTCCTCTATTCAGCATATATCCTACCATTTCATTTAATTCTAACTTCGCATTTTTCTACTCCCTCTACCCAACCTCCCAGCATTTTTCCCTTCCGAAACGGCCTTCGGTATCCTATTCCCTTCCATTACCTACATCATCCACCTTCTTTGCCACTTGGTCTCCTTCAGCTACTTTTTTTACATCCCTATAATGTCTTCGTTTAATACCCTTCTCAGAGTTCATATACTTGTTGTACAAGGAATACCGTTCACCGCACAGGCGCGGTGTACAAATTATCGGACGCTTTTACTATTCACAGATAGACAGTTCTTGAGTTATAGCTTTATTTCATTCGACGCTCTGAGACTATCCTTCAACTAACACTCAGAGCCCGACCTGCCTTCACCTACTACCTATCCTCCAGTCCCCTACGCCCATCATTACCATTTCCATGCCTTATGTAAGTCGAGGGGCACTACTCGTTCTCAACAGTTTCGCCATAGGGGAAAGGTTGAAGGATACATTGGGGACAATCAAGGCGTTTGGAAAGTCTTGGATGAGGTGTGCTCAAAGCACAAGGATACTCAGAGATGGCAACTTCAACTCGAATTAGTGGAGTTATATAACGGTGGTAGAAGCGCATTCAAGCATACACTCATGTCCAATCGGTTTTTCACGGTAGACTTGTTCCTTAGTATATTTGCTGCGCAGGTCTCCCAGTCGGATTCCTGGCATAATTTCTGCAGGAGGCTCACGACTGCTAGCAACATATTTTAATTAATATTCTATAATTATTAATATATTATTCCAACTAATATATTATTCCAATAATTAATAAATTTATTATTATTATTTATTTATTCGCGATCAAGCACAGATGATGTGAAAGAAAGCGACCACAATCAATGCGCCGCCAGTGGTACACGAGTAAAATAAGTGTTCAGCTTGATCAGTTTGATTAAAGATTCAAGATAATATCAATCCATCCAGATTCACGATAATGCTCTTCGCTGAGGAACTTTGTTAGCGATGAAACTAACCGACAAGAAAGCCTAAGAATTACTTTTATCCAGCAGGCGATATTACGGAATAAAAATTATGAATTCAATCCAAAGATATCTAGAAAGAGAAATAATTGGTTCAAAAACGGGTTTCGAAATACCTTCTGGTTTAGGATACCTACGTATTCTATATTAATTTGATTTTTCATGATATCCCAGAAACCATGATCTCGGTTCAAGGACATTAAATTTGAATAAGTACAATAATCCCGAGTTTAAAGAGCAGTGCTTTTACATTTGATATCGCGTGAAGTGAGGACACTTTAGGGGAGCAAAACAAAAAGGTAAAAATGTAATTTCATCAAATTAGCACCAGAATCGTAATACTGACAAACTAAATGAATCAAAGTAAGGAAATTTAAAACGCCAATCTTCAAGAAACGCTTACACAAATTAGTTCTTAATCTCTATCCGCTGAAACACTCACCATAATCCGTCCTATTGGCTAAGCATAATAGATTCTTCAATTCCCAACTCACCTGAAAAGAGAAAAAAACATTATTAGCAAGGAATATAGAATTGGGTTTAGCTTATAAGCTTACAACAACCTCATAGTAGAATCCATATTTTAAAAAAAGCTTTGCAGTTTCCATAAAAATTTACCATACAGGCACTGGCATCAATAAAATAATAGTATGTGGAATCTACAAAGCTTGTTCTTTCAACATAGATGTCCATCGTTTCCACCAGGTCAGGCCTGATACCAATAATTTTACTACAGCAATTTTTAACACTTCAATGATGCATGAGCTTATTAAAATAATTTCACAATTATTTGCATGATTTTTAATCGACGGTCCAAAATTTTGTCTGCTTTCCACGCTCACATTTTACTGTGAATTGTTTGGAGATTCAACGGAAAATAGGTAACTCCAAAACGGAGTACAATTAAGGATCCTTGAAAACAGAAATATTCGATTGGAGGGAATATCGATTTATCATCAACTGTCATCGCCACTATCCGAAAAAGTCGATCTTTCTTTTCTTTTGGGAGGCTCAAGAAGGGAATTCACATTCCTGAGCCACCTGGACTGCCTAACACAAATAATGCTCGCGTATTATGCTTGACCATTTCTCGCTTTCCACCCTCTGCCCCGAGGCCGTAAATTTTCCGAGCCCGCAAGACACTCAAGAGCAGTCGGAAATATCCACCAAAACGGTTCGAAAACGAACCCTAGAGGAACCCTCCAGGGTCCCGACCCTCACTGTGAGCGAGGAATATCAAAAGCACCCTCCTCCCTCTGACCATCATGCTAAACTCTCTCCAGTATTCCTGCCTTTCCCCATCCTCCCGCCTCATCTTCGATATGAACACCTGCCAAGGGACGAATAGGTATAACCAGCGTCCAACATTTCCACCGTCGACGGCTAGTCCTAGAAAGAATTAGACCGTTCCCTTTCTTCCCAGCATTCATAGCCTATTTTTAAAAAAACTTCGAGGAACTTTCATTCAGCTCGCTCAAGTAGACTGGCTGGATGTCTACCCCGCCGGCCTGACAACGCAAAGGTCGAAAGGGTTCGAGTCCCACCGCGGGTCAGAATTTCGTACTTCGTATCCTTCGGATAAAAATTAGGATTACGTAGGGCAAAATAACCTCTTAAGCTGGAGCACCTAAAATAAATTCTACTACCAATTCTATATTTCATGTGACCACCAAAATCATGGGTGCACTATCAATAACCTTCCTTGCATTTTCGCAAAATTATGTGCATGCAGATTTGAGACTCGTATATGTTTTATTCCATCAACAAGTTATAAGTTAATAGGCATTCATTGAATTTTAGTGTAATTCTGACTGGCATCAGGGATACCTACCACCCACTGATTCTGTAGCCTGGGGGGTTATTTTGTAATCTCACTAAAGTGAGAATACGTCATAAAATGTGGAAAATTACGTCATTTTTCGTAGTTCAGCTCCGCAACCCAGGCAGCGTGACCATCTTCGGCTCTCAAGCGGTGAACTGCCGGTCTATTAATTTGATTCATCCGCTCTTTCGACTCTTCATCCGTTTCATTTAGCTCCGCATTTAATTAGTTCCATCTCACCTTTCGTTAGAAACGTGTAATGGAGCCACCATCGGACCTGGGCCGATCGTGAGCCGATCATTAAGAGAGCGAACGGATCTCCCGCCTTCCCGCTAGAGTCACTGAAAAGGTGAGATTAAAAAATAACCCCCCTGAAGCTACGGTTGGTCCTATACATATTTTAATGAGTCTGGTGCGTATCTCAAAGTAATAATCCTTCTATTGAAAGAAATTATTTTATTCTCATTCCATTTGAGAAGATTGGCTGAAACCTTGTTATTTATTTCAATGTCCGCATGCTGATATCACATGAAATAAATACGGACCTTGTGACAAAATGTGAGGGTATATCTGAGGAGTAAATATTGGCATTTCCCATGCTTTTTAATATCTATCTACTCCACACAAGTTCTATTACCTATTATCACCATCGATCTTTTCCCCACCATGGATAATTTACGAGTCCAGAGCCATGGCTCGCACCATTTATCCCCATGCCAAACGCGTGCAATAAATGTACCATACAACAATTACCCTTTCCAAGGATTGGTAATGAAGCATAATTAGTTTCCTTCCAACCCCAGGGAATCTACTCCTTGTTGACCTCACAGCGAATGTATAAAGTTCACATCCAATTTAAACGTAAAAATCATTTTTTATACAAATGTTTTTTCAATACCATTTAAAGTGACGTTAACAAGTATTTTCTGAGCCCTCAGCTCAAGCAACAGCAGGTAGCTTTCACTTGCATCTACAGATTTTGAGGCTTTCGTAACAAAAAAAGAACAATCGGGATTAAGGTTAGAAGAGGACATTAAGAAAGAGGGGAAACATTTCCTACGTTTTTCGTCAATTAGTTCCCAAGAAGTAAAGGAAAAGAGGGGTGAAGGGAGAGGTGGTTTGGTAGAGCGGGCTACGGGGAAGGATACAGTCTCGATCCCAAGAAACTGAAATCATTAGGCCCTCCATATAAATAATATGAGCATAATTATGAGTCAAAACAAGCTATTGTTTCAAACACACTAATACTATAAAAAGTAAAATTTAACGATAAGAATGAGGAGGTTCATGAGATACCTCGGTGATCGTTTGAAAAGATATTGATAAAATCACGCAAACTAGACGAAAAACTACATAAGTCCGCCATCAAAAGATAATGAGACAAGTGAAGTGACCGCTTTGAATGCGAGACGGCGAATAAAAACCTAAGAGCAAAAACTGTCACATGAAAGTCGATTCTTTCATGAAAATGTTTAAATATTTGGATAGTGCAATGGAAAAACGGGTACCCAAAAATGTTCCCATATTACTAAAGTTAATTAATAAAATAGGGCAACAGATGAATAAAGGATAACAGCAAAAGTTTACAGCGGAAGTTTCCCTACAGTGGCGGCACTAACATGCAAAAACGTGACTGCTGATACAGGTAGCTGCAGTTTATTTTTACCAAAAAGGCTACAGCTATGTATTATTTTCTCAACTTCGGCAATAAACGGTATAAATTCGTTTAATATTGCCTGAGGAAAGGATGGTTTCTCGAACAGGAAACCCCTTCCGGCCGGAAAACTTCCCCAAGTATAAGAAACCCTTATTCTTCTGGCAATTTTCATCAGCTATCTATAATATACTGAGGCCAGTGGGATTTTAAATACCCTACAGATGCGAAATTTGAGTTTTATAATGATTACACCTAACTCACATGAGAACCGGTTCATTAAAACAATGAACACTTCTAAAGAAACAACCTTTAATCAATAAATTACGCAAAACATTCAATAGCGATTCAGCGAAAGCAGGGAGGAACATTCCCATCGGAAATCCCCTGGGAAATTGACCCTGGTAATCCGTGATGCTTCCCACTCGCGGAATGCATTGATTAATTAGCCTCCCCAAAGGTAGACATAACGAAAGGGATTGTAGCCTCAGCGAGAGGCCACCCGGTCACTCCTGATTAAAAAACCTGATTTAAAAACCTGATTAAAAAAGAGAGCCATTCATTCCCTCACGTACGTGCACTTCCCAAACATCAAAACATTGGTATCTCCCAGGAACGTAACGAAGAAAAATTGTTTATTCCGTCGCTGTAGCGAGGGTGGAAATTGGCGGCAGAGGGTATAGTCGTAAATTGAAAAAAAATAAGGAGAAAAGAGCGAAAGGGATGATGTGAGTGACACGCGGGATGATGGGAGGAGATGGACCGCTGGGTGCAAAACGCCCCCCCGATAATGGGCCCCGTGCGTCATTATCAGGGCAGCAGCCTCCACTTCCCCACTGTTTTCACTGGACCCGTGAGAGAAAGGCGAGTGTCCACCCACACAAAAAAGGGACATAACAGACAGGGAACGCGCACGTGTGAGCCGGTGATGGGCAAAGGAAAGTACGGCGCATTTGCGTACACGGCCACCTCGTACAACCGACAAACAACATGGCTTCCCTCACTCTCTCCATTCGGATCCCAATTTCACCACTCCCTCCTCGTCATCCCTGCTCAACTCACGGGAATGGCTGAGCGATATGACTCTGACATCGATACGTAACTCGAGCGGTAATCGTGGGACATATAATGCACATTTGAATGATTTCCAAGTAAGTCGATAATCAAGTAAGTCGAAAAAAATACTCAGTGCCACATTTAATTTATGTTCATGTGATGGAACTCACCCTACACACAGTACCTAATGAAAAAAATACAATGATAATATTTCACATTTTGCCTTAATGTGATAGCATGATACAATTTCATTTTTTGGCGTGGTTTTCGAAATTTAGGAGAAAATTATACTTCAATATGTTTTTCCGAATAAGTGACTCGGCGTGACACATTGATAAATGTCAGCAACCATTAAAATAATTAAAAATGTATTATTTCGCGTTTAGAAAAAAACTGTACAAATATAATCGAATTACAACGAAATATATCTCATTGACCAAAATATTACGTGTTAAAATAGCATTAAATTGTCAAAAAAACCAAATCGGTAAAATACATTTCTTTCACTTTTTTCCATCACTATTAATATCACTAATAAGAACACACATGCAAAGTGTCACGCAAATCTGTGCATATAAAAAAATCGCTCCATCAACAGTATTTCAAAACTAGGATTTAATCAGGACCACACATTCTGGAGGTGGCTTGCACAGTACTTCGTAGATGTAAGTTAGGTTCTCGGCAACTCTCCACTCCTCTTTGCACATGGCTAGTCCCATTACATCTGAAAACTCTCCTAACGTTTCCCTCTTTATTAGAAGGGGAAAACTACTCCTTGTTCTTCATCTTGGGATCTTCCCGCCTCATTTCTGCTTCCATTATTATTTAAAAAAATACGATGAGTCTAAGAAAATTTGTAATACATCTTCCCTCTCGTATTCTTTCTACTTCTGCTATCTCGAATACTACTCCATTTTTCATTCTGCGACAGGTATACGAAGTCAATATTTATTTCAGATCAATGCTGAGTTCAAATTTATCTCGTATCGACGCCGATTCAGCATTTCTCCTCCTCGGAGCATATGCATATAAAAATACATGTACCCGGAAAGTGTGCGCGATATGGCGATATCAGCAGAGTATGCCTAGCATACGCACCAAACTGACGTTTTCCTTACTTCGAACACACTGATATTATTTCTATGAAAAAAATTTTCCACGTCTGTAAACAACCTCTCGGGCCGCCCACGAGGGGTGTTAAGACACCAGCCAAAAATAAGGGAGTAAATAAGGATCGGGAGATTGAAAACACGAAATGTAAGATAAGTTTGGTACGCTTGTATCTCACTCTGTCTACACTGTTATGGTAAACTGTGCGAGGGAAGAAGAAATTCTTACGCCCATCTGTCAGAAAGTGTCTCTCACCTATTTAGTAAATTGTTTTCTGTTTATTCGATGTGGTGTTTGTGTAATATAATGCCCTTCGCATCAACCTGAATTTTTCTAGGAAATACAACCTTGCATGTAACCTCACAGTCTCCAGTGGCTCCCAAGCCAATCCTTCCAAATGGTACTTTGCACTTTAGCCTTGGCCAAAATGTGCGCTTCGTGGAAACTATGCATGCTTCAGCAGCATGGGTGACTGAGAGTGAACTTTCTCTTTTCCCAAGACGGCCAAAACTTATCCGAATATCGACGCCGTAAGCCTAGAGCACAGAGCATCGTACCAGTGGAGGGTCTGAGGACCCCTGCTTCAACTTATTTATTTTCAGCTTAATTACACTTTCTGTTCGCTTGCATAATGTTTTAAACATAAACTACGTCATTCCTTCGTACTTGATCCTACCGCGATTAAATCTTTCTCATGCTCGGGGCATGAATGTAGTTTCAACATTAATAATCATAGTTTATATAATATTTGTAGCATACTATCAGCGTAGAGCATGTAAGTGACATTTTATATCCTGAGAGGAAGTTGCAGGTTTTAGCTTAGGTAGGCCAAAATAATCCTTTTTTCATCAACTTAAATAGAATATAGTGTAGGACATGTTGGTGAAAACTCACCCCCAATCACTCCGAGAACTCACCCCTACTAGTACCTTTAGGTGAAGCATTATGCATGAGTATACATTTATATGGATTTATATAATTATAACATATAATAACTGTTTCCTTACATTGTTTTCCTATAGCCCAGATGATGCTAATATTAAATAGCAAAACGTTGGCAAAAGGAAATTGATTTATTTTTTAAAGCATTGACCAACCCTCCATAAAATACATACAAATAATAATAATAATCTCGTCTTTATTTCTGAGCGAATTAGGTCTTTATAGATCTTTCTTACAATGAAGATATTATATTATATCTATTATATAATAGAGTACCACGCAGACGTAGATTGTATTGCGTACTGAGCATTACCATAGAGGGACCTCTCGCACCCCTGGTTACACCCCCTTGCACATCTATGCTCGTGGGGTGGCCAAATCCGAGACCCACACCTCACTCACATGGGGGGGGGGAGGAGTAAGTACACTGGGGACCAGGGGAGGGTTGCAGGGGCTATGCGTGGGTGGGGGGAAGGGGAGAGGAAGAGAATAGAGGATGGAGGTTCCAGGCTCGCTTTTCGGGGGGAGTAAAGGGGGATGGGTCCGCTCACAATCCCCTGGCGCACCCTCCCACCCACACAGAAACCCTGTTTCCCACCCCTTCCCCAGGCCTACCTCCCCCACCGAACCCTCGCCAGCCAAAACAGCCGCCTCCTCACCTCTCTTCTTCCCCCCTCCCCCGTGAGCTCCGAAAACCAGGACGTAAATCTGTCAAGGGAAGAGGTGAAAAGGGGGCGCGGGGGGGAGAAAGAAATGTTGGGGGGAGAGGGGAATTTAGGGATTTCGAGAGGGAAGAGAATAGAGAGGGAAAGAAGAGAGCGTCACTGGAATCCGGGCTTGGTTCTCGTCAGGTGAGGAAGGGAGAAGAGAGGGAGGAATGAAAAAGAGTACGAGGTATGGAGGTGGGACAGAGAGGGAAATAATTAAAGAGTGAAGGGAGATGCCTGCATAGTCGGGGAGGAAACAAGGGGGATAATGATTCGCGAAGGAGAGGCCGAGAGAAAAACACTTCTATCCACACCCGCATTTAGTTGAAAATTTTAGATCAGACGAGTTTCAGGGTGACACTTGGACAAAATTGACATTCTCCGGCAAGATAAAGTGGAGGTTTCTACATCTACATCTACAAAATACCCTGCAAGCCACCTCAAGGGTGTATGGCAGGGGGTGAGTAGTCACCAGCATGCATTACACAATACCCCATTAAAGTTAGTGTAACTACGACTATTGATGCATTAGCATAAATTGATAATGCTTGTCAGAAGGCGACGCCTCACAAGCATGCACTACACTATAGGCATGCTACCAATGTTAGAGGGACCGTTAGAAATTTGCATATATTTAGCTACATATATGGACAGAGACAGACAGCTCACATGCTGTTAAAATGAAATGTCTTTTTCGCACGAAAAAAACTTTATTGACAAGACGCGTTTGAGCTTGCATAGCCATTATCCGGTCATCTGATGATGTATAAGTGAGCTGAACGCGTCGTGCCAACTATATATCTTTCTGGAAAAGTGCAATTTCATTTAGGCATTTGAACCACATGCAACATCTCTAAAGCCAGCGTGAAGCGGCTAAATAAGGGAGATGCACACGTAGACCAACTGATAGGAACAAAAATAGACCGTTACCGTCCTTTCCCTCTTCTAATCCCATTTTCCTATTACACCCTCTGCCACATGCTCCTGTAGCGTCTCGTAGGGTGAGTAGATGTAGCACTCTGAAGGCCACCTTCAGGGTGCGTGGATGAGGGTGACATTTCAACAAAACATGCACCAAAGCACATACGATATAAATTTTAGGAAATAAAAGTTGGTTGACGGATATACTAATGAATACCTACACAGTAACATAAGACAAGACATAAGACGGCCAGCCAGGATTGAAACACCCGTTCAAGTCACATCGAAGTTAGGTATTGTTAGGCTCGGCTCAAATTAGAATGGGTGATCGTCCAGAATTTTCCGAGTGCTGTTATTCCTGTCCGCAAATGACACTGAAGGAGAACTACATATACTACGCGCAATAAAACCTGAGATCCTTCAATAAGCATTCATATTTTAGTTCGTTAGAATAAAGAACTTTATGCTTGCGGTTACGAAGAGCAGAGGGCAATAAGGTCTTCTGTATCAACAAATCTTCCATACCTGGAATACTACTAAAAATAATATTAAACATTTCCTAAGACACTCACTTTTTAAATATCGGAGGGTGAATATACAATAGAACTATTTTTATACTCAATTTTTTTATCTTCTAAGCAAATGGATGGATAGCAGTAAAAACAATTGATCCCAACAGCAGAGAATACACATTCACCTGTGTATAGGGAGTCCTCTACTATTTGAGGAGACTGCAATTCTGAGAAAATGTTCAATGAACAATTAGGAATACATTGCAACTGGGCTGTAAACTCGTTCGAATGACAATTTCGTCAACAGTTGACTATTCATCGTTGGCATACGAGTGTTTCAGAATTTCACCAACTGGAAATGATAAGAAGAAAAGAAAAGGTATCTACGCTGAATTCTATAATGCAGCTGTGGGTGAAGGATTTAGAGCTGATTCCAACGGTCTCGAAAGGCACGGTTGGCCTTGTCGTGGGCGGACCTGTTTCGTGTCCGACGCACGATCGGGGGCGGGTATCAAGCGTGTTTACACAAGGAAAGACGAAAACGACTTCTTTCCCATTCAAACATTCGGACCGCAGACGTTCTCGTTCGGATTTTGATCGCATCGACCAACGGTCTGCCACTAAGAACTAAATTCGTGCAAAGCAGACGAGTACGAATTGTAATGCATTCCGCCAAAAGAACAAAACCTACCGGGGTCAAGTACCTACGTACTGCAACTTCCCCTTAGAATCCTCAAAACCTAAATTTATGGCCACAATACAATGAGATTTCAGAATTTTCATTCTGAATGACAGTTCAGATCAGTCAAAATAATTTGAGCGATATGAAAATGTAAATTTTGAGATTCAAAATAAATATGACGAGCTAAACTACACTTAAGAGTGATAAAATAACCAAGAATCTAAAATCTTTGATTAAATCCACCATAAGATAAAGGAGATTGATGAGGTTCAAGTTGATGATTGAAATGAGACATGAGAAAGCATACAAAAAATTAGAGCAAGGAACCATATGACACCCCATACAGAAAAGAAGAACCAGATGGACAGAGTATACAATAATACACCGAATTCGTGACAAATAGGGCCAAGTGGAAGGGAAAACCATGAGAAAGACACATGGACAATATCGAAAGGGATGAAGTGAACACTATACACTGTGTAAGAGAGTTACCATTGAATAGGAAGGAACAGAGGGCTACAGTGAACCAATGTTAGGATGACATAACTGATAATGAAATTAAAGTTACATGATCATTCAAAAAGTCATTGTCTGACAGCCATTAGCTCCGCAATCCTTTTGCTTGGCAATGATAGATTCTTAGGATTAGTAGGTACCCCATTAACTGCGGTAAAATGCATAATTCCGAGGACGGTTTAAGCAGAATATTAGATTGATTAATTGATTAAGGGTGCCGTTCCTTGTTCCCGATATAAATATATCGAGATCCGCAACGTAGGGATGTGTTTTGTAGAAGAGAAAATGTGAAGGAAATGAAGACAAAAAGGGTTAAGAGTGTTTGTGCGTGCAATTTAAAAGATTTTTTCGTGAGATGTCACAACGTGGGATCTAAAACAAACAGAACAAGCGAAACGAATTCTATGAGAGTTTCCAAATGACACTGTAGACAACAAAATTGAAGAAAAACTTTGTAAAAATTTCTACGACAAGTTTTATTTACCTAAATAAACAAAATAAATAATTGAAATAAAACTTGTTGTGGATATTTTTACAAACCGTTTCTGTGATAATGCTGTCTGTCACACATTTCCCCAAATTATTGCTTGATACTTTAAAATCTGTACAAAATTGAATTTATCAATTGGCCCAATTAGCCCTCAGGTCGATCAAGTTGAACCAACAGCATCACCGATCTATCCAGTGCATCGGCAGGGTAGATTTTTCGGATCGGGGACGCATCGACGGCGGGTGAAATTCCCAGCACGATTTCGGCAGGGGATTCGATCGACCATTGCCGCGAACGCTTTGTTTTCCACGGAAAAAAAGTCGCAAGATAGGAAATGAAAGGGTGGGTTCGAGGTGAGAATGGAGGGGGTGGGTGGGTGAGATAATGAGGAGTGGAGGGAGAGGGTGAATTCTGGGTGTGTATGTGTGTGAGTTCGTTCCAGCTGAACGGCGCGGCGGCGTCGGGCGCGCGCATGTTCGCCGCTGGAAGTGGGAGGAGCGAATGGGGAATCTCCTATAAGGCATGAAAGCCCCGCCCACTGCGACCCCTCCCTCCTTCCCCCTTCCCCCCTCACCAACCTGGGTCTCCCTTCCCCCACACACACATACATTTCCACTCCCCCTCCTTCCCTCGCAATTCCACACTTCCCCCCTTACTACTTCCTTTTAAGTTCAGCCCTTCCATTTCCAACCACATTTCTTCCTGTGTAGATATTGACGCTAAGTGCTCGTACCGCCGGACATTATCAGCTTATGCCCTATGCCGGGTGCGACTTCCACCCTCGACTTTAAACACGCCATTATGTTTACGGCTAAGGAAACTGTTATTATTCAACCGACATCGCCTTTTCACTAGCTGATGACAAATAATATTTCTAACAGGGAAATATTTTCTGAATTATACACACATGACATGTTACCCCCCCTCCCAAAAACATGTTTACCTGAATTCGTTTTCGTTCGTTTCCCTGAACTAGCGCTCAGAATTTTGCTAATTGGGCTGAAAAATATAGTTGAATTGTCTTCACGAAAAGAGAATGATAATTTAATTATAGTTTTAGTGAAAAATAATCTAAATATCATTTTATGATGATGCACATAAATATTAATGAACCCCCTCCAAAAAGTCAAAACACCCCTCAGAAGTCAATCCTGCGTACGCTACTGCTGATTAGCACTGAGTTTTTTCATACTGGCTAGATGTAGGCATTGAAGTGAACTTACCCACAACCAAGTAGTCATAAAATTATATAAAATCACCTATAACTCCGTAGAAGAGTTTTTTTTAGATACAAAAACACATGGATGTCTCCAGCTCTATTAGCGGTCACACGGAAAAGTGTATATGAGCCGTTAAGGAAATCGGGGTGCATTTTACAACATGCAAAATGAACTCAAATTAAGTGACCAATGCAAATAAATAATAAAAGCACGACTAGGATACTAAAATTAACTAAATAAATACTAATAAACGATATTCCTTCCTCTCTTGGGTTTAAGCGGTGTTCTACTTAGCAAGAGAAAAATAAATTCTTCCTAAGAAAGGAAGGAACGCACCATAATTATACCTCATGTATACTTCTCCACTCCGACGCTTATAGGGAGAGGGAAAAGGTGCTTTGAAATTCACCGCCAATGATAAAATAATTAGTCTTCGCAACTTGCCGGGGATATACGTATCTTTCTTTTATTTTGCAAGTTCATACATTACCCTTAAAAGTGCAGCTGTCAAAGATCATCTAACAGCATTGGTAAGTCATTGTCAGTACAATCTCGATTACGCTCATTTCCCGATGGACATCATAGAGGTTACAACTATTTCAAACTGCAGTTTTCCCATTTTTAGCAATCACTATTTGCCGCTTCCAAGAATTATGATTCAAAGAAGAACTTTGTTCTAAGAAATAGTTAAAAGGAAAAGTTCTTTTTGAAGTAAAGAGCAATGACAAAGAAAGACGACTTAATGAATCAATACAAGATATAAAAAACGAGAAATAGCCATGATGGATTTTATTCAGATTACGAAAGCTTACACCTTAAAAAGTTCACACGAGAATACACCTTAAAAAGTTCACACACAGGCGAAAATTTAATTCTAAAACAGTATTTCACACTAATTAACTTCCCCTAGTGAAAGCATTCTTGACTTCAAGAATACACGGCCAATTTTAAAGATTCATTGAAAAAAACAACACCCTCTTCCACTTTCGCGCGAAGTGACAGCGATTCCACAGCGCTGGAACACGACCTACATCACTCCACCGCGCTACGAAAATTTCACAACAGAGCCCTCGTCAAGTGACGAATTATTATTTTTCCCCTGTCGCTCAAAAGGAAGACGAAAGAAGAAAGGAAGGGAGCTCCGAGGGAAACATTCATTCCGCACATCAAGTGGTTCAAGGGGCCGCGACCGTCAACGACAATGGGCACTACCGCCACATAAAAAAAAACCCTCGCACTCCTATAAGTCCTTTCGTCCCTCCCTCCCATGGAAACCACTGAGTCCTTGTCCTAGAGAGGTGGCAGGAACGAACCGCCGAGACATCCTCGCATTCAGCCGCTGATGTCATGGCAGGGGGCTGCGCGACTTGGAAATCTCAACATCACAGCGCGATATGCAGTGTATTGCACTTGGGGAGATAAACCACCATCAAGACGAGGGGTGACCTGGGCTACTGCTCGGGAATCACACCAGGAGGGAGCCTAATTAATTTTTATCTATTTTCACCCCAAAACAGCCGCTTAAGTATTAAACATAGGATATTATCAAATACATGTATTAACTCAACAACTAGGATTGAAACGCGGAGGTAACTAATATTAATAATAATAATTTCGTCTTTATTTCGAGCAAATTTAGGTCTACAGAGGCATTTTTTACAATTAACTCGTTAATGACACACATTACCACCCATGCCCTAAAGTGGACTCATACATGCGACCTACGGGTTAGCAGGCGAGAAATTTATCCCACCACCACCGAGACCGGCACTAAAATTTAAAAAAAATAAGTAAACAACAAAAAATTAGTATGCTACTTATGGGATTGATCAGAGTGGTAGCGTTTTAGGGAGGAGACAAGTGTGTTTTCTGGAGAGAAGGGAGTTGAAAAGAGATAGGATTCCGTGTAAAAGGTCTATCCATCTTTTAGGCATCTTTTTCAAAACGGAACTGGGGTGTGTGAAGAAATCGGGGGCACGAATTGAGAAGGACGAGATGAGTTCAGAGGAACGGAAGAAACCATTTGAGATATGGTGAGGGGACTTCAATTCCGAAATCAGTCTGCGGATGGCAGAATGCGAAAGACCGAGAAATGACAATATTTCACCACGCGAGCAAAGACGTGTGAGCGTGTGCACATTCACGGGCAATAACAAAACAGAAAAACAAGCCGATCCAGCATAATTATGGTCAAACCCGTAAAAAACAGCTGTTTCAACTATATTCTTACGAATTATGTATATTATTAATAAAGGCCGTCATAATAATCCTGTTAATGTTACTGGCCTTCAGCGGCAACTGGGATGGGAATCGTTTTCAGTCGATTAAAATTTAGACTTAATCTATTGACTAAATATCAAACCAATTTGTTTTTTTTACGATGTTAAAAACATTTTACAAATCCCGACATACGGGAGATCAGATCATGAGAATAAAATTAGGGAACTACACTGCAGAACGAACAGATTTAAAAGGTCACTTTTACCGCGAAAGATAAGAGACCATAACAGCTGCCAATGAGACTCTTAACTAGGTTTGTCAATAGGTAGTATAGCTAGTTAGTTGATTTACTCCCTAATACTAGTTTGATTATCTGCTACCTAGTACTAACAGCACGCCGTCCATGCTTTCGGTATAATTCTTTTATCTCTGCCCATTTATGTAGCTGCAAAATAATAACGGTCCCTTTAACATTGGTTGCATTCCGATAGTAAGTAAGTAAGATGAGGCTACGCCTCCTGACAAGCATTAGCGATTTATGCTAGTGCATCAATAGTCGTAGTTACACTAACTTTAATGGGGTATAGTGTAATGCGTGTTGGTGACTACTCGCCCCCTGCCACACACCACTGAGGTGGCTTGCAGGGTATTTTGTAGATGTAGATGAATAAATTTGAAGGGATTCCCCCTCCCAGCTCATGCAGGGCACTGGAGACACGTGCCTGAAGGGGTGTGAGCACGAGGAGGGGACGTAGGAGGGCCCTCGTGCGAATTGAGTCGACGTGAGTGACGGCCCCCCTTAGTCTGGGACTCACGAGTGCGCACTCCATGCCAAGGAATGCAGAGCTTAGTGGCAGCGAGGCAGCAGCAGGGTCGGGGGGGGGGTCAAAGGGGGGGGGGGGATCAAGCGCGTGCTGCGTTTAAGTAAGAACATACCAAAGCTCCGCGCTAAAGACCTCACGGTTTGGAAAGGGGGGGAGGGTCTGTCACCCCCGCGGGGGTCGGGTAAGGTGGATTCTCAGCAGGCAGCCAACACACCCCTCAATTGACTCCCCACAGTTGGGGGAGGATGTGGAGGAGGATGCAATGGCTTACCATCACGAGAGCCCGGGTTCAAATCCCGTCAGTGGAGATGTTTCAGCGGAATACCGATCCCTACTTGGACGATACCTGGAGTGCACTTCAGTTGCAATCCTCCTTCCGTCGGACGGGACATGAAAATGTTTCGCGACTTTCGTTTAAGGTAGTTTGAGCGAGATATTTCCCTAGTCATAATGGAGAGCACATTATAATTTTATTTTTTAATTTCAGCGTCTGTAGGAAGTATGAAGGTAATATTTTAACATTAATTCCGCAAAAACATAGTTATATATAACAAAAATTCTCTGTAATTAAATAATATATCGACTTAAGTTTCTAACTTGACTCATTTTTTCACGCCGTGCGTCTAAAAAGCTTTCAAAACAGCAGTTTTGTTTGCGATTCTGCAAAAAAGTACTGCGGTGAGTAATGGATTAATTTTTATAAATAGTTGAGAAGACACACAAACTACACGACGTTAGTATTTTCACGAAATCTTGGTGTTATAAATTCCTAATTTATTCAATATTTCCCTAAAACTACCTTAAGGTGGTTTAAGCGAGATTGTTCGTCAGTCATAATAGAGACCATATTGGAAATTTATTTATTTATTTAAGCAGCTTTAATAAGCACGGAGTAAATATTGTAATATTAATGGCGCAAAAATGTTGTTTTATATAACTGATTTGTCAGTAATTAACGAATTATGCATACATAAGTCTTCACTTGACTTATTTTTTTCAAGCCGTACGTACGGTGAAAACGCCTTCACAACCGAATATTTTTTTGTGATTCACTAAAAATTACCCCCTGCGGTGAGTAAAATATATTTATTTAATAGCGGAGAATGAATATAAACTGAACACATTTCCAACGAGATATATGCGTTAAAAGTTCCTCATTGCTTAAATAAAGTCTCTCTGGAGTGCATACCCGTACCATTTCCGATGGAAAATGGCCGGTATGTTTTGGCAAATAACTCAAAAGTATTTAGTTATAAGTAGGTACTCTGTAAAAGGATAAATACTGATATTTAGTTATGATTGGAAAGTTAAAATATTTTTCTTTATGATGAGGCCTAATTCGTTGATTTTTATATGGAATAATATCTCCCTCGAACAACCTTATGTCAGGCTAACACCGATGTAGGGCTTCACTCAACCACAAATTCCCAAATAACCCTTTTCTACCCGCCTATAAGAACTTAAAGGGGCAAATAACCACAGTTGTCAGTCGCCTCTCTCAATAATAATCATATTTACTAACATATGAAGCAAAAGTAACACTTTAAAAATTATTTAGTCGCATTTAAGTTCTATTTACAAACTCAGAATTAAACGGACAACTGACATTTTCGCGGTTTCGGTTAATAAAACTAACTACTAAAAAATAACAATTGTCTTCGTAAAAACGCTTGTTACATGAAACACTTTAAGTAAATGAAATACTTAGAAAATCAGCACGCTTCGTAAAAAACTTCAATGAGCGAGCAAAGCGCATACTACTAGATAAACAAGAAAACTAGTGTAATGCATGCTGGCGACTACTCACCCCCCGCCACACACCCTTGAGGTGGCTTGCAGGGTGTTTTCTAGATGTAATTATAATTAAATACGCAGCGCTTATGACGACCAACATGAGCTTACACACATAACTGGCTCTATTGCTATCAATCGTTTGCAATGCGTCCCATTCATGTTTCGCCTGAAAATAAACAACAGCGAGACGAAATGAAAATCGGACATACGGAGATGGACAGTTCCTCCTCGACCCGCCGCACCTCTGTCAGCGTGACTGACAGCCAATGCGATCCCAGTGGCGAAAGAATGGATGAATGAATGAGTGGTGGAATTAATGAATGCCCATTCACTATTCTCTCTCCGCAATAAAAAAAAGAGGAGGCGACTGAAAGGACGGAAGTGCCTACTCCTCCGGGAGAGAGAGAGAATACAAGCGCTATTCGGCGATTGTAAAGCTCTCACTAGGAAACGCCATTTTGGTGCCAAGGATCCACGCGGGAAAAGCATTCGCACCGCGATGTCGAAACGACAAAGAACAACTCCACGTGAATCACGAGTGGGGAAAACCCTTCTACGCACATAATGTGAGGGACGAGAAAAAGATGGGCCGATATACAGACGAGAGCAGCTGGCGCACGACTGTCAATTGGGCGGAATAGTGGGTTTGAGAGGTGGTAGATCATTCTACTCCCTGACTTCCAATGAAGTTGAACCTTAAGTTACTGACCTTTCGCAGCAACTAGGATGGGAAATCGCTATCAGACCGTCTATTAAAATTTAGACTTATGGGGGCGTTTACCATTTTTTATAGCGGAATCTAATAGAGTTTGTAAAATAAAAAGAACCGTATTTTTCCGTTTTTCGATCCGTCACCTAGTTCTCAAGTTGTAAGCGACGAAAAACTGACGTTCTTAACCCTTTCGCTGGAATAGTTGTGCTGAGACTTCTTACGTCATCCCTTCGTCCAATCACAATTGAGAATGCACAGCTCCTTATCCCAATCAACATCTTTAGCGCCAGAAGCTGTTTAGGCAGACCTCCCCTCCTTCTATCAAGTAAGTTCCAAACCAATCTGTTTGCTGACGACGTTAATAACATTTTGCGAAATCCGACATATTACGGTAGATACGATCATGAGAACAAACTTAGGGAAATAGACTGTAGAACGGTCAGATTTAAAATGTCATTCTTTCCGCGAACGATAAAAGACCATAACAGCAGCCAATGCGACTTTTAACTCGGTTTGTCAATAGGTAGTGTAGTTAGTTAGTTGATTTACTCCCTAATACATGATTGCTTATCTGCTACCTAATACTCACAGCACATCGTGCATGCTTCCAGTATAATTCTGTATCTCTGTCCATTTATGTATTTGCAAAATACTAATGGTCCTTCTACCATTGGTAGCATACCTATAGAGTGTCTTCGCATCCTGACAGCTTAAAACAATGAAGTAGCGTCTTCTACAGAAAATTTCGCAGTGGTTTTAAAGATACTTAGATGTTTCCATTAGTACCGAACATAAAATGCTACAAGGTATCTGCATGGTGCCACAATCCACGAGATTAAAAACACTTATATGTTATATGACGAATTTCTCACGCAATTAAACCTCCAGGGGAGCTCCCCGCCATGAGACACACAAATCTCAGTACTGGCGATTGACTTTTTCACAGCGAATTTTGCACGTTCGTGAGTCTCCTAGCGGGTGTATCCAGCTTAAGTATCTCTGCTTGTTAATTCACTGAGAGAAGTAAAAAACGTTGGAAATATTTCGTAATTCGGCGATTTACATATTCCAAGATATCATTATCAATTTCTCTAACACCTTATCCCCCATAGTATAGTAAACATTGCTCTTGACACGACCTTACTACATCCGCTGCAGTACAGAAAAATAACACTATAAAAAAACTTGAACCACCCGACCCTATTAAACAAAAATAAGGACATCCCCACCCTCCTATTCTCTTCAAATCCCCACCTTCCGTCTCTCCACTGTTCAGAAACCCACCCTCCTCACTCAAGCTTCCTATTATTATTACCTTCCCTGTTTAAATGCCCTTCCCATAATACACCCTCCCTCTCCCTCTTCCCTTCCTCTATAGTTCCTCCCACCTCCAACCTCCTCATCATCTCTAGCACACCCCCATACCACCGCTTCGCACCCCACCCTTGCCTCCCCACACTCGCATCACCCCAATCTCCCCCTTAAGCTCTCCCCCCGCACGAACACACAGCCGACCAACCCCACAGCACGCAATGCCCTTCTCTCTCACCGGGATGAGTGACGGCTTGATGGCCATGTCTGCCGAGCCTCACGAAGGGAGCAGGGGCAGAGGGAGAAGGGAATTGTGGGAACGGCGGCTTGGGGTGGAGGAGTGGTTCCGAACGGAGGGGTGGCACAGAAAAATATACATACCTAGAAAATCAAGGTGGCGGCCAAGCGTAAAATTGCAGGAAAAGAGAAATAAAGAAGGTATAATACTAAAGTGTGCGGTAAGAATATGTTATAAATTGCACATAAAACGTGTCATTCGAGAGGCAAACATACAGGATTCGACATCATACACGGACAATACACATTTAGAGTAATATTTAAACAAATGAAAGCTCATAAAGGTGGATACGGTTCTTAAGAAACGTACAACATATATGTAAGCTATTTTAAGTCTTACAAAATTATACTAAAATACTTATGATATGAAAAACCATGTATGTATACTTTAAGCATGGGAATATATCCAAATATAATCTTTTTATAAGCAATGTGGAGTGCCATTTTGCCATAGAGTATTAGTTTTTATTAGTAATAATACAATAATTTTACAGCACACTAATTCTCTTTTATTTATCATATAAGCGTGCGTCCGCCATCGATTCATTTTCTTATTAATTAAATGTACAACTACACACATACAATCTTGGAGGAAAATTCTCTCGGCGGTTAACGCACAGGATTACATATAAGTACTTTTTTTTATGCAGACTTACAAAAATTAAATAAGAAAAATAGAAAAAGAGACTTTTCGGAGGTCTTCGTCGATCGTAGAAGGAACGTTTTGGCTTTCCATCCCTCCATTCTTTAAACTTCGAAGTGGGGGTAAATGAACGTAAGGGGGTGGGAGGCATTGATGTGATACGCTAAGGAGGGTGGGAAAAGGCCACGTAAATCCTCCCCTCACCCCCTTATACCCTTACAGCGTCGGGTACGGGGATCTCTAGGTGGAGGGAGGCAGGGTTCGTTTAGAATGGGGGGGGGAGATTTAAGAGGGACAGGGGAGGGATAGCGCAGGGGCGACCGCGCTACAGAGGAAAGGGACATTAAAAAAACACACCTGAGCTCCGCCCTTTGCGCCTCCGGAAAACCTCCACTTGCTCTTCTCCCCCCTTTTTTTTATATAACCGTTGGGCAAGAATTATGTTCCACGGTGGGAATTGAAAATGGCGTTTGCTGGAGAAAGAGATACGGGGATAACACTGCCTTACGCTTCGATGGCGTCCTCGCGTCAATCTCACGACGAGACACAATTCCTTTCATCTTCATCCACAAAGCACCCAGCAAGAAACCTCAAAGGTGTGCGGCAGCGGGGGAATTTTCACGACACCTTCAATAAACTGCGCGCGACAAAAGTTTTACAAACTAACAATGTTAAATGCATTATGATCCGTACCATGCCAATGTTTAAAATAAAATATTACGAATATCTAATAAAATAATCGTACCAGTATTTAAAAAAAATATAATGTCATACTATTCTCAGCCATTAATGTTTGCGTAAAATTGTTAAAATATAGTAATATCCAATTCATCATGTCTATTTGTCTCCACGATTCTAATGTGTGTCTAACTTCTCCCCTGCGACGTGATTCGCTATATGCTCTGTATTTGTTCTCAGGTGGCTGGCCACCGAACAATAAACATCAATTATTATTATGAATACATGTACAGAGATGAATCATACAGCAAGGATACGAGTCGTGATGAAAAATGCATTTATCATATTAAAAAAAAGGATCAGGTATGCTGCAAACTAGCTACATTACCAGACGAACAAGCTAATTATTAACTCTTAATAACAGCTGATAAGGTCTACCATTGTTCGCGAAAAAATTATACTTGTCCGTCCATTCAGCAGTCATATTCCCTGAGTTTATTGCCATTTAAAATAATCGACAGCAGTATGTCACGCTTCGGGCTTTTTACTGTTGTCAGAAAAGAGATTGGCTTGGAATTTACTCAAAAGATTTGATCTTAATTTTAAAATACGGTCTAATAGTGATTTTCATTCAAGTTCTTGTGGCAGACCTGAAACACTAAATAAATTATCGCAAACACCATTTATATTTCATCCCGACCTTCCACTTCTGGATATCTAACAGGGAATCTATTTATCTCGAGAAATCGGTTAATTGTACTGGCCATAAAATGGCTTCCCACGCCGTGGTTGCAGGTTCAATTCTTAGCAGGGGCATGAATATCACAATTGAATCCGGATAACTTATTTTGTGCAACATTGAATGTACTTCAAGTCAAGCTTCAAGTTCCGTCAATCGGAAGGAACGAAAAAGTTTGGACCCTTGGGTGCCTTCCGTAAAGACTAGGCTAATGCCGACGCCTGGTTTCTCTCCATAACTCCTAATATTGCTTAAAAATCTTGACTTTACGTAACTTCCCACTTACCGTTAATGGCGCATATAACTTCGCATATCGATCTCCTTCTCACATGTTACAACTATTTATTTCCAAGAGAGGAAAATTTCAAATAAGTGATAAATGAAATATGACGACTAAAATACCGTCGTCAACGAACCTATCTCTCATAAAAAAATGGAACATAGTAATTCCAACTGTGAAAGTTCCACAAAACTCTTTAAATTTATGGGTAATTAGCTAAATTTGATTAATAGCGCAGAAGCTTCTATGCACGAGTCCAATTACGATTATAGCCCAACGCAAGACTTTCAGTCAAGATGAGTGAGGGGAGAAACATGAGGTAAGGACAGCATCTACGAATTAATACTGGATGCAGATGAAGACATGCCGGAATGAAATGCCAACGAAAGTATATTAGGGAGAGGAGAAGGCTTTCAAAAATAATTATAAAAATATGGGATTAGGAAATATAACCATCAGCTGAATTCACAAGATTGAATAAAATTATTTGGAAGAAAAATGGGAGAAAAGGCTTATTCTTAGGGCACAGTAAATCTTAATATATAAATATGATGCCAAGGCTAAACTGCGACAAAAATGGAACATAGCGGATGTGAAACAGTTGAAAATACATTGGAGAACATCCTCCCGATTCCTTGTGGTTATGGACAAAAATTTATGACAGCGGCTAACATCATTAGGAGGTTCATTGAACACACAAACAGAAGAAAACTCGTGTTTCCTACCTCGTGGATGAGGAGTGAGAAAAAAAATAAGGGGCAGTTTATAGATAGAGCGAGCTATTCTAGGTTTAACCCGATCGGGGCAAAGATTTACGATTCCCAGACTAAGAAGCGAGTGAGTCCATACAACTACCCAGGTCATCGAGAGTTTTTCCACGCCCGTATTAAGGGGACAAAACGTCCCAAATACCGTTCGAATGAGAGAAAAACGAAGAAAGTCATTCATCATTCTGAGAGAGAGAACGCAAAGGTGAAACAACGAACGTGACATTTTTAATCGCCATTCGACAACAGGAGCATGGAACTCGTCGAAATAAAAATTTGTCAAGGCAGTGTCGTCGCTGTTACACCCAAGTTACATCCACCTAACCCTTGTCCGGTCGCAACAGCAATATGACGGGAGAAAACGAAAAGATTTTGGTCATACATACGCACCTGCATGTTGGCCTGCAAGTCTCATGGGTGTGGGGCAGAGAGTGAATTTTGGCACAAAAAATGTGTTACGATGTAGTAGTCCACATTTTTTAAGGAATTACAATTGCTAATGGATTAAAAGCTTACCCATATATACATGGTGATATAAGTGTTTCGAAGGTACTTTGATTTAAGTAAGGCTAGAAAAGCAGGCGAAAAGTGGTATAACTGGTGAGCTTTACTATTTTTAATACTTCAAAAATAAAAAAGGCTTTATGCAGCACATCAACTAACTAGGTAGCCTATCGAAAAAACTATTTATTGTGTCTTATTACAAGCAACTATTGGCCTTTAAGCGTTCACAGATATACCTATATTTATGACCTGTCCGCGGATGGACGAATGCCCGCATTTAATTACACTTCTACGGAAAAGAATAAAATGGACGTAAAACTCCAAGATATTAAAAATCAACCCCACGTCGTTCTCGCAAAGCTATAGATACAGAAAATTGCTCCCCCTACATCAAAGTTAACTACCATTTTGAATACTTAGCCCGTCCCGAGCCCGTTCTCCAAACTATAGTCACTACAATTACATCATAATTAAACCAATTCACACTCGTCTGCATGTTTCCATAGGGATGAAGGAAGAAAATAAGCATTTACAGCCGGAAATTCGACGGACAATGCCATGGGCATAGACTCATAGTATTTCCTTACATCTCAAACTGGATGGAAGAGCCGTTGTTATAAATTTTGTTATAACTTCCAAAAGCCTTGATAAGGCGGAATTATACTGCAGGCAAAGATTTTATATGATACGTATTGAATAAGATATACTTTTTCCTTCAGGGATTCCCCGAGTCTGGATTTTAAAACACACCAACGTTTCTTCTCCTTTGCTACGAGAACTCCTTAGGCTCAATTAATGTTGTCTTGTGCGAATTTGTCCTTATACACTCAATTAGGTGAAAGAAGAGGGGGTGAGAGGGGGTGTAGAACGCTCTGGATTTTGTAAATCCTTCTCGAAAGTACTGGCAACCACGAGTCAAAACTTCTCCCTGAATACTTTGAAAATATTCATTGAATTGTAGAAACTATCTACGATAACTTATGCCAATTACATGACGCATAGTTGAGATCCTCAGGTATATTCTTCTAAATATTTTCGCCCTTAAAGCTTACTTCGCAATAAGCCCGTATATGACATGATGATCTTGAACAGGAGTTTTCTCACTAGAGCTCTTCCCACAGCGGACTGACTGAGGAGCTCAAACCACGGACTACGCGATCCACACAGGAAAACGCCACCTGGCATGCTAACTTGAGAAAAGAGTATTGCCGGCTCCGAGCACTCTATTCCCCAATAATCCTCATCCCACTTGAAAAATAATCCAATCCCACTTTATTTTAATATGCCCAATGTAAAAAGGCTAGTGGCCGTTTTTGTGGTGAACTTAAATAAATAAATTAATAAATGCTCCGCATGGTTTATTTGTTAACATGATGTATCTCGTAATATCCATGCATTAAGAGTATTAGTAATACCAATTATCAGTAGCATCTTAACTCGTGTACTGCATGTTATCATGTGTATTAACGTAACACTCCTAGTTTCTGGTCTTGCCTTGTATTGTTCTCCTGACTGCTTTTTGGTCCGCGCCTAGTAGCTTGGTGAGCGTGCTCTGTTCGACCTAGAACTGGGACCAGTTGCATGCCTTGTGTAGAATCACCCCGTGCCACACACCCAGGAGATGGTTTGCTTGGTATTTAGTAGAAGTACATTGGTAGCACATCTGCAGTGTAGTGCATGCTAGTGAGGCTTCGCCTCGTGACAAGCATTAGTGATTTATGCTAATGCATAATTAGTCGTGATTACACTAACTTTAGGTTATAGAGTAATGCATGTTGTTGACTATTTACCCCGTCACACACCCTTGAGGTGACTTGTAGGGTATTTTCTAGATGAATACGTAGATACATATGTTCGCTTACCTCAGAGGCAGAGGCTCGTAGGGGCGCCGGCCTATTCTACCCCTCTCCTCCTTTTAATTTTCCCCCGTCCCAAAGGAAAGAGGCGACTAAAATTCTGAAGCGCAGAAACGAGGGAGCGATGTTGGGCCCGGAGGCAGTGCGTAAAATGAGAGGAGAAGAGATAGGCGGAGAAAACAAAACGCGCCGAGGAAATTACGGTGTTTTCCTTCCCCCGATCACGGGAGCGTGCTAATCGGAAAGCACGGAAATGTGAGGTTTGAATGAATGGGAAGATGGCAGGAGGGTCCCCTTCTATTATGCCCTTCCCCATCACTAAGGGAGGAACGGGGAGGGGGCGTGTTTTGAGGGTGGTGGGAGGAAGGCTGGAGAGATGTTCTCCGGCCGATAATCGACATCTGCTCCCATCTGAGGAGGTATTATGATGCGATAATGTTATGACTTCATCGCGCCCCCTCTGAGAGATGGAACGACCGCTTTTTTTTAACCTTCCTTCACTATTCTGTCAAAAGGATAGGATTCCAAGAGCTTATCTTCCACAAAGGAGAACACAGAATACCTTGGGCCACTGATTATCTCCTTCATCACCTCCGATTTATTTTTCTTAGTTTTTTTGCTCTTGAAAATGAGGAAAATTTGAGGAAGGCGTCGATTTAATGACGCAATCAGTAGTTTATAATGATGCTCGCGCCAACAGCTAATGAGCGAGAATTGACCATAGGGAGCAAGGGATAAAAGTAGGAGGGGTGTCCTTTTCGTAATGCTTAGTCGGAATTAGGACAAAAATACGCACACAACGCCGGCCAAACAAACCAATTGATTCCGACTCTTTGTCCGTGTCCGTCAAAGCTACCTCAGTGACTACTATTTCACGAGTTTTTTCTTCGGCCGTACATGAAAAAAATAACTTCACTGAGTTTTTAGTTGTAGGTATATTGACGGATACCCAATTCCAATGAAGAGAAACACGGGGTTAATCGCATTCTCTTCAGTAATTGAGGGTAATTCACACCCCATTAAAACCTTAGAGGATAGCCTTTTCGCAAAATCAAGGTAAAAATAGCTGAGCACAGAAAGGTAACATTATATACATGGGAATCGGCTAAAGGCAATTGAGATTATAATGTTGTTTAGTCGGATTGGTCAGAGATTAAAACTCGTCATTGAAGACCCCTTCCACACACGGGAACCAGTTCAGGAATAAAAGATGGACAGTAATGAGGCCTTGATCTATTAGCACGTACTAAGTAATTTATTAAGTACACACGTTTGTTAAAAAATATGTTGATATTAGCCTCTACTGATAGTGCATAATTATTACTACTTTATAAATAATGCACCCATAGCAAATATAAAATAATAGGCGATAGAAAAGTAAACGTATCTCCTGAAGTCTATATTTATGCTATAGACCATGCATTTCATGCATAAAAAATGTATTTCGAGTTTATATTTAGTAGACGACGGTATAAACAGTATTTTTATCGAAAGATGTCATGGTCAGGAGATCGTTAATAGCAGGGCAGAGTTGTCTAAGACAGAGATATACTCACAAATTACAGGCAGATCATTTTGAAGCAATTTTATGTTACCTAAAGCGTATGTATACACTGAGAGATTTCAGTAATGAGATGGAAATGCTTATCAGAATTTATATATATGAGCGAATATATCTGGACAAGAATGGAGTTGAAACATGCTGTAACTACAGGTTTCTCGCTTTACCGGTAACCTCATGAAATACCGCAAACAACACCTGCAACGTGATTTAGAATCGATACATACAAAAGGTGAAGACTCGCTCATTTAACGATAGAGATATATCTTAAACCACAGTAAATGCAACACAATTTGCTACGCAGCTCAGACTAAGGCCCTATAGTATTTTGGGTATTACTCACGGGCGGACTAATAGCTCAAATGTTTAAAATTTGAATATTCCTTACAGAAATGTTAAGAGTGTGATTACATTTCAAATATCTTTTACCAGAGGAAAAAGCGCTGTAAAAATTTAATTCGCAAAAAACAACAATTAACCCAGCTCTGAAGTAATCTAATCTCCTCAGTTGATTGTATTGTTTTCTACTGGTCATATGCTTGGCTGGTATTTTAAGGCGTGATAAGTTGTATAAACAAAAGAATACACAACAATTTACCCAACGAGTGAAAATATGGCCACGAAAAAAATTGAAATGACTATAGGGATATTATAGGGAGTTCAAGTTACAGGGGGTAACACCTTCAACTCTCCAAACACTTCAGTGAATAATAGCTGCAATGTGAATCAGAATACTCTATGCAGAAACTAGACACGAGACTTAGCTATGAGGTTCAGACTCCTCTAAATACAATTCAGGGAATAGACTCAAGATTTAGCCATTTGAGTATTTACAACTGAGGAAAAAGACACAAGAAGATCGCGGCGAAAAGCTATACAGTTGTGCGTGTCTGCTTAGGGAAGTTGAAAATCCCAGAGAAATCGAGCTCATCCTTCCCCGAAAGAGCTCCACTCGACGTAATGGCGGCTGGGGAAGGAGAAACGATAATGGAATGGGAAGTAGATGGGGTTGAAGCAGGGGGTAGGTAACAGCTAGTTGGGATGGGGATAATAATTTGAGCGGAGAGGCGCACAAGAGGCGGAGTCAGTTCGGTTCGCGGGGGGTGTGCAACAACAACGGTGTGACTGACAGCCGCCCGTTTTCCATTCTAGTCGACCTGCCGCGCCACCGCCGTGTGCAATACCTATCGGAAGCGCGAGGGGGGGCGAGCGCGAAGCCCTAAACCCTTCCTCCCCTCCCACCCCCACAAGATATCGTTTTTTTATATTTCCCCGCTGCGCGAAATTCCCTCGCGTGACAGGAAAGGCGGATGAGGAAAGGGCGGGGTGTGGGGGGGATCCGCGAAGAGATTAGAAAGGGGTTTGGTAAGGGCGGTGGGTGGGCAGACTGAGATCAAAGGAGGGGATCAGGCCCTCCCTACCCGCCACACCCCTCCTTCCTAAACCCCCCCACCCTTCAACGGACCCGGGGGGAGGGGTGGAGTCACCCCATATCGGTTTGAGAGTTAAGTTCGAGGATCCGATAGACATTCTTTGCGTCTGAGGCATCCAATATTGCGTCGCGATGTTAAGACGACAAAATTGTGTACTTCCCATTTTTTATTTTGTTAAACAATGTCATCATCAGGTTATTGTCAAGCTGAAATACCAACCCTTTTCGGTAAGTGAGCCAGACAGGGTAATCCGTTTTCTCTAGCGGGGTAGTTTGTGTGGTAACGTACATGATCATCGTAATGCATACGACAACTTATAAATAGACTCGCGGGCCACTTTAAGATATCAATCGGGGCAGATAAGGCCCGTGGGCTGACGGATGCCAATTACTATCTTAAAGGGTATCTACCGCTGGAGAAGGTACTCCGAGCATTTCCAATATTTTCATTGTTTCGCATCCTTTACCATTGTTTTCTTTCTATCGATTTCGATCAGGATGTCATCTGAATACTTTTTCTCTGTCTTCCTTTCAATTTCCGCCCCAGATGCACAGAACTTTATCCTTCATTATATTTTATAAAAATTCATAGTTACTCACTCGCTGCCCCAGAAAATGTTGCTTTCCCTAGCATCACTATTATTATCTTCTTGCCTATAGAGTATCAGAGGGTAAGACGAGATTAAGAGAGACTTAATGAACGACTAATAGATAGGCTTGTTCAATAGTTGAAATATTACCCAGAAATGGGAAAGTTACATTCTGGACCTGCCAAAAACCTACCAATGAAGTAGAATACATAGGATGATATATCTAGGTAATGAGGCTTTTTAAACCCGCCAAGTACTAATACTTCCTGCAATGTAAAATGAATAATCATGACAATTATTTACAATTTTAAAGAAACCAGAGTAGACTGCAGAAAACATATTTTCCGTCTTAAAAAAATGCATGCATAATATAAGTATTTAAGAACAAGAAAATGGTAGAATAGTGCACGGTATCGCAGTAGGAAGGAAAGGGGGTAGGAAAGAAAGTTTCAAATAGGAGTTTGAAAGAGCTGTAGGAGGAGCAGAGATAGAGAATAGAAGGGAGATGTGGAAGGAAACGGCGATGCCAGGGAGGGAGTAAGGGCTCACGTGAAACGGCTTCTCACGTAGTCTGCGGAAGAGGAGAAAATCCAGCGCGCGCCCTGAATGCCGGGGGAAAGGAACGGAAAACCTAATATAAAAAGCTCCGCGTCGCGCGGTCGGGATTTATTTCCTAGGCGTGCGGACAGATTCGATAATCGGGATAACTCCGCAAGAGGTCGGCGGCCGTTGGGAGGGGATTAGGATGCAAAGGGGAGGTACATGCATCTACATCCACGCGGTACCCTGAAAGCCACCTCAAGGGTGTGTGGAAGGGGGTGATTCCACACCAGGCTTTCACCAAATCCAGTGTCACACGATACTTGATCTAGCGCAAGTCCGAGAATACTCTCTAGAATGATAGCTTTCAAGTATCGTGGGATACATAAGCAGCATGCAGTCTAACAAGCATAATCGCTATCATACTCGCAGAGGCATTTGATTCCATAATTGATGGGGTACTATATTGCTACAATAGAGCGTTCCACATTTAGTTGACAGTATGGACTATGATAGCGATTCGTTTCCTGTGCAAAATCGCCGTAAGACCGGAGGTGCGAGTTTGCCAATAGCAGCATAAAAATTAACTCAGTGCTATGCAGTATACTAAAATCACATCTATGAGTCTTCAAATTGCAAATAGTATTCCCTTATGTAACTTAGTTTAATTTAGCGCACTATTGGAGATGGTTGCCTACGTGGCCCAGAGGCAAGCACACGAAGTGTAACTTTGGCAACAGCGTTCTCCATAAGGCCCAAACTGTCAACTAAATGTGGAACACACCATATCAACTAGACCCAGTAGCCGTTGACCAATCACGTTAGCTTTCAAAGTAGCTCTGCGATCCTCACTTTCTGAAATCATCGCCATCTGTACATCCTGTGGCAATTAGTAATCACCCGGCCGTGAAATCAACAACAAATGAAACTTCCCGGTAGTTGTTTTGGTCACCTGCCGCAATACGTTAATAAATTAGAAATTACAGTACCTAAACCTGCTCAAATATATGAATGAAAATACCAATTTCTCGCCACTATAAGTTAAATAATCGTGTGAGACATTCTAGGACGGCTCTTATCATACTGGATTTCTTCCCCAGTATCAAGTACCGGGTAGAATACTAGGTCTTGTGCTGGACCATGCATCGGGTGAAATGGGATTAACCGTCGAACACACTCTCGGTTATTAGCTATGTTACTAAAGATACTCAAATGTAAAATTATGTAACGTACATAGAAGGGACATTACATGCAATACAGCTCCTGGCCATTATTCTAGTAGGGCCATTGGGGCTAAGCGATATTCGAATTTTATGATTGAATATCGACATCAATGTTGCATCGCCCGAGACGCGGTATATACTGGAAATGAGATTAAATCAGAGGATGCGATGACACTCATCACAGTTGAAATAAAGGAAAATCTCGAATTTACACGGCTTATTTATCGCATTTGTACAGCTTAAAAAAATTGGAGACGCAATATCGCATGGATACATCGGGACGGAAGACTGCCGCAGGTCTGGAAGTTATGGTGAGAATAGAACGCCCAAATGCGCAAGCTATCTCGCGCGAACGTTGGGAATATCGGCCGTGTCCCTTATTTCCGTCACGTTCGATTGCGACATGTTCTCGTCATTCGCAACTAAAAGCGGAGCTCCACTTGGCCGAAATTCGTTTCCTACAATGATTCTTACAGGTCGAAAATTCATAGAACGCACGGTTGAAGTGGCAACTCAGCTGCACTTCAAAAAAGAAGACAGTGACCCGCGCTTGCTGAGCGCGTATTCGCTTCCCAGAGCGACGGGAAAGAGAGACGACACCTTCGGAAGAGATCAGGGATTTTATTCAGGATAGAATCGGTTTTTAAGAGCATAAAAAAAACGAAACTTGAAGATTTGATTGAAGACATTCTGAGACTTAAGGTGATTCAACCCTCAAGTCAAGCTATTTAGGGCATTCTGAAAATTGTTACATAGCATCTTTAATGTGCGTGCGCGCTACAATCAGAAGTACCTCTTCCCATGCTATTTTTGTCATAATTCATCGTTGAAATTGGAGAGTTTAACATTGACTCTTATGGAGATTGCTCAGATTACAGAAGTAAAACGCCAATTTGAACGAGAAAGCTTTTAATTAAAACAATTTTCATGAAGGGAAAATCTCGAGAAATTGAATAAAAATAAAATATTGGAATCTTATCATATTTTTTTTTAATATTAGCGAAATTACTGCCGTAGTTGAAGTCAAAATGCGGTGAATCCATGCAAATGGCGCTCCAGTCGGCTACAATGTCAGGAAAAATGTGTTCGTTAAAAATATATTCGTGGGATAATCTGCATATTTGGTGCCTTAATTTAGTTTTCTATAGATAACGCAAGTCCTAAGCAAAAGCAGGATTTTTTAAACAAAATAAACAAAAATTAGGAATTTAGTATTTGTTTTGACTCACACAGTCGCGGTGGAACCGTCTTAACGGCTTCTGAAAACTAAGATAATCGGAGCAACCAATGAGAAGAGTATCTAATTGGTTGGTTTTTAAGTATAATTGTTGTTGGACAGTTCGCCAGCACGTACTCTATGCCACTTACAGACAGGGAAAAAAGCACTCGAATTTGAGCAGAGCATAACGATGCTCAAGGCAGTCTGAGCGAGATATCATTTCACATTACATTCAATGAATTTGACCTCATTTAAAAAAAGATTCATCTTACTAATAGTACATAAATATCAGCTACTCACCATTACATTTCGAGATATTTGCCAAAATTTCGAGATAATCTTCGACAAAATTTCAGTTGGAAGTTCCGGAGAGATATTATTGAATGAATGTGAACGTTTTGAAGCACAGATCGCGTCAGAACATTTAACGGTGGGTAATTCGAATGTTTTCTCAATTGTTTTCAATAATAAATTCCTTGGTAATTACATTAATTTTTTCTGAAATAGCCAGAAAATATTCGGTTGCAAAGGCATTATCAGCGTGAGGCTTGAAAAACTGCTTTTTGTATATTTCGCTAATTAATGAACAATTCGGTCAAATAAAACAAAGTTTTTGCATCATTAATATTACCATATTTACTACAAGTTTATTACTACATCCTAAATTTAAAAATAAAATTCGAATGTAGTCTCTATTTCGACAAGGGAAAAATCTCGCTCAGACTACTTGAACTTCAATGACAGCAAAACCAGCGTATCGACCGTGGGAGCAAATTTTCCACGAATGGGAAGAATTACCGAGAAAGATCAAGGATGGAATACGAGAAGCTACTTATCAAGGATATCCAAATGAGGACTTAAGAATGAATTGAGTTATTAGTTGAATATAAAATGGAGTGGAGAGGGGCAGTAAACAAATTTCTCGATAAATGACTACTGGTGATTAGGGAAGATATGTATAAAAGGAAAATGCTTTCTGAATAGATATTTTTTTAATGCATAAAAGGAAAATGCTTTTTGCATTGGTATTTTTTTAGTCTGTGACATCAAAACCTCAAGGTTTAACAATCAGGGCGAACAAAATACTACGCAGAATATCTACGGATAGTCAAAACAATGACTTCGGTAACCGTATCGATAATTCCTAAATAACACAGAAGAATGGACCAGCAAATAACTGAAAAAAAAAGGAAATTTGAGAAACTTCTGCCGCACCCACAGCATGGGAAAACACTCTATTAGCCACCGACACGATTTCTTCGTTTAAACACACGCCACTACCACCCCCATTCGTCCCGACAGCCTCCACTCTAGCATTTTTTGCTGCTAAGAGGAAGCAGGAAAAATATAGGTAGCGGAGAAAGAGAGTGGCCCCACTTAATCAAAACGGATGAACCTAAAGCTCACTTTGCATGCACCCGAGGCAATCAAGCCACTTCGTGAACGGGCAAACAGTAAAAGAAGAATAAAGTGAAGCAGAGCAGTAAGAAAACGTTTCCCGAAACGGCACGACTGCACCAAATTCACCCAGGTTGAACCAGTTGGAAGACATAAATATGTTTTAGGGTTAGGGAAAGAAAATGGCGAGGTCACGCCCGCTACATATCCAATCCATTCCACTTCCGACAGCAATACATTCTGGGTGATAGAGCTAATTTAATGCCTACGCAACCACTTATTACTGCTCCCGACGAGAAGAAATTCGTAAGGGTTTTAGAGAGATATTTTTTTGTTTTTTTGTGTCTTTTTTACTGTTGAATATTTCATTACACTTTGACATAGTATTAATTTAGTCCGCAAAGTAAGATAAAAACATCGGTAGGGAACTTCAACTGAATAAAAGAGATTTTTACGGAACCAACCTTGAAGTGATTCTCCCTTAAAAGATGTATAACAGCTGATTAAGTAAAATGAAAATGTAAGGAATTCTTAACAACGGTGACTAAAATGGTGAAATGAAGATAGTAGTAGTTCTGGGTCATATTAAGAGGAAGTCCATCGCTATTCCTGTCCACGTGGAGAATGTGAGATCGCGAAGCAAGATTTTGCATTTGAAGAGGGCATGTCGTGATATTATGTTCGTGAGATTTCGTGACTTCGTGATTTTCTGCACAGTAGTCGGCTTCCAGGTACTTAAACTTGGTCATTAACTTAAAATATGATTGCTATTTGAAGATTATGCGGCAATTAAAATGATGACAAATTAAGTTTAGTGATAATAACTTAGAAATTTTGCCATCGGATGTTCTAAGGCACGCGAGGAATCCCAGGATTTTCCGAAAAACAATTCAAGAGTATAACCAAGGTTAACAGCACAGGGCAAACAAGGATTTCCCACGACACCAAAATCAGGTGACAAACTTACTTCCGTTTAAGTGTGATAAGAAATCAGCGTTTTAAAAGGAACCTTAGTTGCTATATTTTGCTGGATTTCTTCTCTTAATATATTTAATATGAATATTGGTAAGCTCTTACTGTAAATTAAAGCCAAAAATAACAGCCCATTTTCAAGTATCGATCGAACTTTAAAATCTTTATACTAAAATACATCAGTTATGAGAAAACTTTCACCGTTTGAAGCGACAAAATTAAAAACGTCTAGCTCCCCACATTTTTTAAGAATAAAACGCTTCCAGTGCATACCTGATATGGATTCAAAACCTTCCACATACAGCTGCGGAGGCTGAGAAAGGTAGTTAGCACTACGCATATTGAAACCGAATATTCAGATCAATCTGTTAATCTGTATTCGTGTTTTCAAATGAACTCTCGGCCTATTTTATTTGTAATCATTAGGAATGTCCATTAGGCTATAGGATATTCTGAGAAATTTAACAAACCTCTTCATTTCAGTTTACGATCTATCCCAGATATTCATAGCTCTAAGAATGGCCAAATTATCGACACTAGTAATTGAATTTAAATTAAAAATTCATCTATAGGCACTTTCAATTCTTAATAGCCATATTCAGCAATTCAATGAAGTTCCGTACAAAAGTAAATATGTATAATGCAATGCATTATACCACCCGGAGGCTTGAGGGTTACGACCCTGCCTACGGCATAGATGTTGTTTTAGAATTTACGTGATTGAGTTAGACGATGCGATATAACTCATTGCAGCGATAACACCTAAATATCCAAATCTACCTCTGTTGCAAATTTAAAAAAATTAAGCCCCACTTCAATCTGATTAAAGAATAGGTTCCCCTTTGATCACGAAAATATTTTCTCTATAGCCAAGCGGCCTTCAAGGAAAGCGAATTAATTAAATACGTTCTGAGTTTAAAAAAGTCATATTCTATCAGCTTATTGGCGCATTGATTTAATTTCCTTAGTTGTAGATAGTTGAGGCTTTGAAATTATATACTTTAGTCATTTCAGTAATTTATACAGTTGTCTGTGATTGTAGGAAGCATTTGTGAAATTCCAACAGCTCATTGAAAACATTAGAAAATTTAAAAAACGAAAATGTTGGATCAAATATAATTTTACTGCAATAAAAGATGCCAGAGGTATGTTACATGGTAGCATATTTCATATATTTACAATCTTAAATAATATCCTGACTGTTCAAACGTTCCGTACTGTTATTTCAGTCTTCGTCTTTATTTATGACGACTAATTGATTGCATACATGGAATTACTGATGGAAAGAACCCAATGGAAGATCGAATGAAAAAGCTTTGTAAAAAAATCGAAGCTTATGGGCCAATATAATCGTCCAGAAAAAAAGATATACTGATTGTTCAAACGTTCAATTCTCCGATATTTTCAGAACTGAAGAAGATTAAAAAATAAATCGAAAGGCTGACTGGCATATAAAGTGCATTCGAAAAATTTGATCATACCCTCAATGATACACAACTAAGAACATTTCTCGAGTCTGTCTTGCAAATTATATTGATGCTCGAATAAAGAACTCCATAAATTGACGACTGAAACTGCAAATCTTATCCATCGGAGACGATTTCGTCAAGGAAGCACACGACCTTCAGCCATGAAGAATGAGTTTGGGAGTCACAGGAGAACGGCAGCGAAATTCGCGCGCAAATCATTTTCCGCATGGGACCGAGGAGTGAGTCGTAAGAGTTCAAATCGCCGTAACAAAGCCCGTCCCGGGAAACTCGGATCCGCGTATTAAAGAGCGGAGTCGCGCAAGTGCCTTAGGGGGGTAGGATAGAGGGGGGGGGAGGCGTCGTTAAATTCTAGTAGTGGCGGCATTAAGCACGGTTGCCATAAACGACTTACACTTCATATCCACCCAATTAATCTCCAACAAACTGAGCACTTTAGATCCTTCTCCCTCGGCCCTAACAAAATAATGTTTATATACGTCTGCGGGAGAGAAGCGTTGACTTACTTCCACCAAGGAGCGACGTGGCTGCACCCCCCCCTTCCCCCTCTATTCCCAAAGATTACGAGCGATTAACGTTCGCCAAGCCTGACGCCAGTGTACACATTGCGACGCCAGGATTGAATGCCTGCGACGGCATGCAAAGCACCCATTACTTTCTCACAGGAAACAGAAAATAATAATAATAAAAAAGACACTCCGATTGAGGGATGAACACAATGGAGGATCTAATGCAGTAAGATATTTAAAAAAAATAATTCGAGCTTTACCAATGTGGCACTTACAGTCAGTTAACGATTCCCTCACTCAATGACTCCAGGATGAGCTTATATTTATTGTATCAATTTCAATTTAAAAAAAATATATGTATATAGATATGTATGTGCTGTGCTGTACGTAACCCTATTTAATTTGTTTATGTATGTTTCTAAAATGCATAATTATAACTATATGTTGTTTAATCGTTTTGTGTGTTTAGGATTTAATGCGGTAAGAAAATTTTAAAAAATTAACCATTGAGGAATGTAGCACATTCAGTTAGCTAATGATTATTCACCACACTAATTGACTCTTGGATAAGTATATGAAAACTTAGCCTTAATTTATTTTATCAATTTCGATTTTAAAAGATATACTTACGTATTCGACTGCATATAACCACATTTAATGTATTTATGTTTTTTTGTATCTTGCATGTGTATTTTTACGAGGTCTTTTACGGTTTCCGTATGCTTGATGGTTCAATTTTGACAACTTCCACGTTTTGTGTTATAAACCTCGACTATTAAAGATTATTTTTTAACGTTAACGAGCATGGCTTATCCATGAACCTAAAGTAATAATTTAAACCATTCGCATTTTGTCCGTCAGTTCGATATCAAACACCACCCGAAAATGACATGCAAAAATAACCAGCGGAAAGCATAAACAGGCACATCAATTTCCTTTCTAAATATCGCAAGTCACGCTTGGGTTGATGAAAAAATTATCAAATTATGGCCGGCAAAAGCTTTTCGTCGATATAATCAACTCATTTATTCGCCTGGTTAATAATAAAACAGTCCGAAAAACGCTTCCATTTCGTGGGTCACCCATTATGACAAAAAAAATCGAGGCATGAATTGACACACCATTTCCTCGATACGATCTGCCAGTTTTTTTTTTAATATCCAAATGCAATTTCCCAGAAGCGCTCCAGAGGGTTAACTTTCAAAGTATTCACAATCTCATGGCAAAAGTAGAACGGCAATAATGTTTAATTGTTCACGCGTCATTATTCAACACTTTCTATCACCATTCATTTTGAACCCACTAAAACATGAGGGTGTTTTCCAGATATGTACACTAAACAGCAAGAATAAGAATTTATAGTACCAATAGACAACTTACTATACGGGCAAGAGTCACAATTTACAAATGTGATTTATTTTATTTTTTATTTCTTTCTAATTTCTGTAGTAGTCTGCATTTGTGTTGTTACATTCGCAAAGGATAACAAGATGAAATATCCAGATTGTGAAACTCAAATGAGGAAAAATAAACTCCATTATTATGGATTTAAATTAACATTTTTTCATCCTTTGACTCATTTGTACAACTCTACGTGTTATTAGGAGCTAAAATGGAAATGATAATGAATGAGTATAGTACAATAGACAGGTGTATTTTCTTCCTAAGACGTTCTATGGAGGAAAGCCCTAAACGGATTGTAACAAAATATGAACTATGCAAAACCGGAAAACGACAAGTAAAAATTGATGAAAAAAGAAAAAAAAACACACTCTCACTCTGAAATTATGGAAGTACCAAATATTATTATTAGCAAACTAAGTATTTAAATAATTGTTTAAAAATAACGGTTTATCACGAAACACGAGTCGAAATAGAAGTGTTAATAGAGAAGACAACCCACAATTGAGGTAATTAGCGCCATAAAGGATCGGTGTGAGACTAGGATTATTTGGAGAAAGGTTGGAAAAAATACGGCGTCAGCAAGAAGCTAGAGATGCTACTTTACTAGGCCAAATCCTGCAGACGTCGCGAGCATTTGGGACCTAGCACAGAAAGATTTACTTCGCGAAGTAAAAAAAATACAGTGGCAAGCCGCACGTTTCATTAAAAACTGCTACGACCTACGAGTGACCAGAGAGTGTCACACAACTGATGGAAGGACTAGTTTGGGAGCCATTAGAATCAGAGGCAACTCCTTAGGCTTAGATTACTAGAAAAATTTAGATTAGGGGAATTTCAGTACGACACAAAGGATATTATTCCGACCCCGCGATATATCTCTAGAACTGATACACAGTAAAAAGTCGATCTGATTTTAAGACAGAAAAGAGGACTGATTTTCAGAGGCAACATTTTTAAGGCAGTGTCAGTTGATTTTCACCGCTATTTCCTAGTCTAAGAATAATGTAGCTGCAAAGCTGAATGTCAAACCAAGTGGTACTGGTTGTAAGGTAGACCTTTGTTGAATTTAAGACAGATCTGATAGTAATGTGGCTTGCTTCTGGAATACAAAAAATGCTGAGTAGTTTGAAATTCAAGCCTACATTGAGGTAGCAGGGGTAGGGGGAAGCCAAATTTTACATTCATCTACACAATACCCTGCAAGCAACCTCAAGGGTGTGTTGCAGGGGGTGAGTTTTCCCCGCACGCACTAAATTATATTCCACTAAAGTTAATGAAACGACAAAGTAAATAAAATGAGTTTTGTATCAGCATAAACCTGAAAATACCTGTGATGATGTGATATTTCATCAACATTCACTACCTATGGATATGCTACCAACCTTCAACAAGCCCGCACTTTAAACCCTCCGATATCGTCAGCAGATGCACCGTAACGTAAACTTGAACTTACCAGCCACATTTAATGACAAACTTTAATATAACCAGCACTTTTAATAAAAATATAGAAGCGACTAGATAAAAAGAGATACCCTGCCGAACTGACAGGTACAAATATTCCTTCTTTCAACTGACCATTAGTGATATGACAAAAACGTCATGACATTAACTAAAGACACGTTATTAAGATACAATTCAACCCAATCCTCTCCTCCCTCCTTTTCCCTTTCCTCCCATGGCTGGTATCCTAACACCCCCTGCAGCGGCTCGCAAGGTAGTATGTAGATGTAGGCCACTGATAAGCAAAGGGTACCACGGGTCCACAGTCAAAAATCCCATCCGACGCGTTGGAAGTAGTGCTACAAGTGAAGTGCTCTTCACATGGCGCCCACATTGGAATTAGGATGTGATGCTAGTTTCCATAGCCACCATATCAACCCGATCAACACTAGTTGACGAACTAACACTTTGAAATTAAAGCAGAACCAATCTGCTAATTTCAATTAGCGTGGGAGAAATGAAAGAGAGGCAGAAAGACAAGAAAGCTAAGGTGGATCCACCGTAAAATAACCTTAATTTCATTTAATTCATATGGAATATTGGAATATTATTGGCTAACTATGGAAAAACGTGACCTATGTTTGATAAAAACCACACAATCCTAATCTTTCCACACTATTATTTTCGGAAATCGAACTAGTAATTATAAGGTGTCAAGCAAGAGAGTGGGTGAAACCTGCGAAGGGACAATATTTAGCAAACTTATATGCATGACATTCCAAAATAAACTCCATACGAAGCAAATTCTCCCAAGGAACTGAGTAAAAACAACATTTAGGCACCATACCATCTTATTTTTTTAGTTATCAGAAAACTACTGCAATAATTAAAGTCAAAATGCGTTAATTCAATAGGAATGGCACTGCAGTCGGCTCTTATGGCTGGAAAAGAGTTCAATAATAATATATTCGTGGAGTAGTCTGCAGAGTTCATACCTAAATTTCATTTTCTAAGAGCTAAGGCTAGTATCAAATGAAAGACAAAGCATACGATAAGGCGGGATTCAGTATTTCTTTCGACTAATGCATTCGCGGTGGAATCTCGCAAAGGTATTTTGAGTGAAATGTCACTTCGCCTAGAATTAGACGAATTTCACTTCATTTTAAAGATAAAACTCTCATCTTTCCAATGATATCAAAATATAAACCCCTTTCCGAACTACTTTTCGAGCAATTTGCCTAAACATTTAAGCTGCTTTACACGAGATAGATTACGGCTGTGCGCTCCAGAGGGAGAATATTGAAAAAATTAGGAATTTCTAACAGTTGGATTTCGTCAAAAAACTGTAGATTGTATGTTTTCTCTACTGTTTATAAAAATAAATCTATTACTCACCGCAGTAAATGCCACATAATCGCAAAAAAACCTGCTGTGAGTACGTTTTCGCCGTACGGCATGAAAACATGAGCAAATTTAGAGATTTATGTAGTTATATTTATTTAATTGCTGAGGATTTTTGCAATAATAACTATATTTTTGCGCCATTAATATTACAATATTTACTTAATACTTCTCACAGACGCTGAAATAAAAAAATAAAATTAGACTATGGTGACAGAATACAAAATTTGTAACTTTCACAATTAATTTTATTTTAATACTACTTAATAGTATTAAATATAATTAATTGTAAAAGTTATAAAGTTTGTATCGATTCTGTCAATATGGATTTTCACAAAGTAACGCCTGAGAATACCGAGTTCTTCGAATATGGTCTCCATTATGACTAGGGGACTATCTCGCTCAAAATACCTTTAGATTGGTAATGCTGGTGGGGTGGGGGTGTGGAGTAGAGTGAATTAGGTGAAGAGAGGGAGGAGGAATAAGAACGAGGAGTAGGTAAAGAAGGTCCGCTGGCCAATGATTAACTTCCACTGTCGATTCCCACACGGGAGGGGACGCCAAACACACACTTCTCCTGGAGGAGCTGTAAATCAGGGAGAACGTGAGAGAGAATAAGAAAGGGATTCGCCGGAGGTGGAGGCAGGAAGGTGTAGGGGAAGAAGTTGGACGCATTCAAGAACGTACAGAAGAGGATATTCCCAACAGATAGGAAAGAAACAGAGGATGTAGGAGAACCCTTGGGAGATGAAAGAGAAAATGAACTGAAAAAGAAGGGATAACAAGGAACTGAGAAAAAGAACTCTCACTTCAAAGACTTCACGTGCAGAAGAGAGTGAGAGTGTACTTACACGTTAGCGGCATCAGAAAGGAAGTTAAATTAACGCTAAACATGTGGGGATGTGTTCCTAACTAGGAGCCGTTTCTGAGATTAACTGTGCACCAAAATAAAATAAAAGGTTTGCAAATAAAGGAGATGGAACCAGGCTTGACATGGTGGAACGCTGGATATCAATATTGAGAAAAAACAGCTTTGTTTTCTTCAATTAATTCTGAAGTTAACGAGTCGTTCTTTAGATACTTTTGTCAACAACGACGGTCTGTTTAGTCCAGAGCATGGAAATAAAGCCACTCCACAAAAGGAAAACAGTACACAGGTAATAAGACCACTTAGAATCCGCCGTTCGAATTTAAAATATAGTTAAAAATTTGAATTAGTCTAAGTAGATAATAGTGCTCAAATACACCCGATGAATGGGAAAGAAAGAGGAACTTTAACTAAATTTAGGTAATTTTGGATTAATATGTTTCAGAATGGTCAAAATATAGAGCAATTAAGGCATTTTGACCTTATATCTTTTGTTTGCGACAAACAGTCTTTTTTTCACGGTATAATTAAATTTCTAGACCATTTTTTTAATTCTTCACCAAGAAATGCCTTTTATAGCCGTTGAACATGTAATAGAATCAATTATTTTTCGGAGAGTTAAGTAGTTAAGAATTTTCCAGATACTCCACCACTGCGGCAATAAATAATCCAATGAGGAAAAAAACTAAATAAACTAAGCTAGGCATCTAATTTTTCACAGTTCAAAGTAAATATTTTCGCAGCAGTCCACGAGTTTAAAGGAACCATGAAAGGTAGATTTCTTTCTGCGGGTAGCAAGGCAACGAATACAAATACACTTACCTACACGATACGAAGGAGATGCTATAATTCTCCAATCAAAGTCGGGTGCTGATTTTTACAAGCATTTTACGCACACACAAACAAATGAAAACCCCGGTGAAAACGTCTGTCAGAGCAAATGGACATGAGGCTTTTCAATTTGACCTTACAAGTCGCCCGCACCCCACCGCGTGCACTCCTTATCCAATAAAAGTTATGGTTATTAAACTGTGGCACTGAGAGACTCTCTGGCAAAGTGTAGGTCGGCCGTAAAAGAGGCTTGGTTTCCCCACTTGGACGAAAATCCCGTTCCGCCGAAGGATATCACGCGAGTTGAGAAGCGGCTTCGATCGTTATTTACGAGACGAGCAAATAGAAAAGAGCCAACTACGTACAAATACGAATGTCAAGGTCTTGAAAGAAACTTGAAAGAGGGGACCCTCTATTCGAAGGATTAATTAAGTCGACGCACAAATTGTACTTAATATATATATAGGTATATTATGAAGGAACTACATAGTTCTGACGTAGGCTTCCGCTGGGCTTGGATGGAGGATATTTCCGGTTTCCGGGGTTTCCGCCGCGTCGTCCCATTTCTCCTGGATGACATTTCGCTTTGCTATCCTGCAGGCTTCTTCAGGTCAACCGACCTGAAGAAGACGTCGGTTGAACGAAAGACCTGAAGAAGCCCGCAGGATAGCAAGGCGAAATATCGTCCAGAAGAAATGGAACGATGCGGCGGAAACCCAGGAAACCGGAAATATCCGCCAAGGAACTATATAGACGGAACTATACAGACGGGAATACATAGAAACAATTACAGGTAATGCACCCCAGAGATAATTACAATGAATACCAAAAATGTACATATATTTTCATTAAATGATTTAAAGAGCAGCCCTAAATTAGTTCTACGTGATCATTCTACATGTATCACTGCGCCAAATTAAAAACGAAACTAAACGACAAGAAAACGATACTAATACCAAACGATGGTCCATATACCACCGCGAACATGCTTCATTCAATAAAAATGATGGATATAAAACGGTGGCAGGGAGAGCAGAGAGAGAAGTGGGATAGCCATAAAAAAGCCTCTTGTCTCCCCACTTCTGCGAAAATCCCTGCCCGCAGACGGGAGTAGAAAAACGACCACGGGGAAGAGAGGGAATATGAGGGAGTAAAGGGAGGAGAGAAGGAGGATGTAGTGATGGGCGATATTACGATAATTGTGTCTGAGTCACAGATACTGAAAAGTAAAAGTCAAAAAATAGCTGAGGCTAAATGGTTGAGAACACTGAGGTGTTGATCACACTGCTCACGCGGCCACACATAAGAGCTACCAGAGAAACAGCAGCTGAGAATGTAAGCAGCATGATTAGCATAAGAAATAATTGCATGCGATCGTCTTCCTATGAGTGTGACGAACGCAGAAAATAACTCTGTAACAACCTGGTTATGTACAACACTTTTTATTCGTTTACCAACAGAAAATAACACTTTAAAAATATATAAGACACTGGTTCAGGTATACCCTTGTGAAACCAAGTAATCTTGAATAAAAACGATAGCTTAGTATTTTCCACACGATAATTTATCTTCGACCATGGGTTCAGCACTTCACTGATAAAAGCAATGAAGCTTTGAAACTATGGTCGGTAATAAATTATGGTGAGTAAAATACCAAGCTGTCGATTTTTATTATTTGTTAAAAAGTAAGTGCTGCACGCTTATTGACATATCGTGCTTCTAACTGGGATCAGCAGCGTCACTATACGCTAACAGCTGATGATACAAAGTGACCACACTCAACACAGGTATCATCGAGGAGCATTCATGATTTAGGATGCGAAGAGAAATTCACAATTTTAAATCTACGTAATAGTAAGGCATACGGAACAATTGACGTAACGAGAACACTTTTGAGTCCATCATTCCGCAGTCGCATTTATCATCGAATATAACACGAAGAGGGTGTCCCACGCGGGGATCGGAAGTTTACGGCCCAGTAGGACTCCCGACGGGACTGGGACGTGGGCGGGAATAAAACCGGGTGGGACTGAGGGAGAGAATTAAGGGATGGGAAAAGGGAGGAAAGGGGAAAAAATATAATAATAACAACGTCAAGGATCTCGGAAATCGTCTGCACAGAATTCCATTCCTCGACCATTTGCCCTCATCTCTCGCCATCCCAAATCCCATCTTCCGCCCCGACCCCTGTAAAAGGCAGGGCAAGACCCCTACTGACTCCCTACAGTCACCTCACACCCTTAAAAGCCCTATATACATATATATTCACGCACATTTTTTATTAACCCCATCTTTCTCCCTCTTCGCTCCTTTTAATTTGGTGGGACGAAAGTCATCGAAGGAGATAAAAACCCAGCTTTTTTACGAGCGGCATACTACGGCGGGGGGAGGACGGACGGACATCAAAACCCTACTTCATAACCTTCACTACTCACTCGGTTGGCTCCTCTTCCTCCACCCCAACTACCTTTTTTCGCCCCTCTTTCCCCTACTCCCAAACGCCACCTCCCCTCACCCGCGCGCTTTCATTCAACTGTTTGCATCACTTTCATCGGGGAGTTGGAGGGGAGGGATGGGGGGTGAGAAGGGGGTGGCGAGCCAAATTTTGCTACCCCCCTATCCCAAAACCGACTCCCGTGCCAAGGAATAGGGGGGGTGCAGAGGCAAGACGTGGGACACAGACTAATGCCACTCGTGATCTTGGAGAAGATTTTTCTCGCCCCACAAACGGTTCTAACTTCCCCGCTCTTCTCCGTCCATTGATATCTAGTTCACGATCTGGTTGATACGGCGCCTTTAACTGGCCTGCGATAGCGCGTCTCCAGCCTTGTAAAGAAGCCGGTTTAAGTATTATTTCTAGTTGAAACTTCATTTGTTGATGAAATACCGTGAAGAAACGATAAAAAGTACATTCATTACGCGAGATTTTGCGTTGTTTTGAGTATGCCATTTACACCATTTTGAATCCGCCATTATGCGGCTGTTTTTTTATTTACCTCAGATTCGGATTTATTGACCTCAAAAACCTAATGATACCAATTTTTAAATAGATTCTATTCTTTTTTAATGTTGACCATCTTTTCCAACTTCTGCATCATAGTGCGGAGTGGCGGTCTATTGGCGAGTAAAGAAATAGTAAAGTGACAAAAAAAGACTATGACTGACATATTATCGAGGCTGGAAAATGGTGGAACTGTTCCATAATAACTAATGAAGAGTTAATAGCTACACTAAATCTAAGAGGAAATTAAAATTTAAGTGTTAAGTTGCTAAACCTCCATTTATCATCAGTAAATGATTACGCAACCTCTTTAAATCATTTAGCATTGTCTTACTTTGTCTCTGAAAGGCCTAAAATTGTTTAATCCGTCAAAAAGTCAATCTAATCCTCCGTGTAGTGATAACTTCTGTGATTGTCCGTACGTATTTGTTGAAGTTCTTTTTCTGCTATAGCTGTATTTTAACTAATTCCCGTTCACACGCATCACGGGATCCAGCATTCGGCACCAACGGTGGCAACTCTATCGTGGCTAGACAAGTCACTAGGGTTAGTGTCTGGTCTTTCACTGACTCCGCTGTCCACCCGTATTATCATCACTGATTATCTCCCATCTACACCAAAGCAGTGGTGACCAACTTTCCGGCACTCACGAAAAATACAGAGAAAAAACTGAATTTTTGATGAAAATAGAGATGTCTGTGGCCAACGAAACAGAGCGTGTAGGAGAGTTGAAGCCAATGTCCCACGGTCCTAATTTTTGACAAAAAATTAGACCAAACAGGTTTGGCTATCTGGTGACGGCAACATTTGAATAAATTACGATTTGATTCCGTCTTTTTCCAGTCAACCAATCTACTTCCTGGAAAAATTAACATTTTTTCATTGACTGCGCTGTACAACCGTAAGATCATCACTGATCTTTCCTTTCTTCACTCTACCCTAAACGGTCACTTTCGACCGACTATCATCCACCCGCTTTTCTCTCTCCATATCCACACCCGTGCCTCGCTCAACATTCATCCTATCCATATACCAAAATTCCGTCTTTCTCCTTTCCAGCAATGTCCATTTTACCGGCACCTTGAATTCTTCATCACTATTTCGTCAACCCTTCGATAGACCTCTTCCTATCCTTCCGCAAATACACCAGCCAGCTCAGAAAAAGAGTTACCGCCTAACCCCCCTTTTCCGTCTAGCTGTCATTCGTATATTATGTTAATACAGTTTCATTATGTAATATTTTAATTCGTGTTAATTCTCTATTTCAGTTTATTGTTATATATTCACGGTAACGGCTAACGTTTTTTTGGATATCTGATAAACAAATCAAATCAAGTTAAGTGACATCACCACCACAAAGAGTTCCATCCCCTACACTTGAAAATATTCATCACCCTCCACTGAGCGATCTCCCTCCAGGATTCCTCCTGCCATTTCTTCGACCGAATTTGCTTTCAGACCACGCCAACTGAAGAGCCCTACGAGAAAGATGGACCACAAAACGGAAAAGTAGCCACTCCATTTCATTCACCCTACTTCTCTTTTAAACGCCTCCCCGAGATGCTCGCCAAGATAACACAAAAGATCCGTGCTCTTAGACTTTACAGCTCAACTAGCAGACAGCCCCGATCCCTTCCCTGTCATAACCCTCATCACGCGGCTTGTACTCCCGCCAACTCCGCTTCAGCAACGAGGATGAAACGGTTGAAGACACTCTCTCCATCCGATGACCGTAAAGATACACTGATACAAACGAGATTGGATAAAAGCGGGACACACCGCAGAGAGAATAAGAGCCGGGAGCCTCTTTCAGATCGACTGCATTTCTTTCCAACCACTACTAACGGCCACTCAAGACTTAAAAACACTGGTTGAACCGGGAGAGATGGCAGGGATATGAAAGCGTGCGGAGAAGGAACGAAGATGGTCGGGGGAAAAATAGGGTATTCCGATCGGTAATAATAGGGGAGGATGGAAATCCTAAGGCCTCTCACAATTTTTTCCACCAATTCGGCCTCTTACGCTTTTTTTTATTACAATTTTCCCGTAAAGCTTAAAACACTACCCTCCCAAACATCCGATTCCCTCCAATGAGGTGAGCACTGCTTCGAGATGGAAGACTGCTGTGGAAAAATAAAAAAACAAGGTTCTCGACCCTATCATTACGCACGCCTCCTATAAAACAACGCCCGGAACGCCGTGACTGTTCATTTTCCGAATTAAAACGCGTTTTAATGAAATTCTCGACACACCCTCCCGGCGTGCCCCCAAGTTTTTAAATGCTCCATTTAAAGTAGGCGCACGGTGAAAAGAGGGTCGCTTACTGGATTTTTATGACTTAATTCGTTGATTTCCTCACCTTAGGGAGGAATAACAGCAGAGGACGATGCTCACCTGGATACCTGATAAAAATGATTTTAAAAATAACCTCAGTTCTTTCGCAGTTCAGTCCGACACGCCTATTCACTAATCTCACTCTCACGATTCATTGAACGGAAAGAAAAGAGAAATTTTAAAAGGATAAGTCGAATAAATCGCAAACAGGAGCTTCCAAAAATTTGTCGCGGGATAGTTCTCAACTATCCTATTTTTTCCTCAAATTTCATGAGGATGACAAATCAGATTAATCTTGCAATAGAGAAAATGGTATTTTCAATTCAAGTCTTTCAAAGCAAGCTGGACACAGCCAATGAAAAGTTAATGCATTTCCTATGAAGAAGTAGTTAATGCATATGTGTAAAACAGTATTTTTCCCTATGAATCGAATTAAGTACCAACATAAACCTTGTTTATGAGTTCCTGAGAAGGGATAGACTTACAACGTGGATTATACCATTTTTCAGAGCCCTTTTGATTAATAGAAATGCTTAAAAAATTAATAGCAATACTAGCTTGAAAATTTTGAAAAGGTAATGATAAATCAGGATAATAGATTACTCTTACGGAATACCTTCTGGAGGATCCCGTAATCAACTCCGGTCATGTCGCTGATCAACGCCACTAGCAACTCTTTTGTCTTTTCCTACAGGGCATTTTCATCTTTATTCCCGATCTAAAGAGCGTATTAGGGCCGCAGACACGTGAATCAGAACCGCTTAATAAAGCTACATTAAATGATCGTTCAAAACAAACTCTTCTCAACGAATTGATATCAGAGAATATCATTTTGACGCTGCACTAAATTTCTAGGTCCGACAGGAAAGTCCGACAGAAAGAAAGACATTGCCGAACAGATAGGCACAAAAATTCGTTATTTTCACACACTATAAGTGACCATAATAAAAACTGAGATCCACTCAAAATACTCACGAAATAGGTAAATCGTACAGCTATTGGCCACCGTACAGTTATTGGCCATTTGGTATTTGAAGAGCATAGTAAGAGTACTTACATTTGGACAAAATTTACAACAATGATTGCAAAATTTACAATAGTGACTATAGTAAATTTCTTACTTCTTACTTACTGTACTCTAACTATGCTCTTCAAAATACCAAATGGCCAATAACTGTACGGTTCACCCAACACTTCACCTTTCCACCCCCCTACAACATTCTCCTTTACACCTTTACAAGGCTAGTGTCCTGCCACCCCCTGCCACACGCCCTGCGGTCGATCGCAGGGTATCATATATTGATAAGAGAGAAATTATAAAAATAAATGGGAATATCGATATGTATTTGCCGGACATGTCCGACAAAATCCATCCCACAAATGTGTTAGACCTTCAAGTGAGCAAATGTCCACAAAACGGTCGAGAGTTCGAAAAGCGATCCCCACGTCTCGCACGATCGTTAAAGCGTTTTACGCGCAGATTTCCTCACATTCTTTCGAGGAGGGGGGGTCGAAATAGAAATTTCATTGGTGCTCCGGCTCCCTCATTCTCCTCTGAGGGGGATTATTTCTGGGAACACGGGTGGAGGGAGATGAGACACTTCGAGAGGCCGTAAAACCCGACGGGATTCGAGGGCGTTATGACATCCGGTACGGGGCGAGAGAGACACGGCCTTCGACGCTTACGCCGGAGCACGCAGACACGGGAATGGACCGCCGCGGAGACAAGGCGCAACCGATGGCATGAGGGGGACGTGTGATTTCAGAGAAAAGAAGACGGTTATTAATAAGAGCGAACTGCTGCCAACACGAATATGCATATGTTTTTCTCATTTTTAATTACCTGGGAATAAAAAAAGACGGCATTTTTATGTCTCTCAGTCACTTTTAAGTTATAAACGTGGAAAAGGAAACAGTATTGCCCGATGTTTAATTGAGGATCTATCACTTCCTAAAATACCCAGTCTAATTAGTGATTAGAAAATTGCAAACATTATTACAATCTACATACCCCCTTCACGATGTAGCTTTGTTTACGGTCAAAATAATTTCCCCAGTTTAACATCTTCCATGCTGTCCAATCATGACATAGTGCTCACTCTGTATATTCCTTCCTCTTTAAGTACCAATCCTATTTCTTTCACTCACCGCCTCCTTTCTATTCACTTAATTTAACACTATAACTGTCACGTATATATTTGTACTGGCTACATAAAAAGGCCCCGACTACCTAGATGACAATGCAGCTTACAGAGTACAATGAACAAGTAGATGTGCGCCGAAAAAAAGAGAAAAAAATACTCGAACTCATGATAAATCTAGAGTTAGCTTTGTGCCGGAAGAAGGCTTATTTTCGAAATTTTCCCGGCAAGGGTAGAGCAGAGAGCGAGGACTGAACAAAATAAAGATGAAAATATGAATACTCTGTGGAGCCTGTACGAGGAGAAGAACGGGGGGCGTAGCCACACGCAAGTGAGTTTCGAGAGCAGATTCAGATAAAATTCAAGCAAGAGTTGTCAGAATAAATATGTTGAACAAGAAAAGCATCGACTAACCGAATTACTGGATGGCCTACAGTTACTGTGCCCAAAACACGAAGGAAACAAGATTGATTATGACTTCTAAGAAGGCATTGGGGACTCAAACCTTAATCTTGGCGCAGCCAACGTTATTAGGCTCCCACAATACATCAGACGGTTATTTATTTTTTTCTACCACAAAAGAACCACGGAAATACACTCATAAATAAGGATACAACAAAATTATGAGTAAATATATCACTTATTCATTCAAGCGAAAATGATCCGAATCTATGCATCCACATTCACATGCCCTCGTGGCTGCTCTTGACCTGGTCAAAACATCCCTATTCAAATGACCTACTGGCTGCTCTTGCTGTCCAACGAAGAAGAGGTTCACTGAGTGTTCTACCTGCTGATTGATAGATTTTTGGACAGTCCTTACCGTTACTTCCCAATTTGTAGGACATCTCTTTCCATTTCTTGCACATTACTCGCTCTTTCCTCATATCCTCTGACTCACCTTGTTTCGTCCCAAATTCCTATTCAATTCAGTCCACACTTCCCCAGCATTCTCCATCTCCCTCTACAACATTCCCTCACCATTCAATACGTCCTCCGCTTCAGCCTCCTCCGAAACTCTGACAATAACATTCTTTTCTGTCCCACCAAATGCAACACTTCCTCGTTTGTCTTTCTCACCATCTAGCTCACTTCCTTACTTCTCCATGCCCACACCTCGAAAATCTTCCATATACCCATATCCTCTTACCGTAGTGACCAAGTTTCCGGCCCTCACGAAATACTACCGAGAAAAAAGCTGAATTCTTGATGAAAATAGAAATGTCTATGACCAACAAAATAGTATGTGTAGCAGAGTCAAGCAGATGTCCCACGATCCTAATTTTTGACAAAAATTTGACCAAACAGGTGTGAGTATATGGCGACGGCAAAATCTGAAGAATATATGATTTGATTCCAAGTCTTTAACCAATCTACTTCTTGGGATAAAATAACATTTTTCCACTGACTGCGATGTCCAATTTCTAGGATCATCACTGATCTTTCCTTCCTTCATTCTGTCTTAAACGGTAATTTTCGATCGACTGACACCCTCCCGCATTTCTATCTATCCCCGCACGTGTCTTGCGCTACAGCTACCATATACATACCTCAATTCACTCTCTCTCTCCCAGCGATCTCCTTTTTACCAGCACCCTGAATTGTTTAACACTATTACGTCCACCAACCCATCAATAGACCTTTCCCTACTCTTCCGCGAACACACCAGCCAACTCAGAAAAACCAGTAACCTCCTAACCCCTCTCTTCCGTACTGCTGTCTGCTTTGTATGTTTTGTTTGTGATGTTGTTTTACTTTATATTCATATATTGTATTTCGTGTTAATCTATATGTATACTAACTGAAATTCCGGTTGCTTGAACGCTATAGAGTTCCAAACGCCTTGACGGGTTCGAACAAAATTTGGTACACATGTTCCCTAGGATCTAGGATTAATAGGCTATATTGGAAAAATCCCAGGGTACAAGGGTCCCAGGGACCCCAGTGACATATGTTCAAAAAGGGCCCACACCGGTCTATGTGGGCTCCTTTTCAACAAAATTTTATTTTCATAAGAAAAGCACTGGATTTGGAGCAGAAGTTTCTTTTTGACTTATTAAATTGCTTGCCCTCATGATATAGGTTTGGGGCTTTTACTATCGGATGACTTAAAGAATGCAGTTTTTAATGCATTTTTAAACTGTTGTTTTGCTGTGCATTATATATTAAATCGTGTTAATTCTCCACAAAATTTATCGATAGATATTAAATGTAAAGGCCAACACTGACTATTTTTCAATACCTATTTTAAAAATAAAATAAAAAATAACATTTTCTAAAAATTCAGCCTTTCACACGACACTCGAAGCAGCTCGTTCAAATTTAAGACAAAAAATTTGGACCGTGAGACATGGACTCCATGCGAGCGGGCAAAAGGGACGGAGAGAGAGGAGCTGGGACGGAACGAGAAAAAAGAGAGGAAAAGAGAGAGCCATGAATGGGGAGGAGAGACTCCGAGAGGAGAAGGCAAGGCGAAGGAAGACGGCGTAGGCACACTATGCATGCAAGTGGGCAGAAGTGGGAACGAAAGTGACGCATGATGGGGGCGTACGGGAACGTAAGTGGAAAAGGATGAAGACGAGGAAGAAGAAGTAAACGGGAGAGAGCGTAAAGAGAGGAGGGACTGGAGGGAAGGGGATGCTGAGAAGGGGGGCGTCTGAGCATCTGCGCGCAAGGGATAAGGTGACCGTAAAAACGCAGTGAAGGGAGAGAACGCTGCGGAGGGATTCCGGAGCGGGGGGAGAGGAGTGCCGGAGGCCACCCGGAATACGAGTAATCTCGTAATTCGGGGAATGGGCAGGGGGGGTGGTAAGGGGGTTTACGGGTCGAAAGGGTGTGTGAGTGGGCTTTTTACTGTCGTCGAATCCTGCGAAAGGGAGGTAGGTGTCCTACCACCACCATCCAACGTCCGTGGGACGACGGAGAGATCCCCTCTCTCTTGAAGGACGGGATAGATGGGCCGAAATAGGTGGCGAAAATGTGAGGCGACGCGACACGACACGAAAGACTACCCCCCTCCCCAAACATCACAACACCGGGGTCACGTAAAAAGGTACGGGAAAGGAACGAGAGCGCCACGACGCGTGAAGAATAATGCGGCGGCTCCTGCCGGGTGCGGATGAATCTGCCTATCGGGAGGGCATGAGCGGAGTGGTCGCAAATGGGACGGGACATGGAGGAGGGCATCCACGGAGGAGCACGGACTTCCGAGAGGGAAACGTGCGTCGTTTGGAGGTGTCGACGGGATTATACAGCCGCCTACTGGTCAGAAGGTGATGTCTGAGGGACAACGAGGCCCTCTGCTTCGATCGTTTTATTAGGAAGTAGAAAAAGAAAGCAAATCGTGCATAAAATTCTAGAATCCTTGCACGAAAATTTGGAATTGACATGAAAAAAACATCTCCCTCCAAGGAAATATCTTCATGGACATATGTACTTGTTATTCGAGCAATTGATGGGAGATAAATTTAAGGAGAATATGACAAAAAAGAAACTGTCATCCAGCAAAAGAATTTACAGAAACGTATTTAAATGAAACGTAAAGAAACAATCTTAATCCCTACGAAGGAACACTACCATTATTTTTAGAAAAATATACCAGTACGTTATTCAATTAAAATATTATAGGGGATGAGTTGAACTGTAATTTGTACTGTATCATACAACTTGTATGTGATATCGGCACAGAAGCATCTTCTATGCATTTATATACAACGAATTTTATAGTGTTCCCAAAATTGTATAACCTTTAAGTCAGTCCAATGCAACTATTAAAGCACAATTTCACCGTCGCTTTTACCCTAATGTAAATGTAGACTTGCGAGAAAACTACTATTTCGGATGACTCAATGGCATTCAAAAATTCATACCGGGAACTTTACAGAACGTAAGACTGAAAAATATTTTGAAGCTTTTATAAGTCATAAACATTTAACGTTCATTATGGACCCCCTACTACGAGAAGTTCCTTCAGAAAAAAATGTTTCTTCGAGCACGGCACCACATAAACTGTGTACATACATATTTTACCGGCATGAACTAAAATTATAACAATAACCTCAAGCTGTCTCCCGCACGGCCAAAATGTCACCCCGCCATTACTCACCGCTCGCGAAGTACGTCAATCAGGAAAGGAAGAAGATAAAAGATCATCGAACGAGCCGTAAAAACACACAATAAACAACCATCTCCACTGAATGAGCCGAGCAGTCGAAAAAGAATTAAAACGGACCGAAATTTTTGTTCCATTTTCCCCCTCCCCCTTCAGCATCGTATCGACACATGACATGAACACTAGCACACATGTATATCAAAGAAAAAGGCAGACGACGGAAAAGCAGTCGACTGAAATAAAGAGAACTTTTATGTGCACCACGGGTGGGTAGCGGGGGGGGAGTGAGACTGGAGCAAGCAGTGGGGGAGGTAGAAGGGGAGGGTGAAGGTGGGGGGAGGAGGAAAAGGCAAAGAGTGCGGGGGAGTTACTGCCAACGTCCCCACTTCAAGTAACGACGTTTTTACCGCTATATAACGAACGAAGAGTTTGGTGCGAGTGATTTGGTGTGTGGAGGGTTTGGGGTGTGCTTCGGAGAAGAGTACTTGTGGAGTGGGATGAGGAAACGCTTGGGTGATGGGCGAAGAGGGAAGTAAAATCGGAGGTCCGGAGAGGATGTGGGGCAGAGGGTGGGGCAGGGGGAGGGGAATTGATGGAGCTGTTGGTGGTGGGAGCGGTGACGACTTCGAAGGAACCATGGGAAGAGAAAGAAGATCGTGAAGGCTCTGGGTAAATGCCCAAGGAGTGATAAAAGGGGAATGGATAAACAAAGACGAGCTGGGAGGAAAGAGACCAAACCCCATTTTGCTCCGCATTTTGTGTTCCCCAATGATTCACCAAAAATGTCATTGAAACGTTGGTGCACAAATTTTAAATAAATAGCATTACCCGAATTTGCGCTAGACCGACTTGCTATTTTTTTCAAGATCCTCACCATCAGATAATTTATCGAAACGTCGTAATAAATATCGCATGCGAAAATAGGTGATTATCGTACGGGTTCGTTGAAGTATCGCATGCTACATCACCACATAAAAATTTTCATGCCATAATTATCACATACGGACAGGACGAGAGAACTACATCATACTGAATTCACGAAACCATGCGATAACATTGTTATTATCACACACGATAATAATCACGGCGTCCGAGAACTGACCCTCAAGTCGCAGTACACGTAATAGGAGTGGAGACTTCAGTCGATGATCGTGAGTAAAATAATACATATTAAGGTAGAAAATAAGAGAACTTTCCCACATTATTAAATTTGGAATAATTTTTATTTGTACAAAAAAAATGTAAAAGACAACGTTTTTCCTTCGCATGGATTCACTCATCGACTCATGTGGACTCACGCTCATCGTGAGGACACCACTCCTAGGATATTTGTTGCAACCATGAGCCATTTTCTACCTCAGCATGGGCATTAAAGTATACCACCAGGAAGTGAAGCCGGAAATTTTAGAGTGTATGCTAATTAAAAATGAGTATTTTGAGACCGCAGAGAAGTCAATTAGCGCACATCATGGGAGAAAGTAGTTTCAGTCCAGCATTGCCGATTTCCACCACGAATGGCTCAAATAAGGGATTAGATAAAAAAATAGACGGAGAGTATCTATTGGTCGGCAATGTCTGACGGGTGACGGGTGAATAACACAAATGATCATTGGTGCACAGAGTGCCCACCTGCAGAATTAGAGGAAAATATCGCATGCAATGAGAGCGATCCAAAAAAGTATCCAAGAATTTGACTAAAAAAGAGAATCAATGTTCATTCGGCAGGATTGCACAGATAACTAATGAAGCCCTAAATATACGCTAGCGGCCTCAATAATGGATCAGTTACGATGTAAATACGTCTAAAGCAGTGTATTATTAGTAGCATTGTCAGGAAACCATGATAATTGATAGTAAATACGCGGACTGTAAAAATCATGAACAAATACCATTTGATATTACACTTATAGACAGGTTCCGCGCAATATCCACGCCTGGTGAAACATTTTTCTTTAAAAAAACATCACTTTTGCACGACAATAATCCATATTTTGCCTTCCTCAAATTATAAGCGGAAAAAATGGTCAAAGAATTAAGAAAAAACTTAACTATAGAATCATAAATCGAAATATTTACAGACAAATACGCAACCTAAGAGATTCACTGAAACCAGACATCCTTAAGGGTATCCTGAAACCATGTTATTCCGCGATTTGAACGTCGCAAGCAGCTAAGGATCTGATGCAGTATCCTCTGGTAATGGGCCGAATTATTTATTGCTTACCACAAAACGTTAAGACGCAAACGTGCCGAAAGCGACAGCATAACGAGTGGACAACAGGGAGGTTAAACGGCCAGAGAACTAGTCCAGGGTAGCATAATTAAATAATCAGACAACCGTTAAAGAGACCGTAAAAGCAGAGGAGTCCCGCCATTAAAATTTGTGAGAAGACAAAAGCGCAGGATTCCAATTCGCAGAGGGGCGATAGCAACCACAAAAAAAGAGACTCTTTAAAGGGCGGGGCGAATAAAGTTTGCAGTCTAGCAACATAACCGAGAGGCGACAATGGCTAGGGTGAAATTTAATGTTTCGGGGGAAGGGATGCTTTGGGGCGCGAACGGGATGGGGAGGGAGGATAAGAATGAGGAGAGGAGGAAGTGTAAGGTCAGGCCATCGAGTGAAGAGCGACCCCAGCCTGGCCATCAACCGCCTAAACTGCAATCATCAAACCACCCCGACCTGCCGCAACACACGGATGTAAAACCGACCGCCTCCCCGTCAACTCCCCACACTGGAGGAGTGGGCATAGCAGGCAGGGGACACCCCGCCGTAATAGAAATACCACAACACACTATTATAAACTATCCATCATCACACGCATTCCCGCGTTTACCCTCTCTCAGGGTTGTTACAAGATTCTGGAAAATGAATTCCCTGACATTTCCCATGACAAAAATTGTCATTTTCCCTGACATTTTCCTTAGGCGTTTCCTTGACGTTCAAAGCAGTGAAAATTTTAAGTGCAGATGAAAGATGAGAAAACACACCAATGTTACTTTTACTAATCGAATGCGTTGACAAATTTATGAAACGAAGACAAAATCGGAAGATGGAACATCGACTCCGGCAACAACGAACGAACGCATAGTTGGGGTGCGTCGGCCACTGACCAATTCATCGACCTTATCAAATTTTTCCCTGACAGCTCTACAATTTTCCCTGACATTTCCCTGATTTCCCTGACGAGTTTCAAATTCCCTGACATTTCCCTGATTTCCCTGACTTGTAACCCCCCTGTCTCTGGAGTCGATGATAGCACCCTTAAAAACCGGAGCACATCATAACGTGATGAATATTTTATGTTTAGGCCGAATTTTTAAGAAATAATGGTTTTATCGGGCAGACATACCGTTGTCAGTGAAGACTTGCTAAAATTTCTCAAGATGTACTAAACTAAACTCTTTTCAAATATTGCAAAGCTGAATAAAATGACCTTGTTGTCGATGCACCTACTCTATTTTCTCAATCCTACCAACCCCACTAAGAATAGGCGACTAAAATATGCCTAAACCACTTGTCTATAATGAACGGTGATAATAGCAGTAGTGCCAATAAGGGGAGGCGATTGTCACCTGTGGCCATTCTCATTACTTAGGACAGTTACATCCACGTATAAAAGCCCTGGAGCATCTGAAAGGGCATGTGGAAAGGGGTGATACGACACAATCCATAAAGATGAAAAGGGGAGAATATTGAGGTATGTTTCACTAGAATAAGTGTCTCATTCTGCTCTTCTCTCAGCAAGGACAGGGGGATGGATTGAAATTGGTAGCATTATATAGAGAGCGGAGGAAGAGTGGAGAGAAACCCAGCGTCAACATGAGAAGAGTCTTGACGAAAAGCGCCAGTAAGAACGCTTTTTCACGTTCCACGAATGGAGCATGGCACTTGAAGCTCTCAGCTAATGGCGACCCAGGATCGAGATTCCACAGAAAAATCTCACTTGCTGCTGCTAATCAAATCAAACCCCGACCCTCGATATGGGAAGACAGAACTTAGGCCAGAACATCAAAGCGAACTAAAGCTTTTGTTTCAACATCCCAAAATCAAATCTATATGAAATATATTGATAGATTTAGAAAAAAATTTGCGAGGCAGTAGGGTCAAGCATTCCCCGATGACTCCATCCCATCGTTGATTCAGGCTCCCAGTCCAAAAACATCGAACCGGAGATCTGCCATCAAAGGTGACGGAAGGATTTATCCGAGGAAAAGATGGGAGCGCTACGCTACCGTGTAGCGCTCGTCAAAGAGAAAGAGATGGGAGGGTAGGGAATCAGCGAGTGGGGGGGTCTTCTGGGTTTTTACGGTCCACGGGAACCAAGAGTGGATTCCGAGTAGGGCGTATTCTTGGGTCGTAAAAGACGGGAGAGTCTGGGAGGGTGGAAGGACGAAGGGAGGCGGGGGAGGGAAGGGGGTGGGGTAGGAGTGCGGTTGGCACGGGTGAGTGGGATGGGGGATTTTGAGAGATGCAGGAGTATGAGGGAATGGGGAGAAATGTCTTATCGAGGTGAAATCACGTCGCCACATTGCGTTGTTAGGGCCTTAAAACGCCCCCCGCCCTCTCAACTCCCCCACCCCCCCTGTCGTGCGGTCCACAAAACGCCAGTGCAGTGGCCGCGATTCAAATCCGCCACCCCTGGCCGTTTTGCACGTCATATACTCCCAATTTCGCCCACTTTTACGCGGGGTTTCCTCCACCAGTTGACACTCGAGACGGCTTGGCTTTCACTGAGGAACAAGGGGGGAGGGGAGCGGGAGAGCTTGATGCGAAAGAAATCAAAAGATTCTTCCAGCCGCAGACGCCGACGTCGGGGGCATTAATTAAAACGGCGAGCTTTTAAGCGTCCCGACGCGCACTTCGAAGTGAAACTTCGGACTGCACGGGCGATAAAACTATAAAAGCCGGTGGAGACCAGTGCAGTCCAGTTAGTTGTTAAGGTTGAGGACTTGCGAGAGAAACTGTTAGAAAGAGAATGAAGAAGACGAAAGAGAATTGAAGCCGGGGGATGTAAAGAACAAAACGCCTTGATGGTTCAGGCACAAATAAAAATTCACGTAAGAATACAAACGATTCACTACCCTACAAACTTACAGAACAAAAAAATCCGAGGTGATATCGCGTTCCAGCGAAAATGAATTGGACAAGTGAAGAAGCTCATCACCGACCATGAATTCGCAATTATAGTTTATTTACAATTCCTTACACATCAATAAAGATCATGAGCTCGAAAAACCACCAATGAAAGAAAAATTAAAGTTTATTGTTAAATAGAGCCAAAAATTAATGAGTGGCTTATTTCATCAACCAATAATAGGTACTTGAAGACTTATTAAACAATTTAAATGAAAATCAACTATTTTTTACATCCATTCGCTATTAAATAATCATGAAATAATTGGTTATTGCTGACTAATATACTGTGCACCGTAAGAGAGAGACTGACGCACTACATTGAGAGTGACGACTACATTGAGAGCCTACTGACAATAAGTGTCGTATCTCCCTTGTCTGCCCGCGGGATACTGGCGACAAGCTTCCCACCAGGGAGGGATATGGCTTGACCAACTGAATACTCAATAGAAGCTTAGGTAAAAAGAGGTTTATATCCCAATAATACCGTACATCCTCCAACTTCCAGCCTCCCCGGTCGTGTCCCGGCCCGAGGTAACCCAGACAATCGACAATCACTCATCTCCTTTTATTGTTTCCACTAGTCAGGTCAAGGACCCTGTAGCGTCGTCATGGCATCCTTACACACTAGAGTCACGAATACTCTCCCATTCCTAGGAGTCAACTATTGTTCCCGATCTCAGACTCGCGTGGGTGCAACTCATCGTCCACCAAAGCTGTCATCTGTCCAGCGACTCATCCGCCGGCAGTCAGGTCTGACCCATGCTACACAAGTACCATTCACAATATTTCATTATTAAAATACTTAATAATAATATTATTCTCCTAAAAATATGAAGAGAACTCCGGAATCATTCTCATTGAGCAAAGAGCTCCACGCTTCGGTTCGGCATTAATCAAATAAAATTCCAAACATTCTTAGGTAACAAAATGTCTAAAGGACCATGAGTGTAAAATGATTAATTCCCTGTCAGAGTATTTTCCAAAAAAGAAGCACTCGTAAAGGCATTTTGTTTTTCAAGGACGATCTCGACAAGTCTAAAAGACTGGCGGTTCATGCAGCAGAGCATTCATTACAACGAGAGGGAGCAAACAAAACGTAGAGTATAATGCACGAGGATGAGAGCTTATACATGAGCACACTTTTCCCCCGCTTCTCCCCTTCGAGGGCGGGTAAATTAACAAGAGCAAGGAATAGAGGATACACAGGAGATAAAGGGAGTGAGGGATGAGAGAAAGCGGCTGGAGAAGGGATGATGGGGAGTGAAGAGTGAAGGACCTTGCGGGTGTGTGATACTACAACGGTCCCCTCGAGAACGCAGAGTTATGCACATAAACGAAAGGAAAAAAAAATGAGCAGCACGAGCACTTAATTTTCAGCTCGCTTTCATCGTCGTCCATTTAAAGGGTCTTTTTCCTCTGTGGATGGGATGAGCAATAAAACGGCTTCGTGAAGCCAGACAAGTGGACACTGAAGTGTCGGGGAGGGGAAGAGAGACGAAGGGAGAAGTCAGCACCTCTGGCTAAAAATTCTCATTCACACCATCAATAAGGAAGGGAAAAATGGGGGAATCGACCGCATAATGATGTCCTTTCTATATTGGGATGAATGAGAAATGAAAAAGACGGAGTACCGATGGCATTAGTTCAGAGGAGGTAGAAGTGAAATCGGGTGTGCCACAAGGAAGTATAACAGGGCCCCTTTCCTTCTTTTACATGAATCATTTACAATGGCGGACACCAAGCGTTTTTATTACTTGGCAAATGTAAATAGTGTTTGATGAGTATTTCATTATTTTGAACTTAGCTTTATAGGGCTTAGTTATTAAGTATGGGTTTGGTTGTTGTCATGAACTGTCCGTGGAAAAAGGGGTATTATAACTAATCGATCGCAGACCTATTCCCTTATATTACCCTGTGTCTGTAAACGACCAACTAAGTGAGGAAACCTTATGATCATATCGGAGAAATAAGTAAACTTGAGACCCCTGTGCTTTTAAAGAAATCTCAAACGTCCTTTCTTCTCCTTTGGAGACCCTTCCACCCGCTGTACCTTGTAACTTTGATATTCTTTGCTTCTCTTTAAAGTTTACTTTTATCTGGTGCATCGTCTTCGAGCTTGACCGAATTCCTTTATCAATTCTTTTTATGATGACTCCAAACACTAGCTCCTTATTCTAATTGCTGCTTTGGCAAAGCAATATTCATTCGACTTTCTTATTACCTTGACCCACCACTCGTGTTATGAAAATGGTTAGCTGAGTTTTCGGGAGAGAAGGACCTTCGGACGTCGCCACGTTTCCCAGTGCGAAAGAATAAAAATCCACAGCGACGACCGCCTTACTGATTCCGGAAATGAGCTCCCTTCATTCGGGCAGTTCGAAATGGCTGTCGGGTCGGATGAGGGAAGGGGGGCGTCTCCTTGCTCCCTCGGGATGAGTCAGAACCTGTTGCTGCACTCTACAGAACACTCGGGAGGAAAAAGATACCACCACGGGAGTAGCAGAAGCAGCAGCGAAAAAAATAAAATAATACGGGGAGAGGTCGGCAGTAAAAAAATGACTGCCTGCATGCGTCCTTACGGCTTCTTACGACTCCGAACCCTACTTTTCCCTCCTCCCTGTTCCTTTTTTACTCGTACCCCAATCTCCGCCCCTTCCCACCTCCTAATTCTAGCACCGAGAGATCTCCCCGACCCTCCCACGCTTCTCTACAGTGCTTCAAATCTCCATCTGCAAGCGGACTACATCCCGTAAAAATCTCGTCAAGTCCCTTCCGAGGAGAGTTTTTACACCGAGCGGGAAAGAGGAGGAAGAGGCGATGGCTATCTCGCTCGAGATGCTCGTAAGTAACGCCATAAAATAGAAGAACTTTATTCGGAGGGCATGAATGAAAAAAAAATCATGCACCTACTCTCGGGTATGCGAAAGGTTGAAACCTTTTCCCGAAACGTCATGTGGCGAATGTAAAAATCTACGGAAGATAAATCAGAGATCATTCACAGCGTTGTAATCGTCTACATGGGTCATCTCAATGAATTTCACATGTATTTGATTTAAAAAGTATATATATTTACAATAGGAAACCTAATGGTGGAGAAGCGAAAGTGAAACTCTGCGGAAGGAATGAAAGAATATTCGTTGCGTTTTAAACGTCCAAAATTACAAAAAAGAGTGTCATAAAGTTCAATTTTACTCGGCGCCGCGCTCGAGATAAGTTACATGACTAGTTTTCAACATAGCTACTGATTCACTTTGCACTGTTTGATATACGGAAGTGCTTTCAGCCTCCTACTCGATTAAACAAGAAACGACAGGGATGTGCAGTTAACATTTTAAAATGTCAATTTCGAAGCATAAAAAAATAAGTTTTGGCGTATTTAATTATGCCACTGAGCGAATATCATATTAAAAAATATGAGAGGTCAACAGCAGAAAATGACTATATACAACATGGATGTAATCCGAGCCCAAACTATTCTTTCATATATGAATTATATCAACTTCTTAATAATAAGCTAATTTGATCTAAGCGGTTAACATGATAAATGGTCGCGTGTTTGCAACGGAACATCAAGGAGTTTTCCGCTAATTTTGAAAATATAGGAGAATTGTTTTATTGCTGTGTGCCGTAAACTTGAGCAAACAGCATTATGAAATTTATTGGCTTCGAGGAGCATAAACCAGTTAATTATATTTCTATTGCTGTCAATCAAAATTATTAGCAAGATTCATGATTACCTACGCTTGCTATCGTTAGTTGGACATTTAAATATAAACATTGACAAAAAAACACCACAACTAACAAGAATGAGCAAAATACTGAGTCTGATTTCTAATTTATTTCGTATACCCCTGCTATGCAACGTTCAATCTTGCCACCGACGCTCTGCGCCACTGTCCCAGAGAGGGCCCAGTAAATCCGGCCCCATGCGTCGCGCCCAAATTCTCTCCCCAGGTGATCACAGGGATTGAAAAATGCCAACTACGCCCCATTGCTCCCCCCTTTTACGGCCGCGTTAGCCTATCACGTGAGGGAATCGACGGCACTATTTCGGTTACAGCGTCGCCCTCCCAAATTCCTCCATCATAACCACCCGGCGAGTGGAGGGGGAGGGGAGAGAGAGTGTGCTATAATTAGCAACGAGGTCGTTGAGAAGTCCAATTTATAACCGAGTCGTAAATCATTTCGGAACCAAATTCGTCGGACGGAAGGCGTCGGAGCGAGGAGGAGCAAGGCAAGGACCGCCGACTAAGAAATATTGGCCTTCCCGAAATCCCACGTGCGGAGCCAGGAAAAAAAAGGAAAGGGCCGGACGGAATCCCCCGGAACAAATGCCGCACGGTGACCGACGGAAAGCAAGATAGGAACATAAACAGACTCGAAAGACTTACCGGCCCCGCATTCGTGATGGGACATAGACATTGGAATGATTGCTCTCACCTGGAAAAAAACAGAGAAAGACAATGAGATTAGAAGGGTCACAAGATGGAAGAATCATATTTACTGCAAGTAAAACTATGCTTACACATTATCGCCATGTACTAAATATTTTTTTCTTAGTAATGGGATGTTTGAAAGAGGTGACACTTGGTAATATTCCGCCCAATGTTTTAAAACAGTGATTCTCATCCGGTATGCCGCGACACACTGGTGTGCCGCAAGCCTCTGCCAAGTGTGCCGCAATGATCATAAAAGTCATAAAAGATCAATAATAATAATAAATTATTAAACTAATAGATACTTTTCAATTTTGTTTTGCTTAAAAACAATAAGTTTTGTTTTTCGGTTTTTGTTTATACTTTATTTTTTTATAAGTCTATTAACTTTGTCTTTGTTGCCTGGTGTGCCGTCTGCATTTTCAAACACCTCAAGTCAAGCACGTAGCCAGGGGGGGGGGGCTTGAGGGGCTTCAGCACCCCCTGAAATTTCAAATCATATTGTTAGTTCAGTTTTACCATGTATTATATTGGATGAAAAATACGAGGGTTCGAGAGAGGAAGAGGGTAAGAAAAAAGAAGTTTTCTATAAAATGTAGCCATAAATAAACTGCAATAACGAATAGAAGTGTACCAAGAGAGGACCTCGCAGGGCTCAGATTAAGCCCCCCCCAAACCAAAATCCTGGCTACGTCACTGCCTCAAGTCACTGCCTTGGTGTCAATAAGGTTGAGAATCACTGTTTTAATGCAATGGCCGGTGTCCGGAACGGTAATCGTGGGTCATTGAGTCCACATTATAATATTTTTTCAAGCAAGTCAAAAAATTCTAAATATTTTACTCGGCGTGACACCTTGATATTTGTTAGTAACTATTTCAATTATATGAAATGTATTTCATCGCATTTCGAGGAAAAACTGTACATATGTAATCGAATCGAAGCCGCTTTGGCTTAGTAGGACCTCAACTGCACAATTGTTTTTTTTCTCTCCAAATTTCTTTTCATTATTGATAGATAATAATTTTCTTTGTGATTGCACCACAACATTGTAAACTTTGAACCTGCTGATAAGAATTAGCTTAGCAGGATCACTGGATAAAATCATTCATAATGACCAGAGAAATGAAAGTATACTTGTAACTGTGTAAGTTGTAATATTTTTGTAACTCATTCAAAGGGAAATTCAGCATGTAAGCTACAGCTTGTAAAATTAAGTTTATATTATTATTTTAAAAAAAATTATTACGAAATATATTATATTATATCACTAATATCACTAATCAGGTACGCAAAGTTTCACACAAATCTATACAAAAACCACAAAATAAACCAAAGTCGCTCCAGCGACCTTAACACATCATCATCAGAGTTAAAATAATAAAAAAATAGAGTATTTTAACCCTACAGATGGTGTATAAAACATCGAAAATGGTAAGTGCATTAAAACATGGAATGTTACTAAATGTTACTTCTTTCAAACATTGCTTCCTTTGGCTGCAAGGGAAAAACGATACTACAAATGCGACCGCGGTGGGCAGGACGGTAGCGCGCCAGCGTGGCTACCCCATAGGTCAAGAGTTCGAATCTTGCATTGCACACAAATGTTGAGTTTGGCTCAGGATTACAGTCAAGGGTTAGACTTCGCATAATTATAGCTTCCAATTATCTCTATGAAAGTCTATGATGGTGATACACTTCCCTTCATAACACCCTTTAACATGTGATTTATTACAGTAGAAAATAACAAAGAAAGCATTCAATTCCGTAAATTAGTTTCCTTCGCTTAGAAAAAATTCAACGCTACGTCTTGTTTATTGCTTTTCATCCAAGAGTCAGCAGTGATAATAAACTGAATAGTGTCAAATAAGGATGCACAGCAAAACAACACAGTATATTAAGCAATGAATACTATGTATCAAATAGATCCTCAGCTTAGGTAGCTATCGTAACGAAAAATCTCAGCCAGATCTCGGAAAGTAAGGGAGAATTTTTTGTGAGTATACAATTGATGTTATCACGATCTTTGAAGAGTTCAGTCACTTAACACGACCACATTGTCCACAGCTCAGGTATTGAATGCTAAAACCAGAATAGACATTTCGTCGTCAACGTCTCTTGGGCGCTTTCCCCGCTTTCATTCAACCTGTCAGCATGTCCATGACGTGATGTGGGAATCGAGAGGTTAAGCCAATCAGAGCTATTTGCACCAACGACCATGGAAAGAATCCCATCCTGAGAACACGAAGTTTTAGCAATGTGGATGAGTGACAGGTGTGGAATGCTATCATACTTTAAGAGCATAGAGCGATAAAGTGCGATGATAGATGAAAGCAACCTTTTTAGAGGTTCAAAAGGAACTAGCTGCCTAACAGCATTACGGGCCAACCAAGATGGTACTCACAGGGCATGCGAGTGCTACAACAAACCTAGTATCCACGATTTTGATTCCTTTCCATGTTCTAGTCATAAGTTTGAAACACTGACAGAACGGCCTCGTTCATTATTTTTTATTTCCGATTCTGATTCCGAGTTTAAAAAGTGTAGTAAGGGCGCATATGTTTCTGTTCTTCAATTTGTCGCCGACTTTTAAGGTTTAGGCTATAATTCATTAAAAAAAACTCCGAAAGGGACGTGTTCGTGTTATCAACGTTACTACCAACTTCACTAGTATTTTCACCAATCGCCGCGAACACAGCGAAGCTCCTTCCGTCACAAATTTTCCTGTGACCGTGAATTCTCTTGGCGATCTGCGTACGACTGTTGAGTCATATGTGCATCTCTAACACAATTTAAAAAATCATTCTGTATCCACAATGCCTCGCTCAGATAATTTTGAAACATTAACTCCTACGAACTCCAAAACGTAAAGATTGTCTTGTTTGCCCTCTTTCGAGTTATTCCTTCGTTCAAAAAACCGTTCTCTTTTATTCAGACAAAAAACCGGGGTTTTATCGTGACTTTTCGGAATCAAATCGAGCAATAGATTAGGTCAATAACGGATTGGATGACGAAACTTCAATGGAAAATGAAAAATATGTCGGTAGAGTTGCAGAATGGCACAGTTCGGGCATTACGCTAGTCAGTGAAGTATCATTGCCTCTCCTAGAAACTATAAGTATGAAGGTAACAAAATAACCCCCGATTCTCTTGATCACGCAAGTAACTCGAGTAAGTGAGTGGTAATTTTCGGGTAGGTGTTTGAATTTTTGATTTATGAGTTCGGTATGAGAATTTTCTATGCATGTCGGATAAAAAGTAAACAAATTTCACCCATATTCATTTTTCACAGATTCCATCAAAAGACTTCGTAAATAAAACAGCGATTTTGGATCAAAGTAAACGGCCTAATCCTGGCAAACATTATTATTCGAGTGTCTAATTATTAAATTGTTCCAACATATTTGGCCGGATTCCAGTGAGATTAGCAGCATGACTTTACTTGTGTATAGGCATGTAGAAAAGAGGACGGCTGCGACAGGAGAGAGGTGGGAATTCGAGAATAACCAGAGGAGACCCCGTGGAGCCCTAACGAATGAGCCATACCGTCTCCGCCCCCCACAACCCCTCCCCCTACGCCTCAGCTCCTCACTCACATGGCCACATCTTCGTCCCTCACGACCCTATCCCCTCCTCCTCGAGCGCACATATATGTACCCTATCCCATTTCGAACCCTCAGCCTACCGCTTCCAGGAAGTGGAATGTCTGTCTCTGGAGTAGTCGTGGGGGAGGGACTGTAAGGGCTGGAAAGGCTGAAGGCGGTCTCGAAAGAGTGAGACCCCCTTGTAGGACGCTGGGAGGTTTTCCTTCCACCGTCCTATAGGGCGAGCATCTGTGGGAATGTGGGAGGATGGTTAGGGGGGTGGGTCGAGGGGCGCGGGGAGTTGAAGAAAGAGGAGGGGGAAAGACGAAGAAAGGGGGGAAGTAGAGGTCTTCACGAGAGCTGTCAGAGGCTCACGAGAGAGAGAGGAACACAAAAGCGAGAGCTCTTCTGGGAATACCAAAAAAGGGGGGTGGGGGGTTTGGGGGGAAGGGTGGGTCGTCTGGAAGGGCATGAGAGGGGGTGGGGTGATCGGGCCTTTTTGGATGTCTGTGGATGCTAAGGAAGAGGGGGGGGGGCTGAGAAAAACACGAAAAAAACCTCCAATTACATCTCCGGCACAACGTTTTCCAGGATTGGTTTAAGTATTATACTACCACAAGTTGACCAAGTGACAGAAACAAAATCCATTAACGATTGCCAATTAATAACTTAATTAAAAGTTATATTTTACTATTTTTTCCACATGAGATACTAACTTTATTGTATGTAACATGCGACTGAAACTGTGTAGAACCTTTGTCATGTTTAGTAAGTTAGCATGGCTAAACTTTAAAAGGTTCCCGTGATGTGCCATTTATTAGCTTAAATAATAAAGTCACATTTTACATTTTTATTTCCACACGAAATGCTAATTTTACTAAATATATGTAAATACGACTGTAGTTCTGTAATCGAATTCCCACGTTTTGTACGGAGGCTTGACTGAACTAATGAACACTAGCACAACTGAACTAATGAATGACATGAGCTTCAACTAATCGTCCCCGTGATGTATGATTGCTGTTTATCCCGCTTGAGTAGAGTGATGCTTAGAAGCTGTAGCATGTGAAGTCTTCTTCCACGTACGTTAATTTATTTAAAATAATAGTATGTTTAGTAATATAGTTAATAACCGCATGACATTATGTTCGACGGTTAGTGAATTCCTGGTGTGGAATTACCCCCTTCCACTCATCCTTAAGATTTCTTGCAGGGTATCACGTAGTTGCATATAAAGACACTCGCCTATTATATAGATTCACGCTTAACCTTTATTCACCAACTGAGGATTCGACAATATAACCCTTATATTTCAAGCATTCTGTAAATATCTACCGTGGTATAAGTTTATTCAATACATATCCATAGTACGAAATTCTTCAGAGGAAAAATCATCCACCTTGACCGGAGGTCGAAACCGGATCCCTCGATATCACGCCGTGCTTCAGGTTAAGTTACGGGTGACTCCGTAAATGTAATACTGTGGCTAGTTCCGGAATCCTCAAAATATATCCACGGCGATTCCCAACCATTTTTGACTTGCGCACCTCTAGGTAGCCCATTCCTCCTTAGGGTGTTCATTGGTATCCCAATCATTTGGACCCCTCATAACAAGGGAACACACTTCCAAAATAACTTAGCTTTCCCGCCTACCCCTAACCAAAGGCGATAGAATACTATAGTCGGGCCATCATAATTGACTTCCAATATCCAGTTAAAACCCTAACCTGTATTTCGGTCCATCAAAAAGGCAAATTAATACATGTCCATAAATCTCTATGACTCGATTATGTCCTGCTCTGGAGCATTTAGCAAACTTTTTTCAGACAACCCATTATTTAACCCAGATTAAAATACATAAAAAATTACTTTTCAGCCCGAAAAGTAATATATCGTGAAACATGATTTTTTAAAAACCAGCACCCTTAACACTGGACCATTACGTCGACATAAAGGGAGTTATTACAGTCAAGAAAAATATTGAATTACACCAATCAAAGTTGAGAGGCACTTAATAAGGCTCGAACTCTCGAGAATGATGAAGTGAACGTGCAATGCGGCACGCACCTTTCCTTTTTAAAGATTAAGTCCTTAGAAATCTCCCTACAACTTCCACCACCCTCGAATTCCCCCGCTAGCAATCATACCATCAGAATCATTTGAATATTCAAAGTAGGCACCGTGATTTGATATGCGGACAGCCTTGGATTCACCCGGCGACTACCAATATCTTGCAAGCTTTATATTTCAGCAAGTCTACAGGACCCATTGGAGGAAAAGCTGAATGAGAAGATAACATAAATTTTGTAGAATATCAGCCAGATTTGTAATAGACCGTTATGAGACTAAGCTGAGTTTGAGTTATCGGAATACCTAGGATGGCAGTCTCTCCAAAACACGAAGAAAGTAATAGAAATTAACACTTCAAAAAGATCATAGGAGACCCAGTTATGTTCTGATACCTACGAGATTTCAAGGTTCATACATCATATCCTCTATGTCATTCTGAATCTCGCCTGATCTGAATTTCTCAAGTACTCTAAGCCTAGGGAGTAGCCTCCGAGTCTCCATCGGCTTCCAACCTATTCTTTCCATCAGCAGCGTAACACTTTCTGTTTGCTCGCAGCAATTTTTAACGAAGTGTGCTGCTTTCCTGTGTATTTCATCTTTGCGTTTACCATGCGAATTAAATCTTTCTGTGCAGGGTCCTAAATTCTCGCGGCGTGTTCGAATTGTGGCCTAACCAGAGCAAAGACTCTTCGCGTACAATCTTTTCTTTGGTACGAAAGTAATGCAGATTTTCTCCCCAAAACGTTTACACGCAGCAGTCGACTGCTATGGCATTCGATTGTTAAGCTCGACTCGTACGTGTGAACGCGAACTGCGATGAGAGTGAGATTCGATAGAGGTCTAGGTCGAACGTGATCGACCCTGGATTCGAGCTATTGTCACAGTAGGAGGACTTCTACTTTTTATCGCAGTGATTCGAAACAGTTTATCGAAACACTCGCTAGCGATTGTAGACGCGCTATGGAAAAGACCGGGAGTCAAGGAAGTAGGCGAGGATCTTTCTTACAGGAGGAGATCTCTTCAGATTTATCGACTCGTATAATGAGCATGAATGCTTATGGAACCCGAGGAGCGGGGACTATAATAATAATAATGAGGGGAAGAGATCCATTCGAATTTCTCCCGGTATATTTTTCATGGATTACATTGAGGGTATGCACCGAGGTTTACCCCTCGTTTTACAAAAAAGAAAAACAATTTCCCTATTTTCTTCTTCTCCTGGTCACCTTCGTCTTCAGGCCGTCTGCTTCTTCTCCAGGCCGTCTTCTTCTTCTCCATGCCGTCTTCTTCTTCCTCAAGCCATCATCTTCTCCAGACCGTCTCGTTTCCTCTCCATGCCATCTTCTTCTTCTCCAGACCATCTTCTTCTCCGGGACTACCACTTCTACCCACTCATCCCACTACCACCCTCAGGCCATATTTTCTTTTAAGTACGCGGTAGATCTATCGGTTAGGGTTGCGCCTTATTGGTTGAATTCTTATATATATTTTATAATGATTCCTATTTTTTTCCTGGGATTCTTCGTTAAGGCTAGTTTATAGGATTCTTCTTCTGCGAATTCTTCTGTCTTCTGGGTTTTGCTTCTTAACGAAGCTTTCTAATTCCTTAAGAAGTCCGTTTCTTAGACAAAATATTCCTTATGAAGTCCGTTTCTTATAGGAGCGGGGACTATAGAAATATCGACGCCAGAAATGCGACTCATCAGAGACCGAGATGAATCTCCAGGGGCCAAGAACCTTACGACTAGGAATGTGGTCAGTCCCACCTTTGAAGATATCGAGTCTCTCATTCCATTGTTTTTTCTTTCCAGTTTTGGACCAGTATTTTAAGTAGGGTTTTCATAATTGTTTTGTTACATGAACTTGTTAACAGATTCCCATTATTGTTACAGTTTGGAAAATACATTAGAAAATTTTAAAAACCAATTATAACATGTAACAGAAGGAATTGCTCGTGGTCAACACGTAAAAAATTATAATAATCCTCGCCGTCACAAAGCAGCAGAACTTTGAGGAGAGCGTATTCTAAACTTAGGTCAGTCCTCTTCTGCGTCTTCTATTTTCTACCTGCTACTTCTGTAATTACCTAACAAGGACGATTCAGAGAAGAGCCCGTCACCTTCCTTGCACAATTGACGTCATTTTGAAGTGCCGACTGCTGGCCATACGCTGCGATTGTTGCAGAAGCTAGTGTGGACACTTCGTGGCGGTAGCAGTAGCGACGTATCGCGTATCGAACGTCTGCTGTAGCAGTCGACTGCTACGTGTAAACCCACCGCCGAGCGGGTCGATAGTTGAATGCTCTCGGCAAGCGGTGGCAAGTGCAGCGGTACTACTAGTAGAGACTCTACTATAGAGGGAGCATAGGGCCTCGAAGGGCAGAGACCACGTTAAGGGGGACAGGAAGGGGGGATGGAAACTTCATCCTAGCCCAAGCAAGTGATCACTCACTCGCGGAAAACATTATTGCAGCCGTCGTCCGCGGACATTGGCCGAGGCCGAACATCAAAAAGCCCCGTCACAATGAAGAGGCTTAAATCATGTTAACAGCGATGCTGATTGGATCGTAAACACATATTTCAGACACTAAAAGCTCTCGCTAAACCCCCCGCCCCCTGCTATCAATCTTGAGCGCCTTTCTCTCCCCCTTCCTCCTTCCCCGGGAGAATGGGGGTTGGAGGGGGTGGGTAAGGTCACAGAACACCACCCACTCCCCCTGTCATCCACCTCGCGAAATCCCACCAATCGTACCGGAGCACCGTGACTTGCACTTCGGGACCGTTGCCCAAGGCAGCTAAGAAGACTAGGTCCACCTCTTGGAATTGATACCTCGGCGCATGGCGCCACAAAAGTATAACATCCACCCACATACGCTGTACGCAATAATACTACATCTGTAAATCACTATATGACCATTTTTTTTACAGTTGATGATGGCATATTTTTTTATTACATTTCATTTGCAGAGGGAGAGGAAAAAGATATAACATGATGACGGACATAATGATGGGTCGTAGTGATAAAAAGCTGACGGAGGCAGCAGAGGACAAAGCATGGAGGGAGCAGTTCAAAAGAAACCAGTCGGAGGACAGATCCACCAAAGAAGAAGAAAGAAAACTATGCTACGGAATTGTTATCCTTTTTCGTTAATAAACAAACGCAAGACGATAAAACCTCGAATCCACCAATGGCCGTAACCATCGTGCTAATCTAGAAAATGGCGATGAAAAACGTCAAAATTGTGTTTGAGCTTCATTATAGTAATTTATAGACCGTTAACTTTAAATCGAGTGATATAAAAATAAAATTGAAACTTTCTCACACAATTAAGCCCAAATCTTATTGTCTTAAGCGTATTTTACCAAATTTAAAAGCCTCTGCCTTAAAGCCCGCATCGATCCCCAGGCTTATCACAATTTGGCCCTGAAAACTTTTCTGGGCTTAAACTCGGTGCCTCAACGAATCTTCTTAAGGGTCAGGGCTATGGGCAGGAGGCAGGATATGGTCAATTGAATTTCTAACCCTTTACCTAAAATCCCTAAGATATGGTGTTTCATGAAAATCGTTTTAGCCGTTTTTGAGATAAATTTTACATACACACTATAATTACTCGTTTTAAGTATAGGATAGGATAGGAGTATAGGATAAAAAGCCTCCTAAGTAAACAATGGAAACATTTACGGCGCTCTATTAAAGACACTAGGATTTATCAAGCGAATGATACATGTTTAGTTTTGCAGACGTTGCCAATAAAATTATCAATTTATCTCTTTTTTATTGCCTCTTTCGATCATTACATGAACAGTACATCAACCCAGTACTACAGGGATCATGCATAGCAACTGAAAACAAACATATCTCTGACCTATGACAACACCAACAACAAATATCTCATTACCATCAGAAGCACACATCTCTAACAGAATGAAGGCCCTCGGATGAAAAAAATAAAGAGATGTTACTTCGATCTAGCTACGCCACATCTCGAGTACATCGCCAGCATTTGGGTAACTGTACAGAAAGAAAGTACACGCGATGTAAAATATTTAGTGAATCCGCAAGATTTGTGAAAAACTATAACGGGCGATAAGGAAGTGTAACATAACTGATAGGACTAGATTGGGAACAAATTTGAAGTACACGTTACAACGAATGGGATGTGTTAAAATTCGACAAGAATACTCGAGACGAAAATATCGCATAATCCGAAAAATTAGTTACCGGGTAACACAACACGATTCACGTAGTATTTTTCTTTGCAAAATACTATTTTTCTCCCACTTCCAACAGCAATTTCAAAAGCAATTAACAACATTCCATGAAGGAGTATGCAGATGACAGATGAAATAAAATGCACCAACCGCCCACATAATTTTACCACCAATTATGGCCAAATTACCATGCAGATTCAAAGTGTCACACAGATTTTGCTGCAGCACTTTCATTGTGGTTTGCAAAAATATTTCATCGTCTATTTCCAAGAACACTTTTCACACACAACACGAGGCAATTAATTCCAAGGGTTCGCAAAAAAATTAATAAATACACTTTAGCATTCTAACACGCTAAACAAGCCGTATCTTTCACGCACTGATGGCGCATAAAATGAGTCTTCGCGGTTTAATCACAAGTGAAGTGGATGCGCGTATCTCTAAACTAATGTTCGAAGGAAGGTATGGGCGAATCTCAAAAAAACTTCACCAATTAAGGATGAATTTAAATGACTACGCAATGCGAAGCGTACCTAGAAAAATTCTGCAAAGATGAGGCATCAAGCTCTGATGATTACCTTTTAATGACGCCGAGAGTCGCTTAGTTAAAAACTGAAGCGTAATATTTATGCATTAAAAAGCGGGAGAAAAACATAAGATGGAAGAGATATGTTGGTCACTAACTCATGAATGAGGAGTAGAAGAACAAAGCTGCAAGCCTTTCAAAAACATGAGGTTATCATGTTGAACTACACCGATTACCAAACCCAAGTTCATGATGTATATACAGATGAACAAGGCCTTATTGGAGATAGAAAAATTACTAATTTTCTTACCTCAGGTTAAGGCAGCGAACACAAAAGGCAAGAAATATTAACGGATACGGAGACAACGTCTCGTATTTTCCAATTTTTAGTCAGCGCTACACCTACAGTTGAGGAACTATGAGAAAGCAATGCGTGAAATTTACGGACGGAGAGAAAATGAAAACCAAGACAAAATATTCAAGCAAAAACGAGAAAAAAATAAGAAAAAATAAATTGCATTGGGTAGTGCACCGCTTCCTCAAGAGTGAAATGTCTCAAATAAAAATCTTTAAAAAATAATCAAACAATCATTGATACACAAATTGAATAAATGCCTAACAGCCACATAGAAATCACCCTTGGCTGACCATTTCGTAGGGCATGAGTCAACACGTCGAGGTAGTACCGAACGACACCGATCATCACTTGACATGATGTGAAAATGACAGCTCCTCAAAAAAATAGATGGAATCATAAAAAAGAATGGTATCGATAGACAGATATCTCCTCCTAACAGGCAATAAAATTAAGGATCTAAAAGAGTCGACCAACAACCACCACAAAGTGATATGCTAACACGCATCAGAGCGCACTTCATGCCGTCGTAAAAAGACCGTAAAAATGGTTATCGCCCCATGAATAACATTATGGATATACATGTATGTATTTACGGAGTGATTTCCAACACTTAATTCATCCAAGATCCTCTAGACGGATGCCGAAGAATTATTGATCGGCGATGGCAATAAAATGACAATGAATGAAAACGCTCACGCCATTGATCAAAAGTATCACAGAACGACCGGTCATCTCTAATCGACACACGCTCAAGATACGTTTATTCAATCAAACTCCAGCGACTTGGGACATCATCGATGAACTAAGAGGGACACTGACAGAACAGGAGGCTATCCGAACATCACCAGGGATAGAGAACTGAAATATCCTAGGAAAACACGGTATAAAGCTATGTTTACAGACTGATAGTCTTATTCATTCCTTCATTTGGTGTTATACTAATTGATTGGTAGGCTTACGGACAAGCCTTATCATAATGCACTCCTACTGTAGCGTCAGCTCCACCTTTTCTGCCAAACCTATCTATCGTCCTTTTACCACTTCCCTCTAAAGCTCCCCAAAGTTTCTGTCGCGCCATATGCTGTCTAAAACTGAAATTCTCTTACTTCCTCTTCCGCGATAGCGCCAAAATTTGCCCTCTACCACCCTCTTCAACAAGCCTTTACCTCTCATTACGTTCTTTATCCACTTTTTCTGCTTTATCAGAATTTTCGCCACCAAATTTCCTTTCTCCATTATCACACATAATATCTACCTCTATACACAGCTTTTCCATTCCATTCTTATCCACACCCACCTCTCCATAGCCTCCAATCAATCTTCAAACCCCTTCGAAAAGCAAACCATACAATGTTACGCTCCACATCACAGTTTTGGCTACGTTTACATTTTTCCTCGATTTCACTTACCAATTCCACCCCTGTAAATATTTCACTCGTTGATCTTCCATAACGCAGGGTATTAACTTCTCAAATATTAAATCCCTCCCAATTTCTTAGAATCTTTTTCCTCCATTCAAAACATCGAAAAAGTCCACCCACTTTTTTTCCTCTCCACACTTACCTAAATAATCCATCTTTATTTAAACCTATTCCCACTTGGCGTAACGTCAAGCATATCCTCCACTTTTGCTTCCTCCCTCAAATTCCTCCTATCAGCCTCCTTCCCTCTTAAGCGATATCGAACATTCCCAGCAACAAATCGAAAACTTCTACTTCAATCTCCAGTCGCAAAACGGTTAAACCACATCCTATTGAGCGCTCGCATCTCACGTATGAATGATAAGGGAGACGTCATTCGCGTCGACTTCACCTCGTCAGTCGTTGTGCTGTGCTGTATTATGTTATTGTTTTTTTGGCGCCTATTATACCGAAGATTTCAATATGGACGATTTTATTGTATTCTCTACACTCGACGTGTTTCATTGTATGCGTGTTTTTGTTTCAATACACCGCTCCTTCTAATCCGAACACCGATAGTCCGAAAGTTTGGTTAATCTGAACAGAATTTTCGGAACATTTAAAAATTAAAATTATAGTTTTTGGCTGAATTTTAGGGACAAGCGGAATATAATCAAAGTCACAGAAAACCCACTATTTAATTAACTTTTATAACAATATGATACAAAACTACTGTAGTTCGGATGATTTCCTCTACATGTACAGATTTACTGTACAATACAGATTTTAATGTACCTTAATAATTGACGATTGTGTTACACAATGCTGTACAAAGTACAAAAATGTATACAATATTGTATCAATACATGAAATAAAGCGATTTGAATGGATTTTTACTGCAATTTTTCAATTTTTCGGATAATCCGAAAATTTCGCAATCCGACAGTGTCCGGTCCCAATTAGTTCGGATTAGCGGGACTCATAGTGTATTTTTTGTTACACAATAAAAACCTTTTCATGCCTTAACCTTTTAATTAATCCTTTAAATAATTCATTCGAAAGCTTTCTTGACACAGAGAGGGATAGGACTAAACGGACCGCTTAGCTAAACTGCTCTTGCGCGTTAAATTTCGGTGTCCACAAACACGCACAAATGAATTAATGCCCTCCACTTTCGAAATTAGGAATGCAAGCAGAGCCTCCCCCACGCTCTCAGATCCCCCATCGTCCAACGTTCGAAGGCCTGCTGACCTCGCCGGGGGCGCCACTATCAGCGACGCGACCCTCAAATGCGTCACACTCGAGCTATCTCTATCTTCGTCGCCTTTCTGCCCGCAACAACCTCGACACATTCCGTGAATTAGATCGTGGCGAGTTTCGAACAAAACGATATGATGACGATACCAGAGACGCCGATCAGCTACCGGTCCACGACGCTCGCTTTGACGATAGCAGCGTTATACTTTCTGCACACCGGATTTTTTGTTCCTCTGGTTCACGTCCATCCATATTTGTTCTCGGTAAGTATTTCGTGAATTTATTAATGCAACATAAAAACTTTCACAAGATATAAGTTTCATTTATGTCCAGCATTATTAAGCCTGGTTAACGTTAACTGTAAGATGATGTAGCCTTTTTCTTAATGTTAACTGAGAGTTCAGGTTTTGTATATTACATCAAATTGTCGGTTAGTTGAAGCGAGTTTTACCGATTGGAGCAGTGACGTAGCCGGGGGGGAGGATCCGGACCAACACCTTGTAATTCTGAAATTTCTTTTTAAAAAGGGCACTGAAAGAGAAATTTGTTTTTGTTTTTTTACTAAGAATTTTTTTAAAATTTATTCTTCAGTTTGAACAACTTTATAAATTCATATGTTCGTCAAACAGAAAAATATGGGTTTTGCATTCTTTGGGAAGTTTACACAGCTAAAAATCATTAAATAACGGCCACCGCAGTCACAATTGTACTCTTACTTGCCTAAACACAAATTATCTCCTAATTAAACATTTCACCCTTCTACATCTACATCTGTAAAATACCCTGCAAGCCACCTCAGGGGTGTGTGGCAGGGGGTGAGTAGTCACCAACATGAACCCTTCTGCTTATACTCAATATGACTCCCTAGATGGGAGGACATTATCCTATTTTTCTACCGAGAAAATATTTAACCAGAGATTATAAAACCAGGTGTAAATAAATACGCAATGGTGCATGCTAATGCATGTCAGTGGAGGTTGGACGATAATAGCAGAAGAACAAATTAGATAGGAAGCTATGTGGGTTATCGAAGGATGCTAAAGATCAGATGGAAGGATGAGTCACTAATGAAGAAGCTCGTGGAAAAGATACTTTGTGCAGACACTGCGAGGTAAGAGAGACAACATAATGGAACACGTTCTGAGAAATATAAAAGCCTCCTTAAGACTAATATGGCAGAATCAATTGGAAGAATTAAAAGGAAGTCCAAGGATTGAATAGATGAAGCGAAAAGTGAAGGATGTCAAAACGAGGAATAATAAAGGATTAATAGGGTTCGCTGAAATAATAATGAAATGGAGAGGTATGGCAAACCGATCTTAGGATAAAAGACGCTGATATCACGTAGTAAGGGTCTGCACAGGAGCGGAGGGAGAGGAGAGCACAAGGTAACGCGGTAACGCTGCCAACATAACTGCATTTAACTTGAAAGGACAGGAAAGTGTCAGCAGCAAGTTGCTAGCAAGAAGCTGCATCAAAATACGCTGATAGTATTCGTAACCCATCGGAGAAGGCCTTCTAAACATATATGATAGTCTTTTAGACTCGGCCACCTGTTCACGAGGTTAAAAACGTCTCCCTGCCGATGGTCACCTGGATGACCGAAATGCATGCATAACGAGTCTAATTTCCTCTGCTTCTATTTACAAATTGGATCAATCTTTATTGAAGTTTGATAATGAGACATGGAGAGCTAGAAAGTCATGGTAAATAACAGATTGAGCACTGCAAACTTGGGTACCCTAGTAATCAAACACGGAAGCTTTTAATAATAATACCGTCTTTATTTCAGAGCGAATTTAGGTCATCTCGGGCCTTTATTACTATTAAATCGTTTATTACATACATTAACACGCATGCCTAGAGTGGAGAAAAACCCACCCAGGCGGGACTCGAACCCACGACCTTCGAGTTAACAGGCGAGGACGTCACCCCGTCGCCACCGCTCCTCCCCCGTACGGAAATATTTTGTATTCAATGAACCATTTCACTGTAAAGGGTCTCCTGCACCACTTCAACCACGCTTCGGTACCACTGTATAGTAGTCGCAAGTGTCTCAGTTGCAGTTGCTGCGCCGTGGACAATTTTGGGACATAGACTTCGGGATTATGAAAACACTGCCGGGTTGGGGAGGAAGGTTTTAAAGTGTAGAGGTTATACCTATGAAAATCCCTGGTATACGCCAAACGCAAAAGTACCGATCTAGTGGAGTAACTACACCAATCCTCCCCTCCCTGTCGTCACCTTGGCCACCGCAATACCCTCTCGCGGGCAAAAGAGACCGCACACCCTCCTCCTCATTCCCACCGCGGATTACCCCAACACAATCCGTCCAGGCGACATAAAACAAATGAAAGCAATTACCGATTACGAAGTGAAATCACTCATCACGCGGTGAGTTTGACGACCAATAAACATCGGAACGAGGAGATTGGTGGGGAGGAGAGGGGAATGGGGAGGAGGAAGATTCAAACATGAAGTGAGGAAGGATGGGGGGAAAGTGAATTGGACAATTCAAACTGCAGAGGTTAAAACCCCGTACAAGCATTACGTTCTAGCGTGAACTACGGGTCATGAAGAGTTGAAATAAGCCGTAAATACAACTGCGTCCAGATGTTTATCCCGAGGAATTCCAGTTTATTTTTTGGCAAAGGCAGAACCACATATAGTAGCCTAACCAGCTTTCTGCTCCCGTGAAACTGCATTTTAATGTCTTAACTGCCCGTGAGGTATTCGGATGATTATTTCTTAACTTACTTAACTTAAGTGAACCACAGACTTGAGTAAAACTTCATGATTTTTTAATGAAAGCTTCATAAAAAAAGCATTATTGAAAGGTCATCAATAATATTTTCCTGGGATTAACTTAAGCCTTAAATATCTCAAGAAAAAATGATCGCTTTTAATTTCAAAACTATTTAATGAAGCCAAAAATTTGTCTTGTGACGAATTAGCATTTGATTACCATTTAAAAATACGAATACGAAAAAAATTACCATATGAAGAGGAATCAACGAGTCTTGGTCCCTCACGCTGTATACAGTGTAATCTGAGAAACTGGTGTATCGGAAAATGCCTAGAGGCGAATTACTCGCTATCGGTTAAACATCTATACGTACTACCATCCGCATCTCCGCGATAGCATATAGCTGACTGTTAGGACACATTTGAAGGTGGACGAATAAGAATAAGGAATTTCCAAAGGGAAAGGACGAAAAGTGAGTAGTTTTCGAGAATTAGCTCTTTTTATTGTAATTGTGAATGGTTGCGAGGAAAGATGGAATTTTTATAACTATCCGTTCTAAAGTATACTTCTCGTTTTAGTCACTCTTATTTCTTCAACAGATGTAGTTTTTCTGATGAAAAATATCATTCCGGTGAGAATATAAACTGTTCTGGTAACCATAGCCTTGCCGATCTACCGAACGTACCGAGTGCCAAGGGGCTCCTATACCAATGTCCTTCCAAGAGCCGTATTACAACCTATATTCGTTCCAAACAGTACTGAACAAAACGCGAGGTTATCATTCGTAGTTTGTGAAATTCGCGAATCAAATCTTTCTCCTCAAGAGTCTCCACTCTGTGATTCACGAAAACATGCCGTAAATATATGCCCTTAATACCGCACGAATACTGCAGAATGATAAAAACGAACTGAAATAAAAATACTTTGACACAAGAATCAATGACATCCACGCGCAAAACATTCCCTATTTAAACGCGAACAAAGGCACGGCCGCGTATCTCGCAAGCTTGCGATGCGAGTCTCCCAAACCCCGACACGAGAGCCGTGAGGAGTATGTCACGGAATCAAATTCGGTGAGTCATGCACCGGGGAAACAAAAGAAACGAGAGACACGACCGATAGGGTTACCATGGGAGCAAAAAAACACACATACATCACCGAGAAGTTTGCGGCAGGCGAAATAAAAAGAGCATCGTAAGAAAACTCACGGAAAAATGGGGGGAAGCAGGCTCCCGAAATTCGCGACACGGGTAATTTAGGGGAGAGACGCGCTCCCCGATAAAAGAAATACGGAGAGTTGCAAGAAATGACGAAAGGAGCGGAGTTGGGGAGGAAGGGACATATTTCGGTCTGAAATACGAACGATGGAGAAAGGTGTAAACAACTCACTCTCGTCTTCGAAGCACGGGTGAGAATATAAAAAATAAAGAAACGAATTGATGGCGCCTCGTCACACGAAAATGAAACTTTTTTGCGAAAAAGTATTTACTCAACATTGCCACTGCGCGAAATTTGTCGGGCAACGTAAAATCACACGCAATTGTTTTTTTTAAGGGTTATTTACAGCTCAAGCGTGTTTCTAAACATTATCAGGGTATTGCGACAGTTTTTTATCTATATCATTGCTCTCGTCGTATTAACTGCGTGACTAATCCACTCAGCATAATCAATTAAGCACTTTACTGGATTGCATATTCCCCTGTTCCTACAATTAAACCGCACAGCCGTAAGCCGTTAGGGTTGGAAAATATGGAGGAAGAAATAATTTCAAAAAATCCAGCTTCAAATGTTTTCAAACAATTTTTTTAGTTCAAAAACTTATATTAACAGATTCTATACTGGTGACCGAGGATTCTATTTTTTTCTACCTTAATTATCCAAATGATATCCCTTTTAGTACTGATGAATCACTTATAAAATTATTTAGCGGTCTTTCGTCAAAAGTTGATATATAGAAAACATTTTCTTAGATAAGACTATTATTGTTTTTCACCAACCATTAACACCCAGGAATGTAACCGAATCCCTTTGCCTTATAACCACTTAAGAGCTTATTGCGTCTTTAAGCTATTTAAGCCATTATCAAGTACACATAAACAAAGCAGACAGTTTACAACCCTGAAAATTAAAATTACGAAGCAGCATCAAACACGACTTTAAAAGCAAGAAGGAGAGGTGGAGGCGGAAAAATAGACTATATTTAAGCTGTTGAACTACGAACATTAAATAATGTACCTACTTTAAATATCCTGTTTGAGGTTTAATAGCTAGTAAGGTTATAACGATCCTATTCTTCAAGCCATGGACGAGAAAGAGAGGTGGAGAGGAGGAGAGGCATGAAAAAACAAGACAAGTGAATGTAGGATGAGAAAGTCTTGTTTTTGGCATATTGTTTTCGGTCTCTCTTAACTTTTTTTAAGTAGCTTCATTTCCGGAACTCAAAGACCATCCAGACCTAACCATTTTTTATGCTTGTATGTACGTACTTACATACAATGGTGACCGAGGGAACTATTTCGAAACACCGCGCACCACGATTCGAGAGGGGTCCCAAAGAAAGACCCCTGGCAAAGGATATATCATGTTCAAAAGATGTTTTTAGCATGTTGCGCCTAATATAGCTATTTAATTTGCTGCCTGAAAAAAATAAAACTATTGCCCGGTCGAAATTTTTTTTAAATGCCCAAAAAATGGCTTTTTTTTCTCAGCCAAATAGTATTGAATAGATATTTTAAGTATATTTTATTACAACCACCAGTATTACTCTACTGGAAAAGAATGACAGATGCATGGAAATATATTTTTTGGAATGGTGGTGCCTCAATTCAGGTCCTCAAGATCTTCAAGACCACCGAAAGCAAATGTGTTCATATTGTCATTTTTTAATGCTTTTAATGCACAGAAAGAGAGAGTCAATAACTTGCATTTTAGGGTAACCACTAAACATAGAAGATTTTTTTCAAACAATTCCCGGCTTTCCGGCCAAAAACAAAATCTTCCCACACATTTATGGAATTATATTAATTTCTTCATGGTCAATTCATTGATAGCTTCTCTTGACGATTTTCATGTGTATTTGTAAAATACGCACTCGATTTATGTACAACTATAAACTTAAGTATTAGAAATTTGTTTATAACCCACGCGCAGAACGGTATGCACACCGCAGAGTGAGTCCTTAATTCAACCTTCGCTAAATATACGTGATACATATTTTGTAATTTCGGTACTAAAACACAGACGATAAATAAAATATTCCCAATGGCGTCCAGTATTTCCTCACTTTTCCCACTTTTTTCTGCATGATTAAAAATCTTATTCCCTTTTTTCCCGTGATCCTTTGTTAGCGGCTGTGACGTAGCTACAGTTTGAGTCACCCGGGGCGGCCCGTCACTTGCCACTCCTCTTTGGGGAACTACATAATGCACTTGCAACATATTTAGACACAATTTGAAAATGAATTTGAAAGAAAAAATAATTTTATTTAATTTGGCTATAAATTAAAAATGCATTTTCCTGCTAATTTATAGTACCTTAATTAATAATGATACAATCAAATGTATATCGTTCGTTATTTGATGTTTTTCAGATAACGTTTTAAGATGTATTAATCGTTATTGGTAGTTAATAGTAATTTTAACTCATAGGATGGCTGATGGTTTAGCTCTTCTCAGTACCCAAAGAGTTCAAAATATTTTATTAACGTCAAAAATACCGCCCCGAGTAACGTCACTGGTTCTTGGACACTCTGTTTTTGGAACAAGAGTTCAATTTGTTTTTTTTTTCATTTTTCACTTTTTAGTCCTAAATAATTAGTGTTAGTTTTAATTTAGCCTCGTTTATTATTTTTAAGTTAACCTGGTTAATTGGTTAACTATGTTGTTTTATAAACATTTTATTAACTAGGACTAACAAAAACTAGGACTGTTTAGCTACTAGTAAAAATTCGCCAAGTTGTGGACTTGATGCGACGACTTTCTTAATTGTTTCTCGGGAAGAGAGTCTGATGCTTTAAAACTATTCCAGCTCGAATCACAATATAGGAAAGGTATTTCAATACATTAATATTATCTACTATAATAATCACCGATGTGTATATATAATGTGTCCGTAACTGTCACACAAGAAACACACGTGAAGCTGAATCTTCATTTGGCTGCAGACCTTTTTTTATTTGCTAAATTAAAGTGGAAATAGTGGTTTTCTGTTATTGGGAAAGGTACCAATAGAAATAGAATAAAATAAAGATTCCTATTCCTTCAATTGAAATTTTGTATTCCGGTCGAAATTCCGAAATATTTGCTAAAGCGTAACGATTTTTCGCAATATTATAGCGTTTTTGAGTCATCCTCCCCATAACGACCATACTTAAAGTTTGAGTCGAGATTCCGAGCATATTCATTAACTCAATGAATCTTTGCACTGAATAAGATATGAATGGTTTATAAAAATGTATTAATGTTGATGTTTTTCCTTCCCGTTGATATTCAACGGGCACTTTATCTAGTTTAGTTATAAATGAAGTGGGAACCATGCAAGTAACCAAGGATCCATGGAAAAGCGAGTTAAAGAAAAGCATGTAAAAATGACAAATTTAAGCATGGCTACACCCATTGTTTTCTCCCTTGATCCGCGAGCGAGGAGGAGGGAGAGATGCGGGAAAGTGGGAAAGAGAGATAAGAATCGCTCAGCCACGCGGTCGCACGCGTGCGGAAATGGCACGAGCCACCGGGCGGAGTCCGATCGGTCGCGTGTCATAGTCCTGCGGTGAGTGTGACTCCATCCCAAGCCGCGGGCGGCGGCCATTTCTCTTCTTTCCCTCCACCTCCCGCAAGCCCCTCCCACCTCATGCTATACACCACAGAAGGAAATGAGGATTAAGGGAGCCCGGGAGAGATGGAATCGACCTGAACGAGAGTGCAAGTGTTCGCGTGGTCTCCTTCCCCCCCACAACAAGGGCGGCAAAAACATATGGGGAAGGGAAAGGACGCGACACGCTATACAAATCGGGGGAGGGAAATATGGGACCGCTAAAGGCTTTTTTTATACGCTTAATAATGCAATCATATCTCCGGGTCGTAAAATGAGAATTTACGAGCGGAGATAAAATTAATAAAACAAGAATGACAAAATAAAACTCTTCCGCAATGAAATGCTTTAGAATGCATGCTTGTCCTCCGTTCAACCAAATAATTATAATAATATGGGCGGTCGCAGTGGTGACTAAAAGCGGATTCGTACCTTATGCCGGCGGCGATAAATTTTCTTCGTGGCGACGGGCACCGAATCGTCAGCAACTAGCATCTTTTCGATTTGACTGCCTAGAAGTTACCAATAAGAGTCCACGAATCCATTTACACCAGCATTTTGCATGCTTAGAAAGTAGTATTCTGGGGGGCTATTCCGTATGTTCTCGGAATTTCCGAACCTCGGAAGTGACGAAATTTTGACGTCACAGCCTCTAAAATTTCAAATAGGGCCATTCAAAAGTTGAGATTTGTCGGGGGAAGTGACGTCACATTCACGGATTTTCCGAGGTTCGGCCATGTCGAGTCCTTGCTGAATAAGGCCCCAGGTCATCTTTCAGGAACAATATATGTACCATTCATTGACATTATTATTAGAGGAAGTTAACCGATTGAGGTACGCTTTGACGGAGATAAAAATTACCTTTATACGCAGGCTCCTACCTCCTCACATGCTTTCCTTCTTCAATTCTGTATACATACTACCTCTCTTCATTTAACCCAAAAAGCCAATTCCCTTTCTTCTCTACTTTCCAAGATCCTCCCCTCTATCGACCCGTACAGAATCGCCAACAAAACGCACCATTGCGATTTTACTACCAGGGTGTTACCAATTACGAGTCAGCAAATCCAGTCACCTGAACATCATGCATGCTTGAAAATTAGTTTTCAGGTAATTTTCCAGTAAAAAGATACCATTCATTGATATCATTATGAGAGGAAGTAACTTGATGGAGGAATGTCTTGAAGATAAAATGACCTTTATTCGCAGGCACTAACCTCCTCACACAAATTTCTTTCTTCAATGCTGCATACATCCCACCTCTCTTCATGTCATACAAAAAGCCAATTCCCTTCCTTCCCCTTCCCCACTATCCTAACCTCTACCAAAACCTTCAATATTCCTACACCTACTACCTGCTCCATCCACGAAATCATCAAACCAAAGGTTCATAATCCGCAGATAAATGTGATGAAGCACTAAACTCGATATTCTCTTTGTAGCTAGCCCTTATATTCCTTCTTAGATGTAGCCACCAGACCATAATGTCCATCGGTTTCTTGCCACTTATTCGCATAAAATGAATACCCAGGACATTCATTAGTTCAATCTCAACGAAAATTTCAAATTAGGAGTTAATTCAATGTAATTCGCGGTAAACATCATTGATACTAATGCCGTACCAATTTGTACAGATATTATAGGAAGGAATGACTTTAGGGCACCGATACCGATCCTTCTGCATTGTTGATATAGTTATAGCGAAACACGGCGGCAGATACGCCAGATGGCCTTTTTCAGTGGAATACTGCATTAGCATTTCCTAAGAAGAGGCTCCGCACGGGGGAATAAGGTAGTCTCCACGCTCGACTACCCGAGTTTCTAAGGTGCCATGCATTCGCTACCAACTTCAAAATACTCAATCTGTAATTCACATTGAACACACTATTAACTGAAATGTTCTCTGTGGCTCTTAATCCAGCTGTTTGGATGGCCCTCTCCGATGGCTTGCCGAGACAATGGGCGTATTTTGTTGCAGCTTCGTTTGGATCGTAAAGATTGTCGTGAAACACGCTGCCAACACATTCCAGCCCTTTAAAGTTGAATGCATTAATGTTGCAGCGTTTCCAACCATGTGCTGTTCTCTCGCTCCTTTGCAGACCCCTCCCACAGTGGGCTTCCCCTCCTTTACGTCACGAAACACGAAGGCGACTGCCACCATGTTCCGCTGCCACTATACCGAAAACCGTAAGCTACTTCTATTACAAATGTGAGCGGGGGATAATAGTGGGAAAGAAGGAACCAGCTCCAACCCTTATCTCTTCCACACTCCAGCCTCTGAGCGCAACTCCCCATGTTGTCACAACGGAGACTCGCTTTAGCCCATTACACATTTCATATCTCCGCTCCCCACTTCTTATCTAAGGAGCTCGCAAGATGTCACGCGAATGCGCCAACAGATGGACCCGGGATCGAGGGCTCTGACCAAAGGTGCGGAGATCTAAGGGCGCGCACATGTGGCGCAGCAATATACACAAACCGCGATTCTTTACCGGCACTTAAAATCAGTTTCCAAAGTGATACTGTGAGACATTGGATACGCAACTTAATTCATCATCAATTGTTTCAATTCAAATCTTAGGCAAAATGTTTTAATGTCATTTCACCTGTTTCACCTTAAGTCTCCAGAGACTTCGAGGTTACAAAAAATTCTGTCGTTAAAATATATTTTAGTTGATGCGAGCAACAGTTTGACGAAAGGACTTTCAACCCACAAACTAACACTATTGAACAGATAAAAGCGACCAAGTTAAAGAGAAACAATGTCAGATAGATGGGCAAAATAAATATTTCTTCCCACCCACTGTTCGCAACTACAACAGAACCAGATGGTAATATCAATCTACCAAAACACACTTCACCTGATGACACTTCCATCTGCCAATCCCATTTTCCTCGTCTCCCCTTTCTTCATGCCTGGTGTCCTTACAACCTCAGATCGAATCTCCCTTACGGCAGCTCGTGGATTTATTGAAAATGAAGATGCATTATACCATGGAACGGTTTACACCGAGATAAATCCCAACAGAGATAAATAGTTGACATTAGTATCATAAAAATTAAATTATAGTATCAGAAGGTAACAAATAGGGAGATGTAAATAAATCTACAGCAGAATATATGATTACGCCCAACAAAAACCACCTCGATTGCAACCATGATGTTTGTTATGCTAGCGTACATTTCAGTAATAGATTTGGAATTTCTTTTTCCATATCATTTCTCAAGAAACTTAAAGAGATTGGACCCATAACCGATTTCAACATGTCAGAGAATTTACGATCTCAATTACACTCCAGTTTTGCATTGAGCCTTTGCGTTGGCGAAACCTTGAATTAGGCAAACATGGGCAGGTATTTGAAAGCAATTTGTATGTAAGTACAAGAGGAGGAGAGTGAAACTACTCAATTACTTGACACAGGACTGCACGCCAAAAGTTAACAGAGTGGAAATTAAAACATCATCCTCAATCTGCCTAACGCAGATTTTAATTTTATACCAGAGGCACGGCTAATAGCAGTAGACCGGTCGCACAGTCTACGTCGGTTGGTTGGTTCAATATTTTGCGAACGCAACCGACAGCTGACGTTCTTTGCGCCTTTAGGGCGGGTTTTTAGGTTGGTAAGGAAAGAATGATTTGTGGAATCGAGGAAGGAAGTGGGAAGAAATCCGGCGTCGCCATTGGCTTATGTTTAACGACAGGCGCCAAGGAGTCCTTAGTTCATCGTCCCATTCGACGGACAGAGTACGATACAGTGATACCTCAAATTGCGAACTTGGTTCGTTATTCACTGAGGCTCGTATCTTGATGCCCAGTTTTCCATTTAACTAATGAAAAATCAATTTTTTCCCGGATTCAGAAATTTTGGAAAAAAATATAAATTCTTTTTTTTTGCAAGTGCGCGCCTTTGAGGATATTTTACAGTATTGTCGCTCATGTTAATTATTCTGTGATACGCTGCATCAGAAAACCGTCAAATTTCGTAAATCGTGACTAAGCTCGTATCTGGAGGCTAATATCTACGTTACAAAAAAGAAGTTCGTAACTCAAAAAGTTCGTACGTCGAACGGTTCGTTAGTCGAGTCGCCACTGTATTTTAAAGCTCTCTATAAAAAGTACTAAAGTAGGGACCGGAATTCCGTTGAAAAATCTCCACAACTGCCGGGATTCAAACCCGGGCACCTCGGAATGGGAAGCTAATATCAGGGGTGCTACAGGCCGGAAATTTTTATTTCCCAGGACTTTTCCAGGTTTTCCAGGCCAAAATTTTACCATCCTATCACTCACCTGTTCTGCATACACCACTTTTCTATTAAGTTTCCTCTTCACTACGAATGCAACCCCGCACTGGCTTTCATTCCCTCCGCTATATATCATTCTATAGCCATCGCTTCAGTAATCCCCGATATGTTTCCATCTTACTTCACCCAGACCCATGGATGTCTACACCCACCCTCTCCATTTCTTGCTTTATATTCTCTAGCTTCCCCGCCCTCAGCATAGTCCTAAGATTCCACTTGCCTATCCTGATTGTTGCACTCCTCTTCTGTATCTTCTTTTCCTCTGCTGCTGTATTTGCCTCAACTTCCAAGCAAGAATATCGTGTTATGACGACCGCAGGGGCCTTGTTCCTACTGCTGCTGGGCACGACACCCGGCCCACTGGGCCGAGTCCCGAAGTTGCCAGGATTAATTTTCATTTGAGAACTGTCCACAATTTCAAGTTTTTTTTTAAATTGAGATAGTATTCCGTGGCCTTACTCAATAGTGTTTTTTACGTGGCACCATCACTTGAGAGGCCGCTCCACTGGGGTCAGACGCCTTTTGCAGCTGCCTCACTGAGGTACAGACGCTGCACAGACTACCATTCGTCTGTCTCCTAACCTTCGACCTATCTGGCATGGGTGACCCTACCAGGATCATTGCTCCCACCCGTTCAGCTCTAGGGGTCATTGGAGCACGCAAGCCCTTCCACGACGACAAGATTTTAGTACAACGGAAATGAGGAAACAAAGAAATATGTAGATGTGAAGAGGCTAGCTGATAGAAGCATACAGTGGAAAGAAAAATATGCCAAACCAACCATAGGGTTGATGATCAGCAATAATGATGATGACAAAGGCCTGATTGCGATTTAACAGGAAGTAGGTCAGTTCGTAAAAGAGAACATTCAGAACAGACATTTTACAAAGAATGAAACATATTCTGAGGCATGTACAAAAACAACTTTAGACCTACTACCTCTATTCATTTTAACTTTTTCGGGAAGCAATTAATTCCCTTCCATTTTAATCATTAACAATTCCTACACTTCTTGTGTACCTTGGCCTCTCAATGAAAAAATTTCTTCACTATGTAAAATTAAGACTTTCGAGGGTAAAATCATGTTTACTCAGACAGTCAAGACCTAATACTCCCACAAAAGGGAAATAAGGGCACTCAATGGACCAGAGATTTTGTTGTTCATTCCTTTTGATGTTACTGACTCATTCTGGAGGTTATTAAGACTTGGGAGTGAATAGCATAGAATAACCTGTAAATACACAATCTGAGGAGAAACAAATACTCCATGATCCTCAGAATGATTATATAAAATAAGACCTGAAATTTAATGAAATAAAACCTCACTTTGTATATTCCACACTTTTTTATTTTCACCTATAGGTGAAATTATAATGATGAAAATAAAAAAGTGTGGAATGTACAAAACGATAAACTATTTCATGTGTCGCGTTTCTACAAGTTAAGCCTGAAACTGTGACTTACAACAGAAATTTAATTTTAGGTGCATATAATCAATTGATAAAGACCAAATAAGGTCACCACTGCCTCACTTACGCAAGTTACTAAAAGCACCAAGCCAACACACACGCAGGAATTGCCTAAAATGGTACTGCTCACTTATTGAAAACAAAGAATTTGGACTTTGGAAAGCAAATTTCCAGGTTAGTATTTTCCCCTACTATTCGAGGTTTTCCAGTGCCATTTTCAATTTCCCTGACTTTTCCAGGTCTGTAGCAACCCTGTAATATTCTAGCCACCACACCAATCCGTCACCCAGTCCACGTCCGGCCCGACCAAATGGAATATGTATGAAACGAGCCAAAAACCCTGGAATTTCCCCTCTCCACGGGATACCCGGCCCGAGACTAGATGAGGAGAGAAAAAGAAGTACACATATTCGATCCGCGTTCGGCGACAGTTATACAAGCGTCGGATTGCGTCACGGAGTGAGGTCACAACGGCGCCCATAAAGCAATCCACGGGCCCTTCTCGAGCGCGGCCGGAGAAGCAAGAGGTCGTCATGGCGATGGAAAAACAGCAAGAGAGGATGCTAAGGGGTGGAGTGTGGGTGGGGGGGGGGTGAGGAATAGGAGGAGGATGAGTGGGAGGCAAGAGGAGAAAGACAGAGCAACGATCGCGGGAAATAAGAAGGAATTCCGAGCGTCAAGACGTGATGTGCCAAAAAAAGTTTTTCTTTTTCATTAGAAAATAATTTCTTTCGAAAACCCAGTTTTTGCAAATATCTAAGGAACGCTTTTTTCACATGTCTTCGCTGAATGAATCTACTACACATCCAATGCTTCCAATTGAGAATCAACCATTGGCCTAAAATTTCCATCAAACAGAAAAGTATTTATGAAAACATTTTTCAGAGAATATTGAATTAGCAAGTAGCTCGCAACTTATTAAGCACTTGAGATCATTAATTCCATTTAATTGTTTAGAAGAAGAGTACTTTCGGAAAAGTACGGAAATAATGTCTTGCATGTTGTTTCTGCCCCTATATACGTACTGTTCCTATGATTTTGCGGCTCCTCTGCTTGATGATTTCAATTTACGCAGATATACAGATGAGCACTTAGTGTATTAGCCGATATATCAACTGAGAAGCTTCAGACAAATGTTTCGAATTCATTGCTATTTTTCTCAGTATTAAAAAAAAAACATTTTGATACATTTTTAAAGTTAGTTAGAAACATTAAATATGAAGATGTTTCCAACGTTCATTTCTTCCACGTCGCCCAACACTAATGTCGCATTATTCATAATGTGCACTAATATTTCAACCCTTGTGCAATACAACCTGTACGCCGGTTTTTATCCAATTTACATCAGAATTTTCCTTGTTTCTTACCCAATATTGTCACCTCAAAAACAAGTTATACTAATACGTAGTTTGTTTGACAGTTTTGGAGGTAGAAACACTGGGCCTCTTGTAGCAGCAGTGAAACTTTCAAATAATTTGTTATCCAAAACGTTAAACAAATCTCACCACCATTGGAGGTCGGACAAAAATGAGTAAAAAAATTTCCAAACCGCACATCACAAGCTAAGACAACTCTTCCCGAGGACCTGTGCACCTAAGAGGCCCAAACGCCCGCACACTTCCTGACTCGCCTCTTGCGAGGGGAGTTAAATCGACGGCGGGCGACGGGACTTTTACAGCCTCCTCCGCCGGCGACACGATCATTGAATAGCGGCCCAATAAAGGTCCTCCTCTCCTTCCCTCACTCCCTCCATGGGACGTCATCGCTCATATCTCTTCTATCCACTTCGCACCCGTGGATTCTTCTGTCGTTGGCCGCCGGGGTCGAGCCAGGAAATATCCCAACACCTCGGGTAGCGTAAACTTCACCCTCGACATGAGCGGGCGCAATTCTGCGGGTGTAAAAATAAAACCCACCGACCACAATAATAAATAAAAATACTGCCATGCAAACTACTTCCCGCCCATCTGTAGGACTACACTCGTTCTCTACAATCTTTTGCAATCCTCTTATGACTGCGTAAAAGAGCGATATATTACATGCTGTTCTTCTGAGAGGAGTTTAAGGGGGTTGAACTTGGTAATTTTTAGCTTTTCCTGGTATGTTTTCGAGTGCATGTTTTCCCAAATGCTCTAGTCCACCTTCATGCTTACACTTACACTATACAGTCTGTTACAATTCTCAACGTCTACAACTAAATAGACGAGCAGTATACTGGAAGCAGTACTGCGGAAGGATTTTAGGCGAGTCGTCAATGTTTGTAATTTTAATCTCATTCAAGGGCTTGCAATTTTTTCCCCAGATACATTCAAATTTCCACCGTTGTGTACTGCCACTAACATATAACCGCGTGTTCCAGCAAACATAGCAATCGTTGAACCGCTCATCTGCAGGTTCACACCTCTCTACAAACCTACCGTAATTCGCAATGCATACGATAACGTAATAGAACCGCATGCAGAGTCCTGAATTTCTGAGGTGAATTCGGCGTTCGGAGTGAGGTCGGCGACTGTAATTTTTACCTATTTCGAGACATTTCTCGGACGGATCGAACCTTCACTACCGGTAATTTTGATAATTAACTGAACGGTATGAACACGCAATAGTATTCCGGATAATTGACTGAAACGCTTGAATAAGCAGTTTGTAAAAAGATTCCAGCATGTTTAGGGACGTTTGAATGGGTGATGTTCGTACTTTTAGCCTCATTCAAGCATTTGCATATATTTTCCAGGTGCAATCTACCTAACCCACCATTCCCAAATTTAAAAATGACTGAATTTTAAAAGACATTAAAAATAAATATTCGAGCAACTCCGATATGTAAATATAAAGCTCGTAACTCTTCGACGCTCTAGACAAAACACTAAACGCTTATTCTGAAGAAACTAGAGTATTAGATGATATTAATTAATACCTACTTACCCTGCGTCCAAAGTCACTCTAAAATGCGAAATGTGACCATTTGTAAATATGGTATGAAGATATACGTGGCTCATATAATTCAACTATAAATTTTGAAAAAACCCGCGAGCTCTATATAAAGAATACCTCGCCTTAAACTTTAGCAGTTTTATAACACGAATTTCTCCACTATATCACGCTAAAAATTCTTATCTCGTAACAGACATCTTGATTCAAACCTCCAATTTACCACCAGACAAGCTACCTACCGATTCTAAAAGGAAATGACGTCGGAATTGAGAGCCGTTATGCTTCATCTACGCAACTATATTGACACGCAAGCTAAATACAACTCTTTTATCACCTTTTCCAAGAATACTACAAGAAGAAATGAGCATCGCTAGAAACTGAAAATTTTATTGCGCAAGGATTGAATCCATCAACAGTCAAAGGTCCATGAAAAATTTCCCCTCCAATAGCCTTCTTATCAGAATGACGAGAGCACACATACAACGAGCTTATGATTATAAACAGAGCCAAAATTGACGTCGTTTCACACTGCGAAAGCATTCATCGCTCATTGTACCCTGTTCAACTACGCTTCCATTGCCCTTTGGGGAATTCCAGAAAGCTCCATGTAAACAGCCAAAATAATTCAATTTTCAACTAATTGATAAACCGAAGTTTTCATTGTCTGTGGAAGGATTAATAATATATTAAGGACATAAATGGATAATAACACTTTCATAACTTATTATAAACATATTGACTAAGAAAACATGTGACACGACGCGTGAGTGAGAAGGACAGTGAGTATTCGATCATTATAGTAAGATATCATAATAGCAGCCAATGAGACTTTTAACTAGGTTTGCCGATAGGTAGTGCAGCTAATTACTTGATTTTCTCCAAATGCTTGTATCCTTATCTGTTACGTATTACTAGCAGCATGTCTAGCATGTTTCCTGTATAACTCTTGTATCTCTGTGCAATAATGAAAAATACATTAATACAAATAGTTTCTCTAACGTTGGTAAAAGACCTATAGTGTAGTGCATGTTGATGAAATTTCATCTCCTGACAAGTATTTGCAGATTTTTGCTAATGCATCAATAGTCGTAGTTTCATTAATTTTAATTAGGTACAGTGCAATTTATGCCGGTGATAACTCAACCCCTGCCACACACCCTTGAAGTTGCTTGCAGGGATATTATGTAGAAGTAGATCATCTGCCTGGACTTGAATTTTGGTCCAGACGAATTACTTTTCCACATATCACTGAAAATCACCACGTACTATCATACAGAAATTTGATAGGTACTACGCGTTTTAAATAGTGTGCCATTGTCAGGTACAAACCTCTCAATGACATGGATGTATACTACATATAATGCGTTCCAAATTTAGTCGACAGTATGGGCTCTCACGGTGATTCCTTTTCTATGTAAATCTCAATAATGCCGGAGGTGCCATGTTGCCAAGCGGCAGAAAAAATAATACATAGTGCCATGCAGTACACTAACTGCACATGTAAAAGTCTTCCAGTATGCAAACATTATTCCCTAAGGTAACTTATTTAAATTTAGCGCGGTGTTGAAAATTGTTTCCTACATAGCCCACGAAGAGGTTTCCTACGTAGAGGCGAGCACACGGCGTGTAATTTTAGCAACATCGTTCTCCATTAGGCCAATACTGTAAGCTAAAGGTGGAACGCTCTATTCTTCTACGAAGTTTAGTATAATGTAATACATGTAACTATAGTGTAATGCATGTTGTATTTTACTGGTTCACGTTTTTCCCCAGTCAGTTATTCCACTCAAGGCAATGTCACGATTAGTTCTACAGTGCTTCGAACAGTGACAAAAGCCGAAGGTTAGTTAGTAAATATGGCGGGCTTAACGTAAAAGTGGGACAAATCCTATTTTTTCATTTCTAATTTAACAACAGTTTAGGATGGATAGAGTCGTACATTCTTTAGTGCAAGAGAGAACAGAGTTTCAAGTTCGAATATTCGCTTCTATTAAGCAAACGCACTTCTCGAAATCACTGAAAACAGCTGATTTACTGGAGGAATATGTGGAACATTAAACGCATTTACCACAAAAGTCTCTTCAATGGACTCGGTCCATTTCAACACTATGCCCTCCCATTATATGACTTCATTTTTAATTAAGTAGAACAAATGAACTGCCTCCATAACGGAACTGGCTGGTGCATTACAATAATAATCAGCGCAGTAAAGTTTATCAACCGCGAGAGTGAGAGAATAATAACTCGGGGAACATGCACCGGGTTAACGGCGGGATCATCGTTCTGTTGCCTCAACAATAAAATTTCGCCCTTATCGAAAGGAACGGCAGGAAAACTTACACGGGGAACCCCGGCGACGGACAAAACGATACGGGCTTGATACAAGCGAAGCCACCAGCATTCTTTTGTTATTTGCCTGGCGATTGGTAAACGCGGAGCCGCGCCACAATTGTGACCCAGTTTTATTTCCGATCGTTATGAACTAGACTAGAAAAACGAAAAATATCACGCGGTGCTCCTGTGGACAGCTTAAGGAACACAAAATAAACTGCGGCAAAACTTCTTTTCGGCAATGTTCAGACTCATTAAAATGATCACATACACTGCATTTTTTGTACATGCATGTGTCATTATAAGACGCGACATAGATCTAAATATTGGAAACACAATTAAATTATTTTAGGGGACAGTGCAGTGGATATTTAATAAATTTCAACTGTTCATACACAACCAATGAAGGGGCTGGGTTAACACCAATTCTATCTATGGTCAAAACGGTGGAGACGCAATTGAGTAAAAAAAACTTCAAACTTCACTGAGCCTTGAGCTGTTTTTAACGTGAACAATACAAAAATATATCAATAAATACGCATTTCGGATTTTCAGAAATATACCAGATATAAACTGTGTATATATTTAATTTTATATTATAATATTATGGGGTCACTAACAAAATTATTATCGGAGGGTTCCGAGTTCAAATCCGGATGAAGCATCTCTGGACATCCCCCACGAAATTCCTCACGTTGCGACTGTTTGATTGTCAGAACTTCGTGGAAATTCGCAGGAGGCCTAGGGAAAGGAACTCACCCCCTACCCTGAATATGTGAATTTCTTAGCCGATCATCTAAGCCAATGGCTTAGTATGGAGTGACCTCTTCTCTCACCTATTAAAAACCAACCTTCGGGTTGAAACACTGAGTGATATTTAATTTACATCATAATCATTTTCAGCGTATAAGCGGTAAGGGTGGATTTATAAAGATCAGTGTCACTCTCCTAATCCCTTGCTACGGTCGCAACACTAGACCACACGATCTCTCTCATCGGCTCAGCACAATTCCTACTCCTCATCCTTCAGCTTTCTACAATCTCTTCCCTTCCTTCCCAGCATTCTATCTTTCAAAACGGACTTCAGAATAAAATTTACAAAATCCTGCATGGTAAAGAGGACGAAGAGGATAAAAAATTTCTTCTGGAACAATTCCAATCAATAAATTCAAGACGAAATCCGTCCCGACGAGGAAAAGATCCGGAGCCGTCGCACTCCCAGGCAGATTCTCTCAAGACAAGCGACGGAGTAAGCGAGAGGAGAAAGAAGAGAGGAAACAATAAACACTTGAGCGAAAGAAGTGGCCGGGACCATTGTCACGCCCCACGACGAGGCAAGCACTCCTTCCGGAGAAGCGCAGCGCTAACGCAAAAACCTTTCCACATGAGAATAAAGAGGGTCTGGTTCCCTACTGAGGAATAAACTACGGAGCGCACACAGAGATATGAAGCGAGTCGAGGCGACAATTTTATCCGTCCACGCACTCCACCCAACGCTACAATACGCGTGAAGAGAATCCCACGGCGAAGACGGAATCTCAACTTCGGGAAAGAGTCATATGTGAGAATTCCTACTCGGGCAGTAAATCGCCCTCCTGCGCTCTCTGCACGGCTGAGCGACGCTCAGATGTTTAGCATAGCTTAGCTGGATGAATGTTGTATCGCAAAGATACGATATATTTCACATGGTAAAAAATTGAAAGTTGTGATAACGCCTATCGCATGATATGTAAAACTTCATGAGTAACTCTTGCATCTCTGGGCCTTTATGTAACTGCAAAATATATTATTACTCAATAGTTTCTACAACATTGGTATCATACCTATGCTGTAGAGGACGAAGGTGAAATGTCACCTTGTTGAAAGTATTTTCAGGATTTCGCTAATGGATTATGAGTAGTACTTCCATTAACTTCAGTAGGATATAGTGTAGTGCACGTTGGTGAATCTTCACCCCCTTCCACACCCTTGAGGTGGCTTGCAGGGTATAATGTACGTGCAGATACTACCTATCGAAGGATTTTTTATCTGCACTTTTATCTTCGCATTTCCATTAACAATCATAATCATTTAACCTCTTAAACGTAACTAATAATCTTCACGGTAATATTTGATAAAAGCTACGTCCTGATTCAATTTAGTTATAAAAAAGCTTGAAAGACATGTATTTTTTAAGAGGATGCGACGCCAATTGTTGATTCCGTAACGTCATTAGCCATTCTTATGACGTTTATTTCTGTTTAAGGGTATTTCTTTGTTTTAGGACGCTTCGAGTACCAAAGCGTCTCATGTTTTGAGACATCTAATCGACGACACAACTTATACGATCGTTAAGAAATTTAAATTAAAACCTAACACGTTTTAAATATATTTTAATAATAAAAAAATTATAATCTATTCGTTAGTGAAATAACAGTTTTTATTTAATATCGTCTGATGCTACCAAATTAGCACTAAAGCAATTGTCACAAGAAAATACTCTAGATATTATAAGCATTAAAATCAGAAAAAAATACATTCACAAAAAATCAGTTTACTTGCAAGAAATGAAATGAAAAATGGGAAAATATCCCATCACTACCCCGACCTTTACGCCGGTAGAGAAAGACCCGTATTTTATTTGATATCGTTTGACACTACCTAAGTAATCCAGATAGGATTTCGCTAATCTCATTGACAACAGCGCAGCAGATACATCCACCGAAAAGAAAATGAAGAAAGAAACGTTCGTTAGACCATACAACAGTCTTTAAACGAAATAAATGAAATTAGAAACCTCTATCATACCTAGTTCGACTAGGCAATTGCTTTCTCTTGTTTATTTTTATTCCATCCATCACGTTTTTTCATTGTAGGTTTGGCATATATTTATTTTAATTTGCATCAATGAATTAGCCGTTGTCACGTTTTGATTGTATTAAGATATATTGAGCGAAATATCAATTCACCTAGAATTTGATGAATTTGACCTCATTTTAAAGTTAAAAATCCCATATTTCTAATGATATCAAAATATCAACCCTTTGCCAAACCACTTTACGAGCAATTTGCATAAAAATATAAACTGTTTTACGTGGGATAGATTAGGGCTGTGCGCTCCAGAGGTAGAATATTGAAAAAATTAGGAACTTCTAACAACTAGATTTCGTAAAAAAACTAACGGTGTGTATTAGTAATAACTTCAGGCTTCACTATGTGTAACCTCTCCATATCGGAAATAAAAATTACACTTCGAAATAGAGTTACAGATTTCATTTTCAGGCCTCGGTGGCGGCGGGGTAACGTCCTCGCCTGCTTACCCGAAGGTCGCGGGTTCGAGTCCCACCTGGGGAGGATTTTTTCACCTCCCAGCACATGGTTGTCTCTGCTTGTCCATTTGTGGTAAAGTTACAATACCTGATGTAAAAGGCCCTCGAGGCTGTTTTCAGGATGATGTTAAATAATAAATTAAATAATTATGTGATGGAACCCGGGTCGTAAGTAATAAATCAATTTCGTGGCCCATTACGGAGTGTAATCATTATTTCTTAATAGTGTGTAGCTTTGTATGTTTTCTCAACTATTTAAAAAAAATAATAAATTACTCACCAAAGTTATTGTTACAGAATCGCAAAGAAACCTTGCGTTGAGAAGGCTTTTTCACCGTATGGCGTGAAAAAATGAGTCAAGTTGGAGACTTATGTTGTTATATTTATTTAATTACTGAGAATTTTTGTCATATATAACTATATTTTTGCGCCATTAATATTAAAATATTTAATTCATACTTCTTACAGACCCTGAAATAAAAAAAATAATGCGAATATGGTCTCCGTTATGACTACTGAACAATCTCGCTCAAACTACCTAAAAGAATAAACACAAAAATAAATTTTAAATGAACAATATATTTACGCCCATCACCAACCCATGACATTCTCCCTCCCTCCAACGTCCAAGCGAATCCTCTCCCACAACCATTCCACCCTTTCAGACTTATTCGGCGACGGATTCCGCCCGCGCAGAAAACCTACAAGGCGTCGGTCGTCAGTGCGCTTGGGGAGAGGGGATAATCCCCGCCCCGAAACATGAAACTTCCATCTCCCGCGGCCACCACGGCGCAGAGGAGTGCTGTGCTGTTGTATTTGGGAGAGGAGTATGTGGAGAAAGGGGTGGTTGGAAAGAGGCAGGTAGGATGGTTAAGGGGACAACAACACCGCCAATTTCCCGGCGAGAGGAGGGGGTACTCGCCGCACACGATGGACCACCCGCGAGGTCGTGAAGGTGAGGGGTGGTGGTATTGGGGGAGATGGCTCGTGCACATTCTACGATATAGTCTCCCCTCCCGTTCCTCATTGCCCTCCCACGGCCCGCATCCCTTCTTCAGTGCAAGCGAAGCCGGGGGGTGGGACTCACCCACCTATCCGGGCTCACACGATCCGGGAAATCCGAACGGGGTTGGTTGGTTCGCTCGGGCGGCGAACGGCGTGAGGAGAATAATGGATTAAAAGAGACGGAAATAAAAGTTTTTCGATCGCTCCGAAAAAATTCAACTGTAAATTTCGCCACCCGATGAAAATTTCGCTTGCTAGAACATTTGTTTTTAAAAAATCAGCAGCTAAATTGCCGTAGAAAAAATAATGCTAGTAGTATTACAGTACACGCTACTCTACTCAGAGACATCATCAGGGGAAACGCATCTGATGAATACATTAAATAAAAATTGGTTATATCAACAAAAAACCTTTTTTAGATACAATGCATTTCAACATATAAGCTTCATCATTAAGCATTTTACATGGTAGTATAGGGGTAGCAACACTTGGTGGCACTTTTCTGTAAAGCCTGTCTGTCTGTCTGTCTTGATTGAGCAGACGTATATGAATTAAAAGAGAAGGAAATAAAAATTTTCGATCGTCCCGAGAGAATTCAAGTGTAAATTTCGCCACCCGATGAAAATCTCTCTCTTTAAAACATTTGTTTTTAAAAAATCAGCAGCTAAATTGCCGTAGAAAAAATAATGCTAGTAGTATTACAGTACACGCTACTCTACTCAGAGACATCATCAGGGGAAACGCATCTGATGAATACATTAAATAAAAATTGGTCATATCAACAAAAAACCTTTTAAAGATATAATGCATTTCAACATATAAGCTTCATCATTAAGCATTTTACATGGTAGTATAGGGGTAGCAAAACTTGGTGGCACTTGTCTGTAAAGCGTGCCGATTGAGCAGACGTATATGAATTAAAAGAGAAGGAAATAAAATTTTTCGATCGTCCCGAGAGAATTCAAGTCTAAATTTCGCCACCCGATGAAAATCTCGCTTATTAAAACATTTGTTTATTCAAGATCAGCAGCTAAATTGCAGTAGAAAAAAGAATACTACTATTACAGTACAAGCGACTCTACTCAGAGACATCATCAGGGGAAACGCATCTGATAAATACATGAAATAAAACTTGGTACTATCAAAAAAAAACCTTTTGAAAATACAATGCATTTCAACACCTAAGCGTCATCATAAAGAATTATACATTATAGTATAGGGGCAGAAAAACTTGGGGGTACTTGTCTGTGAAGCGTATCAATTGAGCAAACGTATGGGTTACATATTATTTGATTCTGTGGGTACTTGGAGGGTAAATCACCCGCCTTCTAAGCTTGTAATTAGTGCAGCCGAATATGGGTAATTATGGGTATTGAGTAACCTCAGATGGTTACGCTACGGAAAACTGATGACAAACTAATAGTTTAATTGACAAATCGTTCGCCCGTTGTACAACATAGATATCCAGAAGTTAACTCAAAATGTCACCAAATTACATTAATAAAAACTTACAATGGTACAGTATCATGAAGCGCGGAGTTCATTGCATGGGAAACTGATCACAAGAGTGGTATTAGCTCCAAAGCTTACCTGGAAAGAAAAGAAAGAAAAAAATTAATTACACTGTCTTAGCAAAAGACTATATTCAATTTTTTGGTCTTAATTTAACATTAACCGCATGTGAGCACCCTTATCTTGTAGCACATACATATTAAGGCGAGTAACGCCATCGAGAAATTATAGAATATAGATTATTTTTGAAGGCTTGCAGAAATATTACGCAGGTCAAAATTCATTTTGGGGCCTTACACGGCATTACGTAGCTGTATAATTGATCTAATGCCAACGAATAACCAGTTAAATCGAGAACGACTGCCGCTAGAGCTGCCGCACACTAATTATCGATTTCCAATTAAGAAATTTTATAATTCCTGAGCAAAAAGAAGCATCCGCAGTACCCATGATAAATAATATTCTGTTGTAATTTCTCATTTCATTTATTTGAATGTTACACACGTTAACAACTCCCGCTAATGAGTCTGTAACTGAAGATGACGTCGCAACTTGAAAAGCATAATAATTAAATAAATCAAGAGGAAATTTACAACCTATAGATATCTTAATTAATGACGACGTACTTCCACTACGTCTCGCCTGAAACCATCCATTTCGCAGAAGCCATACTGAGAAATTTGTGGTCTCTGGTTCAAATTAGCGAAAGTTTATAGTTACAAATAAATAAACTATGTATATTTTCACTGATTAATTTAATACACGACCGGTTTCGTTACGTAGTCGAACACATCGGGCCTTGGCACCCCAAACGTCGCGGGTTCGAATACCGCCAGGGAGGAGGATACTGGCTTCGTCCCAGGGAATAAAACATAGAGCTATTTAGTCTAAGCAATAGGATTTACAGAAACCCATATGTACCACTGGACATAGAGATAATTCACGGATTTACAGACGACAACGCATCACTGGGCAAAACTAACACTGGAGGAGGAAATCCTATTCCCAGCAAGATTCTCTCTAAACCTCACTCTCCCACGCTCGGATGCTCCGAAACCCTTTTCGTTCCCAATTCTCCCCAACGAGAACCCTCAAACTTTTCCCTTTTGTGCAGATCCCGGGTGCAGTCCTCCCCAAGACCGCAAGCTTGAGCAAGAACCCTTTTCCCCGCCCCTTCTCCCTAAGGACAGTGAGCATCGCTTGTCCATCCCCTCGTCACCCACGCAGCCATATGTCACATCACCATCCGCTCCCCCTTTCTCTTTCTCCTTCTCTTAGGGCCTTAAGCCAGAAATAAACAACCCTTTTTCCGAGCGGTGCGTCGGGAGGGAGTAGGGTTTTTGTATCGTGAAGAGGTGGAGGGCACATATGCCCAGTCCCCGACGAGAGCTGGACACTTTACGCCCACACTACACTCAAGTTCTGCGAGCAGGCAAGGCAGGGATTACTCGACGGAAAACATTAGCCGAACTCGCCTAATGGAAGTGCATACTTCTGACAGAGAGCACCCAAAAAAGTTTCCAATCACACCTACTTCGGGTTTTAATTCTCATGCGATTACACTTTTCGGATCGGATGATTACAATTGATGGGTGAACGACAACCTTGAGGGTCATGTGACCGCAAGGGTCGCAGGAAACAACAATTCGTGGGTGGACTAAGGTCATTTGAGTATTGGAAGTATGGCATTCAAGTTAAGCTAGTTTGACCGATATTTTCCTCTAATCATAAAAATAACAATATCTTAATTTATAATTTAGGCTGTTGTAACAAGCATGAAGTATAGTAATACTAATTACCCAAAAACTTAGTTTTTTCGGCTGAATTTCGAAGTAATTAACTAAATATGTGTGTTTAAGACTTTAAATAAAGTAGTTTGCCATGTACTGAAAAGTCATTCACAGCCCAAATTTTTAATCCTATTTTATAAAAAAGTAGGTAAAATACATTTATTTTCTTTAAATAATTGAGTATACGCACAAACCGTTACAATTTTGATGCTGTCTAGGCGATAAAAATACCTCAATTTTTTACTTATGATTCTCCGGAAGGTCAGTAGCTGATATTTTTGTATCATTAGAAAGAGGAAATCTTTTAAATGTTATGAGAAGTTATACCTCACTCGAACTACCTTATTATTAAAGCTTCGTGTGTATTTTTAAAAAATTTCTTCGACTAAAATGCCTTCAATCGCGTTTTTTCTGTTCCAACTATGTATGCCACTGGCATTGTACCCCATAACAGAACAGAGGCAAAATATGGGCATTGGTAGAACGACATTTACTCCGCTATGTTGGAAATATGCCCATTGGAATCATTAACTTCCTTGGATCCCATAACCCATGCCGTGAGACGACTGATTCCAATGGTAATTTTATGTACATCATAGCGAGAAACAAAACATTTTTCTGCAAATATTTGATTTTTTTTATTTTACTATAATTTCATGAGTTCTTGCACTTGCGAATGGAAATACTTAAGACTAAAGCAAGATTTACATTCCTCACCGAAGCCGACGGAATTCCGCCTTTACTCCAACGATACAAAAAAAGGGTTTCTACAATTACAATAACCATTTTGAAAGTTTTCAACTTGAAAATGGCATTTTAAGGGCATAAAGAATAAAGTTGACAGTCTCAGGCTTAACGATATGAAAATATTTCATGGTAGGCATGAAAAATGAAACAGAATCTCTGCAACTCCCACTCTGTATTTTATTGTCCACAACCATGGTTTCGTTGCCAAGCAACATCATCAGGTGAGTTTTCCACCTGATCAGGAGAGGTTTCCACCTGATGCTACTGTTTTGAAATGAAACCATGGTCGGTGAAAAGAGAATACAGAGTGGGAGTAGCAGATTTTCTGTTTCACCTATCATTCCTACCAGGGAAAATATAAGTGTGGAAATTGACCTACGCTCTCAGTATGGATATCGAGCATTTTCACAAAGTTAGCCTGAAACGATGTCCTTACGTACAGCATTGCTCAAAACACAGCTCAATCCAGTTGGCACTCGAGCAAAATAAAAGTTGGCAGCCCTGAGGCAAAACACGCCCCCACACCCCTCTCTCCAAACCCTCGCACCCCCTGCCAGCCGCCTTCCAACCGCCCAAGACCCCACGGCAGAGACCCGCGGCCTGAAAGCCAAAAAACCGCCCGGATGGCGAGGAGAATGCGACGAGGGTTGGGGAAAAGAAAAAAAAGCGACTACTATACGTATCTCTCCTCTCTTCATACGGGGCCAACGGACGGATACACGCGCTTCGGTCGCACTCTTTCGGGTCTGAGTCGGTCTCGCTAGAGCGATTCCCTGAATGACGTCCCCCCACTTCCTCCACCCTGCATATATATCCTGGCGACCCCTCGAACTCTCCTTTACACTCGTCTCACGGTGAGCGGGGGGATTAGGCAACCGTGCCCCCGCGAGGGGCGTGCCAATAAATGAGCACCATTCTTTCATTTCGTTTTAAAAACACCCTCTCTTCCGAGGTGGCTTTTTTTTTGCTTTTACCGCGCGCTGGAACGGCCGTCTAACCGAAAGCTAAACCAACCTGGGCGTCACACTCCGCTTCCTCGCTTCCAAAGACGCCAAGGGAATCTCAACCAGCAATAGAAAGCTACCAATATGCTCTTTCTGTAGCCTGAGGGAAATTCTTTCCATAAACAAATGAAAGAGGGAAAGGCGACGAATATTAAATTGCCAACGTAAACTAGGAACTCACGAGCAATCAAGAACACTACGAAAATTGCCGTCGTGAAGACTCCTATAGAGAAAGAAGACAAATATTTCACCGCACTTATGGATTTTCGCCAAGTGCTAGTTCACATAAGAAAAATCGAAGTATGCACTTCGGAATAACTTGAACCTCAAAATTCTCCCGGGACGCACGCATTGAAAGATTACGACGATCAGACTTAAAAATCTATGATCCGCTAAGTCCAAAAAATACACGGTAAGTCTACGTTAGATGGTGTAAAGCCTTTAAGCACTCTATTATTTTATCTACCGTGGCCAGTGGCTGCTTCAATTAAACTAACTACTGCAATACCAGTAATAAATCTGCCTTTAAAATATGGAGCAAGTACCTATTTGGTACGCAGTGGAGATAAGTGATCAAGGAATGAAATAAATTTCAAAAATAACCCCTAGATTTATATAGAATTGTAATTACAATAAGTATCATAACTTCAGAATAGCACCAATGAATTTTAATACAACCCAATTTCGCATGCATCAAACACGTTTCTATTCATTAGAACACAAAAATCTCTAGGTGCCTTACACCCTCTGCCACACTCCCCAGATTCGGCTCGCGGGATACAACGTAAATGTACGGACTGGAAAGTAACGTGAACAAATTACATTCAACGCTAACCAATAAGAATTATGTGTTTTGAGATGTCCGCACACCGTGAACGAGCGACAGCTGCTCTCCACACAGAAATGAAGCAGGTAAACATTCTGGTACGATAAGTCCAGCGTTAATCACACAATAATGGAATAAACCAGTTTTTTCTGCTATTGGTAGGACATGTGTGGCCTTCGTAGAAACCTTATTTAATTTGGGCACGGGAAAAAACAACAGAGTCAAACAATCTGGGTAGGGAAAGGTATCGCCAAACCCACGAGCGACATGAAAAATGAAACGATGGGTTCCCAGTTGGAATATCAATACGAACGAAAGAAATACAATGAAACGATAAAGAGACGAGATATACAGAACAAATACACCGTATCACACATACTACCGAACTCATTGCAAAAAGGTCATTAACATATCCTCTAAATGAGGATATACGTACCTCTGCGACAGGCGTTGACAAAAAATCATCAAACGAAAGCAAATACGATAATGAGGTGTTTAAGCGGGTAAATGTACACCGAAGCCGACTACCCACATTAATGCGAAGGGGTTCATTTCGATTTCAGTTAGAAAAATTATTGAGCCTTTGACTCGATACACGACAAATTCCCGGGATTGGTTGATATGAGCCTCAGGGAAGCGGTAGTCACCTACATCTACATATTGCCCAGCGAGCTGCAACTGGGTTATACTTATACATAGTTCTTATACACGGCCTCAGTCCACATCGACGCGAATAGTCAAGAATCCACTGTAGCATAAAAGAGATTGTTTTTCCCACACATATGGTGTTTTTACAAATAGGGTATCGTATTTCAACGGTAGTCAACAGAGGCGATACGCTTTTCAATTGACGATTTGCAAGAGAGCTAGCTGCATCATCGAAAGCACTCATTTCCATCGCATCAGTATAAATTAGATACACAGAAATGTGGCAATCTAAAGTAGAAATATATCAAAATAAATACAACCAGTGAATTAACGACTTTTCGAGGACAAAGAAAGCAATGCTTTTAAGCAAACAATAACCATATAAGGCACAAACTGGAGCAAGTAGATCTATTTAATTATTTGAGTAGTACTACGCTATAGGAAAATGAGCTTAGTAGCAAAGACAAGAAGAGGAGAATCGCGCTAGCGAAAGAAGCGTTCAGCAATAGAAGGAAGCTGACGACGGGATCCTAGGGTAAAGATATAAAGAAGTGGCAGGTGAATAGTTTAATATGGAGTGTAGCGTTGTATGGGGCAGAAACGTCGACTCTGAGAAAGGAGAAGAAGAATAGGCTGCGGGCGTTCGATATGTGTGTAGAGGTGGATGTAAAGGAAGACAAAAGATGAAGTGTTACTTGGTATGGTTGGTGAGGAAAGGAAACTTCTAGACGAGATTAGGAAGAGGTTTTTTTTTAACGTGCTTCGACGGCTAAGGTCATTTCGCTTAGGAAGAGGCAAGATAGGGGGCTGGAGGGGGTAATGAGGGGTACAGGGCTGCTTGAAGCCATGATAGAGGGGAAGATGGGTAAACGGGGTAGACGGGGAAAGAGTATTATGCCCATAAGAGGTTTTTTGGACAGGATGAAGAAAGGTAAGACGTATGCTGCATGAAGCAAGAAATATTATAAGTAGATATGGCCCTGCACATGAAAATTCTTGAGGGTTTTTCCTCGCTTCCATTAAACGTACCTTATCCGGTAACTACTTTGATTACAATAATGAATTTACCACACCAAGCAAGGCGTGGAGGAACTAATCAAGTCATTTAAGAATTTATTGGTGGAGCTGAGAGCAAAAACAGCGTTCAGGTAAACAGGAAAAAAACTCCTGGAGATCCACCATGGATACGAGGAAAGTAAGTACCAAGTAGGTAAGCACCGCAAACGCACATCCCCTTCCACCATTGGTCGCGACCGCCACTCTTCCATCGCGCAGTCCCCCTCTCAACCTGACACGAACGAACACACGACACCTCTCACCCATTAGGAAGGTAAACCCCCCTCTACCACTCTTCCTTTCCTCCCCCTTTCCCCAAGGCAACGCCCGCGCGGGACCACAAGCGCCGCCGAAGGCCATCAAAAATGCATCTCTCGAAGAGGGAGGGACCGTGTACATTAGATTGCAGGCCGGAAGCGACGGCGGAGGTGGCTGCAGCGGCGGTTTGGGCAGGGGGTGTGAGATTTAGGGGAGGTCGGACCTTTGAGGGAGGGAGGGACCGAATGAGAGCGGGGAAGAAGGACGGACAGGAGGATACAGAAGGGAGTTAAGGTAGTTTAAGCGATATATCAATTCACGTAAAATTTGATGTAATTTTAAAGAAAAAAACTAATATCTTTCCAATGATATCAAAATATTAACCCCTTACCAACTACTTTTCGAGCAATTTGCCTAAAAATATAGACCGTTTTCCAAGGGATAGATTACGGCTGTGCGCTCCAGAGGGTGACAATTGAAAAAAAATAGGAACTTCTAACTGCCAGATTTCGTCAAAAAACTAACGGTGTGTAGTTTGTACGTTTTCTCAACAATTTATAAAATTAATCAATTGATCACCACAGTAATTTTTACAGAATAGCACAAAAACCTTCTATTGCGAAGGCGTTTTTACCGCACGACGTGAAAAAATGAGTCAAGTTAAGAGACATATGTAGGTATATTTATTTAATTACAGAGAATTTTTGTCAAATATAAATATATTCTGGCATAATTAATATTACAATATTTCTTCATACTTATTACAGACGCTGAAATTAAAAAAAAATTAAATTCGAAAATGGTCTCCATTATGACTAGTGAACTATTTCGCTCAAACTACCTTAAGGAGAAGACGGGATAAGACAAGCACCGCACACCTAAGTGCAGCTAAACCCCCGTTAGCCAAGCATCTACGCCGTTCTCTACGAGTCGCCACTAGGAAAATCAGGGGGTGGCAGAGTGCCAGGTTTAAATCATGCACCGATACAAAGACTTGAATTATTCCTGAGTGGGTGAGACACGAAGGGAAAGAATGCTGAACATATATAAAATGTACTCCTTACCTTAGTAGTGTACATGCCAGTCAATTTCCTAACGATCTCAAATATTTATTCCACGTTCCTACGTGTCAACCACAATTATCACTTCCTCCAATATATTAAACGAGCTCTACGATAAAATTCGTTCCAAAAGTTCCGAATAAAATGGTTTGAGATCTTCGAAATCAATAAGATCAAAGTAGTAGGTATCTAGACCATAATTAACAATAATCAGCATCCCTATTCCATCTTCGTTAAGTTGTTTATTTGTTTTGTGAATTGTGTCTCATTTCGTGTGTTAAAAGTGCACTTAAAATTGGCACCATTGCTATATGTGAACTATTTCCTTTAAAATAAAAATAAATAAAATAATAAAATTACGCTCACCAAAAAGTACCAGCGTATAAACCCTTGAATTCCTTTTCAAGTAAAAGCAGTCCTTCACTTCCTTTCCAGTTAATCCCAGAAATTGTAAACAATCCGTGATTCGCCATGAATCACTGTGGCTAGTCAACTGAACCAAATCCCGACATGATCATAATCATTCCTAATGCAAGCTCGCAATTTCTTAGAAATAAAATACAAAGCCCTTACTAGGGGTCAACACTCCGCGCCTGTTAAAACGTCAAAGGAACGTCAGACAGAAGCTCTCCAGGAACTACTCCACGCATAGGATTCGGGGTGAATGGATAATCACGAGAAATATTAAATGTTAATAATAAGTCTTAGGCCAATTTGCGATGAAATTCTTCGGCTAAAATTTAGAACATTGTGAAAAAGCATATAGTTAGTATTAGGTTTAAGGGTGCTTCGACGGCAAAGGTAAAAAGCATATACCGCTCACACTATAATGATACAAAACAATCTTTATTACATAATAGTGTTTCTCATCCGGAGATCTTCATAGAGGAAGAAAAATTAGAAAACATGTTCATAACAATGTACGCTTATTTTAAACATCACAATGAATTTACACATAAAAGCTTAAGAGATCCACAAAATGCATCTACTCTAGCAACCTTCTTCCGCAGATAAACGAATCATATACGGGGAAGCAAACGCCATTTTTTAAATTTCTTATCTCAGGGTCTTTTTGTATGAGGAAGATATTTTTCGGAAGATACTGCACCTAATTCGCTTGCAGCGCGATGAAAACTTTAACAATTTGCTGGCACAACCCCGTGATAACTCGGCCGGATACAAATCCACGAAATATTAGGGCCTGGCTGAGGAAGAGAGTGAAATATATTGGCAAAATTTCATATTCCGGGCCCTTTCTTCCCCGAAAGTTTAATAAACTCCGGGTCCAAGTTTTAACACATCAATAAAGGAAGAGCGCGGCCAGGAGATCCCTTCTTATAAAGTTGAGAACCTGCGCGCCGGGGACTAGTGGAGCTCATTTCGGATACAAATATTGAGCCAACCAAAAAGATTTTACACAAAATTTAAAAGAATTAAGCTACGGAAGCATTTGATAATTTTCATACCGAAATACCATGAGCGATATTTTTTTAATATTTTATTCCACAATCTCTCTATAGACAGCCATCTACTATAATAATCACCGATTTGTATATAATGTGTCCGTCACTTTCACTTAAAAAATACACGTGAAGCTGAATCTTCATTTGGCTGCAGAACTTTTTTTATTTGCAAAATTAAATAAGAAGTAATGGTGTTCTGTTATTGGGAAAGGTACCAATAGAAATAAAATAAAATAAAGATTCTTATTCCTTCAATCAAATTTTGTATTCCGGTCGAAATTCCGATTTTTTTGCCAAAACGTAACGATTTTTCGCAATATTATAGCGTTTTTGAGTCATCGTCTCCATAGCGACCATACTTAATGTTTAAGTTGAGAATCTGTGTATATCCATTAACTCAATGATTCTTAAGGCCTGGTTACACGGTACATGAGAATGTACAAGTTTCTGTACATTTTTGAGAATGGTTTCATGTACAGATTCTTGTACATTCTCATGGACAAGATCAATGAATAGGTGGCTACACGGTACATTTTTTCGGACAGATTTTCGTACAATTTTAGATGCGCATTCTGCGTTTTCGTTTGTTTTTCCTCATTTTAAACCGTAGGCACGGTATTTAAACCAATTTTTTTTGCCATGGATACGACACATTTACTTGTAAATTGGCTTGTGACAATGTGAATGTGTCATTTGCGTCGTCTGCCACCAGGTGTCTCTGTAATGAGGTCAACTTGTACGATTGTCTGAACGAAATTAGAACCGGTTCTATTTTCTGTTCAGACATTCATACAATCGCACATTTTCGTGTGGTTACACGGTGAATTTTCGCGTTCATTCTGACATTCAGACATTCACACATTTTCTTGTACATTCTAATGAACCGTGTAACCAGGCCTTTAGCACTAAATAAGATATGAATGGTTTATTACAATGTATTAGTGTTGATATTTTCCTTCCCGTTGATATTCAACGGGCACCTTCTATAGTGCATAATAACGACACATCTCCTACGCTTTTTAAGATGACTCTTTTGATACGAAGTCTCCCGTATGAAGTCGAGCCGACGCTTCACGCTGCTCCATTAGAGCAAGGAAGCAAAGATTGACCAGATAACCAGGACCTCTAATCCTCTTAACATACATTTCAAGGCCTCCTAGCCCTGCCGTGAATGTTTCCCACCAAAATGAAATTGCTAAGGCATATCAAATTTGTGACTATTAAAAGATTAATAATTAACATGAACATCTTGTCTCATTTAAGGCTGACGGAGAAGAATGTGTTGTGCATAAGCCCAGATAGCATCTCATCATAATGGTGCCTAGTTCTGGCCTATGCAGCAGATTAATTCAAAATTTTCCGCAACAGCGATTCTCCATTCAGTTTGCAATAATTTGAGGTGCATAAAGGCTATTTAAAAAGATTTAACGCGAACACTGCACGCTATTAGACAAGATATCAAATTTGGAGATTAAGCGCACTAACGCGATGAAATTTGGAAATTACCGAAGAATAGGAAGACACCGCAAACTGCAATGTTATCCAACAACACAACGGATGGTTTCATTGTTTACACACAACTTTCAAGGGGTTAGGGGAAACCTATTAATAAAAACTTGTGGGCAAAGAAACCGAAGAGGATATTCATTACTGAACTACCAACATCATTTAGGAATTTAACAATAATGCACCACATTAGCTCAGTTCATAGACATGGGAAAGGTAGTTACGTATGGCTGCCTTCCTAACACGCGTTAGAGGGAAGACTCGGGGTAAGCTGTAAGAATGATGAGACTAGGATTTTTCCTTGGACGTCATGAAGAACTCATGAGAAACTGGATTGTGAGAAATAAATAGAAAAATACAAGTAACCTTAAACATAACCCCGAAATAGACGATTAAGGTAGGGATTGTCCAAAAAACTACCAGTCAATTAAAAGAATAATTCAGGCCCGATTTGGTGGAAAAATTCTATAAGCATCCTGAGAAGAATACAGTTTTTTTTCACAGTATTTCTTGTTCCTGTACACGATTTGCTGCGTTGTTGCATCGCACATCATGCCACAGGATAAATAAACACATACTGTGAAAACAACTAAGTTTATTCTTCTCAGTATGAGTACCAATCATTTGATGATGATATGAATGTACAATGTACATGGGTAAAACTATAATCACTGCATGTGATTTCTAAGATGTTTCTCAGGTCGTCTCCATGGTTTTCCACAATTTCTTCCCATGCAAAGGGACGTATGAATACCGAGTGCCCTGCGCAAAAGACTCCAAACCCTAGCGCTTCTCCCATCTTTTTTTCCCAGAACACGCATATCCCCTCAAGCTCCCACTGCGCGATACGCATCATCCCGCCCACCACAACGGACGTTAGTCTGTACCCTCCGCACACGAACGAATCCCAAGCCCAAGAGAGAAGGGGCGCCCGCATCCAGCCTCAGACACTGTGCGATACTGCCATGTATCGACCGCTGCAGGCGATACACACGAGGCGTCATCTTCGCCACTATTTGTGGATCAAGCGTTTGATATACGATTCGATTAGATGATTGTACAAACTCTATGTGCGATATATATATAAGGCGAAAAATAAAAAACAGTGAAACTGTCCTGCGAATTTGATTTCAAACATAAAAATGTGCAAAATAAGACATTTAATGAAATTACATACATGGGGCGTGAATTAATAGGTTTAAATACTACACAATACACACATTATAAGAAAAGAACATCACAAACTATCGTAACATCAGTGAGATACAAAAATCAAATTGTATGACCAAATTTATGGGGAGTAAACCGATAAATGAGGTAAAAATATTAAATAAATGAGGACACGTCTATTCTATCAGAGATGAGGAGGTGAAATGTATCGCATTTTTTGTGATGCAACATAAATATCGTGTTTTTGCGATACAACATTAATATAGCAAAGAGACACCGCAGCAGACACTACCACACCCCCAGCAATGCTTTGAATTCTCCGCGGCTAAAAACGCGCCTCATAAATACATTAGCACTGCGACTGAACTCTTTTCCCCATACAACACCCCCCGCCATACACCACTCTGCGGGGGGGGGGGGGGGGCCGACACCCACACACTTCAAATCCCAGGGGCCGCTCCCGACAACACTCCCCATTTTTGTCCCCTCCTCCCCGTACACCGATTCCCCGGGGACCGGACCCCACTCCCCGCACATCCTCCCCGCTACATTTCCCGCCCCCAAAAAGAGCCGATCCGCTGTGTGGGGGTTGGCTTTGGGGAAAAAGAGTGGAGGCAGGAAAGCCCGGCCCCCACCGCCTCCGCTGCCCCCCACCGCACAGTTATCGACTGCTTACCTCTCCACTGCCGCGTCGCCGCTGAGTGTGAAACGCTGTTTGCCGTGCACCCGACACGGGTTACCCACCTCGCGCGCTTTCCCGCGCTCACAAACATAACATAACTCCACAAAGTTTATGTAAGCTTCTTCAAAAAGTTTGCTTTTTTACCTCCCCACCCCACCCAACCACCCTTGAAACTCTTGTGTGAAATCCATGCTTCGCCCGCACACGGAAAACTTGCCCCGAGCACTTTCGCGAACTGTTGAATACATTATTCGCGCGAGCATCTCCCTCTGCTCGTTCCTCCAACCCCCGCGCACCAAAGCACCGATCATGATTCTTCTTCCCACTCTCATGACGCGTCGCTCCCAGCCGAAACAACAGCGAACTCGCGAACATAGGGATCAGCGGCAATGTCGCCCAGAACCCTGATTAACATAGTTTGAGCGAGATAGTTCTCTAGTCATTATGGAGACAATATTCGAATTATATTTTTTATATTAAGCATCTGTAAAAAGTATGAAGTCAATATTGTAATATTAATGTTGCAAAAATATAGTTATATAAGACAAAAATTCTCAGTAATTCAATAAACATAACCACAAAAGGCTCTAACTTGAGTCATTTTTTCACGCCGTAATGTGAAAATGCCTTCATAATACGTTTTTTTGCGATTCTGTAAAAATTACTACGGTGAGTAGTTGATTAATTTTTATAAATAGTTGGAAAACATAAAAAACTACCGTAGCATCACGATGAGTTCGCTATGTTTGAGTAAGATCTCCCCACGTGGTTTAAGAACAACAATAGAAGTCAGCCATGTTTGTCACTCCTTCTTCACTTAGAATTCCCGGGGGATGGGGTGAACAATTGCCGATATAAATATCGCGGTCACTATGAAACAAGAAAGCCAATAGGAAGGTGACGTAAAATCACATGACAAGGAGGAGGGGAGAAAAAGGACGCCGACAAACAATTAAAATAGGGTAACGGGGGGAGTTCTCACACAGGCACCAAGGAGTAAGTATGTGGGGAGTGCTCGCCCAGATTACGTAGCCAGTACCGATACGACTAAAGTAAATAGAAGCATCTACAAGTGAATGCGGATAGAAACCCGGCAGCTGTGTATCAGATCCGAAACTAACAGGCGGCACCAAAGACTAACTGACGTAAATAGCAGAGGACAGCGTCCATTGGAATCGAGAGTCGAGGGGATAACGACTTTCCTGTACGAATCTGAACCGGCCTGTGGCGTCCTGTTTTTGGTGTATCGTAAATATGTAATTTTGGTTATTATTCTTGTTATGTGGTGATATAAGGTTTAAGTGAGTAAGAATTAGACCTCACGACCATCATTCATATATTGGCTATTGTACCTTACGCTAAGTTAACCATAAAGAACCGGGCCGAAGTGTGGACTTAGACTTGTATAAACTTTTGATAAAAGGAAGAAGAAAATATTCAATGCTGAATATATGTGCCAACTTTGTGTAAAGGCAAACGAGTTAAAGAAATTGATTTCCATGGCCACATTAATTGAAAGCAAAATATTGAAATTGTTATCATTTGTAAAGTAAATACTTTGGATTGATGTGTATGGTTGATTTTAAAGGTTTTTATGTACAATTTAAATTTAAATCCATGCTTTAAATGGTCCCATGTTCTGATTTGCTGAGCTAGCCGTGCAGAATTAGAACGACGATAAAGGTAAGGAATACAAGTGAAGTGAGGAGGATATGTTACAAATGGCTCTCAAAAGAGAGATAATAATTAAATAGATAATTCTCCTTGTAATGAGACGTTACACTACACACCGTTAGTTTTATGATGAAATCTAGGGGTTGGAATATTTTTCAATATTCTCCCTCTGGAGCGCACAGCCGTAATCTATCCCATGTAAAACAGCTTATATTTTCATGCAAATTGCTCAAAAAGTAGTTAAATAAGGGGTTAATATTTTGTTACCATTGGAAAGATGGGAGTTTTTCTTTAAAATGACGTCAAATTCATCAAATTCTATGTGAATTGATATGTCGCTCAAACTACCTTAAGCGTTGACAAGACGGCGTTCATAGACACAAAACTCTAGCCTAGCGTCACAACAAACAGCTTTCGTCTCTTCCCTACTTCGCCCATGTCTAGCGATGGACAAAAAGGACGAGAAAATGACGTTTTAACTGTTGAAATGTATTTAATTTAAAATTTACAAGTTTATTTTCTTCACCATTATGGTAAACATAACTTACTTCTACAAAGTTACCCCTATTTCAATCAATTTTTATAATTTCTAAATTTACTTTTTTATTTCCACATCAAAGTTTAATTTTAGCCAAAAAAACGTTTAACTCGCTGTTTACAGTTACAATCAACCATAGGTCTTGCATTCATCCCTCAAATACGTTCATTTCAGCATTATATTGGGCAAAATTAAACCATCAAATAAGGTAGAAACAGCTTTCTTCCCGCCCCTACTTCACCCATGTCTAGAGATCGAAAAAGAGGTTATTATTCTTTCTGAATTTACTTCATTTATAAAAACATGTTTTCTCTCAGACAAAAAACTATTAACGCACTATTTACAGTTATAACCAACCCTAGGATATTCATTCCTCCTTCAAACACGTTTTGTTATCATTTATTGAGCGATATTAAATAATCAATTGCCTAACGACTTAAATATAATTGGTCCAGGCTGGACTAGGTGGTTGTTGACTTTATTGATGATGAATAAAACACAGAGGGTTCTTCAAAAAATTAATTTAACCGACTCGGCGCATTTCATGTCCCTACATACCTTGAAAGTGCGGAGAACCGCGTCGAGCAGGTGAAATAATTATTGGAAGGGCACTAATTGTGTTTTATTCATCACGATGCCTTACAACTTATTTATCATCAGAGATTGATCATTGATTTTAGATTATATAAGAAAGACGATTTCCAACGAAACACACCGATCCTAATTCCACTCCTCGGGAGCTTCAGCAAACAATACGCCGCATCCGCGAATACCGAGTTCCTCGACGCCGTCGGCCATAGCTCCGCTGAAGGCTGGAACAGTTGGCGTAAAACACACAACTCCTTGTCTGTACATAGCATTGGCAGGTGGTCCTTCCGCCAATCAACCACTTTATCCACGTTCAGTAATGGGCGAGAAAAACATTTTAATCTTTTGTATTTCAATCGAAAAGTATGTTTTTTTAAGCCAAGTAATGTGATACCTCTTCGGATCCGAAATAAAAAATGTACACCCATAGAAATGGGACAGAATTTCGGAAATTTGGGCTGAAACAAGGAAAATGAATCTGTAAATAGTTTCATGAATCAGTTCGCACAATCTGCCCGACTATGGCGTAAATCTTGATTTAGAATGTTGTAGTAAAATGGCCCCCCAATATGATTTCACCGATTCAACTTCATGCACATTCGGCTTTGCTGATGAAAAGTGAAATACTTCATTTTGTTTCTCATTACAATCACATTAAATCGACGAAATGAATCTAAATTTTTTAAAAGAAGAGCGGCGCATTTTTGTAGCATATTCCGGAAGAAGATGTAAAATAATATTGCTTCCTCCACATCCACAAACCTTTTCCACTTAATTAATGACAATATGCTAATTGCTAAAAAAAACTAAACAAATTTAAAAATTAATTATACTAATTAAAAAATGTTAATTTACAAACATAATTGAAAAATGAAATAAAAACATTGCATCGGCCGGGAATCGAACCCGGGCCGCCCGCGTGGCAGGCGAGCATTCTACCACTGAACCACCGATGCTATTGAATTTACACCGGGAGAGAAGTCTATACGAGAGAGGTGATGGGGGTCGAAGAAGAAGAAGAGGTAAGAGAGGAATGACGAAGAGAGGAGAGGGCCGCATCTTATTCACGAGAACCCCGACTGTTCGAGGCGGAAAACACGTAAATAACGGCAATGAGGAGCGCGACCCGCACGCGGATTGCGGAATCCTCGATTTCCGTTCGTCTCCCGCGGAACGAAATAAATAAGTCGAGTCAAAAAGCGAGGAAGTGGGGGGAGAGAAGGGGAAAAAAAGCGAGACAAGTGGATGGGACAATCGGATGCGCCTCCTTATTTTGACCATTTTTACGACCGCCGTGCCACGCGCGAGATCCGTACGACTTAAATTGATCCTTAAATCGTCGTCTCCGACTGCGTGGCACGTCACGTGCATATGCACTTCCCAGCGAGACCAAGTTTTTAATATTTTGAAAAGGCAAACGGGTAGGAAAATTCCCCACACCAGTACCTCATAAACTTCCCAGCGCATCATTGCTGTGAAAAAAAATCAACCGTAAAGTTCCGATGCAAATGATGAAGGTCAATTAGTCTTTCACCTTTACATGGGTAAATTACGCGCGCCAATATCCGGGGAAGGAAAATTATCTCCATTAAAAATTATGATTAGAAATCACTTGCTTATAACTGAACTAACTCAATTCGAAACGGATGAGAGGTAAAATCTGCGTCACTGCTTCCCTACTAATCATGCATGCTATTTTAGTTGTAGAAGACAGCCACTTCCAATGCCAAGTACATATTTATGTGTTGATACTCAGTTCTCATATTCGAGTTTCTTTTAAAAAAATAACAAATTTTTCATCATTATTAGCTAGGATAAACAGCTTGGATGCTCAAAGCAATTATATCGGTAAACCAGTCTGAATTCCCTTCCCCCACCAAGTGTCGAAGAATAACAAATGAAAAGACGTAATTGATTGAATAGGATTACTGTATAGATTCTCCCATTAATATCACCCCAATATGTCCCATGAAATTTTTAATCTGAATAACATATAGAGACAAAATGGCTAATTATAGAAATAGCTCTATGATCTGAGACTTCAACCTGTGAAGTTCAAATCGGCATAGAATGCCAAGCCCAAATTCTGCTGACACAAAAATAGTAACAAGTGACTATAGGCTCATTTGAGAAGGTAAAGATAAAACTTGCGCCACCACTGGCAATAATTCGCCTTATATACGCCGGGATATTGACTATTCGCATTGCTTAATTCTCCATTCCCAAATCTGAATCTTTTAAGAAGCACGTATTGAAATTTTATCGGGCAAAAATCGTATTTTCACCCCTGATAGCTGAATGAATTGCATACGACCTATAATGTGATACGGCAAGCAGGAGTCACTGCGAATTCACACGAATTATCTACGTGAAAAACTCATTTTCCCTGGCATTTCATTTGCTCCAGTTTTCCCTCCAAGGCATGCGCCTTTGAATACATTAAATGCGCCATCAAAGTTAACGGACAAAAATACAACACAAAAAAACAAATGAGAGGTTTAGGAATGCTCACAACGAAAATTGGTGTTTGTGGTAAAGCCATGAAAAATGAGATACAAAGAAAGCCAAGGGACTGATGCCATCAGTATTAGAGATAATCAACCACAAAGACCCCCAATCTGGACCTAACGAAGGTCTTCCAAACTGGTTCGAAGAACAGTTTCACACTGACATAAACACGTCATAGTGTCAACCTCAATCAAATACGGATGAGACAGGCAAAATAACTTAAAATACAGATGAACTGAATAGCTATAGAGACCCGGAATAACTATATTAATTTCAGTGTCACAGGTTGCATCAATAACCTCTTTTTTGAACCTAAAATGTTTTCATCGCAAACGTATTCGCCGGGTGGTGAAAAATATTTTCCACCGTTGATCGAACTCAAACCCTCTGACTGTGAGATATGGTGAATAAATTACTTATGCCAACGAAACACAGCAAAAAGAAAGGTACTTAAGAAGCTTGCCATTATGCTTGAGCGTATAATGCGCACGGTTTAAGGTGGCTGGAGCGGTAATCGTGAGTCGTTGAAGGCACATTCTAATAACTTTTCAAGCAAGTCGAAAAAAATATTCTTAGACCACATTTCACTCAAGTACACCTGTTTATACGTTGGAAATCGCCAACCATGCAGTAATGTATGTGATGCAAGAGTTGTATTTCAAATTTTCGCTTTAATTAAAGCATTGTTTTGACTTGGATTTTCGGCGCGAAATTCGAAATTTACGAGAAAATCATATCTAAATACGCTTTTCTTTCTCGGCATGATACCTTGATATTTGTTAGCAGCTATTATAATAATATGAAACGTATTATATCGCATTTAGGAGAAAATCTGTACATAAGTAATCGAATTATTTCAAAATATATGCCGTGTACCATAAGAGTACTAGTTAAAATATCATTGAATTGCCAGGAAACCAAATCGGTAGCATGCAGTTTTTTTCACTTTTATCGATAGATATTACTAATAAGAATACGTATGCAAATTTTCACGCAAATCTGTACACACACAAAAATCGCTCCAGCCACCTTAATCGCAGGGGTTGTTACTTCAGTCAAAGAAGAGCGCTTTCGTAAAAATAAGCCAACGCGGACAACACAAGGAAGTTAAGCGCAATACATTTGGGAGTTGCGCCTCTCACGTATTCACTCAGTACTGGGCAAAGGTGAACTGGGGGAAAAACTGACCGGAATTTAAAAAATTACTTAAGGATTCTACCAAGGTTTTGTCTCACCCTTCAAGGTTTTGTCTCACATTCCTTTAGTGTGTACTTTCTGCATCGCATACATCTCACTTGGCAGCGTCGGCATGAAAGACTTTTTCAAAGTACTGCCTTAGGGACGATTTGTCTGAATGGGAGAGGGGCTCTGACGAAAGAAATGTAGCAAAAGACGAAATCTGGCTTGAGTCAAGATGCATTAATAATAGCTCAATGATTCAGACAAATAATATATAATACTAGACACATTCGATCACCCTACTATTGCACCTAAATATGTACGAAAACTCTTAGGAGAAAACACGCCTGACCGGCAAATGGGAGATCCGGGTTCGAATCCCGGTCAAGTCAAATGATTTTTTCATGGCGAATTCCACCGTTTTTTGTGCATAGAAAATATATTATTATTCGGCCAAGAGAAAGATGCTCTTTGTCTGTGAACAGAGCATCTTAGATAACGACTGACCGCTCTTTTCCAACGGAAAATTGCCATTTTTGCTGACGTGTTTCATAACGCTCGTGTTTCTGACGTGCGCATGCATGCATAACTTTTGTCGCCAGTTGACAAACCCCGTTTGTCTCCTTTGCGGCCTAAATCGATATTGGCGAGTCTATAAACATAATTTTAGACCACATGGTGACCCCGCCATTTAGCTCACCTCACAGTTTTACAGTTTTTTGCCGAGTGAATTTTGGCTTCTTTTAAATGTTCTCATGGTGGAAATGGGATAGTGTGAGAGTGACCATATACAATTTCACGAAACTCGAGTGTAAAACGCCGCTAGCGCAAAAAGTCTTGTGTTCACCTAATGCGCATTTTTACTCTCACTTTTATAGACGGTTGACAATTTTACATCTACATCATGTACAAAATACCCTACAAGCCACCTCAAGGGTGTGTGGCAGGGGGTGAGTAGCCACCAACATGCATTACACTATACCATAGTAAAGTTAGTGTAACTACGGCTATTGAAACATTAGCATAACTCGCTAATGCTTGTCAGGAGGCGAAGCCTCACAAGTATGCACTACACTTTAGGTATGCTACCAATATTAGAGATCCCGTTAGTATTCATGTATTTTGCAACTACAATCTTCAGGATATACAATTAATCTACAATCAAAAACTTTAAGATCTGGGAAAGCGGTTGCAAGTAAAATAGGCGTCCATAGTCGCCTATTTTCTAGTCCACATCGCCAAAAATGTCGACTGTCCAGAAGAATGAGGCCTATAGACTCGCCAGCTACGATAAATGCCGCAGGGGAGATACCGTTGACGTCAACGAGCGACAATAGTAACACGCTTGCCCCCGCCGTCTAACCTGCGAAGCTTCGTTCGGCTACGCTCCGAACTAGCGATCCACCCACTGACGTTGCAAGGCGAGACTCCTAGAGACCCGATCGAACCCAATCCGACTTTGGGAAGAAGAAGTAGTCCTTGAGACGGAGAAGAGAATTCAAGAATTCAAAACTTGCCCCTTACCCCTTCCTTGCTCCAACTTTTCCTTCCCTCGAACCACGGAGACGCACTCAATTCCAAACCACTCCTCCTCCCAACGTCTTCCCAGGCACCCGCCGACGGAAACCAGTCGGAACCTTGGGAAAGAACATCACGATCCACGGCAAATGAGAGATTCAACAGACTCCGCCGTGGAGCGTGTGTGGGGAAGGAGAGCTGAGAGAGAAAAAAACGATAGAGTTGCGAAGAATACACGGCGGATTTCGATCGAGTCGAAAAATTATGCGCCGGTTGGGAGGAAGTCCGGAGAGGTCTCTGAGAAAGAGGCACGTATTAGCATAGAGAGGCTGCTGAGGTGGCTGGAGGCGAGACTTCCGGAGTTCGAGGTGTTCCGTGAAATATTGCGAAATGATTCACGCCATTGAGAAGCGACTATTGTGTCCGCTCCGACGGCAAAGACAGTCATGAAGCGATTGAGGACTGGGTGGAGTGAAGTTCTGAAACTCACCTGCGGACATACTGCTCTAAAGTCCCTTAATTCAGTGAACTAACTGATAGTTCTGGCATCTGATAGGAAAGTATCTATTACCTGATAAATAGAAAAGAAATCTGAGGGTCGCGGGTTCGAGTCCCGTCTGAGTGGATTTTTCACCACTCAGGACATGGGTGTTTGTGTTCGTCCATTGTTATATGTTACAACACCCGATGTAAAAGGCCGTCAGCGCTGTTTTCGGGGATGATAAAATAAATAAAATAAAATAAAATAAAGGAAACAGGAGAGCAGAAGAGGTAAGAACCATATGGAACACTACAGAAAAGAAGAAACAGAAAAGAAGAAACAGAAGGATTGGGCACACACTGAGGCACAATGGGTTTATGAGGTTAATTGAGGGAAAAATAGAGGAAAGAGTCCCAAGAGGAAGGCCAAGGGATAAATACATTATATAAGGGACATTGACCAAATAAAGAGGTGAGTACATAAGATGAAGAACCGGGGAGCAAGGGAACTAGCATTAAATAGGAAAGGGTGGAGGGCTGCAGACTACCAATCTTAGGGTTAAAACACCAATGAAATGAATCTGATGGGTAGAGAAATTCCTTCATACAATTCACTAACGTCGCTTCCCTCCATCCTTTACCTATTCCTTCCCTTTTTCGTGGGCTGGTGTCTAAACATCTCCAGCCACACGCCCCTGTGGCAGATCGGAGATTAAAATGTAGGTGCAGATGTATATCATTCTTCGTGGCACACAACTCCACTCGGTAACAGCCAAATTTTGATAACAGTTGGCCTCAATCGCTAAATATCAACTAAGGTGATATTTAGCGATTTACAACGAATGATATTTTCCTTTTAGTCCAAAAAATAATAATACCAGATAAAATAGTACCAGATACCAAAATAATAGTACCAGTAATAATAGTATGTACCAGAATATTTCAAGCTTTTACGATCCGTATATGCACCAATACGGTAGCAACGTTATCACCGATACAAAGCCTAGCAGTGTAGGAGCAAATAATTACTGGAATCATATTTATTTGAAATAAATAGCTATACGTTTTTTATGGTTAATTATGTAGACAACTTGGGTCACTGATCACTAAGCAAAAACCGTAAAGATCCAAAATTACACTGATAAAGAAAGGAAAAAGAAGTTTATAAAAAAAGGAAACTTTAGCAAGAGCAAGCCGGATCCAACACAATTGAAAGGATACATCTACATCTACAAAATACATTGCAAGCCACCTCAGGGATGTGTGGCACGGGGCATACCTACTTATCTACTTCGTTTACTGCTCAGGATTCTGAATAAAGGCGTACGCACTCAACTTTAACCCATCCTCGCCGCAAAATTGAGAAATACGGGAAAACTTGAAATTAAACATAAAGAATCATCTTGCGAGGGATGCTTTAATAATTTCCATATAATTCCCCGCAGTTTTTCCTCACCCGGCACGTGAAATGGAATAACTTTGAGCCTCGGGAGGATATAGGGACACGGCCCACATACATCTTCCTCTTTGACGGGCCGAGCACGACAAAACAAACAAATGGGAGTCAATTTCGGAGGATGACAACAACTTCCCCCAAAGCACATCCATCCCCTTCTTCCCTCCCCCCATTTCATTACTCTGCCACTCCCTCAGATAAGCAGAGGAGCAAGGAGAGGGAAAGAGAAAGATTAATAATACAAGCAAGATGACGAAGGCGATGATCATATATGCAAAGGAGTCTGAGATCGACTCCTTCCAAACAAGTTCCCGTGTCAACGTTTCACGATCCTACATGGGTGAGGGCTTCCGTGATGCTGTGGGGGAGGTGGGTCCATGGGCCATTCACCGAATCAACGGCTTATGTCCAATGGATCTAGGTTAATCCATGAGGCTTCCCTAAGAAATATTTATCACTTACAACCAACAACCCACAGTGGCACGTTTTTCAGGAATGCACACTGGCTTCCCATACTTAAAAACACATTCCGAAGAAAATTTCGATTATGCACGCCGGCCGCGTTCAAGTACAAATTTTTCTTTCCTCAAAATATAAGGAGGTATAAAGATATTATTATCGATTCTCAGGATTCCCCATCAATTAAAATTGAATACTTACACTATTTTCTAACTTCTACGAGCCAAAATTCTGGTAGGCGTACACAAATATTGATTCCTTTAGTCCGTCCAGAAGCGGGCAATAAAACACAGCAATATTACAGGCCGTGATCGTGAGAAGACGACATAGGTAAACAAACACATTCTGTGTGAACAATGGACGAATGTTTATCGACAGAAAGTCTCTATAAAAACAAATTAAAATGAAAACGAGGCTTGTCAAATACTCTTCTCTATCTATCGTTCATTACGGCATTAAAGAGAGACAGTATGAATACATGAAAGATGACTAAGAATCTTCAAAAACAATAGAAAAGGTAGCGCAATGCAAAATACATACGTTTTCCAAAGAAGTGCTGTTTGAACCATTATTTTTAAACGGAATGAAGCTAGTCAAAATGAAAATATCCGTAACTTCTCAACCTCTTTCAAAGTAAGCCTAAAATCATCAGGATACTATTTACCAAGCAAAAACACTCAGAACCAGCATAAAGAAGTCCTGGTATTCGGTTGTATACCACGATAAGCACTGAATAAGGAAACCACATTTTTCGCGGCATTTTCGTCCCATTGCCAACACGAAGTCGATAAACAGAAAGACAAAAAGGCTAACGTGCTAGGAAGGAGCGATGGATTCATCGGGCGGGCGGTCGCAAGGTCACGTCTCCCGGCAACGGGGCACGCACACGCCTGGGGAAGACGACGAGCGACCGTCGGAGATTATAAAGAGTAGAGAGACGCCGAGGGCAGTGTGCGGGCATTGCACCATTAAATCCAACCGCAGGAAAATGTGGAGTATAACAGAAGAGTTGTGGTTAAATCAGGTTATACTTAGGAAATCAATAAGCCTCATTTGGAAAAGTATCTCGGAGAATGAATTATCCGGACTGTAATACATCTACATCAACATAATACCCTGAAAGCCACCTCCAGGGTTCGTGGCAGGGGGTGAGTTTTCACCAACATGCCCAACACTACATTAAACAAAAGTTAATGAAACGACAAAGAGACGACAACAGTTACACAGGAAGCATGCGAGACGTGCTTTTACGTAGTAAATTAAGAAAAAAACATTACAAAGCAAATTAACTAATTAGCAACACTACCTTTCAAAAAACTTAAATTATTAAGTCTCAGTGGCACCTAATATGGTCTCTACCGTACACTGGAAAAATTTATTTTTAACCTGCCCGGTCTGCAGTCTATTTTCCTCATTTTATACGAATAAGAGCAGCGCAGGATTTACATATAACCTACACAAGCGATAGCTTAGGGCCCCCAATTTCTTGGGGCCCCCAAAAAAATGATAGGAATATGATAGTCTGACACATCAGGATCTGTATAGGGTAATATTTAACGATCGTGTCCAATCAGCATTCCCTAAAGTAGAAGCAATTTTGAGATTATTTCTTAGTATGATGGTTGCAAATTGCTCTGGAGAAAGATCTTTTTCTCAGCTGAAGAGGATAAAAAATGAATTTAGAACAACAATGACTCAAGATAAATTATCTTCCCTCAGTCTCATGTGCATAGAAAGTGAAAAACTACGCAGTTTATCATTTGATGATGTCACCAGTGACTTTGCTCTGGCAAAGGCAAGAAAGAATATTTTAGTTTAATATATGTCATTCCTTAATCCTTGTAACATGTTTCAAGAGATTAGATAATAAGCCTTTGTAAATTGTGCCTTTTAAAAGAACTTTTGTTTCTTTTTACCAGAGTTTGCATTTTTAAGTTTGTTATGAATAAAAATTATTTCAAGTTAAAGATGCTTTATTTCACTATCTATATACTTCTTAATTGTATTTCAGTTTAACCCTCTAGGTATCCGAAAATCATATTTGGCACAGACATAGAATATATGGACTTATAAAGGGCCCCATTTCTCAAATAGCTTAGGGCCTTATCAAGTCTAAATCCGTCCCTGAATAAGAGAAACTCTCGTCATCCTCTGATCTGATGACCACCATCCACATCTGCGTGGCACAACGCGAGGCGCCACGAGAATGCGTGGCAGGAAGTTCTCGGACACCAGCTACTTGTGTGCTATTTTGAATGGAAAAAGTATTCTATGAATTCTATTCAATGAAATTTGGAATGTTCCAAATGTTATCCATACGGTACTCAGACGTGGACGAATTTGTACGTATAGAGTAGTTATGCTACTCTCCAATGTGTGGTCGCTTCGCCTTAGTATTGTTGTGGTCACGGATTGTATGTACATCTACAAAATACCCTGCTAGCCACCACAAGGGTGTGTGGCCGGGGGTGTACATATCAAGGCAGAAAATGGAAACATATTCGTCCTTGTGTCTATTTCTTTTTATTTTATATGCGTCATCGAATCTGTCCATGTGATAGAAGCATAATACTCTCGTCTTCGAAAGATAAAAGCGAGTCGACACATCATCACAAAGAAGGATTTGTATACTAAATAATTGATTTTTATTAATATTAATTTTTACTTTTGCCACAACTTATGACCAGGTAATCCGAACATATACGGCGCCCAGACAAAAATCAGTGAATTTGATTTACACCTACTACATAGGTATGCATTGCGTGGGTTGACGCAAGAAACTTATAAAGGATCACGTCAGAGTGTTAAACCACAAAAAACAACCATATATTTTACTAGTTACATCTTTCGAAGGTCGTGACCAGTCCTTAAGTTTGGGCTCGGGACGTCAATAGATCAATTGTGAAACGATTTATGGTCTGAAACTTGGGGAAACTTTTATGACTTAGTTATCCCTAAGAAAGCTTTTTCAAAAGGAGGTAAACACACAAGGGTCCTCAACTATTGGCCCTAAAGCGTCACTTTAACCTAAGGAGTGTCCGTGATATGGGCATGAAATGGCCGAGGGAAATCCTCAACTGCCGTAGTCATTATGCCTATTTAATGGGATATCCGGGAAATAGTGAGACAGGCTGCATGCAGAGAAGACAGAAACCCAGCGTTGGCATCATTTCACAACTAAAGAAAGACAACACTTGTAGCGTGTTTTTTCCAAGGGGAGAGGGAATATAAAGCTGCCATTTTATGATCATTCTATATGCAAGTATTCTGTTCTCGGTGCAATTTGAGGAAACTCTCAGCAAATAACGACGGAAACATTTAATAAACCAAAATTGAATATTCTATAGCACAATGATTATGGAAGAGGAAGATAACGTAGAAACCACGATGCCTAAAAACTGCGAGCAACAGCTAGCTTTGACTGCCGACGGGAGAAGAAGCCGGGGCTGGTAACGCGCCGCGGAAAAGGCAGATCAAATACACTAATTTTCAATCTACATACACCGGTAAGCAGAAACTGAAATTCCCATCGATCGCGGTAGCAAGGCAAGCAAAGAAACAGTCTGGCCAAACAATGGATTATAAAGACAAAAATGGAACAATAGATATGGTATAATTGTAGAGGGAAGTGTCTATATTTATACAGAAAAATGCAAAATAGAAATAATTTACAAAGAGCATTTGATTATTCATAAAATGAATGGACAAATAGAGTTCGATAGCCATGTTCGGTGTAAGATTTAACGCAAAAAAAGGCTTCACCTTCGTACGTTAAGACGCCATCTACTCTCATCTTTAATCTAAATCCCAAACTGAAGTCATGTGTCCACATCTCGCCTCGGGCATATATTTTGTGTTTGTCTTAGGACAATGTCTTAAATCGACGGCGCGACACAACATTAGCTGTTGGAGAACATAACATCCCCTAGTCTACAAGTCACCCTCGACTCCCTCGCTGAAACCTAGGTTAACCACCGACAATACCGGTTCTTAAAATACCATTAATTTAAAACATGGTGTACCATTATGAAATTATGCAACGTATAATTTTATCAAGGAAAGAACACACTTTAAAACCACACTTTAGGTATGCTTGTTTTTGGGGAAAAATCACCGGCTACACCCCATTATTTCCCTAACCGCCTAATTATTTGACCACAGATAATAATCTCCTTGCCTCCCAAGCACGGCAACATCCCAAGTAGCTGAAGGCGAACGGCTCAACCTTCCCCGAAAGGCAGGCCGTGACAGTGAAAAACGGTTATCTAGCTGGTGCTGTGACTAGAAGGTACTGGCTCCTCATCCAGAGGACTTGAGTTGAAATCCCGGAAAAGGTGGATATTTTTCAGTGAAACCTCGATCCCAACATGGCCGTTATTAGGAATTGTCGAAATCATGGTCGGTAATTAAAATGTGTGGAATAAGAGTAAATTCATTTGTGATTCTATGGAGCATCAATCACACATAAATTATTGAGAACCATATTCCTCCCATGCATTACTACATATTGAACAGCTGAATCCCGTTCAAGTGTAGTACTCCGTTAGTCTAATGGTCTTTTACCCGTTGACTCCTCAGCGCCTTTGCTTATAGGACTAATGCTGAAGCCGAGCTTCTCTCCACCCTTCTTCAGCTCACCTAACAATCATTCATTTACCAATCTATGATTTTGTTCCTTTCTTCAGCATTAATTATTGAACAGATTAAGTAACATAATCTCTACTGAGTGTTGTCCGGTACCTACAAAACGTAGGTCGCAAATCTACTGTCTCCCCATCCCAAGGTCCAGGATTCAAAACCCTGACGAGGCATCACAATCCGTACTTCGGTGGCAACCCCAATGGCACTTTAATGCGAAGTACTTCGTCAGTCGGTTGGAAAATCAAATTGTTGAACTCCCTAGCGCCTTTTATTAAGATCAGGATATCACCGACGGCGGGTTTCTCTCCATCCTTCGACTATACCTCGCACAACCCTTCCCTAACCCTCCCAACGCCTATCCTTAATGGTGCAAATGACCTCAGTTGTCGGGCCCCTCCACAGATAACAAACTAACCAACCGTCAGCGAAAGACTTTCCCCGGGAAAACCTCCGGTTTAAAAAATGGTAACCCTAAGCCGCGAGTGTGATCGAGAGTTCATTTAACTCCTTTGATAATTTCTGCTTTTCAACTGAGTAGTAGGCGGGTATGCCATAGCAAAAGACTCCGGATGGGTGCAGTGGGTGGTGTTAGGTGAGGCAGCAGATAAGGCATGGAAAAAGCGAGGGCCTGTGCGGGGGGGAGTGAAGGCGGGAGGGGTCGGGCAGGAGTGACGGGCGGCCGGGGGAATGAGGAGAAGGCGAGCTTCGGGTGGGATGTGGCAGGGGGTGGCAAGGGGGGGCAGGTAGGGCGTGGAAAGAAGGCAGGCATAAGGGGCTAGTGCCCTTCCCCTCGCACGGAGGCCCGCTACGAGGGGGAGGGGCGAAAGGGGGCAATAGGCTGAGGCGGTGGCGAGGAGAGGATGAGGCGAGGCAGAGAGAGAAAAAGAGGGATGAGGTTATTCTTCGCTGGCTATGCCATACACGAACAATAAGGACGGCTGGCTCGGATGCCTCGGCACAGCGGGATACACAACTCTTACTTTACGTGGGAGGGAAGTGTTCGGGAAGGGCTGGGTACGAATGGGAGGAATATGGGGGTTTTGGAGCTGCGTTGGTGAGGTCAAACTGTGAGAAGAGAGGAATCCAAACTGAAGACGTTAGAGAGAGAGGGAGGAGTCGAAGATCCAGCGTCCCAAGGGTCATCTACATCCACGCTCTGCCCAGGGGCGTACGGTTGGGAGTGTACGCACACCAGCCATTTTTAATTTTAAGGCATTTCGAATGAAACTGTTATCTAAATATGAACATGCGCAGGAACAAAAAAAACAAATTAAGAAGAAAATATGATAATGATTAATTACCGTGGTGGACCAAGGAAAACTCGTCTTAGTTTATTCATTAGTTTGTTCTTCGTAAAGGTCCTTGGTGAGATTCAGTGATTTTAACAACTACGACAAGGGTAAAAAATAAATATCATTATAGTTATAATTGACTCATTATTTTTAATTCTGATGTTTAATATTTCTTCTGAATTATTATTTAATAATATAGGGTTAATAATCACACAGTGCTATTCATACTATAGTTATGATTATAATTCATGAAGATATTTTATTTGTAAAAAATGCCCTGTGCAATTTCTGAGGAGTGTTATAATTAAGAAAGAAATTGCGTAGTTAGCTGAGAAGAGAATGAAGTGGATGACAGCGGCAAACCAATCTATATCTACAAATTACCCTGCAAGCCACCTCAAAGGGGTGAGTAGTCACCAACATGCACTACACTATACCTTATAAAAGTTAGTGTAACTCGACTATTGATGTAATTGTCATGTGATCACTAATTAGGCGAGAGAAAAAAGTCCCAATATCTTTGCGCTCGATTCTTCCGACGTGGTGAGGTAGCCTTATAATACTCACGCAGATACCAAAATTAAACTCAAGTGCCCTCAACCTTACCGATTTAGAGTCTTCATCTAACTTGAATTCTTTGTGTTTATAGGAAATTATTTCCGAGTTCTCACAATACCTCAGGAGCGCTATGCATTCTCAAACCATTTTTTATGCAACTGATGGATCATCAATGAACTTGGGGAGTTCTACATTGGGTCTATTGCTTGCTTTGCAACACAATAGTGCACTTGTTATTAAGTAGTTTTAGACTCTGCGTACTACAAGGCAGTGCACTTCAAATCAGATCGGGAGCATAGTAAATGTGCGCTAAACAAAAGAGCTTCGATATTCGCACCCGCGATTTTTTTAACGGGCTGATTTTTAGTAAATGCATCAAACATGGAAAAGAAAAGCTTTTAATTACAATGAGATACAAAGTTTGCGTTTTTATGTACGTATTTGACATAAATTCTAAAAATATTAAGAAAGCACGGCCGTGATAATTGAGAACATAAATAATGGTACACATAACGGTACGGTACAGTACTTTTCGCCTGTGCACAAAGTTCCTTTCATCCTCTTTCGCGTGCACTGAAGAGCGCTGATGTGTTCCAGTCTGAGCTAACTTCAACACTTTGAATGGAAAGCTCACTTTATCTAATGAGCATCCGCTTCTCAGAAGGAAACCACAGACTAGCTAATAGGTACATGAGCGTCCCAAACGCTGGATTCTGGCGCAAGAAGGCAGGTCGATTAGTACTGGACTCGCGGTCTGACACGAATTCTGCTATTCAACGAATTAAAAATTTAAAGAGCGCTTCCCGCTGAAGAGATACGCACTAACGTGAGATATGTTACGACATAAAATCATTCCGGCACATTCGAATGATATTTTCATTGAGAATTTTGCGCACTTGTTACTTATTAACCACTACATGTCCCTTTAGCAGTGTACTGCATGTTTGTACGTTTATTTACGTAGCACTCTCCCAGTTTCTGGTTTGACTGCGAACTGTTCTCCTGACTGCTTTTTGGTCTGCGCCTAGCGGCCAGGAGAACGTGCGAGGTCCCGATTGGAACTGGGACGAGTGCTGCATGCATGGTGTGGAATCACCCCGTGTCACACACCCTAGAGGTGGATTGCACGGTACTTCGTAGATGTATATGTTACTAAGTGAGGAGTGAGTGTAAGCAAATTCGGAGCGGAGAAGGAGGGAGGGGGGAGGAGGTGGTGGAGAAGTAGAAACCTTAACCGCAGACAACGCGAAACAAAAATAAACTAATGAAAGGACTGCGGTGGCGTGGTGTGGCCGCGAATTCGTCAAATAATTACACCTCGGAGCGAGAGGTCTCAAGAGGATGAACTTCAGAAAGCCAAGCGGCGACTTCGACGGGAGAGGGGGTGGATGGGGAGGAGTGTTCCCCCAGAGTATATCCAAGCCACATTTCAAAACACATTTCTCACATCAAGTTAAATTTGACCGCAATCTTCAACTCCAAGGCTGGCTTGATACATCTGATTTGATTTTTTTAATGGCTGTTTATTATATATTTTAAACCGTACTGATTTTTAAAAAGGAATGTAGACAAAAATGTTTCATTATGTAACATCATTCATTATAGCCCTGAGGATGAATATATATATATATATATATATATATATATATATATATATATATATATATATATATATATATATATATATATATATATATATCCGTAATAATAATATAATATATAATATATCCGTAACGTTGGCGGAAGTTTTGCATTTTTATTTGACCTAAAATCCTGATAGTTATATAATATATTTATTCTTTCTCTGTAGGCGTTATGGAGCGGCATTTTTCCTCTGCCACTTTGAAGCTTTTTCTCCCATCTATTGCCAACCAACCCCACACATGAGGCCAATAAACATGATTAAATCGTCAAAAATAAAATTCTACGCTGTTTTTCGATACTCTTTTTGCTCATTGAAGTGGATTTGACACAGCACTATACACCATTAGACCCGCTAATCAAGTACACTATGCGCGGGAGAAATGGAAAAATGATTCAGAATAATTAATAACGAATAAAAAGTCCGTATGCATTTTTTAGGAATAAACGCCCCATGATACCTTAGTTCACCCAAAAGGGAATGACTCGAGAATGACACGGTATTAATTAATATGCTCGGATGCGAGAGTAATTTGAAAATTTAATGAGGCGCGCGTGAAAACATTTCGCATTATATTACTGTAATGTGCTCACTGTGCATTTTTTTGCGATTACTCCAGAGTCATATGTCACTGATGCTTACCACATTACACACATCAGCGAGGGGAGAACGAGTCAACTGCTACGTATAGACAGCAAACAATCTAAATAATTCCATATTGAGTTAAGAAGTGTAGAGGAAGTTCGCACATGGTAAAAGGAAAAAAATGGAAAGCAGAAAATTTAATGAATATATCTAACCAGAGAGCTAAGATGAAGTGCCACGCCCAACCAGCGCTTCGTCTACAGACACCGAGCCAGAAAACGAGGAAGGGAACGCCGAAGAACGAATCGCAAAAATACAAACGGAATGAAAACCCTACACATATAATTAAGGGAGGAGTCCCGTACTCATGTCTGAAAACTGACAATGCATGGCACGAAGAAGGTTAGCAAAACAGGCACAGAAAAGTTTGCCTTAAACTTCCCCATTAAACGTGTGCCCATACATGTATCTGGGGTATACAGTATCATAAAACGCATGGTTACGAAAATAAAACTAAATATGATATGAAAATGAAGATATTGTATTTATATTTTTTTGTATCCACTAATAATTTTTGAGAAGTGATTTGTAATTTGCAGCAGTGACTGATTTTTGTTGTTTTCCACAATGATGTAATTTTTTTTAGACAAAGAGGATTCGGTAAACCCCGAACAGGATGTTTCCTAAGGGATCCTATGTCTCTCGTTTTGAATTTTTGTAATATTTACCTTTATGTGTAAGAGCTTATACGAGGAACAAATAAATAAATGTCCATGACTACCGCAAAAACGGCGATGAAATTAGGTATGGGCGATTACGATATCGATTAACCGAATAATCGATTATTTTTGTCAATTAATCGAAAATTTGGAATCGATTAATGCAACAGCCGATATCGCTTGTATACCCGATTAATTTGACCGATTATCGATTATTTCGGAATTTTGTGCCTGGTGAACTGTGATGGTGAACTAACGAGGAGTATGTTCCTGGAGCCCTATAGATATAATTTTTAAAAATAAGGATATTGTTACTTTCTTTCACCACAGTGTCAATGCAAGTGATGCTTTGAAACGCATTCAGTACTCTCAAGGGAAGACTGAGGGTACCGTCCTATACCTCATCCAGTCGAACGCTATCCGGTGGTCCTCAACCTACGAGATGCTTTCTCGATTCGAAGAGCTGTCACCCATAGTAGCCCAGACGTTGCTCGACTATGGGGACGTGACGATGCTGAGCGGTTCGGAGCTGAGCACCGTCCATGTCTTCATATCCGTGCTGAAACCATTTGCTAAAGTGACTACGGAAATGTGCGCGGATGAAGTTACTACAGTCAGCAAGGTCATTCCCCTCGTGAAATTGCTTAAGCAGGAGAGGTTAACGCAACCATTGATTCTTCTCTCGATATGCTATGTTATTTCATTTCTCTAACATTTACTTCGGTTTTCAATTTCGGAGCATACATCTGATACAGCTTCCGCAAGGAGACAGGCTAGCGGAACGGGTGAGGAAGTTCGTTCTGTCGGAGCTGGACCGTCGGTTCGATCCTATTGAGTCCAGAAAGCACTATGCAATCGCCACGACGCTGGACCCACGGTTCAAAAAACTGCACTTGAAGAGCCCGATCGCTGTAGCCAATGCCATGGGCACCGTCATCGCTGTGATGGCTGAGATGTTTCACGAGGAGGATCAGGTGAACGTCCTGCAGATGTTTTCACACGCTGAGCGTGATGCAGCACCATCAGGGGGGTTATTTTGTAGTCTCACCTAAGTGAGAATACGCCATGAAATGTGGAAAATTACGTCATTTTTCGTAGTTCAACTCCGCAACCCAGGCGGCGCGGTGTGACCATCTTCGGCTCTAAAATGGTGAATTGCCGGTCTATTTATTTGATTCATCCGCTCTTTCAACTCTTGATCCGTATCTTTCTTGATCTTGATCCATTTGGCTCCGAAGTTCATTATTTCTATCTCACCTGTCGTTAGGAACGTGAAATGAAACCACCATTGGACCTTTCCCGATCGTGAGCCGATCATTAAGAGAGCGAAACGGATCTCCCGCCTTCCTGCAAAGAGTCATTAAAAAGGTGAGACTACAAAATAACCCCCTCAGATGACCTCTGGAGCTTTCATGACACTGAAGCAGTATCACAGAGAACCCTGTATAATGAAGATGTCGCCGGTCGGACACCATTTGAGTTACGGCAATTCCTCAACCGACCCGTCGTTGACCGCCATTTGAATCATTTTTCAGTGTGGGAGTCAATGAAAACTGAATACCCTCACTTATATCAGGTAGCCAGGAAGTACCTTCCAAGAGTAGCAACATCAGTTCCATCAGAGAGAGACTTTTCCGAGAGGAGACTAATTCAATCTGATCTGAGAAGCCGCCTTACCAGTACCCACTTATAAAAATTGCAATTTTTTTGCTTCAGTTCCTATAAACATTTGGCAATCGTCCAAAATTTTAATTAAGTTAAGAAATTTTTCCCAGCTCTGTTCTCTGACACGCCTCCTGGAAGTTTATCTTTATTTTATAATTTGTACTCATGATAGCATTAACCTTATACAATTTAAAAGATATTATTTTACTTTATTTATGGAGGGACCATAAGCTCGGCTAAAAGCTAGTAGCGGTTAGCGTTCGCACACGGGTACTTTGGCATTGTATGCGCGGTACCTGTGAAGACATCTCGCTCATTAAAGCCTCCATAAAATTCACAGTGATAGATGACGCCTGGGTAGCTTAACTGGTAGAGCACTCGGCGCGAAATCAGGGGCTCTGGGTTCGAATCCCAGTCCAGGCGAATGATTTTTTCACTGTGAATTTCACACAATTGTGTGACCATGAGCGAGTGACAGCGAGTAAATCAATTAATAAGGCGCGATTAATCGGCTGCTTGCAATTAATCGATTTACAAAATATCGATTATTTTATGATAATCGCCCATCCCTAGATGAAATACACAGAAACTTCCAAGGAAAAAATCGGGCTGAACCGGTAATAGAACCGCGAACTACGAATCTAACCGAATTTTAGATGACCTAGGTTTCGTTGAGGTACAACAATATCAGGTTGTGTGGTGCAAATTCACCAGATCCTTATGATGTTGTACATACCACAACGAAACCTAGGTCGTCAAAAATAAAATTCATATACACAGTACGCTATGTATTCAATGTAGACTTCACGGGGATCACACCGAGTAAGGCCATCAAGGGAAGGAAATAAAATTTAGTAGCCTCGAAAATGACGAAATTTTGGCCTCACAACCACGTAAATTTCAAATAGTATAATTTTAATGTTGATATGTTTCGAGGCTGTGATGTCACATCCTAGACATTTTCCAGTTTCGACAATGTCGAGCCCATCCTCACTTAAGGTCCAAGTTACTCAGCCAACGACAGCAAGGTTTAGTCTCAACCCTGATGACAATGACTGAGTTAGCTGCTGAAACGTAGGTAACCTCACCCGGAGTGAAACCTGTGAAATCTACATTCAATCTATTCACCGGGAAAGCCTAAAATCTCGCGTTATTTACAGTTACTTCATCACGTGGGTAGTTTATGAAGTTATTTCTGAAGATTAAGACGCTGCAACAAGAAGCGAAGTTATTTTTAACTCCCTGCAACACACCCTTGAGGTAGCTTGCAGGGAATTTTATAGATTTAAATGTATTTCTGAATCGACGGATTTCCTATTGACCGTTGAGGTCACTCATGACCTGAGCCAAACCACAAAAGAGCAAATCAATGATAATCTCGCTAATGACTCCGTAGGACCTGAAAACCTGTCTTTGGCGTTCCCACGCCCAATAGCTCCGCGGTGATCCATCGGCTGAATAAAACGATCAGAACGAGATTGAAAGAGGCAGAGATTGAAAGAGAATGAAAGAGGGAGGGGGGAGGAGGGAAGAAGTTTTTCTCAGAAGCTGGCCTCGCCGAGGAGAGGAAAAAAAGTGGAGCGCCGAGCTTGAGAGCCACTGCTGTTGCAGTTCAAGGAGAAGGAATGCAATACATTCGCGTGCGACGGGCGGGACTGGGTGGAAGTGGAATGGGGGAGTTCCACAACGCACGCGTCTCGTGCCCTCCGTTTAAAAACACTCGCATACGTTCGCCAACGCCCCGGCACGCGTGAACACATCCATCCCAATCCCATTCCTGTCCTTTTCCCAGCCGGAAAAAGTCAATCGGGAGGACTTGGTTTGTGGAACTGTTGGGAGGGGAGAGAGGTGGGGAAAGAGGAAGAATGCCCACAAAAAGTAAGGGCTGAGGAAAGGAAGGAGATCAGGAGGAAGGCAAAGGGAAGGAGAGGACAAGAAAGATGAGGAAGCAGAGCAAGAAGTCAGATGGAGGGGGGGAGTCTTTAGCCTACAGGGAGGGAGGAATGAAACAAGGGGAAACACTATAGGAGGAGGGAGAGAAACACGGCGAGGCTTCCACGCCTGGCTTAAGGAGCAAGCGGCCGATACATAGCCGTGCGATACCATTATTTCAATATCGTATTGCGATATACGAGACTCATATCGTGCTCATCGAAATAAAGCGGTTTATCACAGAAAATGATAATGGCCGAAAATTATCCATTACCAATGTCACAGCGAAATGCACAAGTGAATTAGTACGCAGTCACGCGCACCGGTGCAAAATATACACCTAAGGGATAAAATTGGCCATGAGAAAATCATTTGATCTTTTCATATTTTGATTTCAACAACGATTTTATCTCAACTTGATCAGGATTAGAACCCAGACTACCCAATTTCCCGTCAGGGATGTTAACCAGTTACAGGACTGGAGACGAGAACATCTACTTCACATGAACCTCCACTGAAATTCGCGAAACTCTCTAAACTAGGCATAATTGAAACTGGCAGACACACCTGATCAGCAAGCTGGGGTCGATTTTCTTTTTACCGTTTGACTTTTTCCGGCTGGAAAAATTCATGTTAAAATTACGGTCAAGTCAAATGTTTTTTTTCATGGCGACTTTCATCCCTCTCGTGTTTTTTCGGAAGGATTTTGGGGAGGGAAGTTAAAAGTTTAGTTATTTCGGGAGGTGGATGACAATTGAGTTCCATTGATCCATTACAAATTGCAGTAAGTAGGTTGGTAAAGGAAGGGCCATTTGAGAAATGAAGTAAGAGCGGACAGACACCCGGCGTCTGCATTAGCCTACACACATCGAAAGGTGCTACTGAGTCAACAGTCTTAAGTTCCATCCGACTGAAGAAGTACAAAACCTGAAGTGCTCTGCACAGATCAACCAACTAGGGAACGGGATTCCACTGAAAAATATCCTCTACAGCCGGGGTACGAGGCTGAGCTTATGGGATGGGAAGCCACCAAGGCAACTTACCAACCCGATCCCCATATGTTATTTCATATCGCAGGATACGCAGTAACATCATTGCACATCAGATGAAATCTCATATCGCATGATATCACAGACAATGGATGAAAGTGCAACAATAACAGGGGATTATATTATTTTGACAAAACTAAGGGGTCAATATTTTCATCATTAGGGCAAATAGCCCAACAGATTCACCATTTCCTACCAGGAATGTGATATTATGTGCCTAAACACAGAGGCTACAAAAGAATAATTGAGGGAATTGTTACCGTAAATAGGCAGTTAGGCACCAGTCTTTACCGCAGATACTTACGTCGCATTGAGTCCAAGTCAGAAAATTTTAACTGGAGTAATTGTCATTTTGAAATGGAAAAAACTGTACTTAAAACACAAGGCGTACGAGACCAAACATTTTCTTGACAACTGGCCCATATTTATGAGACATAGGCAAGCATTTGGCTCCACTGAGGAGCGTAATCGAGTACATGACCGAAACGTGCATTATTTCGCAATTAAGAAACTCCAAACGGGGCGTGTCAGAGCAAATGAGAAGGCATGGTCCTGAGGCGACGGTCTGAAGGAGATAAATTAGCGTTTAAGAACGTTTACAGTCCTAATGACGCCTACTGGTAGCTTGGAGCGACATTTTTATCCAACACCAATCATAAATGGAATAAGATATCAGAATAGTCGTTTGCAAGCATCCAAATATAGCATTGGCTTAATAAATAAGAGTAAAAACTTTTAGGAATTTCAAACTTCGATGAAAAGATGAGAGAATTCACCCCTTGAGATGTTAGTTTTTCGCTGATATTGACGTATTTGGAAACTGATTCGAATAAAAAATGGGAGAGTAGGATTTACAGGTTTCTGTTGAAAAGATGAGGCAGCATAGGGTCAAGAAATCTTTTAGGTACCATCATGTTTTCTTTCTTTCCTTCAATCTGGAGTATTCCTTTCTGGAAAACATGCGGAATTCTGTGGGGCACGTTTCAACCTTAAGAACAAGTCTCATATCGAAAATAATGAGCAACAGAAATTTAATGTTTATATTAATGTTTGAATCCTATTTTTTCTTAACCTGTGAGCCACTCGGGTATACATAAGAACTAATTATTTTATTAAGCATCTTAATAACACAAACAAATAATATGTCTCATAAGAACTACTATTTATTTCCATCTACATTTATACAGAAACCTGCAACTCACCTCAAGGGTGACTAATTGTAAGTGGGACAATTATCGCAAATCATGCACTATGTTAAATTATTAAAAAATTCAGAAACTACGAAGAAGTTTGCTGGCATTAATGATTTTGTACAACGTAGAGAGTTATCTTGGCATCAAAAAGGATTGCTCCAACAAGATTAGCTCAGACTCAATTTAATTTTCATGAATCTCAAGTAGTAGAAACTATCGATGATGCGGAAATTTTATCCGAGTGACGGTCTCATAAAATACACCCGACAAGGGTTGACGCGAACACTGGGTCCCCAGGACCAGGGGGATTCAAGACTCGTGTGCTATAACGAGAGAACGTGAGAGAGAAAGAGTGTGGGCAAGATCGCTAAAGGAGCAGTGGAATCAAGAGATTAAATTCCCTGCACACTCACTTCACTTGGGAAGGAAGAAAGCAGGCTCCCTCCTCCCCACGGGGCTTAGAGGCGAGTCTTTGGAGCGAAAGGGACCGCCGGGGCAGGGGCGGCTGGCCGACGGGAGATGCAGAGACCGCCGCCACCCCCAGCCCCCCCTTCCCTCTGCGAGCTGAGCACGACTGCTATGCCCCACGACCAGTTTTCGAACCTCCCCACACCACCTCCTCCTCCCTCCCTCCTCTCACTAACCCAGCCTCCCTTCTCCGTCCATTCCACTCGCGCGGACGGCGAGTCCTTCCACCGGTCAATTCTCTCGCCGATCGCACTTTCCACCATTTGCCTTCAACCGGCACGGATACCACAGCACCAACACCACGCCAGAATACACAAACTCACACGTTATTCACCCTATGAAAACATTGGCCTTCCTCTTCACGCGCGCCGCCGTGATCCAATCGAGGGGCATCTTTGGTAAAAACTTCCAACCACCTACCGCCTTCGGATGATTTTGGAACGCCGACTACAAGTTACGTTATTTCGGGGGAAACAAATGGAAAATATCAACAGCATCAGGACCCCACTGTCTATTATGAGTCCCCGGGATCAACTGTGAACATCTACATCTACACAATACCCTGCAAGCCACCTTAAGGGTGTGTGACAGTGGGTGAGTGAGTAGTCACCAACATGCATTACACTATACCCTATTACAGTTAGTGTAACTACGACTATTGATGCATTAGCATAAATCGCTAATTCTTGTCAGGAGGCGAAGTCTCAACAAGCAAGCACTACACTCTAGGTAAGCTACCACTGTTAGAAGGACCGTTAGTATTTATGTATTAGCTACACTACCTATTGACAAACCTAGTTAATAGTCTCATTGTCAGCTGAAGTGGGGCCTCAGTAAATAAAAACAATAATTATAAAAAACCTTAAGGAAATTATCGATGAAAACATATATTTTATCTAAATAATAATACTACACCAATAACTCATTGCAAAAAATAAGTCTGGTGTGAAGCTCTCGGCTTGTCTGCTCGGGGGGCTACTGAACAGCATAATTTTTAAAAACGCACACGAATGATCTAAATCTCCCCCATCTCAAAGAAAGATATACGCCCTAGTCGGATAAAGGCCACTGACCAAGCTAACCAGTACTAACACGTCCCACATGCTTGTTCCACCTTAGAAATTCTTATATCTCCATACATGCAGGAAAATATGTGCTAAATCCATTTAAAAATGTAGTTAGTTCCTTAAAATGCATAGTATATTACGTAGTGCAATTTTTATGGAATTCACTCATTTTCCATAAACTTTGAGGAGGCTTTCAGGGTACAACATTAACGTTGAAGTGTCGGCAAGTCAATGAAATATAGTATTCAGGTTTCTGGTTCTGCGATAAAATTACTAAATATTATGCGACAGTTTCGCCGTGCTATGCTGCCGGCTTCGTCGGGCTTTTAAGAACAAAAGCCCGACGAAGTCGACAGCATAGCACGGCGAAACTGTCGCATAAAATTAAATAATTTTGTCGCAGAACCAGAAACCTGAATACCATAAACATGAGCTGCGAAAATCTACAAAAAAGTTCAATGAAATATAGTTTTTATTAGTATGATTGTTATCGCCTTGTGGAAACCAATTAGCGTAGCATGCTATCGAAATTCCTTTCCCTCACTTTCACGAGGAGAACGGAGTAGACCGGGAAGAATACCACCGTGTTGTCGGAGAAAATTTACTTGACCCAGCCGAAAGCAGGCGGCGAAGTCATAAACATGCCCGAGTTCAGACGAAGTTTTCGAGAAAAAAAGGGCAAGAGTCAGTCAGCGACTCTCAATTGGGTTGCTCGTAATTGTAACGGGTAGGAGTCTGGTCTCCAGAGAGGTAAGCCCTCTCTCAATCACAAGATCATCCTATGACATCACTGTCCCACTCTTCGCGAAACGAGCAAGGTATGAAAACGGTTTTTTTTATCTTCGCCCGAGAAAAAGAGGTTTTGAGTCCCACGATTCCCATCGACATCTCCAAAACCTGAAGTCATTCCCACACTCTCACCCTCGACTCATGTACGGCAATTTTATGCTAGGCGCTTCGATATATGATCCCATTAAGTATGCATACTTTCCGCGCACTGACATAAATCAGTGTGCCCAGTGCCCAGAAGAACAACGGCTTACCCCACTAAACGCTAACGATCTGCTCGACGAGGATTTTGGGCCCTTAAAAGAGTGCGAGATGAATGCGTGTTCTGCCTACACAGAGGTGAGCGTGGCACAACGCTGTATCTATCCATTGCCCTGGAATGCACATACAATGGTGTAGGTTCAGTACCAAAAGATCATTATGGATATGTTAATTTCGCCACTGAAAATGGATTTGAACGAAGGAGCGGCTATTACTGCTGTTATAGCACTAGTAGCTAAAATTATAGCAGTTAAGCATACTATTGATATTAATCGTAATAGTGAAATAGGATGTCTACATGGACTAGGGCGAGTCTTCGAAATCCAATCCATTTCAAACGAATGTATGAATATCAACCACAGACTACGCTGTCAGGTAAATTTAATGTGAAATACACAACACGTGTTTCAACGCTCCTTAGGGCGTCATCATCAGGTCTGCGCCTGTAGTTTTTACTGTAGTTTACTGTAGTTTTTATTTAAAATGCTGTTCCACCATATATCGCCCGACACTGTCGAATTTATACGCTGTCAGGATTGAAGAAAATAGCCGCGTTGTGCCTTCTGTAACATTAAATGGCATATCAAATATGTTATTCCCACGATTTTTTTATGAATTCGCTGTTCCTGTTGGGAAAAAGTAGTAAAAACGGCGAGGAAGAGTTCATGGAGTCAGAGCAGTGGCTATTTCCCTCGCTCACGTTTATTCATTCCACGTAGTGGTTCTGTCATGGCTTTACAAGTAATTTTCACCGCGGATCTGTCCACGAATCAGACTGCACGAAGAAATCACGATCAGGAATAATTAATCCCATGACTGGTTTCCTGCAGCTCCTCACTCTCTCTTCAGAAAACCATTTATTCCTTACAATTCCTTAAAAATTCTTAATTTTAATGTCCCATCTAATCTTCCTGATGTAGTTCATCCTTCTTCTTCCTCGGCAATTCCCATCAATCAATTCTTCCATTATTTTTTTCGAGAGAATGTTACTAGAGGTCACGAGCGTAATTTCACCTTTTTAACTGAGGTGACAATGTCTACCGGGGGAAGGAGGGCTAGGTACAGGAATGTAACTATAGTGTCTCAATTAGATTTGTTATAAAATCGTTATAAAAATTAAAACTTTGAAATTTTACTAAAATCGCAAATTTATCACATAATCCATAGCGATGCGCGACCAAAATATATGATATAAATATAATTTTTATAATTTTAAGTCATTTTTAAATACTTGTAATATCGTTTACGCGATATAGGACAGTAGTCATACCACCCTTACATACTTACAAAAAATATTGAATGTTTACCTATGGTTTTTAACGATTTTTATCGAACTTTGACGGCAATGCGCGACCGGAAGATATATAAATATTTTTAAAATATTATTTTTTCTTATCTATACCAATGGCAACTTTTGCGCGCTATAGTATTCCGAAATAAAATAATTTATTTTTTTCGAACCACCCTACTAGTGAGGTAGCATCCCCTGTGCAGAATCTTAGTACATAGTATCTTAGTATCCATAGTATTAAGCAGACGGATCTTAGTCATTCTCTGGTGCAACACATTTCTTGCAATCTTCTTTGCTCTGCAGTTGTCAGTCCAAGCTTCATTGCCCTGCACATGCACACAAACATGCTTGTAGGGCCGTTTTACACGGGGCACGGCATTGCACAACTTCAAACTGTTTGTTTTTCTCAATCGGGCGTGCAATCATTTTAGAATTAGAGCAGGGGCTATTTTGCCATCTCGCGTTCATGCATTCGCGCATGCGTTCTTGTAATTCACGGTTTTACACGATGAAATTTGATATGCACGTTCGAACGTACAATAGATTGTGCAATAACGTGCCCCGTGTAAAACAGGCTGTAAAATTCTTTGGAAACACTACGTGTAAAACGGCCTTCTACTCCTCTTACTTGACTTCGCTCTCCACCAACCTCTAGGGACCCCGTCGGTTTACCCTATCCCCACCTCTCTCCTACCTCTTATTTCGTCACGGTCAACAATATGCTCCCAGAGCGTCCCACCTTTTTACACTTGGCAATTATTTCCGCGCACATTTTCTTCCCTTCCTTCCCAGTACCTCTCAAGAGACCATCGCATCGATGGGCTCCCGAGTATACTCACCCTCTCCCAAGGTCAGCAGCGTGTCGGATGGGGCCCGTCTATCCACTCCCGATTGCCCACGTGATGAACTCAACTCCTGGGAGCCACCGCCGTGGAAATTATAACCTAAAGCTCAGGGCAACGTTTTCAATTACTTGTCAAAAATAAAAGTTTTTTTGCACCAACGCAACACAATGCCGAAATGAGTGAGCAATGAACCGAGAAACGTGATTCCGGAGCCAAAAATATTTGGATGATGAGAATTTGAACCATATCACAGCCGGAAACAGCTCAAGACCACACTCTCCACGGAGATTGCTTCCGAAGGTTTGCAAAAACATGTTCATAAATTTAATACCTGGATGCTTTTTTTCCATGATTGGTTCACTAGAGGATTTTGGCACTTGTGTGCAATTGCGGATGGCTCCATGAAGTCATTACCGCGGCTAGTATTCGGCTGTATCCAAAAGATCAACAAAGATTCTAACTTCCCACTTGTGAATATTCTTAAGAAAGAAATTCTCATATTGCAACGTTCACTGCTTTCATTCGTACCTCTACATCAACAGCGTATAAGGTCCTTTTTAAACAGCCCCTAAGGTTCTTTACATTCGTCAGATATCACTAGTATAACGTCGAACCAACTCACAAGGCCATACCCTGGAAGATAATAAATCCACAAATGAGGAACTCCACACCGCGACTCTAGAATTATGAAGCTTCATCCCGCAATTGCAGAGGTCTGCGATCCGACCTCAAGTAAGAGAAATCTCGATTAGTGCTGACAGCAGAGGGTGGGCAACAAACCGGCACGACTATCCACAGGTCGCTGGTTCGAATGCTCTCTCGAGTACGGATGTAGTGAGTCCGCAGATATAACCTTCATAGTTGGAGAGTATAAAAGTCTAAGATAAATATCAAGTAACCACTCTGCGGCAGATACATAGTACGAATCATTTGACCTGGTAGCGATTCTTTCGTCTAAACTCGCACTTTCCACAGTCCATGAGAATCACGGATTCATTCTTGCCACTTGGCAAATCCTATTTGCCTCATTATTCATTCTATTATCGACTACCTCCCGGTGTCGTTCCCACAACTGTTTTGTCCATGACTCGTGAATCGATTTCGCATGGGGATGAGACAGTGAAAACTGCGGTCGGAAATCACACCGGGAAAATGGGTAGCGATCCGAAGGGTTCCCTCGCATTGAGAGAATCAAACATGAGATGCAAGGAAAGGGATATGGGGAGAAGATAGGGAGAGGGAGACACGGATCAACCTGGAGAAAAGACTTCTAAAAAGGAAGTTCTCCAATCGAGGACGCTGTTGACCGCCGAGTACGGGGCAAAAAAAGGAAACGCGTTTCCTTCTTTTTTTAGCTTCCCTTACCCGAAGAGGCAGTGCCGCGAAGACAGGCTGACCCATGGGCTAGCAAGTGATTTACATAGATATGCTATCAACAGAGGACCTTCAACGCACGGGAAGTTTTCCTTGTTTGATCTCGGAATTTTATCAGAAGCATACGCAGGTCAGCCATTGCGACATCGTGCAAAGAATTGAGCGAAGAATTATAGCATAATAAATGCATACGTATGAACGTCTGGAGGAAAACGCAAAGGAACAAATAAAACAAACATCAGTCGGAATCTTCATAGGAAATTCATGAAAAGTAAAGTATCTACTGAGGATTTACTCTCACCTCTAATATTCCTGGCGCCAGACACTACAATATTCGGGTCAGAAATGAAAAAACACCAGGGTACATTATACGAACAATGAATTAGATACCTTTTGTAATAAGAGGGCAACAACACCAATCTGGATTCCAAGTAAGCTAAAATATTTGCTTCACGTTTTTTATTTATTTATTTATTTATTTATTCGAAAGGTGAATTGATTTTTGAGGACCAAGGGGGACAAGGGATTTTTGAGGACCAAGGGAGGAATGGTGGCGATTGCCAACAATGAGAAAACGCTTTGCGAGAGCTTCCGCGACGTGATGAGTTTGAAGAAACAGGTCTTCCGGGTATTCCTCCGCGTTTGTTCATTATGCAGGGACGAAAGTTTCGCCGGCATTGCAGTCGGCGTCTTCCTGAAGACCTGTATCTATAAGGTAGTTTGAGCGAGATAGTTCCCTAGCCATAATGAAGACCATATTCAAATTTTATTATTTTTATTTCAGCATCTGCAAGAAGTACGAATTAAAGATTTTCATATTAATGGCTCAAAAATATAGTTATATATGACAAAAATTCTCAGTAATAAAATAAATATTCCTACTTAAGTCTCTAACTTGACTCATTTTTTCACGCCATAGGGTGAAAACATCTTCACAACCCAAAGTTTTTTTTGCGATTTTGTAAAAATTACTCTGGTGAGTAATTGATTAATTAGAGCGCACAGCCGTAATCTATCGCATGTAAAACAGCTTATAATTTTAGGTAAATTGCTCGAAAAGTAGTTCGGCAAGGGGTTGATATTTTGATATCACTGTAAAGATGGGAGTTTTATATGTAAAATGAAGTAAATTCATCAGATTCTAGGTGAAATTATATTTCGCTAAAACTACCTTAAATAAGCAATCGCAGTAAAATTCGTGAATCAGAGACGACAGTTGTATGAAATTTCAAAATAAGATGTTCGGATTTAAGGAACAGAGATTTTTAGTAGATGATTTCAACGGCCCCAAAAAAATCCAATCACCCAAATTGGTTAAACGTTAGCTTCTTTGGACAAGAAATCAGCCTCACAGAGTAATTTAGAAATCATGCTAGGGACTGCGACGGAGCGAAAAATGGATATCTTCTAATGAGGTATGTATGTACATACCTACCAAAAAAAATAACTTTAAAAATATATGAATCAAAACGTTCAAGTAAGCTCTCGTCAGGTTTATGGGGTGAACATGGAGCGACAGCGGCCGTGGCATTACCGGAAACGAGAGTGAATGAAAACGAAGCAATAGAATTCACTCCGTCCCTTGCAGCCAACTATTCGTCCCACGTCCTCCTACTTACAGTCGCCTTGGAATTGAGAAGACAGGCTAATTCTTAAACGGAGGGGAGATTTCGGGTGAAGTGCATTCGGAGTGCAGGGAGAGACTTTGAGATGAGAAAAGAGGTGAAGACTGTGTGGACGATGTAGAACGGGGGAGGGTTACGAGGGGGGAAGGTTCTATTCTTGGCTAGAAACATCCACTATACCCTTCTTCCAGCTTATATCTCACGTCTTCTCACTCCTTCACCACGTTGTAAGTATATAGTAGAAATGGTTAGATGCACACAGTACAGGGAAAAGAGTTTTTGGACGTATTGTATCCCTACATCTAAGTCCAGTAATAACAAACTTCACACACAATTTAAAAAAACACTCGAAATGATTTCCCGGTAGGGATGACCACGAGAATCATATCAGCCGCATAGCACGTAGTCATTCCCCGGTATCACAGTAGGCAACTTTTGGGCTTTCACGGAAAGATTCACATTATAAAAAATATTCACATAGTCCCATGGAAATGCCTGAATTTTCTCTACTCATCGCAGATAGTCCAAGGAATGGCTGAACTTGATCCTGGCTGATTCGACTTAAATAACAAGCCTCGGTAGCGCAGTAGGCAGCGCGTAAGTCTCATAATCTTAAGGTCGTGAGTTCGATCCTCACCCGGGGCAAATTTTTTTCTCGGCTTTGATTTTTCACAGGCTTTATTCTCGAAGCCTGCTTCTCCCCGCGCGTTCACGAGATCTCAATGTGACACGATGGATTGATGCGTCTATTATTTCCTCAAAAAATTCAATAATCCTTTAATCGCATTCCAGGATACTGCGAATGTTATAGCTCAAAACATCGATATGCTATCATTATAGTGTTCCAGAAGCTTTATAGCATGCTAGTGTATGACTGGCAGAAAACCCCAGCCACATACCCTTGTAGTACACTGGAATTGCAGATGGCGTAGATCATGAAGATTGAATAATTTCTCAACTACATGAAAAATGAATGGTTGAATAATAGTCTCAGACTGAATTATTGCTATCTAATACCCAAATTCTCGCCCCCTTATATCGGATTATATGTCGTCAGTTCTTAGACGCTTCCTTTAGGCTGATTCGACGAAAGTAGAAGGCTCTAGGGGAAGAAAATAAATTTTTCACGATTTCCCTAGTTCTATTCGCAGCAATATCACTCGGATATTTGACTTTAGATCGGCCCTTCTCACTACTGAACGCCATTAACTACAACAATCCCTAATGTCACCTGAAGATGCTGTACAGCCTCAAAACCTGGATCGTGTAATAAAATATTTTATGTAGAATAGCAGAATTTTTTCCCTCTCTTTTCAATACGAAAAGATTCCACCAAGTAACACCTGAGGCAGTCTTCTACAACAACTTCATTAACTACAAAAACCCGAAGCGAAAGAAGGCTCAAATACATCCAATGCATGGTCTGGAGTTCACCATACGAATTTCTCCAGAAACCTGATTTTAACGCTCTGATCACTATTTCGCATCCGAAATTTTCCGGGGAAGCGCAGACACACGACTGTATTCAACTGCAATCGACCGAGCGAGTTTTAACTTGCCAATACGTAATAATGCACTTCAAGATCAAACACAGTACACGCGCAATACAATACAAAAAGTAGTTCCTTAGTAATATGAACAGCCTCATTATTTTTCAGTCAGACCTCGTAGTCAATATTCCTAGTAAGTATAAAGGCATAAATTAATTTTTGTCCCCTAGGACATTATTGATGTACTCATTGAGATCCCACCAATAAGTTATGCTATGCGGCTAGACAACAAATGCCAAAAATACTGAATAATTTGGGGGAGAATGTGATATGCACCCATATTTTGAGTGATAAAATTTGACTGGGCAAATCGCTAAGTCTCCAGAGGGGAAATTTATCCATAGAATACGGTGATCAGAAAGAGGAGCAAGGGCCAAGTAGGACTCCACGAGCAGGCCGGCATAACACTGAAACAGAAAACGAGATGACCTGAACGGTGATAGCCGATACGAGGAGAAAAGTTGCAAGCAATATAATTACTTCCCACACTAGTGATGATGAATTGGGCGGTTTTCTATTAAGATTTATGGGATTCCAAGCCAAAGAAAAATTAAAAATGCTTACATTTATTTCTTTTGTTACGACCGCATGTCATTCTCAAGAGATATTCATGTACCTGAAGCCGTCATGCTATACCTGAAGATGTCATCTGTCCAACGAAACCGGTCGCACTGAACGGAAAATTTGTGGAATCAGCCAACTGTTCTCTGTTTTCTATTACTTATGATGAAGATTTTCACAACCCCATGTTCATGAATAATGACCATTCAATCCATACAAGTGATCGTGGAGGGAGTATAAGCTTGAGTATAAGGCCATTGCGAACACGACTCGATTTGTACTCGAATATTTCACTATCGTACGTTTCTTTTCCGCACGTGGATAATACGAAATCGTGAAATACATACGTACGACCTCATCTCGGAACAAAATATGCTAACAACGCTGTCAAATTGTGAATGGCACCCGCGGTGAAATCCAGTTCTTCCATTAGCGAAACCCATAAATTTCTAATACATGCGAAATCTAATCATGAAAATGTCAACGACTGCATAGAACTGCAAAATGTATTCACATGAAAAATCGCTTTTTAGCTTGGTGCACCTGCTTTCATTCGCTTTGATAAAATTTTCTGGGATTAGAGGCTGTTTTATTCTCAGCCGACAGAACCACGCCACAAGCTGGGTGCAGTAGAGGTTCAATATCCACGCAAGCCTATTATACTTGACTATAGTTTCAATTACATGCAAGCTTCCAAAATGCCACCATTAAAATGATTAATCCGCATTATACATTACTTCATTTTTCCCAAACAAAGCACGTTTGGGGTCTGAAGAGTGCTAGAATTTCTTCTGCCGAGGTTCATACAAAATTCATCGTTACACGCCCAAGTAATTGAATTTTATTTTACCCAAAAACGTAACTTTTTCAGGAAATTTCAGCACGTGTAAATGGCATGAATAAGTGATGCAATACGTACCTCAAAAAGTTGTGCATTTGAGTTCGGCGTGTTTGAATAACGCAGAATGTACCGTATACTTATTTACGAATAGGCACTGGGCCTAAGATAATGCCCAAGGGATTTATCATCTGCAGTTGTATAACCGAAAATTGATTTTCTGCAGTTTTCCACTCTATTCTACATATAACTACCCACCTTGCTCCAACATAGTATCTTATTTGAACATCTCTCATAATTAAACAAATGTATTCCGTCTTTGGTCTTCCTCGGCAATTCTCCCCTTTAGTTTCTTCTTATAGCAGGTCCACAACCTCAAAATTAGCGCATAAGTTTGCATGAAATAATGTCTCGATTCGTACGTTCTACACTGCGAACATAGAAATTATTTCATGTGAGTAATTTTAACCAAGTAAAGCCTAAAACTTGAACTTACATAAATTTGTTTCCTCCATTTTACAATTGTCACTTAACATTTTCTAACTATTCGTAAGACTTCTTCAATAATGATTCTCTCAACCACCTGATTTTCATCATTCTTCTAGAGCACCCGCTGGGATTACAATTATGCATATAGCACTGAGACCGGCTCTCTTACGTATAACTCCAGAGCATAATTAGGCTTTCGCACCAACAAAATGCAACTATTTAAGCTAAATGTGAACATAAAACAACGGCAAAGACAGTTTCGACACTCAAGGCGGGGATCGAAGAGACCGGTTTCATTGTTTGGAGGCTGACAATGCACTTGTTCATGCCTCGATCGTAGACAATGCTCACATGCTCCTTTATCTGGACAAAGACACCTCAATCCCCTTGGTAGAGAGGACGCGGGATCCTTATCAGCAATGCGATAACAACCCAACCAACACACACTAACACAGCAATAACACCGCTTTGGCGATAACGAGCACTTCAACGCGACTAAAGCATCACGGCGACGGCCTATTTTGTAAAAAAAAAAGTATGGCACATCCTGGATCCGGGGAACCAATCGCATAAGATACGTCTGCCTCCGGAAGATGAAATTCGAGCGAGAAATACAGCAGGGGAGGGGGGCTATTCCGTATGTTCTCGGACTCGAAAATGACGAAATTTTGACGTCACAGCCTCAAAAATTTCAAATAAGGCCATTCAAAAGTTGAGATTTATCGGGGGAAGTGACGTCACATTCATGGATTATCCGAGGTTCGACCTTGTCGAGTCCTTACTGAATAAGGCCCCAGGTCACCACGAACTTAATACGAATGCCACCTCAAACTTCATTGATAACTAAAATGCGACAGAGGAAAAAAACTACATGTAGTTTTTCCGAAGCTTTATATTAGTGGGGTCATGTTGATGTGGAGGCTAGTGCACTGCTTCCTATCACCTGGGGCCGGGTTCGAATCGCGGAGATGGTGGAGATATTTCAGGAGGATTCTGATCCCTACTTGGGTGCTGTATGGGGAGCAACATAATTATTTCAGAGACTCCGTTGGTCGGAAGGAACGTCTGTGGACCCCGATCCATCTTTCAGAAACAGTAGGCTGAGTATACTTCTTATCAAACGGCTAGAATAATCAGCGACACCGCCTCATTCAAGTTTCTTAAAGGTTTCTCATCAGCGTGTCACCAAGTAGAAAATAAAAGTGATGTGGGATATATTAAATACGCAGCACATGACCAATCAACAGACTGCCAAAACAATTAAATCACTATATTACCTACTAAAATGGAGGATTACTGAAATTCAGTAAACCAAAATGGAAAATGATTTCTCCTAAAACTCCCCAAAATCAAATTATAATGGAGGAATGGATATTATTCATCCCTAATCTCCAAAATTAGAATTTTAACTTAACTACTCTCTGATATCAGTCAGTTAATATTTTTATTATTTAACTCTACGAATAGATTAATTTTTATTATAATAAAACCCCCTTTATCTATAGGGATGACACTTTTAATTCAAACTATTCTAATCTGTATTATTACAAGTATTATATAAAAAAATTCATGGTTTTCATATATTTTGTTCCTAGTATTTTTAGGAGGAATATTAATTTTTTTATTTACATAACAAGAGTAGCATCAAATGAAGTTTTTATAAAAAAATGACTTGCACCCGGCGCCGTTTATTTGAACGAATTATACGACTGAATGCCACAAATCTAGAAATCGTCATGCAAGAGTTGCTGCAGTTTTTAGATCTCGAGTACGACTCATATGGGATCAACATTTACCTTAACTCAACCATTCCTGAGATCTTAGAAAGTATCACAGAAAATAAATCTTAAAAGAGCTCTAATGCATTCTCAACATCGGAGGAAGAGAAGCGTCCTTTTACTTCAAATCCCTCACAATGGATTCGCAGACAAGAGAGCGAATAGAAAGAAGGAACCATGAGGGGGGAATGAATCAAACTCTCCAAAGAGTCCCATCTATTTCTGCCACACTGCACCGTACCGCCCCTGAATCCATCACGATTTTCAAAGCCAATCTCACCAACAAGGAGGCAAAAACACTCACGCGAACTAGAATACATGCATTTGAGCTGGTACTGAACTAAGGGAGAAGGCTATTCCATCCTCCTTAAAGGAGCATATCTTCATATCAGAAGAAAGAAACCTATTACCTCTCTCACCAAGCCGTGAGAACGGCGATAAGGTTGTCCCGCGAAAATATTAACAGCATTAAAATAATGATTGAAAAGAAAAAACTTTGTTCTTTGTTCCACATAAAATAATTTTATGTGGAACTGAACAAAGTTTTTTTCTTTTTCAATCATGAAGGAGTTCCATAAAGTTACACCTCAAACCATTAGCATTGAAATACATTAATCAACAACTCTGCATTTAAACGACACACTGTCAAAAGTTGGTGCACGATTGTGTCTCAATTTAACAGCAATCGACCTCACGGTATTGGCGAAGTAAATCCCGAAAGTTGGGTACTGATTCTTGGGGGTGAAAATATGGGTCTTGTTTCCGTTACACCCGGAAAACAAACTTTTAATATGACTAGTTGAAACAATGCGCAGATGTACTCATTAAACTAGGACTGAAACAAGCTAAATCTCGATGTGCGTTCAGTAAAAAAAGGGCCCATGAGTTCTCATTCAACAATAAATATATTCATTTGAGTATTCTGGCAGAAAAATCAAAGCATTTAAAGAACCGAGGAGAAATTTCTCAAGTACCTAATCGATTAAAAGTCAACGTTAGAGCCAGATATTCACAGGTTCTCAGGGGCTTGGTCACTGCGAAAACAATAAATTATTTCAAGTTTCTTCATGAATTTAACTTAAGAAACATTAGGAACATTACAAAAAGAGTTTAACAATTACTTTCCCAAATACCTGATTACCACTAGCCTTTCCTCGTTTCCGTCAAGTCAGTTTTATGAACGATAGTCCTTTTTCCTATCATTGCAATTAATATAATATTGTATTCTTATTCCAATCAGGTCATCTTTAAGCTTGATTTAGTCCTTGGCGTTATAAAAATGAACAACGAAGCATGGGATTATGTACCTGTATCGTAAATGTTCACAAATTTTGTAAATACATCAAAAACGTTAGTCAGGAAATGAGTAAAGTCAAGGGATATGTTCTTTGACTGTACTGTGATGAAATCCTATTTTCCAAGAAAAACGGATGGGACATTATAAATGCACTTACAGCTGTGAATAAGAGTTCTTAACGTCTCATCAGCCAATCGACTTCATTACATCGCTTAATTTTTTATGTAAATACTGGATTGAGTCAAGAACTCTCACCGCAAAATTAATTAACTTTCATCATGCTCCCACAGTCCCAAAGAAACTTCAAGTTCAGCTAGCTAGCATTGATTGGTTATCTCCATTGTTTGGTCGTCTCTGTTATCGTGGACCTCCAAATATCAGGAATGTAGTCAATAAGAGATTAAAGATAAGATATCCAAAACAATCTTGTAAACGGAAGTTAACACATGTATGCATGTACCAGTTACAGATCAGGCAATTTGAAGCTTTGTACGTCCTCTCACGAGTCTCTCATGAAGGGACAAATTTAAAATGTCATTTTCCCGGCAAACGATAAGAGACCATAGCAGCAGCCAATGAAAATTTTAACTAGGTTTGTCAATAGGTAGTGTAGCTACTTACAATTAGTTTATTTACTCCCTACAACTTGTATGCTTATCTGCTACCTAGTACTAACAGCACGCCGTACATGTTTTCAGATAACTCTTGTATCTATCCATTTATGTAGTTGCAAAATACATTAATACTAACTAATACTAACTTACTAATAACGGTCCTTCTAACATTTGTAGCATACCGATAGTGTAGTGCATGCTCGTGAGATTTCACCTCCTGACAAGAATTAGCGATTTATGTTAATGCATTAAAAGTCGCAGTTACATTAACTTTCATAGGGCATGCATGTTGGTGACAGTTCACCCCCTGCCACAGCCCTTGAGGCCACTTTCAGGGTATTATGTAGATATTCTTTCAATCGCCCCCAACTGTCAGTCACCCACACTGATAACTACCTCCACAGCTAACTAACATCCAAAATATTACCGATCTACCCTGAAACGTATCTAATATAAGTTACAGTTTCAGGCTTAACTTTGGGGAAACGCGACGCATGAAATAATTTCTCGCTTTGTACATTCAACACTTTTTTATTTTTACCGACCAAGGTTTCTACATACAATGTCATTTTCAAGGAAAAAATTACTTTTAATGCATTAACCTTGAAAATGACATTGTATGTCGAAACCATTGTCGGTAAAAATAAAAAAATTGTGGAATGTACAAAGCGAGAAATTATTTCATCTGAAACGTATCGTTATCAAGTCACGACGATTCCAAAAAGCAGCAGCTTTATAGGCCGATGATGATACGATATTTTGGACGCATCGATGCATACCAATTGAATCGAATCGATCCTTTCCTTCAAGCACTCCGCAGAGTACAGAGTGGGGGAGGAAAATAAGAGCCGAGAGAGGGAAAAAGAGAAGGATAATGTAAGAGAGAGAAGTAGGGTTCGGTTGAGGAGGGGAAGGGAAGACGGGAGATGAAGGCAAGGCAAGCGAGGGAATGCAGCGAGTGAAAGAAGAGGGAGAGAGGGCCGCCTATAAATATCTCCATGGTGACATCTCTGATAGGGTAGAGGCACGCAGTCTTAAGGGAGGGACGGTGGGACGGGTTGGGAGGTGGAGGAAAAAAGAAAAAAAGAGCCAAGACGAGCGAGCGAACGAAGCAAGTCTTCTCGGGGAGTAGAAGACGTCGGAGAGAGAGGGAACGGCGGGAGCCCAACCCGTCCGTCGCTCGGGGGCCCTCAGATCGAAGAGCAGTTCCCGGCCGAGCTGGAGAGAGGAAAAGAGATAGAAAATGGAGACCCGTGGAGCGATGGAGGAGATGGTCGGTCACGGCTTTCGAGAAGTTAAGATGAGAAAGGCCTTACCCAATGGCCTCGCTCGCGTTAAATTGGAAAGCCCTTTAAAGTTAATCGGAGTTCCATGTGTGATGCCGAGTGGAGGGAAGGACAACCGTCAACTGTGAAGCCTTATAAACTCATGAATTAATATCTCGTAGCATTCATGTATTAATAATTGTAGTAATACTAATCAGTAGTAGTATACGTTCCATTGTTTCAGGCTCAACTAGGTGGAAGTTGAATTTCGTAAATGAAATACTAACTTTGTTTCCTTCCACAGATTTATTTTCTTGGTACAACATGTTTCGACACATCGGTGTCATCGACATCGACGTACCTGATGATGACACCGATGTGTCGAAACATGTTGTACCAAGAAAATAAATCTGTGGAAGGAAACAAAGTTAGTATTTCATTTACCAGTAGTAGTATGTTTATCTGTGTACTGCAAGTTAGCATGCTTGTCAATGCAGCCTTCCCTTAGTTTCTGGTTTAGCCGAGCATTGTTCTCCTGACTGCTTTTTGTCAAAGGGGTCGGGAGTTCGATCTTGAACTGGGACGAGTGATGCATTCCTGGTGTGGAATTACCCCGTGCCATACACCCTGGGGGTGACTGCTCCGTATTTCGTAGATGCAGATAACGTAGGAATACTTCGCGTCCAATCACGTTAATATATTAATTAAGATACCACTTTTCCCACTCGTTCATTAGAAGGACAAGCTAATCTGCCACGAAAAAAAACACCTGAGTTCATCAGAAGAAGGGAGTACATGGATGTAAAAAAATATGTTTATTTAACGTAAGCAAGACCGTGCTTAAAATATGCATCAAGTATCAGGGACTATCAATGAAAGTTTTGCATACAAATTATATAAATTCAGAGAAAATACGCCAGATTCATGAAAAAAACTTACGAGAAAATAGAAATTGAAACAGAGTCGTTGTACTAATCAGAGCGTGGATCCCTAAAAACACGAAAGAAAAGCAAGATTGAGACTATAGTACAGCATTACTTTTGAAAAGGACTAGAGGTTTAGGATACCTCACATCATCGGTAGATACATACCCTTTGGATAAAATAAGGGAGCCAGATAAAAGTCAGTGAATACTTCTGACATAGCGCAATTCCTGACTGAAATAGAAACATGGAAAAACACCCATAAATGTAATGTCAGTATAATATCCTCACCTTCCTGACATACTATGGTGGCGGTTCGTGAAGCTACAAAGCAGATCATTGTCACCCAAAAATCTAAGTCTTCGTCGGCAACGTTAGCCCTTGGCTGTCACCAAGACGGAGTACTAGCTTAGTATCTTGCCATGTAACCTTGTAAAACACGAATGTTATGTCCGGCGAACAAACCGAGCATCCCAGATCGCCATAGGTTCACCTCACACGTGAAAAGGGGACTACGCCTTCGGTTTCGTGTATCAGGTTAACGTTTCCCAAACCGGTGGTCCCCCACGTTATTCCATGAGGGGTACACGAAAGGCACTGCAAAGTCGTTCAAGACCAAGAAGAACTACACCACAGCAGTGCCAAGGAATGCTTCCCCATGGAATGGAATACAAGGCGGTTCAACGAAACCTTCGTGGACATTAAAAAGGGATAACGCTAGTGGGTGCTTTTTTAGCGCCATTATCTCTTTCCAATGCTTTTCATTATATGACTAATAAATCAAAAACTTCACGGCCTTAAAACTTGCAAGCGTCGCTCGAACATCGAGAATTTTATTGCTGAGTAAAGATACCGTGACGCCAGTAATCGGAATGAAATACTGACTTTTTTAACTTTTGGGTGGGCTAATTTGTTCGTAAGAAACGATAAAATGCGTGCGTCGCAGTTTAATTTCACTTTTTATACGTGGTTGATAATTCTTATCTTAAGATTTTGTAGCCTCCATGACATAATGACCATTAATTGAACTTCTGCTCAACGTATGGTGTTTTCGCATCCTACTTAAATTAATCACTGGCAACAAAACTGTCAATGGATTAAATTACCAAAATGTCGCTCGATGGCTAAGTGAAATAGGAACTGACAAAGGATGACAAATACAAATAAAAAGGTGTTAACTGGTTGAAACAGAAAAATGGCGGGCATAACGCACTATGAGCCTCGGAAAATACCGAATAACCAAAAATTACTCGGAGAGTGGAGTCTATAGTTATGTTCGTTTGATTTTTTGAGGACTTTGTTTCACTAAAGAGGAATGATAGGAACTATATAACAGCGTGAAAAACTCAACACCTTAAGAGTTTATTCCACAGAAAAATAGCTTTATGAACGAACAACCTGGATTATAAGCAAACCGCGCTTCAAGAAAGAGATCATTACCAAAGAGTTTGCCGCGAAGAGTTGGGTGCATAATGACAGAAACAAAACATGAGCAGTTTTCCACTAATAAAAGATTTAATACTACTAGTTTCGATGTTACTTCATCATCTTTGTAGTAACATCGAAACTAGACGTATTTAATCTTAGATAAGTGTAAAACTGCAAACGTTTTGTTTCTATCATTATAGAACGGTTACAACACATCACACATGAATCTGTATTTTATATCAGTTGGGGGCATATTGGTATTTTATTTAGCCGGGTCAGGGTTACCAAATGATTCACACCAAAACTGGGACAATAAACTTGTTCAGGGCAGCTATTATCGATGGGGTGAAGTTTAAGTCCCTTTATCAACTTTAGTCGAAATTTCAAAACTCATTCCGAATCGCCCTTTACATAAAAATACTAAGACAAAATAAGCTACCTTTTGCGTCTGGGAGTCACCAATGCTACGCAGGTTGCGTGGACCAGTTTCACGCCTTCTCCTAATGTGACTTGAGGGATGATTCAGGAAGCTATCATATAGAAAAAATAAAACTCTCACGACAGTCTATTTTCTGTATCTCCAGTAGAAATCGGAAGAAACGATCAAGCTTCATCTCCACTCCTAATCTAAAGCGTAAACAACGATTTGGGAGACTCAGTGTTTTCAGAAGTAGGGACGGACGAAATGTTTCCATTAACAGTCTCCAACGATCTTAGTAGGTAAATACGCGATCCAAAAATAAATGAATTCTCGTCGACATCACTAACTTCCTGCACCTTTGGTTTACAAAAGGCGGATGGACAATAAGTCGGAGCGAATGTCTTTCGACAAATAAACGCAAGTTGGTGCTTTCCTGTCGCCGGGTAAAATTCTGCACACGTCGCCGAATTGGAGGAAACACTATAGAAAGATTTCAGCGGGCGAGGTCTTAAAAAAAAGTACACGTGAAACTTAAATATTGGCTTTGTTATTGACTTAAAGGCCCTTCATATAATGTGTTGCCAACCCGAACTAACGTAAACGATTAAATAGGGCCAATTACAAGATCTTCGACACCTAATGCGACAAGAGGGTGAATATCGACTTCTTCAGTTAGCTGTCCATTGGAAGGTTGAGAACAGACGAGGCCCTGGTAGACGAAGAATTTCCTGGCTAGCCAATCAGAGAAATTGGTATGGAGCAACATCGATGAAACGATTCTAAACTGCGTCAAGCAAATCAAGCATCGCTGTAATGATAATCAACGTCCAGACCGGATAATGCAGAAGGAGAAATGTCATAATTTCAATGTATGTACGAAGGTACTCGGTCTCCGTGTATTTAAGCAACCACGAATTACAGTTCGTTGTTGCTTCCCCACAACACGCGTGGTCACGTGACCCACGACGTCTTTCTACCCATCCGTGGGCACCGTGGTAAACTGTTGGTACCGCAGACACGACTGTAATCAAGCATTCCCCACAGCAGCGCAGCATAGTTTTGGGTCTAGGGGGGGGGCAGAAAATGTTTAAGGGGGCGCCGACTCATAAATTAACCAGTTTACTCAACTTAAAAAATATCGTAATGCAATAGGCGGACAGGTTTGTACAAAATATGACAATTGACAACGCATTATACACATTTATTTATACGTATCTGGGACTTAAGAGTGGAAACATTCACAGACTTAGGGGCGCCAGAAAACGCCCCCTGCCCCCCCTGGCTACACTACTGATTCCCCTATAACTAACACCACTCCCACTCTTTTCGGCGACAGACAGATACGATCCCCGACGGAGAGGCGAAGGTTCAGCATAATTACTCCCCCCGATCACAACAACTTTCGATGGAAGCTTAAATGCGACATTTTCCAAGTCCCGCGAGGCAGATTCGAATCACCCGTAATGCGACACCGTGGAGAGTAGACGGTGTATCAACCAGGAACGGCTGCCGACGCGACATTTAACGTCGTAGGTTTTGCAGCGGGGGGAATAGTATTGGGAAGGAGGAGACGGCTGGAGGGGGGGGGGAATTGGAGGGGGAGGAAGATGGGCCGTAGAGGAATGGCGTTTATAACGCATAAATCAAAATCACAGCGGCGATCTGAACGCCATCTCATCGTCCGGAATGGAACTGTGCCGTCGTAAAATCAGCGCGTGGCCCTGAATGGCAAATTTGCTCTCTCGTGCACGCCGCGCAAAACGCCCGCCGACCGACGACGCCGCTCAAAGACAAATCCTCCTCCCATTGCGACGAGTCTCTCGCCCCCGCAGATAATAAGACCAATTTAACTACCTTTACATGCGAGCGGGATTCGGCAATTTATCCTCCTCCGACCGGTCTCGGGTCTTCCATAATGGCGGTGATAAACTGCATTGCAATCGGTTTTGAAACATGGCGTCGTTGATGTCTAATAGTCGATTTGAAAAAAATAAATTATTTTTCCAACGTGAATGCCAAATACAATACACGGCATCACGACTGGATGTGCGCTGAACATACTTATTTGAGAAACACTAGAGACTAGTTGTTCAAGTTGTGAGGAAGGAACTTCTTCCGGGTTCCTCCGCTCAGGTTGACATCGTAGACAGTAAGGATTTCTGCATTTTCTAAGTATCCAAGGCGTTGGTTGAATCAGCTGACAACATGTAAGTTTTAAGGCTTTCCCGGTGAATGTTTGTGATGTAGATTTCTCGGGTTTCCATCCGACTCTGAGGACGATGGCAGACTACGCCGTCGAAACGTCAGTGCAGCTCATCAACATTACCCGGATGGAAACCCGAGGAATCGACATCACAGCCGCTTCCTTTGCCGCACATTACCGCTTCACGGAAACATCTCACCCCATAGGACTACGATCGTTATTTTCAACATTTATTCTTCCAATTACTTCATATTGTTCTCCCATTTGGACCATCTCTGCCACAACTAACCTTGCTACCCTTAACAGTCTAACTTGTTTATTTGCCAGGATTGTAAAATACAGAGTTCCCCATTTCCGCGACATGCCGACTGATTCCATCTTATCTTCCCTTGGCATACCGAACCTCTCCGATCAAAGAGCAAAAAATTATTTAAAATTAATTTACAACATTCTCAACTCGAATATCGATTCTCCTGAATTACTTTCCTTCGTTAATTTCCGAGTCCCTTGCCGATCCACTCGTTCCCATTCTTTTCTCCACTTGCCTATCCCCAGACTTTCTCTTATCAAACGTTCACTACACTAACGCCTCTCCTCACTTCTTAACTCCCTACCCGATAATGTCGATCCTTTCCTGCTATCATCTGACTCTTTCATTAACCTTGCGATGTCCCACATATCAGTTAATGACTAAGACTCCCTTTTCATATTTTGTGTTTTTTTTTGTATTTTGTAATCTTGTCTCTGATGTTATGCTTGTTGTTTTTTTGTGACACCTCTTACGGATACCCATTTTTTTATCCTGTTACTATGTCACTGTAAATTGGCAGAAATGCTGTATGTGATCAACTTTTCAAATAAATAAATAAATAAACAGCTGAAAACAGTTTCGCTCGTGTTCCAACGGGCGACCTCAATTCGAAGTGATTGAATTTTCACTTCGACAAGGAGACGCCCGTTGGAATACATGCGAAACAGTGTCAACAGATATATCATTGGAGTATAGAGTACCTCAATAACTTCATGGATACAACCAAAGTGGTGAATACCCGGAAAATACGGGAATACTCGCATCAACGGCGCGGAAACCTGTGGGAGTTGCTATTGTAGCTCAAGAAAGCTCACTTTTGAGCAATTTTTGGAAAAGAAAGCAGCTGCTAAGCGATTCTAAAAAGTCTGCTCTAATGCCCCGAAATCACCAAAAATTGGGAAATATACGTTTACGGAATGGATATGACAGACTACAATGATCGACTCAGGCAATATCAAGTTTTCTCTCAAACGGTTCAAAAGAACTATGTCAAATGATGATCTATTGTCACGTGTAACCTTTAAGGTTGCGACATATCCAACATAAATTTTCAAGCAACAGTGGATCTAATGGTAGATGACGCGTGGATCACAACACACGTCGATTTAAAAGAATTGTTTTCTAATTTTTTAAGGGCAAATGCATGAGCAACACTCGTATATTTCTTTGTTAGTGTCGCAAAGGGCGTTAAGACGCGACGCGACATGTCGTAAAGTGTCACGACCGTCATTAAAACATGAATTATGAAAGGGTCATTAACACTTCAAGCAGATTGGAAGAATCGGGAGTCCGGGAGGATAGGGAGACGTACTGTAACAAGTTGAGGCCGCGTTAAGGGTTACATAAGCAATTCATGAATTCGAACAACTCACAGTACAGCAACATCCCAATAGGCGCTCTGCTCTAAAAAATGATTGCAAAACAGAAAATATTCTTCGTCATAAACCGAGGATTAATAATGCTCAAGAACTCCTCTATACCAGAAATGTCCTTCTCAAGAATAAAGTATCACAAATGAGCAGCACGGAAGATAATATTTTGCAGAACTAGCGTTTGTTAAAGTCTCTAGAACTTGTTAGCTTTCACTAGAATTCGTTCTTAGATTTGAGAAAAATGCCCGATGCAAAATGGGCTCGAGGGTAGGAGTTAGAATTAATTTTCGGAAAATTAATATATCAATTAGAGAAGAGCGTGACAACGATGTTTTCCTTCATCATTGAGACTGACTAAATAACTACCCAGGACTAAAAATTGCTTGACTTTCACAAAACTGGACTAATGAAAACAAAGAAGACAAGGACGTTGCTCTTGGAGCGAAATTAGAATGGGGTATCACCATTCAAAGCTTACACATATTGCGGACCGAGAGTCTCAATTGATCGAATAATAACCAAATATAAATGTAGTAAGGACGTATAAGCACGCACTACTTGCGAAATCTCTGATTTGATACGCGAACTCTTCTTGGTCACCCTAGAGGACAGCAAGAAATGCAACAATTCATTTTACTGCTGCCATGAAGCAGTACATGGGTATTTACTTGATCCTCATACTTGGAAGGGGTAGGTACTTGAAGGGGAACTCTTTAAACAATCCATTTTTTTATTACGGTGTTGGTGAATTCCTTCTGTGTGACCACCATACCAAGAGCTAAACTCCGAATACGTATGACTGTGCAAATCTAACCTCGTAACTTATGGCAGAATGAAGCCTTTGGCCCATAGGCATACTCTGTTAGCGTTTACACAGCTAATACTCCAGAAAAGCGTCAGATATTACATCACGACATGGCCTACCCAGCGAAAATTAATACCAGGGGTCCCTTGGCTAGACACTAGCACACACCTTTGGTAAGTCTGCTTATGTGTATGAAATGATACAGCGCGTTCTCGATGGTTCATCGCGGAATAAATTAGAATAAAAAAGAGTATTTACCTGTTTTCTCCTTGATTTCACAGAGTACGCTGAACAGTGCTGGTTTCATGCGATGGCAGTTGAGCGTGTGCTTCCTGTGTAAGAAAAGGAAACATAGATTAGAAATGAAAAAGAACATCGAAATACACTTAATACATAGAATTATATACACAACATAGAAATCCGCTTTTCATTTTTTAAAAATTAAATATAAAAACAACGATTGCATCACAAACTCATGAAAACTTGAGTGAAAATTGCAACAAGAGAAAGAATGAAGCAAGTCTTATTTTTTAAAAATTATGTGTCAGAGTCTCGTTAGACTTGAAGTAATATAAAGGTGCTGATTAAAATGAGAATTACTCTTGCTATATCCCAAAAGGGGATATTCAATCTGTATCTAAAGTCTTTAAAGTCAAACAAATGAAATATACACTAAAGCATAGTCATCACACAAAACATTGCAACATGACAAAAGAACAATTCATTAAATTATGGAATCACAAGTACATGTAAAATAGATGAGAGACTAGCAAAAGAAACAAAAGCGGATTTGAAGCAGGGTATTCCACTTTTAGGGAATTATACAGGCAAGTCATTCAGCTAGTAAATCAACGTCTGAGTGGGAATTTATAACTAGAGGGGTCCCTGTCTACCGTGCAACTTATTCAAGAAAATAATTACCAAGAACTATTGCTAATTATTACCATTAAATATTCTTTATTATTATGGGACCATTATTAAAGCAGCTTGAGCTGGGAATACTCTACCCGAATGAAATTTTGACTCTTAAACTTTGACTATTGTGTTACGCATGTTTAAGTCACCAAGACTATAAATGATATGGTGAAACATGTTTTTTTTTCTTCGCTGGAACGAAAAAAGCACACAAGGCGACAAGACAACATTAATCCTTTCAATAATAACCAGAGTCAATGGCCTAGCTAATGCCTCTGTTGAAAATGAATAATGCACACAATAAGAACGAAAATTCACATCAAATATACTTATGATACTTCAAGCATGCATAGAAAAAAATCAGCATTCAATGGGTTAAGGTGCATGTAGCCATCAAATTACCCCAACTCAATTGATTTTTTTAACAATTAAAATTAGCCCACCCCTCCAGGATGCCCTAATGGCCAACCTAATGGCGACTCATCACGATTAAGGTTTTGCAAAAGAGTTGATACTCAAACGAAGCAATAATGCATATTCTTGTTAACTTGATCGAAGTTTTTTTTAGAAAATCCCGCAATACTCCCATGACTTGAGTGCATCTCTGAATGACTCAATCCTAATTTCATTATTAGCCATTAACAAACCCCTGGAGAATGAATGAATCTTTGGAGCCATCTCGAAAAAAGAAGGCAAGCATGAAATTTGCCGATGTTCATGTCAAAACCCACGATTAAAGATAAAAAAACATCGATATTATCCACGAGAATGAGAAAGTAAATGATTGTTTACACGAAATTCTCCAGGGGTATGCTGGCCTGGGATTCCGTGGTGCTGGAGCACCCCGATCCCTTGTGTCCCTGGCGGCCCCTTTTGGTATGGTCGGGATGGTACTTCATGCGACAGTCCAATTCCCCGCCGGGCTCCAACCTGCAGGTGGCAACCCAGGACCTTTTACTGCCAGCACACCCCTGAACACTCTCTCATCAACTTCCATGCAATAACAGATCAATCACAAATTCATACACATGGTTATTCAAAAATGCATTCAAACAGGCAATCATATCCGGGATACTTAAGTACTCGAGCCTCGGCTGAAATTTAATTAAATCTTTTAAGGTTGGTTACACTGCGAATGTGAGTCAAAACAAAAAAATGCATTCCACCTTTTTCATTAATTTGTTAAAAAATACTTATTTAACTGATAGCATGCCTCATCTATTAGAAAACAAAATCAAGGTTCAAAATATCCGACATATATTTATCTTTTAATGATCGCATTTTCCAGCTTTATGAGTCACCTATAGCGTCACTGACACCTGATTAAAACATTTTGACTTGAAATGCTGCAGTAATTTATTAGTAACTCATAAAGCTAAAATGGGCAAGTCCCTACATTTTTCTTTCTACTCCATTAACAAATTCGCTTTCCATTTACAATATCTTCGTAAAAATTGCACTTAACACTCCCTCATTTGGTATTTTAAAATTACTTTCCCCTATGTTTCACCCAAATACGCATTTAACACTGGGTAATTTCAAGTTAAATTTGCGAAAAAATAGCATGGAAAGGTTTCATTTAGTTTCTCACATAAAACAAAAGGACAATTTTCTATAAGTACCCAGAATATGAATAAAATGACATGTAATTTTACGGTGAAACTGCCTTTTAATTGGAAAAAAAAACAACTTTTTTTTGCTTTTGTGGTGGGCCACCGCATAATCTCGTTATGAAAATGCAAAACAAAATTACAGCCATCAAACTCCTTCACGCATATTCACCGTATTCGCATGAAAACCTTTCGATAACTTGCCGAACATGAACCCCGAATACTTTCACACAAATTTAGTTTGAAGGAAGTAAACAATGCACAGGTTTACACACACACTGGTTGTCAAACATTCGAAGGAGTGGGGAAAATAAGGCAACAATGCGAGGATCCCACATATGGGCAGAATTATTGAATGGCGACTACTACTAGCAAATAAATTAAATCAACTAGGGAAACATAATTTGAGGTCAAAGCAAAGAGCTGGGAGCAATCAGAAGCAAACACATCACTGATATTATTGAAGATACTTAAATGAACCACGAAGGAGTACACAATTTCCACAAATTAAATTTTTAACCGTTCAAAACATCGTCATATTAAAGAATTTGCCAGAATAATGGTCCTTCTAAATTTCTAGCTCGAAAAAGCACAGCAGATTAATTTCAGCCACGATTACGGATATTCATGTTCGTTTTTTTTTAACAATTTATCAATATCCATGTCCTAACCAAAAGGAATTCTATGACATTGACAAATTTTCAATCATTGCAAATGCATAAATGATGTAGTACGCAGTCACGCGCACAGGTACAAAGATGTACGCCGAAGGGGGTGGAATTCGCCATGAAAAAACCAATTGACTTGACCGGCCGTGATGATGCAGTGCAGTGAAACATGTCTACTCAATAAATCAAATTTCTCCACTGGAATAGTGCAAAGTATTTAAGGTGGCTGGTCTAAAAAACCAAAGTGAACAGATTTTGTTAAAAATTTCCAAATATGTTCGTTTTTGGATATTTTATGGAATATCGAAGAAAAAACGGGGGATCATCGACATACTTTTTGCGATATTTAAATTCTTTTAACATGGAGCCTTATGGCGCTCTCCACTCCAATAGGATAAATTACGCACTTTCTCCATTCCTACTGAACAGATTTCAACCAAAACTGATATAATGTAGCTCTAACAAATTAAAATCTATTCTGAAAAAATCATTCAATACTATCGACTGAAATGTTTCGTAAACACGGTTTAAAAATATGTATGCGAGAATTTCAAATGTCGCGCACGGCTATGTGATGTAAAGTTGGCAACGTGGCACACAAAGTACGGGACATGCTAAGCAGAGACACGTGTTGCAGCGTGTTGCAAAATAGACGCTGTTGCCGGATTAAAAACGAAAGATAAAATAATGTATAGAAACATATTTTAATACTAGTTCGCATTCGAGTGACAATATATCTTCATAAAAATACTTATTTTGAATTCTATGGCAACGGGTGTGAACTGTTTTCGGAAAATTAATTTCGCAAAAATGACTTAAGAAATGAATCAAGTCTGCATCTAAGCAAATTTTTATGGCAATGTGTAAATTTAAAGGACAATATCTCAGAATGTACCTAAGACATAAGTCATTTCTACTGAATATAGTACAACTACGACCTATTATTTAAATTTTAAACCAGCATTAAAATTTAAGAAACTAAATTTCTCAATGACTAACGATTACCCGACCAGCCACCTTAATCCTATTCCTACAATGGAATTCCACAACGCATCGGGCGCCACCAATAACTTCAACAACTTGTTTGTATATACCACCGCCGAAATTTGCTTTGAATTAAGATGGCTTAGTAGCGTAACTGGCGAACACACCTGACGGGAAATTGGGGTATCCAGGTTCGAATCGCGGTCATGTCAAATGATTTTTTCAAGACAAATTTCACCCTCGTTGGTGCGCAGGCTTCTTCTTCATTGGCATACTTCACCCTCATTGGTTTGTTATCCATCAAATTGGGATATGATATGATATGACCTCACTGAGCAGGTTAAGTTAAAGCAAGCACGCAAGGTATGCACTTAAGGAGATAGGATCGTAAAATAGAAGCTGTCTTTTTTAAATGTCTGTGGTAGTAACATAAAATGCCGGTTTTCTAAGTCAAGTTAACCAATATTTGCGTACTACTTAAAAATTAAGGAAAAACACTAAAAATCACACAGGCTCCTAAACGAGAATGAATGTAATAAAGGATATGGGCAATTTTTTATAGTTGCAATACGCATAATATATTCAGGAAGAACTGATATGTGAGGCGTATACTCCAAAAGTGTATACAATGGTAATACAATGACGCACTGATGCGCCCTATAAGAAATAACATTTTAGGAATCTAAGCCCGTTACGGAGATCTATCTGATTTCAGCGAGTTAAGACCTTCATTCGGGCAAAGAAAAGTGGCCAATAAAAATTTATTTCTCAAAATAATCAAGAACATTAACGTCTTTGAATTAGCTTTCTGTAGTTTAGACGCTTATCGATGACATCCGTGTCTTTCAACTGACATGTACAACGAGAAGGAATGACTCATATGTTTTGGAGTAACGCAGACTTCATCCAACGTGAATAAAAATTGAGACTACACTCATCTCTGGACCGTAAGTGGCACCAAAGATCAATCCACGGTGCCCCAGACTGCAGATGAGACAATTAAGGTGACCCGTGTACGAGAGGTCTCAAGCGTTTCGCTCGATAGTTCGGGGCGTACGACCTGAATACGACCGACCAACTCATCGATTTGACGCGTACGAAAAGACATGAAAGAAGAAAGATTCGCCATCCTAGTTCGATTTCCGCGAAATACTTTAAGGAGGTTGACTCGCGACCGTGTAAGTCAAAACCAAAGAGTAACTTTTCTTCTTTTGACACGCTTTTACGCTGTTAAAAAAAAACACTTCTCTCTCTTAAAAAATGCCTAAGCTATCGAAAAGAAAAAGTAATGCACTAAAGACCCACTAAAAGTAATCATGGAAAAGTTAAAAAAAAATACTTTTCTCAGCTTCGAAATGGAGTCAAAATAGTGGTTATGCTTCAGTTAGAAATGAATTTATTTTAAGCTGACACTGCCAGTAATTATGTAAATATTACAAATTAAAACTAAATTAGAATATTCCTTCGGATCCACCTTAAAATGTCTTTCATTATTACTTTATTCATTTGTAAAATAATCTGGCAACGCCGATGAAAAGTGAAAGAAATATCTAGTGATAGAATGGAAATCCCTCACTTCGTATTTTCTAAATAACTTTCAACGGGGTATTTTGGCGTACATTGATGATTTTAGTATTCCAGTAAATCATTGATACCGTGCTTGATATTTGTCTTACGTCAATTGCTCGCATAATAAGAAATCAATGTATAAATTTCCCTCACAAACTTCCCAGACGACGAGGACACTCAAACACGTTCCAAGAATATAACATAATTTGCGATTTCTGTGCCAGTGTCCTCCCAAATTATGAAGCTTGACTTAATATTTCAACAATGATAGTTTTCGCGTACAAATAAGACCCTCGGGAACATAATAAAGCTTCTTATGCGCCAAAAATAACTCAAATCGGAGGCAAGATTGTAGTGCCATGCCGTGGCCACGACAGAATTAGATAACATAATGCCACGTTTCCCCTTCACGATTTGAGTTATTCGTAGGCTAGTTGGTATCGTTCTCGACTCCGAGCGCAATGTGTGCAGGTTCGGGGCTTCATCTACTACTATTTTTTTTAGTCACAACGTTTTTTAAACACTCGGGATTTGAAATAGTTTAACAAACACTGTCGAAGGGTCTGAAGAAAACTTTATTGTTCTAGTTTCGAACATGCTTTAAGTTGAAACTTGTCTCGGAGATTCTAGACGAATGATACGGGATCTCTCGTTTGCAGTTCGAGAAAGAACTGAAATTAATATGCCTGATGCACGCCTTCGTCATTGCCATACCCGTTTCAAACACTGCTAAGATTTCTTTTGGAGCCTCTGAATGAAATGCCAGCGCTTCAAGTGCAATGCAAATGCAGCAATATGCGCTTCATCAATCGTTCTCGCAATCCACCCTTCACCTTCGGTAATATTTACATATGAAATTAACATTCAAGTAACTATTGATGAGTTTTACCTATTCAAGTAAGTTTTAAGTGAGACAGCTTTTAATTGAACTCGGTGAAAATATATTGGATGTAACCGAGTATTTCAAACTAACTCAATTGCAGCGTTGCTAAAGCCTCTGCCGACTGCAGCGCCATTTTAAACTCACCAACGAATTTCGTCTGCAATAAATTCAAAACAACGCTAATATCTTAAAAACTAAGATGGTTCACTGCTTTTGTAAGATTACCATTTTATTTATCGGAAAAATACCCATATAATATCAGTTTTTTGAAAAAATGGCAATGTGTGCGATATGAAAACAGAGCTTATTCCAAGGTGACTCCCATTCTGTCCATAAAGCGTATGTAATTTCAACTGCAATTTATGGAAAAAGTAGTGTGGCATGAGGGGTATCTTTTGACTGATATAGATGGAGGACATTTTTTTCTATTAGTAACCCAAATATAAAAAAATAACGTATCTTTCATTTCTCGATCCTATCTCCTTAATGTCCGAACGGAGAGAATCAGGATTGGTGAAAGAGACGCGTGAAGGGTACATCTAAATCATTGTTGCACTCTACGAGTCGCCACAAGGGCGTAAGGCAGGGGATGCAAGTACACCAGCCACTTTCGAGTTACTCTGGATGAAAAATGTTTTTTTGCATGCAATTTGTTGGCCCCGGTAGCGGTGGGGGTGTGGTTCATATTCCGATTATTGGCAACGACGGGCAGTTCTTCTATAATGATTCGGCCAGGTTGGTGGTAACGAAGCTCCTGATATTATCTTGGTAATTTTATCCTAATTGCTTTCTCAACAACGCAGTCCTTATTTTAAGATTTTTTACCGAAGTTGGCAAATATGGAGAAAGACGGAAAGTTAAAAAAAACTAAGAAGTAATTGGCATGATAGGGGGGAGGGGAATTTGGTGGTGAGGATTAATGTAAGTCGCCGATTCGAGTCCCGCCTGAGTGGATTTTTCACAACCAAGGACACGGTTGTGTTTTCCACCCTTGTTACATGTTGCAGTGCAGAAGAGAAATTGAAATTAAATAAATAAAACTTATTATGTTCTATCAAAATGCATGAGTGCTCCAATTGGGCGACACTGAATATTTAAAAACGGGACATTTCATTAGAGTGGCAGGATATGCCGATGAGGTGAGATTGCCTTTTGATACAGTCGGTGTAACAAATAAATTAGGATACCCGGCAACCTAAGTCTTCATTTCGTCGCCTTTTCTGTTGAAGGATATTCTCCCACCCAAATTCATCTATCTATTCAGCCATAATTTGCCTATTCTCACAGCAGTTTTTTCTCTAAATTTGGCACATCTTTTTTAAACTTCAGATGATCCCATAATCAACTTTTTCAGATGGGTCCTGAAAACTAGTGGCATATTCTAGATTCTACGTTACGAATGAAAAATCACGTAGTCGATAGGTTGCGTTACTGACCACGGTGCATGTATAAACAAGTTTATCGAGATTTGAGCAGTAAATGAAAAGCTCTTATCAATCATAAATTGTTCACTATAAAGTTTGTAGCACTACCTATTCACGAATTTCATGCGAAAAAAACACTGAAAAATGTAACAGACACACGACCCGGGTTTCGATTATTTATCACTATCAAATCGACGAATTATTACAATCATTAGCTGATGCCTGATGAAGATGATGACGATTCATCAAAATTTGGGTCATCTGTGAGTGTGTTAAATTTTTTTGTGGTTTTCGTAAATGTTTGTCAAATAAAATTGATGATAAGCTCTTATTACTCCGTCGACTTTTCGTTCGTATGTTCGAACAATAATAATAATCATGAAATATGTAGTTCCAAAAATAGCCGAATATTTAGGCAAAGACTCTTTAACTAGGTACCTGTTTCTAAAACAAAGTTCACGCTCTGATCTGGCCTTACCATAATAAATGTAATTTAATGTAATGTTCAAATGGCATATTTGTACAAAATTTTGTTTCTGTATTAGTTTATTCATTGTCTTGTAGAGTTGCCTATATCACTTTATTTTTTCTTGTTTTGTTTGTATTACTTAAAAAAAGGTCCGCTAAATACTGGAATATTTGCACGATACGGACGATTATTCTCTTGTAAATTTATAGAATGCTCATATGAGGCTGAGTAGCCTCCGAGTATGTTTCAAATTTTTGTTAAAAAATTCTGTATTGTGATCACAAAATAAAATATTTTCTCTCTCTCAACATCATTAGAGCTTAGATGTTTTTCAATGCATTATTTAATTATAACATTGTATAATAAAGAAACAATTGAAAAAACAACACAATGACACATGTTAACAGTTACAGATAGAAACTACTCTCAATATAACAAGCTGACACTTAAATTTGGAATCATGTTAGTGATTTTTTTTCATTGGCTCTTAAGTTAAATGTCGAATGCCATAATGTTTTGCTAATCACGCCAAAGCCCTGACGATGTGTGTAAATACACATGAAACATTGGCAGGGGAATACGAAGTTATCTTTTAGTGAACCCAGATCTAGATATATTCTAGAGGGTGTGAAGACTAATGAAAAAAGACAACCTTCTCTGACTTTGACATAGCATCTACCTCCGGAACATTACTAAAGGGCAGCGACGTGCTAAGTAGACGGTGAAGAGGGGGTCGCATCATTCACCGGAATCATGAACGACTCTGAGATGATGGAGAAAAGAGAGATGAACAGGAGAAAGAGGAAGCCTGGGACAAATCGGATAGTTAAACATCAGATAATTTCACATTATACGCATACCACAAATAAAATACAACTATGCAAATAATGCGTTATAAAATCAGGCCATCTTATTCCAAATATCAGGGGCATAAAATCACCCTATCCAATATTTTCGATTACCTGAGCCTTTCGAATGATTAGATGATGAACTTAGGAAGTCCATTTTCATTATTTAACCAGAATATTATACTAAGTGTCCGTCGTATTGACTAATAAGGATTTTTCCGAAAGTTTTGCTAATTATTCGAAACCATAAAATCGAGATCTGATCAGGTTAAAGTACTCGTAATAAGAACATGAGAGTAATGTGACGACTACCTAGCAACGTTTTTCATACGTATATGCCTTTTTAGAATAATTGGAATCATGGAACTCACGCGGAGCAAGATATAGATGAATTTTTAGTAAACAATTGTAAAATTAATAAAAGAATGGCCAACTTCCAATGTTGATAAAGATTCCGCACTCGACATAACATTAAGGTCGCATTCGACGCCATAAGGCATTATACGAGCATACCGACCGACCATACTCGTATGACCGACATTGCATTATAAATTCTAAGTATTTGATGATAACAGAGGTTCGAACCCAATATTCCCATTGATTGGATATTAGAGTACAATAGTATCATAACCCGCCAGCCACATCTACTGCGATTGCCCAACATTCTCCCTTTAACCACCCATATCAACACTCAATTCCACCAAAATACATTCTCAATCCATTTTTATTATCTTTTTCGAATCCTCGACGGCAGTTCCCTTCCAACTACATATCTCTAACACCACCTCGTTCGTCATCCTCACAATCCAGATTATCCACCCAAATCTTTTTTAATCTACAAACTGACTTCACCAATTGATCCTTTAATTTAGGCGGTGGAAGCTGAATAGTTTTAATATCATAGCGCTGGAGAATACGATGAATCCTTCCCGATATGGTGGAGATATAAGGGAGGAAAGCTTTAGCCAACGGTTTTTCAGACGTCTCCCCTGTGCATCTCTCCTCTAGTGTCGCAAAGGAAATTTTAAGGATTTCTAACATTTGTTTTGTTTTCCATAGTCATTCTGAAAAGATGTTTTTTTTTAAAATGGTCTTTTGTAATCAGGAATCACCTAATCTGAATTGTTGGATTTAATAACGGCCAAATTTCACGTGCGGCATTCAGAAACCCTGATAATGACGGACAAGCCGTTCACCGAAACGTTGGAAGTTATGATGCCTATTACTTGGTGGAATACCCGTGAAACATTTATATTTCTGAGCAATAGTTAAACGCAATACTGCTCGAATTTGGGCAATCACAACAATATACATACGACAACAGTGCCGGCTCTGAGAGAAAGAAGCCGATGTCTAAAGCGTGGGGACAGCGTAGAGGGTGAAAGAGGCAATGGGGGCTGAAGGGAGGGGTGGAGGTGATCGCTGGGAACGGGGGGGTGAGGCACTCGTGGGGGGGAAATGGCGGAAGGCGTGGGGAGGTGGGGAGGGAGGAATCGGACCCGTGGGAGGGTAGGGGGAGGAGAGAGGAGGGAGGGAGGGGGTGTCCCAGAGCGACGCCGCGCCGGTGGAAGGGGGCACACCACTGGACGCTGGGGTGGACAATCAATACGACCGACGGAGGGGAGAGGGGGGTGGACAGGGGGTGTGGTGGGGAGGGAAGTCTTCTCCAGGGCCGGTGCAATGAGGGAGCAAATGATTCGGACATCGCAGGAGAGAGGGTGGTTGGGACGTCTCAGGGCCGGCCGGTCGAATGAACAGGTCGTTACCGGGCGAAGAGGTTGAGTTCTCTCGGTCCGAAAGATCACAGGGATCCGACTGGCGAGGATGATCTCGATTTCGAGAACCCGGGTTCGAATCCTGTCCGCAGCGGAGATTTTACAACGCAATCCCGATCCCTACCTGACTGTTGTTAGGAATGCACTTCAAGTCTTGTACTCCGTCCATCTCATTTGACGTTGAACTGAAGACAGTTTACGAGAACCTCATTTTGAGAAGAATAACACACTGAAGACCGGATATATTTTTTTCTAACTTTCTCTTGCGGTTGGATATTTTTCCCGGTTGCTCTTCTGCATTCGGTTATCGAAAAGTTCACATCCCATCACCTTTTTATTAAACTGACCTGAAACTTTCAGCGTTTTAAATTAATCAGGAGATACTGCGACAACAACTTGCAATGCATGAATGACATAGCATATCCATTTATGCATATATAAACTAGCACGAAATATATTACGATGTGCATGAGGTGAGGTGCTTTAGGATACCGGCCATGGAAATGGGAGGAAATAGGAAAAAGGAATTAATTGAAAGAGATAAGGACGTAAGTGAATTGTAATATATAGTACCTATATATGAAAAATATATAGTATACAGTGAAATATACATAGTATGTATGATAAATACGTCGTATATTAGTGACCTGCCCATAAAAAGTGGTGACCAATAGAAGAATAAACTCGTGATCCATTTGCAAAGTATTAATAAAGACGCCCGGCTTCTTTCCACTCTACCTCCATTTTCCTAAAAAATTTTCCTTGACCAAACTACGCTCACCCATCTAACCTCCAGGCGCGAGCAGCCCCAGTTGTTGGTAGCCTCCCTAAATAACACAGAAAAGATGTTATAGTAAAGAATCAAGTTCACTCTTCAAGATACTACCACTTCCCGAACATTTATGTATGAGTAGAAAGGTATAAACACGCTTGTCTAAGGGATACTCCAAAAGAAATGCTTTGCGTGTTTTAACTACGGCTCAGTCCCATCCTACACCAAGAATTAGGCCATAAATGGCATCAATTCTCGGCATCGCTCCTCCCACCTATCATACCAGAGACTTAGAAGAAATAGTTTAAAAAAGGCATCAGAAAGCTGTTGATGGCTTCCTTCAGGTTCAGGTATCCACAGGCGTCTTTAACCTTTGCATTCTGACAAATCGCCTTCTTAAAAGCATAGGTTTCTTTCATCATCGATATCTTTTTGTCTTCCTCACATGTTTGACGGGAGAGAATTTTTCAAGGGAGAATGAAATCGTCGTTCTGCCAATAACACTACCGCCATAATTCCACTTTCGTGAGTACAACGAATACAAATACACTAAATAACGAACTTCTACAAAATGGACAAACTTAAACATTTTAAATTACTCAGCTTTGTACAAAGACAACATTCCGAAGTGAACACGGCCACTCCGGCATGGTTCAGATTGGGAGGGTGAAAAACGATGGAAGTCACCGCGGTCATACGCTCAGACTAGTATTTATGAAGAGGTTAATCTTGAAAGACACATTAGTCATTGCTAAAAGATGCTCAACCCATAATCGTCCTCGGCGGGAGGTAAATTAGGGCACGCAAAGGTTTCGGATGAAAGAGAAAAAGGAGAGAGGCTTGACACAAGCTTTATAGATTTCTTGTCTCTCGCCGCGGTGCGCCGTAAGGTAAGATTGCTCGACAGGTATCAGCGTGATATAATTAGAAAACGGTAGAAATATTGAGAAGTCCTGCCAACAGTCTATACACTATAGTTCACTCACATTCGACCTGTAATTTCTAATATTCTACGCATTCGTCCAGTAGAAGGGCACGGCTTCTCATACCACTTCGGGCAAAGATGCCCCATGTTAATGAAGTAATTATTCATGGCAAGTGCCAATGTTACGAAACGTCTTCACTCATTCCACTGTCATGGCAAGGAATGAAGTCAACTTTCCCTCACTTGATCCCTTTCATTCGATCTTCCATACCTCGATCAAGCTCTATCAGAGTATTCCTTTGCAAACTCGCTATGTGTAGGTTTTCACCAATACCACCTAGACAACAAATACTACATATAGCTTCAAATAGTTAACTTGCATATCTACCTCCGTCAAAGTAACTGAAAGAAAACAGAAACCAGAATTTCTTTTTCAAAAAGGTCAAACATAATTTCGTTAGGCTAGCTCCAACTGCGAGAATGAACTAATAACAGTAAGTCAAACCGAAGTAAGACAAATACTTCCCGCAATTTTAGTAATTTAACTCGGGCGTATTAAGTAAGTTTTATTAACGAACGAGCTCAAAAAGGAAATAAACGCAGGTAACAATGGCTAAATCCCATCCATAGAAACTTAAAACCTCGGATATAATTCAATCAACCCGTTGGAAAATACCCTCGGAAACCGGAGCAAAGTGAATGCGTGGGTGGGGGTGGCTCAGTGAGCCGCTAACCATTTTCCTCTGTCCAATTTTGACCCTTTGGCAGTCGTAAGAGCAAGTGGGCATGAGTTTGCGCACCCTCCAACGGTAAGGGACGGAAGCTCCGTTCATCTCCCGTCAAGCGGATTAAGCAGATCATCTCACGGGAGGCTGAGAAGGGTCCTTCGGGGCGACAATGTAGGAGGAGTGGTGGCCACGAGGGCCGAGCGAGGGAGGACAGCACATGAGGGGGAGGGATAAGGGAAGATAGGGGAGGAAGACGTATGTAGGACCGAGGCAAAAGCCTGGGACGAGATACGTAGGAATGAATTGAGTTTTCTTGGAGCTGAGGAGTTTCCAAGTTGGTAATTCCACCACTCGTACCCCGTTCATTATGCCTAAGTTCCGACAGTTGCATGTGTGCAACGTCGTACAGAGGATGTACGCACGTTCGTGTCATCGTAATTTTTAGTTCTTTACACTGCCAATTCACCACGGTGGGCGCTCGTATCGCGGGGGAAATCCAAATGGAAAATCTTAACGTTTCTGCCGTTGAAAAAGTAGCTAGGACTATCTTTTGTTTAAAAAAAGCACGTTAACATTACTAAAGGTGCAGTATTTTTCTTACGGTGAAGATCAGGGAGGATATGGCATGAAGAGACGTCGGTAGGGATGAGGAGGAAAAGCTAGGACGAAATATGCTAGAATGACGTGGGCTTTCGAGCAGGAGATGTTGTGTGGGGATCAAAGAGATCAATGATCTCCATGGAGTGAGGGACCTCATGGTAATGCCACACACATGCCCGCACACAATATAAACATATCGGCCATCGTAGTTTTAAGTGCCGAATGTGTCAACCAAACTTCGGTGAGCGCTAGTACATCGGCGAGGGGGGAACGTAAAAACAATGAAGCATAAATAACGAAATGAGGCAAAAATGGAACATGGTAAGGTTCTTATCATGGAATAAGTAGAAGGGAATGTCATTTGTTTTTTTAATACTCAAAACTGCAAATCATCATGGGAATACTACTTTCATTAGCGTTCATGGTTCTCACTTATCACAAATTTGGCATAAGGAAGCGCGGCGCTACGATGGAGCTATGATGATTACTCAAGGAGTGCGAACACAAGTCGATGGGTTACCTTGAAGCGTTCAGTAGCAGAGTAAACGTGGCATAGGATAAGTTTCCCAGACGGAGGATACGGTAATCATGTCGCACAGATCTGGAGAACGAACGCCTGTATCCCCCAAAACAGCCACGATAAATAAGCAGGGTCTGCAAAGGCGGATTAACAGAAAAATAGGGTGAAATTAATAGTAGGGCACAGTTACGCACTTAAGAGCGATATGCTAACGCCTTACCAGAAATGGCAGCGTTTACGGAAAGCGAAACCTAAGGCATTACCATAATTATTATTATTTGGCGTTCTACCGGTGATGGTAGGTTTTGATGGCTCACTGATACACTATTCTTACCATTTCTATGGCCACCCTTGTCCCTCCAACGATGTCCCATTCAATTCAAAACACGTCCATTCCCTCTTCAATACATCTAAAGTAAATAAGGTATTTCATCTCTCAATCTTTTTATAAAATTAATAAAAAAAGGATTCTCTTAAACCAAAAAGGATCTATCTAAAATCTGTCTGAAATAATTTTTCATACTTTTTAACTCCGCTGTACAGCAGGAACTATATACATATTGTATTGTGACCAAGTGTATGTAGACTAAAACAAGAGGAAAATTTGGGGCATTATTTTCATCCCTAAGCATTTTAAGCTATTTACCGTAGTGCTTTTTGAAATGAAAATTCAACAAGAATATACAAAAACATTGAACCTCGCCGAAGCATCAAAATATGGAAGGTCACTATACACGTCATACACAGTTTTCCTGAGCTAGCCTGCATCCAAGCGAGTCTCCGAGCACTCAGTAAGTCTTGGGCTAAGTTCGGCACCCTCTCTCTCCTAAGAGAGCTGTATGGAGGGGAGTGTGAGGATACTTAAAAGGGTCAAATGGAATCGCCATAACGAGATTTGCAAACGCGCACCTTAATGGGCAGTTATGCCACTAAAAAGGACTCGGGGGCGAGACGAAAAGCTTGTATGCGTAAACAACGCCAGGGAGAAAACCACCATCGCCCATGCGACGGGGAGTCATTAAGCATCGACGGAAGGGGAAGAGAAACCGTTCACTCCGAACTTCCTAATGTGAGAAACTAGCATAACCAAACACACCGCGCTTGTGCGGCTTCATGCAAAACGATGGGGAAAACCGCTGCTCAAGTGATTCCCGAGGCACTTATCGAGATTCTTCCGCAGAATCGTCAAGTGATCGGTGGCAGTGACCTTACTATGTATTTGACCTTAGAGAGAGCTGGGTGGGTAGGTCGTAACAACACATAGGTCGTTGAAGAAAGGGTGACAGAAAGTCACCCCAAAAAAGACATTTTACGCTCTAGCTTATATCTCTTAGTAAAAAGAGACTTCAGAATGGATCCTTCTTCCCCGATCATATTTCACACGAGAAAGCGAAAAAATATAAACCAATTTGTTTTGGCATCTTAAAACATGTAACGCAAAATAATCCTATTTTCTGTAACCAAAGTCACTATCATCCTCTCCTTTAAATGGGATTCCACTAACTTTCAATATTCATTTCCACCGCATGAACATAAATCTGCTGTCATAAATTAAGTGAATTCAACATAATTATACAAATTATGCAGTCACAAATACGATAAGATATTTTTAATGCTAATTAGCAATGTAAAAGATAACTAGTCTCAAAATAAGAGGAAATAATGGACTCCCTAACGTTAAATTGCTTTTTGATAACCGATCATTTGTTACCTTTCACTTATGGCTTTCCTAATTTATGTAAATGTGATTATGAGATCCAGTAAGACATAAGCAATTCTTCAAGTTTCGCTTAGCCACCAATACTTGGATGTGAATTTTAAATTTAAACTAAGACGGCCCTTACGCAGAAAGGCGGTAGTCTCGGCCTCAATGATGGCAAGCCTTCTACAGTATTATCTGCATGCTTGCGGCTATCCGTGATAGGTCACTATCTCCCTCCAAATGTGTTTTAGATACAGTACCACTCAACGACGCGTGGAACTTACACGTTTACAGTAGGGGGAGAAGGACCCTTTCTTGGACATTAGACGTTTCTCAGGACGTTCTGCTCACCAGTACAGGACCTGAAGGTGCGAAGTATGTAGACCACTTCCACGGCTTTTAGCTAAGAACACATTCGCAAAAGTATTTTTTGGCCATGCTTCTGATTGCTATAAGTAGGTTAATTATTAAATAATTAAAACAAATGAATAAGTAGCTGAGCCAAATCTACACAGGTCGTTTAGGAAGAGGGGAACACATAAATTCCCCTCCTCTTCCTAAACACCCTGACTATATATATATTTGGCATAGTCACTAAATCACGTACCTATAAAATTACTGTAAACAGTTGAAACTTGGGTCAATATAAAATCTTAAGCGTGGAATATACGAAGAACTTTTTCAATTAAATAGTAATGGAATTGCACAATGTCACACCTCAAAATATTATGTTTATTCGGGAACTTAATAAGAAAATTAACGCTATAGAGAAAAGATTCATGGCCCCATGGGAAAACTTCCTTCAACCAAGAAAGCATCAAACAGATACATGTTCCAGAGGAAAGGAAAAAACTGAAATTGACGTATATTTCGAAAGAGATTTCTAGCAATACTGTCATTTGTTTTTGCGGTTTTGTGGCATATTGCCAACGTCAATGAAACACGTAATTGGCAAATATGATAGTCTAAATAATGGCAATCATGTCGATAACCTCGCTTTCCCAGATGAACTATTATATAAAACAAGCAAACATAATCACGGTTAACGACACTGCTAAACGAACGCGGAGGATTAACACGTGTACATCTATGTCTCTAACTATTCAGCCACCTGTACGCTCCGACCAAAAAGTAGTACTCAAGAGTCAAGTATTTAATACATGGACATCAGTATTATGTAGTGAAGTCTCAGTACTATAGTACGTACTCAGATTCCACCGTTAGTGCTTTACAGTTAATTCTTAGTACTAGTATCCCTCAATGTAGTACTCAGTGGGGAAGTACTCACAATACTAGCGTTCTGTACTAGCTTGTGAAAACAATGCTTCAATGAGAAGTACTGGTAATGCTAGCAATATGTACCAATCCATTAGTACACGAATACTAACCAGTTTCAGTACTAAAATACATTATAACTGTCCATGTACTACATCTAGTACTGCCATCCGTCTTCGTGAAAATATTACACAAGTAATACCCCCAGCACTTGATTTTCAGTACTTCCAGTAATACTTTTTGGCGAGGGTGGAGTCGCAAGGGCGCAGTTGAAAATGTAAAAAACATTAAAAAGGACCATGTCAAAGTGGCACCGCAGTCTCACGGGAGTTCTTCAAAAGATTCAGACGTTCAATCAGGATATGACGACAATAATTCTTTTTCGCCGCCTTAATAGTTAGTTCCTCACCTATCAAAGGGTGATGCTCAATTACTTGGGGAAAGAAGTTTCGGACGAGTGAGTGGATCGCTCCAGGCAAGTTTTTGAACGCCACCTTCCCCACCCCCCCTGGGGCCATCGATAGAAAACCATATTCCCCCCCCTTTAAACCTGTAATCACCCCCCTCCGAACCTTAAATTTGGGAGTTTTCCGAAGGGAGTTTCAGTCCGCACCGCTCCCTGCTCCGAAGCCTCCAATTACCGCCGACGGAGGGACAAGTTTATGGCTCGGACGAGGGAAGAATCCGAATTCCGGTTTAATTTGTCCGAGTGTGCAGGAGGGGCGGGGATGAAGCGGGGGAAGGCAGGGGGTCGAAATGGGGTGTGGCAGGTAGTGCGCGGTTCTTAAGAGAGTTAGCTGAGCCAAGGAGTTGGGGAACGGGAAATCCATGGGGACGGGAGGTGAAATTGTGGAGATGGGATGTACCCCCTTCCCCTCCAGCACAATTAATCAATTGACGCATCAATTAATTACTAATGGGCAGTGACCTCTCAAGCGATTGAGGAGCCTCCCAAATGAAAGGATGCGCAAATACGATGGAAATTTTTTTACAGACCCGCAGCCGCCATTCTGCCCGATCAATTTGGCGAAAGAAGCCGCAATCGATTTGGAAATTTATTAGGGGATGCGTTTGATTCGGCAAGCTTAAGATCTCCAACCGACACAACTAAACTGGTTCCTTTAATAGCTGGATGAACTGAATATCAAAAAGAAAATTCAAAATTGATTTATTTTACACTACCTGAAATGATCTCAGGTGCTGTCCGAGCTCTTGAGTTTCTTCCAAAATGGTAAGTTAAGCAAATACCATGGACACTTTTATACTCTTGACATTACCCGGTCATTTACGCGGAAAAATCAGCGTTAGTTTGGCAAATTTATTAGAAAATTGTTTGATTCGGTAAGCTTCAGATCTCTTAACCGACAACAAAATTACCCTTTAATTAGCAAGATGAAGTCAATAAAAATGGCAAACTCAGCAAAAATAAAACGTTTTAAATTTCATCATTAACTGCAACCACAATAATAGGTTGCTTTTCGAGACGTTTCGAACTATAAAATTATGCTAATAAAAAAGGAACTGGCACTGTGCTGTCGTGAAAAACGAAGACTAATACAGAGCCATCGCACATTCCACAGATAAAATTAGAGAAATTAACGGCAGTTGATTGTGAAATATGTTCTAAAGGCGTATGATTCCAGGTATCAAAACGGAAAAAAATTAAAAACATGATGAAATAAAGAAAATACAGACAAAGTCATTAAAAATAAAAAGCTATACTAACATTTGGTACCTGAAATAGTCACTTTTTTCAAGAAACTGCTATATTTAACCAATTTTGATAAAAAAACACGCACTTAGTGTTTGACAAGGATATGTTGTGTCGTGAAAAATGAAGACGAAACCTGGATTTATCTATAGCTTTTTAGTCCGCAATAAATGATGGCAAAAAAAATGCATATGAAAATAAAACAGCTTGACTCCAGACATTTCCTAACGATTATCGAAATGTTTTTCTGTCAATTCGAATGCCCAACATGAAGGATAGAAATTTCCTGGATAAGTAAGAAAGTCCAAGTTGCAGTAACAGAATACCCAAATTCGCCGACTAACAAAACATCAAGTAAAATTTAGAATAACAGCAAAAGTCAACCTCCTAACCCATTAGGAAATCCAAATATTTGGGAAAAGGCTTCACCGCCCAAGGCCACACTACTTAGTCAACCGTATCATTCTACAATTGCAGGTGACCACACCATTGCGGTAAAGCTATCACCATTGTGGTTTCGGCTATTAACTACTGGTATCAATGGTGACTTAGATAAATATTTGACTGAACAAGATAGGCCTTTTGTCGATACATTAGGAATCTATCTTTTAAAAACAACTTCCAGAATCACTTTATTACTTCGAAAATAAATGAGTGAAGGATATAAATCGAACACTGTTTAGATGTCATAAAAAGTATTTGAATGATGGGGAGTCTTTTAATTCATCTAAACCTATCAATCAAAATTATTTTTCCATTACCAATATACAACAAAAAAAAACCTTTCATCTTATTTTCGTGTACATAAATATATAAAATTTACTCGATCTTTGACTACGGCACTTAAAGTTTACTAGAGGGAAATAAATGCTAAAAGATGCAAAGCTAATAATTTAATGAAATGAGAGAAAGTGCCACTTAAACACTTGGCAGAATCGCGAGGGTGAAGCGATAAACGCCGCAGAAAATGAGGATGCCATCAAAATATATTTGGGCATAAAATTTTGAATGCTTTTCAGTGCAGCTGCGGTGGGTGAAATCAATGCCGCTTAAATTCTGTACTCCACAGACTAACTCGATCAAAGCTTTGCATCATCGCTTCGGCTAAACTATGTACTAAAAAATCGTAGTCTTATAAGAATGTCTGATAAACTCATGGCTGAAAAAAATTATCCTGACTCCCTTCAAACTTCTCCAGCATTAAGACATGACCGGGTGTGAGAGGGTTGCGTCAGAGCTATGAACAAAGCGTTCGTGAACCCTCTATCTGGAAAAAAATACGAAGTAGGAAAATAATACCAAATGAATTATAATTATGGGTCCAGTGAATAGTTGAAGCCAACCATATAAAAAGAGCTGACAGAAGATACAAAGTGAGAGGAATACATTGCCCAAATTTCTCCCCAAGCACCATTAGTGAATATAACAAAAACAAGCGAACCACTAAAACACTCTGTTGAAATACAATTCACTTTCGGCCTTTACTTCTTTCAATTCATTTTATCGTGGGTGCAATCCCCGACACCACCCATGGATAGAGTATTATAAAGTAAATTATTTAAGGAGAGCCAGTTTCCTAGGCCTAACAATGCCAATAATTAAAGAAAATTGTAAAGCTCAAACTAAGCTGTTTGTTTGTGGCTACTCCAAAAGAGAAAGACATACCCATACATAAAAATATACGTAAATAAATTAAATCCATACATATAACTGTTTTCGCGTTTTAAACTAACTAAACTTCAGCATCGCGTCGGAAAAAAATGGATGGCTGATGACTTTCGGAACAGCGGGTGGACACGGAAGGGAGCTGAAGGTTGGTCGGGGGGAGGAGGAATAGAACAGTCGAGATTCAGTGGAGATGTTGAGGGGGGAGACAGGAGGCAGTAGGGGGGCTGCCCTCCCCCAATCCCAGACCCCCCCCCCCCGCCACCCCCTCAAATGTGTTGCTTCACTCCTTGAGATCGTGGAAAGCGGGGAGCGAAGGCAAGATAAATAAGCGGCCGTGTCCATTTCGCCTATCCGGACGTTATTTCCAGAACTCTCATGCCTGGTCAGCATGCAGCGGACGAAGAGGAGGAATGTCGTCCTGTTTAAGACGAGCGCGAGAAGACTGGGAAGGGGGAGGTAAGGAGGAACGTGGAAGGCTATGCGAGTTAAGTGTTGATCGTCTCAGAAAAAAAAACATCTTTGAAAACCACAATTCTTTTCATACACTCTATGGTTTTAGGCTTTAATTTGTAGAAATTATTAGTATCAATACAAAACCATACACTTTGTATTTTTATACAGTTTTAAAACTGTAGAAAAAATACAAAGTGTATAATTTAGTATGCATATTTTTTTATCATTTAATATTACGAAAACAAATTTTCGTGTCACAAGATTTTCAAAAACATTTTTTCGACTGCTGAGAAAAATACAATGAAATCAAAGGAAAACGTTCAGCAGCTTCGCGACTGTCTTTTGCCCATGCTAATTTGCAAACTGGACATCTGCACACTGGCGTCCCTTTAAAAATGCTAACGAAGGAGCAGTAAAATGATAAAAAACAACGTTCTAGGTAGTTAACGATGTATTACCGGAGAGAAAAAAAACAAAGAATAATGTGCTCATAAAATAACGGTGGTAGTCACAAATTTCCAGGACGTTCCGGAAAGGAAAGAACTGTCCAGAAAGTCGCACCGCTTGCATTGTTGGTGAGGTGCCCAGAGACACTTCGTTTCGATTTGAAACCTGGTCACCAGGTTCGCAGCTCAAAGTCTACCTATAGTAGTACTACCACTGTGCTATTTATACCTTCCGATCCACCTAAGTAAAGATCAAACATCAAAAGAATCATCTCCATCCCACATTTAACTGAAAGGCAACCAGGGAAGAGGAAGGAAGAGGAGGGAATGGGAGACAAGAGAAACGTTGTGTACGAAATGGCTTAATTTGAAGTTAACCCAAAACTAACAAACCAGCCAAATACTCTTAAATGAATGAGTGGACAAAATTCACACACTGACAGCGCAAATACCCTCCCGTGCGAAAAAACCTTAAACATGGGAACACAATACCATCAGGAACTATAATATCAGAAAATTAAAATGCCTAATAATTGAAACAGGAAATACGGCCGAAGAAGAGACAGATTTTTTCCCTCAGGTATAGGGAATCGAATGAGCTGTTTTCATGACTGATTAGACAGATTGGTCGTTATGTAGCATTATTAGTTACATTTATGAACAATGCTTATTTTCACTAAGCTAGCCAATGCTAACATCACCTCTCTCACACCGGGTTGACTGTTAGTTATTCCCCTTTTAGTTTTATGTATGTCGTAGTTAGCCCATTAATACACATAAACTACAATTAATCTATATCTCTCATAGCATGATACGTAAACCGTGTTTTGTTGAAAACTCACCACCTGCCACACATCTTAAGGCGAGATAGTCCCCTAGTCATAATGGAGACCATATTCGAATTTAATTTTTTCATTTTATCGTCGGTAAGAAGTATGAAGTAAATATAGTAATATTAATAGTGCAAAAATATGGTTATGTATGAAAAACATTCTCAGTAATTAAATAAATATATTTACTTAAGTATCTAACTCGACTCATTTTTTCAGCCGCACGGCTAAAAAGCCTTCAAAACAGCAGGTTTTTCAGATGATTCTGTAAAACTTACTGCAGTGAGTAATGGATTAATTTGTATAAATAGTTGAGAAAGCATACAAACTACACAGTGCTAGTTTTAGACGAAATCTAGGTGTTATAAATTCCTAATGTTTTCAACATTAGGAATTTATAGAGCGCACAGCCGTTATCTATCCCATGTAAAACAGCTTGTATTTTCAGGACAATTGCTCGAAAAATAGTTCGGTAAGGGGTTAATATTTTGATACCATTGGAAACATGGGAGTTTTTTTCTTTAAAATTATGCCAAATTCATCAAAATCTAGGTGAAATGATTTTTCATTCAACTACCTTAGGAGGTGGCTTCCAGGGTACTGGGTGGTATCATCATACGTTGGATACCCTTAGAGGGTTGTTACAAGATTCTGGAAAAGAAATTACCTGACATTTCCCCAACAAAGACTGTCTTATTCCCTGACATTCTCCTTAGGCAGTATGACGTTCAGAGAGCAGTGAAAATTTTAAGTGCAAATGAAAGTTGAGAAAACAAACCAATGTTATTTTTACTCGTCAAATTTATTGACAAATTTATGAAACGAAGACAAAATAAGAAGATGGAACATCAACTCCGGCAACAGCGAACGAACGCATAGTTGGGGTGCGTCGGCCACTGACCAATTCATCGACCTTCCCCCTTATCAAAATTTTTCCTGACATCTCGATGATTTTCCCTGACATTTCCCTGGTTTCCCTGACGGGTTTCAAATTCCCTGATATTTCCCTGACTTGTAACATCCCTGCGATATTTCTAACTAAAACCACCACATCGCTCTCGTCTTTTCTTCTCCGCACCGGCGGCGCGGCAGGCGGTCGAGGCCACGCCTCTCAGCGACCCCTTAATAACGCCCACGCCCGATTTCGCCCGTGTTTGCGAAACGGACGCCCGCAGTCGCTGCCATCCCTTCTCCTCACACTCCCACCGCCGCGCGAGCGGAGGCAACGAACGATGAAGCCGCCGAAAAGCACGGCAGGCGAGCCACGGCACCACGAAGCGCCGCTACGTATGTTCAGCCGGCTTAAAAACGATCGGGCACAAGACAGAGCGCGGAAACCAAGGTTGGAGATAAGATTTGATTTTGTATTTTCCCGAGTTTATACCACTTTGATCCATACCAATTCGACGACAGTTTTGCCAGCATTCCAGCTAGCTTCTTCAGGTCAGAAGTTTACTCTCACAGCGGGTAGATAGCTAAAGCATTAACGCCCTCGTTAACCCTATAATACGAGTTTTCTTATAGATAGTTCCTAGAGCTCTCCTAGCATGAAAGGTTGAGCGTGTTTAGAGGAAAACTCATCACCTGTAGAGGTGGCTTCCACGGCGAGTAGGTGTCATCATCGTACATTAGATACCGCTATTTTAAACCAAAACTTCCACATCGCTCACAGTTCACTTCAGACCTGAAGAAGCTAGCTGGAATGCTAGCGAAACTATCGTCGGAGGACATGGATCAACGCGGTAGAAAACCCGGAAAACCTTCACAAACTGAATGTCTCCGATGAAGCCTTCACTCCAACGAAAGATTACAGTTGACAACCCTTGAAGAGCAGATTCCGGGGGAAGTCCGTTCCAAAGGTAACACATACCGGCATATTCCGGGAGATCATGTCAAAAGCAAGAGTATAACTAGCGTTGAATGAGATTTGCCTGTTAATGAGCAGCATAAAGTCAGAGAAAAGTTATTGATTGTTAATTGGCAATACAACAATAAACTTAATTTATAGCCGAAGATGGATTAAAGGACCCCCTATATTAATATACTTTCGATTAACTCTCAAAAGTTTTCGGTTTATATTTTGCTTTTCCTCATTCATTTTCAAAGCAATTTCGGAAGCCGTTTTTAAAAAGAGATTCTTTCAATAATTACCTAAGACGTTACTCTTGCCAGTGGGCCATCGCCAAAGCCATAATGATGGTAGCTCTACCGCAATGGTGTGGTCGCCTGCTATTCTAGAAATTACACGGTTTACGTCAGTAGATGACTAGCTCTATCACGACAACATGATTCAATTGCGAACAAACGGTATAATTTAGCATCACCGATCAATCCTTGAAGCCAAGCAATATATATTGGATTTAAAATTATCCACAAAAATTATACATTAAAATAATTTGAGATATTATTGAAAATGAACATGTAAAATCAAAATTATAAATCGCAGCAAACGATAATATTGGGAAGAGTATTAGAATATGTTTAATGTTAAAGTGGCAGGAGTGGTAATGGTAGGGCCATTGAGTACACATTTTAGTAGTTTGTTTAGTAAGTCGAAAAAAAAATTACTGGGCCATATTTAATTAAAGTGCATCTGTTTATGCGTTGAAACTAACCATACACGCAGTAATGGAAATGATACGAGAATTATATTTTTATTTTTCTTTAATTATAGTATGTCATGATTTAGCTTTCGGCGCGGTATTCGAAATGTAGACAAAATTGTACTGAAATATATTGTTTTCGAATATTGGACTCGGCGTGACATCTTGATATTTTTAATAGCAGCCATTGTAATAAGAAATGTATTACTTCGCGTTTAGGAGAAATCTGCACACATGTAATCGAATTATTACAAAATATATTTCATGTACCCCAAGGCTACGCTATAAAATAGCATTGAATTGGCAAAAAACCTAATATGTATGATGAAATGTTTTTCACTTTATCTATAGATACCATTAATGAGAACACGTATATAAATCTTCACGAAAACCTGTATGTATATAAACAAAAAGCTTTCCAACCACCTTAAGGAGGTAACACCGCGACTGGATGAGTCCAACCACATACGAAACTTCCCTATATTCCTTTGCATTGCTAAAAAAATAATGATTTCACCGATGACGAGCATTAGCATATGAGAGAAAAAAATTAAATAGAAAATATGCAGATAATTTTACCAATATATATTTTTAATGTACATTTTTCCCAGCGAAAGGAGCCGACTGTACGGAGAGCCAATTCTACATCGAACGTAACAATTTTGACTTCGAAAATTGCATGTATTTAAAGATATAAAAAAACTTTACCCATTGTTTCACCCATTTTTGCATTCAGCACCATGCAATTTCAAGTTCAATTAGCGAAAATAGCAAATAGAGTGGAAAGTAGGATTTTGCAGAGAACGTCCAGCAGAAGATAAGTTTTTTCAATTGGTAGCCAGAATATAAATTAGGTAACATTTGAGTCTGTTTAGGAGGAAGCTACATTGAACTTAAAACGGGAGGAAAAACGCCTAAATCCATGGAGTTGAAGATTTTTAAAATTAATGATAAATTCCGGGAGAGTTGCCAGCCCTACTGGAGATGCATGCTAGCTGAAAGATTAATGAGATGCATGTGAAGAGGAAGACTATTACACCGCAAGCTTAAATCAAAACTAAATATTTTATTGAGAAGTCTTTTAAAAGTAAGTTCCAAGCCAAAATATTTACTCACTACCTCAAATACATTTTCCAAAGCCCTGCAATTCAGTCGATTATATTAGAAAAAGTCTAGGCATGAGTGAGTCATACCGCCAAATGGGCACAAACGCTATCTTCTGCAAGCAATAAGCAATCATAGCTGCTGGCAGTCGTCCGCTCAGCATAGCCATCATTAAATTGCACAGTTCGGTTGTTCCTCAGGTATTCTAATTGGCTGAGTCTCAGCTAAATCTTAACTTAAGCTACGCTAACTATTAACAACAACACTTTGCAAGCCTCATTTAATTTTCGAAGTTCGAATTGAATAAATTTATTTAACTCCTTTAATACAAGTTTGCTATCAATTAGTTTCTAAAACTTTCATAGAGACGTTTACGTAGTCCATGTTAAGAGACAATTCACTGCCTACCACACACACTTGAGGTGATTTGAAGGATCGATGGATGATACCTACATCCATGCAGTAGGACGAAATGCAGGAGGTCACGAGCGAAGATGGAGAGGTTGGAGGTATGAGGCGGTATGACAACAAAAAAATTAATGAAAGAGGAACGACCTCCACGAAAAACGACACGAGGTAGTCATGTCGACGTAAATATGAATGCATGCATGCTCCCGGATATTAGTCACACACGGAATTTTCGGAATGGGAGCTCACGAAGTGAGAGCCGTAATGAAGCCACCACGTATGTACGTATATGAGCATACAACCTCGGTCGCGTATGTTAAAGAGAGAGTAGCGGGGGCAGGTACGGTTTTGGCTGTCACACGAGCAGTTCGTCCTCAACACGCGCCCGTATCCCGACCGATGCGGTATAAAACGGCCGAATGTTCTCCGCGCACGAGTCGTTGTCTCCGCGCTGACACCGCACATAAATACACGCGGACGCCCTTCCCCGCACGCAGCGTCAAACAACGCTCTCACTTCTCCGTCAACTCTCGTTACCGAACCACGCCCCCCTTTCCCCACATGTCGTGCTCTCACCCCTTGTCACAGTAGCAGAGTGCCAGACCCGAAAATTCGACAGCGGTCACAACTTTTACAGTATATCACACTTCACGAGCCGGAATAACAGCGGTATTGGTATAGCCTGTTGGCACCCACCAGCGGAGAATTAGAGGCGACTGAGGGTGAATAAAGCGATTGCATAGAAAAACTATGTGAATTCCACATCTATAGACTTTTGATACGACCTAGATAGACCTACTCTCAGGTCTGATGATGTCGCTCAGCGACGAACCCTAGGTCGTATTAAAACTCTATTGATGTGGAATTCACAGTTTTTTTATTTCAATCATGAAGATTTTCCATTAAGTTACGCCTGAAGCCATTAACTCGGTAAATAAAGCGTTGATGAGCGGGCTAAGGAAACGACGGACTCCCGGAGGGACCTCTGGAGGAACATTTTGCCCTTTAGCCCCACCTATCTTGTTTACCCTCCCTAGTTTCATGATCTTTACTAGGGAGTGCCACCAATTTTCACTAACCCTTTACTTATGAACAAACTGTCTAGAGCAGACGTATATACAATCTTTAGATTGATTATTTTACAGTGTTTATTATTTATCGAAAAGTGTCTTTCACGACATATTTTTAAATTAAATAAAAAGAAAGAATTGGCGATCTGACCATTTTTTAAAAATTAATGAAAATATTTCTTGGCCTAAGGATCACCTTAATTGATTTTAGTGGCAATGTAAGATAAAATGCAAAAATATTAATCTATCTATCACATCAGTGAATTTTAATAACTTTTTTCCACTGACCACTAATCGGCCCCCGAGCCCGTTTCGACCTATCCCAATGTTATATCGACCCTTGGGGATCTGAATCGAATACTTGGGGACCCCTGGTCCAGAGGAATCGTAGGTTGGTTGGTTATTTTCTGAAGGCACTAAACAACAAGGGTCACCAGCGTCTTTTAGAATAGATGAATAGGACGGTTAGAAAATAATTATTTCCGAAATGGACGATAAGTGGAGAGAAACCCGGCGTCGCCATTAGCCATGCTCTTAACGATATCCACCAAGGGATCCACAGTTTTACGTCCCACGTGATGGGAAATCCAGAATCCATCAGTGAAATCTCCACTCTGCTGTACTTGTCGATCTCTGCACAGGAAATCCAAGATTGGATTGAGCTACTACGAAAAATCTATGCAACGCCGGGAATCGACCCCAGGCCGTCGGGATAGGAATCCAATGCCCTAGCCACCACACCAATTTAATCTCCTCTCCATAAACCTGACTAGCAACTGCCTTATGGGAGAGCAATGACTTTTGCAAGGTTTACTTGGTGGTATTCCATCATAAGAGGGAGAAAAAGGCAACTTTTACAAATGCCACTGAAAATTTATTAAAACTCGACCCGGGTTTTGACGTGGGTTTACATCATCATCAGGCCCTAGCCACCAATAAAATTTCAGTGGTATTTGTAAAAGTTGCCTTTTTCTCCCGCCTTATGGGAGGATTGAGGGATCATCTGAAAACGAAGATGGTCAATAATCACGACGCTAAGATTGTTAGAAAAACTCAGATCACGCAAAGTCTCAGAATGTCACGGAGGGTATAATTTTACACTCGCACCACATCTCTGGAACTGACAGAAGTTAAAAAAAACTGCGATATGGCAATGACAAACAGATAAATATAAGAATTCATTCTTATAATTCACCACTAACGATCATAACAACAACAGACGGAGAGGCTAATCCATCAAAACACAGTTTGCCAATCATCCATTCCCTCTCCCAATTCTTTTTCCCTAATCCTTCCCTTTGAACTGTTAATACTCAGTGCACAACGAAGAAGTAACAGATCAAAAATATTCACTTCGTGTGTTTATAGACAGTAGTCGATACAGCGGATAGTGTGGAGTGGTGTGAACAGTGGCGGAGGGGGGTTTAGGGTTTAAACCCCCCCCCAAAACATGTTTACCAGAATTCGTTTTCGTTCGTTTACCTGAACTTGCGTTTAGAATTTTGCTTATTGGACTGAAAAATGTAGTTGAATTGTCTTCACGAAAATAAATGTTAATTTAATTATTGTTTTAGTGAATAATAATCTAAATATCATTTTATGATGATGCACAAATATTAATGAACCCCCCCCCCCCCCCCCACCCCCTCCAGAAGTCAATCCTGCGTACGCCACTGGGTGTGGAGGAATATTGAGAAGGTGTGATGGACTCAGATGAGGACAAATAGAGTAGTGCTCAGCATGGTACGTTAGGAGGGGAAAATACAGTAGGAAATAAGGCAGAGGAACAGAAAATGGACGAAGCCGTAAATAGCACATAAATTGAATGTCCAAAGCACATTTAGGAGGGAGGATTTTGGGTAAAAAAAATCGTAAGCAACACGTATGAGATGAAAGTGGTGGAAACTATGCAAAAACGATGACTTAGATAGCACTGAAGAGGTAGTACCAATGGTTGGATTCTTGTATGTACATGTATATTCATTGAAACCTACCTTAATCAGTGGACCCAATCTAAGAGTGATAAGAAATATAACTTCATGGGCGACCCTGAGTACGAAAGGTATTTCATATCGTCGAGAGGAAAAAACCACACAAGATTAATTATAAAAGAATTAGAGATAAAGCGTATGAAATGCTGAATAATTTTCCTTTCTTCCTTTTAATCATTCTAATCCCATGCATGATTAGGGTATGAACTCGAGGTGACAATAGTACTACAAGAACATAACAGAATGTTCTTTGCGTAGGGACGCGGCAGTCTCTTGGGAAGCGTGTTCCGTTACTAGCCGGTGGACCACAGGTGAGGCTGCTTAAGACACTCCCCCCTACAGTCGACCCTCTCTCACAACCTAGATGGGTGAATTTAGCACGCTTATGAGAAAGTGAGCTCCACTATCACCAATCAAATCAGCCTTCAGGTTAATCACAAAATCAGTGAAATAAGATCTCCTATTATAGTGAATGAATTTATGCAATTGTACAATATACGAGGAAAAAGCCAAAACAAACGAACGAAACACCTTTCAAACTTCCCTTCCATTAACTATTTTAAGGAATAAAACAAAACAAGATAATATACAACCAGCATAGTGGCCATTTGCAATAGAGGAATGCCAAAAATGAAAACGGTAGAGAGGATCGATACAATAAGTCAAACTATTGGCCCACTACTTAAAAAAAGTTAACTTAAGAGAAACTAATGTCTCAGCCACAGCTAAATACCATTTACCAGAAATTTATTCCTAAAAGCAAAAGATTCTTCTATTATGAAACCCAAATTGAGGCCATTTTACAAATGAAACCCACCTTCAAACATATTTTTTCTGCCATCTTCGAACCCTGCAAAGCTACTAAGTCAAGAATGATTTTAAAACTGTTTTTTCCTTTGAGATCATTAGAAACAAAGGCATTAGAAAATAGGACCCAGGAAAACTCTTGGCCGAGACGAAATCCAAACACTAAAAATTCGACAATGGTCGAGTGTAGGCCACCCACTGACCCAATCGGGTTATTTCTTATTCCTCCGTCGTCTCCTTCCAAAGATCCTGACTTGCATTTAATTCATGGTGATACAGATGATGCCTCCATTGTCATGCTCTCCTTCCCGAGACAATTTGAGTTCACGCCCATCGCCGATTAATCAAAATTCTTTGCTCTCATTCATTTCATTGGAGCTCATCGTATCCAATATTTCCGCTCAGTAAAAATGTACGCGTTTCCGTTTCAATTGAAAAAAATGTGCAGTGCATAAGTACTTTCAAAAAAGTTCAAAGTAACACCCAAAGGTAGGAAGTAGGCATTTACTCAAGTATAAAGTAATAGTAGACTCCTTTTAAAATTTAGCATGAAGACTCATTAGCATTCCCTCTCGCCATTGGAACGAGTAGAAAAACTCTACGCCCCTTGAGAAATTGAGCTTTTATGATCTTGCTAAGACGACCACATTATTTTGATTCAAATTTGTCAATTAATGTTAGCATCTAACTAAGACAGACCTTTTTCAACAAATTCACAATTTTGACGAACGTTAGCAGATAATAATACATGATAATGAGTCAATCATAATAATGAGAAAAGCTATTTTATAGGCACGTGTGAGTCTCCACACATTAATTCAGTACTTTACTAGATACCATTGCAAAAACATCCCTAAAAACCACTATAGCTAATACACTTCAGTACTACAAGTTTGTAGCATAATTCTCAACGCTACATAATAAACTGAAAGTGAAGGCAAAAAAAAGTATGTAAATATAGTTCACCGATTCAAAACCCATTAACCGTCAGAGCCTTCCTTACACAGTCCAAAAGCAATAAGTATAACAACGAACTAACTTCAGGAAATAGCTTTTCCAGTGGTCACTTTTTCTCACCACTGCAACACGAGATCATACACGCGAGAGAGATCTTATCGAGAGGCAATGTAGCTCTTAAAAGCACTCACCCAGAAACCTATCGTCATAATGGACAATCACACAAAGCCAACATCCACGAAGTAGCAGTCAGTGCACATAAAAACCCCTACATCCTGCGCTAACACTAAAAAAAACACCTCCGGCCATTCCTTTCACATCCACCTTAGCGCTGAACTTCATGCTTTCAACTGTTTTATTTATGAGTTTCCTATTAGAATGTGCATTTCACCATTTAACACTTTGACCAAAGTTAATCAAAGAGCTATAGCACGCCTGGTAAGATAATGTAGTGACGAAATTGCACAACTAAATTGATTTCTCAATGAGTAGCTCGATAATGAGCAGTTTATTTTTAAAAATTGCATCATTATAAAGAAGTGGCTTTTCGCACTCAAATTGATTTCAAGGGTTCCAGGATAGATTTTTCATGAAGTTCCACAGCAATGAGAAATACAACAACAAACTCATGGCAAGGCAGTGTTTAACATTGCTTTAGAGGGTAGAAAATAGTTATGAGGACAAAATAAAACATCTAACGCCTTTACACTCATCACTTACTGTTAGAGAATGATAACATTGAGGATACACTATGACGCACAATGGGTAGGATGTTTCGAAATACCAATATCAATAAGCAATCCAAGTATGGCTTTCATCAAATCACTCCTATGAATAAACCAACAGAGGGAACAGCACTCAGGTTTAAAAAAAAGAGCGGAATCACTGGTCCAGTTGTCACCGCTGTATCAATTTAAAATCCACGCAAACAACACTTCATTGCGAATCTCCATTTTAAAAATACTACCGCCCATAAAATGATTAATTTCCTTAATGGTATTGCCTATTCTTTCCGATATTATACTAGCCTCTATCACTGTATTTATTAGGTTTGTGCCCTTTGAAATTATCTATAGAATGTGTCCAAAATATCGGCATATTCTTTGAAAATAAAAAATATGGCAAGTCTTCCTGTTTTCTGGATTTCAAATATTTCTTGGGTCAAACATCGATTCCACTTCTTTGTTGTGGTACAACTGTCCATTCCTGACTTCCTTAGAAGAGTGAGGAAGAACCTAGAGGAAACAATGTTATAATGACGCCTCTTGGGAGTTCCAAAGGTGTGTCATGTCTTAGTTCCTCCCGGTTGAGATCTTCCCTTTCAAGCGCATTTCTCATTAACTTTACGTACCTATTACATCTTTCAAAAATGACGGAACTACCTATTTCAATTTTCCCGCTGTAGTTTTACTTTAATTGCTAAATCATTTGTTTAGACATTATTTCACCCGTCTATAAATTAAAGGTTTTATTTTCCATGGAAGGTATATTCCTCTTCGAGGTATTTTTCTTCCAGCCAAGTTTAAAACCTACTTACCAATCGCAAAATGAAGATTATTCTCTCAAAACATTGAGAAGTTTTGCACTATCTATAGCTTTATATCTAGCACTGCTTTCCCTTAGAATAACACCTTGAATAACCAAATGCACCCACTGGTCTAAATCCCTGATTTACTTTTCACCCAAGACACTACATGCTCCATAGCCGGCTAGCATGGTAATTAGAGTATAGCACTGCATCTCAATTTAATACCATCATCTTCCAACACAGTTTTAGACTCTATGCTAAGCCATTGAATGGAGACCTAATCACTACTTGGATATGATCTGGTTTCAGTTAACTTCACAACAATTTTCCCAATCTGAGAAAGCAACTGAAACTGGTTATTAGCTCTGAGGGCATTTTGCAATGGCATGAATTTTAGGACTTCATTGTAGCCTCTAAAACTTTTCTAGCCTCTAACCACCTCATCTTAGTTTTAAATCACTCGCAAATACATTTGAAGTACTACCTGGTTTCCCCGAATTGCTTTTATCCTGGCTTTATCGCCACAAATTTTCCGAAAATCACTGAAATTTATATTGAGCTAGCTCTACGTTAAAAGGAAAATATACAAAAAGCAATTAATTATCCACATCTAATTTACATGAATGACGCAGATCGAGTAGCATAGACGATTCTACAATTAAATACTAGTTATCTTTTTAATCTTCCTCCTAACTTTCGAATCCAGGCAAAGAAATAAAAATAGATATTTCAATGCACCGTTTGGAGAAGAGAACGGATGTACATGTCGTTAATATCACTTATGAATAGAAAACGTATAGCTGAGCATTGATAAACTGCAATTATAAATAAATGACCACAAATGTAAAAAAATTGGATATGATTACCCACACACTCCGCTTAAAATTCACCAATTGAGAAATTGTTAATAGCACTCATATTCACACCAATATCTACCACCGAATTCAACAACTAATGGCCAAGAGTTTTATGAAAAAGAATAACTTGCTATCATGAAGTATCTACCCTCAACTTTATCAACTAATTACGCAAATATGGAGTTTTATAACGGCAAAGTTAAAAATGAAATCGTAGATTTGCATTTAGGTAGCTTGAGCGAGATATTTCCCTAGTCGTAATGATGTCCATAGTTATAATAATTTCCATATTCAACTTTTATTTTTTTATTTCACCGTCTGTAAGAAGTATGAAGTAAATATTGCAATATTAATGGCGCAAAAATATAGTTAAACATTAAAAATTATCAGTGATTAAATAAATATAGCCACATAAGTCTCTTACTTGACTCATTTTTTCACGCCGTAGAGTGAAAACGCTTACAATAGGTTTTTTTTACGATTCTGTAAAAATTACTCCGGTGAGTAATTGATTGTATTTTATTAATATTGAAATAAGATACAAACTACACACCGTTAGTTTTAATGGAAATCTAGGTGTTATAAATTCCTAATTTATTCAATATTCTCTCTCTGGAGCGTACAGCCGCATTCCAAGTAAAACAGTTTATCCTTTTAGGCCAACTGCTCGATAAGTAGTTCGGCAAGGGGTTAATATTTTGTTATCATAGTTATGTATGATTGGAGTTAATTCTTTAAAATTAGGTCAAATTCTAGGTGAAGTGATATATCTTTTAAACTACCTTAACTCCAATTTTTCGACGTATTTCTAGTTGGAGTAATCTAAAAATTTCCATTTCTTTGAACCACCACAAACAGAATTAATAAATAGCGAAGAGTGAAAAGATAAAATCCCAAACTACATGAAATTACAACTAAAAAATGGAGGTCAAGTGTGTGTCAAGTGAGTCAATCGAATGATATAAACAAGATCAGATGAAATCAGTTAAAATTGCCGGTAATTCTGAAGATTTTTCTCTTCGTCAGAAAAAGAAGGTGAATGAATATTGCAACTTTCCAGTTACACGAGATCTCAATGCACACACTCAATTGTTAATAAACTGATTTTGGGAGGATACGAGTTGGAAAAGTAGAGCGCTCAATTTGTTGACAATGGTGATAAATAATGTAAAGATCAATAAGTACTATTTCCGGAATGTTAGCATAACTTGCAAAAGTATTCGTAAAATATCACCCAAACTACCTTCCTATCATTGTATTTTTTATCATAATATCTGTGTTACTACGAAATTACTTCAACATTCAAACCATAGGCTGGTTTTTGATAGGTGAGAGTAGAGCTCACCCCAGACTAAGCCACAGGCGTGTGAAATTCACACATTCAGGGTAGGGGGGCCAGTTCCTTTCCCTGGGCCACCTCGCACTTTTTTGGGTTTTTTTGTTTAGGGGCGTCCAAAGGCTTCTCCCAGATTTGAACCCAGGACCCTTCGATCAGTAAGCGCTCTACCCACTAGGCCACCACGAAATGACATAAAGAATCGTAAATAGGGAGAAGACATATATAGCTGCCAATTCTAACTTCAATCACAGTTTTTTTTACAAAACAGATAACCTGGCCATGTAAGTTAACCTGGTCATGGTAGTTAGTTAGAAATATACTATGGATAAATATGCTATTGCCTTGCAAGGTCCCTAGCACATACAATACAAGAATACTTAAACTAAATAAATTGCAACAATGGCTACCACAGCGGATAAGCAGGCTAAAGGAACCACTTCAAAGAGATTCAAGACAAAAATACTTCAACTTCACAAGCAACAGAGAAAAAACCTAACCCTTACAATCCTGAGTTTGAAGGTAACCCGTGAAATAGCAAACGAAACACACATCACTATAAATTGTAAGTGGGAACAGCATCCAAACTTTTATGAAAACCAATAGCATCGATTTAAGGCTCATAACTCGATCTGCAGGATAATTTATGCCGCATGGAGGCACTGATTTCATTGTGGTTAAAGGTATACACAGTTATCATCGGCATTAAATTAAAGACTATGGCCCACAAAAAGGTACTCTTACCACACAATAGCATTGATGGCATTGTTTTCGCGTGTCCTGCGTTTCAAATAAGTAGGCACAGTAGAGCTAACTTTGACATCAAAACATTATTATGATGTACGCCTCTAAACTTTCTTGAAATCATTTTGAGAACGTATTAATTCCTCCTTGGGCAAAATCAAACCCTAAAAAACATGAGGAAATACAACAGAAAGGGTTGTTTAGAGGGTAAGTAGTAAAAAATGAGAGTCATAAAATCAATTTGGTGGAGAGGCATGTGCATTAAAATTACGAACTTCCGCATAAATGGCTTGGATAACACGGAGGGAGACAATAGTATTTTGTTAGTAAAGCTAAGAGTCACGAGGATTAAGTGGTAGTTCACGTAAACATGCAGATTGAAGGCAAGCATTAAATAAAACTTGTGAGGCACCTACGAATGAAATTCAGCGGGGACAATGGAAAGAGGCACACGGCATTCAGAAGCATAGGTAGGGCAAGAAAATGCCTTGCGTGGGGCCGTCTCACATTCTTAGATTTTCCCCGATGTTCACGTTAATGACCAATTGAGTTCGAGGAAGATAAACCTCACAAAAAAGTTTTACAGGAAAAACAAACAATTCTGGCAAACCACAAGAACCTCAATGTTTTGGCAAACTACAGATTAGTAATTAAAATGGGGTCCCCAGCCTTGCTCTCGGTGCAGAAAGAAACTGCAAATATGAACACAAAAATAAAATGCATACTCATCGTAAGCTACAGGCCTCGAAAAACTCATTGCTAGTTTGTGCTAGTGAAAGGTAATCAACAATTTCAGTGACATTAGAAAAATATACAGGACTTTCAAGGTGAAAGATTAACACCAAATGCCTTAATGTTTCGGTTTTTGCAGTCAACGTCCTCGGTATGGTATGTAACTGTGATCCTATTTTGCTTATTGTTTACCATTGTGGAAAGGAGTATCCAATAGTATACTGTACATATGTCAATATTACTCTCTCGGTGACATTAATTTATTGTAACAAGAACACAAAACAAATAAATGTAGCCATTAACCAGGGAGCAACACTATTACAATCGTTATTTGATGCAAAGCAGAGCATCTCGAGCTTGAAGCATATGAAATCGCATTAATATCTCTCATTGACCACGTACTAGAATAAGTAGCCTCTCAGGTAGTTGAACTATCAATCAAGTAGGATTCTGTAGTATACTTCGGCGAGGAATATTTATTTCGCATTAATAACAACACAATTCTTTATGGCGATCGTTTTACTGACTTTAATAGAAATATACATATTTAATGTTGGCCTTAATATATTCTTAAAATATTTTCGCATCGGCTAATGTTCATCAATTTAGGGATGTAATATCTAAGAATAACTGCAAATTCCTGTGACAAGAGCTTGTTTCTACAACAAGTGTGTGTGAGCATGTTGAATTTGAAGGGTGAATTTTCAAGCCGAAACTAAGGTTCTTATGAAGCATACAAAATGTCTTTAGAAGCCGAAGACAACTTGATGTCTAAGAAATTAAATGTTTCTCACCGTTGCTTAATTAAGATGATGGACCAAAAGTACATCCTAATTTCGAACCAAAAACCTGTCATGCTAAGGTGTTATGACTAATTAATAGAGCAGATGGCGGTCATTGGCTTCGAAAGTGTCGGAAACTCAGAATATGTGCTTCTTTGCCGGGTTAAACTCACAAAAGGGATCTGTAACAAAGTTCTTAACCATGCGTACGAAAAATAAAAAAAGAATTTGAAGAGTGTATGCGGCATAACATGTTTGTCACTGCATTATCAGGTGAAAGACGAAGATGCATGATACTTTCCAACCAGAGATCTCAGATTAACAGTCTGCGCTTTGAATTTAACAAGACTTCAAATGAAGGAAGCAGTGGCCTTTAGCTTTGAAAGTGTAGGAAACCCGAATGGCCAAACGTCACGCATATACAAACACTCTGCAGCCGACTGCAGACCACAGGCTTCTTCGCCGAGGCATAAGCATATAATGCATTTGCATACATTACATGCATAATTAGTGACTATCTCTTAGGTCTGGGGACCCCTTCATGTATGGACATGAAACGTTTTATTCCTATTTGCTCACCTAGCTTGTGCTTCATCCAAAGACTGGTCCGTGATGTTCATGATCTGCTGGAGGATCTCCCCAATGTCCTGCTTCCTGGTAGCATCGTGGTCCGGCGTCCCGGGACCACCTCCGCCACCGCCCGCACCAGGGTGCAGGTCCACCGGCTGGTGCAGGCCGTAGGGGGCACCAGGGTGAGGCGGGGGCAACATCCCGACTTGGGCTGCGCTCACGCCGGGGTGCATCATTCGTTGGGGCACGGGTTCGGTAGAGACCTCTTCTTCGTCGAACAGCCCCAGAGGGGCCGATGCGGACGGGTTCTGCGGAGGAGCGGAGGCGTTGAAAAGAACTGTTGCGGGGGATCTAGTAGGGGGGGTGTGGGTGTAAGGGGGGGAGGAGGCGCGGTAACACTCTTTTTCAACGGGGGGTGGGGAAATAAAACAGGAGTAAACAACAGATTACGCACACTTCTCCAAGCACTATCTCGGGAGCTTAATCCAGTGTAGTCTCTCTCAGTCCTCAGAGGGGACGTCTGGGGCGTATAAGAAGTATTCCTCGTGAAAAGACAAAAACTTACTATCTTGTGTTCGCTAACTCTCTCTCCCTATACCGGACTCAGGAGCGAAGGATCTTTCCGACTACCTCCAAGGCCATGGGACGACGCACCGACTGAGGAACCTCCTTTCGATCGGGACAGACGTTTTCCATCACCGTGCGCGTGAACTAAACCCCTTCTTACACAACGACGTTCAGGACAGCCGATGTGAGTTAGGAGCAAGAGAATAATCCAATCCTTTTTCTTAAAAACCGCAGCCTCCGGATCCACTCAGTGCACCACCTATCCTCTCTTGACAAAACTCGTTGCTGGGCGTGTCGAACTCCACGCTAATCAAATCGTGCTTTTCAGGACTCGAAGACGACGTCCCTTTCTCTACATATAAATGCAAACTGGTTTCCGAAAAGGTTCGAAAACAATGAAGTTAACCGGGAGGAGAAGATAGAACGAGCGACTCCCTTGGGCGAGTAAAAAAACGAACAAAAATCGCTTTTCTTATGCAAGACGTATACTTTAGTGTGCGTAAATGTATCCTTCTGAACAACTCTGTGCGTTGGGGTACCGTAAATGCAACGCGTAGTATACTTGTATGCGTATGAATGCAAAATATATTGTGTATATATATATCACCTCTTGTATAATGCGTGTGCCTTGGCGATTTCACCTCCTTCACAAAAACGATAAACACAACACGATCTCAGGTTTGGATCCTGTAGTATACCTCCAGTTCCCGACGACGTCCTCTTCCGAAACCAACTCAACGTCTTCCTTTCTCTCTTCTGTTTTCCCTTCTTCTCGGCTTCCCCTCTCTTGTCTTCCTTTGCTCTCACTACTCCCCCACTCTTCTCCGTTTCTTCCCACAGACAAGCGAAAGCCACAGGCCACCGTATCCTCGCTCTCTCTCTCTCGCACTGCTTCCGATACTCTTTCACACGTCCTCCTCAGCGCCCACGCCACAGGGCGACTGCTTCAGTGTCGGGAGGATAGGCGGCGCTCGGAAAAACTTCTCTCCCCACAACCCCCCCCAATGACCCCCCACTCCAAAGACGGCTTCTCCAGGGCCTCTCCCCCCCCTCATACCAACCTCCCCATCGGATCCTTTTGGGAGGCCTCCCACCCCCTCCCTTCCCCCCCATCGCCAAGCCAACATCCCCCACCCCTCGCAGACTCGACGCCCAACGCGGTGTAGGCTCGTCGCGCAGGCCCAGTCGGCTTGTAGACTCGCGCGCATGCCGCTTTACCGGGGAGGGCTGGCTAGGCCGGGACTCCGGTGGGGCAGAGCGAGGAGGAAGGGGAATTGGTTGTTGGATGTTGGACGAAAGAGGGGAGAAGAGCTTTGCAGCGGAGGGGAAAGTAGGGGTGGCTTGTTCTTTTCCACAAGCCGACTCCCCCTCTCCTTCGTTCCCTCCCGCCCCTCAATCCGTCTGCTATCCCTTCCCCCTACCACCCCCCGCCTTTTTCCTCATCATCGTCCGGTCGGGTCCTTCGCTTCATCTCGCGTGTACGTCGGTTTCGTCGTGGGTGTGTGTGTATGTATATACCTACGCATGTCTCGATCGGAGCTCTCTGGCCTTTCTTTTTCATGCATGCAGCATGCGCCTTCAACCTCCCCCACTACGCTGCTTAGAGGGAGCCCGCGGCGTTTCAAGAATGGAGTGAAACGAGCCGATTTTTCTTTCTCGAGGATCATATAACCCGATTTTTGCCCGGCCACGTACGTTCTCGGATTGCTCGAGCGGAACTCTTTGCAGAAAAGAAACAAATGAATAAGTTATGGTGATTATAATTTTGGCTACATGTTAGATGAAATCCCAAATATAAATCATATGCATGATAATCTAACTAAAAAAAGTAAATACAAGAATGCGATGATTGCATCTCACAAAGGATTATGCACGAGTCATACGTTTCTTGCCAGGATCCGAGCGTAAATCTTTTCAATATAGGATAAATAAAGTGCCTAAGATATAGTGATTACGCTATTGATTGCAGCTAAGATTAAATTCTAAATAAAAAACCTCGGCACAATAATCTAGTTGCATAAGTAAAGGTATTATCACAATAACTGGATATGATCTGCTTAATACGCAAATCACGTTTTTCTCACTCTCTTTACGTGCTTTGCGCGAACAGAATGAGTTTTCAGTGAATAAATAAACAATTAAGAGTTTTGATCTAAGTATTGACCAGAATTATGATGAAATCTAAAATATAGAGCCTGCGTATTTAAGTCTAGCGAACAAAGTAAATTTCAAAAAACGTCAATTTTACTTGATCGGCCTTGTTTGCAAGTTATAAATTTTTTGCCTAGCTCCATCAGTGGACTACTAGAGCGGAAATCTCCATAAAAGTAACTCATGATTAATATTAAATTCATTAATTATCATTTTGACCACAGCTAACACTGAATCCTAAATATCCACCACCCGGTAATCTATCGAAGTAAAGGCATGAATACGATAATTGTGTATGACCTGTGTTATGCTCAAGTCTTAGGTTTACTTCACGACTTTCTACGTACGTGGATTGCGCAAGCAGATATCATTTCAATAAATAAATAAATGATTAAGCTATCGTTATGGTGAGACTGACCGCAGCTGAGAGTAAATCCCAACTAATAGGTACGCATGGTAATTATGCCATTTTAGTAAATGCAAGGATACAATGATTGCACTAGGCCGGAGTTGTTTCCAAAGCCATACTTTTTTGGTCCGACTCATTTCGTGGATTTCGTGAGCGAAAATAATCAGTAATGATATGATTTAGATCGCTCATTATAGTACAAAAACCTACCCATAATCCCATGGATATTAAAGGAAAAACTATAATTGCATTTGACAGGAGCTTTGCGCAAGTCATCCTAGCATTTTCTCCGCAAACACTTCGTGCATTTCTTATTCAGAAGCTAACTTTACTCTAATTCGCTCCGAAGAAATTCTTCGAAATCTCAATCTTTCAATAAGTTTTCATCTTTCCGAGATATTAGAATAAAATTATTAGCTAGAGGGAGTACAAAGTAAGACAGCTCGTTTTGATATGTCGAAAGGTCACAGTGTAACGGAAATGCTGGATATTTTGGGCTGAAGTTATTGAGGGAAAGAAGAAACGAAAATAGGCTTGTAGGAATGTATTGAGATACATGCATGGGAGAGGAATCATTAAGATAGAGTCAGGAAAAGGAACACCCACTTTTATATTATTATTTCAAATATTTATTTTAGAACGACCTTAAGACTAAATTAAAGAGCATGAAACGAAAAACTAACCACGCTATGCATTTTTTATTAAAAGGGGCATGACGGTATGGAACACAGCACCTGGAGATCCTTCGACCATTTTCCTACCAATGTGAGCGTGTGACCACCAATACTCCCTAAAAAAATACCTTATTTAAAAATTATCCACATTTAATCCAAGGCAGCCCGACATTGTGCAGAAATAAATGCACTATAAAGGCGAGATGATAAAGCCAAATCATTCGTCGAGCAGTAATTAATTAGTGCAGTTTCGTCGAAATGACAATACCTATATATCAAAAGAATGAACTTCATATTCTAAACACATACGCTAGGAGGTCAGAAAATGACACACAATGATTTAAGTCACCAAGTCAACAATGGGTGCACTGCCTTTGCCGTGATCTGAAGAAATGAGTACCTATAGTCAAACGTGGAAGCGTCAAAAAAGCGTATACACTCAACAATGGAACTACGAGCAATTAGCAAGCTGGCTCATAATTGTCCCGTAGTTCAGCAGCATTGGGAAAATAATGTGAAAAACAAGATGATGTGACTATGTATTTTACTTTCACACCGACTGTTTGTTTTTACATTTCATACAAGTTTTTGTCTTTACACTTCGCGAACAACAATTTCGTCTTCACACTTCGCGAATTTATAAAAAGCATTTTGTATTAATACTCCTACTATAACTTGTTCCTCATTTAATGCACGTCTGCGACCAGGGAATAATTTATTGTAAATGCCAAAGTAAAAAAATGAAGGTGAATTTCGTTTTTAAATGAATGCACAAAGCTTGAGCAGTAACAATTTAGGATAAAAGAAGGTAAAAATATATTGCTTGTTTAGGATTTTATCAAGTTTATGTATATATTTTATTATTATGTTTCTTTCGTTTTAAACAATATTAAAACAATGGCTAAAACTTTTCTCAAGCAGCACCGCTACAAATTTTAGTTAGGAGCCACCACTGGTTAAATGGGGCTGAGGATATAAACTACCGGGAAGCACCAATGAGATTGTGGAGCTCCAGAATATCAACCAAAGATCTTATTGAAGATGATTAAATTATGATACAAGCTTCCTCAGAGATAGTACATCACCTTAATCTAACGGGATATATTTCAACACCCTTGGCTTTTCTGCTCATCATCTTAACCACTATTCTACCAGCTGATTGGTATATTTTTTAACAGCCCCGGCCTAACTTCCCCTAATTTTCTGTTGACTAGAGTTAAAAATATTCAATCTGGGCCATCCGTTTTTCCTCCTAATTACGGCTAGGGGTCATCCTTGCCATCTACAAATTTAATTGAAAATTCCAGGCGAGCAACAATGGCTACTTCAGTAGTTACCGGCAACTCAAGGAGGTTCCTCTGCGACTGCGCGAGCAAAAACAAATAACTTACCATGCCAAATACCCAAACAAATACTCACATTTTCGCTTGAGTAGTTTAAAAAAATATTGCTTTCACGGATGACAGTCCTTAGCTCTTAGGAAATCAGATTAAAGAACAAAACACGCAGATTATTCTGCGATTATATTTCCTGTGAGCACTTTTTACTGTGAGCCGAATACTGCGCCATTTCTATTGAACTAACGCATTTTGACTTCAGTTCCTGCAGTTATTAGCTGATAACTCAACATTTAAGTCGGATTGGTAATTATTTTTCATTACTATTCAATTCTTAGGGAGAATTTGCTTCGCAAGAACAATTTTTCGCGAAAATAGCATTAGTGTCAGATAGAAAAAAACTATATTTTACCCATATTTCACCAATTGCCGCCTCGTAATTTCAAGCTAAATTTTCGCCAAAATTAGCTGTGAAAGGTAGTACTTCCTTATCAATACCAACCAGAAGAAACGTTTGTCTTTTAGCCCAAATATGAATAAGATGAAATTTAAGTCATTGCACGGCTGAGCCATCTTAAGTTTATTGTCATAGTATCTGGCGTAATGCACTGAAATCAACCGGTCTCTGGCACAAGATCAGGTGACAGTAAGGCTCATATAGTACCAAATGTGTGTAGACCTAATTTAGTATGACCAAAGATTCACCGATCACCGAGATTCACTGATTCAGGCAATGGGATCAGTTCATTATCACGAGGTTTCTCGTATTCTCTAGTATGCAGAAAAACAAACAGCGGGAGTTCGGGTCGGGGTGTCCAGAATAATTACCCAGACTTCTACCCAGCACCCTTCTACGGACACTGATACATCATCTATCGATAAATCGATCGCTGATGCATCGTCAGAAGATCTATCCACTGAGCCACCCACCCTAAACACTCAATACTCTCTACTCAATACTCTCTCAATACTCTCTCAATACAATAATTCTCTGACGACGTTAATAATATTTTACAAAATCCAACATACTACGTTAGATCAGATCATGAGAATAAAATTAGGGAACTGGACTGCGGAACGGACAGATTTAAAATGTCTTTTTTTCCGCGAACGATAAGGGACCATACCAGCTGCCAATGAGACTTTTAACTAGGTTTGTCGATAGGCAGTGTAGCTCTTACAATTAGTAGTAGTAGAACTCCCTAATAATTGTATCCTTAATTGCTACCTAGTACTTACAGTAACTTAAGGGTATAGTGTAATGCATGTTGGTGACTACTCATCCCCTGCCACATACCCTAGAGGTGGCTTGCAGGTTATTTTGTAGATGCAGATTAATACAATCGTAAAAAATGATGCATTACGCCACAGTTTTCTACTCATTTTCATGTACAACTCAGGTATTCTCTCATAACAAATTAATAAATTTAAATTATTAAACAATATACTTAAATTCTTTTAATTTTTCTTGACCATAATCAATTAATCTATAAATATGTAGTCTTCTATATTTTTGTTCTCTCTGTCACTTTTCAAGCCCTTCTGATGGTTTAAAAATAAACTGAAACGTTGGCATTGACGTTGGAGTTGAATTTAAATTGAATTGACCAAAAACCTCAAGAATATTTTAATAGAATAATATATTTATGTATATAAATAACCTATTGTGCTACGGTTGTGCTAAAATACATCTAAAGTAACAACTTGAAACGTGAATGAATGAAGCAAGTGGGTATTTTTATCGCATAAGCTTTAAAGACCTGGTAGGATTATCGACACCCATTCTCTATATTCCAGTTAAAAAATATAAAATCACGCACACGACATCAGTACCGCTAGCAGGCACTTTTTTACATTTTATATAATCGTTCCACGCATATCTGTTTGATTTTTTTTACGAGCGACACATGGCATCTGCGTCGAACAGAACACCAACCGGGGTTCCCTGCCATAGAGCGACGCCAGGATTTGTCCTCGCGTTACCCAACATAAACTCCAAAAGCCTGATTCACAGGGTAATTTTTCGCGCAAAAATTCATGGACAACGGCAATGATGACTTTGCGACGCGATCATTTTCATGGATAGCGGAAAAGTTTGGGATCCTATCCCTTTCCCCTAAATTTGAGCGCGTCCTTCATTCAGTCCCTGAACACGTGTGAGAATCTGACCCACGAATCTGAACTCTAGCCAATCAGAACGCACGGGAGTTACGTAACATCATCAAACATGAAGGTTACTTAGCTACGTTTTCATGTGGCCGTTTTTGCGTCGTTGCGATGGTGCGTTGTGCGATAAACAAATACCCCGTTTTCATGACAGCGTCAGCATTCGTGCGGCAGCACCTCGTAAGGTATGATATTATTTAATAAATACGAGCGGAAGGTACCCGTTGAAATTCAACGGGTGTGAAAAACGTTAAACTTATTTTGTTTGCAAACCGCAAAGCCTGAAGAAAAACTGTATGAGTGGTTATTCGAGGAGCTCGTAACCTATCTTGTATGTTGTGTTCATTGTAGTAGACACGCTGACCGCTTTCCAGGTGCACGGAGAAATGAGGACTATTGGTCCACTTTCATGCACGGGAAACCCAAAAATCGGCCAAACAAACTCATTACTACTTATATAGCAAAGGTTGATAGATGGTCACCTCATCCGGTTCTCTTGAGCCGACTTCTTAGTGATTAACAGCTTGATCGCTTCCCTTTTGTACAAACATATATTTGCATTCCATTCCTTTAATTCAGTTGCACTATTCAACGTTGATATGTGCGTTTAGTATCTTAATCAGGATTGGACAGAAGGGTACAATCCAGAGGTTGACAACGTCAAGAGGAGTATTGGCAGCAGAAGCCATGTTTATTTGACCTATGAATCCTCCATCACCCGGACTGTGCCTTCGGCATAATCATTGGTTTCGTTTGTTAAATAACAAATATATGGTGATTCTTAGTTCACTTGTCGATTTTCATGCACGGATGTCGTTATTTGCACAGAATTTCCGTTCTTCTATCGGGTAAGAAGCATGTAGTGACGTCATTATAATTTCCGCCATCTTAAAACAGATTGAAGGTTCGAAACAGATGGGTCTGTCATTGAACCAGATTTAGAGCTGGTTACCCGTCCATATGTTGGGTAAGGATGAAATTTGTGCGGATCTTAGCGTAACCCAAGAAACACCACGGGGAGATTCTCATGAGATCGCTGGTGGGCATGTCTTTGACAATCCAAGTCTTACCTTTGTCGTTTTTCTTTCAAGGGCTCATTTTCTCGCAAATAAGACATTCATTATGCTTTAGAAGATTTTTTCGAGAGGTTACTCTTTTTTCTATTAGGCATGTTGATGGATATATTTTTAAGTCCATGGAAAGGAAACACAGCGGAAAGTGAGAGTCTAGTATAGGCAACTCGATGATCGAGCGAATGTACCAAAGTTAACTGCACTTTAACACTTTTAAACATATAAATAACTCGCGACGTTAATGCTGTCAGAATTGGTCTAAAAACAGTTCGCAATCGTAATGATAGGCAGACGGTTTCACTACGTGTAATACATCTGAGTATAAACGATAATAAACAACGCCGTGTTTGTTGTAGTAACAGAAGCATTATTACAATTGATATTCGCTGTACGTAAATATTCTTGCACAATTAATTGTGTATTCTATGAATTCCTTTATGTGTAACGTTTACTACGTAAGTGTTCTCTCATATATATGCAGTGCCCCTATGAAAGCTACTTTGAGAATAAAATTGAAGAGTATGCTTGTTGTAAATATGGATTGAATTTATCGATTACCCCCTGAAGCAATCTATCATGGGGCTCTTAGGACTCTGGGCCCTTCTGATACAGATTTTATTTTTACGTGCTATCATGGACCTGCAAGAAGACGTGATATTTAAATGCTAGAAGCGTGAATATCTTTTGAAAAACAAATCTCTGGTTGTCAAGGAAATATGCTATTGTTGATTTCAGAGAAAAATGTTAGATATTTCAGCTAAAAACCTGAATTTTAGGCAAATTCGGAGCGTAGAAGAAAATCGATTGAAAGAATTAAAAACTTCATTTATTCAGCCATCCGATAAAAATAATCCCAGCCCTATACCTTGAGTGGAAGTACTTTTAAAAAGCAAAAGATGAAACCACTGCACCGAACGCAAAGCTTGCCATTGACCACCAGGGGGACCTTCAGGGGGACTTTGGGGGCCCTGAGGGGTTTTTGATATAGCATATGTTACAACCAGATATGTTTTCTATCTGCATGCCAAATTTCAGCTCAATCGGTCCGGTAGTATTTGCGTGATGGAGCAACAGACAGACAGAGACCATTACATTTTTATACATATTAGTAAGGATCACACCCTTAACCCTGAAAAAATAGGGATTCGGTTAATTGAACCCTACAGTGTTTGTTGTCTATCAGTGACAAACTCGTGTTCCAAATTTCATCAAAATCGGTCCTGTGGTTTAGGAGGAGATGTGGAACATACATACATACATACATACATACATACATACATACATACATTGACTTTTATATATATAAAGATATAATTGTTTATTGCTGCAATTTTACCTCTCAGGGTATTAGTTTCATTTTGCTTTCCATTGAGAAATGCGTTTGTAGGTTGTACGAGGCATATTATGGTCGAAATTAACGATAAAATATTTCTAGCGACGAAAGGTAAACAAGGGAAATCCCTCACTTCGTACTTTATGAATAACTTTCAATAGTGTATTTTAGCGTACATTGATAATATAAGCTATGTGCGCTTCATCAATACCTTTTTTATTCAAAAGAACAATGTCAAGGACAAGTCTTCGCTTTTTTATTTACCTCTTTCGTTTTAGTGAATCTACATACTCTATTCCCACGTCTCAAATTGTCATTAAACGCATCTACTTCACAATCAATTCAAAGGCAGCGAGGGAATCATCATAGACCACGGTCCCGCCAAAGTTCAACTATCTGAAGATGACCCACAATCCTCGGGAAAAAATCAAGTGATCAACAAATGACAGGCAGCAAGCGTGGGTCCTCCCTCCCTGACGCAGCTGCGTTAACGCAGGCTGCGTCAAAAGATAAAAGATAGGCAACTTCTGCGTCAACGCAATCTGCGTTGCGTTGAGGATCTCGCTTCTGATTGGCCGCGCAGAGTGCGTCAACGCAAAAACGGCCACATGAAAACGTACCATAATAATGACCGTAATGATCACCCTGAAACATAACGATCAAAATTTTATCACTCATGTTACAATCAAAAGGATCGTCCAATGGAAGGCTAATGTTACAAGTGGTGCAGATAATTTTACCGGAGGCTTAAGATAACAGTTATCTTTAGCCTAACATGATATTTAATAGGATTACCTGCCAACGCTACGATTTTAAAGACGTGAGCACATACATAAGAACGCACGAACACGCCAGCGGTGGAAGAGGGGTTATTAGACCGTAGCACTTCCCTCAAAATTACCTTCCGCGATGCACGAGACAGGAAAAATGGGATTACCGTTAACAGCATATGTATTATTTAGAGTTGATCAAATACCAAGATGTGACGGTGGGGAAACGAGGTGTGAGGATTGGTGTTTATTTATACCGACTACGGCAGACCGTTCTCCGAATAAAAATTTGGAAGACAACATAGAGAAACGATACAGGAGCATGTCCGCACGGACAAATGTCTGTTCTGGTTACTTCATCTTGAGGATTAGAACGAGACAACACTGTCGCATGCTTCGAGCATCGTCATGCATGAGTGTCGACGAAGGTTTACTGCTTTATCTAAGGAACATTGTGAGTGCAATTCTTCATAGGTCTAGTAAAAGGTGCTGGTATTAAGCAATCAAAGAAAATCTTTATGGAGTTCTAACATTGAATGTTTGGTCGATGAGGCATATATGTGTTATGTCATGCTACAATACTTTTCCTGCTAACCTATCTATAACCTAACATAGAATAAGAAGTAGAAACCACCCAGAAGAAACAATCTCAATAACATTTCGTAAAATAATAAAGTTTGTCTTACAATCAAATTTCCTGCCTTGAATTTCACATTTTTTTCCATGTTATTCCGGGTAATGACGGAAAAACTTTTCTGGACTCGAACTCGATCCACTTTCCTGAAACTTTCGATTTTTCTAGACGGTTGTAGGACAAAGCAACCACACTTACTAAATTTCAAGCTCGTAGGCCAACTGGAAGTGCCCAAACATTTATATGCGCCAGTTAGTGTTAAGCCAGATATAGATTTATATGCAAGTACATAAATATTTCAATGAACCAGAGAAATAATTATTAAAATTACTGCAATAGACAGAGCATTTACAAATATTTGGAACGCACTGTTTGACCGTGTTAAGCACATCACTTGAATTACAAGGAAGATTAATCACCGACTAAGAAAGAAAGAAAGGTAGGCGCAAATGAATTTACAACACAATAAAATTAACAGCACAAAAACTTTCAAACCAATGGGTAGAATAAAGAGTAACTTATGAAGAGATATTACGAAGACATGAATACACACTTCACCCGATAGGTGGCTCAAAAATTCACTCTACGGAATTTCCAGAGCAGAGGAACAGCATATACTCATGGAGAAATTTCAACGCTGGCGGAGAAGGATACATTAAACCATTAGACTATTTTTACAAAACTTATTGGTTTCACTTAATTCAACATGTTAATGATAGAATCAGATAAATAAGAGGTTCAATTTTCTTTCAAGTCGACTTCATGGTACATGAAGCTGATAGCCTACTTGTGACTGAAATAAAACGATTGGAATACCTCACACAATTCAAGGAAGACTCCCTCCCTTTCCCTCAGGAGAGTATGAAATCACAACAATAAGAGAGAGCAGTCCATGGTCACAGTATTTATCAAGTGTTCTTTCTCTCACGGCATACGTAACAATTCTCAAATACTATCCAGTAAGATCAATCTTAAAAAAAAACTAAAGCCTTATTTCAAGAAGTTCCAACCTAACCACAAGCTTCAAACAGAAGGTCGATTTGATCAATGAAGTACAAAGAACAAACGAAAATGACTATGAAATTTAAAAACTAAGAAGAAATGGACGAAGCATGAAAGACAATGAGAGCAGAACTGCCCAAGCAAAGAAAGAATTCAACCGGAATAGGAGTCTAATGACAGCTAGAAATGCCCCGTTGGGAGTAAGGAGACAGTTCATAAAACATATGCACGGACAATATGACAATGATGCTTGGAAAATAACGGCAGCAGGACTAAAAGTTGGATGCAATGGAAAAGAGATATCGCGGAAGACGAAGAGGTTCAAACAGAAGGAGATAATCGCATATGAAGACGTCCAACGAAGAGCTGGGGAGAAAAGATGCTCGACGAAAGCTCTCCGAAGCAGAGCAGACAGTCATCGGTCGCATTCTGAGACATATCCACCTCCTGAAAATCATATTAAAAATCTCCTTTGGAATGTTGGTCATCAATGAATCAAGATTTTATAGGTACCTCTTGCCGACGTTTCGCAAAATTATTATTGCATCATCAGGGAATGAGGTGAAAAGTCAACAGCGTCCGGCGAGATGTGGTGGAGCTGCATTATCAAAAATGAAAAATAATCGATATAGTAATGTCCACTTTACTTTAAATTTACAAGCGTTTCGGCTTTTTTACTTAGCCATCATCAGGTACTACGCAATGTACCTAATGTAACCGATATAGTACTGTCCACTTTATTTTACATTTACAACACGTGTTTTGGCTTTTTACGTGTTGTAAATTTAGAATAAAGTGGACAGTACTATATCGATTACTTTTCATTTTTGAGGTGAAAAACTATTTTGAGTATACAGAATATGCAGACATTTGTTAGGGGCATTCGTTGCATATTTACCTCAAACTAATTTTTTACCTCAAACTCTGACGATCCACATATTATTTTGCAAAATTTTGGCAAGAGGTATCTTATGTGATATTGATACATTGATGACCAACCCTCCAAAGCAGTTTTTAAATATAATTTAGTGGTCAAACCCTAGTTCTCATGAAGTTCATATTGGAAGGAGAAATGAATGGGAACAATCACTATGATAGATCAAGGATGGAATACACGAAGAAAACCATGTGAAATGAAGATTTACGAAGAAATAAAGCGGTTAGCCGAAAGGAGAATGCGAGAAAGTTGCAGCAAACCAATCATAGGATTGAAAAATTTTAGGCTTTTTAGCGAATAGACTGAATACAGTACCTACTCGCGGATTTTGCAGCGGGTTAGATTATTAAGAACCATCTTCATCATGGTTAAGTAGGGATTAAGGAGCAGGAAAGGAAGATAAGGCTTTTTCAGTTTATGACGAAGGTTTTCGCGGCGTTCAGGTTTGCAGTCAGGCAGGTTTCCGGGATACGTCCACGTTGTCATTTTGGTGGCGACGTTTCACCTACTATACTGTAGGCGTCCTTAGGCCAGGCTGAAGTGGAGAATGCTTCGAAAGGGGCGGTATTTATGTTGTGCAATAATAATACAATATAAATACCGGCTCTTTCGAAGCATTCTCCACTTCAGCCTGGCCTGAGGAGGCCTACAGCATACTAGGCGAAACGTCGCCACCAAATTGACAACGCGGACGAATCCTGGAAACCTGCCTGACTGTAAGGCTTTTTCAGCCTGAACAACCTGCTTTCGCAGATTTGCAAGTCTTCAAATTTGCGGAGCATAGCCTCACCCATTGGTATCACATGGGTTTCAAAAATACAAAGATGCTCTGCCGCGCGAATGGACAATGGTACAGGAATGCTCAAGAAGCCACTGAAACATCAAGTGAGATTCCTTCCCTTCAGCCCAAGCGGTTTCCCAGAAATATCTGGTAGATACCTAGAAAACTCACACACCGTGGTAGCTGTTGCACGTGCCCAGGGAGACCTCTCCCAGATTATAACACAGGAATTACCGTCTATAGCCCTACGCTCTACCCACTGGACTACCGGTGCCATCACGCTGAGTACGGAACACTATTGCATATTCATGTACATAAATTCGAAAATTAAAAAAACTAAGGAAAAATAAAAAAAATCACCAACGCGCATTTCCGCACAATTACTCAACACAATTATCAAAAATGACATACATCTCTTAAGAAATTTGGTTTCGGCACAATCAGTTCACTTTTCGAAAAACTTTTTCTCTGATAAGATAGGAAGATATTTATAACCCCTGGAAGGGACATAAAATGAAAAACCCTGGAGAAAAATCTATGGTATAAAGATTTACGATTTTACAATTTACTACTTGCATTTCTTATTGGCAGCAATATACCGACTAGGGATGAGCATCGAAAGGAAGCCATCGACAGTTGACATCAAAAGACTATCGAAGCTAAACTATCGAGGTAAAAAAATATCGATCTTGAACCAACGATAGTTGAACCATCTATGATAACCTTGGGTGCTTTTATTGTTTGCATAAGTTGTCATCGTAATGGTCTCACGCAAACAAAATAAATTTGAAAAAAAAATTGTATAATTTTATTTACGTGATATCTTTTCATGGACACTTTTAAAATTACAGTATTTACTACCATGTACATTTTATCCAGATGTCATATTTCCTCGACCTCTTTTTTATTTATAAACTATTTTTCTTTTTATCGGGAGAAGACCGGTCTTTGTTAAGAAATAACAGATTTTATTATCTCTTTCTCAGCGTTTCCCATGTATCAGGGATATAACGAATTCACAGTATTTACAGTGAATTTGGTAGTTATTCTCATTATATACAATATTTCATAATAATCACAAGCTTTAATTTTAATGAAATGTTGAGCAAAATATGACTGACTTATTCTATGTAAAACTGTGAATTCACCATAGTCCTGATGAAGAAAAATTAGAACCGCGAAGCATTGTAAATGAGGCAAAAATAATTTATCACTCATATTTTAGATTTGTGGTTCCAAAATAAATTAGTCAATGCTAGAAAAAAAAATTACTTTTTGTTCTGCAACTAACGAAGATAATCTATCAGCTGATGCGTGTTTACACTGCATGAACCAAGCATAATAACGCCTATATTCAATACTTTCCGGCGTTATTCGGTAGAAAAACTAGATAATGAACAGTAACAATTACTTTGTAAGCTCCACAGCAACGTTTTATTGCTACTATCGGTTTCGCCAGTAACGGCATCTCCAGGTATACCTTTAGGTTATACCTGAAGATGCCGTAACTGGCGAAACCGATAGTAGCAATAAAAAAAAATTTTGTGGAGCTTACAAAGTAATTTTTACTGTTCATAATAATGCCTGTCTATGAATTGATCATTTTAGTTCTGGATTATTCGAAATACTGGAAGAAAAAATCGAAGGAAACCATCGAATAAAACCATCGATCGTGTGAAAATATCTGTGAAAAACTATCGATCATCGATGTTTCTCAACCATTGGCCATTGATGCTCATCCCTAATACCAACAACGTTAGTGAAAAACATATTCAATAACCGTAATTTAGGTTTGGACCGCTAGGGTTGTTAAAGTGTATCCCACCTAGCAATAACCTCAAAAACGTAAAATATTTATGCATGAAAACATTACACACTGAGGGAAGGCCAGTCTTGTCTCTTGCTGCCCGTGGTTTCTCAGGTAGATTTGGTACCCATGAGTACCCAGGATACAGCCTGGATTTAGCCGGACGTGTCCCAAGGATCTTCACCCGGATTAAAGCACCACGGGAAGGTGGCCGAGCGCACATCGAGGCCGTCCCTTGCAAGTGAAAGGTACTCGAAAAATAGTGATTGTACGGCCTGATTCCCAACTTCTGCAGACCAGGCTAGTAGTAAACAAAATAATATTTTTGCCGAAGATTTTTTATCTACCGCAGCAAGTAAAACGTCCGTTGAACTGTGGCGTATAGTTAAATATACCTACATGTGCATCAAACGTTTACTTGCGTGAGGCCCGAAAATTGCGATTTGCCCTATTGGGAGCGGTGAATATGTTGGAAAAGGAAGGATTATTTGGGAAATGGAGGAAGGGTGGACAGAAACCTGGCGGCGATGTTAACTTACTATAACGAAAGGCGCTAAGGAAATGCGCCAATCTTTATTTGAACGTTTTCGCAGCGATTATTATTTCAACAACCAACCATTTTCGGGTTTTACTGCTGCGTAAAAAGAATTTTGTAAAACCCAAATTTTTGTTCTCTCTACTGTTTTACTATTATAAGGTTTTTAGGAAAACATAGTGGACTGTATCCGTGTTTTATTGAAGTTCAGCAACTTATTTACAGTAACCAACAGGGTATTTTTGCCAGGTTGGTATGAATATGAAGAGCACAGTTAACCCAGCGTAAACAACGCCATTATATGATCTTTGTTGTAATTTAATGATAGAGCTTTTCGAGGGCTCCAGGGTTGAAATCGCCATAGGAGCGAAAGACATAAGCGGCTGTGAATAATAAGAAAAGCTTAGGTTGGGGAAACATCGACAAACCGATAAAAACAATGTACAAATAATTTGAAGGAAAAAAACGTTTTTTACGATAACAACTTTTTTTTTGTTTTAAATTTTAAATTAATTATTATATTATATTTTGCTATATTATATTATTATCTGTGCCCGGCATGCGTTGAAATGCATCTTTTTCTTTCTAAGTAGGCACACATACAAAGCAGACACATTTACATGTTCAAAATAAATGAAAGAAAATTATTTTTTGCGCATTAAAATAGAGTTGAAAATTTTATTCGAGTGCTTTCGGGTATTCAATATTTTTGGTCTTACTGCCCTCTGCAAAAACAATTAAATGTTTCGGGTGTCCCACTCGTGAGCATGCAACATATAATTGACCGTGTGAAAAGCATGGATTTTCCAGATTTAATCCACATACTTGAAGCGATTGACCTTGTGCCTTGTTTATTGTCATGGAAAATGCAAGGCGAACGGGGAACTGTAGTCGTTTGAAATCAAATGGCATGTCGGTGGGAATGATGGGAATACGTGGAATAAGCACATCTTCTCCTTTTGACTTGCCATTCAGAATTGTTGCTTCGATGACGTTTGGCAGCAGTTGTTTGACAGTGAGCCTGGTTCCATTGCACAATCGTAGTGCATAAATATTACGCAAAAGAATTATTGGTGCACCAAGTTTGAGTGACAATTTGTGCGGTGGTTACACCAGAAAGATCCTACGAATTTAAAATCTCAATTGGATAATTAAAAATCCCGTCCGCATTCATGACGCTGTCAATCGATTTGTAGGGGACAGCCCGAAACTTTTTTGTGGATGGTGTAGTTGATAGCATTGACGTCGTGTTTTTTGCTGCCAAAATTTCACGTTCGCAAAGCCATTGATGGTGTTTGTAATTGGTACCAATTTGTGGAAAAACTTTCTGAATTAATTGTTAAATCGATGGAGCAATGACACAAAAGTTCAATGTAATTGAAATATATTTTGTATCGGCATCAACTGGTACTTTTCCATTACCAATGTCCAATAGCTGTTTTGAAAATATGGGTGACACATTGCGCTGCAAATTTACGCGCATATTGATCGTTAACGTAGTTTCTGCACATGCCTCCAAAGATGCGACGCTTTGAGACAAGCGTTGAATTCATCAGCCGGTGTTGAATTTGGTATTTCTGGTCTGTCCCACTCGTGAGCATGCAACATATAATTGACCACGTGAAAAGCATGGATTTTCCAGATTTAATCCACACATTTGAAGCGATTGACATTGTGCCTTGTTGATGGTCATTGAGAAGGCAAGGCGAACGTGGAACTCGAGTCGTTTGACTACAACTATCAAATTAGTCACTGAATCTTGCCTTTAAATGCTGCTAGAGTGAAGAGCCATTCACTCTTGCAGCAATGAAATCGCTATTAAATGGATATTCACGCCTGGTTACCAAGGACATTTCTATTGTTGATAAGGAAGAAAAATTGATGAATTTTGAGATAAGAACGCAATACTTACACAAAAACGAAGCGTATAAGAAAATTGAATGAAAGAATTTAATACTGCATTCTTTTATGCGTTCTAATGATACAAAGTTCCATCCAATATCTTGAGTGCAAGTAATTTTAAAAAACAAACCTTCAAGCCGTTCCATAGAAAATGTTTGAGAAAATGAATTTTCTTCAAAAAAAATTTTCGTGAATTTTTCTGATGCTTTAATAGTTATTCTGCTTTTCGGGGCGGAGAAAAATCCAATAAACCAAAGATCATAAAAATCGGTCCAGCCTAGTGATAGAAAAATCGATTTCGATTAAAATCGAAAATCGAGTTTTAATAGTCAAAGATCGAGGAAATCGAGATCGAGCTATGATCTACGAGTTTCGATTCAAACTCGATTTTTCAACTTCGATCTTGACCATTTCGTACCGTTTCGCGAACAGAGTGCTGAGTATGATAACGTCATCCGTCCCATGTGAAAGACTTTTCTGTAAGACCGGTAAAATTGGAAATGCACGCCCTAGATCATCAAGAAAGCATCTCAAATCAGTTGATCTTTCTTAAAAACTTTAGTGAAGCCGAATGGTTCCAAGCGGTGATCCCCAAAATTTAATGTGCGTGCATTTGTAAATTTTTACTACAAATAATTCAAGAATGTATTCTAAGTACATTTTTAGGGATTTTTTATACTTTTCAAATGTATTATGAGCGTTTTTCGAATGAATAATAAACATTTTTTTGTACCAACTGTATTTTTTTCAAAAAAGAACTGTCGATTTTTTCGATTAATCGATCTTTGGGTTCAAATTTCGATTTTTGTTGAAAAGTCGAGCTTTTCATTTCGATTAAAAATCGATTGCTCGAAAAATCGATTTTGACCGACATTTTTCCATCACTAGTCCAGCCGTTCTTGAGTTATAAATGGTGTAACTAACCCGACTTTGTTTTAAATATAGAGAAGATGTAAGATGTATATATTGCACGTATCATTTATAATATATATTATATTGTAATATTTAATATATATATAACATATAATATATATTAATACATATTGCATTGTCATCCAGTTCTGAGCTATGTTTAAAGTTTCAAGTCTCTAGCTCATCGGAAAGTTAGTTTAAAACCGATTGTAAAATTTGTACCGAACAGACAGACAAGAACTCAACATAATAAAAACGTTTTAAAATAATCATACACCAAATATTCCTTTCATTTTAGCTTCTCACAACCCCATGCATTATCCAAACCCCAGATTACAGAAGTTGGAAACACCTAAATGTAAAGGACAATTTACATCCAGACAGTGTGATATTAGGAAACTTTATTCACACACAGGATTCCTGATCACAGCGAGAAATTAAAAAAGGAACGCAAGATGCCCTGCCGTGCAAAAGGGAGCATAAATAACAGATGGCATTGGGATATATCCTACAGCAGATATTTGTATGCGTTCGCACATGCTGGTATAATTGGATTGCAGCTGTACGCGCAATAATACGTGAGTGAGAGAATATTGGACACAAAATAATCGCTTGGCACAAACAGATGCACTAAAAATCACCGAAATGCTGCTCTTATGATACAACATTGCAACATTTTTTAAAAACTGCCCCCTGCATCACGTGATAACCATTGACTGGCTCTTAAAATAGTGAACAACTATGTATCTGAAATAAAATCCCTGTTGAAAATTTTCGAGGAAAATAATTTATTTGTTAAATAGTAAAAATAAACAAAATTTTCAATAACTTATCCAACTAATTTACGCGTCAGAAACATTACTCAAATGTACCAATTTCTTAAGCATTGGCGATCAACACATCGCTCAAATCAACTAACCACAGAAAGAAGCTTCTAAAAAAGTGCTAAGTTAGCCAAAAGCTCACCTCGATATCGTCCAAATACGTGAGTGAAATCTTTCGTGAATTGAAGGCGGGTGACACATTTTACGCCATTAGTCCATTAATTCATATACCATTTGGTTATCCTTAAAATTAATGCTTTCATGTTAATGATCCACTGTTAAACCTACTTCCCTCTTATTCACTCAATTATTCACCGCAATTAAACCCCAGCTACATCGTCAGAACGCACGCGTACGTTTAAATTAGTAACCTTTGATACAAGTTCATGGAAATTTTGCTCTATGGTGGATATCGAGGTACCATAAGCGAGCACTTACGACCCCATTGGCGACTTATTATTGGTCAAAAATAGAATAAGGGTCCATAACTCCGTGGTTCATTATTTTACGTACCCCTCACTACATTCAATATGGACTGGTGCGGCATTTTATTTTTTACTATCCTTCAATGCCAATCCAGCAATCTGATGGAAGCTCCCCTGAGTACCTAAAATTACTTTTAAAAACAGTTAAAAGGGCTTTTTTTCCTCTCCATAAACTTACGTTTACCATAGGGCGTTTTTCATTTTTTGAACCGTATCAGAAATTTGGTCTTCTGCTTATCAATGTACATTTTTGTGAGAAAGCTATAAAGTAGTATATTTTGTATACCTACCGTCGAGGGCTTTCAAACAGGAACTGCATGAGTAAAAAGTCGGTAACAGAGTATAGGGTCAATATGGTAGAGTACCGGCTTCCTAATCCGACGGACATGGTTTTAGTTCCGGCAGTGGTGGATATTTTTCAGAGGAACCCCGGTCCCACTCGGGTACCATGTAGTGAGCACATCTACAAAAAATTTATGAGGACTAAAGTTGGAGGAGAATCCTCAAACAGACCAATTTGAGAGTAGCAGTAAGAATTGACGGGAAAGAGGCTCCTCCATATAATGAGGACCAAAATTGTGAACTGGCATCTTCAACCTAAAGTAGTGCCAGTGAAACTGTTGTCATCACCACAGCAACCAACTCGGTAGAACCCGAAAAATGAAGAAGTTAATGTATGAAGTGCTAAGTATTAATTGATATAATTTCTCAATAATGGCAGCGAAACATATAAAGGAATATAGACGTATTTTGAGGAAACCGGGACTAGCCACGGTAGTAACCTTTACGGAGTGATTCGAACCCCGGTCGAAATCGAGGGATCCGGGTTCGAATCCCGGTCAAGGCGAATGATTTTTCTCCTGTGGGATATCGCACGAATATAGACGTATTGAAAGTAAATAAACTAAATGTGCAACTTCTTTGGCACCACGTTCATCACATTATATCAAGTAGAGGTAGCAAATAATAATTTGCAATCTTCAATAATCGCATAAATTATAAAGTTAACTCACACAAATGTCCTATATTGATAAATATAGTGTAAGAAAATATTAAAACAAACTTAGAATGCAGTACTCCACCCCCCCAGATGACACGTCAAGATGTCAACCCTTTGGCGCCTTTCGTTTTGAGTGGGCTAAAAGTGAAGCAGGGTTTCAATCCACCCTTCCTTCACTCCCTAAATAATCCTAATCATCTACAATCCTATAGCTACCTATCCTTATGGCATTCTACCGGTTAAGTTAAGTTGGAATGGAAGAAAGTAAAAGTCCTCTACAGATTTTTATAGGCGCAGACCTCTACCTACCAGCACAATATCTTTCTTTATCTCAGCATACGTCCTACGTCTCTATATCCAATCCATAAAACCTATTCTCTTCCTTTCTCTTTCCCGCTTACTCAACATCCTACCCCCTATCCCGGCCTTCAGCATCAGCCTTTTCCCCTCATCACCTGTTCCAACCACCTACTCTGCTTTCTCCTAATCTACTCCAGCAGTTTCCTCTCCTCACCCACCAGACCAAGTACTTCCTAGTTTTCTTCCTTCCAATTTTGAGGTCACCGGGACTAGCTACGGTATTAACCTTTACGGAGTCACCCGCATCGAGGGATCCGGGTTCGTATCCCGGTTAAGGCGAATGATTTTTCCTCTGTAGAATATCGCACTTATGTGTTTCTTCCTTCCCATCCACCGCACCTTCTCCATCCTCTATCAACTCCCACGTATCGAACGCATGCCGTCTCGAACTATTCTCGTCTCCCTTTCTCATTCCCCGTATCTGCACCATATAACGCTACACTCCATATGAAACTCTTCGCCAGCCTCTTCTTTCCATCCAACGACGCAAATTAAATCAGCTGTTGTTCGCTTTTCCTTATAAGTACAACCACAGCCAATTCATCATTGGAAATTTTGGCAGCTGATTTGTAGGTTTTTGGACAGTCCATTACCATAACTTCTCTATTTATGGGAAATCTTTTCAATTTCCTGCAAATTAATTGGCCGTCATCAGGTCTCTCTCATGTTCCTCCACACCCTCATCCTCTCCTTTTGTCTTTCATAATTCCTATCCTCTCTATTCCTCTTCCGCGATTCCTCAACGTTCTACTCACTATCACCCTCTTCAACATGCCCTCACCTCTCAATATGTCCTCCATCCATATTTCCTGCCTTCTCTGAACCTCCACCACCAACTTGGGTTCCTCAACCACTTCTTCGTTAGCCTTCATCTCTAACTACCTCACCCCAACATTCTCCCCCACTTCTCAAATGCTTCCAGTATACGAACATCCTCTTCTTGCAATGACCAATTTTCCGACCCGTACAGCGCCACGCTCCGTGTTAGTTTTCACCAATCTTTCCTTTACGTCTCTCCTCAGATATCTCCTCATCAATTGCCTTTTCTTCGCAAATGCTTCCTTAACTAGAGAAATTCTACATCTGATGCCCCAAGCACTAAAGCCATTTTATTTCCAAATACTATCTAGGTAAGTCCACCCTCTTTATTCATTAGTTATCCAGATCCTTATGGTCAGCCACGTTTTATTGCTTCCAGTAATCCTCTTTCCCTACGTTTTCGTATGATTAGTAAGAAAATATGGAAAATATAACATCATCTCCCATGCACCCGGTGTATGCTGCAGATTACTTAGGAAGACTTCCGTCCGGATAAATCCAACTGTTGAACCCTTTAAATGCAATCTCTTTTCAATGGAGCCTCACAAAAATGCCAAGAAATTTTGTAAATAAAATGTTTACTTTCATAAAATAACAATTTTATTTTGTACTTTGTTTACTCTCCGACGATTCTGATTACTACTGATCGAACTACGATTACTACTGATCGAACTACAGATTGATAATATCAATCTGTAGTTTACTTTTACCGTCTTACATTTGTTTTATCACCAATGATATTCTTGTTTTCCATTACAGTAACAAAACAATACAAATGTTAATTAAAATTGAAGGTATTATTATTGCTCGCGCAGCCCGTGGCACTGAATGCTGGAGAAGCGGAAGGGAACATATCGGCCCGTGGAACTAAGAGGGTTGATTTGGCTGCGGTGGATGGCCAGGCCGCGACTGAGCCTTTCACTTGCTTTAAATATTTCCCTTCTCAAGTCTTCCTAACTTAAATCCTTCGTTACTATTCATTACCACCTGTAAATATCAACTCCGACTTCTCAACCTGCCAGAGAAGAACTTGCAAAAACGCCCGGGGAGGGATGATAAGGAGGTGAAACATCACAGGGGTTCCTAATCCCCACCCCTCCAGAACAATCAGGTCCCTGAGCCACGCCCTCCACCTTAGGGGAGGGAGGGACACGGTGAAGGAAAAGGGGTGAAGGATGGTAAGGGGCTGAGCCTAGGGTTGAAGGGTTGATTCTCGGAGAATTCCGTTCCAAGTGTAAGACATTCCAGGAGATTAAGCTAAAGGTATGGTAATGCGTGCTACCACGATTCGTAACTACCGTTGAAAGTGTATTCTCAATACACGAGCGGCATAAATTCGACAATTTCATCGCGACTGAAGTAGCTCTACCAAGATTGAATGCAGTTGTGATCGAAGTGCATCATTTGCCATAGTCCATCCATCATTTAAATCACAAAACGCTGGGAAAAATTTACGATTTACATATCCTGTGATGTTAGTAGCAGCTAGCTAAGTGAACAACAAATAAAAATCGCAGCAAACGACAACAGTAGGAAGGATTATCTTAGGTGAAACTTATTTGAACTTAAAGAGGGAGGAAAAGTTCCCAGTGCTTGAGTCGGGAGATTTTAAAATGTATTGTTCAGGGAGTTGTCGTATTGTATTATTTATGATCATCCAAAAATGATTAAATTTATGAACTATTTAGACTCATTAACGTATTATGTGGTATTGGTGGCAGTTATAGCCCAAACGACAATAATACAACGCGGTAGACGATAATTATGGGGAGAATTTACGAAAAGCGTTGTAATAAAATTTAAAACAGAAAGAAAACGTTCGTTCGACAGTGACACTGATGTGTACTCGATCTCTCCATTTGATTAAAGCCTATTTTGTACGAACCGACGCGATGTATCAAATTTAAACCAAAGCATTTTGAATTAATTAATTTTTATACATATGATTTATGAATTTACAAAACCCTAATTATTTAAGCATCTCAAAACTACAAAATGTAGAGTGATTTTACCATGATCCTTTCATTTGAGAGATCAGTTGAGTAATCTAGTCTCCATCTGAACTCAACATTTATCGGCATACCACCTCTTAAGGTAATGTAAACAGCGAGTTGAGTGAACAGAAAGTGTATCACAGATCAGCTTAATTCCGGCGTTGATTTCTCTCCTCCCTATTTCCTTACCTTCCTCTCCAAGCCCTGTGCGCAGGACAACATTTCTGGCATATATGAAGCGGGAAGAGGTTAGCGGTAACGTTCTCCGCGTGAATAGCCAAATCGCACGTCATCTGCAAGCAAGCGATAGAATCACTGGCGACTGCCTTGATCTGGCAAGGATTAGAAGACGTTCAATTTTTCTAACGATCTGGCGGCCAACTTGTGCGCACTTCCGTCCTCATTTTTTAATGAATTTAGAAATAAAATTGTACGAAGAGGAACATTTTCGATTGTAAGTGTCGAATATTGATTCAACATATCTGCGAGTATTAAAATAAAATCTTTCATTTGTATTATTATTAAGTTTCCGGAGATATTATGCACAGATACATGACCAATGAGTACGTTTCTCATTACAAGGCGTGATAATAACAATGGTTATGATCAATCAACTCTAGTCAAATAAATAACGCATAGTTTCACTAGTACCACTAATTCTGAGCGTCGTTACCATTTCATATTGTAGCGGAGGAATCTTCGAGAGGATACTGGAAACGACAGTTGAAAAAGGGAAGCTCCCAGAGCCTTGGCAACGGGTGGCTGTTAGCGAGTGAGAGAAATCAACAAGGATGGTTCGGGCAATGGAGTCATTGCGAGTGACTTTGAATGTTACGGTGAGTACACTTTTGGTGAAATAAATGTGTTACGGGTGTTCCGTTAAAAGAATAGTTATTTTTGCACCCACGCACGTAACAATATGTAAAGCAGTCAGCCGCGCTCGAATGTCTCCACGACTTCGTCACTGCCAGTGGTTTCGTGTGTACACAATAGGTGAAATGTTGCTCGCCATCGGTTGCCACCATTCCATCCGACATGGCCGAGCGCAGTATTGCCGGCCAATTCTGGCAGAATAAATGTGTACAGGGCTTTAAACCTTTCCTCCCGAGCCGATTCGTGCGGAACTGACTCGAATCAAACGACGCGCATTCGCGGGAAATTCGCCGGGGCCCGCCCGAAGACGGCGTGAATCGCTGAACCCCAGACACCCCGCCCTCCGACCGGCGTCTCCCCCCCAAAGTGGAGGCACGCACCCACCGGGTATATAGTCCCCTCACTTCCCCGCGCCGTGAGGTGGCCAAGCACGGAATCGGAAGGACTCGCTTGAGGAGAAGGCAACACAATGTGATGAGGTGGTGCTGGTGGTGCGGGGATCGCGGCGGAACGCTCGGGCGCGGAGGGTGGGGTGGTGCGGGAGCTTTGGTTCTGCGGGGTGGGTGGGGGAGTGACGTTGAGGGTATTCGGGGATGGGTTGGGGGGATTAAGGGAGGGGAGCACCCGGACGCAACTCAATGGTATTCTTCTGGGGATTAAGCCGCACCGTGTCGCCAGCTATGGTTCATTTGCGTAACTAACTGGCATTACCGGTAGCCTAGCGGGCCCGCCGTATTCGTTCGCTCGCTAGGCTACCTCTTACACCCAATTCGTTCCCAGATATAATTTTTCTCATTTTTATTAATATATACGCCTGAAAAACAGTTAATTATTTAATTCTTGAAATATTTGTGAGAAGAAAAAATGCAAACATTACGCACGAATTACGAAATTACAAAGCACGAATACGTACATCTATACAGAAAACACCTTTTATCATCAACATATACACGTAGGTATTATATGTTCTGTTATACGCGGCGATTACAGGGCTGTAACTCGTGCCTTGAGTCACACAGGAAACTGATCGTGAAGGAGTTTTGGACCTTACAATGAATAAAATATAAATAACAAGAAACTGAATATGAATCTTTTCACAATTTATTCAGAAAAGCATAATAATTCACTATGACATCATTTAATCCACACTACTTCTTGCTGGGATAACAATTGTCAATTATCGATTGAGAAAAAAAGCAAAATATTAAAATAAAAAGTTGACAGTCAGTCATAACATATAATAATAATACTGATTATTCCACAGGCTTTCGCCCTATTTCCAGTTTACCAAATAATAGAACAAAACGAACAACAATTGTTACGATTCAGTGACCATATAATGGTAAATTTATATATATATATAAGTTCAATTAATTTGATGAAATTGTTAATAAATTGAGGCTTAAAAAGATAAATACATAAAAACACAGAGGTAAACATGTTAAGAGGTAAACACAGAGGTAAACATCCTCTGCAGAGGATTAAATTTTGATATGAAGGTATCACATTGTTATATATATCCCCTCATTACATTATTTAACACATATTTCTTAAAACTTGAGGAAGAAGAATGAAAATGATCACAATTATCACAATATAAATTACATTCAGTCATTGCTCTGTAAATAATCAGGTTGTTGGTATATTTGGATGGTTGGTAAGGGACACAAAAAGGGGGCGAATTTATTGTATGGATGTTAGGGATTCTGAAAGTAATGAGAGACAATAAATCAGGGGATTTGATCTTATTATGTAATATATCATTTAGGAAGAACATTCCAATGTGTCTTCTATGATTCGAGAGACTTTGCAAGTTCATTTGTTGTTCAGATATTTTGTTTCCGGGGTCATTATGTTGTTTTTTCTTAAGATTATAATCAAGTAATTTAAGATATTTGTTTTGGATCTCTTCAAGAGCATTGCTATGTGTATCATAGTATGGGATCCAAATCACCGAACCATATTCCAAGACAGATCTTACCAAGGTATCAGAGAGTAGTGAGATGCAATTTGAATTTTAAAAATCTCTACAAATCCGGTTCATAAACCTCAACATTTTTTAAGGTTTAATAGAAATTTGATCAATGTGCATTTTAAAGCTTAACTTACTTTCAAATAAAATGCCTAGGTGAGAGATGTAATTTACTTTTTTCAGGGGGGTACCAGCCAAAAAGTAGTCACATAGAAAGGGGGCATTATTTTTACAACAGGTCATTAGATTGCACTTGTCAAAATTGAACTGCATATGGTTGGTATGGCACCAAGTAAGTATATTGTTGAGGGAGTGTTGCAGTTCCTTGACGTTCTCAGTACTATCAATAAGGTGGAAATTTTTTAGATCATCTGCATACAAGAGACATTTTGCTGGGTGAGTATAAGAGCATACATCATAAATAAATACAAGGAAAGGTAAGGGTCCTAGGTGGGATCCTTGAGGTATGCCCGAAGATGCAACAAAGGCATAGGATTGTGAGTTACAAATATTTACTCTGACATTTCTTTCTGAAATAAAAGGGTTTAATTTATCAGTGACCAGGCTTTCAAGGACTTTAGCGAATGCCGACTGGATTACTATGGGTCTGTAATTAATAACATCATGCTTGTTTCCACTTTTGTGAAAAGGAACTACAAATGATGTTTTGAGTGAATCCCGAAATGCACACTTTTCCAAAGACATATTAAACAGAATGTGCAAAGGGTACAATAGAGAGTTACAACACGCTTTTAGCAGAATTGGATGGATACTATCTGGTCCCATACTCTTAGAGATGTCAAGCTGCTTTAATTTAATAAGGATCTCGTTGGTAGAGAACTTAACATTTGGTATACTGAAAGTATTCGGGAATTGAAATGTAGGTATATTACCTGTAAAATCAATGAAGTAACCTTTTGAGAAATGGGTAGCCAACAGATTACTTATACTTTGAGGATTATCACAACTTTCATCATGTAGGTACATAAGTTTTGGTAACATATTTGATTTTTTAAGATTATTTACATGTGACGAGAAATATTTAACATTACCGATTGTACTATTTTGGATAATTTCAATGTAATTGGCATAACATAATTTAGTCAAAGTTTTACATTTTTTTACAGAGACCAGCAAATGTTTGATAATCTTCACGATCACCAGTAATTTTGTAATTGTTGTGAGACAGTTTCTTTTGCTTAATCAATTGTTTTAAATCAGAGGCGAACCATCTTGGGAAGTACTACTTACTACATGTACAATTAGCGTAAACATAGCAATTGCTTCATACACCGTGAGGTACAATTTGTTAACATCATTATTGCAGTCAGGATCAGTGAGTCAAATAGCCCAATTTATATCATATAAGTAATTGTTTAGGCTATCAAAATCACAATTTTTAAAATCGTATAAGGATATCGGTTTCATAATACAATATGAGCTATTTATAAACATAATATCAAGGTGAAGAGGTGGATGGTAAATATCACAGTTAATGATTGGAATAGGGTAAGTGGTGACATTAACGTTTTCACAAATGGAAAAAGACTAAGTCTAGCTGGTTACCAAAGGTGTTGCATATCTGGTGGGTGGGATGTAAACAGAGCCAGCAAAAGCAGGGGAAGGGAGCAAATGCATTCACTTGAATCAGGTGAATAGAATATTCAGAACGACACAATTTAAGTATGAGTAATGATAATAATACCAGATCAAAAGTCATATTTGAAAAATGGGGAATGATGCATTGGAGGAAGAAATGAGCATTTCAAGGAGGGCTTTCTAAGGAAGAATTAACATTTTTGCAATACCTATATGCAAATATTTGACTCAAAAATAGAGACATTTCCTGTTTCAATTTATCCCTATGAGCTAAACATTTAAGAAATGAAAAATCAACAGAGTGCAAGATTGCAGATGTAAGTTGTTGGCATACCTTATCCGTATGTGCTACACGAGGCATAACACTTTCCAAAATGTTAGTACCATGAACCATGGCAGCTACCATTTCCTCTGATGGTAATGGGAACTGACCTGACTCATAATCAACATCGTGGAAGGATGTGAGAATGTTACATGCAAAAAGGAAGTCGGATGTTATGCTCGATTTACAATCATTACAGCTGCAATCTTTCATCAGTCGTTGGCAAATGTAGCTGCTGACATATGCAATGCTTTCAACTCTAATTCCCTCCAAAGATGTTTGAAAGAAACGGTCTTGCATTTTAGAGTAAGCGATTGCAGATGTGTCAGAAGCACTGTCTATTTCAGAGGATGAGGAACCAAGACCCTTTTCTAAGAAGGATTTAAGGTTACTAAGAAATTTACCTTCATCCAGCTCACAATTATGTCGTGTAGATGGTGCAGAAAAACCATCAATCAAAGCTGTTTTCAATGCACTGACAAATTGTGGAACATTGGGATGGTGGTTCTGACCACAGTTTTGCCTGATAATGCCAAAAAGGTTTTCCAAAGGGTCTTGGTTCAACTTCCTAGTTTCCAAGTGATGAAAGCCCTCCTTGAGCACAACTTTCCACAGCATTCTCACTGCCCTAATAGTTGCCAACCAGCCATCCTGAGAGGGTGGTCTCCTGCCACAAGACAGAAACTTAATACTATCAATTCGCTTGATGGCAGTCTCCCAGAACTTGAAATGAGGTGACGATGATGTGACAGGCCCTTTTAATACCTTACACCGGTCTCGTCGATGCAATGAACCATTCAGGCTGTCGAATACCTCATCGCAGAGGAGGAGGAAGGTAGCAGTGGCCACACCATCTGACCCCAGAACACCTGTATCAATGAACAAAGTAGTAATATGAGCTTCCAAATCCCTTAATATTCCATAAATATGCAAGTATTTTAATAAGTAAAATTCATGATATTTAAATTTTTCTATTGACAATTACCTGATGAAACTCTGTGGTTGACAGCACAAGCTACTGAATTGCTCATCACCTGTGCTGCCAAGTATACTCTCATCTTGTCTCGCAGTTTCGGATCAAGATGTCTCTTTGTCAGTCGCTTGAGGTCTTGAAACGGTGGAACCTGGTCGGCATAGGTGGCCAATATATGTTGCCATTTTGCTACTCTATTAATTGTATTTCCCCCAACTTCCACACCAATTTGTACATCATGTTTGAGGAATAAATTCCGAAAACATTTTAACAGATGAGGGGGGTCAAATACAGTGAATATTTTAGTGTCACCAATGGAGAAGAAGGGGGATTGGAAACTAGCACCCAATAATTTCAGGGCTCTCACATTGTTTGTGCCCATGTCACACACAGTTGCCATTACCTTAAGCCCAGATGACATAATCAAGGGAACAATTTCCTTAAGCATTGTGCTAATGGTTAGAGCCGAGGTGCTATTATGACTAAAGTAATAAGCTACTGGCTGCTTCCAATTACCAAACAGGGCTCTAACCATGAAAACAAGTGCATATTTTGCCACTTGATTTGTCTTTCCTCCTTTACCTAAATCTTCAAAGCCATCAATGCGATCGTGATGGCTGTCGAAGAACAAATGTTGCTTCACACTCATCTCATCGAAGAGTAGAGTACAAAACTTATCCTCTTCAGCCATTTCTGATGCATGGATGGATAAATGACTAACCAAATCTGCATGGACTCCAGTGGAAAAGGGTATCTGCTGCAATAAGGAATTGAGTGTTCTTTTACTGGGCAGAGGAACAAATGATCGCAACAAAGTGTAAGCCTTTGGGCTTTTCTTATATAAAGGAAGAGCCATGATTTTCTCCTCGTTAGTCCACCTTCTTCCTTTAGGTTTTTTGCCAGCAATTCTCAATTGGGTACGGAGGAACTGGGTGAATGAAGTGGGTAAATTCTGCTCTAAATGTTCAACAAAAGTATCACCACGGAAATTCAAAATATTTTGGTATTTTCTTCTTATTGCTATCGACATTCTCCTAAATTTAGAAATTGATTTTCTTTGAGACCGGATTACATTTACTAATTTTTTCTTTCGGGGAGTGAAATCGACCGCAGATGTCAGATTGATACTCTCAAGAAGAGAAAATCTTCGACCTTTGTGAGAGCTTGACCCACTATTCATAGGGACTCTACGAATTGCTGACATTGTGGGAGTGGATGGATCATGTTGATGAAAGGATGATGTCGACCTAGTAGGTGTTTCCAATGTTACAGATGAGGTAGAAGGACTTGGCAAAGAACACTCAACAAAGGTAGATGGTATTGGCGTCACAGATGGTACGGATGGAGAAGGCTCGGCTGTATTTGGGATAGAATCTGGTATGATTATGGGTGTAGTCAAGAAAGCATCAGAAACATTTTCCACTGACGAGTCACATGGAAGAGTAGAGGTAGAGGGTGCAGAGCTGACATGAGGGACCGAGGTACCTTCATTATTGTCGGTACTTGTTTCCAGATCCTGCTGAGGCAGTAACAAAGTGGGAAATGCATTGCTATTTAATCTATTTCTAAGGGCATTGGTGTAGTCATTTTCGTGGAAGTGGGAGGAACAAACAAAGAGCCAACGAAGACCTAGCTCATCAGCAGACACGGCAGAGAGAGATGGATTTCCACATAATGTCCTCCAAGATGAAGACCTGCGTGTCGAAGAGGAGACAAAGTTACATAGCATCAGTTTACCCTCCCTTCAAAAGTATCGTTTTCTTAAAGAAATATGGTGGCTCACAAATATAAATGAAATCAAATTCTACCTTCCTGATTGGGAAGGAAACTTGCATTTGCGAAGATGGAAGCATTAATGCATGCATCCAGGTGGATCACTTACACTTTAGGTTATTAATACAAAAATAACTCTCGGAATATTACACGTACCTTTCTCTTTTGGCCGGAAATCTATGGAAAAGTAATCCTGGGTTGTCAATGGAATTATTATCGCAGAGGCTGACAGCGCACTTCTTCTTTGCAGGCATGGTCACTAACGTTAAGTTGTTACCAGTACATACATATACCGATTAAACACCGATAGAAAGTTAAGTTCAACCAAAGCGTAATGTATTCACAATGAACGATTGTCAAAAAGACACCGTACACCAGTCACTTAGTATGACACAGCGAATTTAGCAACAAACTTTGGATTTAATTAACAGAACGAAACGCCCATCTCCCGCAGCTCTGTGGTTATAAATCACAATAACGAACGTCAGTGGAAATGACACGTTCTGAAAACACTTTTCACAGTATTTGTTTAAGACTTCGAAATAATTTTACGGTTTCCCTACCATTTTAATGCTTGAGAAATTGTTTAATCGTTTATTTAAAATCGTATCTAATTAAATTTAATTTGTGAATTTATTTCAAAGCAGCACTACCGCCAACGCCATCTCTTGTTCATTTGCGTTACCAGGTCCGTCGCCGTGACGTCATTCTGGGGCCCGCTCAGCCATTCCAGTTTCTACCCCGTGGAGGGGAGTCTTCGGGAAGGTCGAAGGAAAACGTTGCGAACCGTGACTGTAACTCCCGGACGCGACTTGATTTGTGTGGCGTGCTGGGGACTCGAGACGTGATTCTCCCCGAGAGTCACTTGTTCTCTCTTTTCGTCTCGTTTTTGTTTCGTCCGCTTCGCTCTTCGCGTCTTCGGTATCTTGCCTGCTTCTTCTTCATCCTCTTCTCTCCACCACAACCGTCTGACGTGAAAACCTTCCCGTCTTAGACATTCTATCCCCTCCTCAATCTCTCCTCCTCCATCTCAAATTCTTCCCCGCCTCGAATACGTTCTGCGCGCGCCTCTTGAAGGCTCTTTGTTGATGCCGGCGCCGTGGATGCGCTAGGGCAGTGATTCTCAACCAGTGTGCCGCAAGCCTCTGCCAAGTGTGCCGCAACGCTCATAAAAATATCATAAAAGATCAATAATAATAAAAAAATAAATTATTAAATTAATAGATACTTTTCAATTTTGTTATTATTGTTTAAAAACGATGTTTTGTTTATCGGTTTTTGGTCTAGTCTATTAACTTTTTCTGTGTTCGCTGGTGTGCCGCCTGCATTTCCAAACACCTCAAGTGTGCCTTGGTGTCAAGAAGGTTGAGAACCACTGCGCTAGGGTCTGATGAAGGGTGGGGATGGAGAGGAGGAGGAGGTGAGGGGTGTGGTAGGGAGAGGTCGCTACTAATGCACCACAAATGAAGTGTTAACAATAAATAATCTAATCCATCTCTAATATCAGGTGTGCCGAATTAGGTACATACCGACATCTGGAGTCATCACAAGTAAAACGACATTTGAAATGCGCCGTATAATTAAATATACAACTGCATCAACGTTTACTTGTGTAAGAGTGGCTCCAAAATTGTCATTTGCCTCATTGGGAAAGTTGGATAGGGTGGAAAAGGAAAGATTGATTTGGAAATGGAGGAAGGTTGGAGAGAAACCCGGCGGCGATATTAGCATACCTCTTTACCCTTTATGTCGGGAGTGCCGGATTTGGTACACGCCTCTAGAGTCATTTCAGATAATTTACCAATGCCCAATGTTCCGAATTATGCAAAAATTAAAATTTTAAGCAAATCATTTTTTTTAAAGGTTTTGTTTTTCCTGTAACATCCATTATTACAAGATTTACCAGTGCATCGGCACTCCATAGGATGATCTACCTCTGGTTCACTACAGAAATATATTAATTCGAATATCTACTGCATTTACGTTGCCTTCGTTGAAAGTTATCAGCCTGTCATGCTTTCTTCATACAAATAAATTTGGTCCACAAAGGGTTGACAGAAGGCGCCAAGGAAATGCGAAAATATTTGTTTGAAGGTTTTCGCAGAGACTATTATTTCCACTACCAACCATTTTGAGGTTTTCTGCTGCGTAGAGGAAAAATGTTTTTATAACTATCTCTCTCTAATATCAGGTGCACCGAATTAGGGTTATACATCTCGAGTCATCACAGCTCATTTACAAACGCCCAAAATACCGAATTTGGTAAAGTATTAAAATAAAGAGCAAATAAAAATATTAACTTAACTCTTTAACACCTTGAGCCCGGTTTTTGTGGTTTAACAAAGTCCGGCTATTTTGGATCGTAGGCTGTCGAAGTAATGTCTTTTGAATGAGTTTTCGGGTTCTTAACCAAGACGCAGCGGGATCTGAAATCTCTTTAAGAAGACAAAAATGTCTGGTTAACGTTCATTATAGGTTGACGTAGACTTTTCGTCACTTTGATGTTAACTGAGAATTAGGGGAGTTAAAATTACATTAGGCTGTCGATTATTTGAGGAGAGAGTTATCAATGGGAAAATGTATTAACTTCGGTTTCCATGACGAGTAAATATGTAACCTGAGATTAAAAAACTAGGCGTTGATGTTGTTTCTGTAAAATCAATTATTGAATGATATTAACGATGAGAAAAATATTTTGAGCCATAAAGGGTTAAAATACAGGGTGTTTCTAAATTAATATCGGGGTTTCAAGGCTATGTAGTATTTATACCATTTGACTGAAACTATAAATTATACATAAAACAGTTGAAAGAGCAACTCAAACAGTTTCGTTGCATGCTTGTACGCATGAGCATGCAGTGTTTCCTCTATCTTCCGTTATAAAGCGCTAGCAGTAAAGATTGGTTAAACGACATTGTACGCAAACGCTGGATTGGCAGCCAGAGGCAAGATGACAGGGCTTGTTTCGCATGGCCTCCACGTTCACCCGATATGACGCCATGCGAATTTTATCTTTGGGGGTTCATAAAGGATCATTACGTGTGGTTATCAAAGGTTAAAGTACGTGCCTCTGCTACCAGCTGACCTACCCGACTTAAGAAACAGGGTTGAATCAGTTGTTGCACCAATTACTCCAGACACACTGATCAAGGTATGGGAAGACCTCGCCTGTTGACCGGACGTGTGCCGTGTGACGAATGGTGCTCACATTGAACACTTGTAGATAAAACAAAACCTGTTTGAGTTGCTTTTTCATTTGATGTATCATTTATAATTGTAATTCAAGTGGTATAAATACTGCAAAGCCTTAAAACCCCGATATTCATTATGAAACACCCTGTAGTTTGAACGAGATTTCACTACACATACAGTTCAATGAATTTGGCCCCATCATAGAGAAAAATATCTCATATTTATAATGACAAAAAACAGGCACTACAGCACTACTCTTCGAGATACTGCAAAAAAAATAGAAGCCGTTTTCCTTGGGATTTGGTGAGGCTCTGCGCTCAACAGAGACATTATTATAAAAAAGTAAGGAACAATGATTCAAAGATAGCGTCAGAATTGTAATGGCATGCATTTCGGATGTTTTTTCATAACTTATAAATTTGCAAAAATAAGTTAACTTAAATCCTCAAATATGTGTATTGAGTTACAACTGAGATGTTCAATCGTATAAAACAAAGTTGTTGCGTCTATGATGTTGCTACATTTTTACATCATGCTCCATACCCCAGTATAAATTTAAAATTAAATTTTAATACCGCCTCCCTTATGACTGGGGAAAAATCTCACTCAAACTACCAATCATACACGTTTAGGTCTAAATTCACCAGGATATTTCTACAATAGATCAGACCCGACATAATTTTTGACATTTTAAAACTTTCGATATCGTATTGATTAAATGGAAGTCGGCGCATACCTGTTATGTGGGTTGCCTGCGTGTCGAATTCGCTTGATATTCCTAGTCCCCGTGAAGGCGGACATTATAGCATTTTAATATTTTCAAAAAATGATAAGGAAGATTAGCTATACATTTCCAATCCGTTGAGCCATTGTAAATCATAAAAGTATTCTTTCGGAGGATGTTCCCCGATTTCACTAGATTTACGGCAAATTGTCAACGTTCAATCACATGCGCTCATAAGTAGGGTAGGGTATGTTTTGATTTTGCTGAAATTTGGCCAGAATAATCAACACCCCTAAAGGATAATTTTCCGCCTAGAGGCATTAGTGAATGAATAAGTGGCAATTGTTGTATTGATTATAAAACCATCATCATGAAGGGTCATTCAATCTTATGCTTGGTTTACCACAGTACATGTATCCTGATGATTCCTTCACGCCCTGATAGCTATCCTGTTTCACGTCCCGTTCTATCTAGCTAATGAATTTATCCCTAAGTCTTCTACGTGGGACCATCCACTCTATTTTCCCTTCTATCAAGCACTAGTTTGAGCTATACAACCAAGCAGTACTAATTTAACGGTAATATTGGAGGAGTTTTGTGATATTATATGAAATTGTTGCACAGATATTTGCAACTGGTTAGTGAATTCACCTACACTCAGGATCGTGACTTGATAAATATTCCTTGGGAAGAAAATTCTAAATAAAACAACTTTTTTTCGGCTCGATGTACAGTATTATTTCCCTCTTTGGAAGGTTCCCTCTAATTGTCGCTTGTCTAACGAAAAATGTTCCTACATCAAGGAAAGATTTCATAATGCCATGAAAAAGATCATGTACAATTAAGGTGACTGGAGTGGCAATCGTAGTTCATTGAGTGCACATTTTAATAATATTTTAAGGAAGTCGAAAAATAATTCTTGGACTACATCTCATTAAAGTACTCTGGAACAGGTAGTAATGGAAATGTGGCAAGAATTGCACTTTAAATACGTCCTTAATTTAAGCATGCTATGACTAGAGTTTACGACATGGTGTTCGAAATTTAGACAAAATGATATTGAAATATTTTTATTTTTCGAAAATTTGACTCGGCGCGACACCTTGATATTTGTTAGAACAATTATAGTTACATTAAATGTATTATTTCGCGTTTAGAAGTTAATCTGTGCATATATAATTGAACTACTACGACATATACCTCAAATGCCATAAGGCTACGTGTTAAAATAGCATTTCATTGCCAAAAATCCACATAGATATGATGAAATTTTTTTCACAATTATAAATGGATATCACTAAAGAGATCCGGTATGCAAAGTTGGACGCAAATCTGCATAAAAACAAAAATCGTTCCAAACACCTTAAGTAATTTCATACCACAGTACAAAACCTATAAGGTGCACATGCATGATTCCAGAGACAGAAGTTCTTAATTTTTTTATTCACATATTTGGCAAAAATGTCTGATCTCCGGAGACATCTCAGAAACACCGTTTTTTATCAAACATTTCATTTTTAATTCCAACCGATTTATTAATCATTAAAGAAACTCGTTACCATCTTATGTCAAAAATCTAAATTCAATTGAGAATTTCAAATCCAAATATGATTATATCTTAGACTTGTGACAAAATTACTCTGATTCTATGCATTCATCTAAAAAATGCATTAATTTTTATGAAAATCTTTGTATCTTTCATGTACATATATATATATATATATATATATATATATATATATATATATATATATATATATATATATATATATATATATGTATATATATATATATATATATATATATATATGTATATATGTATATATATATATATATATGTCTCACCTTGCTGATCAGCGTGTGTAATATAATTCATCACAAAAAATTAATTATCTTTTTCGAAAATCTCTGTATCATTCATTGTATGAAATATCATTATTTTTGCTCTTAAGGGCATGTATCCAAAGCGATTAAATATTTTATACCATTAAAGGGACAGAAACAGATTCCATTTTGAGGCAAATATCTCCTGAAACATCTAAATGGCACATAATGCCAGCGTGCTAATAGGTATAATGCGCCCATTAAGAATTCGAAGAGAAAAGTGATGCAAGGAGTAGATTAGGTAACCCGCATTACACACATGCATGTTTGACAGGCTTTGTACATCTTATGTCAAGGCCATTTTACACGGGGCACGAAATTGCACAACTTCAAACTGCATTTTTTCCTCAATCGGACGTGCAATCATTTTCGAATTAGAGCAGGGGCTATTTTGCCATCTCGCGTTCATGCATTCGCGCATACGTTCTTGCAATTCACGGCTTTACACGATAAAATTTGAAATGCACGTTCGTACGTACATCAGATTGAGCAATTACGTGCCCCATGTAAAACGGACTTTGGAGTCAAGAATTAAAATCGAGGGATTGTGCATAAATCATAGCGGTTAGTTAATTATACACAAGTGTATCTGTATCAATGTATTTTATCGGCTGGAATGCTGGAATCGCCTATATCGAGTATTCAGGTACTTTACTGAGCAAAATGAAGAGTGGTTTCAGTGAACCTTGCGGTTGGATTGAATTTTCAAAAAGGGCCCATGAAACATTGAAAAACAGGATCGTTAATTTTCAAGCGATCGTAAAAAATGACGAAGAAACGAGGAAAGATTTTGCAATTTCGGTGCATGGAAATAAGTCACACGAGGATATACGATACGAGGAGTAATACAACAAGTTTTCTTTTTATTCCCAAATATGTACGCCAAGAATGAAATTTCTAAGCAAAAATCAAAATCCGAATTCTGGGGAAAGTAATAGGCAATGTTTTCCTTCAGAGCAAATAAATTCCTATTTTAGACAGTTAAAAATTCCAAATTTTGCCTCATTTATGGTTTAGTGCCATATTCTAACACCTTTACGTTAAAACACAGAGGAACTACGCTAGGGTCAACAAAGATGTCTCTACTTAAAAAAAATTGTTATCCACCATATTTCAAGGATTTAAGGGTCGGTGTCCACTTTATAAAGGAGTGGAATTAAAAAGCAAGATTCATACATTTTTTACAAACATTTTCAATCACGGTAAGAGAGATGACTCATCAAGAAATAGTTAAATTCTTACTGCACTGAAAGATTAACAAGGTTTACATAGAATTTATCCTTTGAATGTGACATTAAAATCCCATCATCGCTGCTATTTCACGAGAGTATTTATATTTGAATGTTTTTCAGGTAGGCACCTCATAAATTTTGATAATTTCCACATTTTCGCAGATATAGTATGTGACTGAAGCTAATGTCTAGCTTCTTCTCCTAATGCACACGACACATACTTATGAAAAAAGGAATATTAGTGATTTGTAAGTAGATTCACTTAAATTTAGAGGTCTGGTAACGGGTTAGCAAAAGTCAAAAAATGGCAGACACATTGTCCCTACACTCCCCTATGCAACTGGACAGTGTAGAATTCCAAGAATATCCCAGGGATTCTGATGTGCTCCAATATAGCTCTTCGATTTAAATACGGGAGGGTTACCTTATCCTTACAACTCCGGACACTCAGCCCATGACCATGAGCCCTCAGCTCCGGACACTCGGACACACGCCCATGGAGGGAAAATTCCCTTAATGAAATTTATGTAGTATGAGTACGATTTTTTTGTAGTAATAATTAGGATCATACCCGATTTTTTACTTATACAGATGTAAGAAGCACGAATTAAATAGTGTAAGTACTATTAATTACTCAAAGGGTAATTTTTAATGAACTAACTACTCATTTATCAACTAAATATAGGAATTTATTTGAGGCTCTTACTTACATAACTTGTCTCTTCCATCACGCCGAACAATAAAAACGCCTTTAAACCGAAGGTTTTTTTGAAAAATTAAAAAATATTGCAATAAGTAATTAATTTTATTTTTTAAATAATTAGTAAAATAAGCATGCGAGCTAAACACCGTTACATTCCCGATGCAATCTGTACGTCAAAATCTACTAATTTTTTAACGTGTCTATAGAATGCACTGTTGTACTTATCCCATGTGAAACGGCTTCTATTTTTTGGCAAATATCTCGACAAGTAGAGTAATAGCTATCTGACATTTTGGTACTTTAGACAGATTACATCTCTTTCTTCCTAATGAGGTCAAAATCTTTGGATTTAATGGATGGTGACACATCGCTCAAGCTACCTCAAATGCAAGCATGATGGCACGATCCGAGTTTTTTTTGTCAATTGAATGATTCCTGGATCAACACCGCATCGCCAAAAGATACCGGGAGGCTGTGATTAATCACGATATTTAGGTCCGCTGAAAAAAAATTGAGATAAATGGGGCATTTAATGAGACGGGGATCGGAAAACGTAAGGAGGATTCATTCTCGGTGCGTCCCCTCGCTTTTGATTTATCACGGAGGCATCCAATCCCACACAGTTCGCAAATAAAACACCACCGCGAAAGCAGGAATAGACCGATTGAAACTAGGAATCGCATTATCGCCAAGAATTTCTCATACTTGTTTGCATTGTTGCCTCCAAACCTCCGCGGCGTTGCCAAGTCACCACGGGGGAGGAGGGAAATGAAGAGAGGAGGGAGGGGGAGGTGGCTAGAAGAGGGACAAGACCGGCTTTTCCTCGCCGCGTCTCGCGTGTGTTCTGCAGGGAACGGTGGGGAGTAGATGAGGAGGGGAAGGGGTGGGAGTATCCCAGAATACCGCGGGGCTCCTGCCAAGCACACCCTGCCGCCATCGCAATTAAAATAAAACGGCAGCGAAAAGGCGGGGAGGGAACGAACGCGGGATCGTCATCTCCTTGGATACGGCGCGCGGTCGGTGGAATCCCTCTGCAAGGTGGATGCGAGGCATATTAGGGCTGAGCGATATCCAAATTTCAATATCGCACGGCGATGTCAACCCTCTTATTTCCCAGAGAGAATATATCGGCTTCAGCCTCTCAGGTGAAAAGTGCTACTGGCCAATGTATCGAACCATGCATGTAGCATAGATAAAATCTTTATAACTTCTTTCTTTACAGCGAAGAAAAATGAGAAATTCGTTAACTTTGTAACAAACATAAGATGTAAAAAGTCAACTGATGGATATTGATTTGCTGAACCTCTCCATTCCATTCTCCTCTCTGCCAACAACTTTATCCAACATAATTATTTACTTTGACGTCTTTCGTGACTTCCCTGATGTATTCCAATCATGGTTTTCCTCTGAACTTTTTACCGTTCATTTGTGCAACGATATTTTAAAATACTACTGCAAAATGCTGTCATTCAGGTCAAGATTACACTTTATTTACAAGTTTCCATCGTCATTTCTGAAAGGTTCCACTGAAAATAGGAGGCAGTAAGAGTGATAAAAAAGATTGGAAGCAATGAAAATTTGGTGTTATCGGAGACTGATGTTGCTTTTCCTTACGTGTAGCAATTGCCTTTTCTTCCGGTAATTCCCTGACAGATGAGCTTGCAAACAGCTAGCAGCATTTAGCTTGGAAGTAAGGAAGCACTTCATGCTTAAAAATGGATGAGGACCATGCTAATATGTGACAGTAAAAGTTGGACAATAACAGCGACATAACAAAGAATACTGAATAAATTGAAGTATAGTGTGATTAAAGATTAAGAAGAGAAAGTCATCCATGGAGACTCCCGACGAAGAGTCCGGGAGAAAAGATGCTTTTTTAAAACTTTGCGAAAAAGATTACACAAACTTATTGGACACATTATCAGACATAACAGCATCCTAAAATTATAATGGAAAGAACAACGAATAAGAGAAATATCTGAGAAAGATTAAGATCGGAATGGCAAATACAAATTTTTAAAGCTGATGGCGATTACAATATAGTCCTCACGATATTTATAATATCCTACACCACATGATGGCAGTTGCAGTGATTAAGTTTTAGAAAAATCTGAGTCGTGGAGGACTCAAATAGTGACAAGTATTCCCAGCTAGATAAGAGAAACATGTATGGAAAATGGTCTATGCTCCAGGAGAGCAGAAAGTTAGTCGCGGTTTAGCAGATTGGATATCTGGTCTCTTTAGTGATAGCGGGAATATCTATTTTCGCGAAAGTATCTACTTAAAATCGAATTCACCTCTATCATCGACGAGATTACTAAGCCAGTGTCACACGATTGATCTCCGACAAGACAACTTTGTAATTGACCAGTATGCAATCTTGTAATTGACACTGGGGACGAAGCCTAGCATGACTGGAGCCGTTTTCATACCATGAATTAGCACGATCATTGAGCTTGCACAAAAACGAAGCTCTATTGTCCTGAGGTTGATTATGAAAACGTTTGAAAGTGGAAGAAACTGATCAACAGCTACTTCACCCTGCGATTATTATAGCCAAAGGAATCCTCAAAAAGGGGCGTCACCATACAATTTTCATTTAATTTCCCGCTTTTAAAACTTCCATTATTATCTTACCATTAGATCCTCAAACTCAAACTTGTTACCTCATCTTACAGGTTATAATATAATTACATACTGTAACACATTGTATACTGTGTGAGCCACATATCTTTAACAGCTCCCCAAATGGATAAAATACAATCCAAAAAGGGCTGATTTGGACCGCAAAGCCATTTTTACTTGCATCAAGAAAAAAAGTACAGATCTTTGTAAATTTATTTTTCTACTACATTAATTTGAATATAAAATCTCTTAAATCTGAGATTGTCCTCCTTCGTTCAGTTTCCTCGCGTCGAAAACCAGCTTTTTTGAAGGAAAAAAACACTGAATAAGTTCAAGTTCAACAGAAAATAATTAAAAGGAAAAAGAAAAATTCACGGGATTTGTTTCGATTTTGTGTAATTTCGTATAATTTCAGTATCTACCCTCTGTCGTAGTTAATAGTTCTTGAGATATTAAGGATAGAGTAAGCATTAAAATTTTCAAATATACATATGCCGCATGTTATAAAAAAGTTGTGTTGCTACGGCGATAAAACGAGGATGGATAAAAGTTTTAAAATTGTGACATTTCTACATCTAACATCAACTATCAATATATAAAGGTACGTGAGTGCAATAAATTTTTTTATAAATTGTCATGCATTCATTTTATTTTACTTTGGGTGATTCCATTTGGAATGACCTCCAGTTCTCTCAGCACATTGGTGGATAGGACCACTCAGATTGAAAAGAAAGATGGTTACTGGGACTGATGTATACAAGGACTCCTTTTTGCCTAGCACAATTGAAAATCAGAAGAAAACCATGATAAAGAACACAAAAATGTGTACCCAAAATAATAACACATTCACTGAACACTTTTTGCATTAAAAAAAACACAAAAAATGCCTGTTGTCCTAACATGCCCCTCCTCTCGCCCTTATTATGGCTCGCCAGAGAAAATGTTGGTGCAGAAATTTCGCGACAATTTCGTCCTTTTTTGGAGATATTGATAGAGATGCACTGCATGCTGCACTCCTTTACAAAACGGTACCTAGATAACGCAAATTATTCATTGACATTATTACAGATTCACCGTGATGTAAGTTACACGATCATATCCCACCATTCACACTCGTAGCCGTTTACCAGACATAAGTCATTCTTTGATGATCAATACATAATATTCAATTGCATGATTGTTTTATTTTAGAGTTATATTTACAAAATATCGTAATATCAGTTGTATTGAAAATGATCCTGCAAGCATTCCAGGCTTAAGAGGGTCGAAGTGTTCCAGGCGACATTTCATCAATATCGATTTTGGTTTTAAGATTTCCCACATTTTATTTATTTTAACAGCCACCTACCCAATGAGTTCCCTTGAAATATAATTTTTTAAATTAATTTAGGCCCTAACTTGATAAAGTTCGGCGGTTCCCCATAAAATTAGAAGTCAATAAAAACCAGCTATCGATACGTGATTTTTGCATAACTGATGATTTGTTCTCGGTGTGTAACTACACGCCTAATAAAAAATTCTCTCAATCGTCTCAGGCTCATAATTTTTAATCATTTGACCCAGGCCTATTGAACCCATTAAACCTGGATTACTCATTATGTATTAAGTTCCGGCATTGCGTCCAAGTCCCTTATGCGATGCTACACAACATTTTCTCGACATCCCACGCAAATATCACTAAAATACGATCAGTAATTAATATCACTAATCATTTGTCACGGTTTATTGGTCCGCACTGGTACTGTGCACACGTAGCTAAAGGTTAGGAAAATATTACCCTGTCAGAGGAGAGGATGTGGCGGATGTCGCAAAACTGCGAAACCGCGCGAATACCAAGAAACTAAGCTTTCCACAGAATTTAAAACTCAGGGAGAAGAGTTTGCACTCTACTTTTAATAGCTAAGCGATTATGTAAAATATCAAATGACACTAAGTCTCTGCACCCTTACAAGCGATGGACCTCAGGCTGAGGAAAATAAATTCCGAAAAGAGTTTTGAGCGATAATTAGACTCAGAGTATATCAAATTGTAAATCAAGGTGACCTGGATTTTCGCATCCCCTATAGAAAAATATAATAAACAAGGCAGGACCCTAGTTGTTCCATTTTTGGCAATTAGCTCATATATATCTACCATCGAAATACAATGCTTAAAAATATTACCACACATACATTATCCAAAGAAAAGTTGCTCGAGATTAATCTTAAATCGCATGAGCAATTACATAAGGGCGTGGATTGGTTGTATTTCAGTTCTGTTCACCTACTACGCATTCTTGCAATGGAATAAATAACTAAAATACAAATGCAGTAAATAATATGAAACTTCGTGTGATTGTTAAGAAAGATCTTTGCTACAATATATAAAGAGGAAATTTCTATATCTTGATCCCTGTAGTTATTACGAAGCCGTAAATGCGATTCATCCGTCCGATACCCGGAAAAATGCGCTAAATCTGTTTTTAAGCACACACTGAAATCAATATAAACGGTAAAAATTTTTGCATACCATCACTAAACGCAGAAATAAACTAGCTTTAATTCTATGTGCTGCATTTAAAAATCGATTGAGCTGTCTTTGAGATATTAGTCTTCACACTCAGGTGACGGAATTTTGCAACGGATACTAACTTTAAACATGTATCGGACAAAGACCCGGCGTGTACCCTTAAAATCCATGCATAAGACGGTAGTGTTGAATCACTTTAACGATTCACCCATTTAACACTTAGCCCACTACCATCAACATTGACCCTTCATTTAAGTTAATAAACTTGTCTTTTAGTTTGTCCGAGAAAGATACCTGAAATTCTAGGATGCTTGCCCATGCTAGAGCTATTAAATGTATGTATATCATTCGATGAACTTTGACGTCAACGATATTAATGTGACTCTCTCTCCACTATATCGGGACGTACATTAAATATTTCAAAAAGACTGATAGGAATGATGTTGGTTACACTGTTTTTATAATCTTTGTCATGTTTTTACCTACGTTACGTTATTTTTGTTTACCTACGTTAACTAACCGACAGTCTGATCTACATCTACATCTACAAAATACCCTGCAAGCCACCTCAGGGGTGTGTGGCAGGGGGTGAGTAATCACCAACATGCATTACACTATACCCTAGAGTTAGTGTAATATAAATATGAAGGTCGCGCCCACAGCAATAAATACCTCACTTGGTAGTCATCAACGAACATCTTCAAATCAAAATAAATTAGAAAAATATCAGAAGCTGAGGAACATAGGCGCCATTAACGCGGGAAGACAATCAGTCCAGTGTCATGAAAACGCACTGCCTACCGTGACATATCCTCTGCCTTATTAACAACGAACAGCAATAATAGCAATAGAGTTGACAACCATACTGTTAATGTACTCAGTAGAAAAGTAGGCAATATACCCCAGTACTCGGAATTGTCACAGTAGCCAAGGTGTTATGCCTGCAATCCGTAGAATACTGATGCAAAACTAAATGGGGTAATGCAAAAAAAAAATTGGAAACAGAAAAAAATTGTCGGAGGCACCAGACACATCGCTTACAGGTTCAGCGCTGATGTATCATACAAAGCAAGAACTCCAAATAAAATTAATCGACTGTGGCGATACTTTGTGGAAATTGAAGATAGAATTCATTATGACAAAAACACAGTACAGAATTCCACTATTTATTTTAATGCTGTCGACCGGTTTCGACGTCTAAAGCGTCATTTACAAGACAAACTGTCTTGTAAATGACGCTTTAGACGTCGAAACCGGTCGACAGCATTAAAATTAATAGTGAAATTTTGTACGGTGTTTTTGTCATAATTAATTCCGCGAACTCTAAGTTAAAATCATTTTAACGGAAAAGCTAGGTCATCTTGCGGTTAACGTTAAGAAGACATTGTAAAACCGGGCCAAACTTGGCTATTTACACTCAAAAGATACAAGATATAAAGCGAGTTGCGTACACTCACAGGATAAACCCCCAACAATGTTTCTTCAACCTCAACAGCAATTCCATTATGACCCAAAAATGTAATATGAGATACATACAAAATGGGACTTGAAAAGCAAATATGCATAGGTTTCCCTTGGCTGTTCCTAGTGAATTTTCTTGTGCGTTAGAAGTGAAAAAAATAAAGAACAGAGCCGTCCGGCGTTGCGTTTTAAAAATTAATGAGCTCATTTTAGTGGTAGGAGGAGAATTTTTAAATACATGAACAACTTTATGCTAAAAGTGTTATAAAAACAATGGGTATTAGGTAATGCATTTTGCAACTACATAAATGCACAGAGACACCAGAGTTATACAAGAGGCGTGAGAGACGCGTGGCAGTATTAATTTACATTTTAAAGCAGAAGAATTAGATGAGAATTTAACTGTTAGCTAGCTGCCGAACATCCTAATTATGAAGTCTCAATGGCAGATACTAAGGTCTCTTATCGAGTAATGTGTGAAATCACTCTCCTCAAAGCACTCTAATGGGGATTGCCGCTGCAATATTTTAACCGCCACTGGTTCTGATACCCGGATCCTCCAAGAGAGAAGCAAGTACTCTAGCAACTACGCTACTACGACTCCCTGTTAGAGGCTAAACTTATAGGGGAGCGTGGAGATCACGAGCTAAGCAACAGTTCCTCCTCCCCTTTGGAACACGGCGATCAATCCAATCCCTCGGAAGTAAAGACGTAAGCGAAATATCCGATCGTGCCGTGATGACCCAATCGAACTCGCTAAACGACGTCACAGCGCCCGCCAACCCTCATCCTCACAAACATACACACTCGCCAACAAATCCTCTCTTTTTACGCTCCGCGTGGCCACAAAAACCAAATCCAAACAGATTCGACCGTTCTGGGTCGGCCTTTGAAGAGTAGCAGACCCCAAGAGGCGAGACCAAACAAAAGAGTAATTTTACTATTGCCTCCGAAGAGTGCATGCCGCTATACCGACGTTAGGGAGGGATGCGTGTGGCTTGAAAGGGCTAAGGAAAGAGTGTGTTATTTAAAAAAAAAAGAGAAAAAAAATATATTGGCTTCAGAGCGAGAGAGCAAGGCCGCGAAACGGCCATTGGAGCTCGCTTACCAGCAGACGAACACTTTTATCTTTACTGCTTTATCCGGGGAGGAGGAGGGGGGTGGGTGTGGAGGAGAGGCACTAAAAAGTCGAGCGTCGGGGTGGCTACTCGAGGGAATCAGCCAATAAACACCTTATCCAACACCTCCACCACCCAACGCCCCATCCCTCCCCCCCCCCCAACCCTCTTTAACTATCCACTCGAGAACTCCTTCATTACGGAGCCGATTCGACAACGATGCAAATGACGCGACGAACTCATGAATGAAAACAAACTCTTTACGAAAAAAAGTGATGCAATAGCTTTCCCGTCATTCACCGCGATGGGGATGGGTCTTCTTCTCAAAATAGTAGTAGAACTTTATTTGTTTTAGTTCTTAGGAAATAATATTCCGATGGAATATAAAGTACAAAGTACAAAAATGGAAATATGTATGAAGCTCTCTCACTTGATAACAAAATTAGACAGGGGAAAAAAGTCAACATTTTAAATAAAAGAAATCAGGAAAAAAGTTTTGAGGGCTCTTATGACTAGTCAGCCCCCTAATACTTACATATGAGGATGCCATTTTAAATATTAAAAGCTATTTTAATCAGCAGGTAATTTTTCAAAGTCCGTCCGCGGAAATCCGTGGAAAAGCACTATCATGAGCCGAGCTTGTTTAGGAGGCGTGCGTAGTTAATGAGTAGCTACCCTTTAATTGGGTATTTTCCACGTATTTCAAACTATCGATATTCTGATTCAGTTACTTGAACTTATTGCATTGGCTAAAAATTTTCTTATCAAATTGTATGAATTTCGGTTTTAAAAGCTAAAGAAAGTAGAAGGTTACGAAAGCTCCCGAGCACACTCCGAAAACAACCGAATGGCCTGTGACGTCATTTTCGCTGTTTACATTTAGACCCAGGCGTTTCCTTATGCTTACAGTGGTAACAAATGCGGCGAAATTAGTTTCTGACGTGTTCGCGTTTCTAGATATGCCTTTAAATGGCATCTAAGTAAGGGATATAGATGGTGTTTTGTGCCACAATGTACGAATACATCGGTTGAAACACCGAACAAGAAATTTATTCCCGCAATCACGACATTGAATGATTGAAATTTCTTCCTTGGATTCCTCAATGTCCACCCGTAAAAATGTATACTTTACTCCGCACTTTGTGTTCTGGACATATTCTTGCAATGACTGTGCACAGTGGTCCATCTATCTTTACTTGGATGTATCCTATAGCATTATCACCATAACTCTCACGAGAAGCTTTATAATATAACAACACTTAGATTAAACTTTGAATGGACATTTAGGAGATGAGAATCTATTTTTAGGCATTTCTACAGCAGATAAGCCACTTCTAGACACCTCCTCTACAAACAATCACTAATTAGCAAATAAAAAATTAACGTTTTAAGTGTGTCGAGTATTGGCAGCACAAACATTTGGCGAGTACTGTGTTATGTTGATATGTTACTAAGATACTGTTTGTTTACTGTTGCATGGACTGATATGGACTTCGATAAAGAAAGAAGTATCATAATGATTATGAGTGTATTGGAAAAACAGTTAATAAAGTTCATACACCAAATACATAATTATATGTATCAAAAATGATATAAAACAGTAATGACGATTTTAAAAGCAAACTTTAGGCTTACATTTTTTGGACTTAAGCTCAATGAATTTCCGCAGCATTAAATCGCTCGTCCTTCTTCATTAAAACGCCTACCATAAACATATCCACTTTGGGTAAATTATCTTATTTGGTTTTAATAAAACCATTGCACGCCATAGTCTTTGTTTTCAATGAAAAATCTTTAAATATACGGTATATCTTCTACAGTTACTAACTTTCTCCCTCACATCCGTCTATCGCTCAGCGAAAATGACGTCAAGCCAATCAGATTTCGTTTCGCAGTGGCGTAAAAAAATTTGAAATTTCGACTATTTTAATCTTAAATATCTCAATTAATATTGAATCAATTTTAAAACTACTTTCACTCCGCAAGCTTGTTCGAGTTTAAGTAACATATAAAGATCCGTAAACTTAAATTTAAAATTTTGGAAAATACCCAATTCAGAAGTGAGAGGAATCCTCAATTTGAGCGAACCTGAATCTAAAAAGTTTCTCGAACCCTTCGAATTTATGATAAAAACAAAGCTAGCATCTGCATTCTGCAAAGCAAATCTGCATTATATAAAAAAAAAACAAATTTAAGAATTTAAGTTTTCCCTAGCCCCCATTTATGTTATCCTCGTCAAATCGCACAATATATGACCTCACCCCCTCCTTTTTCGCATAACCATGGGCGATATGGAAAATTTCAGAAATGTCAATTTGCAGTCGGACGTTGAAGAGAAAATATCGCGATACAAATTCGGCGCGACTCGTAAATTACGTGCTCCTTAATAGTTTTTCATTTTCGAAGCTAATACATTCAAAGGGTATATTTGAACTTTGATGTAAAGTAAATAAAACGCTGTTTGTGACGTGTAAATTATTACTTCCAATCGCTTTTCAGCAAATATATATATTGCTTAGATTAATAAATGTTATTAACAAGTGTTTTTAACCTTTTATACCCAATTTTTTCAAATAAAAAATACAAATCAATACGCAAAACATTGATAAATAATAATCCATAGTCAAAACTATTGTGTAGTTAAAAGAGATAATTTTAAACTGCGTAATAAGCGCTAATGACTCCCGGAAAATAATTTTATTACTCACATTACCATTTCACTGCCATAGTCGAGCATACCTAGTCAACGTAGGAACAACGTGGGATGAGCGATAAAGTTTTACCTACTTACAATTCTAATGAGAGCGGTAACAAACATTATTCATCGGCATTCTGATCCCATATTGGGGTTCCACATGGAGAGCATTTCAAGCATAGCTAAACACCTGTCGGATGGGATTTTAAACGCTTACATTCATCGCGTCTTACGCTAGTTGATATTAAATCAATTGATTGAAGAAAAAAATTCATAATAAGTCTTGCAGTTGAGAAAAGCCTCGGATACGGACGTTCCTCCCTTACCGCCATCCATCACCGTTATTTTGATACAATGATTTCAAATTTAAATCACAATAGCATGAATTTTTGATCTTCCTCAATTAACAATTCAAATGACCGTCGCCTAAGTTTCGTTAGCTCTAATTAGTTAACTCCATCCATCAGGGCAAAAAAATAAAACATATAAACGAAAAAAGTGTAACTAAATATTTATGCTCATCAATTTAAGTATCAAACCTAATAAAACTTAACTTTAGTACCTTCGACGTAAATTGAATATAGATGAAATAGTAATCTTCAACTTCCAAACAAACGTGCGCAGACAGACTTTTATTTTTAAGAAGGTTTTACACTGGCAACTTTATTGCACAATGTTCTTGAAGCATGCGTTTTGCGACTTAAATTGCAGGTGTAAACGGCCCTGAAAGTCCGCTTGTAAATCTTTTAAAAGTTTTGGCAATTCGCTAACCGAAGCGCATTCTTGCCAGTGTAAACGACAACCAATCTAGCTCTGTACATGTAACTCGCGAAAATTTTTTCGTCAGGTTAAATTCCCTCACAATCTCTTGCAGAAGAAACTTGTGGAAGTAACTTGCCAGTGTAAACCTACTCTTTAAAAAGATGAAAACAATTTAACATCGATACTGCAGTTATTTACAACTAATGGTAGCAACGGAAACATAAAAGAATTACTACCCGGCCCGAAGCGTGGATTCGTGTTGAAATGTCCTGATTTACACGATGAACAATTTCCTATCTAATTCTATCGCCATAGGAAGTGTGGTGCATGGTTATGGTGCATTGTGGAGCGCGCGATGGTCGACTCCGGCCCGGACTTGAGATTGGTGGCAACGCCGTCGGTACAACCCACCAGTGCGTATCTCCGCGCAAGACCGTGAGTCTTATATGGGGTCGAATCAGAGCGGTGGCAAGAGAAATGACTTTCCATGCAGTAGATCCGGGCTCGAATACAGGCGGAAATTTTTCTATGGTCACCCCAAACTTACTTGAGGGAAATGAGAGGAGCAATTCAAGCAAGGTGTAGTGGCAGCGAAACATGATGGCAGTTACGCAGAAGAGTCCATTCCATTGTCGACAAACGAGCAACGCACGGGAGAGTGGTAGTCTCCGCGTTTGACAACCAGGGTTCTCAAGGTAGCAAACCTTCGTTTCCAACGTCATAATGCTCAATCTATTAAAATAACTCATCAACTGTCTAGCTCTCTACGGCTCTTAATCCAATCTGGCTTCTACGATGTCTTCCGAACACTACCATCGTATTTCGATGCAGCTTTGTTTTTTATCGTAAACGGTCGTGCAATTCACTGCTGACATTTTCCCACCCTCTCAAGTTAAATCTAGTAATTTTTGCAGTGTTGCTTATCATGTACTGTCCTCTCTTCTCCGTTCTTTTGCCACCCCCTTCCATGCGAGCCTTCCTCTCCTTTAAGTCACGCTTCTCGGGGGCGACATTCGCCAAGTTTCGCTACCACTATAATGAGGAGAGCAATTAATGCAAGTACTCCGTCCGTCGATTGGGTCTTGCAGGCTAGAGCAGGCTAGGGTCAGCTCTGGGGCCTTACAAACCAGGGACGGACCAACAATGTCGTGGAGATGTGGTCACAGCCTCGACAAATGGAATTTGCGTTTTAGAATCCATTTTTAAATTCAATATCAGCAGTTATGAACAATAAAAAACAATTTATCACACCTTATTTATCTAAAGGTGGGTGAACACTTGCCCTCTCTCTCCGTCATGTACTATGTGACATGAAGTTCCTCCATAGCATTTGGAGTGGCTCTCTCCGCATCAACTGCCTTCTTCCTCTCTTTCCTCATCATGTTCCTCCTCGTTCCCTACGCAATAACTCCCTTCTTGACATTCCCAAATTCAGACTCTCAATATCCCAACGCTCCCTATTCTACCGTATCCTAAAAACTTTCAACTCCCTAGCCTCGCAATTACCCTCCCTTGACCTCTTCTCCACACCCTCCGTTTTCAAATCAGTCCTCAGAAAATATATGGCCGAGTTGACTCCTTCTATCCACTCTCCTTGTCCATAAATCCCAATACCAATCTTTCTTTCCAATGTATTTCTCTGTTATCTTTTACATTTTAAGGGTATATTTTGTTAAAATTTCTATTTATTTGTTTGCTTGTCGACCAATGTAATAAGCCTTTGTGCCGTTTTTGGGGACTTTTTAAATAAATAAATAAAAAATAAAAATAAAAAAAAGGTTATAGCGCAAGTTACTTGCAAATGGAGGCTTTTGACGTACATTGCACGTGTTAAAGGCCAAGTCCGCTCGCAGAACTTTTGAAGTTTCGGTAAGTCGCTCGAAGAAGCGTATTGTTGCCTACGTAAACCGAAACCAAACTGTATCACAATCACTTGTGGAAAAGTTTTCAACTGAGTAAAATACCCCGCAAGCTCCTGCAGGATAAACTTGCGGAAGTAACTTGTCAGGGTTAACCCACCCTTAGACACCATCGCAGGGATATTCTCAAGCCCGCTTAGCAGAAATATGGACATTAAGAGTTGGAGTGTTTTTACATTGGCCATATGGGAAACGAGTATGATGGGATTGCATATTTTTATTTCTCTTTTCTTTACCTTCCAAATTTGTGAAGTGAACTCACCTCACAAGTGCTGATACTACTTAAAATTGCAACATTTAATTTTTCGAGGCTGTGGCAACAAAATTACGTCACCGTCGAGGACCAAAAATTCCTTGTTTCGATCACGATTTGAAACGCAATTAACAACATGGCGGACGCTTAAGTCCATATCCACTCGAGTGAATAAAACACATCAAAATCTCGAACTGCAATCAATCTGTTATTGTACCACGTGACTCCTTAGTTACGTGATCAAAATTATCTCAAACGGTTCATACACACACCGTGGGCCCCTATGCCCCTCGTTCACTTGATGCGCAGGAACGCAAAACGTCCTGATATCAGTCGTCAGCATGCTAATAAATAAGCTTCTTAAATACATACAAAATAAATAGACGACCCATTGAAAAGCTCATCTACCCATTAGTAATGAGAGCCATTACGATTTTCTCATGGTCGGTGGATAAAATACTTCTTCAAACCCGTCTGATCGGCAGTAGTACCATCTAATTTCATCTTGGTTGAATACATCGATTCCCAGCCTTTTCTGACTTGCCAACCACTTGATAGCCCGTTCCCTCAGAAATAATCACATAAGGTCAGAGTATGATAAACGTTAAACACGAAATCAGGAAAAAATCTGCTGCGTACATCATGACGCGACATTCCTAAAAGGATTTAGTCTAACTTTTAAGAAAATGATTACCTAACGGTTTTTGCGAGATTTCCTTGAAAGGGAACATTGTTGAAATTAAAGAGGTTTTTGCACTGTCGAACGTTTATTTGAGATATTAAGACTGGCACAAAGCGTTTCATCGATTTACGCCATTTTCAAGTGTTTTGAGAATATTTGAAATAAACGGCGGATAGTACAAAACTTCGTTCATTTTAGATTTTAAGTGTCAAATAATGGTTGAATGATTTGGTTGTATGAGGGTAACTGTGACACTTAGGTTAGATTGGAAATAGGTCGGAAGTTTGCCAACTGAGAAGAAAAATCGTGAGAGGAAATAGTAGTTTGAGGGAGTATTGGAGCATACAGAGGCCTAACATGTACATCCAAACCTGCCCTTTAGCGGAGAACCACTTAAAATAATTAAAAACTCCCCTTCTTCACGTAGAAAATTTCTACGGTTCAGTAGTCCTTCAAAAATGAGTAATTACCACTTTTTTTTAGTCCCATTTGAATACGCACATGTCTTTTTCGGCCCATTTTCCACCGGCTTAGCCGAGGGTTTCGGCAGACTATGGGGAAGATCACTCCCGCGCCGTGACGAAAACCCCTAGACAGGGACGTAGTAAGGGTTGCATGCACCCTGGGGATAGGGTTCAAAGTCTTCCACCGCGGTCTCCAGACATATGTTATCACGTGCGAATACGGTTAGAAGAGTCAGGGGAGAGCATTCCGATCATAAATTAATGAAGATAATAGTTGTATTTGCGATGTAATACATGAAGTAAATTATGAAGTATATTAAAATGAAGTCACATTAAAGGAGATGACTCCCAGAGGCCGTAATTTTGGAGGAGCACAGAGAAGTGATGCGAGGAAGTAGAAAGGAAAGATTCACGCACAAAATAAGAAAAAAACGAAGGCAAGAGAGCACAAAAAAACATAAGGACTCACTTGGGTTTGCGGGTAAAAATATTAAAAACAAGGGAAAAAGTTGCACTCTCAAACGGGCTTGTGATTGTGCACGGGATTCTAGACGCCGTTAGTTAAGTTTTAGGCCTGGTTTTTTTTAAACTACCAACTCAACATGGCTATAGCGAGAAATTCGTCAAGTTTCGTCAGTTGAATTTCCGTATTTTTCGTTAATTATTTCTGGTTCATTGGTGTTCCACTTGATCATAATGGAAACGCGATAGTTCTTAAACTAATATCTCAATTTTGAGCAGAATGGCCGCGTAGCTCAATCAACCAATAAGCGATTGCACATTTTAATAACTTCAATGACACATGCATAACATTAGATGAATAAATTTCAGGACTGACAGATTTAATACGTCACTTTTCCGCCCACGATCAGGTTCCACAATAACGATAATCTGAGCATCCAATAATGTTAATGGTAAGGATAGCTTTGCTTTTCAGCTCTTTTATGCATATTTTTTCAGTTATAAATGGCTACATGGGATGCAAATTACCAATTATCCAATAATGTTTGCATATGAGTATAAATGTCGAGACTGAATGTTGCTTGGCAGGCTTAAGACTTGGTAGCACCATGATTTCATGTTGCTCGCGGAAAAAACGGCATTTTAAACCTGTCTGTTTCGTAGTCTATTTTCTTAATTTTATTCTCACGATCTAGAAAGATTTCCATTCGCTCAAGTGCTCTAATTATTTCGCAATACAGCATCGCACTTGCCTTTACAGACCCTGCGCACTAGGTAGAGTAGGTACTTCAAAACAGATCAGGAGCAGAGTTAATGAGCGGTATGCAACACAAAAAACATCGATAATCACAACAAATATTGTTGCTTTTTCGTTGATTTTCCGTAAATGCGTCAAACATAGATATTGTTAAGTTTTTATTACTCCATAGTTAAAAGATTCCGATTTTAAATAGATAGGTACTTATTTTGAACGAATTAGATAACCATACACATAAAATTCGGCCTCAACTATTATGCACCCACAGAATGCTATCTACCGGCAGTTTCCCAAACGTTTCGCTAGCCAACTGTAACGATGAATGTTACATTTTAATTTTACATTTTTTTCACAAATAAAATTTGCGTAGGCCTTGGCTGGTTATTATTACTTAGTAACGGGTGTTAATAAACAAGTGGTTTTGGTTGGATTGTCGTCCTTGTTCTGATAAGAGATGCTTTTGATTCTAACAAGGAGACTTCGCCAAAATGATGTGAATAACCAAGATGAGACATTTTTTATGTGATAGTAGACTATTAGATAGGAATATAAGATAACTGTAAGATAATTTTGAAGAATTATACGGTTATTGCGAGATCTTTACGTCGATTGACTTAAATTGTCTTATCTTATCATCCTTAGTGTCCTGTGGACTTAAGTGGTAATTTTTCCAAAATAACCTGGCGCATTGAATAATAAAAAGAGCCAAAGTACCCCCCCCCCCTTGATCTACCATCAGTGGCGTAATTCGGGGATGGCAAGGGGTGGCAGTTGCCACACCAGAATTGTTCAACCCAGTATTTTGCCACCTCAGAATTTTGAAGTAAAAATCTCAATAATGTACAAACAATTGGAAAATACAATTCTACATGCACACCACTTTCTTGAACTTTATTGATTCTTAATTAACCATGCCTAGTTTAGAAGGACCCCCGGACCCCTCTTCCACCTGGGGGTTTTTTCATACCCCTCGGTACGCCTTGCCACCCCAGTTAAAAAGCTAAAATTTCGCCCATGTCTACCATCGAGGCAATAAGCTGGCTTGGGACGTTTTAGGTATTTGGTGAAACAGCAAATGGCTCCATTGCACGTGTTACGTGTGCGCTAAAATGTGCTGACGTATTCCGATCTGCGGTACCCCGTCAGAAGATCACGACGACATCAGATCACGCGACAACAGATCACGAAGAACAGATCACGAAGACAATAGATCACGACGACAACAGATCACGTGACAATAGATCACGATACACAAAAAACGCTGTATTTAAATAAGTGAAAGATAGAATAAACCTAATGACACGGGTTTCACTTCATCAGATATATTTCACTGTTATAATTCCCACTAGCATGATACAAATCACACTTTCACACCTCATCGGCTGTAATTCATTGTTATAATAATAAGTATCATTTAGTGTCTAATAATAATAATAAATATCATAAAGTGTCTAATAATAATAAAATGATTTAGTGTCGCGTGATCTGTTGTCGTCGTGATCTGTTGTCGTCGTGATCTGTTGTCTTCGTGATCTGTTGTCGCGTGATCTGTTTTCGCGTGATCTGATGTCATGGATCCCCGATCTGCGCTAACTTCAACACCTTGTATGGAAAACTCCCATAATCTACCGTAGTACATCGATCGCTTCGAATAATATGAGGGATAGCAAAGACGGAGTGTAATTATTGTGGATCCGAGTTTTCATCCTCTTTACTCACATCCACCCTTTGCAGACGCCCGGCGTGGGAAGGGCGGGAAGGATGGGGGTCCCTCCCCCCCCCTCTCAGTCTCCCTCCCACCTCCCGCTCAGTCTCCGCACCGCGTGGTGTAGGAGGGAGGGGTGAGGGGTTGGAGAACTCTCAAGGACTCCCTCCGCGAGAGGAGGAGGAAGTGGAAGGGGGAGGGGGGGGAGAAAGGGGGAGGGGGGCAGGATCTACTCCTCCTCTCATCCCATCAGACTTCCCTCTTCCTCCGTCCCGTCGAGGAATGAGGACTGCCCACAACTTACACATGTGGTCCCTTCATCTACATCTACAAAATACCCCTCCAAACCACCTCAAGGGTTAGTGGCAGGGCGTGAGTTTTCACCAACATGCATCACACTACATCCTAATAAAGTTAATGAAACTACGACCATTGATGCATTGACAAAAACCTGCCAATACGAGATTAAGTGACGAGATAACCACATATACATATTACCCTGCAAGCTACCTCAAGGGTATGTTACAGGGGGTGAACTGTCACCAGGGGCGGCTCCAAACCAGAGATTCGGGGGGCACCAGCGCGCTGGTGCCATCCGTTCTGGAACAACGACGCAAGACGCGAGTGCGAAAATAAATACCTTGCGTTATCAGTTCGGTAAAGAGCGCGAATAAAATCTTCAATGAAGTGTGGATGTTACACGGACAAGATCATATACATGGTTAAGCATTAGTTTAAGTTTACCAATAAGTCTACCAAGTTTATGTTAGCCCACTTGATAGCACGCATTGGGTTCATCATTAGAAACTTGTTTTTGTGCGCCTAAAATGATCTACCGTCAGGCATACAAAACCAAAGTTTGCCGCCGTAAATAATATCCTTAGTACGCAAATGAATTATCAGCGAAATTAGCTGAAAGAAATAGCCAATTTTACGGCTGAAATGCAGTTGCAAACCTCTTGACAAATACGAGTAGGGTGCATCTGTGAAGTGGGGCCTTAGTAACTAAAACAGGAATTAATAAAATCTTGAGAAACTTATTTTTATCTGAATAATTAACTACCAATAACACATTAAAATCAAGATAGAGAAACACCAGCATGGTGCGAGGCCCCTGACTAGCATGTGACCCCTGGAACATTCTAAACAATCGTATTACAACCATAACAGCTGCCAATGATACTTTTAACTAGGTTTGTCATTAGGTAGTGTAGCTAGTTGGTTGATTTACTCCCTAATACTTGTATCCTTATCTGCTACTTAGTACTAACAGCACGCTGTGCATGTTTGCTGGATAACTCTTGTATCGCTGTCAATTTATGTAGTTACTAAATACATTAATACAAATACGGTCCCGCTAACATTGGTAGCACACCTATAGTGTAGTGCATGCTTGTGAGGTTTCGCCTCCCGACAAGCATCGGCTATTTATGCTAATGCATCAATAGTCGTAGTCACATTAACTTTAATATGGTATAGTGCAATGCATTTTTGTGACAGTCATTGGCGGCCCCAAGGGGGTGGGCAGTAGGGGAATTGCCCTCCCCCCCAAAAACCCGGCGTATTTCTCTGTCATAGACAAATTAAAAGCTTAAATTATTTTGTTGCTTTTTTATTAAAACTTTGGTTATTTTACTTTAAATCCAGTTAAATTTTATGTAAACCGAAACTGAAACTGAAACCGAATGTAAATCAAAATAATTTTGGAATTAGTCGAATCTTGGAAGGTAATCTAAAAGGGAAATATGGATTTAGTAAAAACTTGCTCTTCTTAAAAGGCAAACTTTTGCTTCCAAACCACTTATAACGCGCCACTTTGCACATAGTTTGTTACGAATTTCGGGATGAGACCCACGAACCCCCCTTTTCCTGGGCGGTATTCCATACCCCAAGAGTCGCTGGTGACCCCCCCCCCCCCCCAACCTTTGGTCTGGAGCCGCCCCTGGTGCACCCACAGAATGGCAGCCCTACCTACCGGCATGTTACCAAACATTTCACCAGTACACACCGTTCTATTCAACGTCGCTCGACACCTTGATAGAAAGCTCCCAATGACACAAAAACTTTGACTTACTGACTGAACTTTCCAGTAATTAACATAATATACATATTTGAGGCGATAACTTTATTAAACTGTTTCATGTCGTATGATGAAAACGCCTTCACAATAAAAGTTTTTTGTAATTTTGTAAAAAGTATCACGGTGAGTAATAATCTTTATACTTCTATAAAAATTCAAATGATGATTAAGCACGCATAAAACTCGAAAAGTAGTCGGTCGATTGACTTGAAATTTTGACAAAACGTTGAATTTGAATACAAAAAGGTTTCTGAATCATAAAAATAAATTTTGAGGTTGTTTTGGCCCCAATATTGTTCACATTTACTCCGATAAGAAAAGCATTGAATTCGGTGTACTTGTTTCTTTATTTGCTTTTTTAAATAACTAGCACTCAAGATATTGGATGGTAATTTTTATCATAGAACGCATAAAAGAATGCAGTATTTAATTATTTCATTCAATTTTCTAATACGCTTCGTTTTTTTCCAAGTATTACGGTTTTATCCCAAAATTCATCAATTTTTCTTCTTTTTCAGAAGAAAAATTGATCATTGATGATGAAGATTTTTTAGAAATTTCCTTGGCAACCAGTTGTGAATATCCATTTTAATGGCGAATTCATGAATGGCTATCACGCCTGCAGCATTTTAAGGCCAGGTTCAGTGGCTAATTTGATAGTTGTAGTCAAACGACTACAGTTCCCCGTTCGCCTTGACTTCTCAAACAACGTCAATCGCTTCAAGTGTGCGTTTAAATCTGGAAAATCCTTGCTTTTCACATGGTCAATAATATGTTGCAATGTCACGAGTGGGACATCCGAAAAGTTTATTTATTTTTGCAGAGGGCGGTAAGACCAAAAATATTATATATCCCAAAGTACTTGAATACATTTTTTCAACTTTAATTTAATACACAAAAATCATTGCCTTTCATTTATATTTTACACGTAAATTTGTCTGCTTTGTACATGTGTGCCTACTTAGAAAGAAAAAGAGGCATTGCAACGAATGCCGGGGACAGCTAGTTTTTCATAATAATTGAAAAAACACATCGTTACATTTCTGACGCGATCTGTACGTCAGAATTTCTTCATTTTTTAAGTAACACCTCCTGAATTGCACAGCAGTACCATGCCCCATTAAAAACGCTTCTATGTTTTGTAAAATATCACGAGAAGTTTTGCTATAAGAGACATATTTTAATACCATTAAAAAGAGGAATTTTTTTCTCTGTAAGGAGGCAAAATGAATCGAAAGTATTTGGTAGTGATACCTCGTTCAAACTACCATCAAGATGGACAAGTAGAAACGGCCCAAAAAAGACTACCCTTACCGGTGGAAAATTTACAAACAATTTCCTATTAAGCGAATAAACTGAACCTCCGTCGCTTGTTCACTCGCGGTACCGCCTTGTTTTCACACGGTACCTCCAATCGAAAATGACGACACGGGCAAGCTCCCGTGCTCATATGAGTCCCAACAAAAAAAATGAATAACAAAATGAGGGAAGACCGAAAACAAAGGAGTTGAGAGCCGGGGACCGTGGCCGGGGAGTTAAAAAAAACACGACTCGCCTCCGAGAAATGCCCAGACGACGGACACTGGAGAGGGGAACGAGAAGGGGGGAGGGGAGAGGGTGGACAAGGCTATCCAGACGCGAGATCTTAGGAGTTGGGAGGAATGAAGACTGGAGCGGAGGGCGGGCCCGGGGCCGGTAGTCGGATTCTCCGAGCCGGGTCGAGCGAGCTCCCATCCGACGCATCATTTAATTCTGAGAGAGTGAGCGAAGACGATCATCTTTGCCCTCCCTTTTCCTACAGATGCTTCCGAAACGTGGACCACCGCAACGCCACATGAAATGAGGCAGGAGGGGAAGGGAGAGGCGGGAAGTAATAATAATGGGAATGTATTTGGACGAGATTGAGACTGTTATAGGTGTCGAAAAACTTGGTGGCACTCGCCCGTACAGAAAATGACGTCAGAGAGAGGAGATCGCACAAGAAAGGAGGGATAAAGATGCTTAAAGGTTCTTTCTACAAGTCCCCAACTGAGCCCTTCGCCAACTTTGCCCGCTCATCAACGCTTAATTCGTCTTCAGTGACCTCAAACGCTCCTCTGGCGAGTGCCACCAAGTTTCGCTATACCTATACAGTCCCTTCTTCCAACTAACCCTTCGTCAAATACATATATGAAACAAACAAATTGACTATTAAAATTATAGAAAAAGTACAAAAAAATGACCATAAAAATTTTATATAGAAGAAACTGGAATATAAACGATGTAGAAAGATATACACGACTGTGGGAAAAACGTAAGGAATATGTGCTGCTATCCTTAACGAAAAAACCCACTGCAGGAAAGCACCCACACATGAAGGGGGAAGTGTGAGTCGTAGGGGTGACAATGGGGAGGATGCATCATTTTTTTTAAACTATTTGCATTTCTCTTCCCTTGGACTACGACCTTGACGCGGTGGAAGGGCTTGTGCACTCCAATGACCCCTAGAGCTGTACTTGCGGGAGCGATTACTATTGCTCGAGATCACACGAAATCCTTGCGCAGCAACGTCATCAAAGAATAAAAGGACCACGTGAGAGAAAAATAAAAAAAATTGAGGGAGTATTGTTGATACTCCCGCCGGATCTTTATTTCGTGAATGCGAAATTACATACGTTACTCTCGTTATTGGGAGATTCTTTTGTTGTCTTAGTCAGAAAGAAAGAACATAACGCTATACATAACATTTATTCATCGAAATCATTAGTACAAAAGGGTAATCTACGAACAATTGGTCAATGGAAAGTAATATTTTCTGATTTCCAATGTTAATTTTATATTTCTTGTGTTATTAACGTCTAACTCACGCTCTCAGCTCTCCGTAGACACCTCGATCACTAAAATCGACCATCTCGTTCCGGAGATACAACTGTACTGAGCACGCGCCGTGCCCACATAAGCCCAAATTTAGACCTCCACGCGCAGCGCTGTGACGTCACCTCGCAACCCCCCCTTCGCTCGCGGCAAACCATTTCCGGTATTCGACGAAACGGGCTATCCAGTCATAGTTTTAGATATTCTGTAATCCTTATAGTTATTGCACACAGAGGCCCTAGAAAGTACACAAATATTGGTCGCGGCAAAACCTTACATGACACCGAGAAAGAACCAACCATAAGGTGTTCATTCACATTCACATAAAAAAGGAAGAGGAGGAGGGAATTACCGGTATAGGTATAGCGAAACTTGGTGGCACTCACCAGCCCCAGCTTAAGTTTAAGGTCCCTGAGGACGAATTAAGCGTTGATAAGCTGGGAAAGTTATGGAAGGGCTCAGTTTGGGACTTATAGAGAGAGCATAAGGATCTTTATCCCTCCTCTCTTGTTTGATCTCCTCTCCCTGACGTCATATTCTGTACGAGCGAGTGCCACCAAGTTTTGCTACACCTATACAAATTGGAGTTTGGAACGTTAGAACAATGATGAGGGCTGGGAAGCTAGAAAATATTAAACAGGAAATGGAGAAAGGGAGAATACATGCTTTAGGGTGGTGAAATGGCGGGAGATCCGGGACTATTGGAGTGATAGTTACAGGGAAATTTATAGTGGGGGAGATAGAATAGAATATAAATTTATTTTCTAGGACAGAATGTCCTATGGAACATGCAGTTGATACAGAAAAAGTTCTGTGGTATGGATATGTGTGGATGGTCTGATACTATCTTATCTTATCTAGCAGTTACAAGTCACCTTGCTTAAACATCATGAAATTAAAAACCATTCCAAATATTATTGCAATACAAAAATAATCTGAAAACAAATATAATGGCAGATTTTAATGATAAAATTATCAAGTTAAGTTACTATAATAAGTACGAAAATACAAGTGCATTTTTAATAAAATTTAAATTACATTCTTTGAAAGAACAATGTGGTCTGGAATATCATCCAAACCCTTGAATCAATTATTTGTTGACGACCAATATATTAATAGATATCTATTACAAGGTAATACTTATACAAAAAAGAGTTCGAGAGTATTTATCATCATGATACTTCAATGATTAATTTCAAGCGGCTCACAGTCACATAATATGGAATTATGCGATCATACCTATTTACATTATGTACATACGTATCACACATCGAAGTTTAACAAAATTTGTCAATGTTTTAGGAATTTCACCTGTTAAGTCAGCAGGTACTGAAAATGAGTACAAAAATGGGAGGAGGAGGAAAAAAGGAGATCTAACTATGGGAGTAGCTATGGTACTAAATGCAAAACTGGGGAAGAGGGTAGGTAACTTTAAACAGGTGAGCGACAGGATACGAGTGGTAGGAATAAAGAACCGTCAGACGAATTTCATATTGGTCCAGGTGTACATACATGCCTATTATTACACGTGCAAATATTTATTTTTACCGGGACATGTTTTTTGTGGTTCGATGTTACTTAAAGGTAAGACTTCTGACATATTGAATAATAATAAATACTATAACTCTATTACTTAATACGCTTTATAGGTGCATACTAGGAACGTGGAATAATTATGAGGGATGGGAAGCCAGAAAATATTAAACAGGAAATGGAGAAGGGGAAAATAGATGCTTTGGGGCGGTTCGAGGTGAGATGGATTGATAGCGGGAACTATTGGAGTGATAGTTACAGGGTATTCTATAGTAGGGGAGCTGAAAGTCAACGTGGGGTATCTATGATACTCAATGCAAAACTGGGGATATGGGTAGTGAACATTGAACAGGTGAGCGACAGGATACTAACGGTAGATATAAAAGCACACCCGACTGAGATCCACTGAAAATACTGCCGAAAGACACTTCACCTTTTCACCAGACTTGGGGTTTGGGACACCAGACTTTCACCAGACCTACAGGCCTGTATACCTTTACGCGGGTGGTATCCTAATACCCCCTGCCACACACCCATGCGGTGGCTCGCAGGGTAGTATGCAGATGTAGATGTCTGATATTTAGACCATTCACTCTTATATAAATTTCGTCTTTCATTTCCTATGATTTTCCATTATCTCTATCTACAGATTTCTTATCTTCTTCAACTTTTCTCTTTACCAAGACCAGACCTTATACTTGTTTGAATTTATAAACCTCCCTGTTTTATTTCATTCTTTGATTCAATTTAAAGCCACGAAATCTACTACATACTTCCAACAAGACCGAGAATCAGAATATGTCACTGCCATTTATACAGTATTTTCCAAATGTCTCCCACTCAAGTCTCCACTCGGAGTCCAGGCCATAAGCTCATTTTAAACACCCTTTAAAAACTCGATTGTCCAGTTTTTTCCAACTTCTCCACCAAATTTAACCATCAATTATTTATTTATAACAGAGGGACCCGGCTTCGCACGGGGAGCTGTGAATCAAATACACTAATCCATGCAAGTTAAGAACCAGAAGAATGCGAAATTTGGCGTCCCATTTTAGGGACCCGTTGTTGATCTCTAGAAGTTGGACAGCAAAATCTCCCAAACTAACGTCATTAAAACAATTTGTTCTCATATTATTAGTGAGTTTAAGTTTTATTATGTTCCCACAAATGTGACGCAAAGGAAAGCATTAATTTCATTCAATGGAGTTCCTTTAGCTATGACCAGGAGCGTTTTCCGAAATCTCCATCCAGTAAGACAACCAAGCCACCCAAAAGCCTGCCATCGTCTCGTAAATCTTAACAACTGCACTGATTTCAATGCTTTTCTAATGAGAGTAAAAGGTAAGCAATCTGGGGTGAACGTACCCAATGATTTTATTTTAACAACAATCTCGGAGGGCCCAATTTTCGGTCATTAACGACCTAAGACTTTTGCCAAATGGCTTACGTCTTTCCTATAGCTATCGTGTGTAATATATACGCGCAATTTTCAAAACAAACGGCCCATTACTTCATTCATTCTGAGGCTAAATAGAAACCAGTGATTTGGGGACTTATAGCCTATTGGAACGCCAACCATGCCTCTTGAGCACTAGGACTGTATTAAGATTTGATAGGTGTAGTATACCAGTGTTCAAATGTCTAACAATGTCTAACGCATACCGATGGGCCCTAATTATAAGGATAAATGTGACGTGCTAAATGCAAATACTATGCTAAGCCCTTTAGTGCACATGGAGAGGTTGGGGTACAAAATACCCCAACTGAAATCTCACCGAAATTTGCTAATATTGATAGCTTAATTTAATGCAAGCCATAAAAGTCCCGGAAGAAATTTACGTTTCATAGCTATCGCACAGGTTTCCAAGGAAATATGCTAATATTGAAATCGGAGAAAAACTGATAGTTTGAAATTGAAAACGTAATTATTAAGCAAAAGCGAAGTGTATAACAAACTCGATTGCAGGAATTCAATACATTATTCTTTGAGCCACCCAATAGTGGAAATTTTTATCCTATATCTTGATTGCAAGTAATTTAAAAAATAAAAAAAGGAACCTCTGCACTTATTCTAATGCTTTTCTTATGGTAGTAATATTTAGGGTCCCGTTTTGGGGCCCATGAGGCCTTTTTAGCAATTATTTATAGCCTATGTTACTCTGCTATTTTTTCTCTATATAACAAAAAAAAATAAGTATATACTTGGTCCATTTCGTTCTCGAGTTATAAGTTTCCGAAAAAATATATTTTCACATTTATTTGTTGGTAAGATAAACACAAAATCCCACGTTTCCCCATGACGCATTGGTCCACCAAACAAAACATCACCAATATATCCAGAAGGTGAAACAACTTTGACATGAGATACAGTTTCAATCATAAATAAGCCATCCACAATCCTTGGTTCGAAACTTGAAATGGTTATAAACATGAAATTAAAATTTTATATTAGTTTTGAGGGAGATTCTAAGATATTGGCCGTGGCTCACTGCGTTCGCTCTTTTGAGTTTGGTGCGTGGCTCGAGTTTGACGAGCGAGTGTCAATCTCTGACATCTCGCGTCCATCATATGAAACTCCACAGCGTCTGACGGATTGAAGGCGGAAAAGCCCCTCAGTTCGAAAAAGAAACAGGTTAGAGTTGGTTGGAGTGGCAAACCTCAACCAAGTCCCTAAACTCACTGGTTTCTTAGAACTCTCGCTTGCTCAAGAACTATACGATCTGGGATGCGAGTGATTTGATCATACGCACATGCATGAATAGTGTATAATTAATTTACAGCCAGGGTTGGGTAGTAGCTCGCTATTGTAGCAACCACTTTTTTCAAAAGCAAAGTAGCGGCTACAAAAATGTCTACTGCTTGTAGCTATTTTCAACTGCGACTTTCCAGCTACTTCAAATCACTCGGTTATATACGGGATCGAACTTGAACTGCACAAGGGTCATCATAAAATGATCGTTTCCCAAAATATTTTGCTATACTTCGCTGTTAAATTGTAAAGCAGAAACTTACACTGATTAAGCAAACATCACAAAATATTCTATTGGTTTGAGTGCTTACGGTTACATAACATAAATATTGCTGTTCGGATACCATCTGGTCAGAAAGAGTGCTGTTCCTTAGGCATCATTATGTGAGATATATATTCAATATGCTCCATTAAACTTTGATTTAAATTCAATATTTATAAGAACTTAAATAGTTTACATCTCAATTAGAGCTTGGTATTGAAAGAAATATACCAAACATTTGACTATTTTTTAATAAAAGAGTATAAAAATAAGTAGCTGATAGGTATTTTTGAAGAGTAGCGGTAGTGTAGCTGCTATTTTCAAATTGTAACTAATAGAAGTTGCTGCTACTTTCTTTGAAATAAATAGTGAAAAAGTAGCGAGCTACAAATTATTTGGTAGCTTACCCAACCCTCGATGCGGCATAAAAGGAAGAGCTCAAAGAAGAACACAATATTTAGAATTTAAATCCAGCTTCCACTAGAGCGGATTAGTGGTTACATTAAAACAACTAAATAGCAATATTTTCAACTTCCGCCACGATGAAAAATACGAGGAGTTATTGCTTCATTAGAAAGTGTAAATTATAGCCGAGCGAACATAACTAATAAATTAAAGATATCAAAATCTTTTGAAACTGAAAAAATCACTGTAGATATGAAATCCATCACGATGGCAAAATATATCATTAATTTATGTTCACGGAAAAGATGATACATCATCAACAAAAGAGAGAATAAAGACCTCACGCGTGTAATACGTGAAATAACTAATATTTTGCGTTGAAAAGGGATGTCCTCACGATTTACCTACTATCCCTTCCACATAGAATCCTTAACTTTAATTGAAAACGGATTAATGCAATCGCTGCGGGGCCAAAATACTGTCAGTATACTGGCCCGCGGGTCTCGGCTAGGCCTACGATAGCGTATTTTTCGAGGACACTCCGATCTGCAGTGAATGCCGCAGCCAGCTTCGTCTCCAGCACGTTTTTTTAATTGGTAGCTAAGAAGAGATTTGAATACGTGGAGTCATGCGCAACAATAGGCGTCTATGATCTCCTGCCTACCATCCAAAACCCTTCTCTCTGTACCTTCAAGTTATTAACTTCAGTTATCAACTCCAAACCATTACGATGCGTGCTGGCGATTTTAGGACACTTTATGGGAACTAGATGTTTTGGCCCTAACTGTCCATCAAGTCCATGCAGCATCACATGGCATAATAAATTACGTGAATTGAAAGGTCTACGCCCTGGCTTAAAAGCACGGCTGTTAACTGCGTACAATTGAAATGTGAAATATTCCACCGGAATAGGGAGTAGGTATAAAAAAATTACGACGGGAGTAGAATAGATCCAGGGTAGTGTAGTGATTTTAGCATGGCAGGCAACTACGCTAACCAGGACGTCCAGGATTCGCCCCGAAAGCCCGTAAGATTTGGTGTATTCCCGGCGAATGATTCGGGTGAAGTCTTCTCGGGTTACATGATTGGCGATTGCTTCCATTGCTGTCGTTTCGAAGACTGACTCAGCTTTCGAAGCGTCGAGGAAACCCGTGTCTTCACCCAGAGGTCCCCGATGCAAGTGAACAATTTCTAGCGCCAATTTCTACGACACTAAAAGTCGTTATTTTGTGACGAGGTGAAGAAGCTTCAATCCATGTTTGCAGACTGAAGTGCCTCTCCTGTAACAGCTTCCAAGAAAGGCCTTTGGATTGTCACTTATTCGCTATTATAAGGTGCCAAGGTCGGAATTAGCGTGGTGCTATAAATGACAATAACCTAGCAGTCTTTCCCTTTCCCTTATTTCCTTCTGCTTTCCCTTAGAGCAAAAATTGATGCAAAAATGACTCTCATTGAGACAGCTGGAGACGGATTCTGAAAAGTGAGACTTATTTCTCTGAGAATGAGACGCAGTTTTGTGTGATTGCCAATTCTTTATATTCCATTCCCGAAATATCAAAAGTGACCCATTTAACCAATAGGTCCGACATTGGTACTCTGAAGGTAAAAAGCAACATAGAAACCGAAATTTGTCCTACAATAAGAATACTTGCCAGATGATATGACAGAAGAAAAGTGCTCCGGTAGTAAATTGTTATATAGTTACTTGAGACAATCTCACTTCAATAACTACTCTTCCAGCCCCAGGGTTCCTGTATACCTACCCAGGGTCGGCGACAAGGGGAGGCAGAGGGGGCAAATGCCCAGGGGCCCGATCCCGCAGGGGGCCCGGTCTCCTGTGGGCCCGGGGGGAGGGGGTGGGGGGTTGGGGGTGGAGTGTACCGGGATTTAGGGGCCCGAATCCCTCAATTGCCCAGAGGCCCGAGAATCCCGTCACCGGGCCTGTACCTACCCATTGATGACGAGGCACAAAAGTACAAAAACACACGTTACAAAATAAATAAACGACACAATATAGACTGATATCACTGCTATGATGAGTTTCTGATTGACAATAAACAAAGTTAAAACATAGGTCATACACAATTTATGAAAACAGCACAGTGAACGCGGAAACACCGTGTTGTACCAGGGATGGTGCAATTTCAATGGGGTGCAAATAGGGTAATTAATTACCTATAGGTACACTCTTATTACTTTTACCATAAATTAAACTAAAATTATTCCCATGGAGCTTAGGTACCTTTTCTTTTTTCCACTGGTACTCCAAATTATCATGGTCGCTTGAAGACTGGATGGTCTCTCCTGCTGCCTCAGGATGACTCAATCTTCGGATAAGTCTTCCGAAAAACGACAGTTGACCTCAAAATTATCCTCGATAGAAGGCATTACAGCTGTCGGAGGATGCCAGGGTGCAACAGGACGAGATCTTGGGTATGACTGCGGCCCTCCTAATACTCTGATTGCTACGATCACCCACCAATTATTAGTATATTAACAATGCCACTGATTTTTGCAGGACGACTCTTAAAACATGCGCGTCATTAAAAATATAGCAACAGTGGGCAGTATAAAAAATTAGATTTCAATAGAAAGTTGACATTAACATAGACACCAAAGGCAAAATTTATTCATTGAAATGGTTAAAAAATTCTAGGAAATCCCTGAACATACTCTTCGAGCACAATACGTATACATATGACGTTTTCTTCAACAAAATGTAAACACACTCACGGAAACATAATTCAAATGAGGTGCCAGTCAACGTTTCGCGTTATGTTACTTTACCCGAGGCGTTTAATTGAATGACTTGTCTCTCTAAGGTCACAATTTGTAATGAGGAACGACAAACTTCGTTGTAAACACTCGTTTTTCTGCATTCCTTATTAAGTTTTTCCGATCTTTCCCCTATTTATCGTCCGCTACAACAACACGCTTTTGTACACTCATTTGCTTTTAGTTCAAATATCTACCGTATGTTCGAGGCTAGCGTTGTTTTGCGCAGCTTTATAAAGCTCTTGATGGGAAGCTCCTACGAACGAGATTTATGCACCGTACGATTTGTCGTGATGAGGTAATGATAACTGGGGAATTGTATCGATGGTAAATTACCCTACTCTTACACCACTCTTGTCTAATACGTTATTGCCTTGATTGTGAGTCTACATCCTGATCAGTCTTTATCGTAAATTGGGGACCACTTTTAATGGTTTTTGTTGGTTGTGGGTTATTCTTCTACTACTCTCTCCTGTGCCCTAACAATCAAATGTCAATCAGTCATTGGTAATTTAATTTAAGCTCTCATTTTTGACATATTTATTATTTTATCAAGAAATATATCGCTTAAGAAATCTGTTCTCAAGGTCCCATTTTCCTTGCAGGAAATTTATGTATGTCATCACTTATTGTTAGTGGCTCTTCTTGGATGTTTTCCGAGGTGAACTTGTTAGTAAACCGTCGATACTATATAAGAATATTTGATATATCAGTTTTGTTCCCTATATGTGTAATAAAATGGAGTAGTTAATCATTTCATCAATGTGTGCGATATGTTTGTGCAGATGGTGAATTATCTGAGGAAAGAGGGGGAGTTATGCTATGGAAATTATATGTTACTTTTTCAAAAAGATGGAATTCATTTCAGAACTTTTTGTGTCAGTATGTATCATGTCCATGATTTTGGGCGCTCATCATGGCCTACACCGGTGCTGACTCGAAGGAGCTATATGATATGCACCAAAAACTTAGTTATAGGATCAATGAATCATTTTTCCCTCCAAAGAAGTGCCCCTCAATAATCCTTTGAAATTGCCATACTTGGTGTCCCTTAAAAAAGAATACAGGGTGGTTGACTATGAAGTGTGAATTTGATGATAGGCATAGGGTGACTAACTATTTCTGAAGAAAATAAGGGAGATTTTTATATTCTTGACCAAATATAAGGGAGATTTAATACGGCCAAATTTCACAAAAATAGGAAAAAAGCAATGCAGTGTTTGTAAAAAAATTAAAAAGAACTTTATTTTGTACTTTAAGAAAACCTAAATATATTTTGAAACAGATTTTGCTTCAGACAATAGTTTGCCATCACTTTTTTCAAATTCTAAAAATACGCAGTGCAAGAATACGTGAAGTTCATAGCAACTTGCAGTTCTGATTTGAACAGCTTTGTAAAGCTCCTATTCCTAACATCTGTCCACTTGTTATTCATAAGAGAAAATACTCTCTCTGTTTGATAATTACTACCTGGTATGCTCATAACATAGCCTACCAACTTCCCCAAGTTTTCAGAAGTTATATTGCTTAATTTAAAGCTACTGGAAACCACCACCCATTTCTGGCTAGCGTTACCCTCTAAAGACACAGAACATGTTATTTCATCCTTACAACTAAAAAATTCCACAAAACATTCATCTTCATTCACACAATCCAGTTGGATACACTCCACAACGTCATGAATGCCATTGAATGTTAATTCCCTTTCAAGGTATAGTGGCACTTTAAACTATCATCAAATTTGTTAAGCACGTAAGAATATAAAGAATCATAAAATTAAAGGAATTTGCTTTCACATGTTGATTTCAAATTTGAAATGAGAAAAGTAACTAACATTTTGTCAGTTGCACTACTGAAGTGAAATATAGAAATAATATATGACAATCGATAGAAAAAACTCGATATAAAATCAATTGCGTCTGGTCTCGAACGTTTTAACAAATTTCGACCATTTGCGCAAAATTTAAATGATTGAAACTGAATGATTTTACTTGACGAAAAAATACGGGAGAAATTCACCCAAAGAGACAGAAAATACAGGGCCGGGAGATTGTTAAAAAATAGGGTCAAATACGGGAGATCCCGGGAAATACGGGAGACTTGGTCACCCTAGATAGGCATGTATCTCACAACCCCTCTATCCACTTCCTCGCATTCTTTATCTAATCTCACGCATCCTTGCCCTCTTCTCTTTACTATACAAGCATCTTCATTCATATTCCTCCAGTCAAGTTGATTTTATCCATGTATCTCAAGGCTGCCTATCAAACACATTATCTTTCAAATCGATGGTAGATCCACAAGGGGAGGGGGGGCGATCGCCTCCCCCTCCCAATGATTGAGATAAAGCTCTATTTTAATATCCAACATTCAAATTTTGACAAATACAAATCAAGCACGCGTAATCGGTTTTCACGTGTTGTAGGTAAAGCCCTTATTAAAAGTACATTTTCCAAGGAACAACTATGGCAATCATCACTGGTAAGAGTCGCCGAGGGGAGGGGCACAAATACTAATTGCCCCACTCCCAAGAGCTTTCCCTAGTTACGCCCTTTAATAGCAATATTATCAAAGCAATCCAAAGGATCCATGCAATGGTCCATATTTCAACCCTGCACTACATCTCTAGAACTGACAAAATAGAGGTACAAACATTTTTTCATCCCATGCACTGTTAATGACTGTCACAAGAACGGAGCAAGACGCTATCAACAAACATTTCAATTTTCATCCTTTCCATCATCCAATTCCTTTTCACTCCTTTCTTAATGACTTTTGTCTAAACTCCCCTGCCACACACCATTGTGGTGACTCAAATGCTCAGATTCTTTATTGATCCTTTGTTTGTGTCTACTCAGGGACCCATGGCATCCATTCCATGAATGCGAAGGCTTCTGTTGCTTGATCAATTGTCTGAAAATATCATTGGAAGTAGTGCCATCATAAGAATTCTGAGCATGCACATCTTTTGCATGGAACTATGTGGTGAAGCACCATGGTCATGTAACCACATGCTTGGCATCCCTTGTGGGATTTCCCCCTATCTCCCTTTCCTTAGGATTCACCCTTCGCTCCTGTTTGTAGTAAATCAGCACCGAAGGGCACCTGGATTGACCCAGTGGCATACTTTGTGTCATTGTATTTGTGGTCTCCTCAAGGGAAGACTATCCTACCCTAGTGGGGATGGAATTTTGAGGTCCTATGACCCAGGACCCCAGTTGGAGACCATTAAATATTACAGAGTAGTTACAGATTAGAATCCAGACAAGTTGCAAACCATCAATACTTCAGAGCAGAATCCAGACCGTCAATGCTGCAGAGCAGTCACAAAACAGATTCCAGATGAGTTTACAGACCATTTCACTTCACCTCTTCGAAATCCAGTGCAGTCCTGTTACAGACCACTTACAGAGCAAAAACTGGTCTTCTAGAGGAGTTCCAGATTAGTTACAGCCCAAATATTTTTACCTGGGTAGGTACCTACTCCTGGAGGAAGTTTGGAGGGGGGCCAAGACTGGGTAGCTAGCAGCGACCGGCTTCCGGGGGATAGCACTAATTCATCACCATAAAAACTGAATTTTTGAATGCATGAACAACTGACTAATATCCATCATCCACTCAGCATATACATGTATGGGTTTCAAACTGTCCTCAGAGGGCTTGGTGATTTGTGTATCTAGGGGCTGAATCAGGCTTTCCATTCCTCTAGGGATAACAAAGAAATCAAATATCTTCCCAAGGTAACTTGTTTTTGCTTTTAACCCTTTCGTGCTGGTGAACTTTACATGGAAATATCTTATGTACCCTGATCTTAATGGGAGACTCAGCTCATCTTTATACGGAAGCATTTTGAAGGGAATATCTTCTCTGGCGTACCGACCCCACCCTTCTGTTCCTTCGTTCGGCAACTGGTTTCGACCCTCCATCTCATTAGCAGACCCTCTCACAGTCTCACAGCATGGGGTTGCAGTCATTTTTTTGTATGGGCATAAACAATCATTTATTGTAATCGTGAGAGAATTTATGCCTAAAATGAATTTCTAGCTGTTATATTAACGATTTTAGGATATTAATCAGAAAATAATGATTAAAAGAAAGCAGAAGATAACTCTGAAAATATAAGAGCTAGAATTTCACTTAAAATTTGAAAAAAGCACTGCAAATCACGAGGAGTTCATTTCAATGGTTAATATTTTTGTATAGCCAATGAATACTTATTTAGAAATATCACTGCACATACAATTAGTGACGGCGGACACATGCAGAGAGAATGACCACTTAATGGTCGAGCAAAGTTGCCCATGGAAGGGTATTGCCACCCATTGAGTAGGGACTCGAAGGGTCGAAAGAACCCCCTTCTCAAATGCTTCAGCGGCGGTCATTTTCCCACCCCTCCATGACGTCTATAGGAGATGTCTGTTCTTTTGTGTATAGAAATCCCCGGCGCTTATGGTAGACATCCAGTCTTTCGCGTGAAGAAAACCCTGACGCCTATATGAGATGTTCGGCAAGAAAGGGTGAATGTAAGTTTCTTCATCAATTTCCCTATTAAGGGCATGCACTAATCATATGCCAGACAAAACTATTAACAATGAACTATGCCGAAAATACCATCAGTGATTCATATTTCCTCGTTTCACTAATTTCCCTCCACTTAAAATTATGCATAACGTTGCTCATCATTTTTCTCTATGTACATGGATAATTCTAGTGTGAGGAAAAATAACACTGTGATTGTATGGCGGGTTGCATATTCTTTATAGTGCCATTGTCTGGCTGCAAAAACATCATTATGAATAAAATTTATGTGATAACAGAAAATATGTATTTTACTAATTATTACGCAATTAGACTCTGTGCTGATATGAATTATATGAGCACATAATTATCCTTTTTTATCTGGTATTTTAGTGTATTAGCCTTGGAAGTTATGAGTGGTTTTCTTTCTTTATGGTTAAAATAGCCCCCTACCCCCACTTTTCACAGCAGATTTTTTTTACCACAACTTCGAGGGGCTGAACGCACAGTCATTACTACTGTATATATGTTCTTTTTGTTATAAAAGGTTTTAAGGCTAATATAAGTTTTGAAAAAATTACTGCTAAACTCCGAGGAGTTGGGTTCCATTATGATAGCAATACATATTTCCATTTCACGACCAAGATATTCTCAAGCTTTCCTTTTTCAATTCATTGAATTAGTAAAATGTATGTACTGGAACTTGATAAATAAATAAATAAGTAGAAGTGTCTAATTTTAAGATGGATTCAGTGAAATTCACCATTTACAAACAGTTTATAGGGTATACTTAATACCCCAAAATCATAGACAACTACATACTTCAGCATTGGCATCTATGCGTACTGAGTTTAGAGGCAATGGAAATTTAGGAAAGAATAAGCATCTTACATGCCATCTGTAAATCAAAGCAAAATTCACAAAGACATGGAGACCAAAGCATAGAACAAAATAAATTACCAATCTGGATAAATCAATTCTCAATCATGGATCTTTGTTACAAAATATTTTCCCTTGAAAAACATTAAGAGATAATGAAATTTACAAATGTAATACCAACAATAGAACCTGAGTTTATTTAATTCCATATGATATACATGAACATCATATTTACAGTCCTTGAAAAATTCATTGATTATTTCTCCTCAAATGAGTATTTGTTTGGTTCAATTATAAATGTGTGCATCATATGTGCAATATGCCATGTAGGTTAAGTCAGCTTACATCCCCCCAGCAGCGAGTTCATCTTGATAAAAATGCATTAAACACAAACTCACTTAGAAATAAATTTTTAAAACAAGCTCGAAGGTTATAAAAGCTATATTCTGGACCACATAATTCTCTTATTCTATGCCCAGGTTATAATTCATTATATTTCGCGATTTATTGGAACATCAAATGCTTTTCAGTCATTGCATGAATAGATATATTCATTTTTGCCATTAATATATCACCACGAAAATGTAAGCAGAGATATTGGAAATTTATAAAATAACCTGAAGGAACAATAAAACCACATGAAAACACAATTCAGACTTGGGATAAAACTATAATTTTGAATAAATACTCGGTCATATACCAATGCATTATTTTCCAGTGGGTAATGGTTAGTATAATTAGGGATACTGAGTAATCTAATGAAATCCATTTTCAAAATTAATTTAAATACAGAAGTATTTATTTAAAAATCGTTTTTTTCAAGCAACATGACACTAATATAAACACTACAAGGATACAACTCAATTTTTGGAGGAAAATGGAATAGTTAACTGAATCCAGGATGTTGCACACTACTCTTAGGAAGTTGCAAATATTCTCTGTAATTGAATAAAAAAACATCAAAGCCAAATTCATTCAATCTGTTGGTATGATCCAGAAATAGGGTTCAATGGCCTTTTAACATCTCCCCATGATGTAAAATGAAGGTTATTCAACCATTTGTACACTGAAATTACACCTACAATGGCTTCACAGAAATAAGTAAATTTTTACAAAAGATTTCATCCAAAGACACAAAAGATCGCTATTCATTATTTGTTTGGTTCAATAAAGTCACTGGTATGCAGTTGGACAAAAATCATAGCTTTTATTAATCATTTATTTTTCAACATAATCCAGCGGGAATTTTTTTAATAAATTGCTCAAACATTCACAAATGTAATGATCGACAGGCAAACAGTATGTGTTGATGGATAGTAAGAAGGGGATTAGGTAGGAGCTTACAAAAGGTCAAAGAAATGTTAAAACCATTATCAGAGAAGATTCTCAATACCATTTCTTATGTATATGTATGTGTTAATACGTGTATAGACTTGCGGTGTGATTCAGAAGTTGAACATGGCACTGGATACGTAAGATGGGTCCAATCACAGATCCACAGAAGACCAACATTCTTGTACCATATTTCTGGATGACGGAGTAACGTAAAAGGAGGTAGTGCATTGGTTGAGACACATAATGTGTTAAAACATGCCTCATTATACCTTTCAAGGGCTAATGCTATGCTTTTTTTTCCTTTAATAACCTTTATCAATAAATGCCTATAGAACTCTTGAAGAATATCTGAAACCATTGCAGTCATGATAAAAGCATCGGGATGAGGAGAATGAAAGGTCCTTCAAACAAGATGTGAAATTCATCTGTCAAAAGTTCAAAAATATGAGAATGTTAAAAGGGGGCATGAAAGGAGAGGAATCCTCGTAAATCTCATCGCTAAAATCTACTATTTTAATTTGTCCCAATGATAAAAGGGTACTTGCTGATGTGGAATTGGCAGGTCCAGCTTTTTTTTTTAAACTGCCAATGACCACTCCATACAATCGGAGCAGACCTTCAAATGGCATTTGATTTTATGTACACTGTCTGTTGAAGTCAGCACTTGTAGAACATGGTTATCGTAAAAGGTATTAGAAAACGAAGCAGCAGGTTTGAAAGTGTAATCATGTACAATAGGGGAGCACCAGGTAGAGAGCTCATATTTTTTTATATATGTATATGTACGAGTACATATAATATATAAATTGATAGGTATATTTATATATAGTTTGTGTTGGCACGCTTTTAACATCATTTAACATTAGCTTTAATTTTAATGCAAATATTGGAATTCTTTTTAATGGGGAATCATATATGTATATGTAACTATATATTTATGTATATACAATTAGGTTTTAATTGCAATAGTCTGTGGCAGGCGAGGAAGGATGGGCTGGGAAGGAGTCTACAATAAGTACAACATCGGAGTAATGAAGGGAATAGGAAGAAAATGCCAAGTGTATATCAACAGGGGTGTTCAAGGGTTGAAGTTAAAAATACAATCTTCACACAGTTGATTTGTTAACATTAATTACGACTTCACTATTTTATCATTATAAAATCTTTTGATTTTTATGAAGATAAATAAACACACAATTAATGTAAGGCATCTTTTGTCACGTCATATATATATGCATATGTACATTTCATACGTACACATATATATTTATGTATGTACTTTTTGTTATATAATAGGATGTTAATGATTGATACGGCATTACATACTTGCATGAATACTTTCAAATAGTGTTTTAACAACTGCAATTAGAGAAGGAGCCAGATAAAGGAAAATATAATAGCGGTGGAGGAGCCAGGCTCAGAAGAAATCATGGAAAAATAATAGAAATCGATGATATTCAATATAATGATTTCACTCCTTGGGGGTGTGCGCTTAGGTATCCAAGAAAACAAATGCAAAGAGAATATCTGAGTGCAAGGTTTGGAATTGGTAAAGGAGGAAGGATTTGCAAGGTAAGCTGGAAAAGGGTCAACATGGGTTCTCTCGTTAGATTTTCAAGGGTTATAGAGATGTTATCAATAGGAGTGGATGGGATAAGAGGTTGTTCAGACACTACACCAGCAACCCAGAACCTGCCCTAGTGTTATTGACAATGTTTTCCTCTCACCTTGTAAATGTTTGTTCAATTAAGTTTTCAAGAATTTTCTATTTGGTCTTTTCCCCTAGGCAATGGCAATGATAGTTGGAACCCAATGTAGAATTGAAACAATTTGCTCAAGTAACTCACAACAGCATGGCTTATTATTTTGCATTAGCAGTACCCCTTTAAGATCGGACAATCATTTTATTATTTTTTTCTGCAGTTCACTGCTCAAAGACAAGTAGAAAAAACTGGATTTCGTCTTTTATAAATCCATATTTTTTTGTAATATATATATATATTTTTTGCAGTTCAGTTAAATGTAAAAGAAAGATCAACCACAACAGTCTATAGTTCAGCATATATATATATATATTTATATATAACATGTTTTATATATATATTTTGGAATGAAAAATGTAATTTGGTGGAGTCGGTTCTAGTAGACCATTCTAACTGATTTTTCTTATCCTGGTCCCTCTCCATACGATCCACCCCTTCTTATCAGGCTAACCACGATCTTAAATAACGATGCCACTGAGCCATTCCACGTGATGGCTTTTTACGTATGTCGATGGAATATTTCAGGCCTACTAAAAGGAAACAAGACGGCCTGGATTCACATAACTGAAACAAAAAAAAGTCTCGTATTTTTGTAATGGCTCAGTGGCGACCAGCAAATATTTCATCCCTTGCTCAATCCAACCCTTACCTCCACCCACTCACCTAACGATAACTTCACCCCCCCCCAACATTCCATCACACTGTCCCATAAAATTTCCTCTTTATCCCTTTTTTTTTTTAAACCTCCAGTTAAGTGAATAATAACCATATTAATAATCATAAGGATAATTATAAATAATCTAAAGCTGAAAGGTTTTGACTAGATGCAAAGGTAATGTGACCAATAAAACTCTTTTTAGGGTCTTCCCATCCTTTTCGTCTTCCGTCCAGTGATTCCGATTACTTTCCCAACTCTATCTTTGTCTTCCTTCCCTCAGGCTGAACGCTACCTTTTTGTAAAAGCCTTTTGAAAACCTTATCTAAGAACCTGCTGATGACATCTGCTTTGTGTGCGCCCTCCGTCTGACAAACTGCTTTACCATTCCTTCTGTGGACCTACAGAAGATATTTGGTGCACAGGAGGAATTACCAACAATAGTTTACTTCATTCTCATGTGTGCTTTTGTGACATTGTCAACTTACGACCAATACCTTCCTATAATATTTTTACTTCCCTCTCCCCAAAATCACCTACTCCCATTTCATTGACTTTCTGGCAGTATTGGCATACCTGAATAGGCCCGAGCTAAACCATCCAATATTCCACTAATGTCACCGAAATCTCCTACACTTTTTTCCCTTTGCTTTTGTACATTCAATGCTAACAACGTGATCAATCTGGCAAACAAACAAAAAACTTCGCCACCGATGCACAGCACCAAACTCTTTTTAGCCTTCCTTTCTAGCCTTTTAGGTTTATGCAATTATGGGTATATGTATATATATATATTTTTCAACAGACTCAACTTCTATCACGTACATCATTCCTGCATTTTGTTTTCTTCTCCACAGCATGCCACACCAAACAACATATGAACACTCACCACACCACTCACTTATGCTGGCTATCACAGATTAAAAAAAATGTATACACCGCTTACCCTCCAGTTTAAATATGTAAAGCACTTGATGGGCTAGGTGTATGGTATGGAGGTTTGGATTGGATAAAAAGGAGCTTATGAGAAAAGTGGTATTCTTAGGGACTTTCAGAAAGTTGGAAGCAAGGTGTGCTAGGAATTTAAAAAGGCAAGACGTTTTTGCTGGCCTTGTAATCCTACCTCCAACCTTTCAATTGCTCAGTCCAGTCTTACCCACCTTATTTTTGTTTGTTTTTTTGGAAAACACTTGTTTTAATGCAGAGATCGAATCAAGCCAGGTCTTAACCTATACATTATATGTGTATATACTTTTATCTTTATACATTTGAGATTAAATATCTGGCAGTATCACCTGGTGTCGATATCTTGCTGAAAAACTGTCTTTGTGCATTCCAAATTAAGGTGAGAGGACAGCCTTGGCACCCAAAGGGGAAAATGAGAGTTTTTGTAATACCTTCCAATAGACTCCCCACACCATCTGCACTTCCTTGACATCGGCAAGGAAAATACTTGATGTGATAAGCCATTACCCATACCGCCTGAATCTTCTATGGAGAAACTGCCCACAATCACCTCCGAGGTACAGAGCAGAGAGCAAAGGCGATACAATTTTCCATCACACTGTACCTTGATATTCTTATTACCTGCATTGAGAGAGGCTGAATAATGGCACAGAATTCTATCATGAAGATAACTATGAGGGCAGGTTACCACTTCAGAGCTGAAGAATTGGCAGGGAAGCACGAGAGATGAGCTGACAGAGCAAAAGCCCCCTCTACATGCAGGGCCCTGACCTGCAGATGATGCAGTTTCAAGACTATCACTTTTGTCAGTCAGCAGACCAATGGTTGAAACCAGGGGCTGAGCATTGGTTCCAAAGACCAATAGTCAATCACAGTTAACTTTCAAAACGGCTCATCCCCCAGTCACCCCACTCATCGTGTGACACTTGCGGCTGTGAACCGTCTTGTCCCTTCCGGAACGTTTCCGGGCGGGAGAGGCTGACCTGTTTGGCAGCCCCCCCGCACCATCCGCTAGCACCAGTCATCCTCATCAGAGTCACTATGCCGTCCCGTCCTCCGCACCCCCCCCACTTCCTCCGCACCCAACATTTCCCCCCCCGCCCTTCTCCGCCTCGCGGGCGGACCACCGGACCCTCCCCTTACCCCTGGCTTGTACCCGTTGGGGACGGGCGATGGGAGCATCCTCCCTCCACCCCTCCCCATCGCCATCGCCTGCTCGAAGCTCAGGGGCTCTCCTGGGTCCTCGTGTGGAAGGCCACGTACACCTCCAATCCCTCTCGGCATCACGGTAGGGGAGCCCCTCAGCGGGTGGGGTGAGTGATGCAAGTGGTGCGGAGGGGGCAGGTGGGCATAGGGATGTCGATGGTGAGGGGGGAGAGACTCTGGGCTCGTTTCTTCTCCGGACACCAGGGCCGCGGGGACCACCGTTGGGCCCCTTGGACCGTGGGTGGGGGAAGCATTGAGTTTGGGGAAGTTGATGCTGCCTCCAAGGGCCGCCGTGGCAGATACAGGTCCACCGCCCCCTCCGGGCGCCGCGGCCGACACTGGGCCACCCTTCCCAGGGTCGGGAGGGGGGGCCGTCGTCGGCGAGCGGCTGAGGTGGGGAAAGTTGAGGGGGGCCGGGGCAGCTCGGGAGGAACCTGGGGGAAGCCGTAGTGTGGAGGGTTTGTCTGGCGTCGGGGGAAGTCGGCGTCCGGCGCCTCGCCGCGCAGTCGCCAGAACGGGGTAGCTGTGTTGGTTGGGACGTCGCGGGATAGGGGATGGGGAGCGAGAGCGCTGCTCGAGGCTTGTCGTGCCGTACTGGCGCCTTCGCCGGCGCTGCTGTAGGTGAGGGTGGGGAGGTGGGGGATGGTGATGACCCCGTCCGTGGGGGTGTTGAGGGTGATGGCGATGTGGACTCGGACTTCGCGATCTCCCGTCGGACCGCGGCACGTACCGATCCGGGCTGTTCGAGGCAGACCAAGATCCTGCGAAGGTGACGAAAGGAATCACATATAGTCGCACTGTTCCATTCTTAAAAGTTATGGCTATGTCAAGACACTGAGATAAAGAATTTACAACAAAGATGCAATAAACACAGGCCGTAAAAATTTATCATTACAGTGGGAGCTACCTTATTTCCCATGTTTCAAAAATCATTTCAATCCTAAATTAGTATTGCCAATTGTTTCTTATACGAAAACACCAATGAGGAGGAAGTTTGGTTAGACTTTGGCATTTGGAGCATGGTTCTGCATATGAGTGCCTGTAAAATGCCATCCTGCTTATTGTAAAAGCATAACACCCAACAGAACCCCATCATTAAAAGTTAAGAAAGTATTATTAAGATGGTAGCAGTTACACAATGTTCTTGACAAGCATAATTGAAGTTACTGGACAACTCATTTTATTAGTTACCAAAATCTGAAACAAGGCTAAAAGGAAATAAATTCAAAATCGCTCAAAAATATCTCTGAGCTAATGCTATGTCACATCTAAGGATTTTGTAAATTGAGGAAAACACTTGCAAGGCAGATGTGCTAGGTAAATACTGAGGCTGAAACTCTCTGATTCCTTTAAAAAATCTGTGAATTTTGACGAAGCAATTAAGGTTCAAGAGACATTTTTATGTTTGTGTAGGTACTTCAGCATCCAATTTTAAAGGCCAACAGAAAAATATTTTATCACAGGAAAAGCCAAACTTCATTTTTTGATGCTAGAGTTATCTTGAATAAGTTAAAAATTAAAATAACCTAATTCCTCATATTTCAAGCACAGAAAAAATATGATGGTGGTAACGTCATTTACAATTGTGTCCTGATACTAAAATAAATTGAATCCAAATGATAACTTCCCAACAATTATATTATTATATTTTATCATTAAGGTAAACTACCATTTAACGTAGGTTTGAACAGAAGGAATTAAAAATCTAGACTTTTAGAGGTGCATACCTCTAGCTACTGACACAATTTATATGTCAATCTCAGCATATGTCATACCCTTCTTTCTCCTGTACACAAAACCTATTCTCTTTCTTCCCCCTCCCGGCTTAACCAACATCCTACCCTCCATCATGGCCTTTTCCCTTCCTTGCCACAAACCACCTATTTTGCCTCCCCCTCTCCAGGAGTTTAATTTTCTCACCAACAATACGAAGCCCTTCCTCTTTTGTCTAAAAAGCACATATTAGTGCACAAAGGTACTAAGCATTCTATATTCCAAGAGGACTTGCCAAAGGACATGTCAGATGTTTCACGAGGCAATGATCCTAACACTAGTAACTATGACACTAATTTTTGGAAGTAGATCAACAATGCATGGTCGATTCTACTCTACTTTGGAGTTTGAGAGATACTTCCAGAACAGTTTCACATAATATGGATTCCTAACTTGATATGTCAGAGAACATGTCCTTTTAATCACTAAAATTTAATCTGATGATGAAAATTGCTCCCTGGTAAAAATTGGATCCATGAATTTGATTACAGATCTATGATCGATCTTGGCTAATTGGCCATTGTTTATTTTTCTTCCATTGTCAACATTTCATGGACCATATAAATAATCCAACTAAGGATTAAGTGATGAACCTATTCTATCCAAGAGTTTCAAAAACACTGTAATGCATCAATAAAAAATATTGGATGCACGAATGCAATGGATGGATAACCAGAAAATGGGTATAAAATGTTTACTCATCAATTAAAGGAGTTAATATGTATGCCATTGCAAGTTGATGGATGACACTATTCAGAGAAACAACATAAGAAGATGAAAGATAGCAGAACTATTTCATTTATCATTTATTTCATTCAAGTATCCAGAATAAGAAATTTTAGAGAAACTGATTGCTTCAAAACATACGCATACTTAAATGTAAATGTGACCCTTGTAAAAAAATACCACATTTACTAGTTAAATATATTAGAGGACAGAATCATTTTATTATCTACACCTTTCTGATTCCAATGCTCCCAAGTTCAAATGCTTCCCATCACAAATTTCCCAAATTTTAAAAAAATTTTAAATTTCCTGAAATAAAATAAATCATCTTGAAACCTGTCAAAACTTGGTGAGCCATGACACCGGCTGCCAATTACTATTATCTACCATATTGTTGACCCTCACAATAATCTGATGTTTCATGAGAAAATGACCCTCACATAAGTAACTATGACACTGTAATTAATAGGAAGTAGATCTACAATGCAGTCCATTCCACTCTACTTTGGAGTTTGAGAGACACCTCTAGAATGGTTTCATACAATATGGATTCTTAACTTGACATTAACCGGTATGAAAATGAGTAAAATTAGTAGCAAGATCACTAACAAATCCCAGAGTGATCGTTAATTGCACAGGAGGTTTAAAAATAAAAGAAAACATTGTTGTTAAATAAAAATTTAAATATAAAAAGACAGGAGCACCTGGTGTGGAATAAGGGAATACGGACATTGATATGGGGATAAGTTGTATACTAACTGTGCCTGTTAATAAAAATACATACGCAGCTAATTTAGCAAACTTGAATTACTTATAATATTTGGTCGCAAGATGGAGAAAGTTATGCATTAATAAAAGATCTTTTGCATCTCCTGCAAGAAGCCCTTTGTGAAATAGTGGATCCTCAGCTAAACTTATAACTGCCAGCAGCAGAATGGCCTAACGACAAGAGCTTACGTGAGGTAAAAGCATTTAAATCAAATTTGATTGTTTGTTCATGATTTCTTCAGAACAAACTTGAACTTTACGACAGAATTTTTGTATATTCATCCTTAAAATTAGTTAGGCAGGTTAGCTCATTAAAATTTAGCATTTTCAACCAACAAAGGTAAATATTGATATGGTTAAATGTCTATGTGTACAGACTTTTCTTTGTAGTAAACATATTGCTAAGAAAATATTAAGTTGAGATATTGTTTTTGTCCAATCATGGACAGACACAGTTAACTTATCCTATAGCGTCTTTATAGTACCTACAATAAGACATAGCATCAGTTCTGTTCGAGTTGACCACAGTTAATAATTCAACGAAAAATGATTGCACCATAATATTTAGCCCTTATGTGCATATATCTAATGCTGCTACACTATGGTGTTTATTTTTCCACAATATGGGGTTCTGTTGACATAAAAATAAGGACAAAATGCAAAATTTGTGCACATTATGTGACAAATGAACACATAATAAAATGTTAGCAATGTTCATCACTGGAAAATATGTATTTGATTGGAAAACAATCAGTATTTCCTAAAATGAAAAAAATACTTCAACTCAAATACTTAGAATATGAAACTAAATCAATTTTAAATTGGTTTTATTATCAGGGAAAATCATAATCAGAAAGTCTGGAAACAAACAAATGAATTCTTGAAATGAGTCATATGGCATCAAGTTTATTTCTGAAGTTAAATGTATAATTGGCAAAAAAATTAAATCTGTGTTGGCACATGATGTGAAACAAAAGCCAAAGACTTCAAACTCAGAAATATTTACTACACATGTTTGAAAGAAGCACCATTGCCAAAGTTTTAGAAAATATTCATGACAATTTTTCATCAAAAATTTTGAGTCCCATAAGTAGCTCATAATAAAATTGCAGTTTGACTAAATCAAGCACTTTTGATCTTTGCTTCACATGCATGAAATTTTCAAGTATTAAAAAAAAGGAAAATGCAAACACGCAGTACATTTCAGGCCATACCAAGAGAAGAAAGCATAAGTGTAAGAAGAAACCACTGATATTATTTTTAATTTGAATTTTAAGCTGATTAAAGCAGGGTCAGAAGAAATTTTTAGAATTGTTTATGGATTATTTAGGAATGAAGTTACCAGTGTATTCTTTATCATGCAATATCAATTTTTAAGTCACATTTATGGAATTATGATTGGAATAACTTTCCAATAATCATACACAAATGTATATATAATATGCCTATCAAGATTCCAGTTAAGAAAAATGTAATCCTAATATGTATTAATTTAGCAATAAGATGGCTAAGAGGAATTTTAAACCAAGCTTTTAACTCTGATGACGAATGGCATTACTAAACTTGAAAAAAATGAGATAAAAACTTATGATGGTATTGAATGGTTTAATGTAATGATTTAATAATTTATTTTAATACACAAAATAAGCTCTTAGTCAGCCCTTTGATACTGAGAACGTTTTTAATAAAATCTTCACCATTGAATATTAGACAAGGATTGCAAAAAAGCTACCTAATCTTTAGAGGATAGAAATTTTTAATTTAAACATCGTACTAGCTTATAGCATTACTTTTACAAAATGATACATTTATACATAATACAGACTAGGACAAGACATGAACCACTTCTCCAAACTGCACCTTGTGTTTTGCATACCCAAGCAGCAATAGTTTTGTAATTTTGTTGGAACTCTCCTCGGTTGAAATAAATGAAAAAGCTATATGATACATGAAACATACACCACTAGAATTTCAAATTACTTTCAATGGTTTGTAAGTTATTCCACACATTAAATTAGGATTAAATAATCTTAGCAGTGGTCTAAATAATATCCTTTAACTCCCTGGTTTTTAACTTTTCATGCTAATATGTTCCAAAAACAAGATAATGAGACAAATTTATAAAATACTTTTTAAATCAGAAAAGACCTTTGGTTTTGGCATATTGGTATTCAGGGTAACAGTGCTTCACCTAGAGAAAATGGCAGTATTCACTAAGGCAGCTGATAGAGAAGGGGTGACTTTGTGAGCAACAGAATATAACTTTACAAAGATAATGTTCAATATCAGGAATACACAAACAACAACCATCTCTACAATATTTCTGAAAGAAATTATGATGAATTTGTTCCTCAAAAAATGTGTGGTAAAGACTATGTTTTAAGATGTTTGAGACATTAAATGCAGTGTGAAAGGCTTGAAGTTAGATAAAAGTATTACATGGTTTTATGTACTATGTTACATTCTTAGGCAAAACTAGAAAACAGTTGATTTCCATAAATTCTACACTTAACCACTAGTTTATCAAATTATCAAGATGTTTTAATGCACATGCTATGTGGACAGAAACATAACCTTTCTCTGAAACTGTTCAGAAAGGAAAGATTACAACATGACACAGAGGGATTTTTTTGTCTGCTGAGGGAATGATAACAGAAAAAAAATGGAGATGTATATTTCATTGATATGCAATCTTTCAGAGAGCTCATGTTTGCACATTTTTATATTCCCTACTAAATAATTTGTGCTCCTGTTCATGAGTTGTTCATAGGTTGATACAGCATTCACTTTTTATCCTCTTGGAAAGTACATGCTATTTGTCAATATGTATTATGTTTATAAGTATTTCTGCTGCACAAAATTATACTATGTTTGTAAGCCTCTTGATACATTTCTGTCTGTTGAAAAGTCCTAGCTCTGAGTTATCTTGAATTCCTTATCCTAGTCAACACATATGTACCTAATGGATGCCACCACAGAAATAAAGTACATAAGGAGAATTAAGTACTAGCATAGCCAATGTTTGTTGGAAATAAATAATTAGGAATCGGTTGATTTCTAGTATCAAGAGCATATTCCTAAATGTATGGACAATTAACACAAGTGAAAGCAATGCATTGGTTCTAGAACTATCAATAACCAGGTGAATTCAACTTATGTTCAACCTTAAAAAAAATTATCAAAATTCATCAGCCTTATCTTCTTTAAGTATATGCATTTCACCTACTATCGCAATAATTTTCCTCACCATGTGTTTTTTAAAAGTTCTTGGAAATTAAAGAAAAAAACCAAATAGTTTTTGAGAAATTGAATGAAAGTAACCCAACTACTGGTCAGAGAACTCAGCATTAGACTTCTAGTCTTACTTGGTTGTTATGTGGTATATTTACCCTTTGAGCATGTAAGGTTAAAGATTCCATCGGTGGAGGAAGCTGTCTCCATAGCAACTCATGGGGGCACAACCTCAGACAAATAAGACAGCTAAGGTGACTTTTTCAGGGTCAATATTTTTATGTATCAGCTATGTAAAATCTTATTTATCTCTCTGTTACTGATAATCCACAGAGAATATTCACTGAGAAATGCATTCAATTTACTTTCTAAGCTTCATATTAGCACCTCTGACAGTCAAAAACACTTGGTAAATCCACTTTGTGATATTAATATATGTAACAATATATACAGCGATACTAAAATATAATAGGGCCAATCATATTGTATAAATATCCCATAACCAACCCAAAACCCAAGGATTTCCAGATTAGATAACGGCAATGCTGGGGTCGTGAGTCTCCGTAAATATAGTACTGATCAATATGATGTGCATTTTTTTATGTTTTTACTTTATATTTATTTTTGGTGAAAATTACTTTGAGAAGAAGATCATTAAATATTCTGAGAAGTGAGCTCAATAATGAGATGAAATGGATACATGTCCACTTCTCGTCACAAAATCAGGAATTGCCCGGCTTCTATGCTTCCCGATACACCACACACTCAGATGTCCAGCTGAGTCAGTTAAGACCCACCACTATAAGCTTCATTGATCATATTTTATTACTTAATGTCTGAGTCTCGAATATTTGTAAATATTCTTCTCTTCCGGCATATATTCACATTTCCATAACCATCTGCACCTTAGGCAGCTTATTGAAATACAAAAAAATTCCGAAGAATCAATCGTGTCTTCTTCCCTTTCTTTATCCTCTACAGCAGGTGTTCGGATATCTGATTGTAGAAAAATCACTCTCCGGAGTTAATATTTCATTTCATGGCAACATTTTACATCACATCTCTCATCACAGAGCTATCATTTTTCCTACAGTGCTACCAACTGTCGCGATGTCAATACTACGGGTGCATCAGCTATGGTGGATGGTGTGGAAGATGATGATTCCCTCAGTCAATTTGATGACGATGACATAACTCCCAATCACGAGCGCTGACATTCACGTCGAAGGATGCTGCAGACATGGCTTATTTTGTAGCAGTTAACGATATTATCGATAAATTTATTGAAAGTTTGTCTTCTTTTTCATCATTTGTCAAACTTAGCTTCAATATTCATCGAGGCAACTCCAATGGTTCACCTTTTTAAATCACGAAACGAGTATATTGCAATTTTTCCCCCCTCGACTTATACTGAAGTCATTGATTTAAGTCAATATTTTCGGCCCAAAAATAAGACTTCGACTTATACTCAAATTGACTTTTACTCAAAGACATACAGTAATTCAGCCAGGTTGGCCTGTGCTTTAGATTCATATTCTTCGATAAAATGATTTGTGTCCCTGTTTTTTTTATGCAACAGAGTAAGGGTGTCCAATTTATGAAAAAGTTACACAATCACCTTATACGCAACTCAACAATACATGCCTATGAAACAACAAACCACATTTCTACCATTACGATAGAAACCAAATGCTGCAAAGTAAAACAGTATTATAAAATAGCTTCCCCACTAAGACTCCTAAACAATGAGAGTGATTTGTTACAGGTATTCCAAGAGATCTCTATAGGCTCCACCATGTAATCGCCAAGAATCTTAACATATCTGATGTCATAACAATCAGCTAGATTTGGCCCCATAAGTGTTAAATTGCATGGGTAGCATGCATGCCCTCTATTGTATATGTACTCTGGTACACAAAGATTATTCCTCACATGTTGATTTACATTCAACTATGTTTATTCATTATTTTTGACTGTTTTATTGATGATGGTACGTGGGTTGTGAATGGATTTTGAAGAGATTGCTGATTTGGACATATTTGAGAGAGATTGTATTTAGCTGCAATATCCAAGCTGGCAGTAAAAATGAGTTATTTTTGTCAGTGCAAGGAATTTTCCGAAGAATCTCATGCACCCTCAATTGCATTCTATTCGAAATGGAAGTTGTCTTTGACATTACACTGTCATTTATATTTCACTGGGGATACTTGTACCGTGAGCCTAATGGCTCTATCATTTCAAGTGAAAATTCCATTTTCCAGGAAACCAGAACCACTTCCAATTCACACAAATTTAATTGTAGAATTTCAATAAATATGAGGAGAAATGACCAGCCTTCAGAAAGAACATTTTTAATAGTAGTCGTTTGAAAGTATAGGTTACCCTAGAACAGCTGGTTTCACAGCTCTTGCTATTTATCTAATCCTGTCTCAGTAAATATTTCTCATGAAGTAAATATCTAAGAAAATTCTTTGAGATTGCCACTTGTTAATGAACTTATAACTACTTTAGAGGATGATTACTTCAATGAGCAGTAATCACAAGAAAAAGTAATATCTCTACATGAAAGGAATATTACAAAAGTTGGTATCTAAAATTCAATCATTGTTCCTACATTATTTCACCCAGTCCTGTTCTCATGATTGCCCTTTGAATTTCAATATGCAATATGGAGACATATTTTATCCATTCATGTAACCATGCCATGACATGTCATACAAGCCCTAGTATTTCTCAAGCAGTGAGGAGGAAATCCATATCTGTAAGCCCATAAGGCAATTCGCCTGATGATTAGTATAGCCCGATCTCGAGGTCAGCGAAAGGACACAATGGAGAAATGCTTTTCCATGAGTTCTAGCCTCACCACTGAATGAGTACACAATTTTCACCAGATACCCCAGAGCAATAGTTAACACTCCGGGTTAATGTGAACCACCTGAACTCCAAAAATATCTCAAATAAAAAAGATACTAGCATACAGGGGATGTCAAGTAATGCCCCAAATGCACAATAGATGCCAACTTTTGTAAATGTTTTAAAGAAATTTTCTATACTTAGGTGCTTAAACATAGTAAAGTTAGACATAATACGGCTGGTATTTATTCAGGAACACTTCTTCTTCAATGTTAAATCTGAGAATAATGGAGCAAGTTGAATTCTAGATTACAGGGTTGAATACTAGATTGCAAGTTGAATACTAGATTATGTCCTAATGGATGCAAAAAGAAGCCTTATGCATTTCAATCTATTCTGTATGGCAAGTAACAACTAGTATGAAAAAAGTCAGAGAACCCTGGCATACACAACCATTACAGTGACCATAAAAGCCAAAAGCTACCATGTATTAAGTTTCTATTAGTCTCAAAAACATTTGTTTGCTGCTTGGGTATTGGATGGTTTTTTTTAAAGACGAGCATAAAGGCACAAAAAAGTTCATTAATTAATAAGTGAAGTTCAATGTAGCCATTGCACATGATAATCACTTATTGTTATTTTGTTTCAAATAACATTTTATATGAGTTCAAAATGACATTCTGTCAAACACAAAAGGGTGTAAACAATAAAGGAAAAGATCAACATTTTGTGAGAAAATAACATTTTTACAACAAAAACTTCTGGACTTATCACAATTACTATGAACGTGTAAGTAGTTAACTAGAAGAATTAGGTTGTGTTGTCGTAAGATAAAAGTGCTGGCAATAATGCTGCAAATATGATTTTTATCAAAATCATATGAAATTAAGCTGTTCCTTTTATATGATAGCATAGCACATAACAATGTCAGATTAGGTGAACACTGCATTATGTTACCCTGACCGCAAATCTCCCAAATTATTTTAAATTTGATTTACAACAGGAGGGGAATATATTTAATAAAAGACAGGAGAGTAAAGACTTTCATGAAGATAATCTCATGCATAGCTTCAGAAACAGCATTCCTGAAACCTGTGTGTGGCAACAGAAATAAGTACGGTAGAAAGACTTCCAAAGAATACTATGATCAGTCCAAATGAGATTTTACAATGGCTGTCTTCATTGCTGATCAACTTCAAAATCATTAAAAAGGTAACAAAAATTTATGCAATTTCCTTGATTCCTTTCAGAGATCAAAACAACCAATTAGTCGGAACGTCTGAACCAGAACAAAAATAGTCAAATTTTTTTTACACCTCAATGCAGACATAACACAAATTCCACAGTTCCATTCACAGGTTCCATGAGACAGACACCACAAATAAATAATAAACATTCAAAACAGAAAAGTTTTAGATAGTGTGCTATCAAGTTTGAGAGATGATAGATAAAGTATTATTCTTAAGAGACAATACACTGATACAGAAAGATATTGAAAACAAAGAGTTTACGAGACACACAGATAATCTGGATTTAGGTACTTTATCATACCATCTTCATCAGGGAACTCTGTGGCAAAGAGGGACAAAACAGATTATTATTACTAAGATCGTTTGCTTTCTATTTTGATTTCTGGTGAGAAATGAGATATGAACTTGTGCTCTGTCCTCAAGGAAGACTTTGAAATTAAAGTTTTCAGGTTGAAATGCACACCAGTAATGAAATATAACTCAACCATACAACAATTTAAATCAGCATAATATCTGTTATTGATTTCATGGTTAATCACAATACAAAATATGTAATGTTAACACCTCTATTTCTTCAATAATTAAGTTATTATTTAATATGAAGGAATCACAAATTTTGAATTAAGAAATGGTCCATCCATAGCATTGGTTAAATATTTTTCTTTACTAGCAAGGATTATGATGTAAGTTAACTTCTGTTTTTAAGTCTCATAATTCAAAACTAACTACAAACAAAGTTTAGCAATTTGATTTTATACATGGCCAAAGTATGCAATGTGCACATAAATGCATACCTAATGAAAGAAAAGAAATATTTTACATAAACACACATTAGACCCTGGAAGTATAAATTCATACTCCAATCATACTGACACACTGGGTGATTTAATGAGAGTGCCTGAAAGCAGAGGTATCAGAGGGATTTCCTAGAAAGAGAGGACAGTGGGGAAAACAAGGTCTTGTTCAACATCAGGATCTCTTGGAAGCTTAGAACCAAACCTCTAATGACACACTGGAGTAACATAAGTATGATGAATTCCCAACATTCCTCATATATCTGGTTTGAGAATAATTACACAATTTTAATCTCTTTCTGACACCCCTGCTCTCAGATACACTTTACATAGCAGTAAAACTGGTACAAATGTTTATCACATAAAAGAGTTTATAAATGCATCTTCTAAATATGTATGTGTTTGGATAAAGATCATCCATTTAAAAAATGTGGTCTTCGTAAAGATTGAGAAAAGCTGCATTTGAAAATATAGTCTTGGGCAAAAATTATAAATTCAGCATATTACAGTAAAACCTCTACTTTACGAAATTCGAGGGACCGATAATTTTCCAGTTCGTTAATCGGGAGTTCGTTTGTCAGAGGTGCTTTTCACGTTGCATCACTCCAGGGGCAATGTAAATAATCCACTTCTTGTACCTTGAATTGCACAAAAACCTCGCAACATATTCAAAATTAGCCTTTTTTTTAAATACCTTATGAAGAGGTAAATATTATAATACAGGGCTAATCTTTCATTTCGTTTATCGGGAGTTTTCGTAGAGCAGGAGTTCGTTCATTAGAGGTATTTACCAATGCATTTAAATAGGAATTTGGCGGGACCAAGTGCATTTGTTCGTTCATCGGAGTTCTTTGTTTATCGGGAGTTCGTTAGGTAGAGGTTTCACTGTATAAACAGGTTTCTCGGTGTGAACAGAGTATCAAAATTCTGCCATTTCAGCACCAATGCGATCCTACACCCTTAAATTTTATTTTTGGGAGCTAAGTATTGCAGATTGAAAAAGCTAGGTGTGTAATAAATTTAAAAAAAATTAAATTATCTTTAAAATACTGGGTTAAGTTGCATTACATGACTTTTTGGTGAAAATATCCACTGAAAATAATTTTCATCATATCCATCTACATAAGGAACCATAACACTTCAAAGTTCACTTAGTTGGTGAAAATGTTTACATCATTTAAATCCTCTCACACTTTAATGATTGACAATATCATTTCTCAATGGCCAATAAACCCAGATATAACTAATCAGAAGAAGAAATAAATTGAAAGATAAAATTTTAACGCACACTTAAAATATTTCCAGTAGCTAACAGAATGATATAAAAGGAATAACAGTTGACACGCATTTGGATTCATAAAAACTTCATCACTATTAGGTCATTCTTTAAAGACTAGTCATAAATGAATGGATTTATTGCACAGCAATTGATCAAGGCAGTCAGTTGTAATCTGTGAATGGGTAGATGTAAGGGTGAATAAATTTAAATGAAAAGACTGCTCTACTGAATACTATTATATGCTGAAAATAATTCATATTTTGAAGTATGGGACATCATTTTTTCATTTGAAACATGTTCAGAGAAACCTCTATTTTACACTATTTGAAGTACCAACTAAAATAACGGTAAAATCCAAGATATTATAAAATAGGGGAGTGAAAAATTATATTAAAACATCTAGTAATGACTATGGATTTCGTGTCCTGTTTAAAATGTCCAGGTTTACTTTCAATAATAATGTTGAATTGTATGTTTTATTTGACAAGTTGAGCAAAGTAAAAAGTCATGCAGACTAATTTTAACGAAGTTTTATGAATGGTAGATGTAACTATTGGTAAGGATGCAAAACACTTTGGGAAAGAATTGAATGTTTCCCAAGATTCTTGTGCTTTACAAAAGTGAATCAATACCATATAACTGCAGACATAAAAATTTTTCAAAGCTCCTCTGAAAATTCTGTTGTTGGATTTACAAGGATAGATATTCGCATTTGTACTAGGAGAAATATTGATTTGTACTATATCCAATTTTGTTGCTTAGGTGGAGGATCCTTTTGTCTTTTAAATCAATTTTGAAGTGCTTTAATTTGCATAAATATCGCCCCACATTAGTTTTATGGTAAAATATAAGCAACAGAAAATTAAAAATGTTAAACTGTGAGAGAAATGGTATTTGCGACTCACAAAATAAAATGCTTAATCAGGTTTAATTTAAATATGAAGGAGTTAAAAACCAAGCAAATAGTAACATAATTAATGTAAGGAAGGTATATATACCCAATAAGGAGTCACAGGCGTGACAAGTAAAAACATAGTGACACAAACAAAAGAAACTCACACGAATGGTTGTTTAATTTTCGACAGCAATCAACTGTCTTCTTCCGAACTGGAGAGAGTACTGGATGCAGATGTGGGTAAGGAGAGAAGAAAGAAGAAAGGAGAGGAGGGGCAGGCAGGGGAGGGGAGGTTGGGCCAGGCTGGGAAGAGATTGGAGGAGAAAGAGGGGAATAAAGGGAGGGGCAGACAGGAAAGGGAATGGAGGGGGAAGAGGGGAAGGGAGTTTAGTGAAAGACATTGATACCCGGAGTTTGAAATGCTTTATACAGCCAAATAAAAGATAATTCCACCGATTTCAGTTCAAGGGGGGGTGCAGTTGGGGGGAGGGAAAAAAGAACTGAAACATTGTAGCAGTGGTTGAAGGATTTTTTGTGGAGGGAGGCGTGTATCGCAACGGGAAGAGAAGCAGATTGGGAAGGATTTTTACAATTAGCACGGTGATTATTAATACGTATATTGAGGGGAGTCGAGGATTTACCAATATAGTAAGCTGGGCAGAGTTTGCATTGCAAGTGGTAAACCACATTGCTGGTGATGCAAGAGGCGGGAGGAGGGTGAGGGAGAGAGGGGATGGAGGCGTTGGGAGGAGGGGGTGTGGTAAAGATAGGACATAGTTTGCATCGAGCACGATTACAAGGGGAGGGAGTGGGTTTGGAAGCAACAGGGGTTTTGGAGAGAGGCTTGGTGGATTTGAAGATATCGGACAAGTTAGCCGGCCGCCTATAGGTGATTGAGGGGGGCTTAAAGAAAATTTTGGCGGTGGAAACGTGGTTTTTAAGGATGGGATAGAGGTCTTTCAAGATGGAATTAAGGGACTGTACCCCTGGGAAATAGGTGGTACAAATGGAGAGGATGTGGGAGTCTTTGGTGGGAGGAGGTTTGGTGGAGCCGAAATTTTTCTGAGTTTTTTGAATTTTTTGATGAAGGAGGGATTCTGGGTAGCCACGCTTAAGAAGGGATTGATGAAGGTTGGTGAGGAATTTGTTGAGGAAATCTGGGTTGCTACAAATACGATGGCCACGGATAGATAGGGAGTAGGGGAGGGAGCGTTTGGTATGGGAGGGGTGGCAGCTGCTATAATGAAGGTATTGCTGCTTATTAGTAGGTTTGATGTGAACCGAGGTGTGGAATTTTGAGCCTGATAAGGAAACATTAACATCCAAGAAGGTTATTTGGGAGTTGGAAATCGTGGAGGTAAAGGAGACAGAGGCAGAGGTATTGAGGGCGGAAATGAAGGTATTTAGGGAATCAGTACCATGAGGCCAGATGAGAAAAATGTCATCTATGTAGCGGAGCCACAAGAGGGGTTTTAATGGATATTTGGACAAAAAAGATTGTTCTAGATGGCCAAGGTAGAGGTTAGCATAGGAGGGACTAAACCTACTCCCCATAGCACAACCTTTGGTTTGTAAGAAGAATTTTTTATTAAAAGAGAAAGAATTATGGGTGAGGATGATATTTGTGAGCTCCACAAGAAAATCAGTGCTAGGGATATGCGGATTGGGACGTTTGGAGAGGAAAAACCTGAGTGAAGACAGACCTTCAGCATGAGGGATGCTAGTATAGAGGGAGGTGACATCTATCGTGGCCATAGTAATTTGGATGTCCGAAGGGAGGGAGGTTGAATGAAGGGTTTTTAAGAAATGGTAGGAATCTTTTACAAAGGACGGTAAGGCGTGCACCAGTGGCTGGAGGTGGAAATCGACAAATGCCGATATTCTCTCAGTTGGGGAATTGCGGGAAGAAACAATAGGTCGGCCAGGATGGTTAAGTTTGTGAATTTTGGGGAGGATATAAAAGTGCGGAGTGCGGGGGAAAGGAGGGGAGAGCAATGAGATCTCGGCGGTGGATAAACCCTCTGATGGGCCTTTTTCTTGGAGGAAGCAAATTATTTCTTCTTGAAAAGAGGGGTTGGGATCATTTGGGACTACGGCATAGGAGGAAGTATCGGAAAGCTGTCTATTAGCTTCAGCAATGTAGTCGGAGGTATCTAGGACCACAACTGTGGAGCCTTTGTCTGCTGAAGTGATGACGAGGTCAGGGTTATGAATTAATTTTTTGAGGGCAATGGATTCAGCTGGCGAGAGGTTTGATTTGGGATTAAGCGAGTTTAAAAAAGAAGAGCTGGAGATTTTAGACATAAGGAGATTGATAAACACTTCGGCGGGGTGGTTTGAGGCAAGGGGTTTCGGTTCATGGGAGGAAGGAGGTCGGAACTTAAGTAAAGCATTATGAATGGGTTTGGGAGGTGACTGAGGTTGGATTTGAGAGTCCCAAAATACTCTCCATCTCAAGTTCCGGCAAAAGCATAGGACATCCTTGAGGAGGGAAACGCGGTTTACTGTTGGGGTGGGGGAGAAAGAGAGACCCTTATTAAGCAGGGACAATGCTTGCGGGCTCAAGGGAGTGGAGGAGAGATTTACCACCGCATGCTCGGCTGGGATATCTGGGTTTTTCGGACCTTGAGAAGGGGTGGGCGGTCTCTTCGGACGGGCGGGCAGCCCTTGAGAAGCGGCGGGCAGGACTTTTATTTGAGGCATGCGTGTCGGAGAGGTTCGACACAATGGTGGGGGAGGAAGGTTTAACAGTGTAGCCAGGTCAGGCTTGAAGACTTTTGTTTGTGTCACTATGTTTTTACTTGTCACGCCTGTGACTCCTTATTGGGTATATTTTCACCACGTGTGAACTTCGTCGATTGAATATATATATATATATATATATATATATATATATATATATATATATATATATATATATATATTCAAACTTACAGGAGGTAGGAGAAATAGGAAAAGATAAAGAATTCGTTCTTACGGAACGTTTCGAACCAGTTGGTCCTTCGTCAGCTCTAGAAGTGAGCAGTTAGTACTGCCCTGGGGAAGGGGAAGGTAGGGGAGGAAATGAAGGAGGGGAGGGGAACTAGGAGGGGAGGGGAACTAAGAGGGAACAATGTTGCACCTGGCTGTTTTCGGATGAGAGAAGTTTCAAGCAGAGTTTTCTGGAAAACTCACTCACCCTCTCAAGCCCCTATGCATCCGGCCATTCTAAAATTTCGCCCACCTTCCGACCTTGAGCCCAAAACACTCCACAAAACCCATCCCGTTGAAATTTTCATAAAACAATTTATGAATAAAATTTCGGATCCCAACTTCCTGAACTCCATCACACCCAAAAATAATCTTTCTCACAGTGAACTAGCCGCCATCCGCAAACTCCGGTCTGATCCCAGTATCATCATTTCCCCAGCAGACAAGGGCTCATGCATTGTTGTCATGAATACCTCTGACTACAACGTGGAGGCCTACCGCCAACTCAACGATGCCAATTTCTATAAACCTCTCTCCCGCGACCCTAATCCCAACTATCAAAAAATCATCTTGTCCTTCCTAAAAACTCACGGCCCCAAGGAAGGACTATCATCGAAAGACATTGCCATTATTTCTCCTCCCAATCCTAGCACCCCCAGATTTTATCTCCTCCCCAAAGTACACAAGGCAAATAATCCCGGCCGGCCCATAGTGAGTAATGTTAACTCGCCCACTGAAAGGATATCGGCCTTAATAGACTCCTATCTGCAACCCATCGTCTCGTCACTTCCATCTTTCATCCGTGACAGCTATCACTTTTTAGATCGCCTTCGTGCCCTCCAGATCCCCCCGCAAAGTAATATTTTAATGGTCACTATTGATGCCACCTCCCTTTATACCTCAATTCCACACTGTGAAGGCCTCAGTGCATTGCAACATTTCCTCTCCCTCCGTCCCATGCCCCATGCCCCCTCTACGGATTTCCTCACAAACCTTGCCCGATTTGTCCTTGAAAAAAATGCCTTCTCCTTCAGAGATCAAATCTTTTTGCAAATCCAGGGTACAGCTATGGGCACAAGAATGGCTCCTTCATACGCTAATTTGTTCATGGGCCAGTTGGAGGAAAGATTTCTCTCCTCACAACCCCTCAAACCGATATTCTGGGTCCGATTCATTGATGATATCTTCCTAATTTGGACTCACGGACCCGAATCCCTCTCTTCCTTCATTTCCGACCTAAATTCCACATCCTCTATTTCTTTCACTTCTACCTCCTCCTGCACCCACATAACTTTCCTAGATACTGAAATTTCCCTGTCTAATAACAAGTTTTTGACGTCCTTGCACATTAAACCAACCAATAATCAACAATATCTCCATTTCGACAGCTGCCATCCCTATCATACTAAAAGTGCCATTCCATTTTCCCTGTCTATTCGCGTGCACCGCATCTGTAACTCCCAAAACTCCCTTGACCATCACCTAGCCAATATTAAAACTGCCCTCCGTAAACGTGGATATCCCTCCTCTCTCCTTGAGCGACGCATCTTACCTTCCACCACGCCCTATGCTCCACCCCCTAAAACTACCACTAAATCGCCCTTGAACCTTTGCACTACCTTCGTTCCGGGACTTCATAAGGCAAACCTTGTCCTTAAGTCGCTTTTCCCCATTCTGCACGACAGTCCCCTTACTGCTGACTTAATTCCCAAATGTCCCACTATCACTTTCAAAAGACCAGCAAACCTAAAATGTATTCTACGTCCCTCCAAACCCACTACCACTTTGATTCCTCCCAAAGATCCCGGTTCATTTCCCTGCCATAGACCCAGGTGCAAAACTTGCCCTTTAATTCGAAATATTTCAGTGTTCCAAAGTCCCAATACCCCAATCCCGTTTCCCATTTCCTCCCATGGCAGCTGCATATCCTCCAATGTAGTTTACCTTTTGCAGTGTAATAAGTGCCCCGCCTTCTACATCGGTGAAACATCCACGCCCCTATCTATCCGTATGAACGGCCACCGAGCTTCTCCTCCCCACTTCCCTGTCCCTAGGCACGCCTCAAAACATGGACTCCAATTCGACTCATGCTTTTCTCTTTCCGTCCTCAATACCCTTCCCGCCAATACTTCGAACACACAGCTGAGAAATACTGAGATGTCCGTGATCTGGTTTTGTAAAGCTTTTTCCCCACCCGGAATCAATGTATTGCATTAATCCCATGAATACCTCTGCCCCCTATTGTCACAATTATAATTTTCCTCTGCCTTGCAACACTGTTGCATTACTCACTCTTCAAGAACTCCTCCCTACTTCAAAAATTTTCCTTTGATTAGCTGACACAACATTGTCACATTGAATACCCCTTCCAGTTCCCCTCCCCACACTCCATTTCTCCCCCCCCCCCCCTTAGTCACTGACCCTCAATATTTAGTGCCCTCAGTATTGCAACATTGTTATAATTCTCCCTGCTTGAAACTTCTCTCATCCGAAAACAGCCAGGTGCAACATTGTTCCCTCTTAGTTCCCCTCCCCTCCTAGTTCCCCTCCCCTCCTAGTTCCCCTCCCCTCCTTCATTTCCTCCCCTACCTTCCCCTTCCCCAGGGCAGTACTAACTGCTCACTTCTAGAGCTGACGAAGGACCAACTGGTTCGAAACGTTCCGTAAGAACGAATTCTTTATCTTTTCCTATTTCTCCTACCTCCTGTAAGTTTGAATTTATATATTTGTGGCCAATTGGCGAAAACTTCCAAAGATTATACTGCAGCCCTGCTGTCCTCCTCTTCAACGCCTTCGGGTTTTCATCGGAGAATATCTCTTCACCGATTTGCTGCACGAGTAAGTGTACTGTCCTGTTCCTTTACCACCTGTCATCCTTGCTTTTCCTTCTTCTCCCTTGTTTATTTCCTCACCTTTCTATCCCTACATTGCATACCCTATTACCCCTACCAGAATGCCTACGCCTCCATATGTTGAAGCCTGGCTGAAAAAAATTCGATTTTTCGCAGGTAAAACTGCACAGTTTACTGCACATACTGAATTCCTAACGAATTGTCTCTCGGCAGGAGTTTTGCCCAATGGCCTCACCATTAATCTTCCGCTGTTTGCCATTCCTCATCCTCTTCATCAGCCTTTCCATTGCCTCCGCCGAAATTTTTCAATAGAATTCTCTCGCCTTGTATTATCTCAGTACGCTTTTTTACTCAACTCTCACCAACAAAACCTCGCCTTTTTCATTCAAATGGTTCATTTATACTCTCCTAAACATTTTCCCCTTGTCAATGAGATAATGTCAAAATCCTACAATAAGCTGTGTGTTCGTCGTTTTCAACTCCTCAAAAAACTGTCCTCCTTGTACAAGAGCCATCTCTCGTGCGGTCTTAGCTTACCCCTTAAATTCACACCACCTCCCCCCAAAATTCCTCTAATATCTGACAAACCTGATCTCGCTAGTCTCTTCAACCTTCCCCCACCCTCTAAATCCACACCCAAACTTCCCAAGCGCCAGCCTCAAATTGACCCTCCTCCTTCCCCTATGTCCAACGAGGTCATCAACCTCTCATCCACCGTCTTAAATAGTGACCAATTGTCTGTATTATCCAAGGGCCTTTCCTTCTCACCCACCCCCAAATTCAATCCCTTGTCCTTTCTTGCTGACTCTCTTAATCTTTGCCGGAACCTAAGATGGCGCGCTTTCTGGAAAACTCACTCACCCTCTCAAGCCCCTATGCATCCGGCCATTCTAAAATTTCGCCCACCTTCCGACCTTGAGCCCAAAACACTCCACAAAACCCATCCCGTTGAAATTTTCATAAAACAATTTATGAATAAAATTTCGGATCCCAACTTCCTGAACTCCATCACACCCAAAAATAATCTTTCTCACAGTGAACTAGCCGCCATCCGCAAACTCCGGTCTGATCCCAGTATCATCATTTCCCCAGCAGACAAGGGCTCATGCATTGTTGTCATGAATACCTCTGACTACAACGTGGAGGCCTACCGCCAACTCAACGATGCCAATTTCTATAAACCTCTCTCCCGCGACCCTAATCCCAACTATCAAAAAATCATCTTGTCCTTCCTAAAAACTCACGGCCCCAAGGAAGGACTATCATCGAAAGACATTGCCATTATTTCTCCTCCCAATCCTAGCACCCCCAGATTTTATCTCCTCCCCAAAGTACACAAGGCAAATAATCCCGGCCGGCCCATAGTGAGTAATGTTAACTCGCCCACTGAAAGGATATCGGCCTTAATAGACTCCTATCTGCAACCCATCGTCTCGTCACTTCCATCTTTCATCCGTGACAGCTATCACTTTTTAGATCGCCTTCGTGCCCTCCAGATCCCCCCGCAAAGTAATATTTTAATGGTCACTATTGATGCCACCTCCCTTTATACCTCAATTCCACACTGTGAAGGCCTCAGTGCATTGCAACATTTCCTCTCCCTCCGTCCCATGCCCCATGCCCCCTCTACGGATTTCCTCACAAACCTTGCCCGATTTGTCCTTGAAAAAAATGCCTTCTCCTTCAGAGATCAAATCTTTTTGCAAATCCAGGGTACAGCTATGGGCACAAGAATGGCTCCTTCATACGCTAATTTGTTCATGGGCCAGTTGGAGGAAAGATTTCTCTCCTCACAACCCCTCAAACCGATATTCTGGGTCCGATTCATTGATGATATCTTCCTAATTTGGACTCACGGACCCGAATCCCTCTCTTCCTTCATTTCCGACCTAAATTCCACATCCTCTATTTCTTTCACTTCTACCTCCTCCTGCACCCACATAACTTTCCTAGATACTGAAATTTCCCTGTCTAATAACAAGTTTTTGACGTCCTTGCACATTAAACCAACCAATAATCAACAATATCTCCATTTCGACAGCTGCCATCCCTATCATACTAAAAGTGCCATTCCATTTTCCCTGTCTATTCGCGTGCACCGCATCTGTAACTCCCAAAACTCCCTTGACCATCACCTAGCCAATATTAAAACTGCCCTCCGTAAACGTGGATATCCCTCCTCTCTCCTTGAGCGACGCATCTTACCTTCCACCACGCCCTATGCTCCACCCCCTAAAACTACCACTAAATCGCCCTTGAACCTTTGCACTACCTTCGTTCCGGGACTTCATAAGGCAAACCTTGTCCTTAAGTCGCTTTTCCCCATTCTGCACGACAGTCCCCTTACTGCTGACTTAATTCCCAAATGTCCCACTATCACTTTCAAAAGACCAGCAAACCTAAAATGTATTCTACGTCCCTCCAAACCCACTACCACTTTGATTCCTCCCAAAGATCCCGGTTCATTTCCCTGCCATAGACCCAGGTGCAAAACTTGCCCTTTAATTCGAAATATTTCAGTGTTCCAAAGTCCCAATACCCCAATCCCGTTTCCCATTTCCTCCCATGGCAGCTGCATATCCTCCAATGTAGTTTACCTTTTGCAGTGTAATAAGTGCCCCGCCTTCTACATCGGTGAAACATCCACGCCCCTATCTATCCGTATGAACGGCCACCGAGCTTCTCCTCCCCACTTCCCTGTCCCTAGGCACGCCTCAAAACATGGACTCCAATTCGACTCATGCTTTTCTCTTTCCGTCCTCAATACCCTTCCCGCCAATACTTCGAACACACAGCTGAGAAATACTGAGATGTCCGTGATCTGGTTTTGTAAAGCTTTTTCCCCACCCGGAATCAATGTATTGCATTAATCCCATGAATACCTCTGCCCCCTATTGTCACAATTATAATTTTCCTCTGCCTTGCAACACTGTTGCATTACTCACTCTTCAAGAACTCCTCCCTACTTCAAAAATTTTCCTTTGATTAGCTGACACAACATTGTCACATTGAATACCCCTTCCAGTTCCCCTCCCCACACTCCATTTCTCCCCCCCCCCCCCTTAGTCACTGACCCTCAATATTTAGTGCCCTCAGTATTGCAACATTGTTATAATTCTCCCTGCTTGAAACTTCTCTCATCCGAAAACAGCCAGGTGCAACATTGTTCCCTCTTAGTTCCCCTCCCCTCCTAGTTCCCCTCCCCTCCTTCATTTCCTCCCCTACCTTCCCCTTCCCCAGGGCAGTACTAACTGCTCACTTCTAGAGCTGACGAAGGACCAACTGGTTCGAAACGTTCCGTAAGAACGAATTCTTTATCTTTTCCTATTTCTCCTACCTCCTGTAAGTTTGAATTTATATATTTGTGGCCAATTGGCGAAAACTTCCAAAGATTATATATATATATATATATATATAAATAAATAAATATAAAAAAAAGGCAATGCGATTGATCATATGACAAAATAAACTCTCTATTTTAACAATTTATAAAAACCTTTTATTATTCAATTAATCTTTCTTTTTGGTGATGTCATAACAGCTGTATAGAACCTCTGTAAAACCCTTATGCAACCTGCATTACAATGGAATCATAGATATTTTCAAACTTGAAGGAAGAACTGAAGTATCCATTGAAAAAAGACTAACAAATTTCCACATGTATTCAACAATAGTTCCAAGAATTTGCAAACTCTCTTCATTGTCTCATTCATTTCCTTCCTGACAATGTTGTTACAGCCCAATAATAGTGCAGAAAAGTCATTGTGCAACCAGCAATACCATTACGACATGCATTTTTTCCACAGATTCAATGTAAAAGTGCATTGAAAATAGACGACCAATGTATTTGATATTAAAAAAGCCGATAATATAAAGTAAATCCGTGATATGGAAGGAAAGATAAATAAGTAAAATTTAGGATATCCAGCATTAATCAATCTTAGAGCCTGATTCATTTATGGGCTCTGTTACAGATGGTATGAAAAAGGATATCAGTGCATAGCATCCCTAATAGTGAAATAGAAAAATTTGGGTCCCATCAATTTGACAATAAAGAGACTTTACTCTATATGTGTGTTTCCTTTAAGAGGATCACAATTATAAGAATCATAAATTGGATTATTATCCTATAAAATTTTAGGGTATTTTTTAATGAGCCTCAAAAATACTCCTTTCCAACAAAAACAGATTTTGCCAGCACACCAAGAGTTTCCAAATGCCAAAGCACTTCATAAGAGGGGGTAAGTTGGCTCCACAAATCTAGCACACACTTAACAATGATTGAATTTTTGAAAAATATATATACATCTAACAAATTTTGATATATACCAGGGAAATAAAACAAGAACGCTAAATGAGTGAGTTAACTCATTTTAACACTTGACAGAATCCTACCTCTTAAAGTAAACTGAACAGAGGTGAGCAAATAATTTACTATTCTCTATCTATTCACTTGCTATTCAGGTACCTTTGAATTTCCTTGACCTTATCTCTTTCTCTAGTTCCATCCTAACTGGTGAGACTAATCTAGAAATTATGGACAAACATATGTTTTAAGCACAACTAAATTATGCTTATCATTTAAGAAATGCTGCTAACAGGTGTTTGGCAGGGTTTTTTAAAGTCATCCTAAACCATACAGCATGATTAAAGAGATGACACCAAATGCACCTACCCAGGGCTTATTTGAGTAATGTACACCATGACCAATGTCACTTGCCTTCCCACTAATCACCACAACTACAATAAAATTCATGCTGTTAAGAGTCTTCCCATGAGAGTGAGCCTTTCTCTAAGCTGTAAACCGATCACTGGGTGAATGATTAAAATAGCAGGTGGTCTACGAATTTTCTTACTCACACCAATAATAAAATTTTAAATGAAAGTTTTCTTAAATAATGCACTAAAAAGTAAAAATCATTCTTATTTACACCATTGCAAGTGATTCACTATAACTATCAACCATTCTCCTCAAGTCTGGAGGGTAAACAGATCTCTGATGACATATTTAACTCCATTGAATGGGCAGTAAATCTAGGGTATTTTGATTTTTGATTTATGGGTGAATGGATAAGTTTAGAAGAAAATAAATTGTACCAAAATCTTTATTTAGGGTTCATCTAGTGACTTCATGCATGAAATAGGTAGTGATTGTGAGTCAAGAGTAAAACACCCTATTTTGAAGTAAAACAATTTTTTTTCTGTTAAAGGAGTATGAGGACCATGAATGTATGAATTTTACTTCTCTGACTCAAGGCAAGTTGAACTCTACCCTTACCAATAAAAAGCCTAAAACTCTAGAGGATCATAGTGTGGGAACTATCTTTCATTTTCATTATTTATATTGAAATGGAAAGTATTTTTTATCTAGGAATTTTTAAATGACTGACCAGTTACATGTTTAATTCATGTACAATCAATCATGAAATAGCAATCCTATATGATTTCTAGGGATAGGAAAATTTCGCGATCGCGAATTTTGCGAATTTAGAGAAAAATGTCCTGGGAGTGGTAATTAGTTACAACATCTACATCTACATACTACCCCGCAAGCCGCCTCAATAGGCGTGTGGCGGGGGGTGTTAGGACACCAGCCGTTTACATATAAAAAGGAAACGCTCTATGAAATTACGCCTTGCATTTATTAAAGTCCCTTATTGTTCGGGGGAAAAACGAATTCCCATACCTATCCGTTCGGCAAAATATCTCTCTTAATTTATCGTTTCTGTCGGACCTGCAAATATAGTGGGGTTCTAATATGATGTTCTCCGTGTCGCTCTGAAAGATATCTATTCTCAATTGCTCAAGTAATCTAAGCCTAGCGCGCAGCCTCCGAGTCTCTAGCGGCTCCCAGCCTAATTCGTTTAACATCTGCATAACGCTGTCTGTACGCCCGTAGCTGTTTTTGACGAATCGTGCAGCTTTCCTTTGTATTTTATTAAGTTCCCGAATTAAGTCTTTCTGCACCAGATCCCATATGCTTGCTGCATATTCAAGGTGTGGCCGGACGAGTGCGAAATAGCACCTCTCTTTTACTTTTTCATCTGAGAATCTTCCCACAATACGCTTGACGAATCCTAGCTTCTTCAGAGCTCTGCCACAAATATTTCTTATATGTGTTCCCCACGATAGGTTTGAGGTTATTGTAATTCCCAGATACTTAACTTCATCTGTCGCCTTTATCTTAACGCCATCCACAGCATATACACGGGGATAGTTGGACGACCTCCGCAAGAAATGTACCGCCGCACATTTGCTCAGATTAAGTTCGAGTCCCCACTCTTGGCTCCACACATGAACGTTGTTTAAATCCGATGATAGAATTTCAAAGTCAGAGTGATCATTAATTTCGCGATAGATGACAGCGTCGTCAGCAAATAAACGTATTTTACTGCTGATTCGAGAGCATAGATCATTTATGTATATAATGAACAAAAGGGGGCCGATTACGCTTCCTTGTGGGATACCTGATGTCACTTTAACTGCATCAGAGCTAATTCCGTCAAGAACTACTTTTTGCTTACGATCACTCAGAAAGTCGCGTATCCAGTTTACTACTGTTTCGTTTAGGCCGCATGACTGTAATTTGTATAAAAGTTTGTTGTGAGGTACCGTGTCGAAAGCTTTCTTAAAATCTAGGAATAATGCGTCCACTTGTGTTTTCGATTCACCAGATTTGAGAACGTCATGAAGAAAGAGCGGGAGCTGTGTTTCACATGATCTACCTTTCAGAAAGCCGTGCTGACAGCCATGAAGGAAGTTACGACTGTCCAGGAACGTCATGATATTGCTAACGATGATATGTTCGAGTATCTTGCCTATAATAGACGTTAATGAAATTGGTCGATAGTTCCCTGGGTCATGTCTGTTTCCCTTTTTCAATATCGGTGTAACGTTTGCAATTTTCCAGTCTATTGGTATCTTTCCTTCAGACAATGACTTCTTGAATATTATGTCTAAGAACATACTCCATACTGACTGGGGAAATAACTTTTGAACTCACGAAATGTCGCGAATTGTGCCCCAAAACGCGAATTTTCATTGTTTTGTGAGAAAATGGTTGGAAGTACATTTCAAACGCAAGAAAAACATTAAAATTGCAAGCAAATGTTCTCAATTCAATTTAAACGAACTCGCGTGCAAATATTGCTGAGGTTTGCAGAAGTTTGCAGTTCATCGTAGCATAACCGGTGTTACGATAACAATCGCGGGAGGATGACATCGGGTGCTTTCGATTTACGGCAATAACCGGCAATACACAGCTCCTCACGCCGCGGTGCTTTCTATTTACAATTAGTGGAATAAACACCTATCAGCATCTATGATCGGTGGCTCTCCGCCCCGAGGTGAGTCGAACAAAGGAAAAGTAATATGCGAATTTATTATAAGTAATCTGCTACAGCAGGGTTTCTCAAACTTTTCCTGCGATGGAACACTTCGTAAATCCTGAAATTTTAACGGAACACCTTGTGGACTTCGCATATATTAAACCATTGCGTTGAGGTAGCAGCATATAAAGCCATTATAGGTTACTCGGAACACCCATTAGCCTTCCGCGGAACATAGTTTGGGAATCCCTGTGCTACAGATTTGAAGACGAGACAGACTGCGCATGTGTGAATAGCCACTTTGAGTTGTTTCATTTCAATGGGCTTGTTCGCCAAGAGTTTTTTAATGCCAATTATAGTTTGAAAACTAAAGGGACACGTATTTTTCCGATTTTTTATTTTGGATCTGATTTGTTCATAACAGTCTACTACAGATTTGAAGACGAGACGGACTGCGCATGCGTGAATAGCCGCTTTGAGTTGTTTCATTTCAATGGGATCATTCACCAAGAGATTTTAAATGCTAATTATAGTTTGAAAACTAAAGAGACACGTATTTTTCCAATTTTTTTATTTTTTTTTCTGATTTGTTCATTAGACTACTACGGGTTTGAAGATGAGACGGACTGCGTATGCGTGAATAGCAGCTGTGAGTTGTTACATTTCAATGGGCTTGTTCTCCAAGAGTTTTTAAATGCCAATTCTGATAGTTTGAAAAATAAAGAGAGACCTATTTTTCTGTTTTTTGATCTGTCGCCTGCTTTTCGAATTATTGGCGGCGAAAAATCGGGGTTCTTAACCCTTTCACGTAAAAGAACCAACATGAAAAGTTTTGATGTCACTCGCTGCTCCGTCGAATCACGCTAGGCGCTATGCAGCATTCCCCTTCCCTTGCTTTCCAGCGAGCGAATTAGAAACTGAACCGGATCTCTGATGTTGTCACGAACTTTTTGAGTGGGCGGCAAGTTTCGCAAATTTCTGTTTTTGATTTAAGAGGGAGTGGCTGAATATAGAAGAATTTTGTCTCCACCAAAAATCTATTTTCCAATCCATCTACCGAATTTGTGAATTAAATTGCAATTTTGCATCATAGTGAACGACCTTATTGCAATGGTTGCGTAGCTGGCTTTAAAGCACCAATCAAGGCCAACTACGATATCAATATAATTGTCGATATATTTATTTATTGCGTGGCACCAAGATTGATTTTATTGTTTGAATCTCTAGTTTTTAGCCATTTCCGTCAAATGACTTTGTTTTCCAGTGACAATTGTTAAGTATCCTAGTTTTATTCCTGGTTTCTGTGCTTGCAAGTGATTTTGACGAGTTATTGAGATGCCGAATGCAAAATTAAGCGCAAGAGACCGAGCTATCCAGTATCAAAAAGATGATTTTATTGTATCGATAAAAGTACAGTCATGTACATATTCTACAATTGTCAGGTTGCTTGGGTAAGACTCAATTGGAAAAATTTATAATCTTCGAAGAACGTTACTGCAGCAAACTTTCACAAGATGGAAATTCTCTAAAGTTACATGTCAATACACGAAATGTATTAAATTTTATTTTTTAATTTAGTGCCACTTTTCCAAGTTCCGCCACTGAGGTGATTGTCTTCAGTCATCACATGGCTAGAAGGGGAAGTGTCACATAATAGCCCAGATCATATTGGGTATAGTGTAAGTGACCCTTTTCTAGACTTAGAAATAATCGGTATTTTATGTGTATATATATAAATTTGTGGTCACTGTGAAAACACCGAAATGTCTTGTTGAAAGTACCGAATTCCTAATTTCAAAGTACCGATTTTCTCCCTCTCAAACCACCGAAAAATTCCTATCCCTAATGATTACATATGTACGTAGTTTTGAATAGCTATATCAAGAAAGCTTTCCTTCAGATTTGCAGATAATTTTTTGCAGTTAAGTACATACATGAAGTGCAAGTAGAGTAATATGAAATATACAATATTAATCCTAATGTTTCATTTCAGAGCCTACTTTAGCTAAAGGGCAGGAGCCTAAACCAGTTTCAATGAGTATCGATTAGGATTTACATCACTAAGTATATTTTGACTGAGCCATTCCACCTTTTACTTCATGCTCTCAAGTGAAACTTTATTTTCTTGTTTTTCATAACATGATGAAACATGATGAACACATCTGGATTCTGAAAACATAAGACTATTTAATTCCTTTTGAGTAGATTCATTAACACTAACATACCCTCTCATAATACATATGCAGTTGTTAAAAGATGCGATAAAAATAAAATTTTAACAAGATATCCTGGGATGGAAGTATATTTTTCACGGTATATATCTGAGAAAAGGGTGGCAAGATAACTTCTTAAATTTCCCTGGGCCAGTCAAAATTGTATTTAAAATATAAGCACATCACAGAAATTGGATGATGAATAATGTCACACTATATTTTATGTATATACACACAAAAACTCTATAGACAAAAATGTCTATCATTATATATGAAAGACATCAGACCAGGGTGTCTATTACTGAACTTTTGCAGGCAGGAGATATCGTATGGCACTGCTGTCGTAATAAATTATAGCAGCTGTCGACAATGCTATTACTGATCTTGTTATGATTTCATACCATAGCTTTCGGTTAAACTTGGGTACATATCTTGTATCAGTGATGTCAATTGAAAACCAAAACACTTTGGTGGCAAAATAGCAGCAGTGAGACTGTGACAAAAGAAAAGTGAAAATGGCCAAGTGGCAAAATCGACCTCGAATTGAGGAGGAGAGTATTTTAATAATTCATTTCTTCAAGCAAAAGACAACATAATATTTTGTTGCCAGCATGAGATAAATATAAAAAATGAGCTAAACAAGCATGGTTGCTGTGATCAATAAACTCAACAGTTTTAACAAAACATTCAGCGAATTTCTTATTTTGCTGTGGAAAATAGCTAGAATTACAAGTAGAAAGGTGAGTTAGGTTCCAATACAATATGTCTTCATTATCATAGAGAGTTAACTCATGTATATAAACAGTGAATTAAACCCAGTGTCTCAAGGTAAATAAACATCTATATCTTTAACGTAGCAGCTCATAATTGTTCACATGACACCAACAACATAATAGAGAAATAAAGTAACCTGTAATTCCAATCCATGTTTAGGGGATAGTTACAGTGAATTTATCAAATGTCGACTTGGAACCATAGCAAAACTGGAAAAATACTGCATCAGAATATAGTGCAGCAGCTGGATCTCGTGCCAGCCTTCAAATTCTTCAATTGTAACCCACAATGAGTCCAAAAATGAAACTTGAGCATTAAAATTACGGAAGGTTATTGAGTCAGCCATATTGATAGGGCTAACAATGATGATGCATGAGTTTTATCGATAAATATTGTGGTCTTGTCATAAATACCAAATTTGACGGCATATAAGACAAGAAAAATGTTCCAAAATTAGGGCTAAAAAATCACCCCTGGGCCTTATATGTGAAGGTACGGCCTTCCACAGACTAATGCTCACTTTTCTTGAGTGTGCCCTACTGAAATGTCTTATATGCCATCAAATATAGTAATCACGCAATTATATCTAAAATTTCCTTGCCATAAAAGTGATTTCCATATTTTTGCAGTGTCAGACAATTACAATGACATGCAATGCACAATTTATTTTTCTCCAAAAAAATGTTGTATTATCATCACAAGTTAAAATGTGTTATCATCATAGATGCACATTACATTGAAAATAAATCACTACCTCCAATTATAGGGAAAAGCAGTTAAATTAAAGAAAAATATGCCCGACAAACTTTTAAAACAGTGTAAGGTATTAGGCAGGTGGATATTGTGCCTCTGAGCTCACCACATAGTTTAACATATTTTTTGCACAGTAAGTATTAACTTCTTTTATATTGTCTCACTGCGGAAATGTTACCCCTGAGTGACAGACTGTGCATAAAAAATATCGTGAACCTTGAGTTAGAACTAACGTTGCTAGATCAAAAAGTGAATGTGTTAATTTACTACAATATCAAGATATAGTGAGGCTGATTCTGAAATCTGATGATATCTCAGCATTATCAGCTGATATGAAGAACCATAATATCATTAATCATGACAGGGAGAGATAATGTACAATATCTGTCAAAATCCTATGATAAGACGACAAACAAAAACAAATGGCAACCATAATAGCATTTTAGTTATCGTACAATAAGCCCTGGAGCAACTGTCTGTTACCATATGATAACGTTTTAGAAAAAGTTCCGTAACAGGCACCTAGGACTAATATCATTACATATCAAAGAAACTGCCACATTTCAGCATTATAAATAAACATATTAAAATGTGAACTCAGTTACTAAAAAAAGAGATAAATTAAGATTATTTACATAAGTAGGCATCACAATTTAGAAAGGCCCATGCTAAAATCAAAATTTGAAAATCTTGCACTTCCACATTAAATGCTCCTCACTCTCTTTTACATGACATTATAAGTAACGTCTGGACCATATGAAACATGTTACATATGTCTTATCAATCCACTCACTGGTAGCAAAATTTAACAATTCGATGGGTATGTACCTATTGAAGAGCACAGTGAATACTCTCAGCGGACAGAACAAGACGTTTGCTTCATACCGTATTTTCCACCTAATAAAATGCACTGGCATATAAGAGAAATCATAGTTTTGGCCATGAGTTTTTAAGAGATAATAACCTTATTAAAATAATAAACATAATCTATTATCCTTCAATATTGTTTATTTATTTTTTATTTATTTATTTCAACTACCCTGAAACCAGCTCGTAATGGCCTCTTACATCGGCTGATGGAACACTAACATCAGACGAGCACAAACACCCATGTCCTGGATGGAGAAAAATCCACCCAGGCGGGACTCGAACCCCCGACCCTCAGATTGGCAGACTAGGAAGTTACCCCGTCGCCACCGTGGCCGACAAAAGAAACTGAGAGTTTATGGTGAAACTGAGAGGAGTGGTCTTTTATCGACTAATGCAAACAAATACGGCAGCATGGCATAATCTGAGATATCATAATTCTTAAAGTAAAAGCTTCTGCAGAGTCATTTAGATGATAGTTTTTCAATTGTCCTTCCATTTGATTCCACATCATTGGACGACAGTTTCAGACAGTTTCAGCATTCCAGCAAGAGCTTCTCCAAGTGAGATATTCTGATTCAATTTTTTATGCACCTTATTTAGGCCTTTTTTCAGTTAGGTACACTCTGATTGATTAAACAAGAAAGTATTGATTAAACAAGAAAGGAGATGGCATCAAGTCATACAAAAGTGAAGCCTGTTATCTTGCACAAAATGATCCACCCAACATATGGCTATCGCATGCTCTTTGTCCATATATTTTGTGAGAAATACAGGGTTTATTTTGGAAATTATTCCAGCTTGACAGTTTTCTAAATAACTCATTAGAGTAATGGGAAAATTCTGCTAATTATTCCAATAGCTATATTTTTGGTGTATTTACAGCACAACGGATCCATTCAATATAGTCAATTTTCCATTTAAAGGGCTTCAATATTCCACTGTGCCATTGTACCATCTAGTTCCATCTATTCTCTTCTTTAATCTATGGTGAAAACCCACTTATTTGCAATTGAAAGTAGGTATCTGTCTTCTATGTTCACGTTGTTCTTCATTTATGTTATTTCAACTGCCTCTCAGACCAATCAGAGTGTGTCTGACTAAAAGAGATGCCTACATAAGGCAGACATAAGAAATTGCATCAGTGCCTCTGACCTGATGAAGATAGCTGGAGTGCTAGTGAAAATGTCATCCAAAGATATGGGTAAACGCAGAAGAAAACTGGAGATACCTTCATTATCATAATGCTTTTTATTCCTAGCATATAATTGTAAGATTATTATCACACAGATTGCAACAAATGTTCTGCTTAAAAAAGATTATTATTGCTACGCATTGAAATATGCACTAAAACAATAACTCATCATGAAAATCTATGGTATAATTGGTGCAAATTTCAGTGGTAAGTTATAAGAATTCAATTAACTGACACCTCATTACAGTAACATCGCTGCCCATAGTTGAAAGGCCACATTCAACCATGGTAATGACCATATTAAATGCAGGGTGATTGTTTAGGTTGTACAAAGCATGTAAGCAGGAAAATACGGTAATAGCATTATTACCTTAACATTTAAAACATGTCCAATCCAACTTAGATGATCCAGTGATCAACAATATGATGTATACTTCTTCATATGTCTGAATGAGTCACGGTGAATGTTCGATGTGAAACCTGATGAGCTTGATGTCTTAGTCCCGATGAATGATGAAGGGTTACTAATGGTACTACATCAATATTTCATATGGTATGTCATGAACAATGAAAGTACACAAAAGGGAGATGTATACATGCTTCCAAAAATTTTCAAATGATTCATATTGTGTGTACCTCCCATTCTTCTGATGCAGGACAAAATTTTGAGAAAACAGCACTTTAAAAAGTTGGGTGGAAAAGCTGAAAAAAAGTATCTCCTGAGAGGAAGAATTAAAGGTGGATTTAAATCAATATGGGGAAAACTTCATCTTTCTTTGCAATGCTTTCATTCAGGGCAAGATGAAAATGAAAATGACTTTCAGATGCCTTCATGACGATACCTCCAACTTGTCAAAAGATTTATGACGCACAAGAAATTCAAGACAAATCACTTACCTCTCACACGACCCCTTCGCATCGATGTAGAGTCATGCTTCACGAGTTCCACGACATTCGACACCGTGTCACTAAACCCAATGTCATGGTGCCCGTGGTGATGAGGATGGTGGTGTGCCATGTGGCCCATGTGGTGGTGTGGATGGTGGCCCATATGGTGTGGCACGTGGTGCGGATGATACCCATGACGAGGGGATGGACTGCGACCACACACATCTGGCCCAGGTGATCGTCCCCGCCTGCAGCAAATGCAATTGACCGGATCAATTAGTGACAAAATTCATGGGCACTTTTTATCCACAAATGTAAATATATCCGATTCTGGAGTCACTTCAGCCAACAGAAAGAGAGCATTAAAGCCACATATCCATCTAGTAACGTTAACCTTATCTAAGGGCATATCACAGTAATGAGCAACTCCAAATATGTATATACATATATATCAATTAATCTAATACCAATATGGTAATATAAGTAATATGTACAAATACATGTAGGTAATCATAGCATTTTTAAGGCTTCCTCAGCTATGGATAGCTTGATGAACATCAAGTTTGTAAAAAATTTGTTCAAATAAAGAAAAAAACACAGAAAGACCACAAAAGAGTTACATCAATGTTAGTTATTACAAAACACTTAGTTAACACTCATATCAGACATTTAAACATACATATATGAAACAAATGCTGATGCTTCGGAGAGTGAGATCAAAATTTAATAAGCAGTTCTCAATCATATTACAAGACAGCAAGACTGAGCATGGTGTACTTCCCTTGCCTATTCTTCCCTAGTCAGGAATCCCTGCAACTTATGCTATAAATAATTTCATTTGCTGACTAAACTAGCTTTAAAAGCAACTCATAGAAAAGAACATCCATATTTCTGACATGCTCCACACTGATATTTAGGAGCTTTTCATGATAACAAATCAGTAAGTTGTTTTCCTCGGCAGGTGACTCCATTAACCCTTTAGCTGTGGGAAATGTACTCCTGCAATTACCAAGGCAACTGCAGGGAAAAATGTTATTTTGCATTTGACCATCATCAACTTACCCATTCCAGCTCCACACAAAATTTTATGGCCCAACATTCCCAAGAGAGATTAAAATGATATGGCACTTTATTATTGTTCCTGAACAGGATCTTTGATTCAAGAATATTTAAGGAAGAGTATATACATATTTCTTGGATGAGGTTTATGACTATATTCATTTAATCTAAGATATAACAGCTAAAAATCAAGGAACTAACTGGCTGTTAGTATCTCATCCATTAGAAAACAGAAGTAAAGTAAATGTGGAGTTGGTAAACAATGAAAATTCCATGTACAATTGATCAATCCTGAGCTATTGTATCTCCACTAGTACATACTCAGAAACGCCCAGTTTGTCTATCCTACAGAAAACCGTCAACCTGTACAAGGGTCCTCAACCCCCTACTCCCTTGCCTGTGCTAGTTACATGAATTTGTTAAGATTCATTTTTATTAATTTTAAATTAGTTAGGACTGGTTAAATTTTAAGCTGCACCTTTTTACTATCCAATAAATCATAAAACAGCAAGGAAAGTTAATGTGTAGTACTTATACTACAAAAGTTCCAGATTATATAAATCAAGTGATGAGTCTCACATGGTGCATAAACATGGACATGTAAGGGAAGAGGATGAGATTAGGCTTAACGCATTTGGGAGTTGGGTGTGGAGGAGAATGGAGAAAGTGCAATGGACAGATATGAATCTGAACACGAAAGTGCTCTGCATGGCGGATAAGTAGATGCTTGAGGACATTAGATGGAGGTAAGAGTAGATGGTTGGAACAGGTAATAAGGTACAAGGTAAGCTGAAGGCTGTGATAGAGGGGAGGATGTTGGGTAGTTGGGGGAAGGGAAGAAATAGAATAGGATTCATGGATAGGATGACTTGAGGTAGGATGTATGCAGAGCAGATGAATAAAATAATGCATGGAGACGGGGATCTTCAGCTGTAAAATATTAGTATTTGTGTTCCTACCTTCATCTTAACCCAACTTTACTGGTAGATCACCTATAATAACAATAAAATTAATCAATTCTTAGCAATTACATCTCAACTAGTACTCAATAACAACCGCCTCTCCCAGCTTGAGGAAGAAAGTCAACCGAGGTTATGAGAATTACCTTCAACTCCTTTGCCAACACTAGAAGGGGAGAATACTCCCTTTACTATTCTCCTGTATATAGTGGTACAGCACAGTCTCAATTATCTGCATCCTGATTTACCAAGGCTATCTACAATCAGATGTACAAATACTTATGTCGAGGCTGTGCCAAGCCTGATTAGTTCACGCAAACGATCATCAGAATTCGGCAAACAGTTTGATATTCAAGCAAAAAGCAATTCACAAAAATATCTTAACCCAACAATTAGGCTCAGTAAATTATTATAAATATTTTATGTTGGCCGCAATTTATTCTCACTCACAAGCCTTCCATAGTATGGGAATTTTTAATAACCTAAGGAGGCCTCAGTTCACATTACTTAGGATAATTAAGACTTCACTGTAGCTCTAAAAGTGAGACTGTCACAGCAGAGGGGTTAACGTTAGAGTTGCAGTTGGTCCTGCAGAACTTTGCATCAATGAAAAAGTTTGACTCACCTGAGGGTCGGGGAGTGGTACCCGCTTCGGACAGGACTAGATGCCTGTGACCCATATCTACCCCTGTCTCCTCGTCCATCTCGCATGTCCGCGTGACGGTGAGGCCCCCTGCCTGGTCCGCCCTGCTTCTGCTGGAGGTAAAGCTGGTGGTGATGATGTCTTGGCCCCTGCTGGTCTGGACCGAGGGATTCCACCGATGGTGCTCGTGAACCACCCATTCCCCTCTCCCCTGCCGTGCTGCTTAGACCAGCCCCTGAAGGGCCTCCTGGACCTCGACCTCCCTCCCCAGCACCTCCAGCACCCACAACAACGTCTTGCAGTTCCAACGCCTGTTGCAAGGAAGGCAGGTGGAGACAAGGGTAAGGTTTACAACACCACTGATTTGAAAGCCGTAAAAGCTGATTGAGCATCAACGGAGGAATTAAACTGGGCAGGTTAAAGCAAGAACTTGGGTCTACTAGGCGTAAATAATCTGAATCAGGAAGTAAAAAGTGTGTGGAAAACGTGATTAGAGTGAACATTTATGTCTTTCTTGTGACTGCTTTGAGCCAGAATTCATAAAATATACTGAAGTTAAATGGGAAAAAATGAATCTTTTAATGATACGTAATGAACTTGATAAAAAAAGAAAATACTTCATGTATTATCCCTTATGTGATCAAAATAAAAAGATATATATATGCGATCAATATAAAAGCAGTTTTCAGAAAAGTTCTTTACAAATTACATAAATGTTGGGTAATCCTTTTGTAAGAGAGGCTTTGAGCAAGCCGTATTTAACGTTTCAGCAATTCAGAGAATTGAGTTCAATATCAATGTCAACTGTCATGACGTACATGTATGGGTAGGAAAGCAACACTGAAAAATGTACTCTGCTTATGCTGGTGTACCGAAAGGGAAAATATTAAAATCCTTTAATCAACAGAGCTACACGTAGCCTAAAACTTGTCATTAAAATACACTAATATTACTAATAGGGTATCACTTCTCATTTCAATTCCATCTTTGATGTATGTACTGTATTAGGATGCAATATATTAGTAGGGAAATCTACTTGAAGAGTTGTAGATAAATTATCACTGAGAGGTATATTTATGGGCATAAAAATTACTGTCAATCAAGTATAAGGGTAGTTTGGTTTTTTAGCAGATACAGCATACTGCTTCCTTTATGCCAGCATATATATTTATACCCATGCAAACCAGTCTCTATGAATATTTACATGTCGATATACTACATTAGCTATAAGTGTACGAGTAAAATATTTACATTATGGTACCCTACCCAAAGAGTACTTCCTTAGTCCTACCACTGTGAGTTTATCCATAAGTGTTTTATTATTATGATGGATAAAAACTCAGGTAACTGCACTCTCGCGGTCACACATTCTCATGCTCTTCTGTCATTCACCAGCAAACATCGGCCCCATTGCATTCCACATGCATGCAGGCCAGCTGGGGCCATGTGAACACACATAATGTGATGAAAACAATATCTCATTGCATTTTAAACACACAAGAACTTTTCCTATGAACTACTGAAAATTTCGATTAGAAAGAGCATTCAGAGTGAATTTCAGGCAGATGTATATGGATGTAGGCGGTTGTAGTACATACAAGGCAAAACTGGGTGACAATGCAATTGCATGCAATCAGAGAAAGAAATATGTAATCAGGATATTGGAGGTTTTGAAATTTTGCACAGATGGGCAGAAGAAAGGATATTTTCTCAAACATAGTTACTTTCACTGGTCTGGGAAGCTTTCTTGGGGAGAAGAGTACATTTAAATGTAACATATATTGATTGTCACAGGACAAAATTACAAACACAGATGACACAAAAATGTATACAATCAAGTTACTGCACAATAATGATAACCTAACTGTATGCACCATACCTGTCAACAAATTGTATATTCTAAAAAAAAATACATATTTCTAATATTTTACTTCTAACTAACACCTAGTCTAAACTAAACCAAGACTGCCAAACAAGTAACTTTTTCTGAAATTTTATCAATATTTTTTGTGTTAATTCCATCACAAAATTTTGGTGACTATTTAGCAGAAACCATGTTGATAATTATTACATGTCTTTCAAAAGAGAATCACAAAATAGAGCTGTTACTGAAAACTGATTGATCAGTCTTTTTGAGTTTGACACCCTGGGTCTAAAACAATGAACAACACTTTGCTTGCAATTTTAAAGGTTTAAGACCATCTATTTCTATCCTTAAATTGCATTATATAATGTTAAACATTCTATTCTGACATTTAAGTAATCATGAACAATAGTACATACAAAGGAAAACCCATTTAAAACTACAATGGGTTACTTGCAGGAGAGACTTTGAGCTTTAGATTTTCAATAGGATTATAATATGATGAACTCTACAGAAAATGATAAAAAATTTTAACTTTTTCTGGTGATTTCCCTGAGAATATGTGAAATTTTTGGCTAAATCTCAGATATGTTCTGATTATAAATCATTCCACAATAAATGATAACTAGGTTGGAATAAGGCCATGAGACTAAACATAATTTTACACACGCATAGAGGTACCTACTTGGATTGCTGTATTACAAGGTAGGTGGGTACAGGGCCGTAGCCAGGTCATGTCTTTAGGAGGGGGGCAACCAATTTCCTAGGAGGGGCAAACGTTTTATAGTTCTTGTGTCAAAAATTAGCAGCCCAGTACAAAATTAAAAGGTATCCTGGTATTCTACCCACAGTAATTTCTCACTTTTAAACCACTTGTACTTTAACAGAATCAGTATCGCAGTATAAAATTATCCACACAGCGTATACAGCCTATATCCATTCTGTCAATGTTTTCAAAGATCTTTGAAAAACTCTTCCAGCATAGATTAACCAAGTACCTCCAGACTTTTAATTTAATTTCTGACTCTCAGCATGGCTTTAGAGTTGGCAGGTCCACCAACTCTGCTATTTTTGAGTTCCTAAATAATGTAATTCTTGGACTGAACAATAAACACCACATTTTAGGTATCTCTTTTGATTTCAAAAATGCTTTTAACAGCGTGGATCATGAAGTCCTCAAGACCAAACTTCAGTGCTTGGGAATCACCAATAACTCTTTAAATTGGATCTCATCATTCCTTAGTGACAGATCGCAATTTGTCAGTTACACTCATCAATCATTTGCAGGAGTGATGGAAATCAAATCCAGTCCCTTGAAAGTACCGGTTGGAGTACCTCAAGGTTCTATTCTTGGTCCTCGACTGTTTCTCCTATTCATCAATGATCTTCCTAAACAGTTCTCATATTGCTCCACCGTCATGTACGCTGATGATACATCTAATCTCTTATCTGCTAGTACTTTACCACTCTTGGATCATTTGGCCTCTACTACAAAAGATGAGATGTTACTGTGGTGCCACCTTAACAGAGTTGTTTTGAATGAGGCTAAAACTACTTGTATTCTTTTTCATAACAAGTACTCTCATGAGATTCCTACTCTGCCTCCTCATTCTGATTTCTCCACCACCTCATCTGTGAAATTCTTAGGTCTACAGCTTGCTGACACTCTTGACTGGTCAACTCATATTTTTGAAATGAATAAGAAACTCTCAGTTGGTATTTATATGATAAGGAAACTTTCTCCTCTTGTTTCTCTCAATGTTCTAAAAGCTGTGTACTTTGCCAAAGTCCACTCATTTGTGTCCTATGGTATTATGTTTTGGGGTAACTCCCCTACTGCAGCTAAGGCCTTCTCCCTACAGAAACAGGCCATTAAGGCCATCTGTAGAGTTCCAATCCGAACGAGTGGTAGGCCACTGTTTATCTCCCTCAGGATCCTCACACTTCCATGCATTTATATCCTCACATGTGCCATGTTTGCGAAGTGTTATCCCCATTACTTTCAGGTCAACTCTGACTTTCAGTCATGATACTCGATCTAAAAATAACATTCATAGTAATTTTTATTCATTCAGCCTATGCCAGAAAGGCCCCTATCACACTATAGCTGCAATTTTCAATAAGCTACCCTCTGATTTAAAATCCCTTACCTCACCTATGGTTTTTAAAAATAGTTTGAAAAACTTACTATATAGCAAATGTTATTATACTGTTAAGGACTTTTTAAATGATATTTTGTAATCTGTATTCTTACTGTACTTCTTTTATGTCTCTGTAACCAGCTGTTTAATTGACGAAACCCATGGACAACTGTATCCCTACGGTGTTAATAAAATATTATTATTATTATTATTATATCAACTTCTAGACTAGTATAAGCTGTGCAAAACAAACAACTCTAACAAGGGAACCCTTTTCGTTAAACCAGTCAGACTTAAATGAAACAAAGAAAAGGTAGTTATTATGCACTTCAGAATACCGTGGTGAAATTCATCTTCTGCAAAATGCAGAAGATGAATAACACCACTTTGTGTTTCATTTCCACTTTTAATTTCGTGATTTCTAGATTGAATTTGATTCGATTGTATTGGTTTCCGTAAACTTTTGTTTTAATTGGACACCATTTGTCAAAGTACTTTCTAAAAACATTCTAAATTGCATTTGTAATCCTCTACAAGGAATGTATTGCATAAGATAACAGTATCACTAATTCTTTCTTTCATACTTTCTGTAGTATTTGAAAATGTGAGTAAAGATACTCCATTTATCTAAACTTCTTCTGTCTGTCTTCTTGTGAAGACACATCTGATTTAGGCCTACATTCTTTAGACAAAGAATCTGTGCTAGGCTATCTCATGCATAGCAAACACAAGAACTCGTACCCACTTCAGAAACAAATTTTGAGCCCGCTCCTGAATTCAATTTTTATTTATGAACGCTCTTTAACTACTATGGTTCTTAGTGTCCCATTCTATATGGGTGTGAAAGACTGGAAATTTCACTCAGAGGCCTCTTTATCAGGCTTGAGGTTCTTTTACGGGCTGTAAATCTACGACACTCTATAACAAAGGCTTGGGAAGGTTAACATTGAAAATGTATTCGATATTTTCAAGGTTACTATTTGCAGTCTTAATTTTAGATGGATTATTTTAGGTTATTGTTCGACTCTCAAAGCTCTCACCTCTGTAACTCTCACCTCTGTAAAGCAGAGTACTAAAAGGAGGCATTAAACTCTAAAAATAAAGACTCTTAAAGCTAGTCGGGCAAAAGAAATTCCAGGAGGGTCAGCATGTGTTGCATGACTGACCCTGACTATGGCCCTGGGTGGGTAGGATTGAATAAACCTGGTACATTGACGACAAAGGTCACTCAGCTCATCGCCCAATTCAAATATGTAAATTGAAGTTAATTTCTAACACATGTTTTTCGTACATGTCAATCAGGATGTTAAACCTTTCCCATTCCGCCTACATTACAAGGTTTTCCAAATGGATCTCATCATTGATGGGATGCAAAGAGTTTGAGTTGAGAGAATGAGTTGAGAGAATTTTGTAGAAAGATGAAAAAATTTAAAACAAAAAACATCCTTGGATAAATACTTGAGGCTGACTTATAATGGCACGAAGTCTGTACACTAGAGTTAACAAGTTCTTTCTATGAGAACTCTCCAGTGAACATGATATCCGAATATTACCTGATATGCTAGAAATCAAGACAATTTAAGAACGGCAATTAAAAATGCAAGTTATGTTCTAGCTTGTTTTTTTACAATATTTTTCAACTTTAAAGTCTGGTTTAAAACTGGTATCAACTTCAAATGTTAACTGTGAATAAGATTCATGTCCACAACTTTGGCATACAATCGATTGGCTGTCAACAAGAAAGTCTGTCATCAATTTTTCTCATTCTTTGGTTGCAACTGGATGTCTATGTGATAGACAGTACTTCCATCTATGTATTGATTTTTTAACTGTGGTAAATAATGATTGAGTGAATAACACTTCAATAAATTCTGGTTGTGGGTGAAGATATGGGTATCAAAGGATAAATAAAATAATTACCACCTTATCATTGTATTAAGGTTGGAAAATGAATAGCTATGTACTTAATAGTGTGTACCATTTATATAATACACACACTATGCATGTGCTGGAGTGAACTGTGAACATAAAGAGAAGGAGCTTGTTGAACTTTGAAGTAGATGGTTAACACTCACGGTTGATATACATGTGATTGTACACACCTATTCATTGGATTCTCATTGGAAGTTAATGTTCACATCGATGCCTATGATTAAATGAAGAAAGCATTAAATGTTAGCAATAACTGGAATTTAGTGACACAAGAACAATGCAAGCAGGGATTCTACAAAATGGTATAAGAGAGATGACCACCAAGAATGGGCCTAGGAATAATAGGAATTGTTCTAAGTTCATTTTAAGTTCACATTTAAAAATGTTTTCAAAAGACTATGACCAAGTATTTATAACCAGAACAAATAAAGTTTTACCACAAAACATCACAAAATACTACAAAGTAACTCCTGCATACAAATCATGATTCTGAATCTAACATCCTATGGGAACCTTTCTTAACAGCTACACCACCACTATTTCTGAGTTAAGATAACAGAGGACAGGTTATAGAAGAACATCCAAAACATACTTTGATTCTAGTCAGTATTGTCTTTCACTATGGATGCATATTACCATTCAGTCATCCCTATATTGGCATTTTCTGAATGTATTTAACACATTTTCTCAGTTAACCCAGAAAAAATGTGATTCATGTAATTCTTTAACAAGCATTAATAACACCTCAATAATGATCCCAGAAAAAAATGTATGTGAGAAAAGAACTAGTGTGAGAATGGTAATATACCATCTTTTGATAATAAGCACAATGACAATCTGCAACTGGTGAATAAGTGAGGCAGCTTCCAAAGAGCATAAGGCATAACATGAACTAATTATTACCTTAGAATCAATTCAAACAAAGTAAAATGGTATGCAAAGAAAAAGAGAACAAAAAAATAATATTATGATTCATCCAATGTAATTGTCAAAAATTAATTAAATTACATGTACTCCAAAATGAAATATGGTTAAATAATATATGAAAAATAATAGTTTTTTAAATGATTGTGCTTTACTCTTTTGAAAGCTGTCCTCCCTCCTTCCTGTTAATTATAAAATAGACACACAAGTCATGCCACTGATTGTTAGTGTTTATTCTCCTCAATAAACATCCATGCGATGACATGTATGCTAAGTCTATTTAGCATCATACTATAGTCACATATGTCAACAACAGTGACTAAAGCATGAACATTTACAGGAGGGGTCTAGGAAGTTGTAGGAATTTTCACTTTTGAAATAACATATGTACTGCCCTTGACTTTTTTTGTGAGATTCATACTCTGTATTACACAAAGTTTGCATGTTGCTTCGAAGTGTGCTATCATGGGTTCTTGCTCCTTGATTTTTGGCATTTTTATGATTACAGATTTGTTAGGCACAACTGACAAATGCATGTATTTCTAATGAGTGTGACTATTATTCGTCAAATCTGGGATAAAATGAATACCACTTACAAGAACAGAAGAAAAATAAATGCCAATTTAATATGCTTATTACTTTAAAAAAAAACCCTAATCAATTGGAATATAAATCAGTTGTTTTCTTTCAAAATAACTACACACATAGTTTTCAGGTTCCTTACTAAATAACAATTCAAAATTTTATGGTCAAATAATTAACATTAAGTTTCTTAAGTAATTCCTACAAAATAAATATAAAATTAACCTTTCTATATACAGACTCTGGATGAAGGAACCTAAATGAAAGAAGAGGCTTAAGCTCTTTAGAAGAGGTTAAAGAGTTCAAAACACAACTAATGCTCATTCATGTAATACAGAGTTTTGATGACAATGCTGAAACTTTGTAAAAAAAAATGCATAAAGAAATAGACCATAAATGAGAAAAAGCAAAATTCATAGGACGGATTTTGAATCACTATAAAATGATAGCCACAAAATGAAATGACAAAAAATGGTATATATTCACTTTGTGAAGTTATTGAAAGTCGTAGTTGATACAATCTAAAAGTAAGTTCTACCCTCAAATGTGCATGAAATTTTCAGCACACTAATCACATTTTCATTTAGCCTTAATGATTCACAATAGGGTCGAATTAGGTGGCTTCATTTCACGAAAGTTACTGGTAGATAACAATTGTATAACATGAGTCCAATGAAACTAAGCTTGAAGTGTTCATAGAAATTCATGTTGTTAAAGCATAGAGGTAATGAATGTTTATCTGGCATTCAGATGACAAAGCTTCAGCATATGTTTTTTTGCAAATGCAAAAAAGACAACTCATCGATTCACTTGAGAGTGGAAGGAAGGAATTGGGGAAATTATTTCACAATTTCAAGGGACTGCCACTCAATTACATCAAATGACAGTCAGCAGATATCATGCATATGTTATTCATGGGCTTTTTCATACATAGCACCCAATATATGTGTTTGGGAACACCACACCAATCGGTTATCTTGGGGAGCTAGGATTTTCAACTGGGAATCCTCCATCAGTCACCTTTTTGTTCCTGCTGTGCGGAAGAGAAAAGAAAGAGAGAGAGAGAAAAAATCTGTCAGAGCATCTCCAAATGAAAATTTTGCAGTGAGAAGTTTCTCTAACCTTGATAAGTCAAAACGTATAGTTTTTGATGAAGTATGTATTTTTAACTCAATGTGTAATCTACAGCAATAACACTTTTAAATAGCTTGACACAGTAGGCTTGCCCCTTGGTTCAGTGTTCATCAATGAGTGAGATTTTTTGGGAAGCACGTCATTCAGAGATCCTGAAAAACTTGGCAATGAACCAGCCTTCCATCATATTAATATAATGCATACATTAACAAATGCCATAGATCTTGAGAAAGCCTGTCACATCTGATCAAGGTAGCCAAGAAAAAGACATTACAAGTCAAAGGGCCTATCAGAATGCCACACATAATACTAAGAATGATGACAGCAAAGACACCGAGTGATGAAGGCTCGTATGGGATCACTTTCAAATGAGGAAAAACATACTACTTATCATCCATCTTCATCGCTCATCGGAGATTGTGAAGCACATTACATTAGCATACACAATTATCATTGAACCCTGAGTGGACATGGAAGTTACCACAGCTGGCCCATAAATATTTTTACTTTAATTAAAATACATGAATAATGTCTGTAGAAATGACTAATGACAGCAGACATTTAAGTGAGAGAGAAAGTTTCCTCATGATAGCGTAATAACCAATTCTCAGATTCCAACATTAAAACTTCACAAAACAGAAAAAACTTATCATGTAAATTTCCACAGATAATATGCAACTTTGGTATGAAGGATTTCAGGCTTTCCCGGCAAAGATTTATGTCAGCGATCTTTCGGGGTTTGCACCGGGTAGTTAGGTCCATGGTGGCCAACGTTTCGATACTCGAGTCGAGCATCGCCCTCAGGGCAGAGGTGAGTGGGCAGGGCAGAGACTCACCTCTGCCCTGAGGACGATGCTCGACTCGAGTATCGAAACGTTGGCCGCCATGGACCTAACTACCTGGTGCAAACCCCGAAAGATCGCTGACATAAACTTTGGTACGGTTGGGGAAGATGAAAGATTGAAGAAGAGCATACTACATATAGGATAGAAAATTTCAGCTGATATAATCCATCTGATATGAGTGAAATAGCATTCAAGTAGTTTAAAAATTAGGTCAAAGAATGGCAGTGAGTAAAATATTATGGCCATCAATGGAATTTAAAATTATCTTCAAAATAATTTATTTTTATTCATCATAATATCACTTGCCTTACTACCAATCATGACTGCTGTGAAGCTCTTGATATCAAGTCTTCCCACAAGAGTGAGTCTTTCTCTAATGCAAGTTGTACACTGATCACCATTTGAATGATTAAAATACCGTATTCGCCTGAATATAATATTTTTTCCACTTGGAAGCGGTCAAAAATCGCTATCTGTCTTTTTTTCGCACCCTATGAAAATAAAATTTCGGGACGCGACCCGCACAGCATGCATGCGTGGTGGGTGGCGTAACTGCTGGTTCTTCGCGATTACGAATTCAAACTTGATTACTGCGCTACAACGAACGAAAAAAATCACATTTAAGCATGCCAGGCATAGCACGACGACTGATGTTTGACAACATAGATTTTTTACGAGGGTCGCACGGTGTAGAAAGATTTAAACTACTTTTACGTAGATAATTCGAAGCATGTGTTGGAGGTCATTCGCCAAAATTGGATTGAAAAAATGGATCTACAACCCCATTTAGACAGCGAACTATTTTACTTTGTAACAATCATTCATGCTTATGCCACACAGTGGTAGCTGTAAAGTAAAATAATTTTTGTTAGAGGAACATTCAGAAACCGAACGATGCGTTACTTTAGTTTGAAGTCTCATTGAGTTCGGCTATCACCAACAATGAGTAGGGTTGAAAAAGGTGGTACACAAATTGGTCGGGCTCCCAGAGGAGAAAGAAAGAGTTACGATGTTAGTTTGTACGATGGATGTATGTGTCAATAGGGCCTTTAAAAGTAACCTAAAAAAATATTATGCTGAGTGGCTGATGAGTGGGTACTTTGAATAAACATCCTCTGGACGTATTTGAAAGCCATATTTGGCACTTATTAGCCCGTGGATTTAGACTTCTTGGAATGCCAACCCAGAAGAATCAATAGTGTGAGGCTTTAAGAAATGCTGTATTTCAAATGCATTGGATGGTACTGAGGATGATGTCATGCGGGAGGACTCCGATCTGGAGAATATGGAATGTAGGCCATGGGAAGTTTGAAGTGAGACATCTCATTTGGAAAGTGACGATGAAATAAGTGAGAAATCTGAAGAGGAAAGTGAATATTATATTTAAAATAGTGTAACAAGGGTGAAATATTTTACCACTGAGAATTCAGAACTCCATATCATCCTATTATAACCCCTGTCATCATAGGAGACCATTTTCAATAATAATCACTTTAATGTCAGCACCTGACTGCAATAAATAAGGTAATATTGTATAAGTACTCCATATCCTCATATTTTAATCCCTGTCACCATTGGAGGGAATTTCTATAAAAGCCACCTCAGAACTTGATTGCATAAGTATGGTTACAAAGTAAGTAAGCATATCTATCTCACTGACTGAAGCATTGTTCTCATAAATTTAGTAATAAAATGCATTGAAATCTTTATAGCGAACACTCTGCATGCTTCTTTCATCCTATATATGCATTAAATTTTTTCCCCTACAATGGCACCTCTAAAACCCAACCAGTCTTATGGGCCAGAACGGTAGCATAACATCAAGAAGATGGCTTATTCAGATCAAGAAAAAAATTTGGACACTTACATTATTTTGCAAAACAGTTCACCAAAAATTTAAGGCCACATTCTTATCTACTCCCTTGTGAGTGATTCAATAGTACTACATATTAACCTTTCTTCTTGAGCCTAGAGGGTGACTAGATCTCTGAAGATGTAGGTAACTTCATTGAATGGACAGTAACTTTTGGGTGTGTACATTAATTTTTAACGTTTGAGTGAATAAAGGACTTAAGAAGAAAACAAATTTCACTAAAATCCACATTTAAGGTCCATATAGCGACTTTATGAATCAAAGAGTGAATTTCATAGTGACCCATTGTCCTAAAAGGAAAAAGAAAAGTTTTCTAAAACTTTTCTGCCGCATTCCAGACTTATTTATATATTCCAGACCACTTTCTAACACTTCCTCTCATCTTACAATTACTGAACCAATTTCTATGAGTATTCTAAAACTCAAATGTAATAATATCGAATCTCTGAATCTAGAGGTATAGAGGATACTGAGAGAAAAACATTTATGAATCATTTTAATTATATGGTGTGAATAAGATAATATGAATCAAAGAATTCTCATGTGCATGAGAACACCTTTTTAAAATTAAATATTCTCTCTCACATTAAGTAGAAGATAAACTGACAGTGTATTAAATGTTGAGGAGCACAAACCCATTGAAAAATGTCTTTGAGAAAAATACATACTTCACATTCAGTCATTGATAATTATAAAAAAAAGTTTACACCAAGATTTCCACACTAAGAAATAAGGATAGAGAAACTTCATCATGAACTGCATGTATGACAATTATTTTACATGGATTTACTATCTATTTCAATAAAAATGCATTCATATTAATTGGGGTACAGTATCTACACTTTCATAAAACATATAATTCAACAATGATGACAGATATAAATTAAAACATCTGGTCCAGTAAAAGAGAATGAACATTTAGTATTATAACAACATTTCACTTTACAGAATGTATTTCCCAAATTTTAAATGATTTTCTGTCATAAAAAAATTATTTTATCCTAACCCTATCTAGTTATTCCCAGAGTAATTCAACTTACAAAACAAACACACAAATCTAAAAATAAATCATACATCAAGACATGATACCCAGTATATAATGATAAATTCATGGACTTCACTTCTGAAACTTATTCTCTGTATTTTCCTCAATACTTGATGACCAATAAATAATATTATTATTATTATATTAACCAATTTGGTCAACGTGAGATCTCAACACTAGCCTGTTACAGATACTCTCCACCATCTGATAATTGCATAAGCTATTATTAGTTTGAGTAGACCATTAGCTTTTGATGCTTTAGTGTACCTCAACTAATGCAGTAATTTCTATCAATTTCTTCCCCTTTTCTTCTCTCCATTCCCCATTTTAGACAAGTTTCCCTTCTGCCAGCAGCTTACCCTGCAGACTAAGCCAAACAACTTGCCCTAAGCACATCCAACATGTGAGCTAACAACTTCACACCATTGATGCCAGTGCCTACAATCCAAAATTGCATACGTAACTCTCTTGCCTTTCTACTTCTTGCCATCAACTTTGGTTGCCACCTTTCCCCTGCCAGGTCAGCTATCATTTACAGTAAAACTCAATTATCCGAACTTCAACTATTGGGATAGCCAATTATCCGGATCGCTACTAGGGGAAAAAATCATCAAAAATTGGCTTTTTACAGTCACGGCAATAGGCTATTCAAAATGTGCATTGTATCTTTTATGCCATTAATTTTGTTTGACAGTTGTTGGTTTCAGCGCATACGTTTGTTTCTTTAGCGTTCTTAGATCAATCCAAACCGAATACGTTAAGAAGTTTCCAAAGAAATTACCTTTTTTGTGAGTAATCCATTTATCTGGATATTTGATTATCCGGATAATTTTCCAATTGAAAACTTCCACCTCATCTATATGCCCATCTCACTATTTCCTCTCCTCCTAGGCTAATAATTTCATGTATCATAAGCTCACAACTCCACTCCACCTTGCTGAAAATCCCCCTCCTTAGGCGGATTCATGCTAGCAATGGTCTCCATTCGGGACTAGATGTCGAGGAGTACACATCACACCGAGGAGCACTTGGTCATTTTTACTTAGATAGCCTTGTAAAAGTAAATATTTTGTCTTAGATTCTGTAGTGGAAGTTGGAAATTGGTTGCCAGCCCTTGAATTGCTGGTTCGTAATTTGGTTGGTTTTGTGAAATTTACCTCTTTCTATTGTTTCTTGTCATTTCTATTGTGTCTTGATTCACCCTGATTTCTTCATCTTTCTCACCCGAGCTTGGAAAGAGTTTTGTTCTAGACGGTTGTTATAGGAAAGAACATTAATTCCTTTTCCCATTTCACTTCACTAAATAGCATAAAAAAGCAAATTATACATTAGGAAATAATTTATGCATAGTAAACATTCCATCATTAATTTTCATGTGGTACAGTACATACATTGCTCTTAGTGCAATTCATTACAAGTAGGCTAATGGCAGAACTAGGTTTCTCCACTCTTCTTCCATTCCCCACTGTAACCCCTCCCCTAAACAACCAGCTCACCTATCATCTATGATGCAAATGACCTCAGTTGTTGGTCACCTTCCCAAAACAACCAACCAACTAGCTAATCTCATGGTGCACAAAATTAAATATAGCTTTATTGCCAGAATGTTTGATTCCAGGGAAAAGTTACCTACGTGGATTCTTTCAGCCAAGAAAGTTTTCCCGACATGATGGTCTCCATCAAAATACTGACATACTAGATGGACATTTTTAAAAATGTTCAAGGTAAATTCCTCGCCAAACACCAATGAAAATAATCCATGAGAAATAAGTACAGAGTTACCATTTCAGGAACCTAAAGTTCACTTGCAACATGCAAAGTGGTTAGCTATATCATACTATTCACATAAAATAACAAGTAAACATTTCGAAACTGGCATGAAAAAAACCAGAGAGACAACATGACGATAAATAAGGCTCCAGTCAATATATAATAAGGAGGCTAAGGCTTATGTATTTCTGAAAATTGTTGATTGTAAAAATAATAATTTGGATGATAGTATCAAAAAATATTCCAAAATTAAAATATTTATGGCTGAATAGTAGAATACCAACTACACAAGTGTTAAAAAAAGAGTTAAAATCAATTCATTAAACTATTTTTTGAGTGGCACTTCTAATGATTCTCGGCATAATTTTATGCCATGGCTGCTTGTGGTACTGCATGATCCATGGTATAGCAATCTATCAGGGCTCTCTTCTGCGAAATGAAATTCTATCAGGGATCTCTTCTGCTAAATGAAATTCTATCAGTATCCTGTGTCACGTACACAACCCACTTCATTCCCAACAGTATCCTTATTGCATATGCAACCCTCGGCATTATTTCTACCATCATTCGGTGAACAGATAGATGAAAAAATTGTTATAAATTTTATTTCTCCAGCCTGAGTAAATATCTTATACACTGAAGCATCTTAGATGAGAATACCACCCTTAATTACCACAGTAATGACTTGTTTAGCGCATGTTTCTTTAGCTCAATTTCACTGTAGCACAAAGTGAGGTGCCCACAAAAACTTCTGCCACCACCTCATCCCTGCCCCATATGAGCATATGTCTTAAGAATACAGGGATTGATGCAACGGTAAATAATGTAACAATGTTTTGGTTGATAATCCAAATTGTAAGTATGATGGTTTGTTAAACCCGTTTCTATCCTTCGTAGCTCTGATGAAGATTTAAAAATATTATCGAAACGTTGGCAACTTGGTTATGAGTTCAGTTACTCAGACCAAAACCTCAACAATTAGCATAATGGATTATAAAAATTGGTCATCAACAGAAGTGAACCTGTATTTTATACAACCACAAACTAAGAGCTAAGAATGATGCAAAGCCGTTGGCGGAGGATCTCACCTGAAGCTGCTCAAGCGCCGTCGACTGCTGGTTCTCCGCAGCAAACTAAGTTGGTCCTCTTCCCCCCCCATCCCACCACTAGCTCCTCCATTCTGCTCACCTCCGGTGGAGCCTGTTCGTTGGCTATTCCCTGTCCATGCCATGTCCATCAAGCAGTTAAAAAATGAAGCTCTCTGCATCGTTGAGTGGATGAACAGGCAGACAGAAACGATCCGAAGGTGAGAAGAACAAAACCAAATACGCCCACTCCTGACACACACTCATCACATCACTCTGCCATGATTCTACAGGGTTATATAAGGGTTTTTATTTCCCCTAATCAAACATTTAGGGTATGGGGGCTGGGTTGTGAGGAAGAGGCAGTTTGCAGTGGGAATGCTTTGCCACATTTTCTTCTCTTTTTTTCCTAAGGCGTGCCTACAGCAGCTTCTTTTTTCTGGAGTCAGCACATCCTGCCCTACTGCCCTCTGTGTTTACATTAGCACACTCATGCATAGTGCTACGAGTTATTGAGGAAGTATCATCAGCACGTGCTGGGCGACTACAGGTCCAGGAGTGCTGCTCTATTTTTACCTTTTCAAGAGCTATGATGATTTTAAAACCATAGCTTGCTGATATAAATACCTAATTACTGTGGTTTAAATATTATGACGTGAAAGACTTCTATGCACTGAAACTATGCCTACCCAAGATGTTATCAAAAATATACTTTTTTAAAACACATCTCATAAAAATATATGCATAAAATCTTGTGAACTGGTAAATTTGCTATAGATTTAAGCAGTGTAATATTGCGGAGCATTGTACTAGACCATAAACATTACTAATGCTAGGAATACAGGAACTCAATACAACCTATTTTCCATAGCAGTTTTAATGAGAGCTGCATGCAGTTTGAGTAGAGGTAATAATATATCTCTATTTCTATGACCTACCCTATGAAGAAGAACAAACAAGAGAGAGCATATACTACCTTTGTTAATTAAATGAGCAAATCTTATGACTATTAATTAGTATAGTGTGTAAATACTATTACGGGCAACTTCTCATGCATTCAAAATTTCCATGCAAAGCAATTCATAACAATAATGAAAAGGTATTTATGAAAAGTACATGAATAGGGAACACGAAAAGTGAAATGTAATCAAGTCAGCCACACCAACAAGCATTTTAGTCTATACACCCACTCACACACACTGGCTATTTGTACAAAAGAAAATAAATCCAGAACAAAAGGTATAAGTTTGTGTTATGGTACTTGTCTGATTTCTTAAAATAATGTGGGTTGATTTTTCTACACACTTAACTGAACTTATAAAGGGCAATTTTCGTGCATGTGTGAAATAATTTTGACTGTCAGAGTATTAGTGCAACACATTTAATAACAGTAAATAAGGAGTTTGCTAATACGTTTAAGAACCCTTCCTAAAACATTAACACTAATTCAAACTTTTAGACGGTCGTCGGACTTCACCTGGAAAAATTCGGTTATTAACCTCATGAGTGTGAAACAGAACAGAAAAAATCCAGCAATTCACTCCTTCAAAAGATTAAGTGCCAAAGAAATAATAAAACAGACTCATGATGGTAAAAAAAAGTTATGAAACAATGAATTAAGCAGTAATTACCGCATTAAAAATGTACATGAGCAACTTAAAAACACATAGAACTTCTATAACATAAAAACAAAACTCAGAACAGAAACAAAGAGGTCAGCTAGCCTTGAACTTCAAGAAAAATGGCAATGCCAAAAGGATGGAGTATCTTAGAAGTGCTCTGCCTTTCTGGACTTGCCAAATAGATACATTATTTTTCCTTAGCTAAGCCAAAAACATTTAAAAAGTGACCTCTAATAAAAACTGCGTCATTATTTTCCGAGAAATGACAAAATAATAGAAATGTTTTTAGTGACTATGCAATTTCATGTATATAAATGTGTGTAAGCAAAGCAAAGGAGACACATTTCATACACACTCACGTGATTTAATTAATTAAGTAATTCATCAACTAAATTAGTTAAAGAATTTGTAATTTAACCTGTTCCATAACAGCAAGAGAACGCATTACTACCAATTTTAATCAACGAAAACTCATCCCTGAAAATTTTACTTATAGATATTCAGTTATTAGTACATTTATTTCTATGTCATTACTTAGAAAATAGTTTTGGGGTAGTGCTTGATTTACATGCACTTAAAAAAATCCGCTTTAAAGCAATCTATAGTTAAAATTTATCAATTCTTTTAAATAAAAATATGAACTGATCTTAAAAAAATTACAACGGGAAATTATTACATTGAGGACATTTTAGAGATGGCTATTAGGGTATTTAAAAATTTCAGAACAGACTGTTCTGCAGAAAGAGTGAATGCATAATTATACTCCTGATTTCCGCAGACTATTATTAGTGTCTGGTGGTTTGTAAAGTATATAAAAACACTGGTGTCTTTCATGACCCATTCCATAAAGAGATGTGAAAAAATTGTCACCCAAAAAAGTGTGTAAGGGAGAGATGAGAAATGCTCAAATAGGATGCATGAAAAACCTGAAAAGAGTTGTGTACTGATTATGAGGTAAGAAAGAGGAGAGAATGAGAGCAATACTGAGACAAGGCAAGTAAAGTAACTGCAGGTGTGGAATACAGAACTGTTCAAATTAAAAAACAAAGAATAGAATACTACCGCTTCATTCGAAGGACTATGACCACCATTTTCCTGAAAGCAAACACACAACACACCATTAAAAATGTCTCTTCTAGCTAAGAGTCCACAATGTGTCCATTGTAATACAGATATTCATTCTGTCTAAGTGTTGATACAATAGGAGTTTGGATTTTCTTTCATTACTAACAGGATGATTCTCACTTTTTTTTTAATAGCATTGCCCCCCTCTCCACAAAATAGTGTATAAAGGTACATCTCTTAGGCCAGCAGTATATGCTAAGACATGGGAGTTTAATTTTTTAATATATGATTTACCTTTAAAATCAATGAACTGATAAAACGGAAACAATCTAGCATTACTTTTTGCAGCAACAAGTTCCACAAAAAATATTTTAACTAATAAAAATTCAAAAATTAAGTCACTGGCATTTTAAGTGCCTTGGAAGTTCATGTGGACAAAATCAAAAAATGTATATATTTGCAAGCATAGGATTTTAGAACTCCAGTTTTACGAAAGTGTGGTGTGAATAAGAAACTGATTTAAAACTTCATCCATATGTTCGGCTATAAAACTATGTATCTGGAATACATTGGTTTTTATTTTAGGGCCACAAGTGTAATTTGACCACTGAACACCAAATAATATACATTCATCTATACATCTCTCCTACGACACAACAACATCTAAGGAGGTAAGGTTGGTTTGCTAATGTGGGAAATATGTTTTAACCTTTAACATTTGACAATATAATTAAAAGCAAAGAGAGAGCCCAGAGGAATGATTTCACATATAAAATGGCCACAATCATTCAAAACAGTAAATATAATTTTGACTTCACTGAGCGAAATCAAGATAAATAAACAGCTGTAAGCAATTATGAAAATCTATACACTTTTTTTTTAACCACTCAGAGCTTGGAATCCCAGAGTTCTCTCAGCCAAAAGCTATAGAGTAAAGATCTATTTCTTTAGCAAGGGTACTGGAAACATGATGTATGATATATTGGTTGGTATATGACATTCCCGTAATTGTATAATTTACACGTTTTTGTCAAATAAATTTACGAAAGAGTCAACACATTATAGGAAACAATGGTTGTTACATTCAAGATGGTGGCAACTGGAAAATTTCCACGGAAATACTTTTGGATGTATGATTACATTTCTTTACAAGGGTTTGAAAACGCCACCACCTCTTTGAAAAAGACAAGAACACAGTTTCCCCAAGTAAAGATCTGCTGAGAGATATTGGTATATGTGGGGATTAATCTGCAGGGCACTGTTTAACATCAACATTAATTATTTAACTGGCATGGGAGATTTTAGACATTTCTGAAAGTTCAACACACCTCACAGAACCTAATGTGGAAAGTCATATTACAGCAGTGAGTACAAGTATTTGAAGCTGGAAAAATAAATCTCCAATCACGATTTTCTGGGCTAATACATTTATTTATAGAATATTTTTTTGCTCTCATTAGAATTTGGTGCCAGTTAACCATTCAGCTGTTGGAAATATATTTCTACACTCAATAATGTGATTGCAGGAAAAACTATTCTTCTACACCACCTCCTTGCCTCTTCAAATCCTAAATTTTAGGGCCTGACCTTCCCAAGAAATGTACATATGCTCGAGCTCGCAATTTCTTAGTATTCCTAAGTAAGAACCTCCATTCTAGGGTAATTAAGGAAGGGTATCTATTCCTCAATTGACCAAACCAGACATGTATGTATGAATGACATGTATGACCAAACTGCACACTTACATTAACATTACATATGTAGTGTAAAAATCAAAGAATTTTTGGGTAGTTTGGTATCAAATTAATCAGTCAAATAAATTTAGATTGTAAAATCCCAGGAGTTCTGTATAAAATTAATCTAATATAAGCAATTGCACCTCGACTAGTGCTTGAAGATTACCACCCCTGCCAGCTGAACAAAATCCACTAGAATTCTAAGGATCCACAACCTGCTACTCCCTTTCCTGCACTAGATGAGGCAAATACTTCAATAACTTTCTTTCTGCATACAGTAGTAGAAAAAGAATGACACAACCACAGCTGAAGGGTTAAGACAACTGTAAAAATATATTTTATCCTCTCTCAATGCATTTCAATTTGTCATTAATAATCATACATGAAGATTTAAAGATTTTTTCTCTAATGATTTAGCTTTCATTCCTCTTTTAACTCATTAATTAAGTTTGAGCCTCTCTCTTTGCTGCTATAAACTAAAACTTATATTTCCCAAATTCCATTAATCTATGTGTCACATGAGATATAATCCACTGAGAGTGCATTTGGTGCACGATGACAGAAGCACATTTAGCAGTAACTTTTCAGCCAATAATTGCAAACATATGTTATAACAAAGAAAAGCTAATAAAATTGCATGTGTTAGCACTCAAACTATTTCATAATGACAATGTAAATTAAATTTAGTAAATAATAAACTAAACAAAATTTATTGGCTGAAAGAACTGGCAAACAATAATTTAAAAAAGGATATGTTGTAGAACAAATGTTGGTTTTTAAGATGCAAACAAACACTATTACATAACTTTGTGATAGTGGGTAACTTCTATTGGGTGTTGCCTACATCATATTTTTCTAATAAAATTCACTAATCTAACATCAATAGACTTATAATGAAAGACTTGACCTCTGAGTCAGACCCTTAATATGTAGAAGTAACAAGTAACAATGTAGGTACAGTGAAGATGACCTTAAAATATTCCCCAATAATAAAAATTGCCCAGGAAAAAAATCATTATGTAAATCATTAAACTTTAAGGCAAATGGTCAAGAAAATTTAGAGTTTTATGATTTTAAATCAAAATTTAATCATTCAACTAACCAGAAGTTCAAAAAGTAATTCCATTATTAATGAATATGGACTGAATTATAAAGAATTAGATACCATGTTAAAATAATGACAGTGAAGTGTTTCCTTGTACCTAAATATTATGAGAAAACACAGGTAAATCTCTCAAATTTACATATTTACTCTCTTAGGGACAGATCAATCCAAGTTCATGCAACAATAATATTGCTCAGTAAAAAAAGGCATAATGATTTCTTAAGAAAATCATTGATAAGGGGGTTTTCATTGTTATTTCATGGAAAAAATCTAGCCTTCAATCAAAATGCCTGTATCCAAATGGCTTTTATACAGACCTTATTTTAGAAAAGTGCATTAGAACAGAGTCTAATTCATTATATTTTAAGGAAAGAAGTTGATTGATGTCACCATATTTTTCAAGTTTACCAATCTTAAATAGTGAAGGATCAATTCATTCATAGAACTAAATAGTAAGGTTAACTAAAGTGACAAAGGATCATGAGTACAAATCATGTCCTAATGAATTGTATGGATTTAATTAACAGAAATGTTATTATTTAGAACAATAATACCAGAATGAAATTTCTTAGGAACTGATTCAGAGAGGTTAATGTGAAATTATTTTATTCACAGGCATGAGGAATATTTTTCTGTCAAGCTGTTAATTAAAACCTAAAAAAAGCAATAGGTGAAAAGATTATGTTAAAAGTCATTGGCTTAGTTTATACATTTAGCAATATATTGGACATTTAATCATCTGTTAAATTTTCAATCTAAGTTATGTATGAGTTTAGCTTAATGATTTATGGGTAGGTACCGGTACATAACAAAAAAAAGTTTAAAACCAATCTCGCATCAGATACTACCTACAGTCATGTATAAACCAATTCTATAATGTATTTTGTTCATCTACTTATCAAGATATAATAGAAAATGAATTAAAGAGAGGCACTTACAGGCACACCAGTTGACTCAATTTGGCCAAACCGTGTTGTTCTCCAGTTTTCCAAGATCAGAAGCCCAGCATAAATTTTACCCACCGTTAACTTCCCCTTCGATAATTCTGCAAGAGATTTCAAGGGACTTTGAGTAATCTTGATAATGAGGTTTTCATAAGATCACTTAAGTAACTACTATATTTGCCGGTGTAGGTATAGGACACACTTTTCACCCCTCAAACTACGCCTAAAATATGGGGTGCGCCTTGCGTGGTAATCAAAAATATGAGTAGAAATTACTGGTTTATGTTAATATATGTATAAGTATTCTATTGCATTTTGTCTTTTTGTAAAAGAGTGATTTCGAATTAATCGTTTACATATTTTTTTCTGTCCCTCAATAATAATAAGATGCATAACATATTTTTTGCTTCATTACTGAAAGAGGGAGAATTCCTGTAAAATAAGTTCAGATCCACTGACATCTAAAATTACAATTCATCCAATTTGCACATGGGTGATCACATTTCAACAACAAGCTGCTGGTCCCTAGCATTATTTGATTAGGCAAAAGCTGACCAAATCATGTATGTATTTCATTTGTATGTAAATGGTACAACTCCTGACTTAAGCTAAGCTCCCTTGGGGTGTACACTGGTGGTATATCCTCTTTTTTACTACAGTATGAGTTATAGAAAAACACTATCGGTCATCATCGATAAAAAATTTGCATAGTAAGGACCTCCATGAGATTAATAACTGAGCAGCATGTTCTCACCTATAAATCAACACACTGAAGCTGTGTCCAAACTCGTTAGCCATTAGGGAGCATGGATTTGGCTACCTAAATTTTGGGCAGCTAACAGAAAGGGAGCTTGAGACGCCCTTCGCAAGTGTTGCCATTTGCTGAGCTGGAAGCAAACGAAGGACAAGGGAAATACGGAATACGATAATAGTTTTGAACAAATGACCCTCATGACTAGTGCTATTTGAAATTGGATTGCGATTATAATACATTTCCTAATTATTTTCGTAGTTTTTCAATATTATGTGGTTAATTCGTAACATTGAGATTTATATTGTTAGATTCCGTGATTTACAGAGTACAGTATAGCACGTACTTATAGCTTTTGATGAATGTGTTTGTATCTTTTTAAGTTCGTGGTTTGTATCAATGTTTCCTTTTGTTAGATAGCGATTCGTGTTGGACTGAGCAGATTATTAAATTTGTGATTGTGTATTTATCCATGTCTTTTAATTAGCAGTATAAAGTATGCATTTTTAGTTTTTGTTCATTTTTCTTGTATTAACTTTCGCCGCTATGGCAGATAACGATTCGTGGTAGACTGAGCAGTTAATTGGATTTGTGATCGTATAGGTAATTGCTTCAATTCGAATTTTATATTATCCCTGTACTGTTCTTTCCTTTTGCGTGCATTATTAATAGCTAAGTCTGTTTACGGTGATACCCAGCCACCGCATGATGTCCATTTAGTATTGGACATCCTTTGGATGTTCATAGGATGAGATCCTATATGGTTCATGAAGTGACATCCATATGGAGGCCACGAAATGATGTCCAATGGACATGATGTAAAATCAATCTTAAATAATAATATTAATTGCATCTATGTTCAGTTTCTGAATGGTACAGGAGCTTCATCTACAGTCATAAAACTATCTTTTGCTTACTATAATTGAAGTGTTAGGCTTTGGTTGTTGGTAAATGGGGTTTGAAGACTAACCATTGTGGGGAAGAACTATTATAGATGCCGTTTTTTGAGTGTTTCTTTAGTATTGTAGTAACTTTTTAGTTTCGTTAAAAACTTACAACATTGTAGACTTTATTTAGACGCGTAGTGGTAGTTTTTTGTTGGTTTATATTTTTAGTTTAGATTCACCTTCTACTTCCTAACTATAATTAACAGTTCGGTCGATTGATTCGTTACTCCCAAACACGAAATTTTAATTTAAAAAATATCTAACATGTGCAAGACAAAATAAAAAATCTTATTTGTAAACACTCAAAATACTTCCCCGCTATGACACTTGTATATCGTTTCACTCCTTGATATGAAGGTCTCTGTCTGTTCGTTGCTTCCGAAGATGAAATTTATAACATAAACCAATCTAACATTTATCATTCATTAGATATATTCATAAGAATTCACGCCTTTCCATTCAAAATAAAAAACCTCCCCGCTATCTTTACTGCAATTCTACTCATTCCACTACTTTTCACGCTTTTACCACTCGGAGTTATGGGAAATTCAAAATGGTGGCAGATTTAGGAAGGACTTGTTGTTCCCTAAATTTGGCGACCGATTTGGCTGCCCAAATCCGCTCCCTTATGCTGCCTAACGAGTTTGGACACACTTAAAGATGGCGTCCTCCCTAAATTTCTGGATTTAGGTACCTAACTGGCGAGTTTGGACACGGCTTGAGTCATAAAAAAGCTGCTTCTGATAATGAAAATGATGAACCATTTCAATATACATACAAACAAGAAAAATAAGTTGTATTTCTATTGTAACGGTTCAAGATGTTACACCTTTTGTTTTTCCGCCCAAACAACTCCTTCTCCCCCCTCTTCCTTTTCCTTGCAGAGGCCTATTGTGGAGAGGTCTCCAATTTTATGTCACAGGTAACGGAGTTTTGCCTGCGTGTCTCTGTGGTGGGAGGGTACGCGTGGGTGAAGTGTTTCGTGTTTCGTTCGCACGTCCGGGACCGGTATACAATATACACCAAAGAGGGTGAAATTCACCATGAAAAAATCATTCGTCTTGGCGAGGATTCAAACGTGCATCTCACAATCCCCTTGAATTAAGATGGTTTGGTGGTGTAACTGGCTAACACACCTAAATGGCAACTGGGAGATCCAGGTTCGAATCTCATAAGTTGAATGATTTTTTCATGACAATTTTCACCCTCTTTGGTGTACATCTTTGCACCAGTGCGCATGACTGCATACCACCTCATTTGTGCAATCACAATGATTGGAAAAAAAGTTATTTTCTCTCTGAATGAATTAAAGAAATGCACAAAATTAACCTCCATCTATCATAAATTCTATTCACTTGGAAGTTAGGCATTAACCTAGAATAATTACAAAATCCAATGACAAAATGGCTGAGTTTTTTTAATTGGAGACAAAAGTTAAATGGGAAGGTTCTCTCATTCCCAAAAATGGGAACAGTCCAATGTCATCAGAAGCATTCATCACCCTACCCAGACTCATAAGAAGGTAGGGCAGACGGCAACAGATAGTAATAGCACATCAAATTTTTACTGAACAGAACTTACCTTCCCCTCGTGGTATTAAAATATCTAACATTTTCTTTGCTTGAAGGGGCCAGATTTTCTTTACAGTGTCTCTGAGTTCTTCATCAGCTTGATCCATTTCTTCGGCTAAAAAATGAGAATCAAGTGGTATAATAGATATCCCATAAAGAAAACCTCTTTTACAGTTGGATGATGATGAAAATGTTTTTGAAGCACTTCCTCACCTGATAACTAGAACATATTAATGAAATTAACAGTAACATGATTAGGAACTTAGGAATGGAAAGAAAATACTGAAACTACATCCCACGTGTACAACTTGACCATAAATTACAGAAAGTAATTTGTACGTGAAGTAAAGAGAGCTGGTGTCATTCCAAAGAAACATGATGTATAGAAATGGGTCCATTAAAGACGGATATGACACAAGACCAGTGCAAATATGTACGCCCAAACAACTCAAATAAACTTGATAACAGTGAAGAAACTATCCAGCCAATTCCTAATAGTGGAGTGGCCGAGTGCTGGGCACTTATAATCTCACATATTTCAAACTCTTAAGGCAAATTTTAAAGGAGAATAGAAGAATTAGTACAACTTACCACTGCGGACTTTTATACTAAGGTTTTCACGAATAAGGGCAAACAGAGTAGTAGTGAAGTTCACTTTCCCATCTCCATCCACAGGCATATTCATTCGTATTAATTTCTTATAAGCTAACCGGTTAGGACACTTGTTACCGAAACCTAAGGGTGGATCCATGTTTTTCAGCATGTCGTACATTTCCGTATAATGAATTTTTCCCCTGAAATAAAAAAAATATCAATGAGATTTAATTGAACAACTGATACAACAATGCAATGACGGCAACAAAGGAGACCTCTAAATATCCCACAGACTCAAAGAGAAAAATCATTCCCATCAAATGGCTATGCTGGACTAATAAAGGGCACAAGCGGTTGTCTCTACTTCCTCTTTTCTAAAATTTAGAGAATTCAGATCTTATTAGAGGAATTGAATCTTGATGAAAAATGCAACAAGGAATTCTTTTTCCTAATTATTCATTCTAATATCACCCCATTCATTGATGTGCAGGCATGACTTTCCAGTCACAACAGTTTCCAAGAATTGTACGAAGAATATGGAAAATGACAGTATAATTGTTTAACACTAGAAGGACGGGATGGGTCATTTTGACCCATAACACGTGTTCAAAATCAAATTTAACTACTTTTTTGTGATTAGATTCTTTTTAAATTTTGTGACTTAGTGCATTTTGGCTTATATTTTACTAATATGGAAAGAAAATTTCGTAATTGTAGTTGCTAAAATTTTTAATTGATTTCATACCTAGAAGGACGGCTATGGGTTATTTTGACCCATTAATTCTTTCAGCATTAGAATCAAGTTTTCTCACGATTTTCTTCTCCTATATATCACTGATATTTATTTATATCAACTAAAATATATTAGCGCACATTTTGATCAGTACTTGAAGCCTTTATATTTCATTTGAATGCTATTTGTTGATAGCGGAGCTCTCCTGGTTTCGGCTTACCAAAATTACGGAAATATTTTACTTTCAAATCGTCTTTGAATTTGACTTACAATTGAAATTGCCAGAGGAATAGAATTGAAAATATGTCACTTTCATTCTGCCTATGCATACATTATTATCGTTTTCATTATTTAAATATGTAGCCTAAAATATAACAGCTATATAACAGCAGGATAGGAATGTTATCAGCATTGCTACCATTCCCAGAAGGAGAGGTTACAGCGGCCAGTGGTGCGGCAATGGAAATGGATAGTCCTGACCATCACTCACCAAATTGTTTTGACCTCTCACTAGATATATGAACGTTCATCCAGACCTTTCTTGTCGCCGAAGTGTCGACACACTACTTCTGAAAGCCGTCTAGAAGATGCATCGTGCTCAATTTGTAAAATCATTTCTAAACTCCCTATTCCTTAGCTTTAAGGAAATCTCTCCATGGGATTCAAAAGAGAGGAGGAAAGAGTTTTGGCTCTTATTAGAGCAGAAAAGCCTATTGCTTTTGTCCCTCCTGGAGTTAGTGGGTACATTTTCCGACACTGAAAACCTCACCAAACCTTCCGTATGCTTTCTTTCTGTCATTAGCTCCTTTTATCACAGGTGACCGTGTACTGGATCCCTACCATAGTGGCTGGTGGCGTGCGCCATTCATGTACTCTAGGACCGGGAGGTTTCCGCGGAAAGGAATGTGGCTACCAGACGCATAGCAGAAGTGACATATGTCAAATAAAAGATTAGCTCCTTTTATCACAGGTGACCGTGTACTGGATCCCTACCATAGTGGCTGGTGGCGTGCGCCATTCATGTACTCTAGGACCGGGAGGTTTCCGCGGAAAGGAATGTGGCTACCAGACGCATAGCAGAAGTGACATATGTCAAATAAAAGATAGCACGATAGAAGTGACGAATGGCAAAATAAGTAGAAAGAAATACATTCTAAGACTGGTTGAAGAAGTGGTGGGATACAATTTGTAACGAAAACCTCATCTTACCAGGAAAAGCATGCCACTAACCCAAAGGGTCAGAAAAGAAAACATTGTCGAATTTTGAAAAATTGCACAAAGAAAACTGCCATTGTATGTCCTCAATGCAATAGAAATTTTTGTGTAAACTTTGCTGAAAAAATTATTATCAGTGTGAGTTGTGCAAAAAAGTGATCTTACGTCTTTCCAAATATAAGCACATGCATATGTCTGTGTATGGATGAGATTTAATAAAATTAATATTATCAAATAAAAGGATAATTATCTAAATATGCACAATAATCAGTCAGGTGTCTTTATTTTCAAACTGTCATGTTAGAGAAAAGCCTAAGATGAGCACTGCTGAAGAAGATCAACTGAAATAATTTTATTATAAACATTTAATAAGTAAAAATAATTTTTATTGCTAATAATGTTTAGAATCTTCTTTTTGTCATTTGTGGAAAAAAATTAAGTACCGGAAGAAAAAAGTGGCTATTTGATGCTGAAAAACTTTATGGGTCAAAATGACCCGTCCTTCTAGGTAGTGCGAAATTCCCGTCCTCCCAGTGTTATGTGGATTACTTCAGAGCACAGGGGCCAGATTGGCAGAATTACCAATCAGTAAAATCATGAGCGAATCGTGGCGCTCAAACAGGAAGAATTATAGTTTCATCACTTAATATGTATCACTAAAATGATAGAAATGCATGAAAAATTGCCATAAAAATATGAAGTATTGCTGCATTCAAATAATCAAGAGGATGAACATTGGAGAAAATAACAAATGGCTGGTAATTCATATTATTTATAAATTAACTGTCTCAAATTTTTTATAAAACAGAGAGATGAATCATAATGACCAATACTCTGTGCGGTCATGTCTCAAGGTTTCAGTAGAAATCAATGATAAACAAGATTTTGACGACTACAAAATACTTTCATTCCATTACAAAACAAGTAATTTGCAGAGATGATTTTTCTCAGCTGAAACCAGTTTTTTTTTCTAGTTACTGCTTTGAAGTAAGGGGTCATGCATAAACTACGTGACAATTTTCAGTGATTTGATTACCCCCTTCGTTGACAACCATAATATTTTTCCCAACTCCCACTCCACTCCCCTTGACATGCAACATTGTCTCTACAAATGAAACTTTCAATTCCTCAATTATTGAGTTAGTTTATTTTTACGGATAGGTTGAAATAATACGAATAAAGTAGCTGAACTAGATATAATAGAACTATATAATTTCAATTGGAACAAGTAATATAAATTTTTAAATTCTAAAAATCAACCATGAATCACGGCACAAGGTGCTGTGCTCATCTACTTTGTTCTCTACCCTCTCCACATTTCTGACTGCTGCCTTGAATAGTGTTGTCACGAGGTCACTATGTAACCCGCGAGAAGGTTAAAATGCAAGTAATTTGATGGTATGAAGACTTGCAACATTGTAGAGGCAATGGTTCAGTTACATTGAGTTAAAATAGAAGCTTGGGGTGTAAGAAACACCCTGCACGCCCTTCCTCATGTTAAACTCTGTAGTAATGTTGACGAGTAAGAAACGTAAAGAGGCGCATTGTAACTAGAGATGGGCCACTCTGAAAATTACCTCGGTAATTTTCGTAAATTACCGTGGTATTTTTCGTAATTTACCAGATAATTCACCTATGTTCGAGATAATTTTTCATTCAGATAAATTCCCAATAAGTTCTTTTAAGCCAAGTTCACATTTCCTACGTGTTTAATTATTAATTGACACATGTACATCTCATTTTTGAAATATTTTAATTAAACTATAAAATTATAGAATAATGTATATTATTCTTGAAAATTTCTCATACTTTGACAAAAGAAAGCCAGATTGCGTGTTGCTGCCGTAGTTCTTTTTACAATTTTAAGAATTTCTAATAGATTTTAATGTTGTATTAGGTACGGTTTAAAAATTGTTATTCACTTCCTATTGCTATCAGCTTTCTTATTCAATCATACATTTGCTGTAAAATGCTTAAAACTAAAAAACACTTGAAAATTAGGGTAATTTTCAAAAATTACCCTAATTTGCCGTGGTAATTTACCTCAGATGTAAATTACAGTAATTTTCCCATCTCTAATTGTAACAGCTACCTACATTCCTTTGAGTGAACCCCCACCCCTCCCCCCCTCGTTACTTGCCGTAGGTTTGTAGGCAACCCCCTGCCCCTTAAGTTGGTAACATAGTTTATGCACGACCCCTAAATGGTGAACTAGTTTTTATCAGATACATGTATCACATGGGGATGTGCTCAAAGAAAAATAAATACAAGACACCCAGGGAGGTGAACAAAATTGGCACATAAATATGAAGAAGGAGAAAATTGCTCACGTGGCATTTGGGTCATACTCGGCCCATATTCGAACAAACTCATCCAAGTGATGAGCACCTAAGATGGACGAATCCCGAGTCAGGTAGTCAAAATTGTCCATAATGACGGCAACGAACAAGTTTAACATCTGAAATATGAAAGATGATTATAACAGCTGACATATGGTAACAATTATAAGATATCCCCCAGGATGGAACCAAAACATATCTTAACCCATGGTCCAGCAAAAAATACCATATAATTTTTCAAAGCAATTGCAAATGTGTTGATAAAAATGAAGATAAATCAATAAAAGGATCAGAGAATTATATTTTTCACAACAAATCATATGTTTTGTCTCTGAAATTTGGCAAGTTTGGTATATTTTATGAGAGCAATAGACATATTCACATTCAATGAATGTATTCCTTGGATTAAAAAAAGAACAAGCATTATTATCATCATTGTCTATAAAATGTATGCATACTGAACTTTAATCTGCCATCATTATTAAAGTAGAATCTTAACAGTTAATTTAGTTTCAATAAAAGCATGTCTACAAGCAAATGGAAAAGGTATCGTTTACCTTCATATACCATGAAGTCAAAAAAATATTTTAAAGATGCTGAACCATTCACTGATCTTTGAAGACTTAAATTTTTTCAAAGCAGGAAAAATTGATTGAACAACTGTAATATAAGTTCTAGCGTGCTAATTACTCATAATTGCAGGGTGAAGGTGCATGTCATACATAAACGACGACACCCAAATATCATGATTTCACAAGTTCAAGTCTTTGTCTAAGTTTTGGAATTGGAATCAATGATCCTTCAAGGTCCCACTCCCACAAGTATCAGCTCCATGGTCGCTGTTTTTGAATTTCAGACAACTGTAATGACGTCCATTGAATAAAATTCAAAAAGAGACATTTATAGAGCTAATATCCTTCCTGAATTGCATGAAGGGAATTTTGCTTTCACAGACAAACACACACTTCACTTGAAGTGGCATTAGGTATTTTAAAAAAACATTATCGCAAAACATTTTCGTGTTTCACTGTGCATTAAGTGCTGCTGCGGGTGCTTTTGTAATAAGGATTTGCTCCTTGAATTAAAAAAAGCAAACTATCAATCCAACTTTTAGTCTAAGTAATTCTTTACCAAAAATGAGCAAAAGAAGATGAAAGACACGAAGTAGGCATAGGCAAGATTGGATCCACAAGCTTCCCCTTCAGGTTTCTGTGCCCGGGGGTCGCATCGCCTTCCCTTTATACAAGAGAGCATAATGGAAGGCCATGCTTCCCCCGTTGCACACCTATATTGAGGATAAAAAAGACAATGAAAAATTAGTCACAATTGTCAAGTTAAGTCACCACTGATAATCACTCTAATCTATGAATAAAACTACACTATACTACACTATATTATCTAGCTAACATATCTCAAAAACACAATTAAACTTCAGTCAATTGATCTATACTAACATTTTAGAAATGCAGAAATAGGCTTTGCCACCTTCCACTGTACTTTGGCCAGAGGCTGGTCAAATCAGGAGATGAATTCTAACTCACAGGCACTTGAACTGAGATGTGAATGACTTTTATAAAATCTATCAACTATTCTCTCCATGAGCTGAGTTGGGAAGGTACTAAAATTCATAGAATTTCACTGACAGTGGGAAAAAAATATTCTAATAACTGAATATTGAACACTTATGGCTGAGGAATGGTGAAAAATGGAAGCTTGATCAAATTTATGGTTTCACTTTCACACTAACCCATTATCGGGAGACAAAAAACTCAAAATCTGGATACTTAGGGCATTCCTAGGAATGGTGGCAATGCCAATAATAAACCCATATTTCTAATCTATACTACATTATTCTCCACACATGTATAATCTAGGACAAGAGATAAATGTAAGAACAATACAACAGCCTTACCCAAAAGCTTACCTGAATAATAACATTAGACCCTGAACAAAACTTCTAAAATTGTTATGCCTAGTTATTGATGTTTCAGGATCCAGATCAATATTACCAAAAACCTGAAAAAATATGGAATTGTCAATAACATAAAATCACAGAATATAAATTATATATTACGATGCACTCGTAATGAGTACGAAACGTTCTCCCTCTATAAATTAAAGAATGCACTAATGACTACAGTTTATGCAAATATTTTACTATTGTATTTCCAATAAGCAGCCCACAAAAAATAAAATTAAAACTGAATCTCTATACACTATATTTTGGGAAGTCAACTATGCACAATTTTCTCTGGATGGTGATGCTATAATCATTGTCATGGTTGGCATATTTTTTCAATTCATTGATTTGCCTAAGATTATTTCATTAGCACTTCATAAATGACACGTTGAAATTGATACAATAAGAAACAAGGAGGAAAATAGCAAACAATTCAGTGCACAAAAGTATACAGATAACAGTAGTCTGCATGATATCAGACAACTGAAAACTAGAAAGTGATAATAGCTAATTTTGATATGCTGATTTCAGAACTGTTCTTAGTTTTCTTCTATCATGTACAGTTTTTTTCAGAATGGACCCAATTTAACTTCTAACATTTAATGATAAGTGCATTATATGTGCCAGTGGGTAATTATTGAGCGAGGGATATTTCTCAATACAAGCTTATGAGCCTTAGGTTGGCCCAAGATAATGAGTCTTAGGTTGGTACAACTGCTGGTATTGTTGTGTGGCCTTGGAAGTGTTATTCATCCTTCATTCATTTTTGTTACAAACATTGTCACTGCGTGAATTAATGTTAATATAACTGTGCTTACAGTAGTTAAAATATTGAAACCATAATTCTTATTTTCCGTAAAAACCTGATTTGATAGAAAAAAATGAAGTCATTTTTAGAATCAGCATAAAAAATTGATTCAAAAACACCTATTTTTAATAAACCATCTGATAAAAAGTTACAAAATACAGACTGGTGTAATCATGAGGTATAAAATATCTCTCTCCGAGAATTTTCAGATGGAGCAGAATAGGCAGCCTTGTAAAAATTATCCTTGTCCCATTTTAAACAGGGACAAATTATCAAAAGATTAAGTTCATCGCTTAATTTGCCATACAGGACTACACCCACGGGAATCGATCTTCAGGCAGTGACATGACATCCTACATGTGGACAACAGAAATCATTCGCCTGCCTAGTTCTGCACAGAAAAACATTTTCATTTTTGACATAACAAGGCACATCTTTTTTTACTTAAGGACAGTTTTTGATTGATTAGGATTCAGATCAGGACAACTTGATTCTGAGGGTGTGTTTGAGGAGCTTGCTATCGTGCTATTAGTGCCACATGCTCAGGTTGCAGTTCGGGGAGGCTTTTGGTGCTCTGTGCTACGAAGCTCCCTGAGTGCAAAATAGCTTGTATTTCGACATGGCGACTGTAGCAGAAGTAAATGTTAACAGACGAAGGGCTCTTCTGTTCTAATTCTTTGAGAATTTATTGATGATTCGAAATTTAGCAGCGACAAAGAATTAAATATGGTTGCGAAATTGGTACCTCATCTTTTACGCGATAGGAGATGACGGAAGGTGCCAAGATTTCACAACTACATATGTGGAAGAGGTTATGCCACAATGGACCGATGCATCCCCTCCTAGCACAAAAAAGATTACATCTGGGAAAAATACAAATTCATTACACATCTAATACAGGAAGTATCAGTAGTAAGTCTGCAGACATCTGTACGTAGTGTTCTCTATTTTTCATTTACTATCCAGATAAAAACTTTGTTTTCTCAATTTCAGAAATACAGACGAAATAAGGATTAAATCTTGAGTCTATACACATGTTATGCAGAAACAGACGAGGAATTAATGGATATTATCATTTGAACAAAAACAATATTGAATGGCTACTGAGAAAATGTACAAATTAGTACACAGTTACTGTCCATATCTTTCCTGGCTATATTTTAGTAAAAAAGTTTATGATTATGATCCCTCTTATGCAGTACAATACTGACAGTGGGTTACCACTGATAGAGCATAACTGTAATTATGCATAGCTTCGAAGGATGAACTGTTAGAAATTGTCTCAAAATGAATACATTAATTCCATATTACTATCACTAAAAAACAATCCATGTTTTTCAGAATGAGCAATGACAACCAAGGGTATGAAAAGGCAATTATCATCATGGATTTCACTGAAACTCTTTCATTTATAATTCAAGATGAAGCTCAAAGTTACCACTGGATAAACCAATTTCGTGCATTTTACACCCTTTTCTGACTAACTTACAGGCAAATGGTACTCCCACAATCTCATATGCTTTATATCTGATTTGACATAATAACAATGACGTGGCCTTTTTTCTGAATGAGCAACATCGCTAAGTGAAATTCTTAAAAAGTAACTCACCTCAGGTGATATATATTCTATAGAAATTCAATATTTTTCATATGGATGTGCTGGGCAATATAAGAACTGTAAATTATCTTGAGCTGGGCAGTAAAGGGGACATTTCTAAATTTTAGTCATCCATATGGATAGGACTATACTATGAAGGAGGCTAAAATGTTACTTTGTTTCTATTCTCGCCAAAAAGTATGTCCGCAGCAATTTTCATGGAAATCGGAGACGTAGGGTTTCAATTTGAAAAACAATTGGTTCAATTGACATGAAATGACCCTCACTTTGAATGAGCACATGTTCAATCCTGTGGTTCTCGTCAGTATAATGCTACGCTTTGAACCACACAGGGCTTTGCTACGCAAAAATCATTGATATTATGTCGGAAATAAGAGGAAGTACCTACTCGAGAGGTTACCCTTAATTCCATGGTGTACACTATTAAATTGCATAGGTCTTTACTTTGGTACAATGTTAGAATTTGTGCACCTTATAAATAAATGCTAGAAATGGAAATGGGGAAAGCAAATGATGTTTCTTCGAAGATACAAAATTTTCCAACGAAGCCATTTTTTCCATGTCTACAGACGACGAACATTAGGGGAGCAAGTAAGTGCTATTTGGTGCTGTTAGCATCTTGTGCCTCACCTCTCCGGCGATAAGATAGATAGATAGATTTATATATGTAGGGTGCGTCGACGGCATGGTCATTTTGCACCACTACGCGTCATATTTATCAAAAACGTATGTGTTCCAAAAATAGGAAATAAAATACAATAATTGGCATAAATCAATACGTCAATAGTAAAATACTTTTACATTCTTAAAATATTATTAAAAAGGCCAGTTTCATTTAAAAATAAAAAATGCGGCTCAGGGCATTTGGGTCATCGCCAAGTATGGATCCTCCTACAAGCTGCAGTCTGTTCCGCTCGTACCAGTATCTGTCACACTCCGTCAGGATATGTCATATGCTGAGAGGACAGTCGCAGTCATCACACCGAGGTGGTATTTTCTATTCGGTGAAGAGAAACGAGTGAGTCAAAGGGCAGTGCCCTATCCTCAATCGTGCGATGAAGACTTCCTCTCGGCGACTCTTCCTGACAGATGAGGGCCACGCTGACACTACCGGTTTAATCCCGTGTAGTTTATTATTAGTGGTATGTGTCCAAGATTCCTTCCACTGCTCTAGGGCTAGCTTTCTCAATATAGATTTCAGGTCTTCCGAGGGAACCAGTGACGTTGTTAACTCCTCCGGGTCGAGTCCCTCCTTCGCCAAAGCGTCAGCTCTTTCATTTACGGCTATTCCCACATGTCCCGGGACCCAAAAAAACGAAACAGATATTCCCTTTCGATAACGGCAATAACATTGAAAGTGCGAGGTAGTGACGCCAGCGCTACCAAATCGTGATGTCACGAGAGAGCTCATAGCGCTGTGAGCGAGCTCCCCAAATGGCAATAGCTCACTATTAGCACTAAAAGCAAGTTCCCCGAACGCACCCTGAATATCTCACATAGAGCTAATCTTAAATATTACATTATGATTACAGCAGTAAATATATAATTACCTGCATGCCAATAATGGCATAAATGAAGAACAGCATTGCTATGAGCAAGCAAACATAAGGCAAAGCCTGCAGATAGAAATTAAGACAATTAATAAATGGTATGAAAGTTCCGCAAGTTTTTAAAACAACTATCACATAAACATCATCACTAACACTGAGCTACGGCAATTTCAGAATCCACGAAGATGAAAAATGACTAAAATATAAATACTGATTCTTCACTATGCAATGATTAAAATTGTTAACAAAACTTGCCTTGAAAGACTGCACAAATGTCCATAATAAGATTCTTATCGTATAGCCTTGCCGTAGCAATTTTATCAAGCGAGCTGCCCTGAACAGGCGTAAAAAACCAACATTGATGAAGTTTTCCTGCAATATTAAAAGAGATATTAGCTATTATCAATACCAGAAAGACAAGAAGGTAATGAAATGACATAAATCTATTTATGTACTTCCATTTCATTTCCTCCATAAACATAAACTTGACAGAAAAGCTTAACACACTGACTCAGGAATAAAATTGTATGAAATCTTTAAGTCTTGCACATTACATGCAATGTTAAGTGGAGTAGTTCACAAATTTAGAGGTGAAGAAGAAATTGCAAGATAGCCATGATAGTGATTGTATCAAAGTATTTTTAACATAATATTCACAAAACCAAATTTCACTTAATCTCTACACTACCTATATTGAGGCAATAACTATTACAAATCTTTTTGAAAAAATGATGCCATCTTTACACTGCTGCTATAAAAAATCAAGAACATTATGTAAATTATACGAGGCAGTTCATACATACACTTTCATCAAAAATATTAAGATGTTCAAAATGATATAAAGAATCAATTCATATTCAGAAATTCCATCATGTCTATCATATATGCAATCAACAATGATAATTTTAAAAATTGAAAACCATTACGATTTTCTTTTCTTTGAAATATGTACGAGGTATATATCCATATATATGGTGATATCATACTATCAAATTATTATATGAATATTGATATCTAATAATATGGTGACAAGAACTACACATATGCATTCAAATTACAAGCAGTATAAATAATTAATTATAAGCATAATTGTTAAACATTACATATTAATTACAGCATTTTCCTCATAATCAGCAAATGAAATCACCATCCGACATTCTTAAAATATTGAAATGATGTTCTAACTTTCAGTAGCTATTGCCCCACTTTATTTTTGGAAAACAAATTCATAAATAGCCTGATCAACTGCAGTTGTAGTGTGACAAAATGAATACCATATTTATCCTATGATATTTTTATGACTAACTGATTGTGAGTTCTATATACATAAGGATTTTTGTTGGCATTATAGTAAAGAGCATGTATCATGTCACACATGGAAGGCAAGTTACAATTATATGCACGTGACCTAAATATGTTGTGCCTTAGTCTAATAAAAATACTTCTTTGCAACTGGAAATTCTGTTATACAAAATGGTCTAGTAATGTTTACAATGCATTTCAATGATCATGGAAATGCCAATACATATGCAATCAGTTATCATGGTGAAGTAATAGAAATTAATGTTTTCCTACATGAAATAAATCCATAATGGCTCACCAAAAGCAGTTTCACCAAATAAGAAAAAAAAATTTCAGCAAAATTTTCAACCTTTATATGGAATGGAGGTATAATTTTTCTATATGTTGCCAAATTCTGACTCTACTCATGGCGATTCATAATGTATGCATACTAGGCAACCCTATGCCCTTCATGGGTACCTACACCTTGACATGGTGGAAGAACTTGCATGCTACGACGATCCCCAAGGCTGACCTGGAGGGAGCAATGATAATTGCCCCTGGTATGTCCACCCGTGTGAAATAGGTCAAAGGGCAGCAGACAAACAGGGCAGGGACTGTCTAAAAACCTATCAATCAGCTGGTAGAGTACCCAATGATGAGGAAAACCTAAGCTAAATATGGCCTATTCAGAAAAAGATTTGCTCCTTCTCCACAAATAATAAACCTAAAGTTCAGAAAAAAGTTAGGTTGAAACGCTTAACATTACCACCATTGACTCCACACATATATTATATGTTGCTCTGCTTTTTCGTCTGCAGTGGAAAGGAAATCTTTGAAACAACATGAATGAGTAAAAATATTTTCATTAATTATTAGGATTGATATATATTACATGTATTCAGCTACTACCAAGTACTTACCCCAAATTCAACCACTAAGGCATCCACTATGCTCCCAATAACAGTTATAAAATCAAATGTATTCCAGGGATCCTTGAAGAAGTTCTTTAGATCAATCGGAAAAAATGAAAAGAACAGCACATATTAATAAAGTCAACCTTATGAAAATAAAGAGGATTCTTTTCTCTATTAGTATTGATTTCTGCCTCAAAAGTTATATATGTACATATATAGGTATTTCAATGAAAGAGAAACAGAATTACAGAGCTTTCTTTTAGCGAATTTATGGAATATGAAATGATTATTACAATGAAATATATATTCAATTCATAATGGTACCATCTAAATTGAATCATCTAATTTATTGATTTTTGTTTTTCAGCTCAAGTAACACTAAAATTACTTCTATGGGTAAGAAGCTACTCTAACATGATGCCATACAGAGGGGTCGTGCACTGATTTACCACTGATAATGCAAAACGCGTACTTGAAAGCAGGCCATATCAAATGGGAATATATTTTGTAGTAACTCCACTTCTAATGTAATCCATTCATGGCCGTTTACAGAGCTTTCCCCTGATCTAAAAATAAACTCAGAAGACTAAGGATATAATATCGTAAGTTAATAACACTTGACAATGTCATTTTGTCACTGTCAGTTTAAAAAGAAATATAGATATATGTATATATTTATATAAAGATAATGATGGGAAAATTAAAGTTTTGGATTAGGTTTCTGAAGTGGAATGATGGTTTGTCAGGTGGTAGGAGTGAATTTTGGGGGGAGGTGAAAGATTAGTTTTTGTAGGAACAGGTCTGTGGGTTTGGTAGCATTTAAGAGAAGAGGATTAAGTGGAGGAAAAGAGGAAAATTCAAGGTGAAATACGCTAAAAAAAATTACTATGAAGATACAAGCATACGCAAAGAAAAAATTGTAAAAAGATTACACTACTTGTTATGGCAGTTATACACTATATTACTTAACGCCAGAGCTGACATGCAAGCTGTTAAAGATATAATTCAATCCAAGCATGGCGATCTTAGAGTGGCAAAGGCCACTGGAGGCAATAAGAGACAAAACGACATTACGTAGGCTAAGCTACATACAATACCCTTTACCCTACAATATTAAACGGGTTCACCATCTAGAACATGATAACAAACATACTGACGAAATAGTAATACACAGAGAACCTCAGCTATGAGTCAGCTATAACTGTTTGTCTCATACGTAGAGATGCAGAAATAGGATTTGTACTGGATTATACAATGAAGGAGGAGTAAGGTATTTTGCTATAGACAGTTCATGATAAGAGGTTTGCATATAGGTTGAGGAAAGTTTCCTCGGGAAAAAAGTAGAGAGGACTTTATTTATTCATGGAACTAAACTGTCACTTATAAAATCAGAGAAAGTAGCTTTCCCTTTTTGCTTTTAGTAGCGTTCAAAACAAAACAGAAAGTAAGAGCTTTGATTATTTAACTTTTCATACCACACATTTCAAAGCACCGTGGATGGAGGCCGCAAAAGCAGAAAAAAATGGAAGGTAGAAAAAAGATGGGATGTTGACTTGGAGTAGTTCATTTTATTGTCCTCACATTTAAATGTTTAATATTTACTTAAAACAAGACAAATACAATAGCTGCGATAATTATTAATAAATTATTAGCGATAAAAATGACAGTTATGTTTTTTTTCAGATGATAAAACAATGATTTAGAGTCAGTTATTATATGAGCTTGAAATTGGATTCCAAGCGTAAATGCATTTATGTAATCCCAAGATAGTCAAAGTTAAACTTCCTGAGATGAGGAACAGAAGTTTCCTAATTTAATTCTTCAGTCAAATTGTGATTTACTACCTTTTGTTTTTTTTTCATGAAGAATAATTCACCCTGCATCACAGATTTATAAGCAGAGTAAATGGGACAAGCTGTAACATTTAATTACTGAGGAGTAACCTCAACAGAAATGATATAAAAATTACACCTAGATATTTTATGTCTGTTCCATGCAAAGCACTATTAGTTATATTTTTTAAGTACAAATATGTATATAGTATATTTATGTAAATTTAAGTCATTACTAAAGTGGTATACAGGAGTTTCAAAGTGAAACATCACTTCTGACAAATGCCTTTAATAAGATTCTAAGAACCACAGATATTTATGACCAAATATTATTTGAGAGCCTTGCAGACACAACAAGACTATACTTGCAATTTAAAGAAGGTGATAGGTACTTTTAAATAACTGAAACAGTGACTCGTTATATTTACACTTAATATTATTGGTGAGCACACTATATTCCTTATTTTTACATTGTTTTGTGAGTCTTCAAAACTCTCAATGTAACGCTACAGAAAAAAACCTCAAGCCAGAAAACAATTCCATGCAAAAATTTGCCTTTACAATGGGAGTCTCTTATTGAAAAGGAAACTACTATAAACACAAAAATTACTTTTGTTGTGAAGTCATAAATACATCATATAAGCATAAAAATAAGATTCAAGTACCTATCAAGACTAAACACTATAATTCTGTTACAAGTTTCATGACAATGAGGTTTCCATCTGTAAGCAAATTAGCATCAGGAAAAAAGAAATAAAACATGGTGAATGACAGTGATGTGATCTGGATGTGGATCAAAACTCTTGAATAGCCTGACTACATAATTCAACTTCAGTGGTATAGCAATATATAAAACCAAATGAAATTCAACCAATAAATCAAAAGAAAATTGGCGAAACAGCACTGAGCATGTATATATATATATATTAATAAAAGGAATTTATTACTTTACAAATTTGTGGCTATGTGATCAAAAGTTATTACTGATAAGTACATTAATTCTTAATTTTTAGTTCAGCAGTTGTAAACCTCTTTCACATCTGTCAGGAAATCACCAAAAATGGATGAAATGCATACCACTAATATTGAGTCATGTTTATGGACCTTATGGATATCAAAAATATGTGATAATGAAGAGATAATGTGAAATCACCTGAAATCCAAATGCCAGGAGTTTTAGCACGCATTCAAGAAGGAAGAACATGGTGAAGATGGAATTCATAATGGTGAGGATATCTAATAGGAGTGTAGAGGCATCATGGTACTGTTGAATGTGGGAAGTATTCAGTCATTTGTTTTTTAAATAATTTTCCCCCGCAGCAGCCACAGGTGAGCCGGTACCATTTCAGCCATTGTATTATTTATTACGGGCATATATTTTCATTTGTTTCGGCGATGAAATGATAGAAAAATTCATTTTTTTTGGTACATCCACGTTGAAGTTGTTTTGCAAATGGAGAAAAAAGAAGAAAAGAAATCATGGCTAAAAAAGGGGGCGTAATACTTGGAATTTTAACTTTGGGCTACATAGTTATGAGTTTCTTCATACAATAGAGCAGTGATAGTTATATGCCATGGCAACCTTTCTCCTGAATACTTGCCCGATGGATTTGAATCGCTAAACTTTTATCTACAAAAAGCATTCATTCGGTGATTTGAAAGAGTTTGCAACAAACAATTTTGAGGTGGTGCTTGTTTCACCATTAAATAATTCATGAAGTGCAACAGTTTCATGAGTGAACAGCTAAAATTGTGTCCATTTTGTATAATTCTAATAAAATAAATATCAATGATAAACAGCAATAACCAACCAAGTGAACTACAACATGGTAAGGATCAATTAAAATTTCAGAATATGATACCAATTAAAAATATTCAGTTATGTACTACCAAAATAGGAAAATGGTGCATCAAGTCTACATTTTTTCTTTTATATTAATTACTATCACAACTCTAGTGTATTTAGGTGAAGGCAACAATGAATAAATGGCACCAAGAAGACAAGATTTATGACAAAAATACAATCTGGTACATGGAAGCTTCTACCCAAAGGTCAGTAAATATTGCTGAGAGAATAGATACATAAAGGTCTTCAATTTAACATAGCATATAGATTTTAATACTGATAAAAATGAAATCTCATTCTGGCTAGAAATTTTTAGAATTAAAAGTACTTGAAAACGCAATCGAAGAGAGAATAATGTGAAGCCCTAATTTCCAGTAAAGAGTTAAGCCAAAGACTAGTGAGAATTCAATAGGAATTGCAATATGTGATTGATACTTAAATAATTAAGCAAACTGCATGGAAGCCAGCAAAAATACTGAATGAGAATTCATGTATCTTAGGTGCTCCTATTCACCATTCGTTAACATGTGAAAAAGAAACAAATTAGATGTATTTATCTGATAATATTGATGCTTCCAAGTGATATTTGAAGATACTACTGTGATCATACCATTGCAGTGATCTCAACTAGCAAAATTTTCCATCAATTCACAAATTTAAGTGCTTTAGTACTTGCAATGACATATGTTCTAACTGGAAAAAACATGTAGGCGCTGTAAAAACAACAGTGATTTATGAGTGTAAAATTTCAGCAAAAAATTATGAGATTTACTTACTCACAGGAAGCAAAAATTCTTTAAACTAATTCAGGCTTCAGTATATGCTAAATTTTTCATTGACATTTTTAACTGAAAGGCTTTCCCATCAAAGAGTAGCCACCTCAAGACTAATTTTGGTCATTGCACTTTAATCATAATCACTTCTTAAGTTATTCAAGGTTGAAATTGTGGTGCTTAAGGTACGGCTATTTACTTTTGAAGTAAGATAAGAATCAACATCAGGGCAAGGTCAATCTCAATGGTAATCATGTGCCAAAAATAGCTCAACTGATAATGAAATTGACTGTTGGTAATGTCTAGAAAAAGACTTCCAACAATTCATCTCAAGGCTTTCATTAAAAAGAGATAAATACAGAGCAACAGGGAGCTAGCGAAGAAGTTTCATGAAAGGTCCATACTATTGTCCTTTACTAGCCATCTCTCATATGTAAATGTAATACTTTGGGAAAATGAAAGTACCGAGTTCTGCAGAAAAAGGAGTATACAACCATTTTTGGCACACTAGTGTAGCATCTGGTAATATAGTTGTCTCACATTGTTTCAGAGGATACATCTAACAGGAGGAATATACTAGAGGAAAGGCAAACATAGATGTCATAATGGCTGCAATGGAAAAAGGAAAAATTACATCAGCTGAATTTCTCTCAGGAAAGTAGAATAGAACGAACCAATTAAATGTGATACCTCTAGTGTTGATTCTGAAAGGGCAATACATATTTGAATAAGGAACATTTTTGCTCTAGATAAACGGGGCTATTCACAAAATATTTTTTGCATCTTCTTAATGATCCCAATAATAATTGTTGTCACTGCTTAAAGATTTCTGTTGGGGTGGGAGGTTGGGCAGACATAATTATGGTGAACAGCTGAACAAGGTCCGGTTTTAACATCAACGGCAACGTAAGTAATAATGCATTAAATTAAGCATTACTATTTCTGTGAACATAAAAAAAATAAACCCATTGAATTATTTAAAAATAAGCTTCAAGGCATACTACTCGGTTATAAAAGCACTTTCCACTAGCAACACTTCAGTCTTGAAGGCAGCACTGAATCCTTCTCATAGTTAATGGCTGAATTAGAGGTGGCATCAAGCTATTACTAGAGAATTTTCACTGATGTTAAACACAGAATTAACGTTTTTATAACCGAGCTGGTTTCATAAAATAATAATTAAGGACAGTTGGGAAAATGTTAACATTCAATCATCCACTCACATAAATACCACTCCCAATGAACAACAAATATATAAAATTGAAAGCCAATCACATGCGCAAACAAATAATTGATGGCCCATTCAAAACAGTAGGTAATAAACATTGTAGTGGCAGTAAGCAATCGCTGGACAGCATGTGAAAGCATTTTTACTGGAAAAAGAGATGATTCAATGATGGGCAATTCCATGAAATACCGAATTTTTTACCTGCCAGAATGTTTGGCTGAGAGGCAGGAGAAACATTCAGGAACAATCAAAATCTTCAACGCAGGATCAACTCTCAGAATCTACAGTAATTTATTAATATAAAGACCCAAAACAATACATTTTATGTCACATTCAAAACAAGTGCTTCCGATATGGATTGATATCAACAAGAGGCAAGCCAGTCAAGTTCATTAATAAATAATAAACCTATCTAATATGCCAAAACAGTAGCTTGCAAGAAAATCTATTCTATTGGAATGACTGCATTTGTGAACCCATTTAGCATGCTGAAGCAAGTATTACTTTGCTCACCTACATCGTGAAACTATTTCACGTCATAGTGAGATAAAGATGCACTACAAAGTGGCTATAGGTCAAAGGCATATAGGTGTCAAGGGTTTTAAGGTTGGTTTTCTGTTTGTCTGAAGTTTAGGCAACTTAGTCACTACAAAAATGTTTGGCTGTTAAATTTCATATTTTTTTTTTCATAAAAAGGGAATGATGAGAAGGAAATTTGACACCAACTGTGCTGATATTCATGTGTTTCTTAGAGTACCTGGTTCTGTACACATTGTCTTAAGAAATAATCAATTATGTTAAAAATTTATCATGTTTCATCTTATCACGAGTAAATAAATAACACAGACATGGAATAATATTCCAAAACACAGAAGATTAAATTGAATTACAAATTGAAAGGTATTGGGAACTCCAAACAACCATCTGAAAGGAAGCATGAAACTTATTAGGCGAACAAAAGATATCTTTCCTTAAAGATTTACAGTACAGGGATTGCAAATTTTATCACATGGAAAAAAAAACATTTGTAACCCTTAAGATATGCTAAACAGGTTGATATATTCGTTCTAGAGTAATTTTGGGGTCAACAGGCCTAATTTTTCATTACTATAACAGCACAGTTGGCTGCCAATGGATACAAGGGATGAAGAATGAGCTATTTCACAATAAATAGCTTTACCAAGCAGAAACTCCTCATAGAATCACCTGGATAAGATTGTGATTCAATTAATCAGTTCATGTATGGCATCATCTAAGAAGGTATAACAACATAAGGTATATGAAAAAATAAAAATGCAAACATAACCGAGAGACTTCTCTAATATTACGATGTATGGGATTTGCTATGAGATGTACATCCTCGTAGCAAATGATTAAAATGACTTCAGAAAAAAATGAACATCATAAAACATAAAGGTAATCAACAAAAACAATATTTAAAAAATCTTAAATATATAGGCTATCATAATATCTCTTTGCGTAATAGAAGTCATTTATCCTCTATGCAGAAAATATTGACTTTGCTTTCATTGTAAAAACATGTATCTAAATTCAAAGTCCACATAAAAATCATCAAAGTGATTCTCAGATATCTATTATTATACCATGACTGATAAGACCTAAAAATTTGAAACATTTTCAAAACTTTCTAATTACTCACATGAATTACAATGTAAAACATTTAGAACAGGAACATTTGAAATGGTTAAGTCTATTAGAGTTTATCTCAATAAAAAAAATTACGTTGACATTTACTATTAACATGTGAATAGAATCAGAAGGATAATTGTCCAACAAAGGAAACTTTTTTAACAATCATAAAAACATTAAAATAAATGCAAATTCAACTTATCTTTTCCCTACATATGCTCAAAAAATTATAAAAATAGTATGGATGATAAGGCATGGAATTTTAATGAACTCTGTTACAGAGTCTCTGGTCTCTACGGAAGAAAGGGCGCCTCTTACCCTGACTCCAAATGCCACCACCTTGAGAATACATTCAATGGTAAACAGTGCTGTGAAGGCAGTATTCATATAATGCAGCGTCTCCTTGTACAATTTGCTTTGGTTGTAAAACTAGAAGGAGGGCAGGGAGGTAATGAAAAGAAGGGAAGCACAAAGAAGAACACAGACAAAACATAAATGAGTACCTCAATTTTTTCAGAGTTCATAAAAATAATTACAACGAGACATTTGCAAAGTCTCATCAACCTCAATTCAACATAGTCACATAAAAAAAATCAACATCAAAAATCTATCATTCAAATATAGGCATGATGCAACAATCAATTATATCAATCTGTTCAAGAATGATATGTAGTGTTCTTTTAGGCACAGAGACAACGCCACATGGGATCTTAAAAGAAGCAATTAATTAGCTGACAAGACAAAAATAAAAGAAATTGCAAAGGTTTAAAAAAATATACCTATTAAATTTATAAAATAAAACAAAACATAGTACACATGTGAAAAACATAATGAGGGTAAGACAAAAATTAAATATTTCTTTAGTTCCACAAAAGAAAAATATAGCTCTCAAAGGCTTATCAGTCCAAAAATAAATGAAAAATTATTTCCTTAGCATATTATCAAATGTTACGGTTTTTGCATCTTCTTTGGGCGAAAAAATCACAATGTCAATGTGACATACAGTAGAAGGAATCAGTCATCTGTGAAAAGTCAATATCACTAAATGTAAAACCAAGATATTTTTTACATTCAATTTGCCACATTTTATTAGATTGCTATACTTGCTATTCTAACTATGTCCTCAGGCTATCATCTTTTTGCTATGAAGGAAGCATTATGAAACTCAGGCATAATTTTGGAGCTGCTCTACACTTAGCACTAGCATAAAATAAAGAAGAGACAGGAAATATGAACCTTAGAACTGACAACTACCTATTCTCTGCCAATGACTCAAGCCTTTTCTGATTCCCTGTGGAAGATTATCACCACTTAAAACTTTCTATAGTAATTATGAAATCCTTTCACAACTGTACATATAACCTCACATGAATACATCAAATAATTTAAATACTTTATTGATCATTTAAAAATTATGGAAAAAATTGAGCCATTAGGAAACCACTCATTTGATGAATAAAGTATCCAAAGAGATACTTTGAAGTAAAACCTCTTGATTTGAAGTGTGAGTTTCAATTCGTTCACTATCCATATGCCACTCAAGGTGACACAGCCATAACAATTTTAATGGTTTTCAAACTGATTTCAGTTTTATACAAATGTTGATTTTTTCTCATTGTGTAATTATAATTTTTATAAAACGTGTATGAAGGGACCATAATCAGCAACAAATAGTCCAATGGATTGCATCAAGAAAAATTTATTGTAATTTGTTTAAAATTCCTGAATCCTACCTTTCAAGGAGTAATTGTTAAGTCACCAAAGTTAAATACTCACATTCCTTCATTGTATGGTCAGTTATAGCAACAATATCAATACTTTAATTGAAACTCTTCTAATGAGAGGCAGTGCATTGTATACTAGTCTTCCTCCGTCCACTGATAATATATAATAAAAGAAGGCCTAAGGGCAGCTATCACATTACTCTCTATAATTTTGGTATAACATACTAAGATGTCCATTCACATTCTTTCTGTGTGCCAACCGTTGTTCATTTAAGACTTCCACAGAGTAATGCTTGCTAAGTGAATCATAGTCATCTTAGTTTTTCAGATGTAATTACACGTAAGGAAATAAATATTAGAAGTCTACATTTAACAATGTAGACTTCTTCAACATATTTTAGGAGCTTCCAATATTATGAATACAGGAAGGAATACACCAAGCATTTTTTAATTTAATAGAAGAATATATGGAATCACGTATTATTTAAGTTTAATGTTAAGTCAATATTTTTATTTCCACTTTTGAAGGATATTTTCATTTAATGGAAATAAAAGATTTGAAGACTGGTGCTTATAAGCACATATTCTTGTTTAGTTTTTTGGGACACCAGAACAAACACCCCAAAACCTTCACTGTTCTGACCAAACCATTATGTATGGTCACCTTATGACTCTTTGCACCCCACAAGCTATCACAAGGTCACAAGCCATTGCAAACACTAGCCACTTCTGCATTTTTGTAATTGAAAAAAGTGTTCAATGGATGTAAAACCATGCTGTCTGTAACCTAGTGACTTTGTTGTGGCCAGGGAAAGTGCAAGGGAAAAAGGAGTTCTTAAACCCATCAGTTCTAGGGTCTATCTTTCTTTGCTTGAATGTTTTGTTCTCAAACCACCCTCCCTTCCTCATCCACCCAATAACTCCCTTCCAAACCTAATTAACCCAATCTCAAATAGCTAATTGAAGGTCTTTTGTTCCTATTTCATCCAATTACTAAGTTCTACTTTGCTTCAGTCTTTTCCAAATATGGTGAATCATCTTTAAACTTTAAAAAACTATTCCTCTATGTCATATACCAATATATTTTTAAGTTTCAGGGCCCCTCCAATCATTACTATTCATCATTATTTAATAAATCTAGAGACAAAACCAAAATTTCCTATCGTTGACCTGAAATTCCTATAACTTGAAGACCGAGGGTGTCAGCAATTAAAATTTGTATCCTTGTGATTTTCTTTATAGGGTGGGTAATCTTGATCTGTTGCCTAAGTTTGTTGGACAAGGTATTTGTAAATCTACATTTACATCTATATACAACACTGCCAGCCGCTGCAGAGGCATATGGCAGGAGGTGATAGGACACCAGCCAAGGAAGGGGAGGGTATAGGAAAAAGGAAGGGGGAGAGGACAGAGGTGAATCGTGTGATAACGATGTCCATTATTGTAGAGCCATGCTGTTTTTGTTACAATCACTAACGGTGCGTGGAAAGAAGAAATTTTTGTACATATCAGTTCAGGAGTGTATCTCTCTTATTTTGTTGTTTCTATCAGTTCTAGAGATGTAGTGTGGTGTCAAAATAATATCCTCTATGTCATACTGAAACTTGCCTGATCTTAATTTTTCAATTACGTAATCAAAGCCTAGCGTGTACCCTTTGGGTCTTTTATGGCTCCAAACCTAGTCCTTCCTTCAACTTCATGACACTTTCTGTTGACTTGTAGCAGTTTTTAAGGAATTGTGTGGTTCTCCTGTGTAAACGTGGGGTTCTCCATCACAAATGTATGACATGTAGAGTGAAAAGACATTTGTATATGCTTACAATGGGGGTGTTTACCCGGAACCAAAATTGCTATTTTATTCACAAAATCTTTAGATGGAAACAAAAAATGAATTTTAGTGAAAATCAATCTTTTAACCGTAGCCATTCACTCATAAATTGAAAATTAAAATATGCAAAAGGTGACGCCCATCGGATGAGCTGCGCTGAAACTTCTATGTCATCCACCTCCCCTCATTGGCTGTTTTGGGGAGTGGAGTGGGGGTGGAGTTTGGGAGGGGAGGTCTACCTACACAGCAACTGGCGCAGCAGATTTTGATTGAAGGGGTGACGTAAGAAGCCTCAACACGCCCATTCCAGCGAAAGGGTAAAGAACATCAGTTTTTCGTGGCATACAATTTGAGAACTAGGTGATGGATCGAAAGACAGAAAATTACGGGTCTTTTTATTTTACAAACTCTATCAGATTCAGCAATAATAAAAAAAATGGTAAACTGGATAGTGCAAGTATTGTTTTAATTTCGTTAATCCAAATCAAATGAAGCAAAGAAATCTCTGCCTTCTTGCCAGCAGCATCAGCAGGGAAACTCATAAAGACTTTCGTTACCTTGACTACCAATGGAGAAGAGGAAGACTAAATTAGAGATTTCTAAATCCAAAACCCATAAAAGCTAATCATTCTCCTGTCTACATTGACTCACTAAATTGTAGTCAGCAGTTCTGTTTGTAATGATAATGCTCCTTGGTAATCATAACTTCTAAATGTTCAATATAAAACTGTAACAGTCATGCTACTGCAATAAAAAATAGTTATTCTGTCAATTAAGTCATTTCTCAAGCCACACGAAAAGATTATATGTTCTATTTGTACACAAAAATAAGGTATAACTCATAGCAATACATTACATATTAAATAACATAGCAGTATACCTAAGTTCTCGCCAATAGGGATTTATGTCCGAGAAAAGGCATTCCTAAAGGAATTATCAAAGACATCAGGGAGAAAATTTTATAGGTCCTGTGACTAAAAAGAAAATAATCTTTCCCTAAGCAAAAAAAAATGATAATTAACTTCAGAACAATGCCAAACAACTGTCAAAAACAGCATGAATCACAAATAATAAAATTTAAGATTCCAATGGTTGACTATACTCTAAGGAGAGGACAGGAACATATATGTGACTCATCAGACTGTAGCATCTAGTTGAAACAGGATTTGTCAACTTCTTAGGACACATAGCACAGGTGGACAAGAGCAGACAAAGGACACCAAAGGCATGGGTAGTGGGTGGTGATATAAGGAATATCGGGCAAGGCTATGATCAGTGGAGACTGCAACACTGCACACAAAAGGCTAAGTAACACTTATGGACCCACTCCAACACAATCAGCCAGGAAAACCCACTGAACCAAAAAAGGTAATTGCCACTGGTCACATTAAATCTCAGAAGAAGTATTCTGTTTGTTACAAATGGAGATTTGGCCATTCAGTTTGCCATCACATTTTTTTCTCAAGACCTCGACTTAAAGAAAAACATCAAGGATTTTATTGAATGCCTGAATGAAACATATTCACACAACATAGCTTGATGAAAAAGTTCAGGCAAATGAAATGCCAATCTGTGAGGAAATCATGCATGTTTTATGGCTAATGTAAGCTTAATGTTCAAAGAGAATTACTCTGGTGACACAAATGGAGTAAAATTCTTCAGTCACGTGAATACTGGATTCATGCCAAATGAAAGCTTCTTCACACTCATTCTGCCAGTTGTAAAGCCATAGATTGTCAGAGAAGAGTGTCAACATATTTTGGAAGAGAATAGGAGAACTAAAGTTTGAAACGTGTTATGCAATGCAAAGCAATACTAATACAGTTTTATGGAGAACTTGGGTTGTACAGCTGGTATAATTGCCAATACTTTTGAATTTTCTGAAACCATAGAATACCAGGAAAACAAATGAAGAAATGAAATCCAACCTGGACATTGTTAATTGCGATCGGTGAAAAATCTCAATGAAAAAAATTCTTTCAAAAAATTCCTTCTCATTGCTATGGTGATTTCTATACATCTTCAGTAGTCTAGCCCTATGAAAATGATGTTATTCAAGTAAAAAATTCTTCTTCAGAAAAATTCACTTTGAAACCATTTCCTCGAAATGAAAAAGGGTGAGAGTGATGAAATAAGGGAAAACCAATTCCTTTTCAATTTTCAAAAATTAGTCCCTCATTAAATTTCAAACATGAATCTTAGTTGAATTGTGACACCAAATTCTGTCCAAACCCTTCCAAGGGTTGACACTGAAATTAATCAAAGAATTTCCGCTTTCTTCAACTTTTCCCTTAATCACATGACTCAAAAAATTAACTTGTTATAAAAGGCATATATGCCATTAGTCAATGGAGGAATGCACAGTGAAGAAAAAAATCAAAACAGATGAAAATTCTCACAAAAAGAAGCATGCTCCAAAGGACTTAAGTTGCTCCAAAACTTTGAAAAAAGACTACGAAAAGAAAGAAAAACAAAGAACAAAATAATTCTAGTCTTCACAGTTCATTGCTTGATTAACATCAAAATTATTGCAAAAAAATGTATTACAGCAATTCAGCAAAACCAAAAAGGCACTTTACTTTTATTGCTCAAGAAACAAAAAGTATATTACTGCATGAATGACAGAAACAAAATTACTAAAGAATTTTGTAATGCTTTGGAATATCTTCTAACATCTCTAGTGGCTTTAGAGCCTTATTTACCATAATTATCTCCTAGTAGGTACCTAATTGGACTGACAAATGAGTACCAATACTTCAGAATAAAAAATAATCATCCTGGCATAGTCCTTCAGATGGATGAAATGCAAATGAAAAATATTTATTTCTATCTGATGCTTAAAAAAATATATATGCATAGAGGAAGAATATATTTCAATGTCTTACCGTCATAAAAAAAATAAAATTAACATATTAAAAATTTAAAGTGGGGGAGATAAATGAAATTGCTTCTGAACTGATTGGGTGGAGAGATTTATAACCATACTAAGGTAGCTTCATATTTCTAACCAATTGCTTACTTATCTGTTCATTGACTCACTATAACAAAGCTAAGTTGAAGTCATTTACACCAAGTTTTACTGATTTTCATAGCAAGTAAAATCTACTTCTGGTTTCATATTTCAATGGTTTCAAGGGTATTATCTACAAGGCGAACAGCCTAATTTCATGCTGGGATGTTTTTAGAGACATATCTACTTCAACCACTTCTGATATTCATTGAATTACAGCATGCATGCTGAATACATGTAGGATAAGGCTAAAATGTATGTTAAAAATTCAAGGTTAGAACAACATAACCATGGTAAAACCATTAAAAAATAATAATGTGATTTGTAAGGATAGAGAAAATTAAAGTTTTACTATTGACAGAACAAAGACTTAGCAAAGCAGTATATTTCAAAACTAACTTGGCATTTAGTTCACAACACTTTCTTAATTTATTTGGAACAATTTTCACCTTCATTGACTCTGGCCTTAAAATTAATAAATGAGATTTATATTATTCAAAAGAAGCATGTATTTATATATATATAACAAAAGCAATAGTTTTCTTTTGTGAGTGTAAAAAATATTTTCTCAACAATGCACAAGGAAAGCTTATTTATGTGAATATCGTACATAAGATTTAAGGAAAATTAAATACTGAAATACATAAAAGAATTAAATAAGGTAAAACAACTATGCATGTTCTTTTAATAAACAACAACAGTACAGACAAATAAGAGAGAAATGAGCAAGAGATATTTTACACACACGTTTGTTAAAAAAAATAAATTTCCTTGTTAGAAGAAAAGGTTAAAAAAAGTGACAGCATTTATCAAGAGGCCATAGAAATGGGTAATACAGACAATGAGACAGTAACAAGGGAAGAAATGTCAAACTGGCAGAATGTGGCAGCATAATGAATTTCATCAACAAGCATTATTTGGTCGAAATGCACTTTCAAGATGCTTTGCATGCTGGTACATGGATCCACCACCATAACTGACCCAGGCATCCCACCCACCCCAACAATATGAAGGGATAATTTTTAACCATCCCTCAAAATGTACGAGAAGCAGAAAATTAAATAATAAAGAATATCAAGGGTTAAGCCTTAACAATCATGCCTTGTTCACATCCATTCAAAACAGTGGCATACCAGTCACCCCAACAACACCCATAAACAGAATTACTAGGCCAAAAACCAATATAAAATGGACCTCTTAATGGCATTTTCATTAAACGTTTAAGGGGGGGAGGGGTGGAAGAGGATCCCTGGAACATATCCCAATATGCCACTGGTTCAAAAGATTGAGATTATGAAGTTTAAGGAATGGCCTGTCTTTTTGACCTTGTCACAATCTGATATGAAAACAATCCCGAGGACAATGTTAACTTTAATGGGGAATGGGGACTTATAGGAAATGCTGAAACAAGATGGACTGGCTCATTAGGAGAATCCCTGATCCTTAAACCAATATTCCTATGATTATGAAAAAAAACAATGAACATATTCAACTGCAGTCATAATTAACAGTTTATTTTAACTAAAATAATCATTTTCAAGGTTACTCTGGAAAAAAAATTCTTCCAAATTCAGCACATGCAATATTAAAGACATCTGAAATTATCAAAACCAAGAGAATTTGTATTTAATCAAAAATAGGTTTATAAAAGAGCCACTAGTCAAAAGCTTCCAAATCCAACCGTTATATATTTGATAATGTAAGTGGCATTTATTAAGACATTTGAAAATTATACCTACTCATTATTTTATGCCAACATAAAGAAGTTACTTAATCAATTTCGACTATAAGTGGCGTCAAAAGATTGTTATAAAAATTTCAATATATCACTCGTCACTAGCATTGGACATTTCTTCAGTAATAAATCATTTATAGAATTATTTGTATAGCAGTAATCACCTGAAATGAGATCATTTAAAAGTAATTTGTACTTACCTTCATCATAAGAAGAAGTGTGTTCAAAACAATGAGTATCATAATAAAATACTCAAAAGGCGTTGACACTACTATCCTCCAAATTTTGTACTTGAAGCTATTTCTTTTGTTCGGCATGTACCTTTCAAGAGGGCGAGCTTGTATCGTGAAGTCTATACAAGATTTCTGAAAACATTAAAATACAATTATGCAGAAATGTTTGATTAATGAATGGTCAGTTAGCAAAAATACAAAATTGCTTGCTAAATAAGATTTCGTGTGTATGCATGCTTCTGAGGTGACAAAACTATATTTCTACAAAGTGAAACTTTTAAAGTCATAGAAATCGAAGATGAATTCAGGAGAAAATTGAATAATTTGGATACACACTGTATTGAACATGATTTTAAAATCTTTCTATAGATTGATATTTCCCAAATATTATCATATTATTTTCTCTCAGGAACTGATCACAATGTAATTCAGCTTTGGATCCTTCATTTAATTAAAAATATCAAATATGCAAGAAAAATATTTTCACAATGCAGCAAATTTTTTGCCTTTGTCCCCCATGGCAAAGTAATTACGTATCTCAGAAGTATTTAATTTCAAAATGAATGGAAAAGCCCATCAACCACTTGCTGGGCATTCGAGAGACAATCTAGAAATTTTTTTCAGGTAATGACCAAACACATCTACAAATAAAAGTTGACAAAATTCTAGCTTTAGTTGGCTAATGAAAACCTACCATCAACTTAGAGATCTATAAATCCTGTAAAGGTCTTTGAATAGGTAGATACCATATATCTATGAGAATATGTCAATTCAGTATACTTCAAAGTTTCCAGTCGAAAATATGAATATCTGTGAGTTGAGTATAAGTCGAAATGAAAACGTGCTTTTTCTCCTAGCTTTTCAATAAAAAATAATTAAATGCTCAAGGGACAAGCTTAAATAATGTGACTAAGCATGATAAACATTGAAAATAAAACAAAGTAAAATTTTCCATAAAACTCAGAGTAACATGCTTTTTCTGCTGCATAATTGGCCATGTAGATGTCTACAGCATCCCTTGACTTGATTCCTGGCATTGCTGCCTGATGAGGCAGTTACATCATCATTTTGATTGACGGTGTCATCATGTTCCGCACCATGTGTAGTTTTTGCTATAGTACCTACCAATAATGTTAATGGCTAGACAGCTGGTAGTGCTGAAGGCAAAGACAATGATGATCAAGTGGTCATGTGATGTATGCTAGCAGCATAAGACAGGGCTGTAACATAAAATATTAACTCCGAAGTGTGCTTTTGAATGCAATCAGATGTCCTTACATCTGATGATGAGGATAATGATAGACCAGTTTGATGAGAAGAAGATGAAATAAGCGATTCTTTGGAATTTCTTTCAACATGAACTCCGATAAGTCGCCTATATTTGACATTTACTAAGAACTGAGATTGGTAATTTACTATTGGAGCACATGGTTGAGGCAATGCCAATAGCTTCTGGAAGAGAAGGATATATCCATTTTGCCTGTCACATAAAGATAATAAATCAGGATTCATGAAGCTAGTGGCAAGTCGTAACTCACTTAGGTGACTATGCTGGTGAATCATGTTTTGGGAAGCATTGCAGCTGGGAAATTCAAGATTCTTTGGAATTTCTTTCAACATGAACTCCGATAAGTCGCCTATATTTGACATTTACTAAGAACTGAGATTGGTAATTTACTATTGGAGCACATGGTTGAGGCAATGCCAATAGCTTCTGGAAGAGAAGGATATATCCATTTTGCCTGTCACATAAAGATAATAAATCAGGATTCATGAAGCTAGTGGCAAGTCGTAACTCACTTAGGTGACTATGCTGGTGAATCATGTTTTGGGAAGCATTGCAGCTGGGAAATTCAAGATCTTGGGATGAGAAGTCAAAATTTTTTCCTTTCATACCAATTGTGAGTTTATCATTCAGCAGACTAAATGCTATATCTCTCCAATTTATTTCCATAATCATCAATTGAACTAAATCTGGACATGCTGGTATTTTAGCACCCTTTTGACATTACTATCAGCTTCATGGAATGAGTTTGTATTGCAAACCAGATGTGCTAAGCATATTAGGAATTCTTAGGCCCTAAAACAAAACTTAGAACATAAATACAATGCATTTATCATCAAATATTCTGTGGCCTATGCATAGAAGAGAAAAGAATCATGTTATTCTGGCCATATGGTGAAATATTAACCCCAAATTAGTCACCTAATTGAAGGACATGACAATAATCTGAAGGTGGGGTTTCACAAGCTGAAAAAAGATAGAATTTTCTCAACCTAAGCTCAAATTTATAGGTGTGAATGATCAGTTACTTTACTGTTTCCCGAGATATAGAAGGCATTTCTGATTAGGCATTGAAAGGCAAGCAAATAGTAGTAGTCCATACCTGATTTTTGTCAATTTCACCATCTTGAAGTTCAGCTTCTCCTTGTTCCTGAAATGTGATGATAATGAGAGCAACAAAGATGTTCACGAAGAAGAATGGAAACACAACGAAATAAACAACATAAAAGATGGACATTTCTATTCGAAAGTTCTGGAGTGGGCCTTCATCTTCATACGTCGCTGCCATTGAATTTTGTAATACTCTGAAAGAGAAAGAGAAATTCATTTTAACAATGAAAAAAACTATGATAAATAGTACTAAACTATGACTGAATAATCTTTTAGAATGTGTTTGTGAAGTAAAAAGCACTAATAGTAACCCAGATTGAAATGAAACAGTAATGCTTGGATCTCATTCTAACCAATGCTCAAAAGTAAGACAATATTGAAGAAAGAATGGCATTTTAACTCACAATCAGGTGGTTTTGAAAATGTTTAGTAAATTAAATCACTCATATACATTAAAGATGGAGATAATTTCCATGCCATTTTACTGATATCAGCCAAGAAGAAAAATTCTATGTCAATAGTATTACTAAGCTAGAAAATAGATCATAAAAGCTATTCAGACATGTAATTTTTAGGAAAGAAGAACTTGGTAAAGCTTACTGAATTATGAAGTCTTTTTTCAAACTAGATCCCTTTAATAATGTGGTAGCATGAATTATCAAGACACTTTCAGCTTTCTAATCATCTAAAATATAATCCATGATTCCCGAATTCTTGTAGCATTGTCCATGCCAGCTGCAGCTTTATTTTTCATTTCATATTAAGTACATGGTTCCCGTCACTATTTGAATTTGTACTTTGCTTCACACCTTACATATACAAAACAACATACAATAATATACCACAGCCATTGTCAAGGTTAGGATCAGAATGCCTGTTGAAACCATGGTTGGCATTAAAAAAATAGAATATACAAAGTACAAATTCTGAGGTGTACCAATTCCATAAATTTATGCTGGAAACCTTCACTTTTATACGGTTCCCATTGCCTAACCCTCATCCAGAATGCTATCAGCTAGTTACTGGTATTTTCTTGTCTACACCCCAATTAAAGGACCTTAATCCAACTTTTGCACCCCTTCCCCCTATTAAGCCTGAGTGAGACTTAATGAGATTAACATTATCATTACTAAGTAGTGCTACCAATCTGCATCTGCTATCATGCAGTGATGCAAATTGATGATTCTCTTCCTAAATCCAACAAATGCCTAATTGTAATAAAATCTAAATGACATATCTTAGAATTTCACAAGTGCAAAAGCATTTATCATAGGGATAGATAACATTTAAAGAATCTATCAGATTTGTGAAAAAAGTTATGAAAAAAGCAGTGTAGCTTAGTCTTTGGATGAACTGGGAAGGTAGTCCTTCCAAAGATGAAAAAACAAATGAAGAATTCTAGTAAGCACATGGGCATAATTCTGATGTGTACCAAGTTTTTTATGATACTTCGCACAACAGGCAAACTTAATTTATATCCACTATATTTTCAATGCATTGCCAGAGAAAATTTACTTGAAATATTAGAACAATTGTGTGCTTTACTTACTGTGGCCAACCCTCTCCAGTTTGAACAGCGAAGAGGGTAAGCATGGCAGCCATCACGTTGTCGTAGTGAAAGCTTTGTTGTTTCCACTCTCTCGTTTCAGCTGAGGGCAGCTGATTGTCTCCATTAAATACAAAATACTGGCCCCTGTAATGATAAAGGAATTACATGAGCAATGTCGTCAAGAGAATATGGCATTTTGTATTAACCTATCCCACTCCCATTTTTGGGAATACTTTTTTTAGAAAAAACTAAATATATGACTTTTTGACACATATATTTCATTTTTGGATGTCAAAACATATCAACATATTCGGATATTGAAACATCAAATTGAAAAAGAAATACTGATGACAATCAGTGGTCATTACTAAAGCACCATTAGCTATAGAATGGTAAAGGTGGTAATTTTTAATGCAGTGCTGAAAATTGCTTGCTGCCATGTTGGATTTGATTTTGACATCACCAGGCAGTAAAATCCATGGTGTATAACTTAAAATATTAAGCCTATGCATATTGTATTTGTACAAATACAATATTTATTCAATAGAAGAGGGATAAAGGTGACACTGAATGGAGATACATATTTCTGGCAGCTAAAGGGTTCAATGTGTATGCTATTCAGAAGATTCTCAATGTGTATGCTTTTCAGAAGATTCTCAATGGAAACATTGTCAATTGCACAAGACGGTGGGAAAACCTAATGAAAATCTCCAAATTTCAACTTACTTGCAATCCTCAGCAGTAGTTTTGCTCTCGTCTGTGCAGAAGAAGAACTTGCCGTTGAAGAGCTGGACGGCGATCACAGCAAAGATGAATTGGAAGAGAATATACACGATGAGAATGTTGATGACGTTTTTGAGCGAGTTCACCACGCAGTCAAACACTGCCTTCAGCTTGGGTACCCGCTTGATGGTCTTGAGCGGTCGTAATACCCTGAGTACTCGGAGTGACTTTATGGTGCTCAAATTCTGGCCAGCAGAACTCCCTCTGAAGAAGAAAAAATGAATCACATCAGATGTTGCGGTTGATGAAAATAATATTCACTGAAATAAAAGGGCATAGCCATGAGAAGCATCAATTTCATTCAACAAGCTCTCAAGATTGGGAAAACACTGGTGCAATTGAAGCACATGCATGGCTAAATTAACTCTTAAATTTCAATCAAGAAGTACTCAGATGTTATACACATTGCCTGAGAATATTATTTTTTAATGGGGAAAACCAACAAAATATAGCAATAGTTGAAAACAACAAGGAATTTCAAATTGCTCCACAGTGTTGACAAAATATTGATGGGATTATTTCATTAAATAATGGTCATAAAGGCCTTAAGGAGCTTTTTTACTAGGGATTTCATAGAAATGTTTATTCCTAATTTCAGAGGAACCCATTGACAGAAGACCTAGTCCTCCTTCAGTAAAAATGGGTCTGTTACAATAATTATGATCAAAACACTTATTTTAAAGGATGATGCCCAATTTGAGAACTGCTTTAGGGTAATCAGTAGACTTACGTCATATCGAAGGCAAAGGAGACTGCTGCACAGACTACAACTACAGCATCCATGATGTTCCAAAATTCTCGCAGATATGAACCAGGGTGAAGAATGATTCCTAAGTCCACAATCTGCAATGGGAGAGAGCATATTTTGGATTAATAAAATCTCTGATGAATTTTTCCACCATGTTTATATAATAATAATAATAATAATTGCGTCTTTATTTAATCAAGTGTATTTAGGACCATTGGGTCCTCTATTACAATAAACTTGAACAATCACAAACATCCATGTCCTGGGAGGAGAAAAATCCTCCCCTGGCGGGATTCGAACCCGCGACCTTTGGGTTGGCAGGCGAGGACGTTTCCCCGCCGCCACCGAGGCCGACATAAATATAAATAAATATATAATCATTAAATTTTACTACCAGATAGTTCAACAATGATATGAAAAGAATAAATGTAAAGCATTGAAAAAATAGCAGAAAAGTATAACTCCAGAAATACATAAATTATTACATGCACCTTCATACTGATCCCTTTTAAAATTATGAAAATCTGTACTCCATATGGATCTTTATTGCATTGAACAAAACTTGTGGTAATGTGAGGCATCCCCAAGTTATGTTTAAATGTTGTTACATACTTATACCAATTCTCAACAAATAATAGACGATCAGCACACACAAGAACTCTCACTAAATCAACATGTTCATAATCAGTTGGTCTTGATGTTCTTCCACTTAGCGAAAAACCTTCCAATAATTCATGACCACTTTTAAAGCTTGGATACCATTTGCTTCAAATTCCACATTCCCACCATTATTATACAACTTCTACTTCCATTAAACAGCTCATGATTTGTTCCCGATAATTTGCTATCAACAAGTTTCTATTGTCTTACCCAGTTAAAAAAATCTATAGTGATGCTCATTAAGGTCACTTTTGATAAAAATTTGCTGATGACTAAGAAATACTTTTACAATACGTTTTTGTTCAGAAACAAAACCATAGTTACCAAACAGAATCTAAGAGACTTCTCGATAGGCTTCAAGATATGTACTTAGTTCAGCCTAAAATCTCTAAAAATAACTTCCTGTAGGCGATCAATTCAAAAAGTCCTGGATCTTTTTGAAAAACCAAGCATAGATTGGAAAAAAACTTTGCTTTAATGAATACTTTAAAATGTTTCATCAGGATTAATACTGGAATGAGGAGCATATGCTAATTATCAAAATTTTTAGTGGATCTCACAGATTAGATCCACAAATTTTTAACAGGTATGCTGAATAAAGAAACTTGTTTCGTCACTAAGTATCACTCAATAGTGTATCTTGAATTAGCTAACAAATGAGAAGAACAAAGAAAACTTACCTTGAGAATCATTTCTATCGTGAAGACACCTGTGAATGCATAGTCAAAATAATTGAGGATTTTGTTTCGAACACTTTCTTCTTCAACAGGATCTTCAGCTGCCAAAGCTATACTACTTAAGCTAATAACCACCATGATGAAGAAGTCAAAATAGGGGAGGTTAACAACCCAATGGGCTGCTCGACGGACACTGAAACAGGGAAAAAGAAACAGGTGATGGCCTGAATTCTTGACAACTGCATAGAGAATGTAAGTCTAATAACATGGAAATAATGACAGGAGGGAATAACACGTTTGTAGTGATGGTTAATGGTGGTGGGTTCAGGAATGGCATAATGAGTCATTACTCTATTTTATAGAAATTGAAACACAGACCTTTGGTTCGCAGGGCCAATGACCAGACAAACATGTTACCCAGGCTTCCTGATTCTGATGCTTTATGTTAAGGATTTTAGGAAGCCTGATTAGCATGGTAATGGTGCATTGGACCAGTAAACCAAAGTCCATGCATCAATTTCCAAACATTTCAGGAGCAAATATTTCCTTATACCATTCATAAAAATTATTCCTCATATGAGAAGGATACATAATAGGCAAATTGTCAAATTAACAGTTGAATTGATTTTACAGGAATGATCAAATTATACTAGTTCATTGCCCTTCAAAAATAAAAATAAAGCAATTATTTTCATTATATAAGGATAAACCAGCTGAACTTTACATGGGAACACATAATACTGCCCACAATAATAGTTCCATGAAGTCAGTAGCCGCATTCTGGAGGACATTGTGTTTTGATGCCAAGAGCACGTAATTTTTCACAAGAAATGTTTTTTAGCATATGAACTTCACAAATAGGTACTTTTAAAATAATGTATGTGCCCATTTTTACATTTAAAAATACATAATATTAAGTATGTTTCATTTTTAAAGACCAAGGTCATGAAAAATGAATATGAAATTGCCATGTTTTCCAAATTCTAACTTAGGGTTCCCATTCATTCTGTTTTTCATAAAAAAACCTGAGTAAATTCCAAATGCTATATTATTTTTCAAGAGGAAAAAAAGGATGAACACATTTGATCCCATTATAAGAATCAATCCATATTTCCAAGGGAATATTCCAATATATCTAATATTTTTCTAAATGACTGTGTTTGTGATTACCAGACAATCCTTTCTTGAACTGAACCAAGTGTTATTGTATGTCTTCACTCAGTAATCAACTCAAAATTACTCAAAACTTTTGAGTAGTATGTATATAATTTTTAGTGCAATTTATACATTGTTTTCTGTTTTTATTTTTGGTTCCCTGAATTTCATTTTCATTATTTAATCACAAAAATTAACATGAGCAGTACTTTCACAAAATATCACAGGTCAAGTAAAAATTCCTGAATCTGCCATATTTTAAGGAAGCATGATGGAAACCATTGGCCATATTCAAATCCAGGTCATTACGTACTAAGCATATGTATTTCTTCTTAAATTGAGGAAATGAAGCCACAAACCTCAGCTTCTGGACCAAATTTAGGATCACGAGGTAGCTTGTCAAGTATGAGGCAAGGCTCACTGAAAAGCTGCACAGGCCTAACTCTAATACAGGCTACTAATTCATAATGGCATCTGATACGGCAAGAGTTTTGAGTGATGGTTCGGATAAATTTAGGTGCATGTATTAACTATCCTGTCATACGTAACCCTTTGAGTGCCATGGAATGATATTTTGTTGTTTGGCACCTTTTTTCTGAGTGCCAACGATGATACATCGTCCAGTCCCGTTAACAAAAAGGATTTTACTTTTTCGGGAAAACATTTGCTGAACAATTGTCAAGTTTGTTACTATACTTTTAATATGGTTTACCTTAGATCAAAAAAATAAAAATAATAGTAAAATAAATAAATTGTGATTTTTTTGAGCGAAAAATGCCCAAAAATCTCTAGGCACTTCAGGGTATAAACATCATAAGTTCTATGGCACTAAGAGGAATAAGAACCAAAGTAGTTAAAATAGTCCCTCATTCCCCAATAAACTTCCCTTTGGCTAATTAAATCAATGATTTTCACATTTTCACCTAAGCTTTGAAGGTGATGGCTTAACGGTTTTAAAAAATGTTTAAATAGCTATGCCACAGATATTTCCTTTAAATATACCACTTGTCTGTTAATGGTAGTTGGATGCGAGACTGGGATGAAAAATAAATACTGTACTTATTTCTTTTTTCAGCACAGGCAGTCCCCAACCTATGTAATAGATGTGTTCCCACACTCGCAGCATAAGTCAAAATTTACGAAAGTCAAAAATTACTCAGGTGCTGTGTCCGTGTTCCAGAGATTACGGTCAATACAGAGAAAAGCAGGGTATAATTTTCTGCAAAATTTCATTTAGCTCACTGCAAAATTCGAGAACTCTTGATGCGTTTCATTAATTTCATATCAAAATGTTAAAATCGCCTGAAAGTTGCACCTAGAGATGAGAAAATTACTGTAATTTTCCAGTATCTTTTAGTTTTAAGCATTTAACAGCAAATGTATGGGAAAATAAGAAAACCAATGCCAATAGGAAGGGATTAACGATGTTTAAACCATACCTAATACAACATTAATCTATTATAAATTAAAAAATTGTAAAAAGAAATACGGCAGCAACACGGCAGGTTTCTTAAGATATTTGATCGAGAATTGGGCATGAAATTACACGGGCTCTTATGCCTTTTCTTCTGCATCCTGCAAGTTATGCATTCATGTCCAAGTACCATACTCATGGTGCCAATTTCACATTGCCCGCTATGCGCGCAAGGGATTTCTTCTAGCACACAAAGTAAAAATCTGTAATACATTTTTCTATAGATGATATAAATATTGTACAGTTCTGTTAAAAAAAATCGTGCCGCCGAAAATTTTTAAGTCCCGAGTTTACAACCATGTGACAACGTGGCCAAAGCACAAGTCAATGACCTCTCCAAGTGGAACGAGAACCCTCCCTCCCCGTAGCTGGGGGAGTTGAACCACCCACGGAAGGAAAATTTTGACCTGCGAAAAGGATTATTTCTGAGGGGAGGGGTAAGGTTTCTTTTCTTGTGATGTGTGAGTAAGAAGAAAAGGGAGATCTGCGGGGGAACAATAAACTCTCCGAGCGGAACAACGGCCCTCCTTCCGAGCTCACTTGCCGATAGGGAACCTCCACCCGAAGGATGATTTTGACCTGCTAAGGGATTTCTGAGGAGATGGGTTGGATTTCGGACTCCCGTTTGGTTATGCGTGAGCGAAAATGAGTAGATGAACGATCGGTCTGTCGGCCAAAGTCACCCGATCTCTCTCGTAATAGAAAGCTACCATGTAGAAGCCAAGAGTCAAATATCCATTGAAAGTCTCCATCAGAGTATGGGGAATAATCCCGCTGCAAATGACATATCTTCCATTATTTTTTCTCTAGAAAAGGCTATTACCACGAATCGTCGCTCGAAGAGATTGAATCGTGTCGAAGAGAATTTATGAATTACTTCATTTAGATTTATTCAAATAATTTTACTACTTGAAAACATCATGACTTTCTTGGCATTTCTGCTTGTTTCGACATTCATTTATATGTTATAAGCCACATATATGACGCTTAAGACAGATATATAAAATATAAAACTTATAATGCAGCGGAAAGCATTTTGATGGCATAAAAGTTTTTTTGCTTCACAGGAGCTAATTAATTGAAAGAGAAAGGAAAATAAGCCTAAAATAGTCACTGTAGCGAAATTAGATCTGTAAATATGTTCCCACCTAATGTAAACATTTTTGTGCTCACGACACTTATTTTATGCCATTTATTGCTCCATTTTTTCAACGCCTAGCTTTAGTAAAATGGTGTGAAATGAAGCCTTAACTCTATGCTTTTAATAACGTGGCTTAATTATTTTCCTTTGTCTGATTCATCCATGTAAAGGACCCTCGCATGTATTGAATGGCATGGGTCACGGTTTAGATTTTGGAAAGGCGTTGGAACTTCACGTTCTTACAGCGAATATTTTCGCGAGAATGCAGGGCTCAGAAAATCGGAGGGACGTGCGGATGGAAATAATGCAGGTTTCGTACTGATACCATCATTTTTGTGACAGTGACTGTTTTGTCATTCAATTTTGAACTTCAATTAAGAGCGAGTATAATCCACGAACCAAAGATATTATATAATATAATGTGAAGATCATTAAGCAGGCTGATATCTCGATTGTCCCCACCTTCCATTCTGGAATCCTATGAGTGTTCCTAAACAGTATATGTTTGAAGAGAAGATAGAAGTATGTTCGGCTATCGCAATATTTTTTTTCACCCAAGGGAGCTGAATAATACCTAATGAATTGACGAATCCAAAATAAAGATCACTTTGCTCAATAACATCGATATCTCATTAGTCATTAGGCTTGCTTTATCCCCGATAGTCTTCTAGTCCAAGTCTACATCTGAAGGCAACAATATTTATATATTTTCGAGGAAAACACCTCATATCTTGACTATTTAAACTAAGTTTAGTCGATATCCATGATTGACTGAGTTTTGTCTCTGAGCTCCTAATAATTTCAAACACCTCTTACCTACGGCGATCAGATAATGCCCCGTATCATATAAAGGTTTGTCTCCCTTTTGCTTCACCGCCATTACTGAATTTCTTAATTCCCCTTCAGCCAGATTTTATCACACACCATGCGCGATTAATTGAAAGAAAAACATTCGTAAAAGCAACTACTACGATGTTAAAATTAATTTAAAATTTTTCAGCGGTGAGATTTTTTTGAACAGAACTTAACATTGAATAATTAATCTGAAAAACATTTTTCCAAACAAAACTTTTAACTTTTTTTCAAAAAACCAAACAAAATTTCTCCATTAAACAAAAAATCTGTAATACATTTTTCTATAGATGATGTAAATTATTGTGCATTGAATAATGAATCTGTAATACATTTTTCCAAACCAAACTTTCAAATTTTTTCAAAAAACCAAACAGAATTTCCCCATTAAACCAAAAATCTGGAATACATTTTTCTATATATGATACAAATTATTGTACATTGAATTATTAGAAATGGTTAGAAAAAAGAACCTGTGTAATTTCATGCCCACTTCTCGTGCATCTTAATAAATCTGCTGCAAATAATTCTGAAAAAAATCAGGTAGCTTTAAGACAACAAAAGTAATGTTTCCAGCAAATTTCATTGAACTCTCTTAAGGGTGGTTCCATCATGACTGTATGAGACAAAACAAATATGTACTCAATTCCAACTATAAATTTAATTGATTTAAAAACCATGCTTTTGCTGACGACATGAGATGGTTACTGAAAATCCAAATTTGGGTACAAAATATGCAGATTATTCAACGTAACATTTTAATTCACACTTTTTTATAACAATAGATGCTGACTGCAGTGCCATTTCTATGGAATTTCCACGTTTTGACTTTAATTATCGCAGTAATTAACTAGAAGGTCAAAAAAAGGCGGTAAGATGCATCCATTTTATTTTTAATAATTTTCCTGGGAATTTTCGCTTCTTATAAACAGTTTTTTTTTCGTGAAAATGGCATTTGCATTGGAAAGAAATTTACTATTTTTCCTCGTTTTTCTCCCATTTTTGCATTTTAGGTAATTTGTGTGAAAAATCACTTCACCTAGAATTTGATGAATTTGGCCTCATTTTAAAGAAAAAACTCATCTTTAGAATGATGTCAACTCCTAGCTAAACTACTTTTTTTATCAATTTGCCTAAAAATATAAGCTATTTTACATGGGATAGACTAAGGCTGTGCGCTCCAGAGGGAAAATATTATAAAAGTCAGGAACTTCTAGCACCTAGATTTCATCAAAAAACTAACGGTGTGTAGATTGCATGTTTTCTCAACGATTTATAAAAATAATCTATTACTCACCACAATAATTATTACAGAATCACAAAAAAACCTGTTGTTTTGAAGGGTTTCAGCCATATGGTGGGAAAAAATGAGTCAAGTTAGAGACTTACGTAGCTTTATTTATTTAATTACTGAGATCATATATAACTATATCTTTGCACCATTTATATTACAATATTTATTTCATACTTCTTACAGATACTGAAATAAAAAAATAAAATCCAATATGGTCTCCATTATGGCTAGGGAAATATCTCGCTCAAACCGCCTTAACTCTATGTAAATTCAAGTTCAAATTGCGAGTAAAATTGTAGGGAAAGGTAAAATTTGAATGTTCATATCAGATAGAGGACATGTTATGCTTTAAGTATCCATAACATGAATAAGATGACATCAAAGTTCTTTTATGGTGGAACCACCTTAATTTGAGCAAAACCACCCAACCTCCTTAATTCCCTTCGCGTTGTATTACAATAAAATACATCTAGCAAGCACTTACGGATTGGTTGGGGAAAGAATGAACATGGATGAGTATGGGAGCATTGGTTTTGGCCCAGTCATGTCATCATCATCACCATCATCGCCTCCCTTCTTCTCGTCGTCCTCCTCATCGTCTGCTCGACCTTTGCCTTTCCTGAAATTGGAACAAATACATAGATTAGAAATTGTTCATACACATGGAGCAAACTTCCTTACAGCATTGAAGATTGGATAATAATAGCAGCAGAATTAGAAAGAATGGAAGCAACGGAAATGTGGTTTCAGATTTGTCTGACTAGTTTTTTTATTCCACTTGTCAGACCAACCTGACTAGGTTTCCAGGTGTATCAAGCCAATCTCAAGAGACTAGATGAACCAGAGATTGCTAGGTAAATAGAGCATTTAACTCTCCATCAGTTTGGATCAAGTTATTCCATCTTAGCATCACTGAGATGCACCAGAAGTTTGACAACAAGGAAAATAATCACGTAACAGGAGTTGACATGAAGTCATTCATGATGATTAGTGGACATTTTTCTGATGTTATAACACCAAAATCGCCCGATCCTTCTGTCATATATGATCCGTTATCCAATACATTTTCATCAAATGAGGATTACAAATGATCAAATAATTACGCAGTTGATTGCAAAAAATCCTTTGGGTTATCTGGCTGTGCATCAGTAGCCTCTACATTGGACGTCCTCATATGACCAGTTCTACAGAAGGATTAATTTAATAAAGCAAAAGTCTACTGTATTGGCTTTCTCTCAAGTGCCTTAACAAAAAGTACTAAGGAGCGGTTACTAAATCACTACTTACTTTCCGGATGGTGATGGAGGACTGATCTCAACTTTCGGCGCACCACCCTCACCCATGTGCAAAGTTTCCATCTCTTTCTCCAATTCCTGTTGTTGTTTCTGAGATAAAAAAAGAAAAACAAATGAATGACATGATAATAACGTAATGTTCACCATCGACAGACAACAATTAAGTGTATACTTATGTACCTCCAGCAGTTCATTATGGCAATTCAGCAGTGTTTATAGTTAAAAAGAGGCCTTGTTAAATGTGGGTGTTATGACCAATTTAAGAATAATCATATGGATTTTGTTTGTAGATATAGGAGAAGACAAGATGATTTGATGCAAATATAAGAAAAAATAAATGTATGTAGGGCATATACTCCTGATCTACATTAATGACCTTCCTCAGGCCATCAGTAACATAAATGGCCTATCCCCAATCCTTTATGCTGATGACATAAATATCATTCTATCTGGCTCATCATATCCCAACCTTATCAAAAAAGCAAACAAAGCCACGGAGTATATTAGGAAATGGTGTCAAGAAAATGGACTACATATAAATGAAAATAAAACCCAAATGTCTAAATTTTCCTATTGTAATGATGTTAAAGAGAGCCGTCTAGTACAGTGGCGGAAAAAATTAACGCAAAGCTCGTTGGCTTCTGTGGATGCGGCGAACACGGGAACTACTTGGAGTAGACCACCTTCCGAAAATTTGACAGCAGGATTTCTCATACAACCGGCAATTTTCTAAATTCATACGCTTCACACCAGTGATATTAAATCATATGTATCGAAATTTGACTACGGGTAAAATACACAACTGCGAGTTCTTGTCTTTTTTCAAATTATGTCTTCACCCATCTCTCACCAAGTAGCTGCCGTCGGGGAAATTGTGAACGCAGCTTACATAATGAAGATAGAAACCACTTGCCTGCATCACAGTTCCAGTGGTGTAGTGGGTAAAGCATCTGGCTTTCGACCTGAAGGTTGCGAGTTCAAATCTCGGTGAAGCCTCATTCATTTATGCAACTAATGAAATCTGTTTTTCTGGCCATTCAATTTTCGCTTAATAGTGCAGGAGGTCCGCAGGGTGTAATATGATTCCTTGAATGTCACTAACCTTTATTGATTAAAATTCAACTCCTAACTACCATAACCAATTTTTTCGGCAGTTGACTGAACAGTAAAATTTGACCACCTCTCCTGAGTCGTCCAGCCCCGCTCGCATACCTCTTATACCTCCTGGCTCTTTGTGCGCTGTTATCGCCTCATTAGTTTTCTCGCTTTATGTTCTCGAGGGCAGATCCTTCGAGGTTTGGCAGGGCAGAGTGAAGGCAGAATTTCGAGTCACTTAAAAAACTGGACGATGCTGGTTCTTACAGCCGTCGATTTTTTGTACGCACGTGTGTAAACGAATCAGTTCGTCGAAGCAAAAAATACACCTCAAGTAAACCGGCTTTTAATTTGGTGAATAGCATTTGCAACCTCATGGGTGATTAGCAATGGCAAATCTTTCGATCGCATTGCAATTTTCAAGGATAAATAGTATCCTACAATATTCAACTATAGGGAAAAGATTTTCTTTTGGACCATATTTCAAAAAATACTCAGTGACGTGCAATTATGGCCGATAATAATCTTTTGAAAACCTGTGATTTATGATTTTAAGTTATATAAATTTATATTCAGTGCAGTTATCATATTCTAAAGCTAGATTAATCTTGCAGATACATTTGATCGACTGTCCTTAATATGGCAACATACGTTTATGCCTTTGACATATCAAATGTGTAAAAGTGAGGGAATATAATATGGCCTGCAACAATTAGAATAAATATTCTGTTATGGTGTTAGAAAAGTTTTTATCGACATGGCCACAGGACATGCAGAACTTTTTACAGGGACGAATCTAGGCCTAGGACAAAGTTTATCGCATTATTTAAGACAACTTCCCAAATTTTTATGAGTCTATATCCTTGCACCGTGCGGTACGAATTGAGTTCGCAGATGCGATTAATATGTTGTATCAAGGAAAAAAGCCACTTCTCGAAAGATTGCATTTAGATTATGATAACCGAATCAAACGCAAACAAACAAATGACCTAAATACGTTAATTACTTGTTTTCAAAGGATAATCAATGGTTAAAATGCGAAAAAATAATTGGGTTCCAAAAGTTTTCAGTTGCTGGTCACATTTGCTACTTACTACATTGATTACAAGTTAAGGATGACCGGAAAAGAGTATTAATGAAAGTGAAATGATTGTGCTCTAAATTATTTCAAATATTAGCCAAGTAAATTATTGATATCGGAAAATAGGTGTGTATTTACTAAATATAATTACGTAAAAAAATTAGAATCGATTCATAAAATGAAAAAAGTCTTCAATTCACCAAGGTCCCTGTGAGTTTTCAAGCAACGTAGTATATCTTAACCATAATTGTCCTTAAAAATTATAGAGAAAATATGAATGACAACATTGAAACTACACCGGCGACGTTAATAACTCAGGAGTACTCATTATGTTCTTCGAATTTTTAAAATATTAGGGGGAAACGTATGCCGACGAAGATAGTGGAGGAGATAGTAGAAGGAAAGAACAAAAGAAGGGTAGTGGCGTAATATGAGACGGGGAGAAGTTATTACACCTTAGCTTAAATATTCAGCTAAATTTAGCTGAAAGGTAATAAGTAACGCATATTTATTGACACTTAACCAGGTTAGTACTCGGTCTAACTTAACGGAGATACCAAAGCTGTTTCAGAGAAATAGATATTCACGCCTTTATCTAAAATCATATTACGTAAGAGTTGCTTTGCGAATGGAAAATTCCCGTTAGTAAAAAGACTCATGGTTCATTATTTTCCATCTTGAAGAGACCATGGCGTAGTTACATTCTAATAAAAGGTGTGTGAAAAATATTTCCCTAATTTTGAAACAAAAGATGCTATGATAATATATTCATTGAGAATATGAGAATGCTAGAAATGTTATTAGGACTTATATTTTTCGTGAGGAAATGCAAATGCTATTCACCGAATTAAAAGCCGGTTTACTAGAGGTGTATTTTTTGCTTTGACGAACAGATTCGTTTACACACGTGCCTACGAAAAATCGACAGCTGTAAGAACCAGCATCGTCCAGTTATTTAAGCGGCTCGAAATTCTGCCTTCACTCTGCCCTGCCAAACCTCGAAGGATCTGCCCTCGAGAACATAAAGCAAGAAAACGCATGAGGCGATAACAGCACACAAAGAGCCAGGAGGTATAAGAGGTATGCGAGCGGGGCTGGACGATTCAGGAGAGGTGGTCAAATTTTACTGTTCAGTCAACTGCCGGAAAAAATGGTTATGGTAGTTAGGGGTTGAATTTTAATCAATAAAGGTTAGTGACATTCAAGGAATCATATTACACCCTGCGGACCTCCTGCACTATTAAGCGAAAATTGAATGGCCAGAAAAACAGATTTCATTAGTTGCATAAATTAATGAGGCTTCACCGAGATTTGAACTTGCGATCTTCAGGTCGAAACCCGGATGCTTTACCCACTACACCACTGGAACTGTGATGCAGGCAAGCGGTTTCTATGTTCATTATGTATGCTGCGTTCACAGATTCCCCGACGGCAGCTACTTGGTGAGAGATGGGTGAAGACATAATTTGAAAAAAGACAAGAACTCGCAGTTGTGTATTTTACCCGTAGTCAAATTTCGATACATATGATTTAATATCACTGGTGTGAAGCGTATGAATTTAGAAAATCCCCAGTTGTATGAGAAATGCTGCTGTCAAATTTTCGGAAGGTGGTCTACTCCAAGTAGTTCCCGTGTTCGCTGCATCCACAGAAGCCAACAAGCTTTGCTTTAATTTTTTCCGCCACTGTACAAATAGGTAATCAGCCTATTGTGCAAACCTCTACAGTAAAATTCCTTGGGGTACACCTGACTGCTAATATGACATGGAAAAAGCAGGTTGAGGAATTAAAAAGCAAGCTACTGAGACTACAAGCTATTCAAGCTGCTATTTATTTAGACAACTGAGACACATACAGGCATTGATGTTCTATTAAAATTATATTATGCTGAATTCCATGCTAGGGTGTTACAAAGCATATTGTACTCGGGGGCATCTCATTTCCTTGACAAAATATTCATCTTGCAAAAATGAATAATCAGAATCATCACCTTCCATCACCTAAAATCTCCCTCCAAACCTATTTTCTGTTCCCTAAAAGTTCTTCCACTCCCCTGCATATATCTATTTCAACTTATTTTACACGTGAAAAAAATTGACTCAGTTCTCCACTAATTCTGATCTCCATGATCACCATACTAGGAGAAAAAACGACCTTCACTGTTACTCTATTAGAACTGAAAGGTTAAAATGTGGACCACAGGAGATGGGAATTAGAATTTACAATAAATTGCCAGCAGAATTTAAAAAATCTAAGAAGTGCTAGCCTCTTCAAGGTAAAACTTAAAAGAGTTTTTACTTAAAAAAACTGTATTACTCAGTGACTGAGTACATGAGAGATGACTCTCCTGAATGTTAAAGAGTATTTTTCGTGCATATTTATTTCCACTTATGTAATTTTTCTGTTACTCGGTATGGATTATATTAATTTATTTAAAAAACTGTAAATGGTAATGCTTTACTAATGTAATATGTGATGAAAGTAATAACTGTTTGTTAACCCTTTCGCTACGGGGACGTGGAAAACTTTTTTGCTTTGCCAGTACGGAGCTTTCACTACGCTAGGATCTTCACCAGTACCTATTTCCCTAACTTGAGTCGGGGGCCAGAGGGGTGTTGAACCTTTTGCTCGGCCATCGGGTTGAGATAATCTCTGCTCTTTTCCTCTTGGGGTGCCCATTACGGCATGCGGTCGCGGTCAACTATTTTTTATGTGATGGTTTTGCTAAAACAATTGTTGCTAAAGCCTCGATATTTATTTAATCAGAAATTAATTATTCTTGTTTTACAAGGACTTTACAGCTTTTAAATGAAATTCTATCGTTAATATTAAGCTTTCTAGCATCAAAAAACGTATCAATGGTAAAGATTCCTTTACACACAAACTACGTTAAAAATAACAGTAGAACTCCGTTTTAAATTTGTGGTTGTAGACCTAAACATAAGCAATGCACTTTTAATGCTCAATTTGCCAATAACACAAAAACCTTTAAGTTTGTTATTCCACTACACCAGCAAGCAACTGACCGCGGACCCCTGCTGTGAGTGGGGCGCGCACTGCGAGGAAGGGTCGAGGTAATCCCCTCCCGAGAACCGAGAAAGGGTACCAACGGCGTCCCGAGAAGAAGTCCTTTATAAGAGGCTTATGGCACCAACTGAACAGTCATACCATAGTTTATAACTTTTTAAAGTGAAACATTAATCGCACAATTACGTTCGTCTTTGTGTCGCGCTACTCACACTGATGAAAATGGTTTTTTAATCGCAGTAATACGATAAGTTTTAACCATTTTACGTGCTTTAGTAATTTAATGTATATTAAACTGGCTTGGTTTACTAATGCACGTAAAATGGTTAATATATATTGTATGACTTTGTTTAAAAAACTATTTTTATCAACGTGAATAGTACAACACAAAGAAGAACACAATTGTGCGATTAATGTTTAACTTTAAGAAGTTGAAAACTATAGTATGACTGGTCAGTTGGTGCCATAAACCAACCGCGGTGAAGGGTCGGACTCTTGAGTTCGGGTGCCTTTTCTGGTCGCATCCCTGTTTATAATACACATCTTTTAGGCTTGCTTGGGGCTAGCTTAGCGGCACGACGTGCTATCACATCATTCGTTCGTTTGCGTCGAAAAATTTACGACGCTCTATCACGTCGTTCGTAGCGAAAGGGTTAAACATGCAGTATTGTACCTGATTTTCTTTGGACGTCCCTTATATTGATTATAGTAAGTTTTACTGTACCTGATCTTACATGGAAAATAAACTATTATTATTATTATTATGTAATAATAAATAAATACATGCATTGTTTCTAAGGACAAATGATCAAATACAGAACAAAGAAACAGTTTCATTACGAGGTCTGTTCAAAAAATATACACGGACTGTTTGAATTGCATGGCTCCAGTTGGTTCCAGGGGAATCTGCTTGGTGTCGCTAGATTTGTACAAATCAGCTGATGATAACACCATATTCCGATTTCAGTATCTTCATTTGTTGATTAGCAACACGGTTTTTAGTTAATTGCAATTTTTTCGTTTGTAGAATTTCAGAATTAATGACCTGAAGGAGTAATGACTTACTGTGACATTTTGTGTTAAACATGGAAAATCTGTGACTGAAACATTTGCTATGCTCAACACGGCTTACGGTGATGTTGCTATGAAGTGTATGGCATGTTTCAAGTGGCATGAACGTTTTAAGAGTGGTCGACAGTCGATTGATAACGATGAGCGTCCTGGACGTCCTTCCACGTCAACTGACGACCCACACGTCGACAAAATCAACACCCTGGTGCAGGCAAATCGGCGACTGGCCATCAGGGAGCTTGCTGAAGAGTGTGGGATATCAGTTTGATCTTGTCACGAGATTTTGCCCGAAAAATTGAAGATGTACCGCATTGCTGAGAAATCTGTGCCAAGCATGGTGATGGACGACCAAACTGGTTTTTCCACCACAACAATGCTCCAGTCCATTCAACCCTCAGAACTCGTTAGTTTTTGACCAAACACTTGATCACTGTTCTTCCCCACCCCCCCTACTCACCAGACCTTGCTCCTTGTGACTTTTTCTTGTTCCCAAAACTCAAAAGACCCTTGAAAGAAAGAAGATTCTAGACGATTCCCGAGATTAAGTCAAATTTGATGAAGGAGTTTAAGGACATTACAAAAGAAGCATACCAGGGCTGTTTCAACAAGTGGAAACACCATTGGGATAAGTGTGTGCATTGAGGAGGAGAGTACTTTGAAGAAAACCCAGACATGTAACTTCTAAATAAAGTACATTTTCCATGATGAGAAAACCACCTTTGTTATTTCCACAAACTTTCTTATGCTGGCACGACGCGCGTTTCACCACACTGTGGCATACTGAGATCATCAGTTTTAAAGTACATTTTGTTTTATGATGTCAGTCCGCGTATTTTTAGAACAGACCTCGTATTTCATGTGCTACAGTATGATTTTGCAAAATTACCTCGGCAATGTTCCACACCATAATAACATAGGTATGGAAAAATCAAGGAAAACATCCACATTTATGTATAAATTAATGAGCTTTATGGGATTTTTCAAGGCTGTAGTAATTTCAACATCATTCCCAGAATACAAAAAATTTCAAAGAGTCACTGCCACTCTGATCTACTTTCAAATCAAGCAATAATCCAGGTTTCCCCAGAATTAAACATTGATGTGGCTCTGAAATATGGGCAATGACATGAAGCCAAATCAGAAGGTTAGATGCAGCTAATATGAAATAACACAGACTCTAGGCAGGCTATAATCACTACGAACATAAGCGACATGACCACACCCACTTAGAATTTTAAATTAAATGGTTCTCACTATTCTGATTACCTCCTTGTCCTCTTCTTCTTGTTCCTCCTCAGCTGCGGTCAGTTCTTGAGCATTGGCTAAGTTGTCCACGGCAATGGCAAGGAAGACGTTCAGGAGGGTGTAGTTACCAAAGAGCACAAGGATGATGAAGTAAAGAGAATAGATCATGCCACGCTTGTGACCACCTTGGGACACAATACCCTGGTACATGACCTCATTCCAATCCTCCCCAGTGAGAATCTACAAATGAGAAACACAAATGGATAATGTAATGGCTGTTATATGATGCTACACTCAAAGAAACTAAATCATATAAATTCTTCCACTCCCAGCAAATTCCAGATAGGACATACTAAAGTTGCCAAAGCCATTACCACAAAGTTTTCAATTACAAACATTTTAGATAAAAAAAACAACACATTTACTAATTCTACAAAGTTTGGTTTTCCTAAATTTAAAAAATTAAATTCATGTATATAAAAGTATTGGTCAATGCATCACCCAAAATTGCAGTTTTTGTACCAATACCAAAGGCTGAGGGATCAACAAAATTGCAGCTATAGGGTTCATATAGATAAATTATGTATATATATATCCTATAGTTACTTCAAAATTATTAGCAAAATATAAAATTCACGATGTACATCAGAAACAGATGTGTCCATACTCTTGGAAATTGAGAGGTTATTTGAAACAATTTCCTTGAAGAAATGACAGAAACCATTAAGTATAAACATCATAAGCTGATTTTCACTTAACACTAGGAGGACGGGCAGTTTCGCACTACCTAGAAGGATGGGCAGGGGTCATTTTTACCCATAAATATTTTCAGCATCAAATAGCTACTTCTTTCTCCCGGTACTTTATTTTCTTCAAAATTGGCATTAAGAAGGCCTTCTCCACACATTATTAGCAATAAAATTATTTTTACTAAATAATTGTTTAAAATTAAAATTATTTCAGTTGACCCTCTTCAGCAGTGCTCATATTAGGCTATTCTCAAGCATAACAGTTTGAAAATAAAGACACCTGGCTGAATATTGTGCATATTTTCATAAATATCGTTTTATTTGACAAATATTATTTTTTCATAACGTTTTTCAAATAAAAAATATGCATAAAAATCACATCCATACACAGACATATACATGTGTATATTTGGAAAGATGTAAGATCACTTTTTTGCACAACTTACACATGTAGTTATTCATTTAGTACAGTTTCCACAAACACTTCTATTGCATTGAAGATATATATTGGCAGTTTTCTTTCTGAAGTTTTTAAACAATTGATAATGTTTTCTTTTCTGACCCTTTGGGGTAGTAGCGTGCGTTTCACGAGAAGATGAGGGCTTCGTTCCAATTTTCATCCCCACCACTTCTTCAACTAGCCTTTGTATATATTTCTTTCAACATATTTTGCTATCCGTCACTTCTATCTTGTTATTTTTTTTATTTTCTGTTCATTACTTCTGCTATCTGCCTGATAGCCACATTGCCACATTCCTTTCCAGTAAAACTCCCCGGTCCTAAGAGTACGTGAATGACGCTCACCGCCAGCCATTACGGTAGGGATCTAGTACACGGCCACCTGCGATAAAAGGAGCCGATGACAGATAGAAAGCATATGGAAGGTTTGATGAGTTTTCGGCACTGGAAAATGTACCCACTAATTCTAGGAGGGACAAAAGCAATAGGCTTTTCTGCTCTCATAAGATTTAAAACTCTTTCCTACTCTCTTTTGCAAGCCAGGGAGTGATTTCCCTAAAGCTAAAAAATTGGGGATTTGGAAACGATTTTACAACTTGAGCACCGCACATCTTCTAGACCGCTTTCAGAAGCAGTGTGCCGACACTTCGTTTACCAAAAACATCTGGGCGAACATGCGTATCTCTAGTGAGAGATCAAAACAGTTAGGCGAGCGATGTTTAGGACAATTCTTTTCCATTTTCGCACCACTGACCGCTGTAATCTCTCCTTCTGGGAATGGAAGCAATGCTGATCACATTCCTATAATCTAGCTGTCATATTTTACTCTACATATTTTAACAATGATTATGATAATAATACATACAACGGCTTAATGAAAGTGACATATTTTCAATCTTATCCTCTGGCGATATCAATTGCAAGTCAAATTCAAAGACTGTTTGAAAGTAAAATTTTCCAAAATTTTGGTAAGCTGCAACCAGGAGAGCTCTGCTATCGACAAATGACGTTCTATTGAAATATGAAGGCTTCAAGTACTGATCCAAATGTATACGGATATATTTTAGTTGATGTAAATAAATATCAGTGATCTATAGGAAAAGAAAATCGTGAGAAAACTTGACTCTAATGGAGAAAGAATTAATGGGTCAAAATAACCCATAGCCGTACTTCTAGGTATAACATCAATTAAAAAATAAAGCAACAACATTCACGTAATTTTCTTTCCATATTTGAAAAATATAAGTAAAAATGCACAAAGTTTCAAAATTTAAAAAGAATCTAATCACAAAAAAGTAGTTAAATTTGATTTTGAACACGTGTTATGGGTCAAAATGACCCATCCCCTCCTTCTAGTGTTAAGAAAATTGGCATATGATTTTATACAGCAACAGATATATTCACAGCTCACATAATGGATGTGCTCGTTGCTCAATGAAATATGTACATATTCCCAAACTCAATATGTTAAGAAATGTAAGATGTCAACAGAAATTGGAAACATTGAGCACCCTTAGCTCTAAGTTCACAGGGTTCACAACAATTTTGTGCGAGTTCCATGTTCAGTTTCATATTTTTCAGAGCACTAAGTGATTTCTCCGTATTTCTTATATACATCACAATATTTATGCACAAAGGAATAACCATGGCAATTAATTTTTTTCTCTTATATTCAACTCTCTCACAGCTAAACCCATTTTTTCTGAGCAAACATCAGGATAAAAATAGAGACCAAGTAAAAAAACATACCTGGAACACAGTGAGCAGGGCAATGGGAAATGTGTTGAAGTTCGTGGGTGGTGTGCCTTCAGGAAAATTGAACTGCCCTCCAAAGAGCTGCATTCCAAGTAAGGCAAATATGAGGATGAACAGGAAGAGTAGGAACAACAGGGAGATGATAGAACGCATCGAGTTCAGGAGGGAGATGACCAGGTTTCGGAGAGATGACCAGTACCTTTACAGAAAGATAACACAAAATTAGCCAGAAATTTAGATAAGATCTAGAAGAATTACCAATGACTCAACTGGCAACTTGCTATACTTATTAAGCTATACTAAATTATAATACTGAACTTCACAGAATTCATTACAATATTCTTAGTAAAATCTACAATAAATAAAACAAAAATTAAAAATAAATATTAAAACTACAATAACTCAAGTTATTTGATAAGAGTAACATTATATGTAGAAGGTGATGTAACAAATCAATGGCTGGTGAGCTTATTTGGTGGAATAAAGACATGATGTATTAAAAATAAACTTGGTTATATTCCACACAATATTTATTGCACTCAACTGGTTTAGACCTTTTCAGGTCATTATCACGAAAAGGTTGAAACCGGTTGAATGCAATAAATATTGTGTGGAATATAGCCAAGTTTATTCTCAAAACATCAAGGTGATGTAATTATTTTTCCTATGAAACAATTGAATACAGTAAACTCTCGATTATCCGTGCTAATGACAAGATGAAGCATACATAATCGAAAAACACGGATAACAGAAAAAGTCGGAAAATAGTGTGGTAATATAAATGGATTATGCAATTGAATTCATATGAAGAAAAGCATTTAAAACAAAAGAAGAAAGCAAATGACTGGCAAAACTGAGTGCTTTCACAATATTTTTTAAAGATATTGAAGTTTTGAAGCACATATTTTTCTCTTCGTCTTTAGAATATCGAAAGTTTGAGGTGTAGGGTCGATAGAGTTGCACGGATAATCCGTGAACTGGGTAATCCACTCACAGATAATTGAGTTTGCTGAACTTTATTTTTTTAATAATTGTTAACATTTTCTTAAATTCAAGAAATTATTAAATGAATTTTGTAATATTATTTATTTTATACAAATTATAATACATATACTAGATGCTCTACAGCATTTTTATATGCAATTAAAAAAATAATTCTTTACTAAAAAATGGCTCAACACTGATATAATAAATGTAACATAATCAATACCAGAACTACTCAGGGCAATGAGGGTAACTCCTAAAAAGGGACTTATAAATATTTTCTGGTGATAATTAAAGAAATTCAATTATTTACTTTGTGACTTTAAATATCCGCAGCAAGCGAAGGGCTCGGAGGACGGAGAGACCGAAAGAGCCGGACTTCAACTCCGACCAGATCACCTCAAAGATGGAGCCACTGATAACGACACAGTCAAAGCGATTGAACGCTGACTCAAAGTATATCCTTGGTCCCAGAGCATACATCTTGATAAACATTTCCATCATAAAGAGTCCCAGGAAAACAAATTCTGCATAGTCTGTGGAAATATAAAAAAAAACAAATAGGTACTAAAATATAACCAATACTCCGATTCTACTCACTTTTACTCTTCTAATTCAATAATGTGAAAAATACTAATTTAGATATAGTCTGAGGATTTGAATAATATGCATAAAAAGCAAGTTCAAATGCATAATTAATGCACATCTCTTTACAGCATATAAAAGAGTATAGGTACAATAAAAGATTTAAATTAAATGGCATTAACAAAATGTTTGACTGATCAAAAAATACATGGACTATTAATAAAATTGAAAAATCTGGCCTCGAGTTATTTTTTTATTTCACCCATGCAGACTGCATTTGAAAATTAAAATAACTTTGATTAGCCACTCAAAATTGTTCACATTCGTTCACAAGTCATTTCTGAGCATTAGCTAAAGTGTAATTAAGGTTTAAGCTCTGGCTTTAGTTTTTACCAAGAAAATGAGCATATGTAAGCTTTACCTCGGCAACTGAAAGTTATTTGAATTATGCATAAAAATCAGGGCTTTTTTTCTGGCAGTGCACGGCGGAACTGCGTTCCGGCACCTTTTTTGGTCAAAGTAAATTCCCTAAACTCCTATGAATGAATCAAAGGTCATTTGGATTTTTTCAAAACTCTTATGGACAACTGAGTTACACCACCTTTTTTCCCTGAAATAAAGCCCTGATTAAAATTAATGGGAACAATTACAAAAAAAAATGTAATAGGAAGAAAAAATCAGCGGATAGTTCTGGAAAGATTGTTAAACTACTCATCATAATATTAGAAGCCCCGGATGGCAGAATACGTTTATTTAATTTTACTAACAGAACACAATGATCATTATAGTTTTAAGGTTCTAACCTATTTTCTTCCTGCAATGTCTTAAACTATGTGTGGCTATAGGGAAACTTGCTCGATAAAATGGCATTAACTAAATGTGCATTAAACTGAGGCGACTCGTGGGCTATATGAGACCTAACGTAAAATTAGCATACTAATAGCGTGTAAGTTTACTACTTCAGCAAGCTTAATCATTCGTCCTCTCACTTCTGAGCAATACATAGTTACGTTTAAAAGTGTCAGAAAAATGTGCTAAGGGCAGTATAGTTTGAGTTCAAAGTTTTAGATTTGGTCGATGATGGGTTTCGACAAACTGCGGTGAGCGAGACATATGCAGCCCTTTTGGTTACCAACATATGGCTATGAAGTGAATTTGAAAATGATAATGAAACTACCTTGATTAACTTAATTGAATTTTTGAATGAGTTTATTCAAATAATTATTACTTTATTTGATGAATTCACGATAAATATTACACGTAATGATAATTTTATGCAAATTATCAAAATCATTTAAAATATACATATGGAATTTGAAATATTTTTACACTCTTGTTGGCTCATCCATCTCCAAGTTTTTCAACCCCGACTCTATGAGATGAATACAACGTATAGGTATAGTGAAACATGATGGTACCTGGCAGCAGGGAGACTAAGGTCATTTAGGACCTCTTCTCTACGAACGTGGAGGATGAATCAAGCGTTAATCGGTGGACAGATGTACTGAAGGACATCCTCATGGACCTCTGGAAGGACCCTTTGTCCCACCTCTTTTGTATACTTTACTCTCCCTGACATCAAGCTTCGCAAATGTGACTACCGTCAAGCACCGCTACACCTATATCCATGGACATTTTACCAGGTCTTATGTTCTAACTCGTTGTAGTTGATAAGTATAGAGATAAATGATATATAAAAGCATTGTGGATGATTGCCGTTTTATTAATATTTGCGCAATATGTCAATGGAGCTTTCCACGACAACTACAACTTATCAAATCATCCTTATCTTCTTTATTGTGAAACAATATAGAGAAAGAAGGCATTCTTTATAATTCATTTACGATTCAGTGAATTATTTACAATAAATATAATGAGATAATAACCCTGTGGCTTCTAAATATCCTCTGAATATTGTTTGTGTTTTTTTACGAGTTCATATTAAAAACAACATTGAATTCATGTTTCCTTTAGTCTCACACTCAAAAATCTCTTCTAAAATTAAAATTCAAATATTTGCACAGACGGCTTGACCGTAGCCACCGTAGCCTTCGCCCGGAGGCTACGGCGCTACGGCTTGACATATGTTGCTATGTGTCGATTAGTAAATATATTGATACCGACAGTATCATTAGAGCGTTATTTCAATGAAGCGACACTGAATTAAGCACCCGTGTACCGAAGTTGAAGCCAAGCTCGATTGTTCCAGCTTATACTGCTACTTCGATACACCTCTTCCATCTCTCGGCCAAAATATCATTTTAAAAATTATATCCTAATCTCCCTATCTCGTTGCCACTCTATATTTACATACTCTATGCTATTATGCACACCACATTAATAACAATCCCTGAAAATCAGAGACTTAAATGATAGATGGAAATAAATTATAGTAATATAAAAAAGGAATAATTAGATATTAAAGGCTAACAGATTAATTTATAATACTTACATAAAAATGATGCGAGCCATTGTGGTTGACCATAATGCTCGACCGCCACACACACAGTATTGAAAAACACTAAAACTATAACGAACCAGTAAAACCACTGTGTTTTAACAGTGTGTCTGATCCAAAACCTGTTGAAAGAAAAAAACCAAAATAATGAAATTGAAAAATGAACTTATCACCATAATACCTACATGAGTGCAATCTTTAATAAGTTTTTAGCAATTCTTGAATTTCTAGTTTGTGCAATTAAATAAACACGTTTGTATCAAATTCTGAGTTTACACGGCTGAAATTATAATTTATCAGTGATAGCAAAAAAATCAACCAACATTTTCTGCCAATGATCATCACAAGAAATATCAATTGGTCATGTTAACTTTCTCAACAAACTAGCACACATACCTAAACCTTTTCTCCGCTCTCCAAAATTCTAAACAAGCTCCCTTGTTTTTGACTTTCGATTTCAAATAGGAAGCACGGGAAAAACCTGCAAACAAGGTGAAGACAGGTCATTAATATAGGACATACAGCTCAAAAAAAGAAGCCGACAACTTGTCTAAAATGTTCAAAATTGAGCAATTTGGAAAAAAGTTATAAGGACTATTATCTTCAAAAAATCTCATAAAACATTCTTTGCAAAGTAAATGCATTAATTAATTGATTTCTTTACATTAAATGTTTCAAATATGCAACTGAATCAATTATTTAGTACTTTGAAAATATATTTTATGCTTCTCTGGCAACATTATTTTATCGAATTTCGAATGAACATTGACTATAATCTTAATAAACTGTTCACAAATTTGAAACAACAAATATTAGTCACAGTGAAACAACTAGCCTCATGAATGCTACAGATTCCTAGCATACTCCAATTCAGCTATGTAGCACAAAGTACATTTTATAACATCTTCAAATGCTGGAAGCATTAAATATTATTCTGTCCATTTAAGGTGTATGTGTATTCTATGAGGGCTACTACACAGTCCATAGATTCAATCTCAGAAAATTTAATCTAACTATAGATAGAGCTTACTTACTACAACAACACTACATATTACAGCACACAAACCAACATCCTAGAAGCTAGAGGGAGAGATTCCAGCAGTCATAAAGATAGAAAGAGTAGTTACAGTAATGAGAGATTACTTTATTAAGTCATGAAATAAAATATGACTTTACTTGATAAAACAGGGAAAACATATGCCATTCACTACAGCTGTTTTTATTACCAGATGGCCAGTTTGCAGGCTCATAAGCATATGGTAATCATCATCCTCTAATGAAAAAGAACTTACTACAAATTACCAATCAGGATAGTACCAAAGGCAATGATTAGATGGATTTGATGGTATTACTTTCAGTTATGACTAAGAGACTGCAACCGCAGTCAAAAGTGCAATGAAATGAACATCTGTGTGCTTCATGTGCTGGAGAGTCACACTCAATTCAGCACCTTACTGTTTGATGAATTTAATCTATTTTACCACTAGAAAAATTGACCTGGATATCAAATATCAACGATGTTTTGAAAGGATGGAGAATTTCAAAGGTGTAGTAATACATGTTTTTAAAAAGTGTGTACTTCTTTCAATCAAGGTTATGAATAAAAGCATTCATATACAAGGAAGGTGTTAAGTCAGAGCTGTACTAGTATACATGCCTGAAAAATTATGTCAAATAAACACAGCATGTACATGAAAATCTTTGAAATTTCAGAGCATGCTTTATAAGAGTTCACTCAAAACGTACAAAACAATGTGATTACTGGGGAACTGGTAACCAAGAGTTGCTAATGTTTTTTTTCTAATCATAAATACCAAATTTTTATCCCCTAACCTAATTATCACAACTCTAACACTGAAACAAGTCATAACAGAATGAAGTTCCTAAGTTAGTTGTGATAAGTGCATATCTACTCAAAGTTAAATAAGAGGTTTAAGATGCTGAGAGAGAAATGCTGGTCTGAATATGCATGATGAAAACTCATTTCAAGGTGGCTGATTTAACAATGTGTTACCAAAAAATGCAGCTCACCACTACGAAGGAAAAAGTATGTAAAAAAACTAGGTACCATTAGAAATAAATGATACATACTGAAATACCTAATCAATTAGTGGGGCCAACTGTCATATTGCAGATGGTAATGGTACATAACTAAGCTTGCCTACAGAGTAGGGATAGGATTATTTATGAACCAATTCGAATAGATCTTTGGCAGAGATAAGACAGCCTTCACAAAATCCTTCACAACAATATGAATGATAAGAGATATGTTGAGTCAGTTTGTACAACTTCATTAGTAGTACAGAGGGGTACTGGTAAGGGCTGAAATTCCACATCCATATTGAGGTTGAAATGTGAGTAACCTTTGGTTTTTGGCATGATCAGTTACAAAAGGTTCATAAGTAGGTGGACAGGAGAGGAGACATGCCTAAATAAAAAGAGCTAACATAGTATGCATTTGAGATATGCATCAAGTACACAGCCACTCCGCATGACACATGTAGCAATCGTACATGACTGTATACAAGATAGGTATCATATAATAGACATTTCCATTTGCCGCATCTACATCAGTCCTTTTAAGCATGCTTTGAGTGATATCTCACTGATGGCCGGTAATGTAGATCCTCCATAACTTTACTTATAAGAGAGGTTCACTTAAATTGACTTCAGGCCCAGAAATAAGAAGGCATTGTATTTATTTTGCCCAAACATCAATTCGAAAGCCATTTGTTTCATGAAAACTTGAAAGAAAAAATTGTCAGCTAAACAATACATGCTTCATAAATCCTTTACAGAAAATCGAAAAATATTTGCAATGATTCAATTTTGAACATGACAAAATTATATTATTGATTACTTTGACTTATTTATTCAACAAAATCAAAGATATGCTATAAATTTTCAGTTTACACATTATAGATTTTAGAAAAAACTGTAAAGTTCATACACAGGACACAAATATTTGTAGTTCTGGATTACAATGAGCTTTAGATTTTGTAAAAAATCAAATAAAGAAATATAAAAGCATCACTCAAACAAAGTGCTATGCTGCATGTACACGCTGGCCCCAAAGGACAGCTTGCAGCTGGGCATGAGAAATCGGTCCAGCTGCCAATGGCAGTGCTCATTTCCACTGAAATTTTCCATAATTAAGAATAAGATGCAATAATTATCACGGGAAAGTATGTCAATGCCTGTAAGGCTTCCTCACATTATTTTCTAGAAAAGGGCTTTAGATACCCATGTGACCCGTTGAAGTGTAATATAGTTACAACGTATGAGCAAGCTATTTATCTGAGCTACCTTCCTGATTATTGTCAATTAAAAATAATTTTGCTTCATATAATTCACAATAACTACAATCTTCTCATTTTAATTTCACCACCAAAAAATATGCCTGAGGTAAAACTGGGACCTAAAACAAGTAAAGTACTAAAAAATCATCATGAAAACCAGTCACGTTGTTGGCTTATATTATTTAGATATGGTCCTTCGATTGTACATTAGGCGATGAAGTAAATTTAGTGGTTTTGAAGGTGTGATAGACGATGCTAGATTCCCTCTTGAGTGGAAGGTTTTTTAAGTCTGCTCTAAGTGTTCCACATTGTAGATGCGGCAATTGTTCTTTGAATCTCAAGACATTATCACCCTAAGATATTTCAAGAAAAGTCAACATAATTTTGAATTAAAAACATAAAAATGATTTTAAAAACGTTTACAATTAATATTTATGATCTCAGTCATAGGATTTTATTACCATTGACATGATCAACATATAGTGAAATGTAAGAACAGTGAAACAGCTTCGAACAGTCATTAATTTTTGATTGAAAATAGGAAGTAAATAAAGCCAAACTTTGTAAGAAGTAGGAGAGTGAATTGAAATATTTCTTTGAGAGAAACCACTCCAACATTGAAATATTAATTTCATAAATATTCAGTCACAATATAGCTTCTCAATGAAGCAAAAATGTCGGAACAAGAAAATCAGATAATTCCTTAATTATTTAAAATCAGTATCATTCACATTTCCGACAGGCCAAATGCCATAAAGTAGTATCCAGATTATTTTTTTGGACTGCTTTTCTGCAACAGAACTGATTTAACAGAATACTCATTATGTTCAGGAATGATATCATCAGATGCAAATTTCTCCCAAAGACCTTCACAAAAAGAAGAAAAGTATCTTTTTTTCTGCATGAGATTCAATGCACACCATAACAGTATGATAAAAATATAAAATTTATTTTAACGAAGGGAAATTTACAATTTTCTAATTGGGAGTGTTAAGGGTTAACTGAGATACATACAAAGTCATAAAATTACTTTCTCTGCTTATCAAAAGCATGGATGCACATCAATGGAATACTAAGGCAGGCTATCACCTTCTACGAAAAAAGTGAGGAAATGACATGGATAAAACTAAAGTTGAAACTATACTCTGGCATGCCACAATTCATGGCCAGTAATATGGCTTTCAATTAGGTAAAATAAAATCAATGTAGTATGCTGGTATTCAAGTAAAGACTATACTGTAGTATTCTCTGCTTACATGTTCTACAGGGTAATCAAAAATTTACATGGGTAAGAAGAGCTACTGAGGTTACTAAACAAACAATACTAAATTCTGTCATCAAATTAATGAAACAGCCTGAGCAGTCTCCATACCTTTCAGTTTTTTCTTAGGCACTGAAAGAAAAAGTTCTGTGATAAATTTACAAGGATAGTTCTCAGCAGTTTTGAATGGACTGATCATATTGTGATAACTGTCATATGTAATGAGCTGGTGTAATGATATTAAAAGGTCACAATCTTTCCATGAATGTGAAAGTTTTGATTGGCATACATGTCATTTTTTTGCATTCCAACCATTTATCTACACAGTCCATCGAAAAAAGGAAAGTGTACACATGTAGAAGTGATAACTTTTAGAATACTATAGATTAGGAAAAGATTGTACAAGTGCATGCTCAAATTACAAATATAACTTTTACACTGATCACAACAAATTTTTATGGCATTACATTCATAAAGAGGATTTTTTCATAGGGTAAATAACCACTCTATAGAAACTTTAGATGTTATTTAAAACAAAAAACCACAGGGAATCCTGACAATTGGTAAGATAAGGAGTTGAAAAACATAAATTCATATTACACTGTAAAATACTCATAGGCGAAAAGTATTTTTCTCAGAGAATAGACAATCAAAATTTCATCCATCAACATCAAATTCTGGGTGAAACATCATTCATGTTTGATTCAATGTAGTATACAATGTAGTATAAACAAAAACAATGTAGTATAGAGGTACATATTTCCAATGTTAATAAAGAAACATCAAGAAAAAGGGTAAATATTAGGCCATTGATTCAGCAAGAGCTTATTGCATAAGTTTTCAAATTAAGAAAATATATTTAAATCATTAGGCATGTATTTAAATGAAGACAATGATGAGTTGAGATGAGTAATTAAATTTTTTGGGTTTACCCAGAAATTAATTTGACAGAGAAATCAAGTAACAATTATTTCATACATACTATTTTCAAGAGTAACGGAGATAATTTTTGGAACTGAAAGCATGCTCTATTTGGATTAAACTCACTAGAAAGACAATGTAGTATAGAGGTACATATTTCCAATGTTAATAAAGAAACATCAAGAAAAAGGGTAAATTATAATAAAACGAAGTAAATAGATTCTGGTTTATCAGTAATGCAACTCTAATTATAATATTAAAAGTTGAGCAAAAAATTTCCAATAGAATCTTCCAACCAACAACTGATACACAAATTACTCCTCAAGTATTGATGTATGTTCAATGAAGATTGAAATATTTTTCATGATTCTAGGCTATTCTAAATAATTTCAATCAGTATTATTACTGAGTGGAGTACAATAAGAGCAAAAAAAACATATACTCTAGTTCACCAACTGGAAAAAAACATATGGTTAAAAAAAAACATGCTGAAATTTCCAAAAACAACCTCCTTATGTAAACATCAATGAAAACCTAATGGAATTGGTAGAATGGGTAAAAAGATTTCAGAAGATATATAAGGTGCATGATATTTTCTGCGTGAGACAACATTGAGATAAAGAAAATTAAGTATAGGTACTATCTAATGGACATAGAAAACTAATGGTGTATTGAGTCGTGTTTAATTCATTTAGTGTATTCCTGAGAATGAGTGTAATGTAATTGTATCCCCTTCAAGAGAATGTAGTTGAGGGTTCCTCGGCCAGGAAAAGGAAGAAAGAAAATGGAATTCAGTCAACTAACCATCATCTCCCTCCTCTTCATTCTCCTCCTCCTCAGTATCAGTACTTTTACTTTTTCCGAGGTTTTTCAACTTTTTTCTCTTTGCAGCTGCCCTCCGCCGGGCTGTTTGGAAAAATACGATAAATATTATGATTGTCAGGTTAAATGGGATAGAATAAAAATTTGAAGGGGAACGAAACAAGGTTAACAACTGCAAAATTCAACATCAAATGAATGTATTAGATTAACATAACGTTGAATGTATGCATGGATAAACAGAATGTAACTTGACAACAAGAAGAAATAAACAGAGAGGTTTTTAAGTGATCAACAAGGATATTCACTTGAAATAACCAACCTATCAAAACAAATAATGGCAACTTGTTCCCGAGATACATTCTCTATCTAAGGAGAGATTGCAAAAAAAATGGTGGCACATGGTGGACAACATTATGCATGTATCATATCAATACTTTATTGGCATGAAATGAATAAATATATCATTATTATATCTTTATCATGGGGTAGGACTAATAGAGTTTCAATTTAATAATAATAATCAAGAATGGAGCATAGAGATGAGGAAAATTCTCTGATGGATTAAAAAATAGATTCCAGAATGTCCCATTATTGGCATTAGTGAAAAGTTGGACAACATTGATGGGAAATAAATGTAGTCATGAATCAATCTAAAATATTTTTTTCTCTATTTGAACTGTTGGGCAAATAAATATCATTACAAATCCCTTGGATCAAATGTGGAAGTTAAGAGTTTTTCACTACATACTTAAGATGGTACATAGCTAAGGAAAGTCACCTTCAATTATGTGCATTTTCTCTTCCTCTGTCGTCCTTTCTTCAGCTAATATCACTTCCTCTGAAAAAAGATTTCAAAAGACGAGTTAATATAAGGCCATCATATATAAATAAAAAAAATGAATTACTTGAATTGACTAAAGATGACAAGTGTTCATCATACATTTGAATTCATACAACATGAAGTACAACTTACACAACTGGGACTTACTGATTAACACTACAAGACAGAAGCCATTCAATCACATAGTATTATTGCACAACATGCAAACAGGCAACTTGTTGAGTTTTCTCTTTCCAGTGCAAGATAGCATTCCAATCATGCCACTACAGAACTGCAGGGAAGTGTCTACTGTCCCATGATGTTTATATACAAGAAAAGGTCTCCTCATACCTTTCTTAGAATGAAATGAAATCTATTTCTTAATAATTTGACATTCTACTACATAAAACTGATTAATGAAAAACATTTAAAAGTTGGACAAGCACAAGAAATCACTCAGGAAGCATTTTTCTTCCAGTTTAACGTTTGAACGTTGACAAAGAGTTATTCATCTAACTCTACCTATGACATGTATTAGCTACTAACTCCAAATTACCAGAAATGTTCAATATCAAAGAATATATATAACTCGCTTAGAAATGACCCAATGGACATTATCAGTTTTGTAACTTCAATGAATTTTCTACAATTTTAACATAGAAATGAAGATGGATATTGAAAAATTAAACCTAAACTAAGAAGGCCATTTACATATTTAAATTTTCAGCAAAAAACATACAGATGTAAATTAAGACAATATCAACATGAAATCATTCAACAAAACAAGAAAAAGGACAGATTGAAGAAAAAACTTGTCTACTATCTTTTATAATTTTCAACAATCAGTTCCTTTGCTGACTTGCGTAAACTATGCAAAAAGTATGTGACTTGCACAAACTATGAGCAGTAAAAAATTTATTTAAGGCACAATAACAATATACTTGTGAATAAAAACTGTAAGCAAATATGAAGAAGCTTAATTTCAGTAGGACAGAACAGAAAAAGAGGCTTACTCTCCTTAAGCATAAAATGATGAGGCGCAAAAACCCCAACAAAGCTTTCCAAAAACACAACAGAAGCTATTGGAAACGAAGAAAAAAAGAAATGCAAAAATGTCACCCCCGCACTGTTCCTCCTTACCTGCTTTGCAAATCCACTCAACATAACCATTCAACTCTCTTTCTAACTGCTGCTGCCTTCTAAGTTTTAAAAATGTCTGCCTGTTCTCTACTTTCTCTCTTTCTTTGGCAAATTCTCTGCAAAAGCACAGGCAATGAGGATGGGTGGTTTCAGGTGGAGAGAGAGATATAGAGAGAGATAGGGGACAGAGGAAGGTTGGTTGTTTTCATGAGTGCATTGGGTACACTAATAAAAATGGTCATAGTTATAACACAGGAGATTTACGGGCTATTCAACCAGTTGCAGGGTCATAGCAAATAGCATTTCACTTTGGTCTAGGAAATGGTCACACTGTGCATTATGGGATAAATCTCTCATGTGAAGGATGCAATAGAATTCCAAATAACGTGCCATTAACATGCCTCTGTCAAATTTTGCTATTTTGACTTTTCACACTGATTACGGCAAAGCTGATCCACAGAGTTCTGCACTGATTTTACCACGACCATTACCTAAATAACCAATAATATTTTAGTCAAGTAGATGCCATGAATATGGCTATTGAAAATTTTCAAGCATTTAAATTGATTCCTTTTGGCACAATGATTTAGCAGAGCTTTTGGAACTCAACAGGCCATATGGCACCCTTCACATCGAGATTATTACACCCTTTGCAAAAAGATCACCAGGTTAGGTCATCATACAGAGATAAGTGAGAGGATTGAAATACTGCCCAGATCACCAGGTGGGAAATTTCTACAGTCAGAGGAACTTGAATATTTTTAACTGCATATTCTGGGAGAAGGAATAAATCAACTTTTTCAAGCACAAAACATGATAAAATACATAATCGTTCTAAATAAGATGCCTCATAGGGTCAACTACTGTGGTTGTGTATTGTGATTCTGTAGCCAATGCTCAAATCCCAGTTTCCCTTCAAAGTGAATGAAGTTTCAGAATCACTTGGGTAATGATTTTCTCATTCTTAGATGAGGCTACAAAAATTGGCCACAAAATAAACCCTGGAATTATGAGAAAGAATCGCTATATCCACACTATAAAACTTCAAATGTGTAAGTAGCACAATGCTTTATTGACAGTTTTCTCGCTGCTCCATTGAATGCTCATCCCACTTGGCTGGGGTTCCTTAATTACACCACCATAAGCATCTCATTCACTATGTGGACGGTTGAGATTAGAACTAGAAGGAAGAGCGTATGGGAAAAAGGTATGTCCCAGGTAATAGAGGGTCCTGAGTTTGAATGGACGAATAAGGAGATGCCAAGCCAGTGGAGTCAAGTGCTACATAAGAGCATCAGCTTGGGGGGACCTGGATGGCTGTGAATGTTTAATTTAGGAGTGTGACTTCCCAAGACTTTGTCTTCTGTTCCTCTTATGTGCCTCCCACACCCTACCATCTTTATGAGAGATAATTGAGTGTACCTATCAATGCAAAGAAGAAATTATAAGAATCCATCTGTAAAGCCAGTGAAATTATTGATAAGAATTGGAGACAGCAAAATATAAATGACTCGATAACTGAAGGTGGATTCAACCCTTCAGCTGCAGTAGCCTTATTTTTCCACTATGATAGGGAGCAGGAGAAAATTAAGGAGAGTTCTGCCATTATAGCACAGGCAAGTATTGGACCATAATAATCTAGGTTGACCTTTTCCCTGCACACTGGAGAATGTGATCATTGACACAAAATAGAAGAGATGCATTCTATAAGAATTGATTAATTGATTATGCATAGAACTTTTATTTAATATTTACTCCAGGTTTACTTTCCTAACTTTCTGATAAATTTGATACCAATTAGTAAGTTAATTCCTTGATTTTAGCCATAAGATCAAGCTAAAGTAAGCAAGTAACATGATTATATACCTTGACTGAGGAACGTATTCAAACCTTTCCGGGAAGGTTGGGCCATAAAGTTTGGGGTCGGACTGGTATAGGGAATAATGTGATGGTCACACAAACAAGAAAATTTTCCCTAGCAGTTGCCCTAGCAAGTATGAATGTTTCTCCAGAGATATTGGCTAAAGTGATGGCTTTAGATTATTGGACTAGAGTTTCAATTTGTCTATTTTTCATTCAAAAAGAAATACATATGTACAACGATTACTTTCAAAATATGTTTTCCAGAGCTAAGGGCTAAAGTGATAGCTTTAGATTATTGGATTAGTCTCTACAAGTAATTATTTTTCCATTTAAAAGTAAATATGTATAATGATTGCATTCAAACATCATAAGTGTTCAAGGATGCTAGAGAAGAAAATGAGAGCTTTCTGGGTTTCCTTTGGACGTCAAGACATCATGCACGAAGTACAAAGCTAACATTTTTTGAGGCACCTTATATAGGTAATTTAGTTAATATTTCAATGGAAGTAAGCACATTTTTTCACTGATGATCCAGGTCTGAATTGCAGTAGATGAACATCAATCATGACCAAAAGATTTGCAGGGAAAATACTGAAAGCCATTGATACACATAGAAATTTGAGTGGAATTTTGGTGTGTCAGCATACTCATTATTAAGTCACTGATGAGGCCAACCTATCAGCAAGTTCTTTAAAGACACCAGCTGTGATAATTATGAAAGCTTGTTTCAAAATGCCTTCCCATTGATTTCTTAAGACCTAACAAAAATTTTCACAAGCAAAATAAATCAAGAGAAGCCTAAATATCACATTTGAAATAAAGGAAGAAGTATTAAAATTGATCTGAATCGCAAAAATAATATTCAAGAATCTTTCTTAAAATGAAAGCAGTTGGTCTGCTCAAATTCTAATTAGTTTTTGAAATAACTTTATTGACCTCAGGTCCAAAAATCTTAATTCAATGCAAGTGGTTAAAAAGATACTGGTTGGCTTCGTATAAAAGTGACAGCAATTTTATTTATTTAGACTACTGTTTAGGTGCAACAATAAACAAATTGCATAATCTACTTGCTTAGAGATAATAGTAGGTTAACAAGTGAAATTTACTTCATGAAGGAAAAAGACCGGAAATATCTCGCTTAACTCTTTCAATACCTTTGAGTTAATGCCTTCTATAAATATATATACATACACAGAAATTGTTTGAGAACTAAGCTTGTGAAGATTGAGTGGAAACAGCTCATGACATTCACTTCCATTACAGAAAAGAAATCAATGACAGGAAACAGCTAGTGAAACAAACTTCCATGGGGGGATAAGGTCATTTCTGCTACAGTTCTCCACCAACTAGCTGATCAGCATTAACCTGGCATGAAATTCTGAGGAAATTATGTACATGTGATGAGCTGTTTGGGGAAAGAATGGATATTAAGCACACTATATATATCTAGCTAGACAAGAAAAGGAAGTCTGGTGGTAGTACAGAAGTGGGGAAAGCAGGAAAGTACAGGTGTACTTTTGAAGAGGTACCGTACACTAGCAATCAGGGCAAATGCTTATCTTTCCTTTCCTTAGAAAATCACGCATTCCAGTAAATATATCTAGCAAGCTGTAATGCTTTAATCTATACATGTGTGTGTGTGTACAAACACAGTGAAATTTAAGTACAGCAAAACGATTGTTAAAAATTGATTGAGGAAATTTCGAAAATATCTTGAGACATTTAGAGATATGGCAGAAAATTATTCAACAAATAAATAGTGACACTGAATTAAAAATATGAAAATACAAATTAAGAAAGATGTAACGAACTAGGTCATGACTACATACATTCCATGTGTTCATGAAGTGAGTAAATCAGTAAAAAAACATAAAAATACAGTCATATGCAGTAAATGAATTTCACTGTGTAGTTTTTGACAGGAAAAATGTCTAATCCAATGATTTGTGCTTTGTGAAAGGCGTACCGATGATGAAAAAAATACAAAAATAAATGAAACACTGAGGTATCTCTGTCTACAGAGGATGACAGGTCCATCTAAATTATTATGAGATCATTTATGCAACTTATTACAGTTTTTATTTCTGAAGCAAGTTGATCTCTTTTATTTCAAATACCTGCTTGACAAATCCAATGCAAGTAAGCATTAAAAGCGTCAGAAAACTGCTTTTTCACTCGAGCTCTGTTAAACTTTTCTCGCCTTTCCACCCTTGCCCTCTCATTGGAGAATTCTCTGTAAACATTTTGGGAGTAAGATGAAGGAAGATAAAGAGATGGGATGAGGAATAGGGACAAAATAATGAAACAGCAGAACCAATTTATACACAATTTATATATGTAGCACTGTTTCCCTGGTAAATTTTAAAATAACAGATTTTCTTATAAAGTAGTTTTATATAATGCCCAATAAATATCAAAACTTTTAATGTATTGAGGCAAAGCAATGTATTTATTGAGACTAACACATTGAAAATTGTTTGGCATGCAGCAAAATGTATTTCAATAAACAACAGCAGAAATGCATTAAGGGCAAATAGGAGCAAAACACAAAAATGAATACACAAAAAAACTAAAAGAAGCACATTGTAAATCAAACTAAAGTAGATAATGTTTTCCAAGAATGTACGTCAAAGAAGCTACAAATTATCAGATTACAGCAATACTCAGAATTTTAATCCTCATATTAAGTCTCAAGTTAAATGTATATTTTTTGCTTGCGATGGCTGATTTTGTTTTGCATGTAATCACATTTATAGCTAAAAACAAAGCAAGTTAAAACAATTGCAGAAATAACCATGAGCAACAAGGTGAAACTAATAGAAAATAAATGAAAAAAACTTCTCCATTGTCAACACCCTTACCCAATAATCTTCTTAAAATAAACACATTCTCCAAAATGAGAGGGTAAGCTGAAGTCTTTTGTAAGAATAAATTAGATTAGCAGCATAGATAATGATAGAAAGAGAAACCTATGATGATAATTTTCATACCATCCTATTCTTAAGTCAGTACTTTTAATTCAAAGCAATGAAATGTGGCATGCTAATAAAATGTATGAAGCAGACAAAAATATGCCAAATTACAGAAAATATAATTAAGCTGCAATTTATGCCTGATCCCCATCACGTGACATTATCAAATAAAACATAATATGACCTGATAGATACTACATTTTGATTCTGGCAAACATATGTTATGCTCCATTGGAGAAGAGGAGTGAAAACTTTATTCAGCCACGTCAAAACAGCTAGGGAAAAAACCTGTTGAAGTTAAAAAAAAATGTTTATTGTCAAAAGGCCAGGTTCACAAATTGGAACAATAGAATCTGAAACTAAATAAAGCAAGATAAGGTTACTGAGATGCACTTTTATCACACACATAACACTGTCACATATTAAAATTACTTAATACTAATTCATTTAATAAGGTTTTATTTAGGAGGATAAGGGTTTTTAGGTTTTTAAAAACTTGCTTGAGTGTTCTAATCCTAATATCAAGGGCAGGATTCGAATCTATGACCTTTGCGTAGGACAGCGGTTCCCAAACTGGGGGTCGCGACCCCCAGGGGGGTCGCGGGCCATTCGGAAAGGGGTCGCGAGATGAGGATTGTAATTACTTTAAAACAATATCATTTGAATGTACACATTGTTTGTTATTTTTAGGGGGTCGCGGCTAAAACGTATGGGCTAAAATGGGTCGCGGAAAGAAAAAGTTTGGGAACCGCTGGCGTAGGATAATGCTTATTAAGTAAGATACTGGATTAGTATTTCAATATTTTAATCGATTTCACTGAGGAAAGAAAATGCCCTAAATCCATAATTAAATTTGATTTAACATATCAAAAATTTCCTTTCAGTATAAAAAATGAAATAGCATGCACATGAAGAAAGAAATTAATCAACTTACCCGCTAAGAACACCAAGAACTAAGTTGAGCATAAAAAAGGAACCCAGAACAATGAGAGGTACAAAATAGATCCAGTTGAAGGTGCTTCCCAGGGCATCATTTGTCTGAAAGCAAATAATATGAGATAGAGAATTAATGACAGAAAAATAATAGCAACGAGCAAGCATAGTTAGTAAGATTTATTGAGTAAATTTTTTAAACTTTCTCTTAAATATACTTCACTTGTTAGATGATTTTACATTATTGGGCAAGTCATCATGGGCGCCCACACACGGGGGCAGCCCCCCCCCCCCCCCCCTAGCCTCCCGGGAAAAATATAAAAGGGAAGGGAAAATTTAATTTATTTATTGTTTTTGCAGGATTAAATTAATATTTTAGAAACAAATTTAGAAAATTGTCATTCACCTAAGATGCTCCAAAAATGTACTCCTGAGACCTCAAATTCACTAAACTTCCTGGGAGAGGCCTCCTTGAACCCCCCCTTCTTTAACCTATGTCTTGCCCCCCCACTGGAAAATAGTGTATGGGCACCCATGCAAGGCATTGCATATTTTTATGCCCATTACAAGGGACTTTTTGATGATAAATTCCTTAAGTGATGACATTGATGCATGTCATGTTGTATCCTTGTGGGAGAAGGACTTATACTTGTTGAGGGTTAAGTTTGCTGCCCTTCTTGTGACTCCCCAGCCAGCACAAGGGATATGTTCTTCACAAGAAAACAAGGATATACTAAGGATAAGCATTCTTATCTCGTTCTATCCCACATCATCCCTAGCAGACCCTAATTACCAGAAGTTTAAATTCTTCCATAAGGAACTATATTACCGATAAAGCCTTCTGTAAATATAAATTTTCATAAGAATAATAAATCAATACATTTTCGTAATGTTATTTCATCAGTTGCATAATTATTTGCACTTGCAAGATAGCAATTAATGTGAGCATGTGATTTCAGTAGTCCTCCCCGCCATGATACGCCATGTTCAAAGATGGAATGAACAGGCATGGAGAGTGGAAGCACATTGCCTGATTAGCCGTTTGAACGCCATTGTGAACTATGCTTTTCAGCAATTTAGCCAGTTAGGCTAACGAGGCAATCTCTCGCAACATCTTTTTCCTGTAAAGCCTTAAAAAATTCCAAAAGTGATAGGATGCCTCGGTAGCTTAACTGGCAAAAGCACTCAGCACTAAATCAAGGGATCAGGGTTCGAATCCCAGTCAAGGCAAATGATTTTTCCTCTGTGGAATATCGCACTTATGTGCATTTGTGCAAAAGGTTATACCATGGCTAGTCTTGGTATCCTCAAAATTTGTTAAATAGAGCAAACAACTCAGTGTTCCATATTTGGCTTTATCCACGTGGACTGTGGCGCTAAGTGCACACCTTGGATAGCTTCAGTGGCATCATATGTCTGGCAGTCCAGGACAACTTGCTCCTATATTGCCATCAAAAATCCACAGGGGAAGAGGACGCCTTGGTAGCTTAACTGGCTAAAGCACTCAGTGCGAAATCGAGGGATCCAGGTTCAAATCCCAGTCGACGGGAATGATTTTTCCTCTGTGTAATATCGCAAAATTTCCATCTTTCCAAGTGAAAATATGCATTCTTTGGCAAGCCTTTATTTTATAGAAGGTGCAACAATAGGAGCAGCACACATTAACACGTATTCTATGAAGGAATTAAGTTTCCCAACAAACGGAGCACTGCCAATATCGCTCTAGGGGACAATCAGCTTACTTTCTGATGTCATACATATTATTCTTAGGTCTCGGTCATGATGAGAGCCACGGATTACTCAAACAAATTTTTGGGAGAAACAAATATTCCATCTTCCTCAGAGTGATTTATGATATATCCCACTTTCGGGGTTGTGTACCCAATAGTTGAACAAAAAACAAAGATAAATACTATAAATGACATAATAAACCACAGAGTTGAATCTCTTTAAGAATGAGGAAGTCGTCTAGGGATAAAGTAGCAAGGTGATGATTCTAGGTTCAAGTCGCAGTACTTGACATGCAATAGTTTTTTCATTCACTTTTTTTATTTGACCTACCTGCATGGTAAATATTTTTAATTTGTTTATTCAAGATGCATTTAAGCAAACTGATGGAGGTAGGAAACACTATGAAGTTTTGCTTTGCTAAGCATGGGGAAAAGAAATCACTTGGTACTATTTCATCTTTAGGATCTTTAATACTGATCAATTTCAATGTCTATGTGGCATTATCAATCCAGCAAGCATCCATGCTACCTTGACAATGACACAAAGATGTTTACATTGATGGGGAATAAAAGAAAATAAGTGGAATAATACTGAGTAATTTCTTTCCACCATGCTTAGTGTTAAAGCATTATACGGTTATTTTCCACACTAAAAAGCTGCCCTTTGATCTCTGTAACCATTACATTCCCTCATTCTGGCTGATTTCAAAATGATCTTCCCATAGCACATGTAATTATCTGGCTCTATCTTCTGTAAATGCAAATTCCCCTAGATAAGAATGTAAATGAAAAGTATAACTTAATAGATTTATTAAAACAAGATAGACCTAGTTTTGACGAAGCTCGTCATCATCAGGTGACCTGATAAATCTATGTGGAAAAACTAAGTTATACTTTTCATTTACAATGTTAAGCAAATTCCACGAAGTCACGCCCAAGGCAACGGAGTAACTCAATAAGAATACCATGTTTTAAAGCCGTGAGTGCTATTCTGGGCCTGAACCAGATTTGAATGAAGAGGATTTCATCAAATTGAACAGCTGCTCAAATGAATAATCACTGCACTAATGACACTGATTTGTAAGCACTAATTATCTACCAAAATTAGCTCTTAGGTTACTCACCCAGTACAAAATGGCCGTCCACCCTTCCATGGTGATGCACTGGAATACTGTGAGCATGGCGAAGCCTATATTGTCGAAGGAGGTGATTCCGAAATTAGGGCCCTCCCAGTCCTCCAGACATGTCGACAGGCTGGAGTTACACACATAGCTTCCCGGTGGAGCTTCTGTGTTATTGTCGGTGTTACAGGGTGTGGCCATTTCCCCCTCACGAACGATTTTATCTGAAATATTCAAATTTTCTCTTAGCATGACAAAATATCATGTAAATATTACTCTGTAAAATATATAAAAATCTCTTGTATTGAGAAACACTTTTCAATAAAACAGGACTCATTGATGAAATGGTGGAAGATGGGGATAAGGTTGTTAATTAATGACATTTATATTTCAAAGCTCATTTTTAATGAATTAGAGTTCAAACACAACCATTGTTCATAGATATATTGATATGTATTAACATCTTTCTAATATTTCACTTCGAAATATTGCATGTGATATGGAAATAGAAACATAACATGAGAAAACTTTGGATGTCATTCAAGAAAATATTTAGTTAAAGTATGAAAACTGAATAATTGATCAATGGTTAATTCAATTAATTTTCATAATCTATATGCACCACATTGAACATTTCAATTTTATAATATGTATTTGTTTCTACAAATGGGTGTATAGATAAATTAACAATTTTAAGTCATATTTTTATTATGTAAGAGAGTATATTTCTTGATGAGATCTATTTCATGACATGTGGACAGAAAAATCAATAAATTTCTTCTCTCTTTAAAAACAGAAACATGAACAAACATTTCTTAGTCATAGAACATAAATATAAAGATTTATTGCTACTCACTCAGATCTTCTAAACTGTAGCACGTTTTATGCAGGGCACCAGCATAAAACTCAAGGCCTATGATGGCAAATATAACTATGGCAAAGAGCACTAGGAGTCCAATCTGCAGCAAGGGTGCCATGGCTTTTATAATGGACTTGAGCACCACCTGCAGACCTATATATTGGAAATTGAAAGAATAAACCAAGGAGACAAACAGGACACTAAAAGTTTTTCCAGCTAATTATTACGTATTTTTTGTATCAAATTGTAGCTCTCACAAAAAACTACAGTGAAGTTACTCTTTTTTGACGAGAAGTTACTTTTAAATGTTAATCAACACCAGTGGCGTAGGCAGGAAAATGATGATTAAGAAAGTGAGGCCAATCATATATTATCATTATTTAGTTTGCAATGATTTACTTTTTATCTGCTAATTCAAAATTTAATGAAACACCAGAAATGCAACTCCTCACAAGTGTAGGAATAAAACTGGCAATAACAGATATTAGGGGAGTAGGGTTTCATTTTTTTCTTAAGAGCCTCCCCTTCCCAAACGCCACAGACAAATTTGATTACTCAGTGGCATAAGCAATTACTTGAATTTAAATTACTTTCAATGCAATACATCAAGTTTATATTATTTATAATTAGAAGATGAAAATATATACGAAATAAACTACAATCTGTAACTTGCAATTGTTTCTAGAATCCACCTGAGCTTAAAGCAGACAGGTAAGAATAGTATAATTTTTAAATTAACTATTATCAACTACTCAAAAAATCAGGAAGCTAAAGGTCATGCATTACTTCTGCCTGTAGCCACTGATTACAAAGTAAAAATTATTTTCCATCAATGAATTTATTTCTTTATTTCGATTCCGAGCTGCTTTAAATGGCCTTCGGTTGAATAGGGTTGTCCAGAGTAGAATATAAGAAATACCAAAATTTGAAAATTAATCTTATGTACAAATCAATCATTATGTTTAATGCATCCTTTTATCAAGTGAAGGGATTCATGTTTACTGAATAGTATATAGGTAAAGATACTTCCTATAAGTGATTGAGAAATACTATGTGTTCACAATGTGATAAAATTACAAATGTAACTAGACTCTCTTTTACTTCAGGTTCTACTTCTTTCTACTGTTTTCTCACCCCAAGGGATATTTCTTCTGGCCAAATTAATTACTGCATAATTTTACAGGTAAACTATACAGGAAAGCAAAATCAAAGAACTGAAAGCTCAACAGTACTTGAGCATGGATATGTTTAAATCATGCCTAAAAGGTTCAGATACTGTATATACTGAGTAATCTGCAACACTAATTACATCTAACACAAAAAAGCAAAAAATGGACAAACATAATGATAGATTTGTACATATATAAAGTCACAAACAAGCCATTAGTTACTTCAAATTGGGTATACAACATCCACTCAAACAAGCAAAGAGCCTCTATCCGCACATAATGATTGTTGAAAATACAAAATGGGCGTCTTTGGAAAAAGTTAACGCCAGCTGAGGTAATAAAATTTCCTTAGCAGCAACTCCCATTTTGACAAGGTCAAAACGAGATAGACAAGAGAGATAAGAGAAGAGGGGTTGGGAGGCCATTTATGAAAAGTACAATTTTTGTTTTCTCTCAATGTGCTTTTTCATATGATGACTTAAATTTTTTTTAAAAAAAGCAGAAATGCACGTAAAGGACACAATCGATGAACTTGTCATCTTAATGTCAAGAGGAAGCATTTAAGTGGGGTTTAGCATATGATCATCAGCCGAGACTGGGAAGGAGGAGGATGGGGGCTCCTTCAAGGCAAAATTAGCATTCGGTTTGGTAGGATGGCCTAGAGGAAGGCCGTTAAGACTGTCAAAATCTACAGCTCACTATTTCAATCAACCAGTGTCTGTAAGGCCATTCACAAACAGGGGGTGGAAAGCTAGTTTAATGCAGGTCCACCTTAGCAACACTAAAAAAGTAGTCAGCTGGCATTCAGAAGTAAATTAGTCGAAGGGTTACCCAAATTAGGTGAGGACATTTCGACACAGGATAGTATAATAAGACTGTTGTTAGCCATTAGTCACATACAATTTCTAAAAACAGCAAAATCACACCCTAACCCATTTTGATCTACACCACTGAGATGCAATGGGAAGGAATACTGTAAAAATATAGAAATAATATAAATTATAAGTGACGAATTCTTTATGCACAATATTGTAAATTTTTATGCCACGTGATATAAATTACATGATAAAGAAACACAGATAATTATTTTACTCAGCCGGACATAAATATGTCAGCATTGCTTACATGTCCCCATAAAACAAATTTTACGATGGGAAAACTTAACCCAAGGGAAGAGCTTTACACTATGGCCTTCAGAGTTCTTAGTGAAATGGTTTTGAAATGCTAGGGGGGGGATAATACTGAAACTTGACGGTATAGCTCAAAATTAACTGCAAGAGATTTATTTTTTGAATGCACGATTACTCCATGAAATTCATCCTGGGTTACTAAATAGGAGTCCTAGATCATTATCTATGCTTTGCAGACTTTCCAATGCAAACAATCTTTCCAAATCACAAATATTTCCAAAGTTTTTATGATCCTTATATTATTGCCTTAATTATGGACCGGGGTGAGAGCCAAATCAGACTCATTGCATCAAAAGGTTTTGAACTATTCTTGTTGCGATAGAGCATAGGTTCTGGAGGTTTGAGGTAATGCAAAACTGTGCGCCAACAAAAAAAGGTTGAACTTCATTTGCTTACTACCTCTGTAAAATATATTTGAAGAAAAAAATTGGAAAAAAAATTCTCGTATGGTCAGGCTGATGATCATTTGAAAGAACAAAAACTGTTAATTGCTCCTCTGACCTTAAAACTGAAAGGAAAGCTAAAGAAGGACTTGAAAATAAATGGATGAAACTTAAAAGTGACACGTTAACATATGGACTGAATTAAGCAATCAGGTGAAAATATATTTGTTGGTATTTAAGTGAACAAACACACCGACAGCAGAGAAGAGGAGTTCTGCAAGGTAAGTGAAGGCCAAAAATATATATATATATAGAGATATATACAAATTACTTCTTAATGGAATGTGAATTCTAATATTGCAATTGCATATATAAAGCATAAAATAAGATTTTTGGGAGATAACTTTAAAGAGGAATTGAAAGAGGAAGGCAGGGGGTGTGGATGGAAAAATTACTTTCTCTTTACTTTTTTCATTTCTTTCATCTTATTATCATTTGGCAGCGCTGCGAACTACGAGAAGACGAGGACAGATATATACTTACTGGGAATCCCTGACACGAGTTTGAGGGGCCTAAGAACTCGTATGGCCCTCAATGTTCGCAGATCAACCTCTAAATCATTTTGTGGGAAGAGTGTGATGAACCTGTAAAACACTAGCGTGTAACTACTCCACACACACACATACAAACACTACTGACTAGACTATTGAATGTGTAGTAGCATTGCTATCTAATTAAAATGGTAATTTACTGTTTGATACTGTAATGATAATAATGGTAATGTAATAAAGAGAAGACTGAGACAGACAGATAATAATATAAAATTTCGTAAGCCAACTACTGATAACAGCTAATAACAAATGGCTGGACCTTCGGGATACAGGTGACTTCATGTCTCTGTCTGAAGTAGTATACGATATGGCAGTAATGATAATAATAATAATGATATCATCCCCAAAGACATACATACTACTTCTAAGCTTAATTAATGTTTCTAATCTAAAATCACTCTGTTCAATGTAAAAGTATATTAAAAATAATACTAGCATATTTAAAAACACTACTCTATTCTTATTTTGTGGTACACAAGACATGCCTCTGATTCCAAAGAATAAGGATACAAATTCCTGAAAAAGACTAAAAAAATTGGTATCTAATTAATTAAATGCAACGTCACCAATTAATTATCAAAGTGGTGACACAAAGGAGTTTGGTGGCTGATGTGGGATTAGGGTAAGCAATAGATATAAAAAAAAATAATTACATACAAAAATTAAATTACCCTTCAAATATTTCATTCACAAGTTCTGTAAATTCTAAGTAAAATGAAGAGTCACAGAAAGACACTCTAGTTAGGAATAAAAAAACAGGATTCATAGTGTAATCAAGGTCGAGGAAAGAAAAAACTGCCCAATGCTTTCTCCAACTAACCAAAACTTGTTAATGGAAACTGGATTATGGCCAAAGATATCAGTACAAGCTTAAGGGGCTCAAAAACATAACAAAAACTGTCCATCCTGACATGTCAGCATGCCAACTTGCAAAGCATTCGTGCTCACCCAGAGAATAAGGCCAGTGAGTCACCTATGGGGTTAGTCATTTTCTTATCCAATGGTATATAAAGTGCCCTTATTTTCGTAAGAAATTTTTCTATTACAAGGAAGTAATGTAAGGTGATGATTTTATAACCAATAGTAGCCCAAAAACTTGGGTAAATGATTTTTCTTGCAGTTAAAATAACTTTTTTTCTATCACCCTGAAACTTAAATATAAAAGGAATCATTTCCCTTCTCCTACATATTTTTTTGTTCAACTTATCAGTAAATGCCTATCCTCTTCTGCAAAAAGACGAAATCAAATTTTACTTCAATTGACATTAGTCTATCACATAGCATATAAGTATACTCAGTCATGCTCTGCAATATACTGATTCAATCAAAATTTTTACAGTGATTATTTTATGTGCCTACATAAAATAAGAATCCAGAACTATATAAATTGTCATTGTTATGATGACTAAATTTATTCTTAAAATGTACAGTATGGAAGATTATTAGCCTGCCTACAAAGAAAATTCTCACAAGAATTTCCTGACTTACTACTCTTTCCAAGAAAATTAACCGCTTGAAGAAAAGACTAAAGAGAGAAAAAAGGTAGAAAAATCACAATGGGCAGACGAGTGGATACAGGTAATATTATTGGCTGACTAAGGAAAGAAGACAGTAATGGTGACATTAAAGGACTAACAAAAGGACACACACAGTCAAGTAAACACACAGTAGACACAAAAGAGAATCACAATAATTACTTCAGCATTGCCACAAAAAAAGAACAAACTTTTTGCTAAGGACAGCATAAGAAGGGTGTTGAAAGATTATCTATAGTCATTGTAGTAGAAAGGCCCTGAAGGAGGATACCAAGAAAAAAAACAATAAAATGTAATGCTGAGCCAAAAAATCAATAAACAAATGTAAAATATGAAACAAAACAAACATTCATAGCTATCACAACAGTTAGAAAATTGAAGTAAAGATAACCATACTAATACGAACATTTATAAAAAACTTTCATTTTACGTAAACATCTTCAACAGAACTAGCCATCTGCAAGATATTCACTGTGTTAAAAACAAATTACAATAAACTTTATCTAATTTTTCTAAATGACTGCTATATTAAACACTTTTAGTAATAAATCTGCTCAATTTCCTAAAAAAAGAAGTATATATATATGTATATATATATAACTAACTATTCCATCTAATCACATAGACAATTTCAAGATATAGAAACAAGATTATTCTTCCACTATAGCGCTCTAAGCTGCAAATAGCCACTGAACTTTGAATTATTACATCAATATAAATAGAAAAATGGTTGAGTAAAGAAAACTATGCTTTATTAGTTTCTGTGGCAATTTTTCTAAAGATCAGGAGTAAGCCTGACCTGTTTACAACAAATACCTTATTATCAATGCCTCTTGCTTCAGTATGAACACTGGCAAGGCTAAGGTTACTACTTGGTTTATGTTATATAAAACTGGGATAATTTGGTTGGATAAGGTTTGAGAGGTTTTTCAGATGCAAGTTATAAACTGTTATTTAAACAGGAGAAAAACTCAGCTACTCTGCACTGAAGTTAAGGAGAGGTTAAGAAGGGTTATGTTCTGTGGGTTAGTAGTTAGCTAAGTACGTATGTTTGCTGGTTGGATTAGTTTGTTTTTAATTATCAACCGGCCAGCTACAGGCCACTTACTTGGGATTCTTGAGACCAACTTGAGGGGTCTTAAGACGCGAAAGGAACGGAGCATCCGCAGATCCACATCCACATTTGATTCTGCGAATATGGTCATCGACCTAAAAACATCATCAGCGGCTTGTTATAATTGTAGTGCTACGGGATGGTCCTTAAAGACATGTGAGGGTTGAAGACGGCAGGGGTGTTTGTGAGGGATGAGGTGGGTATGGAGAAGGCTCAAATGTAGGTAAGATGATGAAGATGAGCAAGAATCTAAGAGATGGCAGATAAAAAGGAGAAGGGGATGTTACATGAACAAATTAAGTACAAGCAATTACTCCAAGAGAGAATTTGTTGCCAACCATGAGACCGTATCAACTGTATAACTGTAAAAGCCACGAAGAATACAACTTAGTAATGCCATCCAATGAGCAGCCTAGCAATATGCAGCTATAAACACAGAGAAGTAGGATAGTTAGAAAAATCTAATGAAGAACTGGTCAAGAGAATTTTCTAACTGGAAATTATGTACAAGGAACAGATAAGAATTAAGAGCCATGATGATAGATTTTTTAAAATTTTCGTTTCCTGAGGATTAAAATGCCCAGACATCAATGAAAAAGGATTGAAAACACTTTAAAATATTTCAGACAAACTTTTCGTAGATGATGGCAGAAGAAGATGGGAGTTTTGAATTAAAAACTCATTTGACAGTCGGCATTAAACAGAACCTCAATCAGAGCCTTATAGGGCTCACTACAATTCCATATTCCTACTCTGTAATGTTCGCTTATTTCCGAACAAACTACAATGTTACATTCAATTAACAATGAATGAGTGACCCCAATCTATACTTATATGAAGAAGAATGTTTGTCTGTTTGGTTTTTATACAAATCTACAGTTTTGCTCTGATCGTGCTGAAATTTTGCAGACTTATAGTTCAAAACAAAAGAAAAATTATAGTATTTTAAAAATATCTCTGGGCCACAACAGGTCCCAAAAAGGGGTCGGCCCCTTTGGTATGCTAAGCATTGGGTTTTGCGCAGTGGTTTCATTTTTTGCTTTTTAAAATTACTTTTCCTCCAAATAGAGGTTGGGATTTTAAAAATCAAATGGCTGAATGAATGAAGTTTATAATTCTTTCAATCAATTATCTTTTCCAATTAGAATTTGACTGATGATTGCGTTTTTAGCTGCAAAAACGCACATTTTTCTCTGAAATCAACAATAGTATATTTCCTTGACAACCAGATTTTGGTCTTTAAAGCATTTAAAATTAATTTTGCTTAGTTAGGCTGATTAGGAATGCTAAGCATTGGGTTTTGTAGAGACGTTTATTTTTTTGCTTTTTAAAACTAATTTCACTCAAGATAGAGTTTAATTTTATCAGATACCCGAAAGAATAATTTTCTCATTTTTTTCAATCGATTCACCTTCTATATGAAGAGTTATTGAAGGAAGTGTGATCCAGAATGTGCTGGGTAATTCAGCTAGTTGTTATGATTATTTCCAAGTAAGGTTTCCATGTCAGCTACAATGAACTGTATCTAAGCTAAGAATAGAATGGCTGCAATGACCTCCATCAGATGGATATCAATGAGAACTATCCTAATATTTTCACTGAGATTTACATAAACGTAAGGATTTTTAGGGATGCACTAAGAGAAGAGTATAAAAAAAGCCCCTTCCCACTTGTCAATCAATCTAACCACACAAACTTGTGGTTTCTTTTAAGAGAAGTGGACATTGCAACATTGAACCTTTATTCAATGACTGTACATTACATGATGGCATGAAGATCCAAATGAGGAACAACTTTTAACGAGGCACTGGCCAGAATGGGGACTAGACTGCAATTTCAATGGACAGCAAACTCAGCTCGACACAGTTTCAGTTCTAAAATTTAACCACGTAGTCAGGCTTGCAATATGTGTTCACTATTATTTCTGTTTAAGACAGTCAGAAATGTTTAAAAGAATTGGAATGACATGGGGGTAGGAAAGAGAAGACAATGTGGCAGAGAACAATTTTCCAAAAATTCCAACATTACCTCCATAATTGAGGAGTATGAGATGAACCAATGATGCTAAACAACAACGTTATCATTTTGCATTGATAACCACCTGAGCATATTATTGGTATAGTATATCTTTGAGATTACTGTAACTAGAATGATAGTATGGTCACTCATTGCCATACCAATGCTATTTTCAAAAATGAAGCTCAATAAAATCCCTAAATAGACTACAATTGCATTTGTTCTTATAAGAATGAAGAGTAACAATGCTTAAGGAGGTTCCGCCACAACTGTGTGAGTCAAAACAAATACTTAATTCCACATTTTTGATATTTTATCAAAAAATCCTGCTTTCACTGATGCAATGCGTTACCTATAGAAACCCAAATGTAAGGTACAAAATATGCAGATTATTCCACGAATGTATTTTAAATGAGCACTTTTTTCCAGCCATAGGAGCCGACTACAGTGCCATTTCCTACGAATTACCGCATTTAGACATCAATTACGGCATTAATTCTTCAATAACTAGAAAAATAAGGTGGTAAGATGCCTGTATTTTATTTTTATTCAAATTCTCTGGATTATTTCCTTCTTAGAGTCAGTTTTCCACGAAAATGGCATTTATATTTTATAGAAAAATACTATTTTTCCCCTTGTTTCTCTCATTCCCCCATTGAACACCATGTAATTTCAAGTTCAATTATAGAATAAAATAGCGTGGAAAGGTATTATTTTGCTGTTCATATCAGATAGAGGACAACTTTTTCTACAAGTAGACAGAATATGAATAAAATGACATTTTTGTCATTTTACGGTGGAACCACCTTAAGGTGGCCTGTAATATGGTACCTAACTTTTGGATGAATGCCATGGTTTAAGGAAAAGAAAAGTCTATTATTAGCGGATCAATATTAGGCTCACTATAAAACTTGTGGTCTCAGTGGACCTCAATGATCTTGATTAATCAATAACTGGATTGCAAGAACAAATCAGTTGGCAACAAATATTTAAAAATAAAAGCCAGGTTCCGGAAAACCCTACAGGAGAGTATACTAGGGGAATAACTAGGTAGGGTAGGTATTTTATTAAGGACCTCTGAAGATGTGAAAAATTAGCGAGGGCACTAGCTACTTCTTTTCTTTCTACTGGCTGGTAAACTAATCTGGCTGAATTGCTAGTGTAATCTGAAGTTCTATGACAAGTCACACCGAACTTAAAATTTACGACTCAGGAAAATAATACGAAAGTTACTAAATCATTTAACACATAATTACTTGAACTAAAATGAAGAAAATTAAGAGAGCCCATGTCACACATGGAAAGTTAAGTAAGAAAACAAGCATTAAATATTGAGTCAGAACAAAGGATAGGATAGGATACCTAAAAAATATTTTCTCATAGGAATAGGTCATGGTAGAAATAATACTTTTTCTGCTGAAGACAAGTGTGTACCAAAACTAAAAGGAAAATTTTTAAACTGTTAATGGTCAACATACATACTAAGAATAATAGATATTAGAAGGCTAAAGTTACTCTAGTTTCTACTATAACTAATAGTGAACTACAAAAGATTTGTGAAGTATGATATACGGAGGAAGAGGTGGAACTGGGAAGAGGTGCTTGAGGTGATAGTAGAAGTGACAAATCACAGCAAAAAAGAAATAAACCATGTTTCACATACACACCAGCTTAAAGGATTGATATGATCTTACAATAGGGTATTGCAAAATAGGTAATAGTATCAATTTTCACTCACCCTGAAAAAGTTTCAGGTCCTTTGAGACTTATCAATTGTATTAAGTGAACAACGTGTATCAAATTAAAAGTAATACTAGAAATACACAGTTATTAATTGAAGTGATATTTAAATATAAAGATACAAATAAACATGTTTCATGTGTTAAACAATTCCGAAATCTGCTGCTTCCTCATCAATTCCTAAAGAAATAGAGAAGTATAAGGATGTTGGACCTCCATAATTAGGGCAAAAAAGAAAAGTGAATTCGCAGCCACATTAATATGTTTCAACTTCAAAATATCAGCATACACCTGGCAACTGAAAAAGTATGTTATTTCAGGCACACCTTTAGTTTTCCATCTATAAAGCATTGGCCCTAATGACAATGGAAACAAAGGTAACCTGTGCTAACTCCAATAAATTAAACCTAGTCAAAAGTTTTATAAGAAGTGACATTTACCCATCAAATTTAAAGTTTAAGTAGCAGTTAAATTGAGGGTAGTTGCCATTGGGGTTTCAGAAAAAATTCAATGACAGCCAATTATTTCATATTTCAACATCATACTCATACACTTAGGAATTGGTCTAAATTATGTGATTAATGATAGTCGAGAACACATTGTAATACATTTTTTCAGGCACCATGTTAAAAAACTAGGAATAGTCCACTAAACCATTTGATACATTGTGAAATACATTGACCCTATTTGTGGAATTTTAAATTTTCATTCCATAAAAAGTAAGTACCAAAATTCATCATTTGGTAGGTACTCGACTTCAAATATTTATAAAAAATATGTATGTAGGTACCTTAAAAGTCACTCTGGGAATCAGTTTCCACCATAGGTGAATAAAATTAACTTTAACACAACAGAATACACTCAATTTTTTCAAATTTAAAAGAAATATTAATTTCATAAAGGAAGCCAATTTACAATGATAACAAGCCCACTCAAGTACTGAATGCTATGACCCATCTGAGACAGCAATATGAATTCACAAGATAAAAAAGTTGTGGTAATCAAATTGCTCAGGGAAAGCTTGACACCTCTTTGGGTACACATTAAAAATGGGTACAATTTAACAAAAATCGATAAGAGGTTTTCGATCGATTGCTGTTTTCAATTCTGGTTCCACATTAAGGCTTTAACACATTGGTCCTAGTGCCTGTCTGTCCTTTATGAGAGCTCTTTTGAATGATACAGCAGCCAACGTCTGTACAGCATACAAGCAGTACATCATTCAATTATTTTGAAGAAAATCATAGCGGGCAGAAGTTGTGAAGTATGCTACTTATTGTGACACTTATTACGGCAACTTTCAGGGTTTATGAAAACAGGCAATCCACATATGAATGTACGCCGATTTAGGCTCCTGGGTCCAATGTGTTAAGTCAACCATTTTCTACAAACACATGCCTACACCTGCACACATAAGTATCCCGCAAAGAGGACAAGCTCATTTTTATGTTCATAATTCCTTAATGACCAGGAGCTACCATAATTACAAGCTATTACAGGAGGGAGCCTACTGTGGTAATTTTATTGTGCATGTTCCATCATTAAATGACTAAAAGCATTTCATTCATGTAAGGTATGATACATTCCTTATTTGACTACTTCACATGTTCCACAATTCCTTACTACACTTACACAAGGACGTCTACAAGGATCGCCACTAATAATTTAAAACAAAATGAGAGTCTTCACAGTCAAAGTAAACCTGTAACTATTACGTATATGCAGTAATATTGACGAAATTATTATTAAAATAGAAAAATAAATGCTTACGACCAATACGACCCTAAATCTCAATGTAAAAAAAGACTGGTTAACAAGATGTATGCACTAATGGGGATAGATTCGAGGAATATATTCCATCAAGACTCCATCTAGTAACCACAAATTACACGAACACATGTCTAAAATCTAACATTAATAAAAATGAAAACATGATATCATGTTTTCATTCTGCGCACTCGTTTACACGCGTTCTCATACGTACCTGTGCTCGTAATTTCCTCGTGTGAACATGTCAGTAACTGGTCAAAGTTTGGATATCATACTCACTCGGGCTAATAAATAATCAATGTCCTTCGATTGCATATTTAATGATGCTTGAGGACCTATCTCTCAGGCCTTATTCTAAATACGATTATTGGCTCGTCCTCGAACAAAATCGGCTTTCTAGAGAAAGTACAGCTGATAAAGACGCAAATGCAGGAGTTAGTAAGCATTTCAGGAAATTTATCAACACCCAAAAATAATATAGTCATGAAATTATATTCTGACTCCTCCTGACACGCGGTTTCTCCAGTTAAACTTGTTTTCAAAACAATTATATTCGATCCACTTTTATTTTCCCAGAAGCCCCAGGAGGTTTCGCGCTGATTACTTCAAACGCTCCTGCCAATAGACCCATGCAACCGACATTATTTGAACTCCATGTTGACCACAATATTTGCAGATATTTTCGCGGAATTGCTAAAGACATATTTACGCAAAACTCTTGATTCACGGTTAGCAAAACGGGACGAAATATGGTATAGGTTAATACAACTGAGGAAAAGCAATATTACGTGTTGATAGTATATTTAAAGGACTGACGAAATGTTGGGAAATCAAGACTGTCAATGGAATTTAGCACCTAATTGCTTATTAAAGCGCATTTTAAAATTGGTAAAACGTTTGGGAGCCCCTGAAAAATATAGGTGAATTAACGCTTGAAAAAACGGGTTGCAATGCGACTTACTAAGCTGTACGTATCGCGTCTAAAATAAGTGTTAGTTAACATTATCAAAAAAAGCTACAGAGGCTTGCACAAATAGGCAAGAGACAAATCATTTCACACGAATTTTAGGCAAGGGCTTCAGGACAAGAGAATCGTGGTGGGGAAAATTCTAAATTAGAATAACAATCTGAATGGTAACGTTGTTTCTAATATAAGGCGAAAGAAAGAACGCTGCCAATATTAGAAGGGCAATGGCAAACTAAACCGTCATAAACAGTTTTTATAGTCTATGCGAATATGAATTATGTAGAAGTTCAATACGAAATGATACGGTGTTTACTGCCAAGTGGCACCAAGAACGCAAATGTTCCTAATATTTTCACTTATATTAGTTCAGCATCGAATCTTAAGTTCTCAAATAATCCTCGAGCTGGACGTTAAATCAACATAAAATCGCTGATGACTTGGACGCAGCTATTTTTACGAGAATTGGCCAATAATACGTTGAATCTTATAAACGCCTAAGAAGAATCCCAGGAGTCGGATAAGTGTTGTGGCGGGAGTGCCGGCTTTCCATGCCAATACACCAGACTCAAAACGAAGGTTTTTTTTTAGCAATCCTGATTTCTTAAAGAGCGCTGACAGCAGTTAAAGGTCAATAGTTCGGCTGTCCCGTGGGACGTACAGAGGGACTAACATACTAGGCACCGTAAGTAGGTATTCACGTTATTTCAGGGGACTTAACCACTCGTATGGAGCTTTCGGTACACACAATTATAAATATTTAAGTTCATTCTTCACCCGAAGACGCCATAAGGACAGCTAGCGAAACTGCTGTATTTTAAACATGAACGCGGCCGCAACCCGAAAGATGCCTGCCACAGTATTTTAATTTATCCTTGCGTTTAGCATAAAATTATTGATACTACTGAACAATTGAATCGCTCCATTCATTACATCATATTACGAACAAATTTAATTTATATATTATACTATTTACAACGGACCATTGTAAAAATTAATCATTTACTACTCATCGAAGCCTACTCACAAAATTGGTGCACAAAATACACCAATACAAGCACTACAGAGTTGATAAAGGTTAGTGCAATATCGACGCCAAAAAACATCACGCTGGATTGGAAAGAAACAGTAGATTCATTAGAGCATACTGCAGGGGAAAGCAGAAGGGAGTCTCTCAAAGTAAGACATAGGGACGAATTCTAGGGAAATTTTGCGAGGGATCTAGGAAAGAAGAAGATACAGGGAAGTAAAGGATTAAGGGTGGAACAGGGATGAATGTGGGGTGCAGTTAACCACTCTTGGGATTGAAAGACTGACAATGATGAATCCCGCCGCCGTGCCGGGACGTCCTTCACAAACAAAAAAATCCTACCTCTATAAACCAAAGGAAACTTTTAATAATGCAAATGAACTCCGACTCCGGTATCTTCAAATTACAAAAAAATAAATATTATTTCACCGAATGCTATACGTTGGCTGCTTAAGCTAAGCTAGGGCAGACAGGATACGTATAAATTAGTCCTAAACCTCACAATCAGGGTTGGTATCAAGCGTGAGAATATTACAATGGAATTGTTTATATCCTAATAGACTGACTTTAAATAGAGCTCATGGAGAACTGGTGGCCATGGTTACTTCACAAGGTTGAACTAAATAACTTCATTTGGGTTAAGTGACTCAATAGTTAGCGCTGAAATGTGATCCTTAAAAACGCCAACCCATAATTCAAAGTAATAACCAATTGAAAGAAGTTGAAGTGAAATTGAAATGAAAGGTCACATGGAAGCCGTTTATAGCTAGTAATTTTCTGTTAACGCGATGGAACATGCACGATTTTCGCTTTTTTTAAGAGAAAATAACTGAAATGAACACCAAATTTCCACATAAATCCAACTTGTCCTTCGCTATTATTTTTTATGAACTAAAAAAAACGTTAGCTCACATAAAAATACCACGATAGAGCCTTTAATAATCAGGAAAATCTTAAAATTATTATCCCTTGCAATAAATGAAATCTAAATTATTATGAAAATTCGTTCGCCTGAAATAAACATGTGTAAAAAAAGTAGAACATATTTGCGAAAATAATAAGAACGGTAACAGATCAATCTTTTTCATTTATTGTCAACAAACATAGAAAAAGTCCCATAAAGTATTTGTTGTTTAAATTATAGTATAAAGTAATTGTTGTTAAAATTATAGTATTAATTAGAAGTATACAGTTATTTGATCAAAATGATCTGTATAAACAGCCAATTAAGAAAAATATTATAAAAATAACCCGGGTCTCTAAAAATAGAATAGAATAAAATTTATTTCACCCAAATAAATATACACAATTTTGACAAATAAAAAAAACGGGGTTGAAATTAGGCACCCCTGAAGAAATGAATACATTATATGAATCATTATTCACAACCACAAAATTAGAACCGATAGTTCATCATAAATAGATATATTTAATAATTAAATTCAGAACTCACCCTGTGACAACCACGACGAAATCCATCATGTTCCAGATGTTTCTCAGGTAGGAGCCTCTATGAAGAACAAAACCCAGAGCTAGGATCTTCAGGGAGGCTTCTACACAAAATATGCCCAAAAAATAGGGCTCTGTCTTTTCCTAAGGAAGAAAGGTATGGCCATTAGTTTTTTACCATTTAATCCAAATCAATTTCTTACGGTTAGAAATCAATGTAATGATTCCGCAATTATTTCGGCAAAAAAGGATTTTCAAAACATTCAGTTTTATTTGGGGAGAGCTTTTTTCACTGAATCCACTCAATGTATGATTTTTTGTTTTTATTTACCATAGTGTATTATAGAGCATCTTTTCGATCGCTTTATTTCCATTTAGTTATTACAGTTTCTAGTCAAATGATGATCATAAATACTACTCGAACCAGATGATCATAAATACCTCGTAAGGGAATATTTGATTTTCTACGGATTTGTGATCAAGGGAGAGAGCATGCTAGTCCTTCGGGAAAGGAGGGAAATAAAACGAAAGGAAAGAAATATCACGAATCCATTCGAATCAAGCCCAAAAAAGGATGATATTTTTAACAAAAGCAATCGATCGACTACGAACCTCAGCGGCACCGTATCGATTACTTGGAGGCGGAGGGATAAGGCACGACGAGGGAGATATTTTCCATTCTCCCTCGCTCTCGCCTATTGTTAAGTATGATCCAAGTTCAAATGGTTGATTGACGAAATCGCGCGTATCCACCCATTAGCCTCAAAGTAAACTCCATGCTTCGAATGACAAAAGAATGTTGTCGGGGATGCAAATGTGTCGATCGCAATTTGGTGTTCTGCAACCAAAGCGGGGAAGGGAAGAGAAACACTAACCGACGACGCGGGTGTACCCAACGGAAAAATGACAGTGCCCTCCCGTTCAACGGGTTGCATTAGGATACCGATGGGATTCATTCACTATTACTGAGAGCTCTGCTTATTGATCTCATTATATATAATATTATAAAATGGGCTAAGGCTCGAGATAGATTCCGTTGTTTTTTCTCACTCTTGATGCGTAAGGCAGGGATACTAAACGTAAAGATCTAGCATGTCAAAATGATTTATTTTCAATTTAAAATTTTTTTAAAAGTCAGTATTTTTTAGTTAAATCAATAATGAAATCATTTGCTTGGGTAAAAAGGAGTATTTTTATATTTAATCATTCATTACATGATTTTTTGTGTGCAAAGGAGCTTTTAGACTTGCATTTTTCGATAATCTTAGCTTACGAGACATTTCTGAAATTCCTATGGATGATTTTCTCCTCTGACGCGAGAGTGTGAATGTTTTCGATTGTTGGTCAAAGTAAAAAAGAGTGGATAGACATGGATTATGTTACTCAGCTACCGTTAAAAAAAAGCAAAAGAAAGTTTAGACAAAATACAGAATTTTGGAATATGGGCTTAAAAAATTATTTTCGCTGCACTTACCAATTTTTGGGCCAGGATGGTTTTGTCGCCGTTAGGAAGGTGCTCCTCCAGCGCAAGCACTATGCAGTTAGCTATAATCGTGAGAAGAACAGCGTACTCGAACGGAGTGGAGAAATGAGTTAAGGAAAACAACTTTTCTTTCGAAACAGACTTAAAATTAATACTTTAACAATGAAAAATATTTATACACCAAGAGGATTAATTTCGACAGGAAAAAAACATTTAAATTGACTAGGAATCAAACCCGGATCTCCCAATTGCCGTTCAGGTGTGTTAGCCATTTACACCAACAAGCCATCTTAATTCAAGGTGAACTTCAGAGGCGGTTTGTAAATGTTTTGACTGACAGACTGAAGGAAAAGCCAAGTGGTGAAAATTAAATCAAGGAATCTATGTATCATAAAATGATTTTCTTGGATTAAATTTTAGGGTCTATGGCTATGAGCTCAGCCAATGCGTTCCAAGAATGATTGAACATTTATATAATACAGGTATACTAAAGAATCATCTAAATAATACTATTATTAATTACGGAAAAATAATACTAAGGTATACTAAGGAATAATACTAAAGTATACTAATTAATAATACTAAGGAATAACCGTCGTGTCCAGAAAATACAATGTAGTACTCACTAAATTCTCAAGGCACCGAATCTTAATAAAAAAATAAAGATTTTCAAATTCTCGTTATCGGTACTTAAGATTTGAGCTCTCTGTGTAATTGCTTACAGAATAAATTATCGTAGAAACTCCGATAAGTTCGTATTCTCTCTTGGAGATATCAAACCTCTATATAAATAACGCCTTGTGAAGACTAATTGATGAGTAAAATACAAATAACGAAGCTATAGCAATATAATTTACAGGCATGACATAAACTACGGTACCAATATGTTGCAACCAAAATGACTTCACCGCACAAGAGCCAGTGAAGTTATTAGTCATTTGCTCATGAAATTCATTGGGTTATGAAATAAGTCCAGTCTAATTCTCGGAATCGTACAGAGGTAAAGTTTTAAATAACCTCTCACATTAGTAAGTAAAACCCACATTAAAAAAAACTTGCATTTAAAAAGATTCCTGCAGCTAGATAGCATGTTTTTCAGCGATGATGAGAAGTTAATCACAAGATTTAGCATTCTTCTTACATCGCCAAACAGGAAATTTCGCTTTTTCGACTTTCTTGCGAGGAAATAAAAGCCGAAAATACGAAATATACGCTTGCGTATATTTTTCACGTCGGTTAAAGGTGGCGCAAAACTAATGGAACGCCGTAATTCACATTAGCAGCTCCTAAGAAAACCGTAACTTCGAAGGACATTAAATCTTCGTACCTTTTTAAACGTTGCGAAAGGAGGACGAGCCTACACTTTAGGGATGTGTGGGCTGAAGATGAAAAGAGTAAGCTGGGTTGAGAGGAAGACAGACTGAGGAAGTTTTGGATATGTTGAGGGAGGAAAGGAAGAAGCTATTGGGAGAAATTCAATGTGACAGCGAAGTAGATGGAGGTCGCACTGAGAGGAAACGACATTTTGAGGAGGGTGATGGAGGAGAGAATGTTGAGTGGATTCGGTGTAGGGAGAAGATGAATAGGTATTTTGGACCGTGTGAAGGGAGGGAAAAATAAGAGAAATTTAGAAGGGATTAAACTAAAGAAAGAAGACCTTTTTAAGAAGAAAACGTAGAGAAGGCTCCCCGTGGTCGATATTATGAGCGAGAGTCTGAGGCCCCACACATCATGTGAGAAATACCTATAATGATGGAATGTTGATCATACAAATACTCAATGTCCGCAAAGTTAGCATTAATTTGCAAAAGTCTTCTCAATGGTAACTATTCCTTTCAAGCCCTCATGTTTATATATCTATGCACTCAGAAATGGATTATTATGTTGGTTTTGAAGATTGTGTTTAAATTATTTATTAATTGCATCATAAATCATTGCGTGTTTCAAATAGCGATGTTATGGTAATGTTGACATTGTAAAATGAAGTTGTCATTAAGAATGTCTGTTATGCGCAACGGAATTCGGGCGATAAACTAAAGAGCCCTCCGTAATTGAAGGTTCATTAAAGTCACTTTGTTCAACGAAAAGCCGTGTGCCAATGTCAAACAGTCATTCCCTTAATGGATTCTCTATCTCAAATAAGTCAGAAGTCACACGAAAGCTATATCTGCTTCAGAACAATATCGTCTGCCACTTGGTTTAACCCGAAAATTAATTGCTATGGAGTTTTAATGTAAGCGTAAGAAAACGCATTGATTGGCATTGTGAGTGGCTCCCACGAGAGGTGTACTACGTAATATGTATAGAAAATTCAGGGTATCTTGGAGGATAAATCTGCTATTTACGTAGCACCGAAATGGTCGTTGCAAAGTGAAAAGAATATAGCTACCAAACCTTAGCGAATTTTCGTTCGTTTTCGTTTGTGAAAGTGAAATTTCTCCGAGAAAAAACTTTCATTTAAAACGTCGAATTCTAATGATGATTCGTCATGCATCAACTTCACACCTCTTTGGACCAATTTCCTGACTGGGGAGATATAATAGGGGAGAGTACTCCCCTATTAGTGCTGAAGTTTAGGTGAATACAATTCAGTGAAGGGGCCGAGGTGGCATTACCATTATTAAAAATAGTAAAAATTATTTAAGTTAAATCTTATCAAAAGTGAAACACTTCTTCAACATGCCTCTTCACCAAAAAAATTGGCCCAGGAAAGATATGAAGCTGAAATTAAATATACCATATTTTGAAAAACAAAAGTTACCAAAAAATGAAAAAAGTAGCTGGGCTATTGGTTTAACTATAACTGGAATACATCCATACACGAAGAAAGCGCGTGAGATTAAGACACCTAAGACAGATTTTAGAATCTCTGGTTAAATTTTTTCTCAGTATGAAAACCAATGTTTCCCATCCCATACGTTCTTCCACCAATGACTCTGAGAAACGTAACAAACTTTCTGATGATAGTCACAAAACCCGAACTATGAGTAAACATAAAAGTAGCGAAAAGATACGACATCTTAAGGTTAACGTTAACCAGAAATTATAAAACCGGACCAAAAAAATTAACAGTGCTTTCCAGTATGGACCACCAATGTATTTAGGATCCTTCCGTAGCTTCTGAGATGTATAGGCCATAGCACTACCGACCCCACTTTTATTTAGTAGTTTAACGAAAACTGTGGGAAATTATCTCGTTGTTCTCTTCTTATGGCCACTTAATGGCCAATTTAGACACTTATGTCCAATGGTATGTCACATTATAAGAGCCACTTTACCTTTAGTAAAGCATGTACTTATTTGGGAAAGCATTAGCATGATTTATTAATTATAGTATCTATCCGTAAAGATTGAATAAGCTCTAAAAAAACATAGTAATAGCCTAGTCTTACGTGATCACTTTCTATTCAAACATTTTTTCCCTTAGCTCCTTAAGACCATTGGAAATTCTAGGCAAACTCAAGGAGTCTAGATACATGAATTATTCATGAGCTAATTATTACAACGCAAAATGCGATCGAAATCCCAGTGATCTGGCTTGCATGTCTCAAAGGCTTCGCCCCTACATTGGTAGATTCCACCAATCAAGGGGGGATATTGTATAAACATTCATATCAATCATTTCTAGGGTAAATATAAGGATCTGCGTCATAGTTGATGGGAATATCCGATCCGTTCTATCGTGTAACTTTCTATCGATAATTTTTCCATTGTTTCCTCGAGACTTTTCAAAATCCAATCCGTTAGCAACCGGATCTATTTTTCGATTCGAATCCGAAAAGTTACAAAGTAACCCACGGTATAAAATAAGGGAAATAGGTATTAATTAACTAGGCATCACAAGTTTAAAAACTCCGTACTTCCCGGCCCAATTGTGATTTTAAAAAACACAAGATATGCAAAAATGAACATTTGAGAGGCACAGGTGGCCAATCGCCGTTTACCAAGTTTAAAAAAATGAAGGACAAAATTAAAAATAAAATTGAAAACGGTATCAGATTTCAAAAACCTCGATAGCGGCAGCCCTTTGCAGACAATATAAGGCTGTTAGTCATGTTTGGCATAGAATAGAATCCAACCGCTTCTGATCGTTGCATTGAGCATCTCAAAATGAGCTGCGATTGCGATTGGTCACCTACGTCACTGAGCCATCTATACATAAACTTTAATTCGGTACAATGCTAGTACATTGATACAATTTACATTGACTGATTATTTCTGGGGAGGCGAACGATACTGAAGTAATTTGTTACTAGAGATGACAGGTGAGTAGGTTAGCAAAAGGATTACTAGGGTAACGGAGGAAGGGCGGAGAGAAGCCCGGCGTCAGAATTAGCCTAATCAAAACGAAATACGCGAAGGGATCCATAGTTAAACACCCAATATGAAGGAGGGAGAACGACACTTCAAGTGTTCTCCACACAGTACTCAAGTGGGGATCGATATTACACAGACAAATCTCGGGCTCGGCACATGTAAACATTTATCATCGATTACTGCACAAAAACGGTTGGTATCCTAACACCCTCTGCCACATACCCTTGTGGTGGCTCGCGGGGCCGAGCATTGTGTAGGTGTGAGCGTTGAGGGGTGAAGCAAGTCCTTCTGAGATCTGGGGCGCGATCACGGTTCTCTATAACCCGTGCGCTCGCGTTATCGTTATTTTTCAATTACGCTCATGAGGGCGAAAACGTGATCGTCTTTCTTCAAATTTCGCAATGTACTTCAAATCACTAATATTAATCATGGTAGAGTGTGTTCTGAGGACAGTCATTGTGAGAATTGCCCTTCTAAAGCGTTTTGCGTTTCGGATAACGATAACGACAGCACGAAATAAGGAACGTGATCCCAACCCAGGCCCCAAACGCTTTCCATTCGCTCTAGCGCGCTTCTCACTTTGCAACAGAATGGTGCACAATTGCATTCCATTCGTTTCAGACTCTACGCACTAGGCAACGAATGTCACTACAGATCGGGGGCAGAGTTGATTTGCGTTGAACAACAAAATAACTCGGATAATCTCACCCGCGATTGTCGTTCGTATGTCGGAGATTTTTATTCAAGGTGTTGAAGTTAACGGATATCGGAACACATTAGCGCAACGAACGACGCTGAATGGAACGATGTGCGCTGGCTAAGTGTTTTACAACCTGCTAGTAATTAGTACTCTGTGGGTGAACTACAGTCACGGCTGAATGTTTTGTTTAAATTTGTTGAAATAATTCAAAATAAGTATTTAAAAACGTAATATTTATATCACAGAGTCTGCAAAAACCTTATAATATGCGTGCTTGCCGCCATGACTGAAAATAAAAAAACTTGTCAACAATCACGGATTCTATTATCGACGTTCTTTCGTTGTTCAGCGCACATCAACTCTGCTCCCGGTCAGTTTTGACGCGAGTATACGTATGAGTCTAAATCTTCGGCACCACTGTACGGGCAGAAGTGTTTCCTACCTTTCCGAAAAAGATAGGTCGCGCTGCAATTAGATTGGACTTCCATACAATGAATTTCAATGGAATAAAAATCACATAATGCACTACGATGAATTTCTTGCATTGAATTTTTTTATAAATTAACCTTTTCCTTTTAATTTGGGTATAATGCAAGGACTTGGTCAAGAGGAAATATAAAAATGAACATGCCAACTGACGAGGGACCTCCGACACATGCGAACTGAATTCTTCACCTAGTGATCGGCGAGTCTGAATACAAAGACCCTGGTTGTTCCTTGACGAAAGATTCGTCATTGGAAATTTGAATCGCATATTTCTGCTCAAATATTCGACAAAGATGCAGGAAAGACAATTTCCCTCCCGGAACTTCCGTTTTCAATCGGACTTTTATTCCGGTGAACGCAGGTAGGCAGGTTACGTTGGTAGGTGCGATGTTAGCGGGAGCCGGGCATTAGTACAGATCTGTCCCCATTTAAAAAAGTGCGGATTCTGGGCAATATGGTCCCTGCAGCAGCATCCCCGGCCGAAGTGAAGGGGAAAGTGAATCGGGATGCGCGCCGGCGGTGATCGGCACGATTAAACGGACAGTTTCGCTCTGGCGAACGGATTTAAACCGTCGGACGTGGTTTGCGAGTGAGGGACCGTATCAATCCAATGCGTTGCCCTCCTCAAATTGGTGGCACCACTGTCGCTACTATCAGCCACGCTTGGCTCTTACGCATGCATCTCTCCAATCCCCTTTCGGAAAACCCCTAATACCCTGTCTCCACCACCTACGTACCGACCACGGGAGAGCTCTAATACCACGTTCAAACTACCAACGTACCAAACATCGTAAGCGCTAAACGGTGTGAAAGTTCGTAACATCGCAATTTTTAGTTCCTGAAACTGCCAACTTACTATGTCAAGCGCTGGTGTCTCGAGGGCTGGACCTGAACAATCGACATTTTTAGTTCCAAAAACTGCCAACACTAGATGGTGAGCGATAGTGCCACGGGGGAAAAAAAAGATAAGGCACAATTATCAAGCAAGGCAATCAAAATGAGAAGAGGAATACAGCGTTTTTAGACGTTCAAGTGAAGAGGAACACAATTAGCTTTGAAAACCTTTCCGAAAGTTTTAAAACGTAACGGGAATGAGGGAAAACTAATTATTTCGTCCGAAATTAGCTGCTTGCTTGGCACTCGTTCGTTGCAATTCCTAAATGGGGCAGCACGGTGGCAACTCTAAATGTAGTGTGAATGCATGTTGATTGTTTACGTTGGTACGAAAAGATGGTCGCGCGAAAGGAGCCGAACATTCTCCTCCCACGACCCGTCTCTCACCAACCAAACCCTTCCCCTTCACCAACCTCTTCTCCACCCTCACTGGCAGAAGACCCTTCAACCGCGCTTGTAGTACTATACACACCTCCGCTACTACAGCCATCTCGGCCTGAACCCCTCACCCTCGGATTATTCCTCTTACTCCCTCCCAACCACTCCCTCCTCACCCTCCTCCTCCGGAGCCCCCCTCCCTCCTTTCCCCCCCGCTGCCTCCCTTCTCCCCAACAGGGTCCCTCCCCTCCCGCCACTGGGCCAGCTCCGCTTTCAACCAATCAATATCCGGCCAAGACGAAGTTTAACCCCACCCCCCTTATCCTACTCTTCCCCCTTCGCAGGAGGGTGGGGGAGGCGATGCGGCGGCGGTGGGGGCGGAGGGGAGGAGAAGAGGGGTGTCGGGGGCAGGTGGCGCTGGCGGGGGAGGCCGCGGTGTGGATATGGTGGAGGCCGATCCCACAGCCAGCACACCACTGCCTCTTTGGAAGTCAGGGGCAACGGTTTCAATCCCGTTCCGACCCTCTCTCCACACCCATAACTCCCACCCGCACTACCCCCCATCCCTTTCCCAAACCAACCCGAGTTTTTTTTCCCGCACCCACTAGAATTTTTCCCGAATTCACTCGATATTTTCCCGAACTCACTCGTTTTTTTCCCGAATCCACCCGAAGTTTTCCCAAATTCGCTCGATATATTCCAAACTCGCGTTTTTTTACCAAATCAACTCAATATTTTCTCGAATTCACTCGATATTTTCCCGAACTCACTCGTTTTTTTCCCGAATCCACCCGAAGTTTTCCCATATTCGCTCGATATATTCCAAACTCGCGTTTTTTTTACCAAATCAACTCAATATTTTCCCGAATTCACTCGATATTTTCCCGAACTCACTCATTTTTTTCCCGAATCCACCCGAAGTTTTCCCAAATTCGCTTGATATATTCCAAACTCACGTTTTTTACCAAATCCACTCAATATTTTCCCGAATTCACTCGATATTTTCCCGAACTCACTCGTTTTTTTCCCGAAGTTTTCCCATATTCGCTTGATATATTCCAAACTCACGTTTTTTACCAAATCCACTCAATATTTTCCCGAATCCACCCGAAGTTTTCCCAAATTCGCTCGATATATTCCAAACTCGCGTTTTTTTTACCAAATCCACTCAATATTTTCCCGAATTCACTCGATATTTTTTCCCGAACCTACTCGTTTTTTCCCGAATCCACCCAAATTTTCCCGAATTCACTTGATATATTCCAAACTCACGATTTTTTACCGAATCCACTCGAAATTTTCCCGAACTCGCTCGATATTTTCCCAAACTCATTTGACTTTCCCGAACGCACCCGATATTTTCCAGAACAAAGCCAATTTTTCCCTCCAGGAATTCGATATTTTACCGTAGTCATCTAGTTTTTTTCACCAACTCATACAATCATTTTCCCCAGCATATCTGATGTTTTCCGAACACGTTTTTCATTTCCTAAACCTCATAATACTTTATTCCCGAGAAAATCAAATTCGTTATTCCTGAGCGCACTCGATTCATTCCCGAACCCCTCCGATTAATTCCCGAACGCTCCCAGTTAAATATTCACAAGGTCACTCGGTTTACTCCCAAATCCACCGGATTCAGTATTATCGCAACTATGCATATCTATATTCCCGAGCCCACCAGATTTATTCCCGAGTGCACCCGATTCGTTACTCTCTAGTCATTCCCGTGCCCACCGAATTTATTATTCCCAAACCCACCAAATTCACTATTCCCGAGCCCACCCGATTCATTCCCGAACCCACCCGTTTCAATATTCCCGATCCCACCCGATACATTCCCGAGCCCATCCGATTTAATTTCCGAACCCATTCGGCTTTTTCCCGAACTCATCCGATGTCTCCCTCCCAGTCTAACCTTCTCAACATCCAGCCACTGACTCTTCCACCCACCCTCACCACCCCTCGACAAGATTTCCACCCCCCTTCCCCCCCCCCAAAACTCGCCTTTCCTTCTCGTCGCCAATGGCCTCCTTTCCGAAATCGTCCGCTCCCATTCAGTTCCCCCGCGCGATGCACAGTCGCGACCGGGGCGAGATGGACCGAAATTCAGGGTGCTGGAACAAAAGTGCGTGCTTTTATCGACGAGTGAAAGATAGTCGTGCATCAGGTTGCCGCGGAGGACAAGCCAAATGTATCAGGATTAAAGGGACTGGGGTTCAAGGCGATGAATCCACTCCGACGCACGCTGCCACAACGTTTGATGAATAACACTGACGATGAGATCGACAGACCTGACAGTCAGATGGAGAAACCTCGCTGAGTAAAAATATGGTTCGATACATAGTTTTGAAAAGATCCAGAGTAAGCTATTTTTTATGTAGGAAAAATATAACGGAAGGATTAGAGCTAAGTTGCTGGATGAACTATGCCCTACAGGTTCCTAGAATGAAGTTCCACACGTGTTAGAACTGCACACGAATTGAAATAGCAGTAGTAGAGAGAGCGTGAGAGAATAATTGCCAAGAGAACAAGGCTCAGCCTATAGAAGATGTAGATGATGGCCCTAGAATTATTTTAGGTAGTAGAAAGAGGACTTTACGACTTAATTTAGACGGATAACGAGATCATCATAGGATCACGAGTGCAAACTCCGGTAGCAAATATTGCATCATCAGCTGGTGTTATCGTTTTAGGTAATGTATACCACAAGGACGCTTGGATGCTAACGGAACCACAGAAAAGAATTTTGGGAAGTGGGGAAATAGAATAATGATGAAGATAAAATTGATTCACTAATGAACAAACTCCGAGGAAGATATGAAGAGAAAATACGTTTTATGAAAACTCCTTTAAGTAGAAGAGTCAAACTTATCGGAAACATTTAGAGATCAAAATAGCCTCGTGAAAACAATAATGCAAGGAATATCTGAAGAAGATCAAAGGTACATCAGAGAAATTATGAAGGACGTCAACAATGAAGACTGATGGAATGATACCTTTGATTGACAGGAAAGTGGAGTGGAGAGCAGCAGAAAACTAACCATCGGATTTTACCTGTTGGTTATGATAATTAATGAAATCCCTGAATATTCCAGAAAATAAAAAGTATGTCTTAATAGTAATTTTTTAAAGAAGAAATATTTGCCAATTTCGGTTACCATATCGAACATTGGAAATGATAAGAATATATTTAGGCTGGAAAAGAAAGATAAAAATCTTCAGTAAAACTGAGACTAGTTTTACTTCATGACTACTAATACAATTTACGAGGGTCTAATATTGAAGGTCCGTCGCGAATCACCCTGCGCCTAAAAGCATGGAGTTATTATTTTGGAACGGTTCAACATATTCCTCCTCCTCCCGAAGCATCTCTTTACAGTTCTTCTCTCCGTTACTTCCGCAATCCCCTCGCAAACCCTTTCACCGTCCTCCCGCCGTTCCTCCCCACCTCCACTATATCCCTTCAATCTTTTACCCTACCTCTTCCCCATACGTCGCCTCCACCTCTTATTACCTTCCAGAACCCTTTGGTCAAATAAATAACCCTCCCTCCCTTTCCCCTTCCGTACCCTTCCACTACAGTTTTACCTCCCCTCTCTGCTTTCTCTCAACCCTGCCTTCCTCCCCTCCGTCCAAAACATCCCTCTCCGCCGTCTGCATCCCCTCCACCGCCCTTCCCTCAACCACTCGTATTCATCCGCTCTATTTTCTTCCCATCCGCTTTCATTCGCATTCTTTGTTTGCTCATTTTCCTTTTCGTGCCCGCCGGTGTGCTCGCATCAACAAGCCTTCCAGTTAAAAAAAATCGAAAATAAAGACGAAAGCATTCCACTCGTTTCGTTATCTTCACAAAATCTCCGCCGCGGTTGTTGATGTGGCGGGCCGCTTATCAGACTCGCATAGCCGGTCCGTGTGTGCTGTGTAGCGTTTTGCGAGAGCGTGTGCGACTGTATCACGCATGGGGTGGACTCGAATTGAACGATGGCGATAAATAGGAGTTGAATTTCATCATTTGGGTTTTTGTCGACTAATTTATTCACTGCGCGTGGTATATGGTGACATTTGAGCTTTAAGTGAGTTAAGTGGCATTAAGGCATTTATGAGGCATTTGTGAGCTCTAACGAAAGGATATTACTCCGGCTTGATAATTGAATGTCTTGTAGTTAATTGAGAAATGTGTTTAGGCGAAGATGAAAATGTTTTGGAGCCCTGCGATGAAAAATAATACGCCAAGATAAGAAAGTAAGCGTTATAATATTGACCACATATTATTAGCTACTTTATCTGGACTTGATATTTCCTTGGATAGGGTGAAAATCGACTTAATTTTAAGTAGGTACATTTCCTAAATTCATTCGTAGAATTTCCATGAAAGGTGTAGTCAGTTCAGCGTTCGGCGTGCCCGCTTTTATTTATCCAATGCATGAAATATTGGGTGACATTTATATTTCACAGGTAGTTTGTGAACTCAACAGAAGAGGAATACGGCTGTTTTAGAAAAAAAATTGGTGTTCTTGAGACCACACGGGAGAAGTATAAACTTCTATGGCGATATTCTGATAAATATAATATAATTAAAAAAATCCACCACGTGGATTCGATCCTGGGACCTTCGGTACATGGGACGACGCCTCTAACCACTACGCCATCTAACTCTGTTACAGAGAGAGTGTTCTTTTGAGTTTACGTTCGGAATGCTAAGCGTGACGTGAGAAAAAGAGCGTGACGCTCAGAATCCGATTTACCGCCTGCAAAATTTTCTGTCCGTGGTGCACCTATAGAAGTTTACACTGCAAAACTCTTGTGGTCAGTCATCAAATCATGTTCAGTAATGAGAAAAGGTCGATGAAGGGAGCTCTTTATAAATAAACACTAATATGTTTAGGCTAGAAGTAAAACTCAGTGGAAGAGTACGCGCCGCTTCATCATAGCTAAGTAACAACTTCATATTCTCGTGGCTTGGACAATAATCATTGACTTGGATTGTCTCTCTCCTCCATTTGTTCCTCATTTCCTCCCCACTTGACTTCCTCATATTTTTCTCGCCATGCCCCATTCAAGTCACTTAGGTCAATTTATTCCGTCGTCCGTCCTTACATTACGTGCTCGGGAATTAAATGAGCTCAGCCATGTAACCGATGACATAGTGTGCCCGACGGCGACCCGGCCTCGTTCACCATTTCCATTTCAAGGAAGCCTCACCAGCAGCCACTTAATTCTTTCACTTGCTCTCTCTCTCTCTCTGGCTGCTTAATGCTCGACATGTTAAGCAACCTCGTATTTTTTCGGAAGAAAGATTTGGCAAACCTACCGACAAAAATTCTATTTAAATACTACGGACAGTGGAAATGCTAAACAAGTTAGCGTCATTAAGGCATTTATGAACGTTAAAACTTCAAGTGTTCCTTGAGAGAAGCAACATTTTGAATTTCTAAATTCCGATTGCCCTGTCATTTCAAAACGTTTATCTTTTTAAATTAATGGTAACTTTTAAATTTGATGTTAAGTCGTACATTAGCTACGATTTCCATCGGACAACTACACGGAAATTTGCATGCTCTTAGAAAAAGATTATCTTTAGGGTAGAGTAGTGAAAAGGTGTAATGGCATATTATTCAGATTTTAAAAACAATTGCTAATTATTTTCGTTAAACATTCCAGGATTTCACGCGCCCTTATATAGAACTCAACACCGAGGACGTCCGTTCAATTTTTTGTACAATTTACTTTTCAATATGATCAACAAAAAATATTGACGCAGTATATCTAAACCACCTGCTAACATCACAGCTCACATTTAATCCTCTTAGTCTTTCGTAGTGTCATTAATTTCTCCATATCCGATCGCTGAATATATATTTTGTTTAAATTCTTTTAATTTCAGTTTACACTCAGAGGTCCTCAAAATCGTCCATCAAGTAATGCTGTGAAAATATATTTATGCAAGTCATAACCCTCTCCGAAAATTTCATTGGAATCACTCGCCCTTCCTCAGTTGTATTCATGCAAAATATTTGTTCTCCAAATTATCTAACTGAGAAGTTACCACGAGAAAAAATTCACCAGGGCAGGGAATGGAGCCACGTTGCAGTTCTGCGGACCATTAGGATACCCAGGATTACTGATTCTCATGACAACTTTTGAGAGATTCAAGGGAACAAGATATTTAGGACGGAATTATTTCTTCTATAGGATTTAACCTCACGGGTTGCGGCTTCCTTGAAGATCTCTTTTTCTCTCGCGTTGCCATCCTTGATGGACCGTAATGACATAAAAATCTAGTTTTCTTTTAATCATCCAAAAATTGTCGTGAATACTGAAGCCTGAGTCTCTTAGTTGTCTGCGCATTGACCCTGGCAGCCAAAGGTCCGTGGTTCGACTTAAGGTTCACTCGGATTTGATTCTCGTAGGGCATCATAGGGTCTACGTATTCAATCGCTGTAATTTGGAAATGATTCTTAGGCTCGGTTTCATGATATTTGGTTAACGCTAACCATCAGGTGGTGAAGGATTTACATATTATGTGACGGTAACTGAGGAATCAGATTTCGCATAGTCTTTTACACTGTCGCTTGATTAAAATGAGGTTTATCATTGGGAGAGAGTCACCACATCGGTTATCATGGAGAAAAAATGTTTAAACAGGCATTATAAAACCAGACCTATTCAGTCTTACAGCTGGCGAATTTATTTCGTGAAATTGAGTTATGTTAAAAAGAATTCTATTTCGTATTATTCCATACCTTTTTTTTCTACATATCGTATGAAGGTAGTTTGAGCGAGATCGTTCCCTAGTCATAACGGAGGCACACACGCAATTTAATTTAAGGGTATGTAAGAAGTATGAAGTAAATATTGTAATAATAATGGTGGAAAACTATAGTTATATATAAGAAAAATTCTCAGTAATTAAATAAATATAACCACATAAGTCTCTAACTTGACTCATTTTTTCACGCCGTACGGTGAAATCGCCTTCACAAAAAGTTTTTTTTTGTGATTCTGTAAAAAGTACTGCTTTGAGTACTTGATTAATTTTTATAAGTACGTAATTCAGAAAACACATAAACTACACACCGTTAGTTTTTTGACGAAATCTAGGTGTTAGAAGTTCCTAATATTTTTCAATATCCTCCTCTGAAGCGCATAGCCTTAATCTATTCCATGCAAAAAAGCTTATTTTTAAGGTAAATTTATCATAAAGTTGTTCGGCAAGGGGATAATGTTTTGGTATCATTGGAAAGATGAGTTTTTTCTTTAAAATGACTTCAAATTCATCAAATTTTAGGTGAATTGATTTATCGCTAAAACTGCATTAAGAGCCTTCCCATCCCCAACAGTGAGTCCTAATGTGAGTCCCAATAATGAGTCCATCCCTCCTAATCCATCAAAAACAATCCGTTACCCCCATACCCAAAGGAAAGCAAGAGTATATCGTATGACATGGCATTAAGGGGGAAATTTATCTGCGATCTTCGTAAAAATGATGCGTGTACAACGTCGAAACCGGTCGAGTTTACTCGAATAAAAGTGTGGAATAAGACGAAGTATAATAATTGTCATTACTCAGTCTGTTTATGCCACGGCTACGTTTCGTATCGCTTCCCTCTCCCCTCTTATCCCCCCTATCCCCCTCCAAATGCACCTTATCGCTATTTACTTCTCCCCCTATTCCACCTCCTCACCCGATAACTCCTCTCCCCTCACCCTCCCTTGTCCTCCGTGCCTCCCCCACCGTTCACCCCGCCCTCCGTTCCGTTGCATCGCTTTCCAGGCGGTCAACGGGTGAGGCCATTCTAGTCCTTGGCGCGGGTGGGTTCGGAGGCGACGGCCGCGGGAGAAGGGAAACGCGTTGTTGGAAGCTCCCTCCAGCTTCACGGCCACTCCCGTGCCACGCCGGACGATCCGAAACTCGGTTCTTGTTAATCCTCCCAGACAGCGGCGAGCCGTACTGGCACATGTAGTTTTCAAGGGAAGCCGACAGCTGTCATCAATTGTGTCACTAAAGATGAGTGTGCAAGTTGGCAAGAGATGGGTTACTCGTAGAATGGAGGGAGATGGAAAGAATCCCGACGTTGGAAGGATGGATGCATTGATTAACTGCACAAGAGCATAGGTTGAACTCGGACACTGATCGCGTACTGCGAATGGTGTGAGAAAAAAGGTTTTTCTCGCAGGAGTAAATGTCGCTTTACATGGCGTGCTATTAAAATATGAGTTAAAGATGGATCACTACATGAAAATGTTAGTAATGAACATAATTGAGGGCCTGAGAGTCAAAGTAATTCAAGTAACATAAGCACGAAAAACGATATAAGAGCATATGTTCTAAGTTGGTACCGTCGGGTACCGTCAGGTAGCTACAGGGAAAGGAACACAAGTGTTCGAACGTATGGTGCTGCGATCTAGCCGCCGAACACTTAAGCTACTTTGCTTCATGACATTTCTTACCGGAGTAATGTGATACAGGTGACACTGGACGATGTGTGTTACTTGTATTACTTTGACTCTCAGGCCCTCAATTATAACTAAACTTGACAGTGGCAGGCTTCACTTCGTAGAAGTTATGCTTCTATTAATGATTCATTAAAATACGTAGTACTTTTCTACAAAATTTTATCTGTTGGAGCGAAGGCTTTCCGCAGTGGCTGGTAAACATGCTGGAGCTAGTTTTTCCGGAACAGCTGCGCACAGCAGCAAAATTATATCTGTACGATGCCTTTCTCCGATTTACGGCATCATCAGGCAAAACAAACTTTCTATACCTGACGATGCCGTAAATCGGTGAAACGAGAAAAATAAAATTTTGCAGAAAAGTACTAAGTATTTAATCATGAACACGAAATTATGACAATATGAAACACGATGCGACATCCCTCTGAGCATTACGCTCCTTATAACCGACTAGGAAAAATATCGAGTATCTGGCGGCAGCTTTTAAATAACCGGGGATTTAACGGTAGACATGGATAATGATTCTTCAAGCAGTTAAACTTTTTTTTTTAAATACAATGGCCTATTAAATAAATTATGAATTCCGTCTTTAATCATTGATATTAACTCATATCTATTTACACTATTAACCCATCATAGGAAGTAAGCGTAATTCTTTTAATGCGATTTGGCAACTTTGAGACAATATACATTGACAGTGGAGCGAAATTAACAATGCTGTCTAAGGACCCAGATAAACAAACGCACTGATAGTAAGCACGAAATTCATCAGCGGCCTTAGTCTTATATCCCCGAGGGCCGTAGAAAACCAGGTTGGTACACACCAGCCTGACCATCCATAGGTTTCTGATTTCAATACCTCTAGCATGGAAATTTTGTTTCTCTCGCGATTAAGACACTCGGTTGGAATTTTTCTGTCGGAAAAGAAACAAGGTGGAAAGGAATTAAGGAAGGTGGATAGAAAGCCGGCGCTAGCATCAGCCAGCTCTCCACTTAGGGCGCCAAGAGTTTCACATCTCCTTCCCATACCATACGGGGGGAGTACTGCACTTTAAGTCCTGTCCACTCGGAAATCAAGTACGGATCGGAATACATACACACAAACACAAATATATCCATCATGCAATTCTCTTTCGGGGTTGGAAAAGTCAAAGATCTTAGTTATTGCTGTTGGGTATAAGAAATTGGCTATTTTTTTACACATTTCCTCCACAGTGGTCCATCCTTGAATGTCTCATTCGCTTCTCTTACTATCTACTGTCATGTATCTGTTTCGTTTTTCGCCTCTCATTAATTCTCTTAACATGGCCAAATTAACGAAGCACGTTCCTCTCTTATATGTTCATTAATGCAGAATTTAACCTTATTTCTTTCATGAACAATTCATTCATGGCCCTATCCATTCTAATTTTGCCGCAAACATTTCTCACGTACCCCAATCCTCACTGCATTTAGCCCACTCTTATACTAATCCTGACAAACCCAGGGTTTCGCCGCCATTTATCTTAACGCCGAGCGGAAAACACTTTCGTACAATGCGATTTTCGCTTCCCCAGACAATCACTCAGCACCATTGTGACTAGGTCTATTCCTCTCGTGGTAGGCACAGTCAAAAGAGTTTAATTCTTGGTGATCGGCCTGTAAAGCTATCTTTGCTTTTATAATTTCCTCCATACTGCCATATCCTTGCGTGCATATGTCGCTTCTATTTCATTCATGTACTGCTTGACTACATGATTCTCTCTTCTTATAAATTCCTCGTATTCCTTCTCTTTAGAGTCTCTTTCTTCGTATTAATCCATGAATTTCTTGGTCTACCCCTTCCCCTCGTACCATTCATTCCACTATCATGAATGAGGGATTGGAATAACACCCAAAAATATCCGCTTCAGCCGGAACACGAACGTAAGACCTTGAGATAGGAAACTGATGCTCAAGCCACCACAGTCACCAGATCCCCGCGATGCTAAACCAGACATCGGATCTTATTGAGGCAGTCGTTCGGTGACCCTGATAAAAAAAGCTGATATAATAATATATTCAGTTTAACGGCGGCATACATCGCTTCACACAGAGATCACGATCAAAATAATTAAAATGCACCAGAATATCACCTCACCTCTTTACTCCAACTTAATTTAAGCTGTACACTCGGGTTTTAGGTTCACTAACTGCTAAAACGTTAAATACAACGTGTAACCAATGACCTTTCTCCTCAGAATGATACGTTACCAAGCTCAAATCGGGATTCAAACCTTTGTGTTTCCAGGCCGATTTGCACTATCATGGCCCACCGATAGCCCTAACCATTTTATCTGCACCATTATTTGACTAATACGAAGCTGAATGAGACGTCCAGTACTGTTTATAGGAAATTCCTTTCTTTTAATTGCCTCTAGAGAATCATATTGATTTGGAAGATTACACATAGTTGTATTTTTAAGATCGTGGAAACGTATTTTAGGAGCTACTATGAGAAAGGATGATTCAATGTTTTTGTTTAGACCGCTATCTTTTTCATGTTAATGATCCCGAAAAGAAAGAGCATGAAAGTTGAAACAAAATCTAAAAATGTCGATGTAGCACTTTAAATAACTACTGATTAAATAAGTGTTGCATTACTGTAAAGTTGTATCGTATCTATTTAAAAATATACAGAACTCAGAAAAGTTCAAACGAAGACTTATTAGATATTACATATCTTAAAATACATCAAACAATATGTTACCATATTCTTCAGGATTTAACAGCGACGAGAAGACGATGATTAGCAACGCAATCCAAGTTGTGTTGAAAAGATCCGTGATTTATAAGGCTTATACTGAAGATCATACCTACTATAAGACGATCCCCGATAATTTTTACCACTGAATATGATACCAACGGTATTTATCTCAATGTTTTAAAACGTATTTTTTTTGCGATTTGGCTTATAATAACCAAAACGTACGTTATTAGATGTTTGCCTCACCTCGATCATTTTACTCCTCAATGACCTTTCTGCTCTTCCTGTATATGTACTTCAATCATACACCCCTACATTTCCTCACCCATCCACATCTTCTGTTCCTTTTTCCTACGTGACTACACTCCATCTTCCCCCGAATGAGTTCCTCTCCAAACCCTTTCCCCTCGACCAATCTCCCAGATGATCCGATCCGCAAGGTCGATCATCTTTCATCGGCATCTATTAGGATCGAATTTTTACTCCGAGACGAGATGATATATAAACGACCGTCATTTATCCCCCCCCCCCCCCACACGCTCTCCTGTATCCGAGCGACGCGACGCTTCGGTTAACACCCTAAATAACCCCTTCATCTTATTTCTAGGCATTAAATCTCCGTACGTCACCCCTGGGGACTATATTTCCTTTTCGGGAGGGAGCATCTTTTCACGCAAATTATTAATCAAAGGCAGCGGAACAAAGTCAGGCTTCGAGGCGTCTTATCATGGCTTTTTATTGATCTATTTCGTGCGGATCATGGTGAGGGTTAGCCATGAAAATAATGTACTCTTCCTGGAATTTTTATTTTTTGCAATTAAGCCAATTCGACAAAAAAATCCATCAAGAAACCATAATACACGATTATACTGCAATTAATTCCTAATACAGTCAATATTATCAAAGATGCATTTGTGGCCATTAAGTTTGAAGTACTCACTACTATTCGGAGAGAAATAGGAAACCTAGGCCATGTCAGTTTAGTTTTAGCGCTGTTCATGTATTTATTAGTTGATTTATTCCAGCTAATGGTGCGTTCATATAGAAGATTTGAGGCATATTAAAATGGCAGTAAAGAGAATAAAAGTTCGAAATAATCTAATGATAAAGCTAATAAATTGGCAGACATGTTTTTCTATATGCAATGCATTTTTAGCATTTCTATATGATTTTGATATTCGATGGACCTGCTCATGGATTCCATGGAGCACAATCAACTACAATTTAGGCTAGTTGACTAGGGTCAGCTAAGACTAGTTGTTATGATGTAATGTGTCACTTGAGTGCCAAATTAATTTGCTGTCATATACTCCCTCTATGTCACTATGTGATCTACTGCATGGTAAGATTTCGAGGGAAAAAAATGCTCTTGGTACATCTCGAGACATAGTAAAATATTCCTGAAAAAGCCGTTGGCAGAGCTTGTTTTAAGTTGAGAGCCCATCAGTTTAACAAAAAGGAAACCAACGACAAAATGCATTTGACTGAAGTTCAACCTATCAAAACCAGCTAATTATTATGAGCAAACTCGCGTGATTGGAAAAGGAAAAAAGGTAGAATACGAGGTGAAGAGAGAAGGGGGATGGGATGGGATAAACCAGGGGGAAGATGACTAAGGACCTGGGTCACCATGGCTACTAAATTCCCTCTAACCTATATCCTTACAACGCGACCTCAATGCCGTGGACTAGTTATGCCAAACCGACCGATGCAGTCCAAAGTTATGCCGGGAGTTGAGGGGAGGGGGTGATGGCTGGAGGTTAAGGGGGGAGGAGTGACGGGGAGGTCAGGGGAGGAGGAGGGGTTAGCGGCGGGAGAGGACCAGCTCCACCGCTCATGACCCGAATAAGCTCCACAACGCCGCCGACATACTCTTCCCCCCATACCCTTGCCCTTCCACCCCTGGCTCGGGAAAAATTACTATCCCACTCCCCTCCATTTCTCCTGCAACCTCCCCCTAGCCCCTAGGGTGCTTTCCCCACGTATCCCCCTCTCTGTCTTCCCCTTCATTCCCCCCTTTACCCTCCCCAGTAGTGCTTGCAAGGGAGACCGCTTCGCGCGCGCCATGTACCACCCATTAATACGATGGTTTGGGGTCGAAGGTGAGTTTTTAGGGCGGTGGAAGATGAGTCATCAGGATGGTGCGATGGGGAGGGTGACGCCCACCTACTCCTGCTCTGTGTCGACACGAGGGGTCTTTTCAGTCACCTCCCTCCCCCGGTTCCCACGTCTCAATCGCTTGTACCAGGGATGGAACACTCACATTTCTCGAATCCCGAGGATCTTTTAACAGCCTCGAGAATTGAAAACAAGAATCTCCGCGCTATTGTTGGTGTGAATTTTTCTCATCGTACCCTATAAAATACATTTTTTTTACTTACCCTACAAAATAAACACCGTACCCTCAAAAAAAAGTTTTTAAGCTCAAAACCGAGGAAAGATTAGTTATATTGACGGTCATTGGAAGAGTTAGTCAAATAAAGTAATTTTTGAATTTTTACTCGAATGAAAAGTTTTTATCAACCTTTTCTTCGTAGATAAAGGTGCTTTTTTAATAATTACATTTAAGTAGAGTAAGAGATTTGTAATTTTGATTTAGTAGCATATTATTCATAAAAACGTGTATTTGTTTCAAGATTTCATCATTAATTTGTTTTTTAGTCTACGCATATTTCTATTTTTACTATATTTGAACCTTTAAAGCAATTTTTAAAATATTTTCTTTCCTCACTTTTTAAATATTTTCTCTCTCCAAGTTTTGAAATTTTGTTTTTCGGTTTTTTTCTTACACGACGAATGATTTGATTATTTGAGAGTATAGAGAATTGCGATTGTCGCAAGTCACGATAGAGCCGAGAATTTCAAGGGATTCGAGAACCTACCTGGATTTGGATTCTAGAAAATTTACGTTTAATCCCATCTCTTGTTTTTTTCTCACCCTCCAATCCCAGTAACGGTGTACTGGGCGTCATATGTTCCTAGTAGGTGAATGCGACGAATGGGCGGGATATTTGCCAAAACATGGTTATAACACTGAAATGAAGCACGCTAGAGTATTTTAGCAAATAAAATGTTTCGATCATACCTTTTTCACAAAAGACAATTGGCAAATTTTTAAAATGATTCATGAGTGTCAGTAGGACTTTGGAGAAATGAATACTGATCAAGTAAGGGTTAAGGAGATAAAGTTACATTCTTTTTTTATAATCAATATATCAAGATATATGACGATGACAAATGGTAAAAAACAGACTCAAACTGATTACGATATATTTGATAGCTATTAAGCCCTACATTTTCCAGCTCTGCGGTTTATTTCCGTGAGAGTTGACACTATATCTGAAACATTCCTCTCATTCCTGCCTATACCTAGGCTGTACTTCGGGAGCCGGCACAATGATAAGTGGCAGGTACGTCAGAACACCACCCATCAATTTATTTTTCTGCATGAAAGAATGATTGTTGTATATGTAATTACGTTGTATTCAAATATATGAATGCCCGAACGTGGTACCGTAGTGTGACGAGAAAATTGTTTTAAACCTAGAAGTCCTGATTTCCATCAACCTTATTTTATTTTACTATTTGAATCTACTAATGTAGTGCTTAATGGGCATAATGATCTAATCTAATGGATATCAAAATTATAGTACAGTATTCAGTACTTTTATACCACCCTTATATCACTCGCTTTCTAGGTGTTTAACCTAGCTAAATTTTAAATTATTAAGTTAATTATCGATTGTCTTCAAACAGATTCTAAAAAGATGGCGCATATTCTTCAAACTGCCTAATTCCTTAATCATGTCGTTCTCCGATGAGCTTTAAATACTGTTCTAAAAACGTTCTCACTAGTGTAAAATAACACAGTTTTCTGATTTTTTAACGACAGTTGCTTGCCATAGGCCTAAAAAACTAAAATAATTGAAAGTCTGGCTCACAAATTGTTCTAGTTTCTCTTTTACCTCCATCTCTATTTTTCTTTGATCTATGCGGATTCAGTGAGGAAATTTTGTGCTTGATATAAATTGCATCAAAAGAGAGATTCAAATGTATGCCAGACGTTGAGCTGAGATATTGCTGATTAATCTTGATTGACTTCCGGCTTCCGTTAGAAAATCTGATAATCCGAAGGATGGAATATCGAGAACCATAAAAATCGGAAGTGAGGAATGGAGGCTTTCTGAAAGGTGAAACAGCTCGGTTATTCCAAAAAAATAAAGGATGAAATATCTCAGAATATTTTTGAGAGAAAGGTTAGTATGGACATCTCGACAATTAATCGTCAACAAACAGCAATAGGTCAGTGACTTGCAAGTAAATAAGTCTCAATTACCGCCATTTTGAAGTGTCTAACGGCATTGTAAGTAATTCTGACCCCTTTATTAATTTATTAAACGAAATAAAATTAATTGAATTGATGAAGTAGATATAACAAATCTTTAGATAAATACGATGTAAATAATACTTTCAAGCGAGCAATTCAAAGAATTAGAAACTTTCAAACGAAGATAATACGGCGAATCGTGGAGTTTTCAATGTTTCAGCATATGAATAAAAATGATTAAAATGAGCATAAAGAATTGAAAAAAAAATATTTTTGTGTTCGGAATGGACGTGTATACTACTATAAACGAGCCTAATTTAGGCGTCTATACTGCCACAGGTATTCCTAGAGTTATCATCAACAATGCAAGTTTTTCTTGAGCACGGCTAAACGTGGGTTCATATTTTTCTCCACGCTAAGATATGTATGGATTTTTCTTCCATTCGTAGTTCACATTCATTAATGTAAAAGTGCCCGCCATTGGAAAGGTCCCGTCCCGGGGGATACTCAATCCTATTTCCACCCAAGTGGCGTAGTATACTTCATAATCAAACTGGGATTCGATGTAAAAGAGAAATACAATTAGCTCTAGTTAGGCCACACTTCGAGCCCCAGCACGGACTGATTTAGTGCACGAAAGCAATAAGGTACACAGGAAAGCAGCACGCTTCGTTAAAATTTGCAACGAGCGAACACAGAATGCAACACAGCTGACGGAAAGACTAGATTGGGAGCCACTAAAGACTAGGAAGCTACAGGCTAGGCTTAGATTACTCGAAAAATTCACATAAAGATAGTCATCACGGAGGATATTAATTTAGCTTCACAAAATACCTCTATAGCTGACAGAAACGAAAAAACGTAAAGAGAGAACACTGCAGAACAGATGGGTACACATTCCCTTCACCCCGCGCACCATTCATGGCTTACAACAAACAACAGAGAGAGGCACTGAGACATTACATCAACACACATTTCACTTTTCGTCCTACCAGTCTCCTATCCCTGTTCCCTCCCTTCTTCATTTTTACGTGTCCTAACACCCTCTGCCACATTCCCCGGCGGCGGCGCTCACGGTGGTATGTAGATCTAGGCTACAAGGTTGGATTATCGTCGCATAGTCTCTTGATACCCTTCTCTCCTTCAATCCTTTCTGTCTCCCTCTAATGGCGAGGGGCTAAAAGGGGGTCCAAGGGTCGTCGACCACCTTGGGCGGCTCCCCACCTTCCCCCTCCGCGACCCCTCTCCCGCCCGCTCACTTTCACCGCCGGCACCCTGGCGGGACCTCCGGGCCAATACCCTCCCGTACCCTGCCACCTCACCCTTGTCTCTCTCTCTCTCTCTCTCTCTCTCTCTCTCTCTCTCTCTCTCTCTCTCTCTCTCCTTCTCTCTCCGTGAAAGTCTCCTCTAGTGAAACATCGATGCCGGATATGTACTACTATATCGTGAAAAGGCGATACAGTAGTACATCTCGTATGTTGTCTACAGGTTGTTTGCGGTCTAAAATTGTTATATAATTTCAATTTGAGAATATAGGGAAATAGCTTCCGGCATAACTTCAGGGAAATATTTGGTATTTAATAATTTTTGGTATTGAACCAAAGAAACACCGGTAAAATTTCCACTTCTTATTTTAGACTTACCATGATATCAGTCAAATGTTAAAGAAGGGTGTAGATGGTGTCTTGTTGCACAAAAGTGAAGCGTGATGTTTTCATGAAAAATCCTCCTTTTAACATGGCTATCGCGCGCAATTTGTTCATTAATTTGATCAAAAACGCAATGGTTTTTTGGGAATAATTTGCTTTTTGCAATTTTCTAGATGGTACATTACGATACCGCAACAGTTCCACTACTATTAAATGTGTTCTGGAAGTATTATTAGCACTAATTATCCTTTCAATATGGCCGATTGTGAATGTGAATGGTCTTTGTAGATATTATCTGTTTTCTCGTACCGAATGGCTTCCTCTATTCTCTTCTCTAATCTATGGTTTGAGCACTGAAAGGAATTTCCACGGTTGGCGAATTAGCACAACAAAGCCGGAATACATCTTCTAAAGATGATAGGAGTCTTAAACAATATTGTTTGGCGTTTAAGATTAGAGTGGGGAACTGGATGGGTTGATGTTCTCAACCAATTAGCACTAATCAATCTGCGGCTGCATCTCCATTTAGGCTAATACAAGGGAAGGACGGTTTTCTTCTCCTCAATAACTTTTGGCAACCATAAATCATACTCCTATTTAATAACGCGTTCAGTACCCCGATCTTTTCTATCATAACATTTGGTTTCTTTATCACGAGCGCGACATAGAAGAAGTTCGTGATCGTATTCACCGAGTTTCCTCTCTTTTATAAACTTGAAAGTCATTTCTTTGTTTTCAGTAATACCGTTAGAATCCTTTAATATTATGTTAATAAGTATGAGTTTATATTTTTGTTCCTATAAATCATGGAACGATACAAACATGATTCATAACCTTCGTAAAGAGACAATAAATCCTGTATTTACCAGGAGAAAGTAACTCCTCATGGACTAAATTTAGAATTTGGATGAAGGCATTTCACAAAATTATTTTGGCTGTAGACTGCACATGTAAGAACATCGAAGTTGCATTCCCACCTACTCTTTTAAAATGCTTTCAAGGACATTCGACCTCTCCCATAACATGATGAAAACATTTTTGTCGGACTATAGCCTAGGAAGCAGCTGAAACAGCATCAAAAGCTTCTATTTCTCTAATACATATAATATACTATCACTGCATGATAAAGTGTAGTATTTGGCGTTTCTATGAGTTTTAACTACAGTTGAAATCTGTAAAGGAGATAATACACGAAGAGAGACCTTGATTTTGTCTGAAATAGTTTTGATTTAGGTAGTGGTTAGGGGAAAAGGATGGACACAATGGTAGATCATTAACTGTACTTATACATTGAACAGCCGTTGCCTTTGAGAAAGAAAATTTTTTACGGAGGATTACAATATATTACCTCACAGCTCAGCACATGTCTGTCATCAAAATTTGTGTATTCTAATATATATGCATGTGCATGTATAATATCTAGTGCACGAAACCATTTATTGCCAGCCTCTCCTGTCTCGAATAGTGGTAACTTATCTGACAGAGTGGAGGAATAAGAATGGAAAGAAACGAAATCGGAGTCTCTATGGAGTATTGTTTCCACTTTATGCCCGTTTCATTTGCCTCACCATGATATTAATCCAAAGGGATCTAAACCCAGAGGAGAAGGGCTTAGGAAAGAGAATGATTTGGAACACACGCGGATTCTCCGGTCGGAATTTTAAGGAAGGAGAAGGAAGCACGCCGGTTGGGTACAGCGACCGACCATCCCTTCCGCTCCCTTTCGCACCCACAGCAGAAAACCCTTCGCCCTTCCTCAACTCACAAAACTATCCGTTATTACCCCTCTTCATACCGTCCTACCCCACCACTCTGAGACAAAAGTCCTTCCCTCCAAACATACCCCCCTGCCCGTATCCTCTCTCAAATTCCCGAACCTCAGACTTTCCAGCTCACTAGTCGACTTTCTCATGCGAATGATGAGCCAAGGCGTAAAAAGGTTGGGGTTCCGTTCTAGCAAGCACCCCGTGTTCGAACATCCTCCCTTCAACCAGTCTCCTTTCCCTTCCTTCCAGTCCGACATCTCCCCTCTTTGCCCGAGTGCATGCAGTATCTGCGCAGTGACTCAACACTGTAAGCGCCGACCTCAGGCTCGGGAAACCATAAGGTTTATCGAAGGATTTCGACTCAGCCAAGCGTCGGTAAATGATTGAATCAGTGGCTGAAAGGGGCTGTGATCGACACTGGAAAATCCTTTGTGGGGTAATTAATGCCGATCAAGGTGGTACGTGCATAGGAGTGATGACGCAAGTCTTCGACACGTGGGTTGCATGCTTTTAGAGGAGCTGATGTCGTCCTACCTATTACTCAAACGAAGTTTTCACGTGCTAAAATAAAATATTTTAGGGGAGCAAAAACCCTTACGCACGATTTTTGATGCATGATTAGAAATAGAAAGAATGGTGCATATACCTTCGATAGTGATTAAAATCATATGAGTTTTATTAATTTTAGCCCTCAATACAATCTCAAAATATTTATTAGAATTTTATGTTTTTATTGACTGGAAAAAACGCAGTTATATTATTCAAACGTATTCATACATTACAATAATATTAATATGAAAATAATTAAGGATTCCCTAATAAAAAATCTAGAGTAAATTTAAAACCATCGTAAAGTTTGTAGACGATGAGGTGTGAGTATTCTACGGATGCATGCTTGAGGATATGCTGTCTTCATAGCAGAGAGAGTGGGACGAAAAAATTGGTAATTGGAGTGTGAATGTTAGGTGAGTGAGCTTGAAAGGATTAATTGTAGGATGGGCAAAAAGTAAAAGTGAAAAAGGAGTGGTAGGGAATATGAAAGGCGATGCATGTTGAAATGTAAAATTGAGTGTAAAGAAATGTTGAGTGTAAAGAAAGAGGCGTACAATAGAATGATTGCAGCCAAATCTGAAGAAGAATGAAAGAAAGCATGTGATAAATACAGAGAGACATAGAATGAATGCAAAATCTTGGCGAAAGAGAGCAAGAAAAGAATGCTTGCATAAAAAGTTATTTATGAAATGGGTAAAAAGAGCAAAGCAAGGTGAGAGCAGGGGAATAGATGCCATAAAGAATAAAAGTGGCGAGATAATGTAGGATGAAGAAAGCAACGTCAGGGACTGTTGTAGGGAGTATATTAAAGAATTATACGATGATGGTGTAAGCGGCGAGGATTAGTCTTGCGAATTGGTATGCAAAAATGTAAGAATAAAAAAGAAAATAAGTGAGAATGAGATCCCAATAGTAGTAAGAACATTAAAAAATGAGAAGGGTGCAGGCGTAATGGGATATCCGATGAAATTCTGAAGTGTGGGTGTAAGTTACTTATAGTTCGCTTGTGTGAATTGCCTAATTTATGTTTAAAAAGCTTCTGTTATTCCAACGGATTGGAAGAATGTGATAATAGTTCCAATGTACTAAGGAAAGGGTGGGAAGACCGAATGTAAAAATTATAGAGAAATTAGTTTATTGAGAATACCGGGAAACTAGAAAGTAAAATATTAATTAAAAGAGTGAGGAAGATTACTTATGAAAGAATCTAGAGTGTACAGTGTGGGTCTGTCCCTGGGATGGGATGTGTGATCAGTCGTTCGCACTATAGCAAGAGCTAGAGAAATGTATTTGAACGTCTTAAAGAAAGTATATAGCGCATTTGTAGATTGAGAGAAGGCATATGAGAGGGTAAATAAGCTGTGGAATATTCTGAAGGACTATGGAGTGAACGAGCAGTTATTGAACGTCATGAAGGCGACGTATGATAATAGTGAGGCAAGTGTGAGGATTAATGGTGTCTTGAGTGACAAGTTTGAAATAAAACAGGGCGTAAAGAAGGGATGCGTAATGTCACCGTGGCTGCTAAATGCTTTATAGATTAATGTGTTAGAGATGCGTGTAGGGATAATGTCGGTGTATTGGTTGGAGATATAAATTTGTTGGTTCTATTGGAAGCAAATGATGCAAGGTTACCCCCTAAGAGCCCACAGGAGCAACAGAGGCCCAGCCCTGGGTGACTTCTATGAAGCAACAATAAGAATGGATTTGAGGATTAATGCGTCAAAGACAAAAGTAGTTGTTTTTGATAGGGAGTGGTGAGAATGGTTGAATAATGAGGGTAAACGATGAAATACTTGAATAAATGGATGCTTTTGCGTATCTGGACCGAATATTTTCAAAAGATGGAAAGATAGATGAAGAGGTTATTAGGCGTGAAAATGACGGTAGGAAAGCCGTGGGTAGTATGTGGAGCATATATAGGAATGAGTGTTTGTCTAAGGAAAAGAAAATCGCAGCATAAAAAGGGCTCTCCTCCCGACGTTATCATATGGCAGCAAAACTTGGGTATGTCAGGATAAGCTATAGTAGGCTATTAGTAGACTAAATGCAGTGGGAATGGGGTACATGAAAAGTGTTTGCAGCAAAAGTAGGATGGATAGGGTTAGGAATGACTGGGTGATGAAAGAATGCGGGTTGGATGCTCCAAAAATGAACATATATGAAAGGAGTGTGCTTCGATGGTTTGGCCACGTTAAAAGTATGAATGAGAGGTGAATAACGAAACAAATACATGGTAGTAAGAGGAGCGAAAGAGTTATGCAAGGATAAGGCACTATGGAGGAAATGTTTAAATAAGAGCCGGTTTCCGAGGCCATGTCGGGAGAATGGAAGAGTGTCGAATTACGAAACAGATGTATGATAGTAGAGTGAATGGTGTGAGAGGAAGAGGTAGACCACGAAAGCCATGGGTGAATGTTGTGGAAGAAACTCAAAAAAAGGGTGAGTATTAGGAGTCTTAATAATAGGAGAGCGTGAATGAAGCAATGCATGAATGTAAGAGAAGCGAAAGCGGTATGCAAGAATAGGGCATTATGGTAGAAATTATAAAAAAGGTGCCAGTTTTTCAGGGCTAACGGCAAAAGCTAAAGTCTTTGACTGAGTGTAAACCGAAAGGGATTGGCGGTATTCATACATGATAGTGTTCACATATTGATTGATTCCATGTAATTATTTCTAATATATTTCAAGTTTACTGAAAACCAAACCAACCCACAATGGAAATAACAGTAATAAAATTAATTTAGAAAATTAAATACGGCAATAAAATATTCCAAAACATGAACTTTTCCTATGAACTCGTGGGGGCACAGACGTATTTCTAAAATGAATCAGGCATCCGATTCGGCCGGTCTCGATTTAAGCCTGACCCCTTGCATGTATTCTTAATACAACCCGCGTAGCAGGAAAGCATACTGCACGGCCTAAATGTACGGGGCTGAGTAAACTCGGCAAGTGCATTCGCACCCAGGGACGTCAGGCCGGCATCAGCCAGCGTCCCCCTCCCGCCACGAAGAGGGTTGCCAGGCGACGGAGGGGAAGGTGAGTGCAGGGAAGGGAGGGAGAGTGAGAGGGGAAGGGAAGGCAAAGCAATGGCTTGCAGTGTGTGGTTCGCTCGTACGCGGTTCGAAAGATACGTCGCCGCTCGCCCTACATTCGTCGATAGCTGAAGGTCGATGCTGCGACAGCGGTGCGAGGCTTACGCACATGTTCCGCAAAGGGGCGTTCGGGAGGTTTTCGTGAGGCTTATCACCGGAATGGAATCTATTTGACCCACTCCTTCACCTCCACGCGCGAGTGAGGAGCAAAAGATATGCAAGACGCCCAGAGTGGCCACCGGGGCGCCGCACGAAACAGCTCGTCCTCGACCTGGGTGATCCGATTGTTCCAAAAATTGGTTATCGATGCGTCAGTTCAAACATGAGGCAGTTTGAAACCTTGGTGGTGGTGTACAGAAACGAAGGTTTTAAATTAAGAAAAGAAAGACGATGTTGAGTCTTCGGTGAAAACTTAAGACCGACGGATCGGTAAGGCCTTGAAGATGATGGGTTTAGTGTTGAACAAACCGGTAGGTAAGCGATACTAGGTATGGTAATCCTACTTCTATTATTTCATCTAATAACTAATGGCAAATTACTGAACGTTACGCCGCATACACTGAAGGATTTTGACAGGACAATTAAAGTGAAGAAACCGGCAAACTTCTCTTGCCTAACGTCATCTCATGAAAACGAGTAGTTATCCCATCCTTCATTCAAATCTAAACATTTACAAACGAGTATTGGGTATGAGTGATTGATAAAATAAAAGGAAACAAAATTAAACAACTTTTAAGGAGTGCATAGTAATAAACGAAAATATTTATTCCTGTCTTTTGCCGATAGAGTAGATGCCAGTAGATTTGCCGAAACGGTGGAATTTAGTGGAAAAGGAAGCTAAGTAATTACTACATTAAAAAGAATACTACGAGCTATATTCTTATTATGCACTTAATTCGTAAGTCATATGACGTCTCATACCGTAAAATGATATCCTTAACTAAATGGTTTCCTTTCTTTTTTTTCAAAAATCTACACACGTTATAAAAATACGAACAAAATTACAGGGAAATACAGCGCTTGTTACAGAATCAGCGGAAACACATTATTGTATATGATGATATTGAGTACAGTTATTTCATTAGAATCAAATAAATGTTTAAGCGTTCGGGTAAATATTCCAAGGACATACTCGTAATTCTAAAGCTTTTGAATATAATAGCTTTTGAATAATGTCAATGATCATTTTCTTGCTAGCTAACTATAAGACAAGCTCTCTCTTATAATGCACGAAATTTAATTCCGCGTTTTTTCGCACTGTGTAGAGATAATTTACCATTTTCCTTAACCTTTAAGTCAAATGCTATAGGAATAGGTAAGTAAACCTATCTATACTAAAAAATGAATATTAATGATAAAATTAGAACCAGATAATGATATTCGATGAACTTATAACGATGATTTAGCCTTAAGTCAAAATTTGTATATAAAATTTTAGCACTAAAAGGTTTTATTTTATTTAAGACTCATGTCCAAAGACCAAAGAAAATTTCAGGCAAAAATAATTTTGTGAATTGTAAACAACTTTGACAGAAGAACCGAGAGATAAATAACTTTTTGAGAAGATGATTCTGATAAAAAACCGCTCTCAAAGGATAAATATCTAAAATAACTCAAGTGACATCTATTGCACTCCAATTAAAATTGTACCTTTGAATAAGTTAGGAGCAGCATCCGTGGAGATGAAATACATGAAGAATTTGCTCCTATTGTCGGGGTACTAGATTACCCCGATGGTACGCCAGCTTCAATTATCTTGTAAGTGAGATTATACTCAGAAAAGGATTCAACTGAGTGGCATTTTTAAGCAATATCCAGGGCCTTCCCACATCCCTGTTTTAACTCCATCCGGACACTCCATCTCCGATTACAATCACCCTCATTCAAAACTACTGAGATAAAAGAATGTGAAGTATCAACTGCATTTGTTTCCCGACAATTGGATGCATGTCTTCATAGAAATAATTAAGGAATTTAAAATAAACTAGAATGCCTTTGCCACTCAAGTATAACAAAAACCTGTCCGTAGTTAGGAGTACTAAAATGTAATAAACATGACAGTTACAATTAAATTGTAAACAAATGTGGGTATGAACAAGCGTATATATTAACAAGGAATCTAATTCAAAATTTATCCATTCAAATGTAATGTAAAAGGGAACTAAATCTTACTTCCAGAACATTAATATACTCCAGTACGAATACACTGAAATCAACGTAATGACGCCGCGAATATTGCAGTAAAATGCTGTCAACCTTTTATGGACCACTGTGAAGGGCCGGATGGCGGGGAAGGGGATTTTTTCCTTCGAGGACGAGAAAGATGTAAGGGTCGAGTGTGCTAGAGGAGAGGGAAGTCGACAGGAGTCGTATAGAGGGCCAGTAGGAAGTTAGCGAGGTAGCTGAGAGGGGAGTGAACAAGGGTCTGGCGAGAGAAGCGGGCCAGAGTTGGATTTTTCGCTCGAAGAGAGCTCCATTGCAAGGCTTTCGAGGCACGGAGAGAGGCAGTAGAGAGAACGTGAGAGCATGTGAGGAAGTTGGAGACAGAGTGATACGGAGGGAAAAAGGAATAAGTGGAATGAGAATAGTCCAAGGAAGGAAAGTTGCCGAGGAACATGTGCAGACCACACACATCCACGTCATCCCAAACCGTCCATTTGAAGCAAAATGAAAATAAACATTACGTGAGATGTAGACTATTAGAAATATGAATCCTTAATTTTCTCTGCTACGAAATTAATTAAAGCAAAAGTAGAAGGTTGAAGAGACGATGACGAAGCATGAACAGAAACTATTGACTTGGCCTAATCGTTCTCCGAAGGTTAACCACCATTAATCTAGTATTTTTAATCTTAATGTTCTAGGAAACAGCCAAGAGATTATCCTTACATCTTACTATCCTGATTTGTTAGGCCTCCGGAAAAGTCTTTATCAAATTTCTCTTCCTGCTCTTCTCCAAATCAATCAAATACAAAATTATCGATCGATTTTTCTAACCCCACATGCAACAGAAATGAAGATGGGGTAGTATTAAAATGTGAGCCAGCAACTTATAGAGGTCATGAGAATAATCTGGAGGTTACCAGCCTAAAAAGGATTATAAATCGCAATCCCCCTGGTATGCTTTATCATACTTTTATGTTCAAAACTAATAATTGTACTTTAGTACATTTAAATCGCGGAAAATACCTATGGCTGCCTCCACGGCAATTGATATTTAAATCATTTTAGTGTGCCAGTGTAATCTACCAAGGCTTAAGCATCTAGAAAACTCTATGCAACTTAACTTATTTAATGTTATTCCAATTTAATGATATCCCGATACAATTTTACGGCAGAATTCTTTGGATTAAACATAATTTGTGAATATTGCAGCAAAACTTGATGGTTATCATAAGGCAAAATTTTCTCCATTTCTTAGTAATTTCATGCCTAAATTTTGCTCATAAAAATAATCAGATATGGCTAGATATATAAAGGAAAAAATGGGTTTGATTATCATCATCCCACCCAATAATGATTAAATGATGGAAAACAACATCCATTACATGAGTTAACATTTCACTCAGCTTTTAGTTTTTCTACTAAACTTTCCTAAACTAAAGTTTCCGCTACTAAAACTGCTACCCTGAGAAAATATGTCTTAATTCACAGAGGTAGCGCGCATGTGAAAAAACGGTATCACACGTGCTAAAAATAAAAATTCATCGCTGTTGTTCAGGAACGTTCAATTGAGTTTTACAACAACAGGTATTAAATGTATTATCATAGACATCCTGCCACATTGTGAAAGTCTTTGATTTTTTACTTTTGACATTATTACACTACGCCTAGGGGATAGATAAGCATAATTCGTATTGTAACGAGAAACTTCGTATAGTAACGAGAAAAAATATGACGAACTAAGTATTGAAATGTATTCCGGAGAAACGTTTGATGATTGCGTGATTAATAAAATTATAACTGAGAAAGAATAACATTCGATATCTACTGTAATCATGAACAAAATCAATTTGTCATAGGCTTTTCTTCAGTAATGACAGCAAATACAACACGGAAATTATTTTTGTGGGAGAGTATTTTTTATAAATTATCTGATCCTTCTTATCTGCCAGCCGAGTTGCCACCAACCCAGGAAACATTAGGACCGTTTTGGGTGCAATAGGTGAAGGTTTTCATATTATCAATAATCACTTTTTTGTTTGAAAAAAAAATAAATACAGATATTAGCCCATATTGAAATTATTTATATTTAAGTTGTGCTTTGTACTCATAAACTAATATTTATCGGTCATTATTCAATGGGGAATATTTCGTTCTCAACTTATTCACAAATGAAAATTATTTATATTCGAGAGAGATAGCGCTGGAATAGGATTGAAGTGAGACGAGGACAAAGCCCATTGAGAAGCTGACCCCAAGGTTAGTAACGTGTCAAAAATAACATTATGCTATAACGACAGAAAGGAATGGGAGGCATTATAAAGTGGGCACAAAAGTATTTTCCTTTGGCCTCAAATTTTCTCCACGATAATGTGGATAACTATTGCCTCAAGTGAACACGTAGGCAAAAGCGAGTAACATGAGGTGGCAACTTAACTGGCGTAATAATACACTAGGAGTCTGAATCAAATTATTAGGAACGCTAAGGATCAATTTTTTAATGTCTGGTTAACTTTTACCGTTGGATGATGCAGTCTTTACGTTAAAGTGATATAAAATGAGTTTGAGAGCCGTAAAACATATCAGACGGTCGATAAGTTGACGTTAGTGCTATCAATCCGATATCTTAAATAATGGATGCACAAATCACAGCCGATTGGCGAATCCGGCCTGATTAAGAATTCTTTCAGTCCAACAAACAATTTACAATATAATTTAAACTTCCGCGACCGTATTCGTAAATGAGTTTTTCTTTTGGACTGCCTGCATCTTGATTTTGAAATACCAAATTTTCTTCTCCTTTGCTGGATACCTCCTCAGGGTTAAACCTGATGAGGTCTCCAGCATTTCCATTTCCGATAATTAACCCAGGAGAGCTCTTCGGCAACGGAGAAGAAACATTGGCATTTGAAAATCAAGACGCGGGAAATCCAAAAAGAAGAAATTGTCCTTTATAATTTTGCATATTTTGCTGACGTAATGTAGTTATGACACCAGATTTTTGCTATTATTTTGTTTATAAGATTGAATTAATTTAAAGATTAAGGTTCACTAAAAATATAGGACATGTATGAGTAGTAAAAAGTTTTAATCAAAATTATATATAACCACAGATTTAAAGTTTGAATAAAAATTTATATCATGCGATATCGCAAAGTTACCACCAAGCAAGTTATATTTACGCTTGAGTCATTTTCATCAAAGCTTGTCATCCATGTTTGGTCGTAGATAAAGTTATTAAAGTATTATTAAGCCAACAAAAGGATAAATGAGCGAAATATGGACTGAAAGCTAAAATGTTCGGGCAACCAACATAGTGCTCAGAATATGTTCAACCAGACATTATAAAACTGGGCCTGAAATTAATGTGATATCTTATTACATATATATAAAATAACACTTAGCGTATCTGTCAGCAGGAAAAGGATATGGCCACTCGATGATGAACCTCGTGTACCTTCGGATGAGGTTGTCTTCGCTGAGCACGAAGAGGGAAGAGGGGCCCTTGGAGGCCCCCCCAGCCCCCCCGCCTCCCCCGACCATCCCCCCTCCGCCCCCGCCTCCCCAACCCCCTCCTCCTCCTCCCCCTCTTCCCCTTCCTCCTCCGTCTTCGTCTGCTTCGTCCTCCTCCCCGGCCCCCTCCTCCTCCTCCTCCCCCCCCTCCTGCTCCCCGGGGAGGGCGCCCAACCCCGCCCCCCGACCTCGCCTGTCTCCACCGAACGCGAGAGCAGAGCTATCACGACGAGGGGCAGGTGGCCAGTGAGAGGCGCCGTACGGGCCTCCGAGGGCCCCCTGCTGCGGGCGGCGCCGGGGCTGGCCGTAGGAAAGGCCGCCGAGGAGGGTGGATGGCGCTCGAGGGGGCGGGAGGAAGGCCCTCTTGGTCCACGGGAACCGCCCGCGGGAGTACTGCTGCTGTTGCTGTTGCTGGAGCTGACTTGCCTGCTGGGCCGCGGCTAACCTGTGAACGGAAAAAGACTAGAGTCAGCACGGGTCAACTTGAGTAGCGCTGGACACACGTGGGCATTGGCGGGGCTAATTTCCGGGATTTCCTCCGCGTCGATACATCTTAGCACTACAGGTTCGCCGGCGTTTCAGCAGACGATCTCCGGTGGACTTCACACCTGAAGACGTCCACTGAAACTTCGGCGAAACTGTCGTACTAAGATGTATAGACACGGAGGAAATCCCGGAAAATTAGCCACGGCTATTCCACCACTCCGCAGAAGCTTTCATCAACATGTGGACATCCTTTATATTTACAGAATCTTCAACTTTCTTCAACAAATTCATGCTTAGCACACAATTCACACTCAGGTTTCGTTTAATAATAAAAAAATAATAACAAATCACGCTCTAGTTACGCAAATCACGTTCACAAATCATATTCGAGTTACGGAGATCACAATCCGGTATAACAATATGGACTGCAAGTTAAAAAGTTCGGGCAACCAGCATCGGTCATAATGCTCACAAGATGTCAGAAGATGTTCAACCAGACAATATAAAACATGGCCTGAAAAAAATAATGTGATATCTGCATATCATTTACTTCTTCGAAGGGATAAAGTCATCGCTTGCTTATCTGAGGGTACGGGTTCGAGTTCCGCCTGGGTCGGTTTTTCGCATGCCCAGGGAATGGGTGTTTCTGCAAAGTTCTGGTGGTTCAGCCCCTGAGAAACCTGATCACAAGCCAATGGATTATCGGGATCGCAGGGGCATACGGACCACCAGAATTGTCCGAGAGCAAAAAAAAGTGTTTAACTGTTTGTGCTTGTGTTTATCCTTTGCTGTTGTTCATACACCCGATGCAAAAGACCAATGACCGATTTTTCGGGATTGTGAAAATAAATAAAATAAATCTTTCGTAATTTACGTAAAGCATGTATTGAAAATATATTACTCAGGTAGAAGTGTTATTTTCTGAGTCGGTAAAGGCTTCATTTAGAAGCGTAAGTTGTTAATGGACATTAGTCTTCAGCTATAACTCTAGTTTTTCCAAATAAATCATAGCAAATCATATTTGTGCTACATAAATAGCTATACTTATGAGTCATATGTGGCGTTAAAATATAGTGGTTACGTAGCAGGGTTATATTCAGTGATAGTACCGGAAACCTTAAGAAATGTTAGGTGAAGGTGGACTTAAGTCTTAAACTAGAGTTATCTCAATAAATGTTATCGAAAACCATATTCGAGACACGTAAATCACAATATTAAAAAGATAAAGAGTAATATTATTTTTTAACGCAGTATGGTTGCACTATTTATTCATTCAGAGATTACACAGGGTATATTTGGATGGGCATTTGACCTAGCAAACTTTTTCTTTTGGAGTACTTCATAGCGGTTTTTAATGCAGCTGCGTTGACCGCAGCGCAAGAATCGGAAAAACTGGTAAGCACCCGCGAAGATTAGCAGTAGACGGGGAACAGTTTTATATGAATGTGTACAATGTACTGGATAAAACGTTTGCTTCGCAATGACTCGTGGACTAAGGAGTTTCGAGCACATGCTGGTAAGCCAGTAATACTTTAAATCACCTCCACTTCTTCGTGATTCATCCTGTATAAGCCTGCCAATATATATATATTAAGAGTACGGCTCAGTAAATGGAGTTAAAAATATGCAACACTTCGTGGCAAGTCAACCGTAAGGATCGGAGGAAATATTAATAGGTCATAGCAAAATGCCAAAAGAAATTTAATTCAGTTAGGCGCGTTGAAGCAGAATGAATATCACCCAGTCAAAATCATACCACGTGAGCGTAAACTCCGTATTTAGATGTTTGAAGGAGACAGTACGTAAAAGGTTAATCTTTTTTTAAATAACTAGAGAACCAGTAGTAGAAGGTATGGCTTTTTTATGATAATTCTTACTGTCTATCTAATATAATCTCATAAATTAATAATGAACATAATCCTACCTGAGAGGATTTTGTGCATACTGTAATATGACTAGAGAGCAACTCTGTCATATCACCAAGGTGACTTAAAACGGAAGCCTGGTAGGAATTGGTAGAGTAACGCACAGCAGGTATAACAAGAAATACCTGCCACGCAAGAGAGAGTTGAATAATTGTTTTAAGGCTTTAAGTTCGGCAAGGAGTCTATTTTAGGCACGCGCCATAAGTTGAGGACAAGCCAAGAGCAGGAGGATAATGTGATAAGATGATGTAAGTAGCCATCAGAGGAGGTCGGACATCTTTCTACTTACTAATCGGAGAAAAGTGCTGACAGAGTGAGTTACTTTGAACAAGAGGTGATAATGATGGATCAATATGAGCAGCAAGAGGAGTCCACCAGTAAAAAAAGGTGCTTTGAATGCGTTCTATTTCAGGTCAAAACTAAATGTATCCCTTTAAAAATATAGAAATGAATTCCCGTAAGGGAAAATAAATCAAGTATGAATTTCATTTTATTTGGAATTCATTGTGAATAAAACCGTTCACAAGGGGAAACTGCTGAGTACTTAGTGCACAGTTCAAAGAAACTGGAGAAAATACGTTGAGCCAAAACATTCAGGAATTAGATGAAGTTGAATAGATCCAACAGAGATACACCAGAATTTTCCAATCAGCAAAATTATCCAATAACGAGTGTTTCCGATTGCAGTTTCATTACTTATATATGTACCCCAGAAAATTTCTATATAATGCGGATTTCTCAACCAAACAGTGAAAAAGATGTACACAAAACTAATGAATACGCCCGTATGAAAATGTGGCAAGTTGAAGAGAGTTCTTTGAGGGAAGGGGGGGGGGGGCGCTTGGTAAGAATGGAAGAGGGAGGAAGGGAATAGTTACTTAGAAGATAGGGTGAGGCAGAAGCTATCAGAAACTTACAAGAGACTTGTTGGCGGGCAAGCACAGCTAAGTGTAGGAAAGTTAGAGGTGACTCCGAAAATGAGAAAGTAAGCCAGAGACTACTCAAAAATCTACCAATCAGCAGGTTATATATATTGCAGTTTAGGGTATTTGTCACCAATTTACCGAGTAAATTACATATCATTTTTACTTTTCTTAGTTGCAAAATTATTTTCGAAAGCAGAATATTAACTCGTTAATTTTCTAACTTCAGTATACAATAGCTTCGAGATGTATATTGTACGTTGACCGTTTCATAAAAGGTGAAAGTAAATGAAGATTAGTTAGAAAAATGAAATCGTCACGTAAAAAATAATAAAATCCTCCATGACTCGTTCCGAAAACTATGACGGCATATAAAATGAAATAAATACAAATAGTTAGGACACCTTATAAAGATCGGAAAATTACGGTCTCCTTGAACTATTACAGATGCCAAGAAATATAGATAAAATAGTTTCAGGGTCCTCTACAACGTCTGTCATCTCCATAACAGCATACACTCAAAATGCCTTCTCTCTCCATCTTTCCCATTTAGTCATAATTTATTATATCCTATGTTTTACTCAAGATATATCGATTTATTTCATACTCTTCGTCCTCTTTATCCGTCATCTTCCAATTAACCCACCTTCTTACTATTTTTAAATAGTTACTGGGTTTCTATTGTACCCTACAACCCCATTTCCCTTTAAATATGCATACGTAGAGACGACAAAAAGTAACTAAAAAAATAAAAAGGAAAGCACTTGGCAGAGGCAATATGTGTGGAAAACAACAGTATTAGAGCGAAAAATAGAAGTAGATTATTCACAATAAATAGCCTAAAATAGTGATTCATTATATCTTGCACAATGACGGGTCATCATGATGATTGCGCGGCGTGACAGACTTGAGACGTGATTTTACCGATGATGGACACTTTAAAATAAATGTAAATATTTTTCTGAGGTAACTTCATTATAAAGTAAATTTTAAAAATATCTGAGAATGATAATGTTTGACTAATCCCGATATGCATATTTAAATGGTTAGCAAGATTAGATACAGAGTTGTTTTCTCACAGCATTACAAGGCATGACAAACATGTTGCATCGCTCATGATCGACAACTTAAAAACAATAGGTTGGCAACTTATTGTCGAGTTCAAAAAACGTTAATGAAAACATAATTTAAAATGATAATAATAGGCTTATCCCAGAATTCATTTTAAAATTGAGAGTTAAGATTGGATGCAAAGATATTTCTCGAAAACTTGACCAGGCATGACAAACCTGTGGCGTCACTAATGATGGAAAACCTCTGAAGAAAAGCATACAAATATTTGTGGATGCCAGCTAACCATTTCCAACAATATCCGATGATGATAATATTTTGCTAATCCCGAGATCTATGCAGAAAGGGATAGATGAGTTAGATAGATGTATAATAAAATGGAAAGTTGAATTGGATACAAAGTTATTTTCCGACAACTTCACCATGCACGATGAACTCGTGGCGTCCATATTGATGGAAAACTTCTGAACAAAAGAATTAAATTTTTTGTCGAACCTACTTACTTACACTTTTAGCAACATCTGAAAATGATAATGTTTATATAGTTACGAGATGCATATTTAAATGGAGGTTTATGATTGGATGTAAAGTAATTTTCCAACAACATCACGAGCAGTGACGGATGGACACATTTGGGGGCCTATAGGCAGTACAAGCAACGGGGCCCACGTTTATAAACAAGTCCTAAGAGAAGAAAGGGGGAAAATAATTCTCAGGGCCCATGGGCAACAGCCTACTTTACCTTATTGGCAATCCGGCTCTGATCACGAGGCATGACTAACTTCTGGCATCACTCACGACCGGCAATGTTTTGGTGACACCAGATAGCCATAATTAACACTTAATTAAAACAATACCTACAAATGATAACGTCTGGCTAATCTCGAGATAAAATCATCACAGTGAGGGGACGCAAGGTTATTTTCGCAGACGACCTAAAACATATCCGCGGGCTGGACAAACATGCGGCGTCACTGATGATCGCCGCTCACATCACTGATAAACGCATCCCTAACCACCCCATTCCAATTTGGCGTTCTACTCACGTATTCCGTCGTTCCCGCCCAGCGTGGACACCTCCTCGTCCGCAGGGAGGAGACCAAGGGGGGAGGAGGAGGAGGAAGAGGTGGAAGAAGAATAGAAGGCGACCGATGGCAGCCCTTCACGCGGCGGCAGCATTGCTAAAACGGAGGCAGGAGAGCGACGTCCCCGACACACGCACGCGGCCCATTTTACGGCCCACTGTCACGGAAAAACCCACCACACCTGCTCCGTGGTGGCGAGGCCCCCCCCTTATTTGCCTCCATGCGTGAGGACTACCATTGAATGGGGTTGGAGACTGAGTGGGCGGGAAGTGAGGGGCCGAGGGAAATGGTCGAGTGGGAGGAGGGGGGGGGGGATGGAGGGGGAGTGGGGGGGGAGTGAAGTAGGGGTGAAAAGGGGCGTGTGCATTGAGAGAGGACGAGCCTCCTCCCCCCATTCCCCTTTCTCCCCCCTCCTATGGGATCAATTAGCCCACTATTACGCCTCAAGGTTACTTTGAACGACGACTCGCAGCACCACTGTTGTACGCAGCCTCGTAAATAGTCACGTGATCGCCGAGCACCACCACCATCGCCTTGTGTCATCTGCCTATTCGTACCTACACATACTCAGTGTCCTTCAAGCCACCTAAATGATATGTGGCGGGTAACTCAATAAAATAATTTTTCCCACTCTTGAATATTTTTGAACAATATTATGATCAACTAAATACTTTCCGGCGTTACTCGGTGGAACCAATACCTCATGAGCATTAATAATAACGTTGTAAGCTCCACAAAAAATATTTATCGGTACAACCGGTTTCGCCAGTTACGGCATCTTCAGGTATAAAGATTCCGTAACTGGCGAAACCGGTTGTACAGATAAATATTTTTTGTGGAGCTTACAAAGTTTTGCTATTTTTCATAATAGATATTATGATCAACTTGTTCAAATAACAAGAACAACTTGTTCGCATAAAAATTCCCGCTGGAATTCTGAAAGCTGGCTTGGTTGTGTGACTGGTAAACACACTTAACCGGCAATTGGGAGATCCGGGTTCGAATCCCGATCAAGTCAAATGATTTTTTCATAACGAATTTCACCCTCTTTGGTGTACAATATTATGATCACTTATTTTTTGTTTCCAGATTTTTAAGATGAATGTAAAATAAGTTTTAGAAATAAAAAGAAAAGGAAATGTAGCCAGAAATTAGAGAAAACATGGTACTAACTTAGTACACCTAAATACCTGAGCATTCGAAGTGTTTTATAAAGTGATATGAACATACATAATCAAGTATTAAATTAATGGTAAAATCAATACACCCAGGTCGCACTAAGTCAGAGGATTGTCGGCTAGTACCTTCTTTACACAAACCTAATTCAGGAAATCAATTTTTTCTGTTTAATACATGTTTTTTACATGGTAATTTTACCCCGCTTATAGCTGGATAATTTTAAGTCTAATCCGTAATGCATTAAAAACTGTAATTGCCATTAGTTCTTGTTTTATAAACCCTTTAAAGGTAATCCGAATCAAGGTACCAAGGTACTTAAAAATGAGTCATATCTCATCTTTGTATTGTTGACCTTAGTGCCTTGAGTCTTATATCTTGAAATGCCTTTATTATACGTCATGAGTTAATATGCTAATAATATTTATTAATAATACTTGGCCTTTCAAGAGGAATCTGTATAACTTATGGAATTGATAGAGAATGTGATATGAAGCATGGTTTTAAGCAATGGACATGGGGTTGCAACTCCTTATGGAATATATTGCAACGCATACTTTTTATCTACAACTTATATATATAATCATTATATTTCGGGTGCCATCTTCAAAAATAAACCATGAGTGGCGTCAATTAATGCACCACTGAGACGGTACAAGACTGGGCCAAAAAGTGATATAATAGTTCATCAACGTAAGCAAGTGAGCCAATCGACATTTTTTAATTCAAAAGTTCTAGTTCACCCTCATAGTGTTCCCAAATCTATTATCCTAGATTATTATACTAATAACGCCTTTATCTTGGATACAGAAAAATGACGTGATTTGTATTTACGATTTCATTTAATTGTGTTAATGCTGGCATAATCTTAAGCGGTAGTTTTCATTTTTCAAAAATCATGTTGGTAATGTTTTCCTTTTCAATAGTCAAAATTAACCAAAGGGAACCGCATGAAGAACCACTACGGAAGTGTTGAACAATTCATCTTTATCATCTCCCACCTACAGCTAATTTTTCTCATAATATGATTGTCTCAACTGAAGTATCTTTTGATGTAAGACAGTTTGCATTAACGAGTTCTGCCTCATTGTAGATACAGCATAGGACAGTAATAAATGAACATGGAAACCATCTCAACTCTGAGCGAGGGAAGGAATGGTTCACGGGCTTTCGACTGCTCGTCTTCAGCTGACACTGATGCTAAGGCTATTTGAGATGACAAGATATTCCTCCAATGAGAGTGCTATAATGGAACTTCGATGGGAAATATAAACTGGATTCTGAGTGCCAAGGGTGTTGGAGGAAAATAATAGAGAAAAAGAGGTCCTAGATATTTGGCAACACGGTGAATCATCCTATGTAAGGTAATCACTAACTTTGCGGCAAAAAGAAAAAAAAACATTCGTTTTGGGTTATCATTAAATTTGGAGGTAAGCGGAAAAAGGATGGATTGATATCGAGAGCGTCCGCGAGAAAATGCTGCATCCATTGTTACTAAACAGATTCACCAACAGGACCACCCAGAAATTGTTACGAAGAGGACGGGTCTCGCTCGGTGGACGTGATGCTGACCGAAAGCATCCAACCCTTTCAATCCAGCACTCTTTATATCCGGAAAGAATATCTGCTAAAGACCAACGTTTGCTGATGTGGGAATGTTTTAGGAAAACTAAGAATTCAAAGCCTTCGGTGCACAAAATACCTACTGTAAGACTGAAATTCTCTAGTGTGTCACAAATATGAAAAAATGAACAGTATTCTAAATAAAAAGAAAAAGGAGAATCAATAAGTATGTAGGATAATATTGTAACCAACAAGAATTGAATCTAGGCTATTGGAAACTTATATAAACGAGAAAAGCATTAAACTAGTCATATTCCAGCAACAAAAGAGGTAAATATTATGGACTACTTTACAAAAGAAATATGGCAGCCTTTAAAAGACGGTCAAATCACGATAAACATTACAAAAGAAAATTCAAGAATTTAAGGAAGTACGAGGGAAAAAGTAATACTAAGGGAGAACTATTGGTAAGATGGGGTAATGATACCACTTAGACAGTGTATATAGCACGAAAGAATGGGGAACTGAAATAATAATAATTTATTACTGACAAAAATCCCAATTTCCAAGGATGAAATAGAGTTAAAAAAATATAAATATGAGGTTACAACAATCGATTAAAACCTCCATAGAAGTCAAAATAAAATGAACAAATCAGTTTATAAATAGAAACAAAAACGTTATGTGGCAAATACATACAGTCAACATCCAGTAGAACATACTCAAGTTACGTATTTTATTTAATAAATGTCAAATAAAAATATGTAGATAAGATAAAATATAAGAAACACAATGATGAACATAATATTTTTAACCAATATTGCGACTGAAAACTTATCAGATAGGTATTAAATAAGTTACAGTTCCGGCGGAAGGGAAACCGCAAAAGAACATCTGCATTGCATAACATCTACATTAAACAAAAGTAAAATTTGCTGAGCATGATGCTTTTTTTCAACAACACTGATAGGAGCGTCATTCCACGCTAATATTGATGTCACAATGGCTTTTTAAAATTTCGCTTCCAAATGTCCTCAATCTCCGGGATTTTGTTTCCTATTACACGCTCTCTTCATGAAAAATCTTGAGACAGGTTAATACCGAGGAAAACCATTTTCATTCTCATCGAGAATGAGCCATGATGTTTCAGTAAAAATTAATATATATCAGACCACTCCAAACCTTTGCAAACACCATCGGAGTTTCACTTTCTGTAAACTTAACTGTAAGGAGGAAGCTTTCCCTTGAAAAGAACCGTGATCCTTGGGTCGGCATCCACTTGCAGGTACGCTCCAAATGCAAATAATCGCGTTTATGATGAATAGAGCACGTGACAGTGGCGTATCGCGATGTGCACACTAAGTTCGACGAGGGCACGGGACTGTTTTCGCGGACATTCTGAGCAGAGAAGTATCGCATCACTCGCGCTTCGTGCGAGGAAAGCTCGAAGCAAAAACAAAAGAAGAGCGAAGGGCCTCGTTCGTCATTTGTCTCTGGGGCCACGTAATTGGTTTCTTCGGCCGTATGTTCAGTATGATGGGGAGGCAGTTTGTCGAGAAGGTCGCGACTCAATTATGGCGGCTTTTAAGCCGGCGTTATACTGGATATCAACGATGGGAGCGCGTAGATTTCGTCTCTTTTTTTGTTGCCCTTTTCGCTCGTTCGACGTCGGCGCCAGCCTGCCATTACAATTGGTGGGGAAATCGTCGTCTGCTGCGCCGCTTGGAGATGATGTCACACGCAGGAGATACTCATGAGTGACTAAATGCGTTGCAAGAGACACTTAATTGCGGAACTCCTGCATTAATAACATCAACAATGTTTTTCAGCGTTTGGGCGGCTGATTCAGATCACCTCTACAGCGTCGATTTTTTTCCTTTTTTCGTACATATATTTAAGCACGATACGATTATCTATTTAATATAAAAAATAAGTGTGAGTACACGCAGAGCAAACTGGGAAAACAATTGATCAAATCTCTACATATTCGTGGCTGTTTATCCAACTTGTACCTACCTTACCTTTTAATGGCGCAAATAACCTCAGAAGGTGCATTTCCTAAAGCTTTCGTGATTGTATATTTTGCTACAACTTCGACAATGCTAAAAAATGAAGCTTGAAAGGTCAAAAAAGAACTCTGCTGATGCTACATATTTATCTAATCCCATTATACACTTACAGAGGGTGGAATGTCCTTTGTAATACGTAAGAATTGATGGATTAACTACCTAGAGAATGCCTCATCCACTTCCAATTAACATCTCGGACTACAATTAACACACTTTGTCTAATGACTGGCTTTCACTTGAAACTCTCGGTCAGGGTCTTATGAAGTGAGAAGTGAAGGATCCAAAATCGATATAGGTTAGAAAGATTCCGAAGAAATAACTGGAAACTTAAACGTTGGGGAATGACAAGTAAAACCATTATAGGATTTCCGATTTTAAGTGATTAGATTGTGTACGGACAGGCTACTGAATTAGAAAAAAGGATATTGACAACCAAACGTGAATTAGGACGCATTCTATCCGATTTTACAATAAACAAAGACCCATTTCGTAAACATTGTTGTGGTAGAAATTAAGATAGTATAGGATTTTAATCGAAAATATTATGTTACTTCATTAATGAGCGACCACAATTGATTCCAAATTACGTGATAATTCAATATTTTTTCCTCAGCAAGATATTCAGGTAAATAGCTTTTTCATTCGTTGAAGTGCTTCATTATTATATCAATGACAGCTAATAACGCGTGAGAAAGTGGCATTAAGGACTATTTCACGGTGAACATGTATTACCCCGTTCGTTCCTGAGATGGCTATTTGGTGGGCTTGGAGCCCCTGACTTTTCGTTTTCATCTGGTAAAATACTCCATTATGATAGAGATAGCGGTTAATTACGTGTGACAAAAATTAAACTTTCACTGATAACATCTGCCTTTTTTATGCTTTGTACGAGTTTGCCTACCCCGAGGTCTGGGTGGTGTGAAATGCGGCTATGGGGCAAAAAGAACCTACAATCACTCCATACCTATGAGTCAAAAGATCCTTAATTACGCAACTTTACGCATGGAGGTTACTTCTAAAACAGCAGCCTTCGCAGTCGCTGGCAATTGGCCCTTCGATGTTTAAGCACTTATTTCTATGACAGTAGGGTTCGATGGCGGTAATAATCGACCGGGTTGCGTACTTACATGGGAATTAGACTGGCTTCCGTTTTGCTAGCGAGTAGCATTTCGATTTTCCGATGAAATCGCATCGTATTCAGTGAAATCCTGGTCACATGACCGCAAGCGGAGATTAAAAATGTAAATAACGAATACATTCGCTGGAGGACGACTTATTGTTACACATGTAAATGTATTTTGTGCTTGGAAATGCTTTTAATGCTGAAGAGAACACAAAGGTAAGACTTGCTCAAATACTGAATTATAAGAACTATAACAATTATCATATTTGATAGGTTAAAAAAATGCAAATACATATTTAATGTAATCTATACAATTCAATTAAATTCACGAAAGTCTGTTGGACTCCAGCGGTGCGATGTAAAAACGCATAGAATTCGATAATTAGATGTTTTGCGAAATTATCATATACATTGTTCACTTCCTTCATTAATTTCCTCGGGAAAAATCGGACGTAATGTAGAGCGACGCTTTACAAGAGGCAAACTAAATCGAGACACTCGCTACTTCAATAGAAGTAAACTTTCATGTGGAAAGCCGCCTATATACACACAGATCATAGCGAACCAAATCGATTCCAGATTTTGTTGTATTGGATTAGCTGAATGTATCATTCTTCCCGTTTCCTGCTAATAGGATTGTAAACCATTAATTAATTTTCCAAGTTTTGTTTCCAACAACTCCGTTTCACGCAGATAAAGTACATACATTCACAATAATCGCGTAGTTGCAATTGCGTGTAATACATCTCATGACAGAAGACAATAGCCGAACTTTCCAAAAATTCAACGCCTTGAAAACCGAGATGCCATGTTACGTGACATTACAGTTAAGCGCCCATGCTTTTGTTTACATTATGTTAACAACGAAGGTGCAAGGAATCGCAGACATGCGCAAAAGGGAAAATATTTTACAAGATTTTTACGCGACGGTTTGAAGAAAATTGAACTGCGGTTGGGAAAAGGCTAATTATAATAATATGTTCAGCAAAGTTAGGTAGATGGTCACCAAGTTCTAAATACAATCTTTTACCATTTTATGCTATCAAATGAGGAACAATTTTCCGTGGAAGATTAATTATTAAACTTATTATTCTTATCCTGTTTTTAGTCTTTTTTATTATTATATTTTTGTTGAAAAGTAATATGTTTTCATTTTGATTTATTTATATATAGTTTGGAATTTTCTGAATTAGAATTCAAATTACACGCTACTGCGAGACCCTCCGCAATGGCGTAAGGCAGGGGGTGTTAGGACACCGGCAATAAAAAGAAAGGGCACATGAAAGGAAATAAACATTATGGCGGAGCGACTATGGTTCGAACAAACACGTTGCGTCTGCTCTGTTGTGGGAAACTATCCCCTTTGAAAACACCGTCTTAAGTGAAGAAAACCCCATTTGTATTAGCTTCAATATTTAACTTAACTACCACGATTTAAACACTAAAATGAGCTCCCTACTTGTCCATTTGGTCACGATACAATGGTTGCTTGTTTTTGTATCCCTCAACCAGTGCGGTCACGTGACTGGTGACTTTGTAGTTCTACCCATCCATTGGATGAGGGAAAGGATGAGGAGTGAGAAGCGTTTTCACCGATTTGTGTCTCACTGTATTTTTGTTGTGACCATAAATGGTACGTATGAAGGGAAGTCTGACCGTGAATTTATTTCAATGAGCTGTTGAATTTGGGGATTGAGTTGTTCCGGCGGATATAATACCATAGGGTAAGTAAATATAGAGTGGCAACAAGATAGGGAGATTCGGATATAATTTTTTAAATGATATTTTGGCCGAGATATGGAAGAGTAGATCGAAGTAGCAGTATAAGCTGGAACAATCGAGCTTGGCTTCAACTTGAGCACACGGACACTTAATTCAGTGTCGCTTCATTGAAATAAGGTTCTACTGATACTGTCGGTATCAATATATTTACTAATCGACACACAGTAACGTATGTCAAGCCCGTCAAGTCGTAGCCTCCGAGCGAAGGCTACGGTCAAACCGTCTGTGCAAATATTTGAATTTTAATTTCAGAACAGATATAATCGTGAGTGTGAGATTAGAGGAATTATGAATTCAATATTGTTTTTAATTTGAACTCGTAAAAAAAAATATTCATAGGATATTTGGAAGCCACAGGGTTATAATCTCATTATATTTATCGTAAATTATTCACTGAATCGTAAATGAATTATAAAGAACGCCTTCTTTCTCTATATTTTTTCATGAGAAGATAAGGAGAATTTGATGAGTTGTAGTTGTTGTGGAAAGTTCCATTGAATAATTGCACAAATATTAATAAAACGGCAATCATCAGTACTGCTTTTATGTATCATTTAACTGATAGGTGTGAAACCCATTTTTCCTGCGCATCTCTTATGACTACAACAAAAAAAGAGCATGATAATTTGACTATCCGTTAATATGCAGTTCAAATCTTCCTTACCTTCCTCCCATTCCTTCCCCTTATTTTCTCTATATTTCAAGACTGGTGACGTTACACCCACTTATACACTCACATATATGGTGACTATATATGGTAGAGTATTTTGTGGATTTAGTCACCGTTATGAATATTGCATTGGATGGTTATCAGTTTATTTCTTGTACAAGTTAAACAGCTGACGCAACTGTATGCACAGTATTTTCTTAATATTTAACTGTTATTTCTCAATGAAAATTTCATCCATGAATAAATCAGACCATCAGCACTCACACTTTCAGGTATATCATATGACCAGATCAATTATAGGAATAAGGTTTGCTATCGCTCAATGTATATAGAAAATAATGAAGATGAATTTCTTCGGTCTATGCAATTAAAGTTTGCACCTGATTAACTGATTGTGCCTTAGCAAATTTATTCACTTTAAGAGCATGAGAGTCCAAATATTTAATGATTATTTAAATATACATTAATACATTTTTAACAAGTGCATATAAACAGCATTTAGAAGAAATAAAAATAAAAAAGTGAAAGATACACCTTGTTTAACAGAAAGATCAATGAATTCCGTCTTTGAGAACTCTGTTTACGGCTTAAACGGAAACTGAACAAGATAAATAATTCACCAAATCAAATTTTTCCCAATTCCTTTTTTTATATTCTAGCCTTTTCCTTGCCAGTTAATTGGAACAAACTCTGCTATATGTACCCTTGGCAGCATGGGGAGTAGAATAAGACAAGATAAAATCTTCATTATATTGCCCCATGACTTACTCAATAATTATTTAAATTTCCTTTTTTGGTTGTTTTAAATCAACGTTGTGCCGTAGGTGTCCAATAACATTACCTCTTATATTCAACAGTATATTCATTAAATATTTTTGTTTCTTTAGACTTCGTATTGGACATCTTCGTTGGTAATTCTTTCCTTACATTTGTTCTTCACCAATCATTAATAAAAACAAATTTTCCTGGTCTCTTTTTTGTAACTCTAATTGTCCTGGCCTTTTTTCATTCTAAGAGCATGCTCCAAAAACACATGTGGTGCTTACATTATATCATGGTTGTGTTGATAGCCGTTAATAGTCTCTTCTGGCAGAATTCATCCTTTGCTTGCCATACGTGGTTCTCAATATATACTTGCTTCTTATATCGCTGGTATTCCCTGCTCAAGTCTGAGAGCGAGTTTGCCTCATTGATTGTTCCACAATCAATCGTTTTCTTTTTTATATTAATTATAAAGTTATAATTATACAGCTTTTTCCATTTGGTTCAATATTTATGTCATATTTATCCGACATCCGACGCGTAGGCGTACATTTACAATAAAAACATTTATTTACAGCCATTTCGTTTCCAATGCTCCAACCAGAACGTCAGAAAAGACTGTTATTTTTTAATAATCATTATTTTGCAGCAGCAGTAACCCCCAAAAACGCGTTTCTAGCCTAACTGCTATTAAATTAGTACGTTGGATTGAAAAACCAGGTATCCCATTGTTGTGCGAGGCATGCCCAAATAACATTAGCATCTACAAGTAAGTATTTTCAAATAACCCTAAAAAATCATGATATTATCGATAATGAGACACTGCTTACTTTTTCTGCACGGTTTGTGATGTTCCTTTGTTACATAACCACCTGTTGCCACAAGTTCTGTGTTATGTCACTTACGATTAGTATTCGCAATCAAGGTAATAAAACCTGAGAAATTCTGCCAAAATCTCTCAAAAATTAATATCCAGTTTTTAACATTGCGTTGCCACTCTTTATATACTTTATGATAATACTAGCTTCCCATTCCGGGCTCTAACCCCGGCGATGGTGGAGATTTGTCAGCGGAATCTTGATCCTTACTTGGGAGTCACGTGGAGAGCAACTCAAAATTAGTACTACGTCCGCCTGATGGGACGTTAAACTGTGGGACCCTAGGCACCTTTCGTAAGGTTTAAGCTAATTCCGACGCCCGGTTTCTCTGAATACTATTCCCCAATATGGTACCTCACGATGCAAATGACCTTAGGTGTTGGTCATCTCCGCAAGTAACCAACAATCCATTGTTGCTTTTTTCTGCTCAACAGTTCGCTGCATTGGTATGACAAGGTTGTAACTGATCCAGGTCTTGTTTAGAGAAAATGGCATTCAAAGATTTAGTTTGTTCTGGCACGTTTCTATTTTATAAAATTTTTATGATTTTAACATTTTTTTTTGATTGTATAGCTAACCTTTATGCCTTAACGCAACATTATTATTATAATCAATCTCTTTCTGTCTTAAAAAAATGTATATATAAGCAGTTAGAACGTTGGCAAATCGAAAGTGACTTATTTAAGTGTGAAAAAGTTGTAACTACACTTAGAACCTTGTAAAACTGTAATTTTGGAGATAAATAAAATTGTTCTAATAACATTTTTGTAATGTGGGAATGAAACAATAACCATCCGCGTCAACTGGAAACTCATGAGATACGAAATTTTACCAGTAACTTACGTCTATCGCTCATACTTCTCCAGTCTAAAGAAGCACTAAACTCAGTCCTTCTAAATACAAATCCGAAAAACTTTCTTCAATATTTCCTTCCATTCTCCACCTACCAGGCTGATGATTCACGTGAGTAGGTATCTTGTACACGGGTGTGACATTAGGCTCGTGGGTTTTTTTTTCGTCATGAACGCCTCCGTGGCTAGGACTATTCTGCGCTTGATGTCCGTCCTCACTAGGGCGAAGGGTGGGGGGAGTTGTCATTCGGAATTCGGGCGAGGTTGGGAGGGAGGGGGTGAGAGGAGTATAGCGGGGGAGGGGAGAGAGGGGAAGGTAGGGGAAGGGTAGTTGGAGGGGAAAGGAGGAGGAGGAGAGAGGGGGAGGGAGGGAAGCATGGAGGAGGAGAAGGAAGGAGTGAGGAGAAGAGGGTGAAACCGGCAATGCAGCTGTTTCGACCTAAATGCTGCTGCGAGTGTAAAAGATCGATTTCTCATCTCGCATTCGCACATCCGACTGGTGAGGGAGGGGACTTGTCTTCGATTTGGAAAAAAGGCAGTGAAAGGGAGAGAAAGCGAGGGAGAAAGAGTGGAAGAAATGTCGGAGTGTGTAGATGGAAGGGAAATGGAAGAAACGGGCGGGCAGAGCTCGTCGTAGACGAGGGAGCTCTCTTTGGAGATGAAGGTGAGGCTGATGGCGGAAGCGTTGTGAGGGCGGTTGATGAGGGGGCAAACGCGAGGGGGAAAGGATAATTGAAGAGAAGGGAGGTGAACGATTTAGAAGCACAGGGGACGGGGGCAAGAAATGGGTACGAAAACAGCTTCACCCTTTGCATACTACTGCACTATATTGTATGACACTAAACACCTTTCGATAGAACCAACAAAAACTGGTGAGATCTGGAGGTCAATTCTAGAAGCGTCGAGATAACTATCGCATTCGATAATAATATATTATTACCACGCGGTTTAGTTGAAGTATCGAATGCTACATTAGCACTTGATATTTTTCATGTAATATTTGTTACCTGAAGATAGAATGTTATTTATTGCTCAACAATGCAGAATCGACGACACCATGCGATAAAATTGCTTTTTACGTAAACGATAATTATCACGGCGTTCGAGAATTGACCCCATGGATCATTTTTGTTTAACAATGCCGAGCACAAAACTTTCGAATCTGCGGTGGCTTCAAGTTCAGTCAGATAGTTTTTTCACAGGACTCAAAACTCCTTCTATCAGTTGTTTGTTTTAAAACGTCATTTTTCCCGACAAGGATGAGAGACTTTATATATATGTTTTTCGATAGCAAACGTAGCTAATTATTTGAATTTCTCTCATTGATTTTTCCTTTATATGCTACGCAGTACCTACTAACAGCACGTCTCATATGCTTGCTCTGTTACTCATGTATCTGTGTATATTTATGTAGTTACGAAATACGTTAATACTCATAGTTTCTATAACATCGGTAGTATGCTGTAGTGTAGTGCATGGTGGTGAAATTTCACCTCCTGACAGGTATAAAGAGGTTATATAGATGCTAGTGCCTATATAGTCGAAGTTTCATCAACTTAGGTAGAATATGTTGTAGTGGATGCTGGTGAAAATTCACCCCCTGCCACAAATCCTTAAGGTGCCTAGCAGGGTACCATGTAGATGTAAAATTACCCCGTTCACACTACCAACATTCCGACCAAAGTAAGTACCACGGTTCGGTATTCGGAAAATGCTGTGCGATCGTGCGTTTGCGCCGTCGTCATTTTTGAATAAGAATCACACCAAGTTAAAATCGTTAGCGCTAAACTTGGGAAGAAAACCGGAAAAGATGGAAGCTTAATGAATAAGGCATGGATAGAAATGACAATAAATATCTTTAATTACACTAAATGTATTAATAATTTATGGCTTAGGTTTCAACAGTGTTCAGATCGTACTTAGGTAAGCATATGTAGATATGTTACGAGATATAGTTCTTTAGCGAAACATACATAGTCGTAGTTATGTCTGTCCGCAACGGAGAATCCATGTATTGAAGCCTGAAACGTTTCGTTTCCTTCATATAAGACAAACAATACGGATATGGGCAAATACTATCGATGAAAAGCATACATTAGTGCCATATATTTTAAAGAATATTCCCAAAGTAAAAGAAAATACTGCGGCATTGCTACTATGCAGACTGAAGAAGGGAAGATAATAGTTCGCATATAGTTCGCCCCCACCAGGCATTGCCAAAGGCTCGGTGGTATGACAGGCTAATATGCACCTAACTGGCAATTAGGAGATCCGGATTCGAATCTATTCCAGGTTCTCATTCGGGTTAGAATCCCGGTCAAATCAAATGATTATTTCATTAAGATTAATTTTTTCAAGTCAAAAGATCTTTTTCAGTCAATGTCAATCAATCGCAATGAATTTCATCCCTTTGGTGAATAACTCAGACAACCAGTTTGCATTACTTTGAGCAGCCACCTCGAAAAATTCGCAATGAATTAATAAGGCTTGTGGAAGTAGCAGGCTGCCAAAACCGGCAATTTGGAGATCAGGGTTCAAATGCGGTCAAGAAAGTGTTTCTTTTCTCGATTTTTTTCTTGGTGTCTTTCACCCGTGCGCCTGCCTGCGTACCACATCATTTGCGCCATTTTTGCTTTGGATATAGTAAGAAAATTTGATGGCTCTAAAGCGACAAAGTTGGGATTATCCCCACGCGACCGTGGTTTATTAGGAGATACTGCATTTCCGGTACAACAGGGATGAGTGAAGGCTTTATCTAGTTTAATAAAACCCTTGATACTCGCAAATATAGATGATGGTAAAGTAGTTTAACTAACCTGGATGATTGAGTTTGATTTCTGGTCACATCAAAAAATTTTTCATTCTAAATTTCATCGCTTTGAAAAAAAAGTTCGGAATGCGATCTACATAAATGCGGCAGTCAGAATGCGGAGATAATTACTTTGAGTCCATTAGGCACTACATCCCAACATCTAGAGCTGGATAGACTCTGTTTCAAGGAAATATCAAGTGCTTGCAGTTATAGTGAGCCACAAAAGTTGGATTCTTTTCTCTTCTCTTACGAATACAATATTATCCGTTCATCATTCCATCTTGTTCGCTGCTTGCACAGTGCGTCATTATCACTCATCATGGGTAGTGTACATCAGGATAAATTGTTTTAAGCTCGCATAATTTAACGCATATCCAGTTTTACAATTTGGTATTACTCTAATTGATAATTAAATATGACTCCGAAAACTGGCCCATGAAACAGTCCCAATAAAGGAAAATGTAAGTGGCAGAGATGAAGATGGTAAGGTGGATACTCGGAAAAACAAGGAATGGATAATATTTGGAATGAAAGATTAAGAGAGAGAGAGCTATTTTTCATTTTAAATATCATCACATTTGTGTTTTTCCGTCACTTTGCAGCTTACTAAGCATTGCTTACCCAGAGCCATGCGTGTGTTTCACACATGGGAAATATTTTCAGTACCTCCTTGGAGTCCTCTCAGGGTCTTAACCTTCCTTCCATCTTCCCTCATCTCATCAGCAGATGGCAGTCATTCCATCCACTCGCCCACGACCCACACAAAAACCTTCAAAAACCCTTTCTTATGCCAGCCGTCAACCCGACGCGATAGCGGTGACACAATGGAAATGGCCACTGCTCTCGAATGTTTTGGTGCTTCTGGACCGATAAAAAAATAAATGATTTTCTTCCTCTTTCTTTATCCCCCACTCCTCTCCGTCATCAGTCCCTCCCTCACTCCTCCCCCCTCTACCCCAGCATCCCCCTACTTCTTCCACCTCCCCTCCACTCCCCCGATTCTTCCGAGGTCTCTTTGACAATGGAACTGCCTCCGATAGACGCAGTGCAGTGACGGAGGATGCTCGTTCCGTGTTATTTGAAACATTTGTTCGGTTAGGGAGGGTTGTCGCGGGGGGGATGGTCAAGTTTTGAGTCATATGCTGCATTAATTTCAAATAGAGGGCAGGAGAGCTAAGTAATAAGGCCTGGGAATGGAGAGAAGTCCCTAATTTTTCCCCCACGACGCCAAATAAACTCCACCCCAAGGACTGAATCATTCCGAAAATATTTTTTTATCGTGAAGAATTCGTGGATATAGATTTCTCAATGTGTTTCATTCCTACTTTCTCTTCAACTATTTTTTTAAATATTACAATCTCTAGAATCCACTGAGCTGAAAAAAGCTACTGGCTCAAACCCTATCGTTGCGTCTATTCATTTTTCATTTCCCCATTGATCAATCGAGAAGTCCGAGGGAAATTAAATGCATGGACATTATTCCTCCCGAGAGTTAGCCGCAACATCATCATATGAGAAACCGACCTCTTTCCTCCTATTAAAGAGAGAGAGAGAGATCCAAGGTGAATATGGAAACGTGCCTGTTGTTTAGCGAGGAGGGAAGATAAAAAACGAACATTTCTTTTTATTTGAGAAGCCAGATCTTTCGAGAAAAGGGCGGGGGAAGGTGTAGGGATGGGGATGCAAGGGTTATGGAGGAGAAGGTGTGGATTAATAAACTTCTTGAGGGAGAGAAGGAAAATAGTAAGGATCAATGGAGGGCTATTAAGGATCATTTACTGTATTATCAAGATGTATTTTAGCACTAACTCTGATATTTTATTTCATTGCTGTTATTCATCAATGTTTAGGTTAAAAATAATAAAGGAAAAACACACTTAACATACCACATTTTTGATAAAATACGTTCACCATGGATTCAGCACCTACCATGCCATTATCAAATGAGATATGAAATATGGTTGGTTTATAAGAATGCCATAACCAAGGTATATCGTATTATAAGCGCTGAAACTATCGCTGGTTTCTGTGAATAACAGTATGGAAAAATAACATTTTTTTCGTTCAGCATGCAGAGGGCAAATATTTACGCTAATTTACGAAGGAAGGCAATTTATTAAAAAATAAAAGGTAATTTAATAGATTTATTTGAGAAGTAGGGCATTATTTCAGTTTTGCTTGAGTTGGAGCAGTATTACCTCGGTGAGAGTGGTGGGATTTCACCATGGGAACTGTTTTCTATGACAATTTCGCAAGGACACATTTAGATCAAACAAAATACCATCTTATATGTAAAAAAGCGTGTTTATTGGTGGAATGTTTGGTTATCTTAATTATAAATGTCACATTTTGTGGTGATAATTTTAGATGATTTTATAAGGGACTGTCTCACTCGGCGATTAGATGTGCACTACACTGCCTTCCATTGAGGAAAAAGGCGTTTGAATCTTTGGTTCAGAAACCTAAGACCATTTGATGATTCTTAAAAGTACGCGGGGCGTGGTACAAATATTTCATCCATCGCATCCCCCAAGTATAACTTAACTGAATCGGGATTTTCTCAATAAGAGTATCCATATAAGCCCTATCCATATTGGTGGAAGTAAAATTTTTCATGGTTTTTCCGTCACCGTATTTTAAGATAAGTTTTAACTCCTGAGTCCTTCAATTCGGAGATTCAAGGAAAAAATAGAGCACAAATGTCCTTTGGTTGCTTGCAGGAAAGAATTACTCGTCGTGGACACTACCTACAAATGCTTCTCTACGGGGATCTTTCATTAAAATATCGAGTTTCTGGTTCTTGTGGAAGGAATAATACTTCCTCGAAACAAATGACATGATACCTCCAGAATGGGCCGATGTACCTCATAATATTACAGTAGTTTAGTGAAAGGTTACCTAATTAATATATAAGAATATTAACATTAGATCACCATTAAGACACTCCTATGCCCATTGTGAAAAAACTCACCGTGAAAAAAATCAATTAACTTGACCAGGATTCGTCCCGGATTCATCCGTCAGTTGCGTACTTTAGTCATCTAACTATAGCAAGTTTAAATATTTGGAGAATTGCTCTCGGTGTAACATCAATTTGGACCCAACTATTTTGTAACCAAGATCTCGCACCTGACATAAGGTACACGGACAATTCGTACCTGCAAAACTTCGAACACGCGACAAGTCGTACCCTACAATATCTTTAATACAACATGCAGCGAACGGTAATTTCGTCCCAGGAAGTTTGGTCGAAAAGTAACATTCGATAGCAGGAGAATAATCGAAACACTCATATAGAAGATTGCAGCGAAATGTTTCCATGAACAATTGGAAATAACACATGAAATACCTATCGTAGAGGTGTAAAACAAACAGCGTTCGACGTGAAATCGCCATACGATTTTTGACACAATAGTCAGAGAACAACAAAGTAATGTTGGGGGGCTCCCCTTATGCTGGCGGGCCGCTTTGGGATAAACCATAGGTATATTAACCACTGATTGCTAGAGAATTATAATCTTAGAGATGCACGGCTAATTGTGTCAGGAGGTGTACCGTTCCGTAAGCGTGTGTGCCTTGTAGAATACACTGTTACCAAACTTACGCTCCGTAGGCTCACTTATAGGTCGCGTCGACAACCATTCCCAAAAGACTTTAAAAGTAAGTTATAGAAGTTAGTAATAATTATTCCATAGTAGTACTTTACATATAGTAGTACATAGTACATAGTACATAGTAGTAGCAGGGAACGAATCTCCATTCTACCAATTGAATGTGGAACGCCCTTAACGGTAGTGAGTCACAAACCTCAATTAGTGGATTTGATAGGAGAGAAGAAACAACCAGTAATATCCGTCTGTCTTCCCCTTTTCCCAAATGCTTTCACGATGCGTCAATATCATTCAACAAAGGTGGAGTGCTCATCAAGTTTGATTCCTTTAAGCACGTAGGATTTAAAGTATATACAGTTTTACCATTCGGTATTAATATAATTGATTGGTGATTGGCTAATTCACATGGCTCTGAAACCTGGCCTATGAAACAATCCTAATAAAGAAGGATGGAAGGGGCAGAGATTAGGATGGCAAGGTGGATGCTCAGCAAAACAAGACAGAATAGGATCTGGAATGACCGATTGAGAGAAAGCCCTAGATTCACTGAAATATCATACAAAGCCGATTAGAATGGTATGGACACGCAATGAAAAAGCCTGGCGATTGCGTGGTTTAAGTGAGGTAGATTATGATCACAGGGATTCTCAACGAGGCGAAATCGCCCCCTTATAAACGAAAAATGAAGGAATCACAATCTGGGTTCCGTCAAAACCTGGCACCAAGGCACTATCGAAATGTAACATGAAAATTAAACTTATTGTCATCAAACCGAACATTGAATTTCCAGCTAATAATTATTAGGAAAAAGTGGGAAATTGTGTATAATAACCCTACAAGGCGATAGTAAGAAAGAGGTTGAGTTACCCTGAAAGGGAATGTAGAAGCAAGAGATGCCGAGGGAGCATCCAACAAGTTGGAGGAACTGTTTATTAAAGGATTTTAGTAGGAAAGTTCTTACGGGGGACGAGTGCGTGGATAGAGAGGAGTGGAAGATACTAGTCAAAAACAGCGACTACATACGAAAATGGGAAAAGCTGAGGAAGAAGAAGATAATTGATGAATTCGCTTATAAACTTTTTTCTTAGATTTTCGCAGTTCATTTTAATCGACCTGAAAGCCAGACGAAGCCAGCAGAATAGCACGGGAAAACTGTTGCTAAAAACTTATAGTTTAATCGCAGAAATCCAAAAGAAGCTTACCAGAATAAACTTATAGTTGCACTTGAAATGTAATAGAGACTGAGAAAGTCATTGGTGGAAGAGATGAATAGGAGGAGTATTGGGAGCCTTAAGAATAGAAGAGCGAGTATAAAGCAGTCCTCTAATGTAAAGGAGGTTCGCGAGGATAGGGCAGATTGTAGTTGATAAGTATTGAGGAAATTATTACAGTCGAAGCCATTTTTCTAGTCTAACGCCGAGAATAAATCTCTTTTGACAATTCCTACCCCGATACGGTAACGGTATGATGGGTTGATATGTAAGTAAATGTAATATTATGAATAATATTTCCGGATAAGGAACGTATTTTTTCCATTTACGCTGTTTCATTTGGAGAAATTTCAGTCGAATTCGAGTGGAAAATATCAAATAAGTCAGACTGGCTCTTTTGACAATGCCTACCCCGAAACGGGGACGGCATGATGGGTAGGTTTGTATATATGCAAATGTAATGTAATGAACAATATTTACGGATAAGGATCTTATTTTTTCAATCTACACTGTTTCATTAGGAGAAATTTTAGTCGAATTCGAGTGGAATATATCGAAAAAGCCAGACTAACTCCAAACTAACTCTTTTGACAATACCTACCCCAAAACGGGAACGGCATGATGGGTTGATAAATTTTTATGTAAATGTAATATAATGAACAATATTTGCGGATAAGGATCGTATTCATTCAATTTTCCCTGTTTCATTAGGAGAAACTTTAGTCGAATTCGAGTGGAACATCTCGAAAAAGTCAAACTAACTCCAGAAACGGATTTGGTTCAATTTCCCTGAGGGTATATGAATTCCCAATCACCCTTATCGTGGCGATCTTCCCGTGTGACTTAGAGATTGACCATTTTGTTATTCGTGGAACGGGGTGAAGAGGGGGAGGGAGGGGAGAGCCGTGACCTCCCGCGCCGGATCTGGGACAGGGACTCCGCGGGAGCGCAGAAGTGGGTTGGGGGACAGGTGAACAGGTGAACAGGAGGGGGATAAGGCGCGCGCCGGGGCTCAACAACGGCGAATGGCGGACGTGGAGGCGTAATTGGGCGACCGGAAACACTGTTACATGCGCGACGACCGCACGGAGAGCTAACAGAACCCCCCACGACTCTCCTCCCAACTTTCCAATCCTCAACGGTTCACGCTAACATCACGACGTACCCATATTACGCCATCAGCCGGCCACAATCTCGCCCTACCCGAAATGACGCCAATTTTTACTCTACCTGGGTTATTATATCGCAGAAGATTTTTCATTCACTTCATTCACCTTTCGCAATTGGGCTCTCTCTCCCTCTCAGCGATATTTTAGTTAGTATATTTTTTATCCCAACCCTTCGATGTGTGGTGTGTGCAATTTGGGGTGGATTGATTGAATTCAGAGAAACAATATTATGTTTTGCATCTTCCCGTTGACAAACAACGGACACCATCTTTGATAAAAATTAAAATATATTAAGTGTATTAGGTACACCCATTGGATAAGGACATCAAACGAATAATAAATATTTTTTTTAGAAAAAAGTAAACTTGAATGTAGAGATGTGGGCATTGCAGGGTTTTATGTATTTGAACCGAATCGAATATTTCTGAGATACGCTCGGAATTGAATCGATTTTCTCAATTCACGAATTAAAATGGGATTTCTGAAATGTGATTTCGTATTTGAATCGAATCCGGAACTATTTACATCAGAGTGAAAAAACGCGACTTAAATTGTTCAAGCACCGTGCTTTCATGAAATTCACTAAAAAAGGCAGTACACCACGTAGGCAGATTCGTGAAAAGACATGAATCTCGTTCTTAGTTCGCTTAATTTGTGATTGCGTTATTCGTTCATCGAATAACTTTGAGTCCAAAGCGTCGAATATTTTGTACTTGAATCGTAACGAATATCAACCCAATGAAAACTTGCCACACTTTTTTTCATTATAATTAAAAGTTTTAGCATATGCCTACTTGAATGCAGGTTGCTAAAACACTGGCATTACAGAAATGACAAATATTTTGTTTCAGATCAATACTGCTTGGCATTTTTTATGGTCAAAGAAACCGAAGGTTTCAAATATATCTATCACATCGAATGCTCTATGTGATGCAAAGGCTTTTGATGACTTGATTAGCAGCTTAAATCAAGTTGTTAATCTGTGCTACTTGGTCAAGGGATGTAAGACTTTCTGACTGAAGTAGAAAAAGATACTTTTCTGTAAGTTAAAATTGAAATCGATACTCCAAAAATAAAGCCAATGAGGAATAATTCTTGGCATCAAAGTCCACCTTATATAAGTGTAACGCCATATTACAACAACATATTTCTAAATCAAGGTTAAATTGTTGCAGGAAATATAGAGTAAAATTTAAAATATTTCCTTTCAATGCCAAAAATCTCCTATTTGTCAAGAGATCCTCACGGAGGAGAGAAATCTACAGTGTTAATAAAATACATATCCTCGAATACGACAGGATGAATTGATTAGGATACGGGTTTCTCGAAAAATACTTAATTATAGCGAAGGGAAAAAAATATAGAACTAAACCATTAAGGTTAAAAAAGGAAATTTTGCTCCCATCAATGGTCATTAGTGACACCTATCAGATGCCCTCGGTGAGTTCAGGGCACATTTTTACGTACATTCAAACGAAAATTTGTTTCGAATTAAAAATAAGTGAAAAATAAGAGGAAATATTTCATCGATGACTTTCAAAGGAATTTAAATATTAAAAAAATACTGAAATTACAAAGAACTTAAGCTCACAGGATAGTGTCCCCTATGTTGACATCAGATGAGTTGCAAGGAAATTTGAGCTAACAAGGCAGAAATAAAGGAGCAGGGCTAAAGTCATTTCTGACAAAAATAATAGTATAGCATTTCTATTCAAGCAGAAAAAATACATGCAAAGGGGGAAACGTTTGAGATGTAGAAATAATGTAACGGAATGCTATTAACTACTGGTGAAAGAGTTGCGTTCAGTTTTGATTTTTTGACAGTTGACGACAATTTTCCACGGACAAAACAATTGAATCCATTTTTTAACACGAAATCCAGCGGTCGACGTACAGACATTGTAATGCTCTACAAAGTACACTTAAGCAGGGTCTGAAAATGCGAAAAAAAAACTATCAACGTCAGAGCAATATTAATGCTCTCTAAAAAGAAAATATATCTTCAATGCAACTCACTGAGTTTCCGTTTTCCCCAAACTAAGCTATAGCCATTCATTCATTAAAAGGATGCCATTTTGCCATCAAAAATAGCCCAGATGGCCAAAGGATGAGGCACTACATGCAATCTAGACGCTGAAGCAATGCACGCCAGCAGATGTGGACCCTTAAAAAAATGATATTCCAGTCTCGATCGCAATGTTAAAAATTGTCCACCAAAAGCGAATACGATTCGTGGAAAACAATGTCCGTCATGTTGGATTTCAGGAAGTTTTTAGATTAGGTAACTTCTAATCCATTCCCTGTCACGCGGAATAAACGAAATGATCAACTCCTAAACCAGTGGTTCGGAAAATCGAGTTTTCCGCCTGATTTTTTATACGGAAGAAAAGAGCAATGGCCAAAGGAAAATGAAAGTGTTTGTGAGTCGGAAGGATACGTTTTCAAGAGAGCTACATCGGCCTCTCAAATTTAATTTACTTTGATATGGGGTCAAGGCGTTCAATATTAATTGGTAAAAAGAATGCTAGGAGCATTATTCATATTTTGCTCGGCTAAACAATTATATCTCTTCAATGTAGGTAAATATTTCGAAGCGACAACAGGAAGAAACACTCATTAACATTCACCATTTTAAAGTAAAAACACGAAAATACAGGGAAGTAAAGTAAGCTACTTATCGCAGCATATAAATTACGAATCACATAACAATGTGTCAAGGTTAGTTTCTTTACTAAAGTATCAAAACAAAAAACGTTAATATTTTTCAAAAATTGAGTGATGAGAGTAAATATTTTGAATGTTAATGAACTCCTGTACAAACATAGGCCTTTCGAAGCATTAGAATATAGCTCCATTTAGTTGGCTGAAAACACTTTTTAACATTAAAACTAAAAACGCATAAAAGGCCATACCTTTCATTACAACAATAAATACTCCTATTTTGACGGTGACAATTGATACTCTTAATTATCCTGAAAGCGTAAAACGCAAAAAATATTAAATGTGTTTAATACTCCTAATTAACAGCAAGAGCAGGACAGAGTGAACCGATAAACTCACGGAAAAACTGATTGGAACATTATTAGTTGGAAATTGAAAGGAGATAAGCTACGCTAACTAGATAAATGAACTTATATGAGGAACTGTTGGAAAACCCACACGTAGAGGATACCAATCTTAAAAAGTATATCATAATGTCGATTACTAACTTCGTCTTGACAAGAATCAGCAAATACAAATTTAGAGTAAAATGACTTTCAGTATCCACATTATTGATGGTCATGTTGGATTGAAATTTAGCATGCAAAAACTATTGGAGGTACCAAGTGGTTTAATTTTACCTACATCCATTTCAAGTTCAAAGTATTAGCTTATCTCAATATTTTAGTGACATTTTAAAGCCATTTTTAGTTATATTTTTATGCATGTGTGTTTAAAACTTAAATAGAAGTAATCAACATGGGGTTTTCTAATTTCCTGATAACGGGGCATTAAGAGGAGACAGCAAAATACCATTAATCAAAGCTGTTGCAAAGGTCAGCCGATACGAAATGGTACGAGAATTAGGGCAAGCCAGATGGATTACTACAGACAAACCAATACTGTCGGTGCGGGTGATGTAACGTTGATAATAGGCCGCAAATCATCGAAGACCTGCGTGGGAACCGCGTTCTCCATTCTTTAATGAATGGGGAAAAAACACTTTTTTTCGAGGCATTTGTTTTTTTTTCAGAGGGAAAGGCTGCGGTTTCGTAACCTACCTGTATATCATCTGTGCATAGCTCATCCAAAGGGAGGTCATTTCGCATCCCTAACAGCGAGAGTAAAACATTTGCTAGCATTCAATTATCATTGAAAGATCAGAATTAACGTAGCGATGTTCATCCGACTAATTCCTCTTTTGTTTAGTAATATTTTCCTCTCGTCGGTAGGTTGCTAAACTAGGTCAATAAATTAACTCAGAGGAAAGTGTTTTAATTTTCTATACGTAATAAAGAACAGCGACCATGTTGTAGGTTGTAAAACAGCCTTTGTCCCTCTAAATAGTATTTCTTACACCCGAGGGTTACATTTTACATGTCTTATTCTCTGATTCAGTGAAAGTACGTTGTTCAAAAAGAGCAGCTCAATTGAACTTGTCTCAGAAGCCATTACGATTTGAGATTTGCCTAAATCGCTGTTAAGTCAAGAAAGCAAAAGATGGGGGAAATCTATTAAGGATACATTTTTGGAAAATATAGTAGAGGTTAAGGCTATGAACAGGAATAGGAAACAAAGATTGGTTAAAATTATTCATATGGCATTTTGATGTAAATGGTTTTTATAGGACGTGGAGGTTTTTAAAATAGTGGCGATGAACAGAGCACTATAGCGGCAATGAGAAGACGTTAGGCCTTAAGACCATGACGATGATTGTCAAGTAGGTAAATAGTTGTTGAAAATCCTCCCCAAATAAATTTCTTTGCCCCCTTTTTTTAAATCTTGAACCATTTTGAGCGAAAGTGGACCGCGTGGGAGGTCAAGTTGAAAGACACAAGAAAATTATATGCTTGCCGCTACTTCGATAAGCGGGCTTAACACATCAAACGACAAATTTTGACCGATTTGAAACGACATTGGCAGCATCTCAATGGAATCTTGAGACGGAGTCACGACAGAATGCGTGTTCATCAAGACTTGAAATCGTCAACTGCGAGCGCAAAGTACTAAAACACAACGGACAAACCAGCGGAAATCAATCCAAAGAAACGTTAGCTCCGGCTCTCCACTGAATTTTACTGTCAGGAAACCTCTCAATTCCCCCGCAACTCCTGACTTCGACATCCTCGATGATTCGCTTTCTATAGTCCATCCATCGTCTTTCTCCGTGATACTACCCATTTGGTTTTCCGCTCATTATCGTTTTCAAGAGGCTTTTGTGCCGCAGAATGTGCCATATAAGTTATTCCGTTACATTTCGGATTTTTTTCATTAAATATCATTTCATTTTCCATACTATACGACAACATCACACTTCCAATGCTTCAAATCTTCTCCAGCTGCTGTTCTCGGCCAAACCTTGGAAGGTATGCTTCACCCACGTTTTAAACACCTCCTTACATCTAAGCTAACAATCCTAGCTGACAGCACACAACTCTTCTGATAGAACGTTTTCTATACTTGTGTTTCACGATTGCTTGCTTGCGAATCAGTACATGATTTTTGCTGTGTCAATTGCGTGTGTCTCTATTTCCCAAGCAGTAAAATAATCCTATTTGATCTCGTTTTCACTGACCATGTCTCACGGCGAATCTAGCTAATTGATTGCTTTCAGAAAGCATTATATATTTTGGTTTCTCTACATAATTCTTCACGTTCTATTTCTTCATAGAGTTTCTCCAAGGATGTCAACATTTTTACTAGATCTTTCCCCTTCTCTACCAAAATTGTAATGTCATCAGCAAGGCGTAGAGGCGGGTCGTCGGAGGTAAAATTCCAAGGGGGTTGGGGTTGGTGTACCGGGATAGAATACTGGCTTCCCACCCAGAGGGCCCGGGAACTAATTTCGGCTGTGGCGGCGATTTTCCATAGGAATCTCGATCCATTATTTGGTTCGATAAATAGAGCAACTTAGGTAAAGTACTTCGGTCCGTCAAACGTGACGCTAAACTGATGTCCCCACGGTGCCTCTACATAAAGAATGTCTCACTGTTCTCCCTCCAGGAATGTCTCAAAGTTCAAACGAAGTACAACTGATTTTTTTGTTTCCCTCAGTGTACTGAACACCACATTTTTTACTCGAAATAATCAAATTATATTTTTAATTTGTATTTTTACTTGTATTTGTTATTCGTATTAGTGATTTTTATTATTAGCTATCTGTTCATTAATTGTTTCATCAGGGTCCTGGCTGATGATTTGTTTCCTACAGTGTCCTGAATATCATATTTTCATTTAAGCATATTGAATAATATTTAGAAATTGTTATTATGATTATTTTTATTTTCTGATTTTTGTATCCTTCAGTGTCCCGGCTGATTAATAATTACGTTTCGGTGTTTTAAACGTGACAATTGTTTTAATAGTCTTTGCCCTCTAGCTGATTTACCTACCACAGTTTTGTGTAATCTTTTGTATTTATGTATTGTATTAGTTGCCCCAAGATGGCATGCTTTTTGAATTTATGCTCCAAGGGAATTTTTTCCCAGAACAATAAAGTTGTTTCTATTTCTAAAGAATAGTCCAATGCCGACGCCGGGTATCTCTCAACTCTCCCTCGAGTCACCGAATATTCCTTTACTAACCAACCTGATAACTTTGACGCATGTCAAGCGTATGAATGGCTAATTAATTGATAACCATAATCAATTTTATGAATTTATTTATTTATTTTTGTAATTTTGAATTTAATTTTGGTTTTTATTGTTTATTAACACGTTTGAATCATTTTTTGAATTGATTGTCACGGTGATATGAAAAATACGTAAGGGCATTGTTAGGGCTGATTGAGAAAGGACATCTTGGAAGAATTAAAGTTGTATTAGGTCAGATGTGGTGGAACTCATTCATAGCAATGAAATTTCTTAGCAGTTTTCCACTTTTTTTTAAAAGTGGACAACTGCTAAGAAATTTCATTACCATCTTGAAAGAAGTAGGATGTGGTCATTAAATGAAATTGTAGTCAACTGGTGAATAAAAATTGAATGTGAAAAACAAGAAGAAGTGCAAAGAGATGGAACAACTTCTAATTTAATCGCTTTGGCACGACAACTTGTTCTCAATAGCACAAATGACGTTCGCTTTCTTGTCATATCCCCCCACAAAAAAAACCCAACAAATGCCAAGCAAAAAGAAATTATTCAGCACACGAACGGAGAATTCGACCAATCCCGTGCGGGACGAGCCATAGCTCGACTCACGCGTCCTCAGCTCTATGAAAGGAAAGGACAACGGACACCACACTATTCCTCGGCGATGTGCAGTGCCACCTGGGCGGCCTCTGCAAGAACCAGGAGCGTATTGACTTATTTTTAGGCGGTGGGTGGGGTGGAAAGGTCATGGGGGTGTAATTCCGAGAATACCAGGCGGTATTTCAAGGGTGGTGGGAGGAGGACGGGGTGGGGGGCGGGGGAAAGTGGGTGGGTGGGGGGGGGATTGATGGGTAGGGGAGGGGAGAGAGGAGGGAAGGAAAGTTTGGAGAATGAAAAGGTCAAGATTGACCGCCTCCGTTGGAAAGCCTCGTCACGCACCTCATCAAAGTCTCACAGATGTCACGCCGGTACACTCACCCACGGGAGAATATGCAATGAGTACGGGAGACCTCGCCCCAAGAATTGGATGCATATCATCATCATTTGGTAATCTGCCGACTGACTGATAGGTTTTTGTGTAGTACCTACCCAGATACTTTCACTGCATTAACTGATTTCAGGTTTCATTCGCAATTTTACTCGGTTATTTGATTTTGAATTATATAGGTGCGGGAAAAAATGTCCATTAATACTAAAAAATGCAAAAAATTATTAGAGTGAGATCAATATTCAAAATAAATAATGGATGAAAGAAAAAGCAATTAATGGAAAGCATGTAAGATAAATAATGAGCCAAATGTCTACCAAAACAATAAAAAGAGTTAACAATTTCGCTATTTTATCATAAATATTAACAATTTACTTTTCATTAATACGTGTATCGCATAATTGTTTATTTGAACCGTTGTGGTGAGGTAGTTAATTTACCCTGACATATGCCATGGGCATATACTCCATATCCACAGATTTTGGGCTTTTGGGGTAAAGTCGAGCTCTGAAGTCATCAGATTGAACTATTCAATCGAGTACAACCAAATGCCACCCCAAAAGGGTTAACTTTGGGTGAAATCGTCCTAATATCTATACGTAATACATCAGAATTTGGTATTCTACCAACGTTAGCAGTATTTGATAAACACAACCGTCCCTTGGTATTATACAACTCGATTACTAGGTTAATGGCTACGCCTAACCTTGGCAATGGACAGTAAGGGAGAAACCGTTGTAATTCTACACATCATCATCATTTGATATTCTAAAAGATCGGAAACATTTTAGAAAGCCCTTAACGTTAAAAAATACATGGTGATCTTTCCGTAGGTCTATTTTCCCTTTTGTAAGTTTCTGTTAAGCTCTTAATGTCCCTCTCTTCATTTCGTCCATATTGCCCTTTCTTCTATAGCATCTTCAGTACTTACACATTATTATTCTCTCTAACACCCACTTCAACACACCGTTTCCTCTAAAAAAGTTCTTCATTTACTTTGGCTGCCTTTCCTGATCCCCAGCACCCATTTCCTTTTCCTCCCCTGGCATCTACTTCCTTATTCATCTCCTTCGCCACCAACCTAACTTTTCCCATTCTTCTCCACGTCCACGCAGCACAGCACAGGTGGGAGGCGTTAATAAGGCCTCGAGTTTCGACAAATCAGTCGTTTGATGAACCACTCTCAGAAGTGATTCCTTAAAATCCTCCGTTAACGTATTCCTCCCACTCTCCATCAAAACCATGCACGGAAATATGAATCATAGACAATCTGAAGATGAATGCGGTAGAGTTGAAATCCGATTATCTTTTATGTTCACGCATATGTTCCCAACGTTTTTCGGCTGAGATAAATACTTTAATTTGGGGTGAAAAACGTACAGAAATTAATCAGTAATATATTCACACCACTATCTATGTCTCTCTCCCAACGCTGGGGTAGTTTCTCGATTCTAAGTTTGAAGAAATCTGCTGGTTTGGAGTTAAAGGATTCGTCAAGCCAAGTTTGTACAGCAAATTACCGCTACGAACTTTTGCATCAAGCTTTTTTTTCCGGTTTTAAGCGCCGTAATAAATTTTGGAGCATCAAGGTTTTCTTTAGAGAATGTAGTGGTGGGAAAGAATTGATTTTTAATGTGGAATGGAACGAATGATCCTTGATCGTAAAAGAATGAACCAAAAACGATTGGTGGCGTGTTCAGGGAAATCAATCGGTTAGCCACCTCGACACGCATTTTGTGTATCAAAAACCCTCCCCCTTTAGAAGACACGTAGGTGCGCACATGACTGTACTTCTTTTTTGAACATATTGACAAAATTAATTTGGTAAAAAAATAACTTAAAACGCCATCTGACCATGCACTGACGGCCAAAGTTTTCTTAGCGTCCACCATAGTTATTTATCACGAGTAAAAAAAAATACTATTTAATTTTCTACACTATTTATATTTATGAACTCATCAGTTTCGATGGTTTCAAATCGTTATCAAAGGATTAAAATCACTAGTATTTTTATCCTTGAGATAATTAATTAGTAAAATCCACAAAGTTATGTCGCCGACTGTTGCGTTTTTCCACCATAGTCATGAATTACTCAGGAGGTACCAAAGTATGTACTCGCTATATTTAAAACCGAGTTAAAATTTATTCATGACTCTGTAGAAAAACTACATCATATTGCTAATGTAGGGTGCAATGCACATGGCGTAAGCTTTAAAGTCCATTGGATTTTTGTTACATTTAATTCCTGATTAAGTTTCAAGGCTCTCGTACCCAAAGTAAGCTCCGGTTTGCGTGCGTCGATCACCCAGATTTAATGAAACCATCTCAGCCGAGGACTAATATAATGCAAAAACAAAGCCCATAAACAAGGCGGGGTACAAACTCCCAATCCTAGGGTAGCCAAATCGGCCCATAACCATCCTTAATACAGTGGCCGACAGCTCTAGTAATCATTTCGCATTATATCGATGTCGTGACATCCAATTATTAATGATAATTTCTTCAATTATTTATTGGGATCCTGAAAAGTGACTACACTCACCCTAGGGGATAGCCGAAATATAATATTCACTGGAAAATTTTCCACTTGAAACACACAGTCGATTTGTATTGTATTTTACTCTTATCTGTATTTTCAATAGCAGCTATAGTACCTTTATCAATACATTTGCCATCACCAGTTGACAATGATCCCCTGCCATACCCCCTTGAGGTGACTTGCAGGGTATTGTTTAGATGTAGATGATATTCCGATACGCTAGATACATTGGATATAATATATTTTATAATAAGGTATTAACTCTATTCATCGTGCCCCTTTGCGTGAAGATGATCAAGTCAATATATATCTAACCTGATGACTTAACAATAAAATATCAGCGAAGAAATAAATTAGAGCGCTAATAATGTGAAGCGTTTTGCCGAAAATAAGATGATACTTGAAATTCATTTATCTATACATTCTGTTTATGGTTGTATAAGTTAATGAAACCAATGACTCTTTATGATTTCCGTTGAAAAGTACACAGTCTATTCTAAACACAGTTCGCCTTCAAAAAGATTTTCAAAGCATAAATAGCTATAATTCGAATAGGAAAGAACGATCAGCATTATCAAAATTTACTAAGAGGGCGAATACACAGTTTATTATGTATGTCAGTAATTATAGCCATTAAACGCATCTCCATAAAGTTTTACTATTCAATCAGACTTTCAACCTCTTCGATATTCAGTGAATGAAACTAATAACAAGTAATTAATTTCATTTTAACTCTGAGGATATGAAGCCAAATAACTGGTCACATCTTGAATCCATTTTTTATTTGAAAATATATTTAGACCAAAGACATAAAACTTAAAAGTATCAAAGTCCAGTATCAAATGACAGTGAAATAACAAAAAAAAAGGTTTTGAATTACAGAAAAAAATTAACGACGGGATATTTAGCGAAGTCAAATGCAATATTAAGATGAACTTAAATACGATATGTATCCCCAATTTGTAGAACCACGTCTGAAATCCTACTCTCCTACCAGTCCTCCTCTCAAAAGTCTCTACCAAAATATTCAACCACGAGTTGCTCGGTTTACAATTTCCTCTCGTCTTTAGAAACAATGTAAGAATTAAATATACATAATACACCCGATATAACTTTTTACGAGTTTGGTTACAAAATTCTTTTTTTCTCTGGGGAAGATTAGGAGCATGTGGTTAGCATGGCTGCGTATCGAGGAAACGAACAATCGAAGCCCGAACACTTGTGGCCCTACAAACAATCAAATGTGTGCAAATGACCAGTTTTCGAAAGGTATGAAAGCTAATGCCGTTTAGTGTTAAGATATCATAACGATAAGATAATATCAACGGAAACACAAAAGTTGATCAATTTTTTAACAGACTTCGCAACAGGATGAACAGACGATCAATAATGGAGCTCGCGAACATGGACTACATTCCAACAATGGGTCAGACAGTCAGGAAGTTTAGCGAATGAGAGACCGTAGACTGCCCTATTACCCACAATCCACCCTTCGACAGACTTCGGAGACGAATGACGAGAGTCAATCTGTTTAATGGAGACCAATATCTCCCACTGTCTCCCCAAGAACACGCCCCTGACGCCCGTCACTTGCCTGGCTTCTATCGAGATCGCATGAAGAGGAAGAGATAGAGAAAGAGCGGATCAAGGCGGGACTGGGCATTGGAGACTTCACCTTGTCATAGCACGACGATCGTGAGGTCCGAAATACAGAGAGAGTAAAAGGGGGAAAGCGGGAGTGCCGTATGGCAGGGTAAGGCGGTGAGGAAAAACGAGACTCAATTAACAGGGGTGACGTAGATGAGGAAACAAAAGGAAAAACTCCATATCCGCAAAACAGCAGCGACACTTTTTCCGCATTGCCTCATTACTGGACTTCCGGAAAGCTTTTCGGACGGAACACCCGCGCGGTATTGCCACGTTTCTTCCAGTCTCCCTTCCCGCCTCTTTCCCCACCCTTCCGCACCGCAGACCACCACAGTGAGCACTCCTCGACTATCAGTCAGCCCCTGCCCCTTGCGCCGATGAGTGGCCGAGGAGTGGGAGACGTGGCAACAGCGCTCCCGGGAGGTGCGTGAAGTCAGTATCCGAAGGAGCGCGAGGAGCAAGAGGAGGTAGGGGAGGGTTGGGGGAGGGCGAAGGGGTTCTCGACGGACGGCGGAGGTGAGTCGAAGGCGGCTCCTCGTAAGGGACTCAGCAATCCCGCAAAGCCCGCGCAATATGTCATATTTTCTTCCGACTCACCCCAATCATTACGTCCCGCCCCCTTCATTTCCACATAAAAGGGCCAACCACCCTTAGGAATTGGAAATTAAGAGAGAATACCAAGGTTTTTAAGGCCCAGGGGACTTCACACGGCCCTTCGGCTAAATCAGAAGTATTGTCTGTTGGATATCGACGGTTCAGTTTATCTGGATTTAATTCTTTCCTCAAATATAAATTACATGGGAGAATCATACAGCTAAAATAACTGTCAAGTGATCAAAAACTTTCGATTTGGCTATGAGAAATCTCTGGCTTGTTCCTCCAAGAGTCATACGATTAGCTTATGAAACATGTACACGTCCCATACCAGGGTATGACTATGCAATACTGGATTCATATCAATTTTATTATGGCTATGCAATACTGGATTAATATCAACTTTATTAAATTAATCTAAACGAGGCTGTTCAGAGGACAGCCACTCGATATACTAGAAATACGTCGGGTGTCATGGAAAAAGTAAATATGATGTAGAGCCACATTGGATGGGTGAATTTCATTACTCGCAGAAGTAAGACTAAGTTCATTGCCTTTTACATAGTGTTTTGGGCGGTTGAGGCGTTTTCCTATCTATGCGAGCATCTAGAGATGGGAAACTATTACGGTCACCATAATCATCTATTCCAGGTGAAAAAATTATTTTCTTCGACGAACACAGCAACCAATTCCTTCCAAGTGAAGACCATTTGGAACCCTTTACCTCACGATATTTTCAATGATTTCCCAACAACAATGTAATTCCTTCAGGATACACTCTTACAAATACACATGAAATTAATTTTCTTATTATATTTCAATTAAAATTTTTCTGTATATCTATGATTATTATAAATTTACTGAACTTCATTAGCTACACGAAAAAGTAAAAGTCCTCTTACTCTTGTGAATACAAATTCTGATTCTACTTAATTCACTATGTGTCACGTGGCATTACATTACGTGACGGTTGTCACCAATAGGCACAGTCGTACTTCAAAGAAGCCACTGTACACGAGAATAGATCCTATAGACAGTCAAAACGTGGGAGAAGTTGTCAAATGTAATATTTTATCACTTGCCGTGGCTAACGCCAAAGAATACATTGGAAATTTCAGGGCGACGGGAATCAAAACACAAGAGTTCGGATTTGCGTTCCGATTCCCTGTTTTCAGAAAAATGTTCCCCTACAGCCATTTACAAAGCATGATCGAAAGATTATGGCAAAATTTTAGAAGTAATTAACTCCTCTGGTTTCTAACAGGAGGGAACAGAGTTCATATCTGAGTGATGCCATAAACATACGCATTTCATATCATTCACCCTACCTAACCCAAGTAACTTCCCTTCCAATGTAAGGACTAATTGGTGCTGAACGGACCCAAAACAACAGCCACAAAATCACCCACAACTGACTGCGAGAAAAGATTACTCCGTGCATCCTAAAAATTGCAACCCTCTAGTTGGGATGCTGAAAAAGAGAGAATTTTATAGTGGCTACAGCATATACACAGACCGTAATGGTTGAGATGCAACAATTACTGACCCTAAAAACGTGTCACAAGTTGAATTTAAATACAGACGAGGAAAACTGGTTATATGGTTTCAGTATATACAAAGAAGGCGATGTGGTTGCAACCAATCTGCAACCCTATTTAATATGAACGCCGAAAATATTTAAAAAACGAAATAGAGCAAGAAAATATTTAAAAAGTACGTGGAGGAATATAATTTCTAACTGCTATGGCGATAACGTAATATGAATAACAATGTGAAAGAACTGAAGAAAATGTAGAACTATTCCGGCATACGATAGACTTTATTAATATGTACCATGAATAAAGAAAAAAGTTAGCGAGGGCTGATTAACTACAGAAATATTAAAATAGATTAAACGGAAGAAGAAATGAAAAATGGCAGCAAATAATAATTGTGACTGAGAATGTTGAATGTGAAGTTTTCCTTGCGAATATCTTATTGCAAAAATTTTTGAAAATTTTCAGGGTATTATTTATTAATACAAGAGGTTTAAGCGATTTTATCACAGTAATATACCTTGTTCATTTATGGGTTATAGATATGGAGGAGTCGAAAAAGACATGATAAATTAGTTAATACGACGCAGATAAGACAAGTTATGAAGCATCGTATATGAAAGTGCACATTGCCAATGAAGAAAGGGCTTTCGTAAAGACGACAATAACGGTTTCCGATCTGAAATACTCTATGAGTATAAATAGGAAAGCGAGATGTCAATTACCCAGGGGGTCAGGAAACTGTAGAAAAATTTGGATGAACTAATGCGTAAAAAAGAATGCGTCCCAATATTAATGATTGGGCTTTTTTCAGATTGCAGTAAAATAATCATTGAACACATTCGACACGGAGTTGAGGATGAAATTTAATTCTTCCCACTCTTTTTAAGTTTTAAAGCAACGATCGGTTCTGTGGGTTGTTCGAAGCGACCGATTATTATTTAGTTACTAATGCAATGCTAATTTTGAAAGAGTCCGACACACTTCAGAGTTCATGGGAACAGAATCCTACAGCGCTATGGACGTGCTTCTGGGATGAAGGTAGTGCACCTTTCATATTCCACGCATTGATACTTCAAAAGGATACTGTTCACCGTACGATTCACAAGATTGATCCATTCCATTTATTCAGTCAAAGCCAACTACATTTTCTGCCTTGCAAATATTTTTAAAGAAGAGAAAGCGTGGATTCATAGCAACAAAGATTTCTAAGCACCAACATGATCCAAGGAATTTCAGCTGTAAATTAATAAATCGAATAACTAAAATTCACAGGTTTAGGCTCTACTTTGTAGAAACTTTTAATATTCATAAAAATAAACTTTGGTACTTTTCTACACTTTTATTTAAGTGTAGAAAAGATTTTTAAGAAACTTATGCCACCTGGTAATAAGACAAAGATGGGATACAAGTAGTCTAAATGTGCTTTAATATCATATCAGAGAAGATTAGTATTTCCAAATATAACATCATTTAAATTTGAAGGAAAAAAGGCAAACCTCACACTACACACACACCTTTGTTTACACTCCAACCAGGGTGGCCAACCGAAAAATTCGTGCAATAAGTACTTTTCGTGTGCAAAAATTACCCAAGTTAAACACCTAAAATACTTGGGAATAGTTTTAGATGAAAAATTTAGTTTTAGTAATCATATAACCTATATATGTGACAAACTAAGGTGTATTTTGTTTCAAATGTCGTACCTAAAGCACTATTTGCCTCATGAGTTGAAAAAATTAATGTATCAAGGCTTAGCTGAGGCTGTAATACGTTATGGTTTGACGATTTGGGGTAGCACAAACTCCACCTTGCTGAATAAGGTTATTACTTTACAAAATAAAATGGTTGCCCATTTGATGGTCAAGGAAAACGATGTGAGAGAGGTATATAAGAATCAGTGTTTGTTACCATTAAAAGAATTGTATAATTATGTGTTAATTTGTGACAACTTTTTTGACAGTGAATTAATAAAGCAACGTGTGATTAATACTGAAATGCAACTGCGTCGAATAAATAGGTTGTCTGTACCTAAGTATTTTAACCTCCATGGCAAGAGATCTCTTGCACATGTAGTCCCTGGGCTGTTGAACGAATTGCCTATGACAATGAATGATATTAATAGCAAATCTGTTTTAAAAAAGTCACTGAAAGAGTGGCTCATAGGCTAGCATTGTTGAGCTCCGAAATTGTCCAGAGCGCTGCACAGCAAAAAAAAAATATTTTTTTAACAAAAGGCACCTGCTGACAAGCCGCTAAAGTATTGGCTTAGCAGGACCTCAACTGCAATATTATTATTTTTATTTCTCCATATTTATTTTTTTCCATGTGATTGCAATACAACATGATGATGTAATGATGATGTAATTTTGATTTATTTTTTTGTGTCATTAGTTGTAAAAAATGGGATAAGATCATGTATTTTACGATGTAAAGTGTGTAATAATTCAAAATAAATTCAAGTTTTATACCTCATTAAAAAATTAGTCTGTCTTCATACACACTTATCAGGGGATTTTCAATTCAGAAGTCATGAAATTAGATAAGTAATTATAAGAATGGGGCCAAAATAATCTTAACTTAATTCCAATCCCTCAAATTATCAATGTTTTGTGAATTCTCTGGTTAAATAATACTTATTAACGCCTAATAGAAATAAGGATAGATTTATGAAATGATTGAGAAACTGATGAACACACAATTTCACGAAGAAAATATTGAATTATATTAGTCAAGTTTTTGGCGGATAACACTTACGGTAAAGCGTTCCTTTATAATTTACTGATTGTAATTTTAAAGAGTATTGTGATGGACATGAATATTTGAGGGATTACGCGATAAATATTTTCCAACCCACGACAATAAAAGAAACCAATACATAAAAATATCTCCTTGGAGACGGGTTTCTTTTCTATCACGATAAAATTTTAAATTTTCAAATGGTTTTCAAAAATTTATATAGAATATATTAAAACTTTGTAACATACGAATCGACGTTTGAAAATATTTTTAAATTTTCCTTATGAATTCTTTACCTTGCAGATAGGTTATCATTTTATTGCTTGATGCAACCTCATACTCCCAGTTATGAAAAAATATAACTTTAGTCAATCAAATGATTTAATTAACATAGGAATTCTAGAAGTGCCAAATAAATTTTATAAACAAAAGAAATATCATCCGTCACTCCACATATGAATAAGCGTTTGAAAACATTTTACATTTTCCTTATGCATTATTTACCTTATTTTATTTTTATTTTGTTTGTTTTTTTCAAGCTCGAAAACAACTCTACTGACTGACACATCGGATGTTTCAACATGTAAATACGGACTATCACAAACACCCATGTCCTTAAGGGTGAAATAATCCACTCAGGCGGGACTCGAACCCGCAACCGTAGGAGGACCACCGGGGCCGATGAGTTAATTAATTACTTGATGCAACCTCATACTCCCAATCTTAAACACTGACCTGACTTCGTTGTTCTCAAAACCTTTAAAGCGACTAATATTGCATTCATATAATTTAGAATTTATAATAAATCAAATCGTTACGAAAAAAAACAACGCACATAATGGGATAAAGTAAACTTTGCCATATTCAATGGTAAACAATGAGATTGAAATAATATCTTAGGCATCTTTATTCAATATCGGGGACGTGAGAACGATTATCCTGAAACAGTATGCACTCATCAATTTAAGCAAAACTGTGCTGCATATGTTACAGGATAACACAGCAATTAACACAGCCACGTCGACGCAGTAAAGTTAAAAGTCGAAGGAATCGATGGGTAGATAATTATGGGATAAGAAAAAACATGGTACAATAACATGGTAGTTTTCCTTTCATTAGCAAGCCATTATGTCACTTTTGGGATCAAATTTTCGATAGTGAGATTCGGTTGCTAAAGGATATGATTTCAAAAATTATTGCGGAAACAAATATGGCTATGATGTTGTAGCGGTGGAAACCGACATAACAGCAAGGTATCGGAATTCTCCTCCACTGTGACGTAGATCTCGATTTATAACTTAGAAAAGATCGGCGCGAAACTTAAATAAATAACTCCCCAGGTCGTACTCCACCTGAAGACGACAGCTGGAACACTGCCGGAACGAAACTATTGCCATAAAATGACACTGACGCGGTGGAAAATCTAAAACCACGAAAACTTCCCATCTTCCCTTCTATATTGACGTATGATGTATTCCCTAGCAGGTGGTTTATTTCATGACTTTACGCATTTAAATCCAAGAACAGATTCAGTCGCAAAAGGATTGGATTACGGAAATTCAGGCAGAAACATTGAAAGATTTAGGGGAAGAAAGTTGCAAAACAGGATGTATCTGACATTCCGCTCGATTTGGACATATATATCGATTTCATCTCAGAGACGATCGAAACGGAAGTAAAACATAGCCCCCCTAGGTCGACTTCAGACTGGAAACGGCTGCTGGAACGCTGTCGAAACTGTAGCCAGTAGAAAGCAACGTAGGCGGTGGAAACCCTGAAACCACAGAACCTTCCCATCCTCCTTTCTCCTTGGACTCACATTATGGAAGCATTCCATTCAAAATGTTGAAGTTAGTGAAGATTGGAGCACATCAGCGCATATCTAGGGGTACATAGTTTAACTGGTAGTAATCGCATGGACCCTCTTCCTTCGTCGAGGAAATATCTTCTCCCTGCAGTTCGTCACCGAGCATTCGCCAGTACGTCTTAACATCCCGAAGCTCTTCCTTTGACTCCCACTTCTTCTCCCAGAGGGTCAATGCTTAATTTTAAGGTAGTTTGAGCGAGATATTTCCCTAGTCACAATGGAGACCATATTCCTATTTTATTTTTTAACTTGAGCGTCTACAAGAAGTATGAAGTAAATATTGCAATATAAATTGCGCAAAAATATAGTTTTCTATGTCAAACATCCTCAGTAATTAAATAAATATACCCACATTAGTCTCTAACTTGACCCATTTTTTCACGCCGTACGGTGAACATGCCTTCACAATAGATGGTTTTTTCACGATTGTGTCAAAATTACAACGGTGAGTAATTGATTATATTTCATAAATAGTTGAGAAAACATACTAACTACACACCGTTAGTTGATTGACGAAATCTAGCTGTTGGAAATTCCTATTTTTTTCAATATTCCCCCTCCGTAGCGAACATCCGTAATCTTTCCCAGGCCATACAGCTTGTATTTAGAGGCGTATTGTTCGAAAAGTAGTTTGGAAAGGGGTTAGTATTTGGATATAATTGGAAAGATGAGTTTTAATTTAAAATGAGGTAAAATTCATCAGATTCTAGGCGAAGCGATAGCTCACTCAAACTACCTTAAGCAATTTAACCTTAGCATGTAGCCTCAGTGTCTTTAGGAGCTCCCATCATAGACCGCCCATCAGATTTAAACTTTCTCATCTTCCCTTTTATTTAGCTCCATATAATATTTCCCGCCAGTTCGTTACTTCTCAAGGTGTTCCCGTCCATTCGGTTCCTCATCTCAGCATAGTTTCCCATACAGTCCCATCCTCTTCACTCCCGTCCAACGGAGTGTGGTGAATAAAAAACTTTGGCCGTCGCCCCACTCCCGCAAGAGGTGGGCGGCCCGCCTACTATTCTCCCTCCCCGTCCCCCGGCCGCCTAACACTCCACCACCGCCCCCCGCCCGCCCCCAACCCGAGGAAGGGAACTTTCCCTCTTGGCGGCTCATAGGGCGTCCATCGACCGATGGAGTGCCCTCCTACCCGCTACCACCACCACAACGCCCTCCCCCCCGCCACTTCCTCCTTCCTTCCCGCCATTCTTCGCCGTCTTCTGGGGACGGGGGCCGTCCGCTCCGCCACACCGGCTTCGGACTCCGGGGGCGGCGACGTCCCCGTTATTTGCTTCCTTTCTCTTCGATCCATCGGGAAGTCTCGACCAGGGGCCGATGCTAGGGGTTAGAATGGTAGATGTGACATTATAGTCACAATCTTTCCCGATGAAGCCGACTTATTTTTATTTTCGAAATTGCGTGATAGTTATCGAGCAAAAATAAGCAAAATATCGCACGATTTGTAGAAGTATTGCATATTTTACAACCACTCGCTATTTCCCAATCATTAATCATTGCTTGGGGACAGGATGTGATGATTCGAGAATGCTGAATCGACGAAACCATGTGATAAATTGAGTATTTTCGCATAAAATAATGATCACGACGTTTTGAGAATAGACCCTCCGGCTAGACTCATCGAGTGGGACCAAATCTACACTCACGTCGCAACTCCGGTGCCGTAGGCATATGGATGCGGTGCAAGGAAACGAGCCATGTTTGTGTCATTCGGGATGGTTTGAAATAATCCTGCCCTGGTATCACGGAGAGGATTACATATACATCTTCAACAGATCGCGAACAGAGTTTCAGGACGAAACGGAGGATATTAATGTAACCCCGCACTATATCTCTAGAACTGGTAGATGCGAAAAAATAAGAGAGATACAATCCCGAACTAACAGGTACAAAAATTACGTCTCCTCAAGTACCATACATACACACCCATCACGCCAATCCCTTTCGGGGTAAGATAAGTCAAAGCATTCAGTTAACACTTTCAATGCTGACCATATACGATTTTTTTTTTCATTCTGACGGCATTAATTTTTTTGAACAAAATGTTACATTTAACCCTCCTAAAGCCGAGAACAATGTTTTTTGTAACATAGGATTTTTAATTTTCGTTTAAAAAAAAATTATTTTTTGACGTGATAAGACGTCATCAGTCAACCGGGATAGTCAAGAAATGCGGGTTGCATACTTTCGCCATTTCTCCCCCCCCCCCCGGCTAGTGTTTCTTTTAGCCTTATATTTTTATGCAACTTTTTTCCACACTACCTGCAGATCAAAATTTATAGCAATCTCATTCTTGCATTGTTTTTTATTCTATTTAAACTAGAACGCCTCTCATTAAGTGGAGAGCAACATCAATATCTGCTAAGTATGAAAGTAATTGCGGATTCTTTTACCTGTGGCTGAGCAGAAAATATTGAATATAAATATATCAAACTTCAACATCAGAAAGCATAAATTAAGTAAATCAAAACAGTTTTACTTTTAATACATTAAATTATTTTATTTATCAAATACCAAATGATTAACAAATTAACCGACTCTAATATAACAATAACAATGATACCGTCTAATATAACAATAACAATGCCGTTAACCCTACAAAACGGGCTCCCTTCTTATAATTTACTCAATAAGGCCCTATCCTTAAAAACAACTTTTGCTTCTCTTACACTCAAGCATTGCTTCATACACGCTCTCCTATTCTCAAGACTCCAAATATTCCTCCTCTTCAGGGTCTCTTCTACCACATTTAGAATTTCATAGTCTACCCCCTCCTCTCACGCCATTCACTCCACTATCATACATCTGTTTCGTAAGTCGATTCTCTTCAATTCTCTCGACATGACCAAACCAACCATGCACACTCCTTTCATATATTCCCATTACTGGAGTATCCAATAAAAAAAATTCTTTCATCGCCTACTCATTCCTAATCCTATCCATCCTACTTTCGCCGCAAACACTTCTCAGGTACCCCATTTCCACAGCATGTAGCCAACTCTTTAAGCTTATGCTGACATTCCCAGGTTTCACGTACCATTAGTGACTTAAAAAGTGTGACACTTGCAATTAGATATACAGTTAACGTAGTTCACTTTCGTCCTTTCCCCTTCCTATTCCCTTTCCCTATATGCCCCCCTTTTCAGGGCTGGTGTCCTCACAGAGTAGCATTTAGATTTAGAAGTATGTATATTTTTCGAGCTGCCACAACGGCGTGTGGTGAGGGACTCTAAGACACATGAGGCACATGAGTGTAATCCGTGCAATTGCGATTGAGTAAAGGGTTTATGCCAAGTGTGCCTGCGCTGATCCTGTGGTTGTGCATTTACATCTATGTAGAATTATGCAAGCTGCCCCGAGGGTGTTTGGTGGTAGGTAGTGGGACACAAGCCATATTCGGGTAAAGAAGGCCTTAATTAATCCTGCTCTAAGTGAGGATTCCAAATAGGCTAAAAATTGCAATCGGCCTCCCAGCGAGCTTAACCCTTGAGTTCCATACAAGTAAACACCGTTGTATGCAATCTTTCCTTGGCGAACCGACGACGGAATATCACTGTGCTTTCGTCGGCCACCTTTTACGAGTTTTTTATAACGGGTTTTGCTTTAACGGTTAAAAATTTTAGGAATAAAAATTTTACGAAAATAATTTTATCATTTTTTAATATTTGAAAGAAAATTTTCAATTAAATATTTAGAAAAAAATATCAATGTGTACGCTTTATAATGCGATTTTAAATAGTTAAAGGTGATCCGAAAAAAACTAAAGGCACTTTTAAAATAATCCATCAAAATTTCCGTGGCACAGAAAGGTTTACAAAGTTAACTCAGAATACAATAGGCCAATCTTTCTACAAACCTAGAGGGAATAACCTATAAGGGAATGAAACGATGAAGTTAATACTTATAATTGGAAGAGCCAGTATGAGTTGGGGCAAATACATGAGAAGTGGAATGGACAACTAGCGCTTCTAAGTATGTGGTCGAAAATAAAGCCAATAAAACAAGTGACGGATGCCGTGACATTAGAATCTCTCGTGAAAACGCTAAGAACAGAAGTTTTATCAGCCAAAGATAAATATATAAGGCAATTTAGTAACATTATTACAATTTTTAAACTTAAACTTGTAAGAATATATGCATTGAAATTTATCCAAACCAAAACTTAAGGTGTTCACGACCCTTGCCAAAATCAGATGATATCATAAATTGGTACAACTGATGTGGCCGGTTAGTAGGCCTTTTCTTATACATAACTAACCCGTACCAGCTATTTCGCGGTATTGAAGTTGGTCCGAGGACAAAAATTGGTGTCACTCCCTGAATTAAAAGTTTAACTAAATTAAAGAAACTAGGCTTCATCAAGCGAATGGTAGAAAGGCTCTCCGTTGAAAAAGTGAAAGAGAGACGATACTTTTCTCTAGTTAGATCGCATCCCGAGTATGCCGCGACAATTAGGGACCTTGCATTGAAAGACTTAATTCACAAAGCTAATAAAATACTAAGGAAAGCTGCACGCTTGGTTAAAAACTGCTTTGAGCGAACAGTAAGAGTTCCCAAGCTGATGAAAGGACTAGGTTGGGAACCGTAAGAGACTCAGAGACTACACGCTAGGTTAGGATTACTTGGAATATTCAGATCAACCGAATTTCAGGACGAGACGGAGGATATTATATTGAACCTGCATGACGCCTCTAGAACTCACGAGTATTTCACGAGTACAATTCCGGGTATCCCGTCGCATAGGTTGACTTGAAGTGACAACGGTTTGGTCCCCTGTCCTGGAAACTACCTAAGGTTGAGTCGACAGAAGATGGGCTCTGACACCAGACGTCGCGGAAACCTGCAGTATAACCTCTAGAACTGATAGAAACGACAAATATAAGATAGACAAACAGCCGAAATTGTCTATACAAAAATTACTCATGTCCAAGCGCCATTAGTGATTATAAAAAACAGCATGACGCTAAAATTAGACGACGCAACGTTCATATACAATTCCCCTCTGGCATTTCCCCCCTCCTTTTCCCTATTCCCTCCCTTTTCATGCCTGGTGCCCTATCATCCCCTGCCACAGGTCTCCGTGGCGGCACGTAGGATAGTATGTAGATGTGGAATTAGGGGAAAATTAAGTGCGGCTAGTACACCTTAACGTGGATCGGAACTCGGCGCTGGTCTAAAAGAAGCTTTGACTCTATGATTCTAGCGTCTAGTCTAGGGGACACTGAGGAGAAGGGGTCGGCCCACATATCCCGGACGCGACGGTGCCATCGTATCCCGGAGAGAGCACAAGGTGTCACAGGGCGCGACGCGAGAGAAAGAGCACAGCGGCGGACGCCCTTCTTTTGTTCGCCTTTGTTGGCACCCCTGGGGTATATCCCCTTTCCGCGGGGCTCTCGACGCGACACGACGCGGCGACGGTTTTCATTCGGCGAATCTCTTCAAAAAAGAAAAACCCCTGTCGCGAAGAGGCCGCGAGAGAGAGAGAGAGAGAAAATAGTCGTCGAGGAATTAAAAAAAAGAGGCGAAGAATATTCATCCATTCCCGCCAGGGTTCATTGAAAGGGGAGTGACTGCTTCCTGGATGTTCAAGAACGAGGACAAGTAGGGCATTGAAGGGGTTGGTGTCTATGGCTTTTGTATTCACTTCATTTGCTTCTGATGCCGACGACGAAGACAGGTTTGCTTTCAGTGACTCAATACACGAGTGTCTCCTTCTTGATCAAACTCCTCAGAAAAAAATACCATTTTTTTATGATTTCGTTCAGCAAAGGTATGTTTAGTTTACTTTGACTGGATGCCTACTCACGAGACTTTGAAAAATTGGTTGGCTTTATACTATACCCTGGGGGAGATCAAAAATTGAAATCGTGTTGAAGGATTATCTAGCTATTTTCGTTTTTATCGCTATTCTAATCACAAAATTTGGTCCTATTCAGTCCCGCCACTTCATTCGCCATTGTACTATAGAAATCACTACATACTATAGAAATGTAAGTAAATTACTTCTCACTGCTTTTGAGGTCATCCTATCGTCCTATTTCTGAGACACTTGGAGAAAATATTTGTTTTGATTTTCGACCAGTTTCAGTAAATGACCTAGTTAATCTCCAGCCTAGATAATAATGTTAGCTCGAGCCCTGCAACTAACATTAATCACGTGTGAATAAATATTAATAAAACTTTACCAAAAGTTTTAATTTTACAAGTTTAAATTTAAAACGGTCATCGCAGAAATTGCCACAAGAAACTTCTCGGAACAATTATTAAGAGAGAAACCGTTGAAGCAAATCTTAAGAGACCAATAAAAAATTTACAAAAATTTTCATTTAAATAAATCACTCTCAAGTCCAACATTAGTCTTTTTTACGATGGAAAAATGGGAAGATAATTACGATACCAGAGTCAAAACACTTAATATGGGATCACGAACTTACCAATTCGTAGTTCGTACACCACTGCAGGTTGAAATACATTCCACTTGGACTTAATATAATGGATATAAACAAAATAAGACGTTAGTGAATAGGTTAAAAATCTCCAGCTGGCACGAATTATTGCTACAAAGGCAAATTTAAACCTGCATCATTCATTTGCAAGCACAAGTCATGGTATACTCACAAAGCAGAGCGAAATGTTTTTAATCTGGCCGAATAGAGTTCACCAAATACGGTTATCTTCTCGTTGCAGCAATTTTGAGGTAGTTTCTTCTCCCAGAAATGGGCGTCGTAATGAGATTTCTCAGGGATTAAAAACTGCGGGAAGCAATACAGTGTCGAGGGTGGCGAGCAAAGGGATTGAATTACTTTTAAACGCCTGCCTAGACAGACAAGACCGATGAAAGAAGGAATGCTATTCTCTCCTTCATCCAAACTCCCTCCCCCGTTCGTTCCTCGCTTTTGTGGGGCTTTCTTCACTCCACTCCTCGCCAATAGTGCCTCGATTCAGTCCAAGGCATTCGCAGACTGGCTGGTGGAAGAGAAATGAGACAAATTCTCAGTAGAACTGGCAATCATACACCGTTGCATGCTTCGCTCAATGATATATTATTATAGAGAGGAGTATGTTTGTTTAGATAATAGTTTTCTACTCAGCAATAAACTGGATGAATCAATACTTCAACTGCACTAGCGTTATTATTAAATAGATTAACCTAAATGTAAATGCGAGTATTAGTTGTAATGAATTTTTTTCTTAAATTATCTATCAGGGCACTTAGTTTATAAAATAAGTACGATTAATTAAATGTGGGCCCTAACCAGGAGGCGCAGGAATCATTAGGCCTATCTCGGTGATATTTTGTTACTTTCTAAAATCCTAGAAGGTTATATGCAATGGAAGGAGCGTCACGACGTGGCATCGAATTATATTACCTGAAAAATTGAATAATTAACCATTAAATACATTGTGGATTATAATTTGGTTTGACTTCATGGCTATAGCCATCAGAGCTAAAATCGAATAGGTAGCTAACATAAAGCGTTCGGATATAACCCGGAAGAGGCTCTGAGTACGTTCAGCTAAACCTAGCCTGAGTGATTTCCGGGGTACCAGATATTTGAAGAAAATCACAGGCGGCACAGGGATGGGAGCAATCCCATCTACTCCTATGTATTTAAAACGCCGTTGGACTAAGTACTTGCTGGTGCTCTCACTGACCAAACCATCCTCCGGATTGAAGACTTATTAAATGGCTCATTACGGTCTCACATAATATCGCAGACATTTCCTTATTTTATTAAAGATATTTTTACTCACCGTACAACTTATTTGAACTAGTGCCAGAGCGGTATTATTGATCTACCTCATTATGTACAGGGAGCGAACTTAAAATTAGAGTACCATTCCGTGGGATGTCGGTAGTTTTCTCAAAACTAAGAAATAAATTATAGTAATTTCCCACAACCTAAACGATTATATGTTCAGGATAGAGCGAAAAATTGGTGATGAATGGCATTGCTTGATAGATTAGGTAATTAATTAACTGCAACTTGGATATTAATGTTTTTATAAATCTAATCTGACTTTGTGGCAAGAGCCGTCAGATTTAGATAAACGGTCTTTTCCTTGTGAATATACATCTTTAGGTGACTTAAGTGTGGGATTTTGAATGAAAGTAAAGCCATGGTAGCTAGCGGCTAGCTCCGAATAACTAACTGTCGCACAGGTAGATGGAATATTTAGATAAATTCCGAGGCAAGATTTAACGCCAAACCCATGACTGCTCCTCTGAATTAATTTTCCTATTCCCTTGGAGGCTCCACCCTCTCTGAGCACCCTACCCTCCCATCAAGCCGGCAACCCTCGAGGGGGCAACAGCCTCTTCCTACCCTCCTTACCTTCCGTGAGGCCGAACACCCTCTCTGTCTCCCCATTGGGAGGAATTCCTTTCGGAGAAAGTCCCGTGATTCCACTAACATAATAGTATTTGTGAAATCGTTACTGAAAACTATGCCAAAAATGTTTTCAATAGTTCCCTTTTCGATCCCTGGTTTTCGGCTTCATGCTCAGCTTCAGCGGACAATGTCAAATCCGTTGCAAATAGCACCACCAAGGATGTTATTTTGTAATCTCACTCAAGTAAGAATAAGTCATAAAATAAGGAAAATGACGTCATTTTTCGCAGTTCCACTCCGCCACCCAGGCTGCGTGACCATATTCGTCTCTCAAGTGGTGATCTGCAGGTCTTTTATTTGAGTCATCCGCTCTTTCAGCTCTTTATCCGTATCTTTCGACTCTTAATCCGTTTCATTTTCCTCCGCATTTCATTGGTTCCATCTCACCTGTCGTAAGTAAAGTGAAATGGAGCCACCATCGGACCTTGCCCGATCGTGAGCCGGTCATTAAGAGAGCGGAACGGGTCTTCCGCATTCCTGCAAAGAGTCATTAAAAAGGTGAGATTATAAAATAGCCCCAAGGTCGAAGTTCTTGTTTCGTAAAACTTCACCCTGAACAAGTCTACTTAAACGGTGTCAAAACTACTGCCGACAAAAAACCGACCATGCAGCACCAACAGGAAATGAGAAGGAAAACTCCCAACGGCTAGGGGGCCTTCGAATAAATTTTTAGCGTTTTCAGCTATTTACTATCAGAAATATCTAATATTTAATCGTGAGTTTTAAACAGTACAACCTCGTTTGCTAAAATACCATTTAAAATCGAGGAAACACCACTTTAAAATAAAACAAGAAACAAAAAAATCTGAGAAATCAGTTGCTAAAACTTGTTTATTATCCTTTCGACAAATATGTAAGAGAAATCAAATAAATAATTGGAAAACTTATTTCCTGACAGATGCTTTATTTATAGTGTTTACGACATGTTTTGAACGAGTACATACTGCCCCTTTGAACGAGTAACTTTTGAGAAGTGCCGAGGACAACTTTTAAATAAGATGCATAGATATGCTAAGATACTTAAGATATTAAAATTATTTGGTAGTTATCTTCTGAAATATTAATCCGCAGTTTAATTTGCCTCATTTTATAGTATTTGTTGAATATACTTGTAAGTTTCATCGAATACACGATCAAAAAGAGCGTAATTAGTTATAAATAGTATCTTGATATAAAATTAATGGGCAGAAATTTCGGCCCTTGGAACTATTCGCTTGAGAAACTGAAGTTGAGATATAGGCTCGCGGAACTAAGACCTGGTTTTATAATCTCTAGTTTAATCTTTTCTAGACATGAAAATCGACGTCAATTCTCTCTCCTAACGATAACGCTCACGTCACTAACCGACACTCTATTATGTAATATGCAAAGCCCGAACTCTATGTTAACATCTAGTTAACGAAAAGGCTACGCCACCTTGCAGTTAACGTTAATCAGACATTATAAAACCCGCCCTGAGGTTGAACAAGCTTTTTAAAATCTGCCCACCCTGGGAAAAGATCCTTCCCATTTCGTTGCCTATGTGCACCTCTCCCTCCACAAAACCCCGTCGTGCATGCGACATATTAAGCCGGGCGAGTTAGGAGGAGGAAGAGGTCGGTCAGGAGTGGACGTCGCGTGGTGTGGGCGAATAAAATTAGGCACGTTCACGGAAGCCGGAGGAAGGCAGTCGCGGAATGAAAGAAGAAGAGAGATACAAGCCGGGAAACATACGCGAGCTATGAGAATGGGGAACGGAAACGCGAATGTAGTGGCGATACGTATTCTAACTCTGGAGGTCCGGATTCGATTCTCTCGTGGGCCGATTCGGACAGTTTTCCGGTCTCCCGGAAACTCCGGAGTAGGTATGTCTGGAGAGAGCCTTCTACCGGATGTGGTGTCGAGAGGGAGAGGGGCGTAAAACCATTAGCGCCTCGCGTCGAGAGGCTCGGCTGATACCGACGCTTGGCCTCTCCCTCCTCACTCTCTTGCTCTTCCATTTTTCCCACCGCGTCCTAATTAACAGCGTCCTATACTTAACACGAGGTGTGAATGACCTCGCCACCTCCCACACTTACTTTCCACCACGACGAAGGGGTGGGCGACGAACGAACCCGGGGGGTGGTGGAGAAAGGGCGAAAGAAAGTTTGTAGGGAGTGTATGACGCTGTAGTATGCTAGAAGTGACTCAGTTTTCAAAGGATTTAATCCTCCTAAAAAGAAGCAATCGTAGTATTAACAGCGCGAACTTAAGACTCAAAAGAGAGCGTTGAGACTATTTACAAAGAGCCGTAGAACCATGGGGTGGATGAATATGGGAGTGGTTTCTCCACGGCTATAGTCTGGCAAATGTAAAATAATTTACCAGATAAAAGATTAACCATTCTGAAGTGAGTGGCTTTCAGCTTTTAGCAATGACAATCTTTTCCTTACAAACTTTACTCTCTCCTAAATGAAGACGGCATTAGGTACAATCCCTTCCGGAGAATTGAGAGACCGATGTCATTCACACAAATCATATCAAATTTTTCGTATGTGGAATTGAAAATAAACAGGCAGCAGAAGAAATGCCTTATGTAAATTTTAGTTTAAACTGAAGTAGATAGAATCCAATAGAAGCAGATAACAACAGCAGCAGAGCAAAGGAGATTGAAAGCTATGGGGAAGTGATGTTACCGAAGAATGATGAAGATTAAATGGACGAAAAAAATCACTAACGAAGAAGTCCTACGAAGAACTGGAGAGAAAAGAAGCGTTATAAAAGCTCTGCAAAGAAGGACAGACTAACTTATTGGAAATATTTAGTGACGCAGCAGACTAATGAAAACAATATTGGAAGGAGAAATAAACGGGAAGAATTATAGAGAAAGACAAAGAATGGAATACAACAAGAAAGTCATGAAGGACGTCAATATAAATACTTATGTAAGAATGAAGCCGTTGGCGGAGAGGAGAGTGGAATGGAGATCTGCTGCAAAACAATCTTCGGATTGATTGGCTAATGAATATGAAACAAAAAAGCTGTACTCTGGATCCACTCCTCAAAAACCGTGCACGAGTTTCTAGCAATAAAGTATAGCTTAAAATATTTGCATCTATAATCTATAATTTGGCAGAGAAAGAAGACAATACTTATACCTAGCTTGCGTTTTGGTGCGTTAATGACACATACGAGGGCACTCAAACTAGGAAGGCATATGATTATCATTTATCGTTATGGAGAAGACAAAAAATGACTCTGTCAACTAACTCGTTGCATATTCCGAATCAATAGACTGAAGGAGGCAAACTTATCGAATGGCAACAGTGAGTATATATCATGATCACCAGTCACCAATTCATATTTCATGTGCGGTCGGGAACAGAACTTTGGGCCATGAACAGATTTTCTACTTGATATTCACTCATCCCTCAATCGATCAACTATGCACAGAAATTTTTAGAGAATAAATTATTAATTCGTTTAAATTAAAACGATTATTTGCTAAATTAAAAATACTGAAGGAAAGATATACTTATATTGGAATGAGTCCCACAGGTTAAAAACATTATTTTTCCCTGAAAAATGATGGGTCGTACCTAAGACTGAGACAATATGGGTAGATTATTCCATAAGTAGCCTTAATAGTTGGAACAGTTGTTAAGTGTATTTTCTAAGGTAACTACCACTCACAACACGTTACTCACACAAGCATTACTTTTAGAATCTTAAATCTCTCCAAAAGCTAGTGAAAGCTGAACTCTTTCATATACTTCAACAAAAGTATGGTACATAAAGATTTAAAAGTACGTGATGAAATGCAGGTTTAGTGAAATTTCAATCCCCGCCACACACCTTTCGACTGACTAGAATGGCTAGGCGAGTTGTTAGTAGAGGAGGAGTAGTAATGGTAGTCACAGGGGTGAATAGGGAGTTTATATGGGCGGTTTTTACCAGCAGTTATTTTTAAGGCTCCCTTGAGCTGCTGAGAAGGACTTTGCCTTGAATGTCTTCTTTCCCTGAAGGACTATTGGATACGATTTGTTAGGAAGCTGAAAGCTTTGACGCAGTCTATGGATCGAACTACGCGGCTCTGACGGACTGAAATACCCTGGGGACCGGAGAAAAAGGCTCTTAAACCCCATTTGTGGCATTAAATAAGGGTGACAACTGAGTAAAAGGAGAAATGAGTTAAAATTGGCCCATACAAGTTACGGCACTGCAAATTAACTTGAAATTTTATAAGAATTAAAAAAAAAGAATACATAGCTTGATTCAAAATTCCTAAATGTCGTGGAAAATCTCATTGGCATGAAAATATTAGGATACAATTTACTACTCGAGTATATTAGCTATGCGCAAATAAGATGCTATCTATAATTACTACACCCCGAAATAAAACTCCAATACTAACTTTTCTGATAGTAATAAACAAGAAATAAAAGACGACAATGGATAAAAGTAACAACTCAGCATGATCTACACTTTTCGTATCTTATGCAAGAATCTTATTCTTTTCCGCCTCTTCTCTCTCTTCATCGTTCAATATTCTCTCCTTTGTTACTACCATCGGCATACCATCGCCCCTTAAATGCCTCTCCTTTCTACTTAATCTGCTACTGATTTGTTATAGAATATTCTACGCCAAATATCCACGCTACCCTCTAAAACCCAATTATTTGGCCTAAAATCTGCAGAATCCTTCCCGATTTTACCCCACTGGTGGAATAATTTGGAGCTTAAAGTTACAATTAGAAGATATTTTGGTTGTCAATCTGTTACATCGAAGTCACAAAGGTACGCAGAAGAAATAGAGAAAAAAGACAGGCTTTAATGCGGCATGTATCCACAAAGTATTTTCTTGTTATATATTCAATGTAAAAGGCCATTTGTGGCTGTTTTTTAATATTTTATAAATAAATAAATAAAAATACATAAAGGATTACGCCCATTTTCCTACAAATTTTCACCCAAGAAACTAATTTGCTCTATTGGATCCAGCGCATGCCCTACTTCTTTCTATATTCCTCTCGCTACTTTAGTTCGAGACAATCTCATTGTTTATTATATATACTACGATTAATCTTCGTTTCAAATTTCTCACACAAATTTTGTGAGTGTCTAATAACCACAGTTAATCCTTGGCTAATTTGCCGACTAGCGAATTGATAAGGAGAGTAAAATTAAGTTGAGCCGTCTAGTGTGAGGTTGGAAACATCATGACGTGGCATCAAGTGAATTGTAGACAAATTGTAAGCCATTTACGCGTTCATGACAGGGAGGCACGCACTATGCTCTAAGAGGACACAATTTTGGATAAGAAAGCAGTATTTTGAAAATTTTGGTTAATTGAAAAAATCTGTCTTGGCTACATGGCAAACTACTGATTCTAAGAATGAACCAGGAAAGAGGCTTGTGGAAATCTATCGTAAAGAGAAGAGCCCAGCTTATTGGACATTTATTGAGACATCAGGGACTCCTTATGACATTACTAGAGGGGCATAGGTATGAATGGGAAAAGATCCAGGGGAAAAATGACAGCAGTTTGTGGAGCAGGATGTGGAATGTAGGAATAATGAAGAGATGAAAATAGAAGTGGAGAATGGAGAACGTATATCAGCCGAGCTGCAGACAAACAATCTTCGGCTTTATCGCCAAAGAGAGAGATGGCACACTATGGACCGGAAGTTTGAAGCAGATAAGAGGCAGGTCAGAAAAGAACACAAACCTTTTAAACCTGATGTTGCAGAAAAATAATAAAGATCAAATAGATGTACAGAATGGAAAATGAGATGGAGCCTACACTCTAAGAAGACTAATTATTTAGAAATATACTGGAGAGGAAAATCTCAAGAGGAAGACAAAATGAAAAATACCGAGGACAAGCATAAGGAATCTTGGAGGGAGGTATGTACTGCAAGGAAGTAAAGGAGTTATCATGGTTTGGGAAGAGCGAAGGGCTAAAGTAATCCTATCTCAGAACTGGAAGACTGAAGATGACGATTAAGTTAGAGGAACATACAGATAAACGTGGAGAATAAAGCATCCAAAGAGACAAATATTTTAAGAAGCAATATGCATTTAATTTAAGAACTAAAAGTACGTTCAGTGAAAGACAGACGCCATACACATGCGATGAATTATGAAGAAAAGTGGAAAGAGCATGACATACATATGTCCCCAGAGAGAATACCGAAGAAGGCAATGTAGTATAAGCCATTCGGTAGAGGAAGTGTTGGAAGACCAAGGATACGTTGGGGAGACCGGAAAAGGCTTTAGTGCCTAATCCCGGAAAGATAGAAGAAGATATGCATTGAAGGTGGTTTGAGCGAGATATTTCCCTTGTCATATTGGAAAACATATTCGAATTTTATATTTTAATTTCAGCGTCTATAAGAAGTGTGTAGTAAATGTTGCAATATTAACGGTGCAAAAATATAGTTACGTATATAGGACAAAGATTCTCAGTAATTAAATAAATATCTCAATATCTTTACATAAGTCTCTAACTTGACTCATTTTTTAACGTCGTACGGTGAAAACGCCATCACAATATAAGGTTTTTTTTTGCTATTCTGTAAAAATATTGCGGTGAGCAATAGGTTCATTTTTATAAATAGTTGAGGAAACATAAAAACTATACACCGTTAGTTTTTAGACGAAATCTAGGTTTTATGTATTCCTAATTTTTTTAATAACCTACCTCTGGAGCGCACAGCCTTGATCTATCCCATGCAAAACAGCTTAACTTTTTTAGGCTAATTGCTCAAAGGGTAGTTCGGCAAGGGGTTGGTATATTTGTACCATGGGAAAGATAAGTTTTTTTCTGTAAAATGAGACAAAATTCATCAAATTCTAGGTGAAGTGATTTTTCGCTCAAAATACCTTAATGCACAACTCAGGGATTTCCATCCCTCACTTGCTGTCACACCTTGGGTCTCGTCTTCCCTCCGCAAGGACCGCTAAAACGGGGTTTAGGAAGTGTCATGGGGAGGGAGGGAAAGGTGAGAGGAACGGGGAGGGAGGGGCAGGAAGGGTCCGGCGAAAGGGGGTGTGTTTGGAGGGTGGGACGATGGGGGGGGGGAGGAGGGATGGTGGAGAATATGTGAGTCTATTAGTAGTCACGCGAGCTCTCCGCCCGCTCACTCATTTCATTCATACGTCGAAGGCCAGCCTCCTTCCTTTGCACCTCGGCGCCATACACATGCGATCCCACGCGCCCAGCCGCCCGCCACCCCATCGCCGCTACCTCTCGGCCACGTGTCCAGACGGACGCACTCGAAAAGCATTAGCAGGATAGAGCTTCTAAGTATTTCCTTCGTCAGGCAAGCGAAACCGGCCCGAATCAGATCATATATCTCAGTTACAATCTAATCCACACATCTCAGAATGATTATGAAATTGATTAAAACTATCTCCCATTTTTATACATGGGTACGTGGGCTAAAGGTATTTCCAAAATTATGCCATTCCGTGGCATGAAGTTGGGATTATATATTGAAGCCATGTCTCGGAGGAACTTTGAAACTTACTTTGGAATGGCAATAAAATTGCATAATAATGAAACTAATAATAAAATAAGTAGGTACTTGACTATTTTCAAAGAAAGTTAATTGAAATATTTTTTTTTACAAATTATTGTTGACGATAATTCCGACAACACTAAACAAAAACCATTATACCACACCATACAAAGCAGCATAAATTATATACATACATAAATGATTCATGGATCATGCCATTACTAGACCAGTTAGTTTTGATAACTCCCCTAACAGTGTTCCCAAACTTGTTTCATCACAGTGGCTACGGAAAGTGAGTCCTTTCATCGCTTATCAATCTTTAATATCAGTCCTATGTCACTGAAGAAATGCCCTGAAAGAATTAAATATTATACTTTGATGATTTAGAGAGAATACTTGATAGTTTTTGAGATAATATTGCCATGGGAAAATTCGACGAATTATATTTTAAAAAAGGGAAAGGTATCAACATTCTGCAATGAGGGCAATACAATTTGGGGAGGAAAACGGCGAAACCTGTTATCGGCGGTAAATGGCCAATTACTGCACATAATTTTCTTAGAGATCGACGGAGGATAGTTTATTCTTCAGCATATGTATAATGTTGGGGCACGTCATCGGAAGTACTAGCAATTGAGGTTCTACCTTAGCGTGCAATCTCTCCTGACCTTCGGTTAGCGGCAGCGCACAGATTCTTAAAATTTGCCAGAATGCAATCAAATACACCTTCGGTGACCATGGAGAAGCGCCTCTAGAACCATTGAAAGACATCAAGGAGTCAATTCTTTGTAAAAATGGATTGCTTGAATGGAATCAAGTAATGTTGCGATAACCTTTCACTTATGGCAATTTATGGGTTACTTATCCTTGGTCTAAAATATATTTCCATTTGATGGTTTATCTTTTTGCTCATTTTTTGAATAGACTAACAATAAAGACATTTTTCCAATTTGCATTAATTTCCTCAGGGAAAAATGGAGTGTTGAATATCCGAGAATGATCTCCAGGATTGCCGAAAACATTAGAAAAAAAGATCGTTTAGCATGCCCTTGAATCAAAATAGATTCGAGTTTACGTCCCTGCAATGAAAACAAAATCATTTATTTACAAAGCAGTTTGTTTGCAAACAGTTGTCATCACTACACGACCAAATTATGAAAATATGTTTCCATTATCACTTTTTAGGGGACGGCAGAAATGAACCCATTCCTCAAGGGCTTATTTACAACTGGATATTTTCTTAATAAATCATCTTTTTTTATTGAAAACCCCGGGTATTTTTGATCCAATTAACAATGCATACTAGTCACAGCCACCAAAATAGAATTGTGTGGCTCAAAATTTTTAATATTAAGGCCTGGTTACACGGTACATTAGAATGTACAAGAAAATGTGAGAATGTCTGAATGTCAGAATGAACGCGAAAATGCACCGTGTAACCACTCGAAAATGTACGATTGTATGAATGTCTGAACAGAAAATAGAACCGGTTCTAATTCCATTCAGACAATCGTACAAGTTGACCTCATTACAGAGACACCTGGTGGCAGACGACGCAAATGACACATTCACTTTTTCACAAGCCAATTGACAAGTAAATGAGTCGTATCCATAAGCCAATTGACAAGTAAATGAGTCGTATCCTGGCAAAAAAATTGGTTTTAATAACGCACCTACGGTTTAAAATTAGGAAAAAACAAACGAAAACGCATAATGCGCATCTAAAAATGTACGAAAATCTGTCCGAAAAAATGTACCGTGTATCCACCTATTCAGTGATCTTGTCCATGAGAATGTACAAGAATCTGTACATGAAACCATTCACAAAAATGTACAGAAACTTGTACATTCTCATGTACCGTGTAACCAGGCCTTTAGAATAGTTTTTCATGCACTGGGTCTACAAAAATTTTGATTGCGTGCGAAATGATGAAAAGGGAACTGAGCTCTCCTAACAAGAGTCTGTAATCGTCACCGATTAAGTACATATGCAGCATAAACAACTAAAAATGAGGGTAAAACGAGGCGTGGGAATGAATGCAGGTCGGGAGACGTGGAGGGGGGACGGGGGAGATACGGGGGAGGAGGGGAGAACAGAGAAGGAACCAGATCGATGTTCGGGAGGCGTGTATTGGACTGGAGGCATTAAATGGCGTATAAATAGGGTTTTACAGCCGTGGAGGCCGCAGATGACGTTCGATTGGAGTTGCTGCGATTCGGGAGAAGACTGGACCGTAATTTTCCCCAATTAAGGCACTAAAAGAATGCACAAAATATGGCGTCATTATGAGGAGCGCCGCTGCTTATTTCCTCGTTGTTTGCGCGAGTGATACAATGAGCGCAGCTCATGCCAATGAGAAATTACGTACCACTTTATTAGAATGACTCGGAGAACTGGCGAGAATATAACATGGTATGTTGAGCGTTTGAGTTAAAATGATGACATGAATACGCGTGGTTCTCGATGAAAAACATCATTCTTGCCATTACTGGAATGGAATAAGGACGCCTCGGCAGTTTAATGTATAGACAAACTCGGTGTTAATTTGGAGGACCAGGTTTTGGGTCCCAGTCCAAGTGAACGATCATTAATTTCGAAATCGTAGATTTGTGTATACCTCTTTAGCGTCTGACTCCTCGGGTGCTTCGAATAAAAATAATAACTTGGCAATCCACCACCATAATGTGTCTACCGGAACACATTGCCTTTAACTATTTATTGGCAGCTTAGAGAAGCTTCACATTCATCCAGGTAATGTTTATGAACAAGACCATGGATGATTGTGACTATTTCAAGACATTCAGCTGACACTTGAAGTGTTACATTTTTGCGGGGAAATACCATTCGTGAAAATAGCTCTCATAATTTCTTAATTATAAGAATGTAATATAACAATTATAATTTAAAACAATGCGTGAAGCATCTCCGTAGGAATAGAGAAAATATCTTAAACCATCAGGTCTTTGGAATAAGAGTCCTGTCTAAGGAAAACGGATGACCTATTGGAAGTAAAAATCAATGGGAGTGGCCAAGGACGATGGGATTTTAGATTAGATACTTATCTCTGGGTTTTAATCATTCATTCAAATATTGATCATTCCGAGCACTGTCTTTTGCTGTAGCTATGCCTCCTCTGGACAGTAATTCAAAAAGATGGAAGAATTAACGAATGAGTTTTCAAAGTTTGTTTTACGGAGTCGATGCAGATATTTCAGGGAGAAATTAGTTTCCAGTTACTAAAGCTACTAACGATTTTAGATTAGTTTTATTGTGATTAGAAGTACTTGTCGCGGATGAAAATGAAATTAAATGAATTCAGAAATCAGCAAAGTGAACTATTGCTTGTAACTTCTACCGAATTTTTCTAATCATAAAAAAGAGGCTACTGAGAAAATATCAATTTAAGCTTGAGCTGCAATCCACAGAAAAAATTAAATCCATTAAAACCTAAATGAAGTGTTAAAATTGTATAACTCACATCGTTGAGTGCATATTTAACATAGCCAATGCATGCATCTAAGACAGTATTAATACATTTTTATCATGGTAGACGTAACTTTTCAATTTCTTCGGCTGGCAGAACAGGACAAATATAAAATTAGCCCGTACCCCCAATTACAAATATTTCATCATTATGGTATTTGAGGATTGTCGGGTAGAATGTGAAGGGTAGATATCTTCGGGGAATTGGAGGATGGGTTGAGATAAACGTGACATCGTATTCAGCCTACTCTGTACGAAAGGCAACAAGGGATCCACAATATAACGTCCCTCCCGACGGATATAGTACTCTACAGAAAGTGATACACTAGAGCAGGGATCGATATTCCATTGAAAAAAAATACGAGACTGCCAAGATATAATTCCAGGTCCTCGGGAAGGGAGGCTACAGCCACTACACCAACTGAAATTTCCACAAGGAATAAACATGAAAAACAGGATCAAGATGGATCATTTAAACTTAATTTATTAGAATTTTGAGAGAAATTAATCATGTTTCCCTAGATTCCTTCGCTTAACAATAACAGCTAAATAAACAACAGGAAGATGGCCATTAAACGCAAATTCTAACGAAAATTATCCGACGCTAAGCCGACGCGGAGCTGAGAACCATTCTACACTTCACATCCTGGGCCCAGCTAGAAATCGTGCAGTAGGAGAACGTCCTGTACTCATTCAGTCAGAAAACTCATACACTCCACGGTAAACTTCGTGAGAACAAAAAAGACTTTCAGTGATCCGAGCCCATCCGTTGAGGACAGATTTTCCGCCCGGTGCCCGGAGTAGGATACCCACTGACTTGGTAGAAAAATGCAACGAAAATAAAAAGAAAGAGAAGTAATAGAGGGAGAGATTGGGGAAGGAGAAAAGAGAATCCTGAGGAGCAATAATGGGTCCACGTAAATATTGGGTTTTGCGTGATATTGGACCTGATGTAGCCAAATTTAAACCGTAATCAAAACACGGTCCTCGAGCTGAAGTTAGAAAAGTGTGAAAGTGAAACGGATTTCATATTATTCGATTCTTGATGACCGAAAACTTTCGCGATTGATACCATCCTATATAACGTACTGTACATTTAAGTGCCAGAAATTAACTCTCGTAGTAGTAGTTATAATGTTAGCTGTCCGAAAGCTTGGGTCAATTGTGTCATTAAGGATAGGTGGACAAGATGAAAGTCATCATGAGGTTTAAAATGCAATACCCCATCCAACAGATAGATATTTGCATTTGAACTCTCTTCCACATGGTTTTCGAGTAGGGAATGGGATTTCACAGAGGGGAAACTATGAGACTTTCGGGAAAGAAACATGGGGTCTACGGATAAGAAGCTGGAAATCTTAACCACTCACAAACCCAAACCCCGCAGTGGATACACCCCGAACATAATTTGAGCGAGATATTGTTTTATATCAAGTGGATGGACCGGTGTAAATAGATTGATCATTTCACATCCAGTCACTACACTTAAAATAGCCATAAATGTTTATAAGCTTGGATTCCGTCCTGAATAAATGATAGCTAATGAAGGAACCAGTAAAGCGCAGTATAGCGATATGACATTCTTCGATAGGCTGCCGTGGAGCAGAACATACAGTAATTATGAAGGCGGAGACCTATCCAATCAGCGAAAACCTTGCTCTTCCGTTACATATTACGAAAGGAGTAATGCATTTGAAGTGCACAAACCACAAAACCACCCCGAACCAAGCAATAAACACCTTCGGAAAAATGACATGCGAGAAAGATCATTCCACACTATGCTATCAGAATTGTCTGAGGAATTAATATTTTTTCGCAAGGATCCCTCGGTCCAAAAATGAACACTATAAACACGATACATAGACTGTACATATATACCTGTAGAGCGCGGCCTATCGAAAAATATCCACCGTTTAACCAAGGTTAGGTGGAAAATTTGCCCGCGCCAAACAACCTAAACCGATAGAGCCACAATACCCATCCATTCCACGCGGAAATTCCGGGAACAAAAACACTTTCTTATAGGGCACTTATAAACAAAAACTTATAGGGCACCGCGCTCTTCCATCATATTCGTACTAATAGACCCGAGACCAAAATGACGTAAATAGAGTAACCTCTTGATAGGTAGACACTTGTGGCAGGGATTGTTACAGCGTGCGATGTCACTCTCTATAGTTTTGAAGCTCATACTTTGAAGCTTTCTATTCCAGCATTTTGACTGTTTCAAGGATTGAAATGTCTGCTAGCTTGCAAAGGCAATTTATAAAGGTAAAAAACAATAAAAAATGGACGACTTAATTCCCAAAGAATATAATTCATTGAAATCATAATGAGTGTCCCTTCAAGTTTTACGAACTTCATTTCTTTCATTGATTCAAGTTTTAGTGATTGTGTTGAATTTTACTTTGAATTCCAATCACTATTACACGTTAATTTTTTTCTAAACCACATTTAGCTATTATCGCATATCTCGTATCTCGAAAGCCTTCCTGGATTGGAGGGTGTCGAACTATCGTGAAAGTAGTATTCCCGTAACGTGCTATAAAAGATTATAATCACCGACACGTATTCGCTTGGGTATGAGAAATTGATATGAAGACATTTTGGAATAAAAATAATCGACTTAGCAAATAAACAACAAAGAATCACTTAACTGTTGCAAAATTTATTGACCGCGTTCATTTTTACTTTATATTTCCATCGTTAATAAAAATTCTTTTTTCTGCAACCGGCATTTTTCTCTCATTGTACGAGTGTCTCGTATATCCTGTAGTTCGACAGTCTTGCTGCATTGGAGGGTGTCCAACTATCGTGAAAGTAGTGTCCTTATAAGAGGCTATCACATTAGAGCACTGATCAAAATGTTTTTGTACAAGTTAAATAAATAGATAAAAAGACCATTAGCAATAAAAATAAGGAACCTAAAAAATGAAAAACATAGACTCACTTAACTGTTGGAAACTTTATTGATTGGGCCCATTTTAACCTTGTATTTCCATCGTTGATAAAAATTATTTTTTCTGCCAACTGGCATTTTGCTCTCGTATATCCTGTAGCTCGACAGGCTTGCTTCATTGGAGGGTGACGAACTATCGTGAAAGTAGTGTCCTTATAATAGGGTATCAGATTAGTGGACTGATAAAAATGTTTTTACACGAGTTTAAGAAATGGATAAAGATACCATTAGCAATAAAATAAGCAACCTAAAAATGAAAAACATAGGCTCACTTAACATTTGTTCACTTCATTGATTAGGTCCATTTTCACTTAGTATTTCCAGAGTTAATAAAAATTCTTTGTTTCTACATACCGGCATTTTGCTCTCATTGTATATCCTGTAGCTCGACAGGCTTGCTGCATTGGAGGGTAGGAACTATCGTAGTGTCCTTATAATAGGCATTGATCAGATAAGAGCACTAATCAAAACATTTTTGCAATATTTTAAGAAATAGATAAAACTATCATTAGCAGTAAAAATAGGCAACCTAACGAATGAAAAATATGGACCCATTTAACTATTTTGACCTTTATCGATTGCACTCACTTCAGTTCTGCATTTCTATCATTAATAAAAATTATTTTTTTTACTAAACCGGCATTCGACAGCCTTCCTGGTTCGTAGGGCAGCCTTAACTATCGGTAGAGTACTGCACAGCCTGAGTGACGGATTAATACGAAAGGGAGAGAGGAATAGAGGAGTAAAAGAGGAGAAATTGCAGGAGAGGACGAGAAGAGGTGGAGGAAGAGGAGAGAGCGTTGTAAGTGCTTCAGGGAGTGCTCGGCCGCTCTTGGCGGAGCCGAAGAGTGTATATAGTGTATATTTATTTTATTTTTGCAGCAGACAGCGCTGCAGTCGGTAGAGGGCTCTGGAGAGGGAGTCACGAGATAGTAGGGAAGAGGGGCGTCCGCCGTACTGTCCGAGAAGAGGGTCTCTCCCCTTGGCGTGCGAGAAGAGTCGGAGAGGGAGGAAGGAGGAGGGTAAGGGGAGATGATTAAGAAATGAGGGGGAGGAGGTGAGTGGAGGAGGGTGCCTCTGAGGGTTGAGAAATGTAAGAATGGGGAAATAAGAGGGGGAGGGTAGTGGGGGGGGGGTTGGAGAGTTTTCGGTCGGAATGAGGGTGGGAAGGGAGGGTTTTACTAGGTCACAGACCGCTGTCTCTACGCCAGCAGTATTGATCAGCGGGTGGGCGACAGGGGCGGCAGGGGAGGGAGGTCTGGAGGGAGGGAGGAGGAGAGAAAGTAGGGGAGGGGAAGACGGAGAGGGGAAGAGGGAGTGGGGAGGAGGAAGGGGTAGGTAGCAGGTGGGAGAAAGGCAAGAGAGTGCACGTGAACGAAAAATAGGGCGAGAGAGGAGGAGGAGGAGAGGTGTATGGAGGGGGATGCAAGACGGTTGGGGAGGTTGTGGGGGAAAGGGGGAAAAAAGAGGGGGAAAGGATCGCGGTAGGGAGTGTAGGGGGGTGAGGGGAGAGGCGGGTTTCGGAAGGGAACGCTCTGGGAGGAAACTGGGGCGAGTTGGTTACTTTGCTGGGGAACGTGCTGGTTAAGCTGCTGCAAGGAGGTGAGGAGAGGGGGCGGATTGCAAGGAGGGGCGTGGGAGGTTAACGAGGGTGGGGGATAGAGATTCGGGGGCAAAGGTAAAACTGTGGGAGACACGATATAGGAATGGCGTTGTAGTTACCAAAATAACTCTGTACTTTAACATCAAATGATGTGACCGGCGAAAAAAATCTTATCACAGTTTTGGCTATTTTGAGTCGCAGCTCGTAGAAGTTTTACATTAACTCGATTTATTTTTCATCGTGACCACTAATGAATACGACTCCTACAAGACGTGTAGTTAAACCAGAGGAAGGAACAGAGAAGAGAATCGAAACAATATTTACTGTGCGGAAGGATATGGGTATAATGTGGTAGATTTGGGAAGGTGGGGTAGAGATTAGGAGACGATGCTTGAACTGGTGAGACAGGATGTAGACAGTGTTGTCGTTCAAATAAATACTTCGAACTCTACCATCATCCCGAAAAATACACGAAAAATACTAGCATCCTAATTATAATTTTGAAAGCGAAGCTCAGAGAAGTTCTAAAACCATCCAGTTAATGTTTTATCAAGACAATGGATGGCTATGACTCTTGTATTGAACAAGGTTAAAACTAGAGAAACGATCACAGAAAAAATGAAAACAATTTTTAACGTTCAGCGAAAAATCCTCTTGAAATATTGATGTAAGCAATACATGACTCACCGTAACATGCATTACTGCAAAATATAATAAAGATAATCGTCACTGTAATTAATATGATTACCTACTCTAATCGACAAAGGTACCTAACGAATTGGAAGTATCTGGTTGCATATAAAGAGTAATAACATTACACTAACGTGAATGCTCTCCTGGACAAAGGTAACGTAGTACTTTTATGTGGTTACATGACACAGCAATATACGATAAGTTTGAATCAGTAAAAGAAATAATTTTCAATCAACACTCGCAAGATGGTGCTATTTGTTTAGGACTTGAATTGTGGCATAAATTCTATATTCATCGCAATGTAATTAGATATAGTCAATATATAATTTAATTTTCATATAATTCAGCAATAGCAGTAAGAACAGAATAATCAATCGAAGTGTACGTCGAAAAATACAGAATAATGTAGTAAATGAAAGGCTAGGTAAAGCGCATAGTATGGGTATACTTTTTCTGAAGAGATCGTGCGAGGGTCTGTCGTAGGTGGGATGGGGTGGGTGCGAGAATGGTGAGAATACGAGAACGAGGGGTAGTATCAAGAGCAGGAAACAGGAAGGAGTGGAAGAGGAGGGAATGGAAAGAGCCTCCGTCCATAATTATATTTCGACACAGGTCTCGCGTCCTGATGCCGCTCACGCTTAGGCGTCTGGCTGGCAGGAGGCGCTGCTCGTCGAACCGAGATGGCCTAAGCATCTTAGATATTAAACCAGTTTAGCACTTTTTCATCAGTTTAGGATCCTGTCATACCCATGAAATATTGCGCAAAATCTGATCGTGGTAGTGAGGTTGTGAACTGGCCTTAAGGCCTAAATGTTGCATGTTTCGATCCTGCCATGAGCACGAATGTTGTCTACCAGTTTAAATTCATGGGGTAGACATTACATAATAGATAATTTTCCAAAATAAAGGTCTATTACCGCAAATTTGCCGCTATTTGGCCAAACTTTTCTACTCTCTCGCATATGAGTTGAAAGTAAAACAACGATTCACTAAGAATTGGTACATAAATTTAAGATCTGATATTCTACATCGGTGAATTTTAATGGGAAACATGTTACGAATATTTAATATGGAACAACCTGATGGAATAATTCAACTACCTTTATATACTCTATGCATGGGGAAGTATCTGAGTTATAAAATCAATTCCGCTCCTCGGAACCAGTTGAGGAAGAAGTCACACCTTCGACGTTTTGTGCCCAATCTGGCAACAAATTTAATGCCAATGTAACGATGATCGAACTACTGTGGATCGTAAAGTAGTCTTGATCTCTTAGCCTAGATACATTACAACAGTAAATTTGAAAAGGAAATAATTATTTTTTTTAAATAAAGCATTAATAACGTGCTGGAATGATTACATTCTCGGGTATTCATTTCAAGCAAGTTAAGGTTTAGCGTAATGATTTCAATCAGGAATTCAAGCATGCAAATTTAAACATCCAGTGTTCATAGGTCAGATATTCATTATTTATTTGATCAAAAAAGCATTTTTTGGTTAGAAAAAACTTTAAAGGCGTCTCTTGATTTTTAATAAATTAAATCCTTTAAGAATAAGTAATGGAAATGACCTTTTATGCATAACTTTGTTTCTAGAATTATCCTGTACCGATACGACCTCAAGAGGCTAATAGTGCCGACTCTTTTTCTGGCTGATGAGAAGGTTGGTAAAGGAGGAAGTAAAATTCCAGAACATTCAAATATATAAATTTCCGTGTTTTTATCTGTACAAAATTCCGTATATTTAACTGCGGAACTATCCAAAATAAATCCGTTGTATTGTTTTACAAAACACTAGGTGTGATTCAGATATTTCCATCTTTCTCAGTAATAATGGAATTAAAGTTTCTTCTCCAAAGATTTGTTTTACCCACGAAAATGCAAAAAATGATTCTAAATCCTTATAAACAGCTCATTTTGTTGGATGCCTGCTCCTTTCTGATAGAAGGAATAGATTACAACAAATTTTTCCAAAGATTTTGTTTCGTGTTATGCCACGAAAATGCACCAAATATAACTCTTGAGAGTTTCATGCAATACTGCTTATTGATTTTAGGCATTATAATTATTCACGCCCAGCAATCCATGGCAAGGAGTATTTTATCCACCATTATCATTTACCTTTCATCACATATCATCTCTCAATTCTCATATTACGCTTCCAGGCGAGAACATCTCCTGTGTTACTTGAAAAAATAAACGTAGAGCGCGGGGTAGTGTCTCTGCTATTTCATTCCATTCCATCCTTCTCCCCTGCTCATACTCCGACTCATCTTCTGCCGCGAGCTAGCTGCAAGATACACGCGTGTTCGGTTCGCATAAAAACAGCGTCTTAATAACTCTCCCTCAAGATGATTATTTTCGAGTAGACATTTAAAGACAAAAGAGGTCGAGGAGGGCGTATTCAAAAGTATGCACCTGGTCTAAGAGCATTTTTCTTCGATTAAAACAACCAATAAGAGTGAAAACTTCGTCTCAAGAAACACTCGGTTGAGAATTTTCGTCGTGCGAACTAGAGAGATTTTGCTCATTCATGCGATTTAGCTTGGTGCCTCACCACGGGAGCTTAACCACAAATTCCAATATATAAATATGGAAATATACCTTTATATAAATATAAGAGTTTTCAAAATATTCGGTTTATTCGAAATACTTCAGTATTGTGGTAAACTCCAAATTAAAAGTTAGCCCCTTCTCGGCGGCGTTAACGCATACCTATTTAGAATGAATAAAGGAAAAATGACGATGAGAAATTCACCGAAAATGCCGAAATTTTGCTATTTTTTACTATTTACATATAGTCAGTTAAGCAACTTAAGAAAAGAAATGAGCGCACAACAGATGCTCCGGCAATAAGAAGAACCTAATTTAATTTCCAGTGAAAAGTAAGATAAATATACATATTTCGGTCACGCAGCATATGTTGGAAAATTCTTTCGTATTAGAAATATCAAAGCCTGTTGACAATGTTCATCTAAGAATAATATTGAAAATGTCTATCAAATAATTATGAACGAAGAATAATTACTCTTCTACTTTCCTTAACTTTCACAAAAATTTGATACTTGTGTGCATGAACAAAAGAGAAGAGGAAGTATATGAGATAATTAAAAAGAGCGAATGGTTTGCTGAATGTGTGAAATGGAACTGAAGGTGGGTAAAGGAACTGCATCAACCACTGCGAATGCAAGCATGTGACTTGGCCAGGAGTATCTTACGACCCTCAAATGTGAGATGTGGTGAGTTTCCATAAGATGAGCGCAAGGCTTTTGCGGTCAATACCATGCACTTTTGGCTTCGTCTGGAGTCTTTGACGCGATTCGACTCTTGCCGAGTAATCTAACACAGTACTTATTCAGGACTAAGCGCGACGATTTCATGAGCACAGAATGCTTTGATGAACTTTATTTTAGATAGTTAAATGCCTAAGCGTGGCGAAAGAAACATTCATTGGTCAGAGGGGAAATTTATTCGATAAGTTAATCTGTTCCGCGAGGATTATAGAGTAGAACATTTTAAATGAAGCAAGGCATTCAACTCGGTTCAAAGGATGTTCGCTTGGATTATGTTTCGACTTGCGTTCTGAAATAACAACTCTGACTACGTCCGAAAACTCTATGAACTGAATTTCGAGAAGAATTCTAATAAACCACAGCGGAAAACCAACCAATCCAGAGACTGCAATTGACACTGCATGTTTTACAGGCATATTGTCCGTTTATTCGACCGAATGAGCAAGCTATAACCTTTAATCTTCATTTAGACCATACAATGCCAAAATTGGCATTTCTCCCACACATATTTGCTATAATGAACGATCAGGCTAAAAGGAACAGTTTCAAGAGCTACAGTAATTAAGAACCGTATCCCTTTTTCATTAAAAAGAACTGGGGTATGCTGACGCATTAAGGCTATCGCATGTTATCCGGAAAATTCGATTGGGAGGGACTACATTTCTTTCGCAATTTTCGACTTCGTATGGACCTCAGTTAAACGCGATTCCGTCGATCCGAGAGTCTCGGCGAGAAGAAATATGTATCCGAATTCCCACGAGGGCCAATGGGGTTGAGGCATAAGGGGAGGGGTTGTGGGGAGGGAGTTGAGAGTGGTGGGGGTACGGTAGGCGGACATACTTAAATGGCGCCACCCGTCCTGGCGGGTCGTGTGCGTGGCTGGGCCTGCGACGAGTCTCCGTCCACGCAGCCTCCCAGAAACCCAAGCGTTGCCCAGGAGCGGCTTTCGAAGGATGAAAGGGGCAAAAAGGAGGGAGAGAAACATTGGCACTACTCAACAATTAAGATAGTTCCACCGAAAATGACGTAAATGTCATATAACGCGAATTCTATTTACAGAAAAAACTCCAGAATTAGGGCTGTACAAGAAAATATTAACTTTCGACGCTATTTTATTCTCCAATTGAACCTGGAGTTAAATGCGAAACTTAGAGAAACCGGAAAATAGCATTTTTCTATCCCATATAAATGCCATTAACGGCGAAAAATAGTGTATAAGAAGTTAAAACCCTCTTGGGGATTGAACAAAAATAGGCACCTATCTTATTATTTTAGTTATTGAAAAATCACAGAATAATAAATTGAAGCCAAAATGCTTTAATTCAATAGAAATGGCGCTGCATTTGGCATTTGGTGAAAAGGTGGAACTCAGTTTAGTTTTGACTTAAAAATCCGCAAAGGAACCTCTTTAAAAAGCCTCAACACTATTAAGTGACATCAACTGGTGTCCCACAAGGAAGCGTGATCGGTCCCCTATTGTTCCTAATTTATGTGGACGGTGTTACCTCCGGCATTATTCCCAAAATTAGATTATTTGCAGACAGTGTGATAACTTATCGAGAAATTTACACAAAAGCAGAGTTTAAGGACCTTTAATTGGGTCTTAACAACATTAATACTTGGTGCCTTGAGTGGAGGATCGAAACCGATCTCGGTATACGAAGTGTATTTCACTTATTACAAGAGAATTCATATCGCTGTGGCATCTATAAAGTACGGGAGTCAGATATAATATAGCGAGCAAAGTAAAATAACATGGAATTACCATAATTTCAGACCATTACCAGAACGAGAGAAATACCAAATGCGAAGATTTTTGGTTCTGCAGGGACAGTGATTGAGATTCATTGAGCAAATATTTTGAAGGACCTAGGACATAAAAATCAAAAAAAGAAATGATTGGGGCAACGATGATAACCTCCAAATGATGGTGGGTGAAGTAACTACGAGGAATTATGACATTAAGGAATGACAAACTACGTAATATTCCAAACCTTGTTTATTTCACTGACCGATTTGGATGGTCATAATATCATTATCAGAGATAAAAATACCCGCAATATCATCACCGGAGTTAAAATACCAGAATTAAAATTTAGCTCTGATGATTATGTTATGAACATCTAAACCTGTCAGTGAATTAAACATTAAAGATTGGAATATCTCCAGTTTGTTAATTCTTCAATATGATACCACCTCGTCATTATGAATCTCATGCGATTCAAATTTTTCCGGTAACTTATTCTTCCCAATTTCTTCCTAGGCTTCCCAAGCATGTTTACTTCACTACATGCCCAGATCATTTCAGTTCCTCATTGATCCGCAAATCTTTTACGTTGTCTGTCCACACCTATTTTTCTACCTGGAAGCTTATCTCTGTATCAATCTTAACTATTCTTTCGTCTTTCATTCTATGTGACCATTCCATTCATTATTCCATCCGTTTATCCATTCATTTATTGATCTACTCTACCTGGCAGTCCTTCCCGATGTTTTCACTTTTCATTGTATCCAATAAGGTTTTCCCTAATTTTTTTTATTGTAAGATCTTTTTGCCACCTTTGCGGGATTGGCCTGGGAGTGGAGGCCGGACTAAATCACACCAACGCCGATAAGCCAGGCTATTAACCTATTTAAAGGCGTTAAAGTACAATTACTCAAAGTACGGGCCGGCCCAAGCTAATTTAATAATGCGGGAAAAATTTTATTTGGCCGCCCGTAGCGAAGAATTTATTTACAGATTGTGATTTCGTAAACCACGCGTTAATTTGACGGATACTCCGGAGTTTCAGAACGATCTTCTTAACATTGTCGTTTACTTTCCCTCCAGGAACTCTATTTTTAATCTATAAGTTGTTTGGAGGCTTCATGTTTTACGAGGAAAAGTGTCTACAGGGATTATTTAAACTATATCTACATCTTAAGGGTGGGAGTACTACAACCATGAATTGTTGTGAAATTTCAACGGCAGTTTCTTTCAATGGTTGGGCAGCAAGAATGTTAATGAAGGAAAGTGTTGGCCCGTAGGTTTTACAGTACTCTTTCTTGAGGTCAGTTATGAGTGCGTTACTTTTACGATACATTAAATGAGGTTATGTTGAATATAAGAAATTAACTCAGGCCTTACTTTATGGAACCACGTCATTACATTATAAAACAGAAATAACTTAGACAGTTCCACACTAAATTTATTACCAACCATGGTTTCAAGGTCCTAGAAAATGAGGATCTTGAAACTCAAGGGAGATATTGGCGATCAAGGGAGACCTTGAAAATGGCGGCCACTCGCTGAATCCATGGTCGGTAATAAATTTGGTGTGGAACTGACTAAGTTATTTCTGTTTTATTTTATATGAAATGATGTTGAATTGAAATGCATGCAGAAAATTATTAAAATTTTACGATTTTCATACTTTCTTTCCTCTCTTCAAATTCATAAATAAGTCGCAGACTGGCCGCCTGTAGCTTTTGCTCACGTTGTCCACACTTTGGGCCGGCAATGCTTAAAGTACCAGTGCTATTCCTCGGATAAGGATGGATCGAGTAACTAAAAGAGTATAAATTAGCAAGTCTGGCGCGTTACCTCCAAAGTCTCCACAGGATCGGAGAGGGATGTAGGCGGGTAGCGGAGTGAGAGAGAGAGAGATTCGGCACTCGAGAGCGCGGTGGGGAGGGAAGCAGGGTCACGGGGGTACCGGGGGTTAGGAGGGGAGAAAGGGGACGGGGGTAAGAGGGCGAAAGATTTACGCTGCGGCGCCGAGGATCGGAAAAGGGTTTTTTTGGCGACGCTTGAGCGGTGAGGAGGGGAGGAGATAAAGGAGGAAGGGGGGAGGAAAGCGCAGGGGTCCAGAGTGACTGGGTCTCCTCCTCTCCTGCCTCCACACACCCTCCGCACCCTTTTCCTCGCTCCTCCTGTCCCTCTCCGGCGCTCGTCCTCCTCATCTGCTGGTGACGCATGGACTTTGGATTATTTTCGGTTGGGTTGGGGAAAACTGGCGTCGGGGGTAGAATGCTTGGCGACCCGGCGTTTAATTTATAACGCCTCCCTCTCCGTCCCCTTTCGGTGAAACGATAGTGGGCTTTCGTATTGACTGGACGAGGATGATGGCGGGAAGAATGCTTCTCAAGGGTTGCCGCGAAACAGAGGCAGACGAAAGAGTGTTATGGAGGATTGAAACCCATTCAAAGTCCTCGTTTTGAAGTTCTACTTGCTTCTAATTCATCCACAAAAAAGTGATAACCTGACACATGTCGGCACGAATTGAGCACATTATCTGAAACCAAAATGAATCTATATATAGTAATCATACCAATGATGATATCATTTCGCCGGCAGCACTATGGTTGTGAGTTTTAAACCCGTCCCAGGCTTATGTTATTTGTCTTAGGATTAAGGTTCTACCTTATATTTTGCGACATTACCGCTAAAGTTAGAACATCAGAAACCCAAGCATGCCAATAGTATGATACCATTTCACTGATTATTACAACATGAGATTACTGAGGAATAGACCCGAATTATTAACATAAATACAATATAACAGTTAGTATTTTAGAAAAGCCGCTTAAAAGGAATGTAATCTAATTATATCTCATGTAATCTCATCATATCTATTAACACGGTGTAATAAGACAAAAAAGTACGGGGGTGTGAAATTTCATGTTACAAGAAAGAACTGTTTTTCCTTCGCGATGCAGTAAACTGAAGTCTTGATCGCTCACTGCTCATGCTTAGATGAATGGTTGAGGTCTGAATTCCCACACGGTCGCAGTTTCGGTAGGCAATGACGTTTCGAAGTTTAGTCTTTCATTACGACGAAGTTCAATATGGAGATGATGATGATGACTCACTCGTTGAAGCAGTGATGATTACCGACCCGGTTGGATTATTTGATGGGAGTATGTTTGGGAAAAAAAGCCAATATTACATCTGATCATCAACGAGAAATACCACTTCAGGCAAATAAAAGAAATTTTCTCATATTAATTGGAATTAGGAACCTCAATCTATTAAAGCACAAGTTTTAATATACATATATGAATTTGAGAAGCTAGAATGCAACACCACTTGATTTTGGCATTCGTGATTTCCGGAAATATATTCGAGGCTTACTTTTAGCTTTGAAGATAAATGTAAAACAATAACCTGAAAACGTATGTACTTCATTCCTAGAAGAGCAGAACAATATATTAATATGTCTGGGTAGGTGCAGTTTTCTCTAGATAAATATGCTTAATGCACTTTTAGCCAATTCAGTGAAATATCACAAGTGTTCTAGGAAACATTACTTGACTACATTGCAACATTAAACTAAACTAAAGAGTTTAAATCGAAAGCTCATTAGGTATATTGAGAAAAAAAACCTGTAGGATATCTTGTCAACTTGCAGATGAAGCCAAGAGAGCAACAGAGTGCTTCTGAGATGAAAAGTGATACCAACAATAAAAGTGAGACCTCATAATCCTTTTTTGCGACATATGCTCTTTTCCCACTCAGATGATTTCCAAAAGATTACACACGGCCGATCACGTATCAAATATCAATGACTCAGAAAAGAAAAACTAAAAATAAGAGACAAAGGTATGCGTCCCACTCACAATTTTATCTGATTTGACATTTAACGCCTCCTAACATCATGTTGGTTTCCTAACATGACTTTACCTATTAATTGGCGTGAAAAAGCATAAAATATTTGACGAAGACATGCAGTTGACATTGCGGAATTTTCCTGAAAATTGCGGAGCAATGCAAGTAACTCTATTTAATTTTATAGACAAAAAGTTATAATACAATGGCTTGGCTCAATAAGCAAGGGAGTAAAAAGGAAACAAAGTTTTCAAAATTTTGACTCAGTTCAACAATTTGATCCCCATACGCTACTTTCTACAATAAATATAATCAAAGATAAGGGCCAAAGTAAAGGTTAGACACATCAACGACAAAATAAAGTGATTTTTACATCGATAAAATGTTAAATGAGCAAATATATTACCTTTTTCCACGTTAGTTACCACGTTGTGTGAGTTTCCAAGGGATAAATAAAATATTTCTGGTGATTGATTACCTCTTGGATCCAGAATGAGATGGGCCAAAGATCTAACGTAAATCAAAATCTGCCTTGACGGTAAAACAAAACTACGAGTATATTCAAATTTTAAGTACTTTTACTACGAATTACATCGTATTTTCTAACATTCTAGGACAAAGACATCCATTACTAAGGTGAGATACCTACTCACGGCCTTCATCTTACCAGGTCGACGCGCTAACAACCTGGGTTATGCGGCTGGCACAACTATCAGAACAGGAATCAAGTCACATTATAAAAATTGATAGTCAACCATCTCTCATTGCAATATTACATAACTGAGAGCCACGTAGACACCAGGTTTCGGCAAACGTCTTCGCAATGGTGCCAACAGAGATGATAAAAAGAATTGAATTGTCAGCTTAGGGCGTTAACACTTATTAAATTTCTGCTATCCTATCCTCTCATTGCTAATGGATAACGTATAAATGGCGGCTTACGGACCGGAACAAGATTCCCATTAGGCAACGAGCCGAACTGAGAGCTAAAAAGTCACACCTTTGTATCCCGCGTTTAAATGTTGTGATAGTCTCTGGATTGCATTAAAAAAAACCCTCGTAAGTAATCTCATAAAAGTATCATAGGTACATCATACCGTCCGTCGTTTCAATTCGTCTATGGAAACGTTTATTTTTACATTACGGCGACCATGAAAAACGTTTAATCCACTTACCGTCATAGATTTATCGAACACAAAACTTGGCGAAAGAGTCGGGACCTCCCGTTTCGAGGTTAGACAGAGCTCAATTGCAATTCGAGCACCTCATACGCAATTCTACTACTACTGCCGGAAGAGGACCACAGTATACGAAGTGCAGCCATCAGGGTTCCCGCCCTTCTAGGAAAGGGCCGTCGTCTCCTTAGCCACGAAGTTCTGGCACGGTCGCAAGAGGTGAATCGACGGATACCCTCGGAGCTTAAACAACCCCAGGGGGATTCTAGGAATACAAAGAAACCGGGGAGACGCACCCGATGATCAAGCACGCACGCAGAGGTCGAAGCGAAAGCAATGGCACGCGTCCATGTCCTATCCCAAAAGAAAGACAGCGCCCTTTTCCTCGAGAAAACCCTTTCCGCCAGCCCTACGACCTTTTGGAGCGACCCCTTGGACTCACCGCTGACGCCAGAGAAAAAAAGAGGGAGGGGATAAAAAAAGGCACAGAACTACTGACGCGAAGAACAAAATCACCCGGGCGAAACAGATGCAAGCCGCCGACGCTGCCGGGGTGGGGGGAGGGGGAGCACGGCATATAACCTATTCCCCTTTCCTACACCCCTCCTCCTTCCCCTCCCTGGTCTCCCTTTCCCTCTCGAAGGAGGGAAGGGTGAGCGGTGCAATGAAAGGCGCCAGGGTGAAGTGGGTGGTGCTAGGAAACGGGGGCCTCACTCACGTGACCCGGGCAGGGAGAATGATGCCGGGTTACACCACCATCGCACGTACGTCGTACAGAAGCTCACAAAAATACGGCACTAAATCGCGATGCAACTCGCTCTGCAGACCAGTCGCTCCGAGAGATTTGACAACCCTGGAAGGGGGTGAGACAGTTATTGGGTTATTTTCGTACCGATTGTTTCCAGGTTGTTACTCGTGTTGTGAAACGGGAGCCTTAGTCACGTGACCAGGGCAGGGAGAATGATGCCGGATCACACCACCATCGCACGTACGTCGTACAGAAGCTCACAAAAATGCGGCACCAAATCGCGATGCAACTCGCTCTGCGGACCAGTTCCTCCGAGAGATTTGACAACCCTGGAAGGAGGTGGGGCAGGTATTGGGTTATTTTCGTACCGATTGTTTCCAGGTTGTTACTCGTGTTGTGAAACGGGAGCGTTATTCACGTGATCAGGGAAGGGAGAATGATACAGAATCGCACGTACAACTACTCACAAAAATATAGGACGAATTCGTGATGCAACCTGATAGACAGACCATTCCCTCCAGATATTTGACATATCAGTCTGCATTTTTCGTCTCTATGTACGGTAAGTGTAATGAAAAATTTTCCAATTCTCACAAAAACAAACTAAAGACCAGAATCATGCAATTCGATGCCACGAGGGACTGAATGACTCACGCGGTTCTCCAATGACGAGTTAAGAAGCATTGTGATGAGGAAACGCTACCAAATTACAATGCCAAGATGACATTCGTCAAGTATGACGAAATACTCTCTGAGTGCATTTCAGAATTAAAATAGTTATCAGCGTAAAAGACGAAGAAGTCATTACTGGAGCTAAATACATATAGAAAACAATCATGATAATGATTGAGCAAAGGATGGGCGTTAATTAGCAATTTAAGGAAAAAAACAATTTTTTCATGTAAATCGTAAAAGTCAAGCGATTTTTTTTTCAAACGCCTCGAAAATTCCGTTTTTGTTTTTTTTTTTAATTTGCCCATCTCTAGCACCAGGGTAGGGAGGGAGACGTGTATGCAGTCATGTGACTCGGCCCGAGAGGATGACGGGAAAGCCAGCACAGAGCCATGTTTACGCTCCCCTCCATCTCGCGCGAAAAAGGGAGTTTGGTTCGACATCCACGCCCTCTCCCTTTCCTTTCCCGCCACACGAACTGATCTGACAAAGACTCAGCGGGAGGCGCGACCGTTGACAGATGGGCGTATTAAACGCGTCGTGGAAGGAAAGAGAGGCAGAAGAAGAGGCACGTGTTGCGCTCGCGCGAATACATTCGAGCCACCACGGTATAATACTCCAATTGACTCGCGTTCTAATGTCACCACTGCTGAAGAATGCGCAATGCTAGGCTCTTTTGTTTTTGGAGAGCGGGAGGAGAATAACATGACGAGGGATTTCATTTGAAGAAACGTTGGAACACATGCATTGAGTTATGTACGTTATGTAGAGACAGATTGAGAATAAATTAGGCGTGGGAGTCTTTCAATCGTGTAAATCGTAGCGGTTCGCATCTCGGAAAACAATTTGAATATATGCGATTCATTCGAAAATAGGAGCCGGCAGTGGTATCTTGGTTAGTAACGCGCTGACTCGTAAGCCACAAAGTTCGCAGGTAAGAATGATGTGTTTTTGTCGAATGCTATGATGGATGAATATCTGGGGATTAAGGTCTTCGGTAAAACGATACGGGATAATCTATGCAGTTGGGGCATCTAAACACCATAGAATGCTGCGAAATCTGAAGGGGGGTAGTCTACCATACCACCAGCTGGAAAAATATTAATGAATCGGTTAGAATTCGGTAAAATTAATAACTGGAATTACAAGTTAGAGTCGAAATTAAGAAGCTGTTGAGTAAAATTTGTATGATAATGTTCGTGCAACATCTGATAAGACGAATTCACATTATTATATCGAGCTGAGCCTCTATTCATAAGTACGTTTCGAATACTTCTATTACTTTTAACACACAAGATGATAATGGAACTTACGTCCCTGAGAGAATGTGTATTCGTTATCGCTAGTTTGAAACTTTGACGCCTATATCCTTTTCGCGAGGTGAATGGAAATCATCTGATTATACTGGTGTCTCCATGTTTTTCGGGCAAAGCTGCGTCGGTGTATCTTTACGATGACGTTTCGTAGCCAATGCAGGCCACATCTTCAGATCAAGCCCGAATGCCAAACGGTGAAAGTTGGCCTGTATTTATGCCGTCAAGGGGGCCTTCCATTAGCGCAGCCTATCAGAGTTGAGCACCCTTCTTTTGGCGCGTTTCTTCTCAGAAGTCTCTTCCTTATCCTTATCTTATTATATTCCACTAAAGTTGTTTATCACCGATCGTTGTCAACGTCTAAGATAGGGATGGGCGGTACTCAAAAAAGTACCGGTATTTTTTTGATGAGTATGAAAAAGCAATAATACTACTCGCCCGGTAGTACCGATGAAAAAATACCGGTATACCGATATTTTTTCACCAACCTGAATACAGCCTTGAGGACCATTTTACATCAGGTGTTGTGACAGTAACAAAGGATAACACACACAACCATGTCCTGGGAGGAGAAAAATCCTCCCCAGGCGGGATTCGAACCCGCGACCTTTGGGTTGGCTGGCGAGGACGTTACCCCGCCGCCACCAAGGCCGACCACCGCCAAGGCTGACATTTATGTAATTCATTAATTACTTTAATTAACTGCAAATTAACATACTTTTCACCCTAATTTTCCGGTATTACGGCAAATTAGAATATCAATCCAAAATGATGCACAGAAATTTCCATCCATCTGCATTTTTAATGAACATTCATCGGGAATATACATCGGCTATTCAGTAAATACTTTTCACTTTACGCTGTATGTTTGCGGTCGTCGCTTTTTGCAGGAATGATTTTAAATCACATGAATAACGATCAGTATTATTTAAATGTTGTGGTCAGGTAAAATCCCCTGTTATAGTGATCAATCCTTGCGGTCACACGAACGTTTAACTTACAGGAATAAATATTTGTATTTATACGGTTAAAAATCATCGATTATCGGTGTTCGGCAAGCTTAAAAAATGTATAATTACCTATTATACCAATAATGATAACAAAAATATCTCAACTTCACGGTTACATAAATAGGAAAAAATGACAGACGTATTACGAGAACATATGACAATTTAGTGTAGATAGTAAATTTTCGTTGTTAGTTCCGTTAGTTGACGCAAGATGGCAGCGCTGTCTAAATATAGTTATTTTTAGTACCGGTACCGTCGGTAGTACCGATTGCAAATACTGGTCTGTACTACCGGATTAAAAAATAAAGTATCGGTACTACCGAAGACGGGTATTTTTTGCCCATCCATAGTCTTTGCGTAATTTTCAAGGTAACATTGGCCGCGTCGTCTAATCTCTTCTTGACTCTTTGACAAAAAAAATGCATTCGCACGCTGGGTGTTCGGCGATCCTCGGGATAAGTCGGGATCAACGTATTTGGCCGAATCGGCCGGCTGTGCCCACAACTCTCTTTCCTCTCCGCTTATACCCTCCCACTAAGAACAACGAGCACCCTCTTATCTCGCATTCATGGCTGGATATCATCCCCTCGCCCGTCCCCGCAATTGTCGAACCTCCCCCCTCCCATGCACAAATCTTTGCTTATTCATTTTGATTAGGGAGAAGGCCCGGCCCTTATTCGCCACGGGCCACGCGTCGCTGCCTCGACCCGGGATTGAGCGCTGCATAAAACATACAAGCGAGGTCCGACCGACAGAGCGGGCGCATGGCATATGGCGAGAGGTATCCCGTCTCCTTTCCACTCATCACCGCCATTGGCCCGTGAGCACTGAGGATAAAATCCCCGCAATAATAATAATGATTGGCTGCGAAGCACACTCTCCATCTAGGCCTGGGCGATATATCGTAAAATATCGCGATATTTTAATATATCGCCAATCCGATTTTGAGTTTTTAAAATTGACGATATATCGTTCCTCGATAAATATCGTTTTATCGTGCCACGATAAAATATCGGGACACGATAAGATATCGGGGCACGATAAATATCGTGATCACGATAAAAATCGCGATAAAATATCATGACATCGCCTCCCGATAAAATATCACGATATCGCGCCCCGATAAAATATCACGATAAATATCACGGTAAAAGATCGTGATATTGCTCTCCTTGCTGAGTTTGTATCGGTATATTTAGATCAGTGGACAATATATACACTAATGAACAAACAGTTGTTTTCAGTTCCTTTCAAAATTTGAACAAGACGTCACCTATAAACTATCAGACCACTGAAATTGAAAGAGAGAGTGAGAGAGAACTGCTGAGAAGTTGAATTAGCAGATATCAGAATAGTAAGTTTTCAAACGTTCTTGCTCCAGCTTAAGCGAAGGCCAACCCAACGGCTGTCTTTTTCCGACACGTTTAACCGGCACAATATCACGTTATTCATCGGGCGCGTTTACGCGATATTTGAACGAGCGCAATATCACCATCTTTTATTGTGATATTTATCGTGATATTTTATCGGGACGCGATATCATGATATTTTATCGCGCGATTTTATCGTGATATTTATCGCGATATTTATTGTGCCCCGATATCTTATCGTGCCCCAATAAAATATCGGGGCACGATAAGACGATATTTATCGTCACGATATGAGTTATCGTTATCGCCACCTTTCGATATGCTAAAATTATCGTATCCCGATATTGAATTATCAATATCGCCCAGCCCTATCTCCATCTCTTGCCATTCGGTTCACCCCGATATCGAAGGCGGAAATGAGGAATTGAAACGATTGGATTCGGGGGGGAGGGAATATAGAATGTATCCACTCCACCGTCCGTTTCCCGTCGGTGGGAGACATACAGGGTTCCACCCCACTCCGAAAACATTTTTCAATCAAACATTAGAAAGACTAATGAGGAGGAGTCATTTTGTGGGTCATCAGAGTATCCAGGATTTATCCGGGATGATTGATCAGGCAGTGTAGCAGCAAGGTTCAGATACGGATGTTATAAATTTATACTGAGCCTAAAGAAAATTTATGTAAGCAATTGTTCAGCCTAAAAGTGCAAACAAGTAATCAAGGAAATCAAAATTTACCAAAAAAATAAATACCTTAAAAATGTAAAGAACGGGGTCAGGTTGGTGGGGTGGCTATATGGTAGTGGCCCCGAGTACCGGGAAAGGACGGGATCATTCTGTGGAACTTTGGATCTTGTCACATGACTTGTGAATGAGCAGGTTTATATTCATGATACAGAACACTTCTCTATTCTCTTTTATTCTAACAAATATTTTATTATTATCATTAATTATCGTTGCTTAATATTATTTTTGGTTTACTGTGGCGAAAAGTGGGGGTAGTTTTTCTTCTAAAAAGTTCAAGTGATTCGGGAAGCGTAAAGAAACATAAAAACAAAAAAAAAACACCGTAATACAAAAACGCCATTCGATTTTTTGTCTGCAATTTGTGTTGGAGTTTGGTGATGATAATGTTTGCTGTTTGGTGTGGAAATCGGTTTGAAGAAAGAAAAAGGTTAACTTTTGTCACATTCGGTGAAAAATCAAAGGAGTGTTGACAGTGATAGAGTATTTGTTTACTCTAATCGCTGGACAACATATGTGTTACTCGCGAGCTATATAGTGAGAACTTCAACCTAGCAGCATATGCTTCTTTAAAGTCTCCTTGTTCATAGGACTAATGGATAAAAGGGTGTCAGGATTCTGCATAAAATACTTGTTATGTTAGCCCTAAATGCTCAGCAACTATAACAAGAGATGAGTGAAAACCAGAAACATCTGTGCCCCACAAAAATGTTTTCTCAATTGGAAACGGTTAACATTCATACGACCGTAATTGTACATAAATACATCACTTGGGTACAAATTTTAAAGTAATTTATTTTTCTAATTGATAATCCAAGCAATGAAATAGGATTATGCCTATACACGGAATTACCTATTAATTGTCTCATATTGGACTTGATTTGACTCACTCAAGCTGTTCAATTTAAGGAAATACCTCGTGATTCGTTGTCTTAGCCATTATGAAATGAAAATAAAAATTGACTAATGTCTAATTCTCATGGCAGTGCAATGCACTACGTATTTCCCACTGCGCTCGCTAAACCATTCTCCTACGGATAGTTGTATTCCGCTAAAGCCATAGCCCCTATCACACTAAGGGGTGGAGGAATCCCAGTTCCCTGGACCAGGAGTTGGCTAGCTTTTCACCGATGCCATCACATCTCATGCTCATCTTCTTGACGTGGCACACTTTCGAATTTAAGTCCCCCTTTTATTAGTTTCTCGCAGCGAAGCATCCATATGCCTGGCTGGCGAAAAAATGTGAAATGAGGCATTCAGGACACCACAAGGATGTCTGGGTTGGCGATGAGGCTGGTGGCAATTGAAACCTCGCCACAGTGCGGTTTGGAGGCGGGGAAACGGGGGGGCGTCAGAGGGTGGCGTCGGAGAGGCGCCAAGGGATTGGAACTAATATTCCTGGATTAAATAGTGATTTCAGGACCTTACTAGTGCATGATTTTATTAGACTTAAACTCCGAGCATGGTGAAGTAGGACTATGAGACAGGAAGATTCTCTAGCAGAAAGTTTAACCTGAGAAACCAATTTCAGGAATAATAGCAGCAATAATCATAATATAATGTGTTTATTCAATACGGATTCAAGAAAATCCGGATTCAGATGGCTCAGCATAAAAATGTTCACTTAAGTTTCACAAGACAAAATAGTTTCAGCTGTATGAAGGCTGACTTATAACTTGAACAATTATTTATCCAATATTTCTCGGGAGATGAATAAAATTTTCGATGAAAAAAGTAATTTTTATAATTAATAGAGTTTTAAACGCAATGAAGTTTTAAAATTCTTCGTGAATTATTATACCATGTACAGACTTAAGTGTGGACAAGGTATTATTGGGGAATTCGAAGAATTTGAAACAGGAAAAGACGGCAATCGTGACGTGAAGAAAAATATTCCCCCAAAGCTAAGCGTCAGAAACAATTATGCGCTAAGAATTATCCGGAGGCCATGAAAAAAAAGTTATGAACAAAGCTGCCATCAGTGCCATTCAAAAGACAAAAAAGGTAATTTTCAAGGTAAAAGGCTTTGAAAATGGGAATGGTACGCTGAAAACGTGGTTGGTGACAGATTTAGTGAAGATAAATACTAACAATGGCAATGACACGAGCGACAAAGAAAATGTATGAACAGACAGCAGATAGAAATAGGCCCCGAGGTAGATTTAGATAAAGATGGAGAGACGATGTCACTGAGGATTTACAAAGAATGAATATTTCAAAATGGAAGGAGCTAGCAAAAGATAGAAGACGATAGTCATTAACTGTTGATAAGGTCAATATCCATGAAGGGTAGTAGTGCCCAAGGGAGAAGAAAGACGGAGAGGATGAATACTAAGCTATCGTTTTTATTAAAAACAAGTGTTGACCTCCATAATGCCCTTCTATTCGAATTTTTCCCATTAGCTCCGTAAGGGCATTCTCAAAACAGATGACGACAGAAATTCGGGTGTTCAGGCTGTGTATATCGAAGGCGACGGATACGCTAACGAGGAATCTAGCATGTGGATAGGGGCGAGAGAGAGGTGTGAGGTAGCGGTCGGGCGACTTTGCGGCCGCCGAGGCCGTCCAAGGGCGTGAGCATGCCTGCGTGCCCCGTGCATGCAATATGCAGGGTTCATCACCAAACTCCAACACCGTCGTACGGCGTGCAACGGGAGCGCGCGCACCGACAACAACGCGTGATTAGCCAGCGCGACCACGCCCCCTTTCCTACCTCCACCCGACGGTGCTCGTCGAACGAGTGGAAGAAAAAACACAGGCGATAGTATCTCTTCCGCGCTGCTTTTCCTTCCGAACAGATAAAAAGAAGATAAACCATAACAATGACCCGCAGCGCAAACTCTGTGAGCTAATTACCTCACGACTTTGCAGAAAAAAATTGACCAATGATAATAGGTGGCTGAAACAATTTTTGCTGCGTTGGAATAGCGATATCGCGAACTTTCGAGAATAATACCAATACATAATTTCCCTCTCTCTCCCTCTCTCACCAGTCCGGATACGTTGCTTATGTTTGCAATGACTGTGAAGCAGTGCTTAATTAACATTGAAAATGCAACCAGCTTTTGTTATCCTTCATTTTCTAATTTTTGAAAAAGATATTTTCATTCATGTCCAATTTTTAAGCTCTAAGTCTTGTGTGGCAACACCGCTAGCTTGTCAGTAATGCTATTCGGCAATGTGATGAATAATGTCGTACGTTGCTGACGACTCAAGGCTGAGCCTGGAAGAGTATTCCCGCTATTGAAAATATTCACACATTTCATACATGCCATATAAAAATTAAATTTCTTTACATACACTCTCTAGTCGGCATTAAAGTCGTTCATTCATATTGGCTTTAGGCAAATCTCGTCGCTCCAGCAAAAATTGCAACTCTCTGAAGTTTTGCTCAATGAAACTTTAATTCATGTAGCTGGTCATGACTTAGCAATAGAATGATTTGGTCGACCTCATAAGTTTAGGGCTCAGGATTTCCTAGGGTAGTTGGTTATTTGGGGAGGGGACCGACAATTGAGATCATTTGCGCCGAGAAGAGAGTTTAGGGAAAGTAGGAAGGGTGTAGCAAATACCCGCGTCGGTAATAATGAAAAGCATCTAGGTGACCACGGTTTATGGTCCCATCTTATGCATGGAGTACCTACTGCACTCGACATCCTCTCCACGCAGCAACCAAGATAGGGTCGGGATTCTACTGAAAATTTTCCGTCTCTGACGGGATTCAAACCAGGGAGGCCAGAAATCTGACCACCACACCGACCCGATCCCCGGATGCTTCTCTTCGCGATGATTAGTCTGAAGTAATCCTCATTTAAGAAAGTGTTTAATAAATTTTCTTTTCCTAATTATTCCTAACAGTGCTGTTTTTTTTCGGATTTTATTCAGTACCCCGTCATTGGCTTTCAAATATGTCACAGTATTATTCCTCGTATACCTCCTCCAGAGTCAAGTTTGTCCTGCTTCATGTTTTGTTCATTCCCTCTTCCCTGGAGCCTTGCTTGCGTCTGCTACTCTACTCCACCCAAAGGTATGCAGATATATCTTCTTATTTTTTCGTGAAGTCTTCCGCGGAGTTTTGTTGATGAAGAGAATGGTTTTTCGGGTTCCCATCAGCGTTTATCCATTTTTCCATAAAAAAATGGATAAACGCGGATGAAAACCCGAAAAACCATTCTCTTCATGTCTTCTTATTATTTGAAATTATTAGTTTGTTTTATGGGATGATTTGCTTAGTTCAAAAAGCTTACTTAACTTACTCTATCCCTCTTCTGTCTTCTAATAGGCAGCAATTAACTTTTTCTAAGGTACTACCTTGATGGAATCACTGCTGTACTAATTATACGACATTCATGTACAAGTACATACTTATGTTCATGTAAAGGCTATCAAAAATGTCCTCCTCGTCCCCGAAAAATATAAAAATGCCCTTTTAAAAAATGCCTGCCTCGTCTAGTAGTCTAAATAATATATGGTTTTGCACTAATGATGTTATTTAGTAAATATTTTTCCATAAAATGTTTGCTTTGCTAATACTAATCTTATGCTGCCTTTGAATAATAACCGTCAACTATTATCCGCAGAGATAAACCAAAGTAGCGAAATATGCACTAAAAACGAACAACTTGAGGCTTAAATATTTTAAAACGTTGCATTATGAAATTTAACAGTGATTCTCCAATCTTGTGCGAAACACTGACCATAAACCGTTCCGTAAAATTTAGAGTGAGCTCTTTAAAACAAGGTGGGAATACAAATAAGTATAAGGGTAGGAAAGTACAAGATGTTTGATTTCATAGCTGTTATACTTCTTCTATCCTGTCGTTGGCCATGTTATGTTGGCTCACGGGCCTTTCTTCCTAGAGTCGACACAAATTTGATTATTTAGCGACAGGTTTTTTTATAATTTGAAATCAATTGGTTACGGCAGCGACAAATAATGGGAAACCATTCGATCATACGTATATAGTACACTTGCATCTCCTACTTTATCGGTCGTGAATGCAGCCCAGTTTTTAGAGCACGAGAGATGCAGATTGCATAAAAACGGTTGCTCAAACGAGGCACGCATGTTGCAGCTAAGAGGGGAAAGGGTGCGGAGGGGGGGGGGCATATAAGCATATCCAGTGCAGGGATATCGCTCGGGTCAAATCCTTAACCCCCCCCCCCACCCTGCCCCCGTGCCCTCCGCCCTAGTTCCCCCGTACCCTCACCCCGCCAAACCCCTCCCCCTCACACACACAAACTCACATTCAAACGCACAGACACACAAAGATGCCGGGGGAGTTGAAGAGGGGGGAGGCGGAGGGGGTGTGGGGGGGTTGGAGGAAGACGGGGAAGTCCGGGGCATGCGCACGGCACGCGTTGTAGTGCGGCAGCACGTCGTCAGTTGTTCCCGGATTGCGTCGGGCCGACTCTTTGAGTGTGTGTGCGTGTGTATTGATGGATTTTCCGCACACAAGGAAAAAAAATTAAAGAAGAAGGAAAAAAAACAAATCTTGCGTGTGTTGATAAGCATCTAGAATGTTCTCTCTTTTCTCTCTTATTTCTTTCCGTGTGCATTTTCTGCAAAGCAGCCCAGCAAAAATGTTCTTACGAAGGTGGATGCAAGCGCTATGCAATGGAAATAAAGGGACCCTCGTTGATCTGGAGAGGGATTCGTGCGATGGGAGAGTTGGAGTGGTTGAACTTTTAATTTGTTGCTCATGTCGGTCGATGGAAATGGGACCCTAATTTTAAATTCGCACCCAGCTCGACAAATTCAGGCTCAACTATAGTTTTAGAACATATAGAGTAGAACTTTCGTATACAAATGAGAACAGGTACAGAACCATCGATTCCTTTATTTCACGATTGAGAGTATCACAAACTTCTCCAATGTCACCTTCTTCACCTATCACAGTGCAGATTTGTTTTATGTGAAACGTGGAGCCACTTATCATAGCAATTTCTCAATGTTTAGAGAAAATTTAATGCTTGCATAATCTGAAGCATTTTACTAGGTGCAAATTATTAAACCAGCATTAAAATTCGTTTTAAAATCATCGTTCTTGAAACATTCCTGGAAAATATTTTTCTTTTAGGAAGCATTACATTCTGGGCAGTGATGCTGCCATGCCATATCGTGAAATTGGACGTAATTCCACAAGCCATGTGCAATATAACGTAGACACCCGACGATGCCATGTGGAATCTTGGAGCACCATTAGCATTCAATACACTTTAATACTCAAGACAGCATGAAGTGGGTTTTCGATCATCGTAATCGATTCGCATAAGGCAATTTCTTATTATAATTTCACAGCATATAACAGGTGGAATCAACATGCCATAAACGCTCTGTAGATGAACACAAGTGCACTCTTCTACTGTAAATGGAATACTTCGAATAATATATATGTCCAACCAGTATCAGGATGCAGTTACACTGATGAATTGCGTCCTGACTCCGATACAATGAGATAGTCAATGACTTCGTGGCCGCGAAATGATGTTCAACGAAAAAAACACGTATTTCCCTACGTACGGCTCATAACAAACCAATCTGAAAACCAGGTTTTCGTAAAATACAAATGACACCACCACTAAAATGATGACAGTAAAGTAAAGACCTTTCATTAATACGTGATTAAGCAAAGAAATTACCGATATTTCACCATCGATAAAATTAATTGACCCTACTATCCGCATAACCTCTTCGAAGATTTTGATGCTTACTCAAGGAAACGAATGAGTTTCAGCTTTATTAGCTTGTAAGATGGCATTGGCCGTAAAATGGTGTTAGCTCTTTTGGTACTCAGCCGAGTCATTTTTACTTTTGAAGAGCGGAAGGATAATTCGGGGAACAGCCACTTATATCACCCTACATGCACCCGTATCGTGTATTCAAATTCAATAGTAGCATCAAGTGTAATCAACTTCGGTTTTCAGTGATTTCACAGGAGACATGGTTTACTACGATACTATTTTTCCACGTTGGTGAGTTGGATGTTCGAAAAACTTCGCCTTATGTGTGTGCTAAAATTGCCAATGGAAGAGTTTCAATTAAACCACAGAAATCACCTTCGGCACTATTTATTGGCATCTGATGTGCATGTGAGCGGAAAATGCACAAAAAGTTTGCTTGGAATAAGAATCTATGGATACGAGACAATGTAGCGGTTTGAATAAAGATTGGAATAAGCAACCGAGTTTATACCAAGTAACTCCTGTGTTAAGAATTCAGGCCGGTCAAATATCCTTTCATGTTCAGTTTATTCTCTTTTCAAATTCTCAGCTTCAGTTGGTTTTCTTATTCAGACACCAACCCGTAGGCAGGCTAAATAGGTAAATGTAAATCTAAGCCAGTATTAAGCCAATGGGGTCGAAGTAATTAAAATATCAAGGCATACAGACTAGTTTTCTCCTTAGGGAAGAAGGATATCCATGACGTTCTGATACAGAGAAAATCGCACGATGATGTATTCAGGAGAAAGAATTCAAATTCATTTATGCTGTTGGTTGGCTAAATGGAAAGCCAACCGACATCTGAGGCGACCTGCGCCTTTAGGGATAGTTGGGAAGGATGACTAAGGGCCCGCGGTTTTACTTCCCATCCCCTACCGGCAGAGCATCCAACATACACGTCTACCACATCACCCAATGACGCATTTTATGACTGTTTATGGGAATTCGTACGATCGCCGCATGCTTAAAGTTGCAACGTTAACTATCAGAGAACTCTGGTTAGGGAAACGATGCAACGGTGGAACTCAGGGCGTTGATTCAAGGCTGGTAGAAAGTGTGAGGCTTTCCGTTTGATTATGCATGCATTTTAAGTCCGGGAATATCAGCACGAATGATGAACAAGTATCGGGTAGAAAAAATGCTTAGCGATGGAGTCTAACCTTGATCCGTTCGATAATCAGAAATTAAGAGATTCCGTTCGCTGGGTAATTGGGGAAGGGGACCGGCAACTGAAGCCATTTTCCCCATTAAGAATGGGTGGGTATGATTGAAAGGTAGAACGGTAAGGCACCTGGTGTGCCCACAGCTTTAATTCCCATTAGACAGACGAAATTATGCAGAGAAAGTGTTCTCAACAAGGTATTAAAGTAGGTATCAGGGTTCCTCTAAACATGCATACCCGTCAATGGCCATTCCCTTCCGGGATAGGCAAAATCAAAGAGCTTAGTTTTTGAGGCTAGGCCTAGTAAAGTGGCTCCGTTTTAATAATTTTTTCCATGCTGCCCAATACTTGCATACTTATTTTCTTTCAGTTACATTCACGCATTGATTCATTTGCACTCTCGTGTTCTTGAGACTTCTAATACTCCTCTCATTAGAGTCCCTTTTAAAACATTCACCCATGAATTTCTCGGTCTATTTAATCCTTTTGCATCGATAGTCCTCTATCAAAAACCTGTTTTGTTATTCGACTATCATCCATTATATAAATGAGGCTAAAGCAACGAAGCACCCTCCTTTTATTAATGCCCATTATCTGAACTATCCACACCACACTTTAATCTTATTCATAAAATTTCACTTATTATAATGGGTTAATATTGTTATTTCTTTATCGTTCTCTATAGCATTTTATAATATTTTTATTTACTGTTATTATTTGAAACTTATCACTATATCGTATTTTACCATTTTTCACATCTTTATTATTCATGATTAAAAAAAATGTTATTACACATTCATTTATGCATATCAGTTCCCATTTTCTTTTTTCTTTTATACTTCATTCATCGTTATTTTTAAAAGCTACATTAGGTTTTCTATCTGTAGGTTTTCGCAGGGTTTTCACACTCCTCTTCATGTGCGGGTGTTTTACTACAGTAGGTTTTTTCGTCAAGGGTATCAGCTCCTTATTCCTTACGTTTTTACCACGATGGTGTTTATTTTTCTATTCCAGTTGATCCATTCTAAAGCATTAGTGGCCATTATTTTGTTGTTTTTACATAATTTTCACCATCAAATTGTAATTACTTCATGGATTTATTTCGCGAGAGGTTAGATGGAAGGGACTGCCCCTCTTTCAACTTCGCCCCGATAAAGATGTATCATTATTATTATCATTAAAGCAACGAATCCAACCGGGACCCGAACCCGGGCCCCTAGGCTGGGAAGCCATTCCGGTAGCCACCAAATCAACCTGCAGCCAGATTTTACGCCACGATAGTAGGCGGAAATTTGCGTGAATTACGGCCGGTTAGAGCCGATGCGCTAACCATCACTGAACCCTGGTATGGCAAACCGGAGGAAAGAGCTCAGAGCATTCATTGAAGACTGGAAGAAAGGGTGAGGCTTTCGGTTTGATTGTTACATCCATTTGATGTCCGGGAACACCAGAACCAGTGATCGACGAGTATGAGGGGGGGAGCTCAGAATGAAGGCTCAGCGTTCGAGTCGGCTCTGGAGCAGTCGGACAATGAGGAAAGAGAGGGATTGTTGCACGGGAGAGGCAGGTGGGTGGGTGGGCGGTGACGGCGGGAGCGGGGGGAGAGGGCTCGTGGGTTGGGGTCGCGAGATCTCTCCAGCCATCGACTTCAACTTGTCGTCTCATCGCCCTAATTACGAACGGTTTCCGAGGGAAGGGATGGAGGGCTTTTCAGGAAAAGTGGTGGCGATTGTAGGGCGAGGGGCACAGGGCTGCTGTGTGTGGGAGGGAAGGGGTAGGGGTTGTCAGTGAGAAAGGTGGGGAAGTGGGCGAAAAATATAATGGCACAGTAATGTGATAAGCACTTCACAATGGGTTGGCAAGGAAGGCGAGGTCAGGGGATTTGGGTGTGGGGGGGATGGAGAGGGGGAAAGTTGAAGGGATGGAAAATGGGGGAAGGGGGGCCGTCAAGGGTTTGGAGTGGGGTGGTGGAGGAAGCGCGAGAGGAGGCGGAGAGAGGGAGGAGGGTAGGGAGAAGGGGAGGAGAAGAAGGGAGACGGGAAGGGGGAAACGGGCAGAGTGAGTGGTGTTGTGGAGGCCCATACTCTAACAATTAACCCCGATTTGGAGTAAACGTAAGTGCTGCGAGGTATACAGGAAAAAATTATACAGGGAGCAGGGGGGTGGTTGGGTGGGTGAAGAGGACACGGGGGGTGTGGAGAGAGAAGAAGAAAGGGAGAAAGGAAGGTGTGTTTGTGGGTGTGTGAGTGTAAGAAGAAGGGGACCGTTGTGAGAGGGAGGTTTCCAAAGGAGGGAGGTGAGCAGACGGGGAAAGGGTGCGAAGGGGTACGTGGGGGAAGGGTACGAAGGGGTACGTGGGGGAAGGGTACGAAAGGGTACATTGGGAAGGGTACATGGGGAAAGGGTACGTTGGAGGAAGGGTACATGGGGGAAGGGTACGTGGGGGAAGGGTATGTTGGAGGAAGGGTACGAAGGGGTACGTTGGGGTAAGGGTTCGGTGGGGTGGGAAGGGCGACCGGGGTCGATCATGCGCACTGCGGTTCCCAGGGGAAGGGAAACTCGCGACCCCCCTACACACCCCCACCCGCGTGACCCTATCTCCCTCCCCACCCAAGACACCCCCTCTCCCCCCCAGTTACCCCCTCACGGCGACCCTTTCACTAAAAACCCCTACCCCCCTCCTGCACTCTCTACGTGCATGCGAGCATGCATCCCCCTCCCCACGCGTTCCCCTGCTCGCATCCCTTCATGTCCTATTCGCGGCGGGGCTCTCTCCGGGGCAAAAAACGCGGTGCTAGGAGAAAAATTCGATAGCCTCAAGCCTGTTTATGTATCGCAGAAATTGGTGGCACTCTCCGATTGGAGAGCTTGGGGTCACGGAGGATGAGGCACGAGAGGATGAGCGGGTGGAAGGAGCAGAGAGTCTCTCGTGGGGACGTCCGGTCACTTAACTACAACCATTCTCGTACGCTTATTTCTTCCTTAAAGCACGCTCTACTTGGGTGAGTGTCATTAAGTCCACAGACACCTACGTGCAGGGTTATTGGTCCTGTATGGATTCCATGATATAAACCTGCGTTATAGTAAAGCAGTGACACATGATTCAGTACCAGCGTGCTAACTATCTTGAATATTCCTCAGCTTACTTTCTGGAATACTTGGCTTCATTTAGGGCAAGGATCTGATTTGCTCCATGCTCCTGGTAAACCCAGTGAGATTTTGACCAGCAGTCACTTTCAGACACTCTATGTCATCTCCAATGTCTCACTTAAGTGTATTTTAAGGCTCCGTACTTGTAAAAGTCTAATGATAGAGTGAACGCTTCGAAGATAGTTCCAATCCATGTTAAGGTGTATTCTCGGTGTCAAGTGCTAACTATTACACAGTATTTTTTTAACCTCAATCATCGTATAATTTAGTATTAGTACGCTGGACATCACTAAAATTGGCCTGTATTCTTGCAGGAATTCTTGATAATATGATTGGCATAGCCCCACTCAGGAAACACGCTCCTTACAGGACTTAATACCGGTCGACCAACTTTTATCTACGCTCTGCGATCTCCAGTTGCCGTTTTCAGGACAAGTCAATGCCTCTCGTTTGTTCAAGCTCAATCAACGCATGTACTATTAGAGATTGGCTTCAATCATTTTAGCCTTCGTCCTCTACATTATGTAATGGATAGACAGCACAAAGGGTGTTGCATTGAATCAAGCATTTTGTGATACGGCCTACCTACGCCCTCAATATTTATCTCCAGTTAACACCAGTGAAAAAATAATTAGCCGGCGAGGTATGGTTAATGTATCCGAGTGTAACTGAATATAATTAGCGATACTGAAAAAAAAGATGCTACCTACCCACAAAGGGCTGATAGTCAGGAATATTAGATTCTTGGACAGAATCAAGTACCTTGTAATACAGGCTTAACTTGACTTGAACAAGCTCTGCATGCACTTGAATTGCCTCTAAAAATAAAGCATGCTCTAAAATACATGACCAGCGAGGTGTTTTTAATGGGCACCTTCCATCCGATTTAGTACCTCGCTTCGCAACACTATAGCTTCCCATTTGTTTCAGACCTTGGGCACAACTACTACTACCGTTATTAGTAGGTGGCGCACTTCAAAACAAATCGGGAGCATTGTTGATGAGAGTTTATTGTCTTTAAGAATAAATTAACTTCAATAATCGTATCCGCAATCATTACCTGTGTGTGTTGATCTAAGTGCGTGAGATATAGATACTGTAAAGTTCTAAATTAAGGTGGCTGGAGCGATTTTTAGCTTATGGACAGGTTTGCATGAAACTTTACATACGTGTTTAATTTAGTGATATCTATGGATAAAAAAGAAAAAACTGCAAAATACTAATTTGGTTTTCTTTCAACTCAAATATGGACTATATTAACACGTAGCCTTATCGCCCATGGCATATATTTCGTAATAATTCGATTACATTATTATGTACAGATTATCTTCTATACGCGTAATAGTACTTTTATTATTATTATAATTGTCCCTAACAAATATAAAGGGGCCACGCCGCGTAAAATATTCGAAAAAACCTGTTCAAATATAATTTTCGCCCAAATTTCGAATACCGTGCCGAAAACTTTAGCCATAACATGCTATAATTAAGGGAAAATTTTAAAAATATACTTCATGCATGATTTCCATTACAACCTGTATAGTGAGTTTAAATTCATAAATAGTAACACTTAGGTGAAATATGGTCCAGGAATTTTTTTTCGACTTACTTAAAAAGTTATTAATATGTGGACCTAATGACCCACGATTACCGCTCCAGCCATCTTAATCTCGAGTAAACATTTTCACTTCTCTTGCATATAATTTACTCGAATTCCTTAACTATTTTCCAACTTCAGTGGAGACTATTGTATCCTTACAGATTGCCACCTACCTCCAAGTTACCAAACGCTTCGCTTACGCATATTCATCGTAATTCGTGCGCGACGATGTTTACTGACATGCGCTACCTTTAAACAGCTCGAATGGTAAGCTCCCAATATTACCGAATGAACTCTAATACAATTACCGACGCATATACTGACACAAAGAAATCAATGCTGAGACCAGTAGATCAATCGTAGATTAAGAATGGGAAAGGATGGAACCATGCGACACGATGGCATGGGAGAAGAGTGAAGCCATTTAAATGCGCAATCTGCCATTTTGAGTGGATTAGTTTTCCAGTTAACAGGGCGAAAACATATGTATTAGTAGCGGAACTGTCGTGGTACCATAACGATATACCTAGAAAAATGCAAAATAGAAATGATTTTTAAAATAGGACTTCATTATTCACAAAATTTATGGACAAAGTGCACGTGACTCATGAAATTCTGACGCAGGCTTCATGTTACTTGGATAATGTTTCCCAAAATAAAGCAGGCTATACTTCCATGCGTCGAGACGCCATATATTCTATTCTTTAACCCATGAGACCGATTCCGATACCTAGATACAGATTTTGGTACCAATTTTCCGAAACTGATACCAAGAGTTATCGGGGTCTGGCCCAGGATCCAGTATCGTGTGATACGGTGAAACTTTGCGGCGTTAGAGGGGGGAAGGGGTGAGATGGGGGAGGAAAAGGGACTGGGAAGGGGGGAGTTGGGTGAGAGGGGGGGGGGGGGAAGAAGAGGGTGCAGGTGGGACAGGTGTTCGTGCCGGGAGTAGGGGATCTCCTCTCCTTTCCTCCGTCTTCCTCCTCCTACCTTTCCCCGCGCATCGACCCAAGATTTCGCCCCCCCCCCCACTGCATCCCCCATCTTCTCAGGTCATGTTGCTCTCGAATACGCGGGATCTCTCTCCGTCTCCTCGGCTGGGAAGGTCTTGACGGAATAAAGAATTTTTGCTCTCTACGTCAACGTGTTAACTGACGATATTATGACGAATCCCCCATCTACTTCTTTATTCCCACGGAGGCGACGCAACCCAACTGCGTTTTCCCGCCCGATAAACTCGCGCGCGGAGGACCGGAGTTACCCCGGGTGACCCAAGGAGTGCGGCTCCCGGGCTCCACACAAGTCGTAGTGGTGGGACGCTGGCTAGATCGCGGACGGGGTCACGGCTACAGTTCGGCGGCGCTGGCTGGGAGCGGACTAAGCGAAGAATACTCTCGTAAGCTTACGAAGTACGGAAGACCTTTGGAAGTTGAACACAATTCCTTCGAGTAGTGCTATTCTGTGAGTCATTGGTCCCTGGAGCGGTAATCGTGACTCATTCAGTGCTCATTTTAATAATTTTTCAATTTATTCGAAAAAAAACTCCACCATATTTTAGTTTGTGCATATGTTTGTACGCCGCTTAAACAGATGTACAAGTGCATCAATTAAAACGGTGGTATTCAGCATACATGCAGTAATTGAAATGATACAAGGATTATATTTAGCTTGCTCCGCCTAAATTAAAGCAGGTTATGACTTCAGTTTTCTGCGTAATATTTGCAATCTAGGCGAAAATTATGTTCAAATCAGTTTCATCAAATGTTTGACGCACTGATTTGCTAAATGATGACCGCAGTTGATACACTTAGGTAGACTTTGTTTTCGATGGATTCTACGAACGAGGGATGTGTGAAATCAATAGCAAAAAACTTTCTCAAAGACGAAGTGCATTAATTAAAAGAAAAAAAACGCCCAACCCACGCATTAACAATTCAAGTTTTCCAAATAATAGCAGGAATAAAATATTAGTCAGAATTGATTACTTCACGGAGTACCTAATAAACGAATAAATTATTAGTGGACAGCCATAACTATTACGAGCGTTGCTTAACAGGAGACTGTTTCATGAACCATTTGATAACGTACATCAGTCAAAATTTGAAGAAATAACAATTTTATGTACTAAAATTAATAAACAATCATTTAAGTATGAGTCGGATTATATGTCTGCAAAGTATAACAATACTTCAAATTAATTATTGAGGACCTCGAAAGAAGTTTTAGAAAAATAAGATTATTCTGTCCATTTTTACACACTTGGGAAGAAATATATTTCCCGAACGTTTTATTCTCTCCATTGCATTTACATTTGTATTCTAATTATATTTCGTTGTAAAAAGTGGCTTGCTATTGTTTTCTAACTCTGAAGTCAACTACATGTATGTTTTTAACGGAACGACAATGTTCTTGCTTTGATAGCATATGGACCCTTACGCTAAACGTAAAAGGATATATATATAATCGGATAAAACTAAATGAAAAATATTGATACACCACAAAAGTATTAAAACCCGGCAACATTAATAAAAGTCATCTTGTTCTTAACTTCCGCAGATTAGTATGAATATTCTAAATGTATCAATATTTAAGTGAATATATGTATATGATATATATGCATCTCCCCTCAAGTCTCTGAAGCGATTTAAAAGGTCCGTAAAAATTAAGGATCAACCAAAAACCAGATTATTCCACGAAAAAAATCTCCTTTGCTCACCCACATGATTTTTTAATCGTTTGCGAAACGAGGTCAGAATGGGTCTCTCACAACGAAACCACCGTTGAATGAATTCTTACCTTATCATTCCTCCATTAAACATTTTTTCATCCATACGTATTCCGTGGTAATGATGCTACATTAGGCCGTAGGTTTTGTAATCTTATTAAATAACAGACAATATTTTAACCAATAAATGACTAAATAAAAAATTCCGAAAAAAGGTGAATATGAAACGCGACATCTAATTTAAAACGCATTTCTTATATAAATATAGTCTTTCAGCGATTGAAAATAATTGACGGTTGGACACTATCAACGTCCGGGAGTTGCAAAAGAATAAAATTCCATTCCTAATCAAGTCATCTTAGTTCCTTAAAATAGTTCAGTAGTGGAATAAATAATAAATTGTTGAAATAATTTTCTCTCGAAGAAATTACAACATATTTCATACCTTTCACAATTTAGGTAGGAAAGAGTTAAATTTACGCCCAATTGTCTAAATGGTGGACTACTTAAAATGTGCAATGCAAACTATCAAATGTTTGTTTTAAATTAATAAAATATGGTATAAAATAAACAAGCAATAGTCTACAATGTATTTATTGATAAAAGCGCAATAAAAAATAGAATGTCAGCTAATGCCACTTTTACGACAAAACGTTCAACAAATTGAAACATTCTGAACTAACCGAACGCTAATTGAACAGCTCTCATTCGCAACACCTCTCCTTAACATTCCGCTAAATTTTGGATCCACACAATATGAAAACCAAGGAGGGATCACCAGAGATCAGCGGTTTGTTTTGTGAAGAAAAATACCCATACATTTTTCAGGCATTTACGCTGTCCTACGAATAAAAACTTTTTCTCGGATCATTGCAATCCTATATTCATCTATTTTACGACGGACATCACTCTCGTCACCATCCACCACATGAATGATTAGAATCACGAATGAAGTATGCCCATTCATTTTTGACTTGAAATACGCTGACGGTTCAATGTGGGGCAAGAATACTAACAACCACCACGGCAAGGCCCTTATCCAGGGGGCAATGACCCCTCGAACGCCTCCAAAGTGAAAAGAACTTTTGAGGCTCTCAAAAACGGTGAGAATTCCGTACCATTAAATGCAAAATTACACTTTCGACCCCTGCGGCCATCATGCTGGACGGAAGTAGACGAGGATCCTTACTCGGACACCCCAACACACCACTACCCTTCCCCCTTCATCTACATACGTCATTTAGCACGACGGTTGGTGAACTGAAACACTGCATCCATTCCTGTCACATGCTCTCTTATGGTTTTATATCTATTCCATTCCTTGTCCCGTTATATCAGGTTCTTGTATTAAAAATATAAATAAAGATAATATCGGAATGACTCGTAAAATCACAATTTCTAACACTTAAATTACACACAGCAGAAATGAAATATAAATATGGTCATAATTTCAATAATCCATCAATCGTCGTCATTCATACAAATAGCATTACTTCAACATTTTCACTTCACATTTTCTATTTTTTATTCACAACATTTATGTACACAATTTTTAGCTACCGTAGTGACATAAGTACTTCTCTATCTCTTGCTAGGTTTCGCATATTTTTCACACTGTGCGGTGCGAATGTTTTCCCTAAGCAGATGTTTTCCTGCAGTATGTTTTTTGTTAAGAATTAAAGTCAAGTCCTTCAATTTTTCCCACAAAGGTTTTATCTTTCACATTTCTTATATATGTTATTTTCCACTATGTGTAGTTTCAAGCGTATAGCCTTTATAGAAAGCATATCAATAACGCGAACGTATGCACTTACTAATTTGAGATATTTGAGAGACAACTTTGCGAAAAACAATAAAAATGCTGTAGGATAAGCTACTGAACTCGATTCCTTAATTGGTTGGTTATTTGGACAGCCGACCGACGGCTGAGGTCATTTTCGCTATTCAGGATAGGTGCTTACCTTGATAAGGGAAAGGGATTAATGGGGAAAAAGAGAAAGTGTGGAGAGAAAATGGCATCGGCATAATGTTAATGAAATGCGTCAATAGGACCACGCTTCAACGTTCCATCCGACAAACGGAATGATACACTTGAAGTTATTTTCACAGTTGTGGATTAAGATTCCACTGAAAAACAAGTTTCAGCCAGGGTCGAGTTTGGATGCCGGACCCTCGGGATGAAAAGCCGGAGTAATGTACTCAAGCAACGACTCAAAAGGCTAAGGTAAAATTACATGACATTTTCAGATCAAACGAGTTTTAGTGCGACATAGAGGATATTATTTTGACACCACACTGTATCCCTTAAAACTGATAGAAGCAATAAAATAAGAGAGGCACGCTGCCGAGAGGTACAAAAATTCCTTCTTTCCCCGCATAATAAGTGACTACAAGACAAAGAGATCGAGTCAGCAAGAATCTCTGTCATGCAATTCACCTTTACCCTCTACCCCTTCCTTTTCCTCCACTTTTTCATCACTTGCAATTTCATGCCCTGACACCCACCTGCCACACGCCTCTGCGGCGGCTCGCAGGGTTGTATGCAGAAGTAGCCATCGCACCGACCTCTGCCACCACCATTTGCGAGAGATTCCGAAGCTGTGGAGTGTGGAGAGGTTAGCGCTCCCTCTATAGAAGCAGAGCCTTGCATTCTCTCTTGCTTATTTTTCTTTCCTCTCCGTGCACTTCCCTTTGTATTCATCTCTCGCGTACATACTTCTCTCCACACACCTCCGTCTACCTCCCACCACCTCCTCATCCTCCTCCTCCTCTCCAGCGGCCGGCCATCTTTTTATTTTCCCCAACCCTCATCCGACCTACTTTGTGTTTCGCGTGTCCATACCTCCCACTTCACCTCCACATCACCCCTCACCTACCCGCTTACACCCCTCTTTTCCCAGTGCTTAGCGTCATTTAAATTTAATTCAATCGCAGTGCGATGTAGCCATTGCACTTCAAAATTTCCCGATGCTATACGGCACGTGTAATGACATCTGATTTACATAGTAGTAGATCATTGATGCTTTGGTCGTATTTAATGAAGACATTTTATTCGCCTGTCAATCTTCCGATTGATTAATTAATTTTCTATTGTGTTCAAAGAACAATGGAGCGTTTGAACAACAAGGGACAAGATCTCAGTTCTCCAAACCGCGCGCCTTTGCGTTATCGTTATTTTTTTAATTGTACTCCTCAGAGAGAAAACGTATTTGTAGCTAAATTCGACAGCATCTGGCGGAAACATGGTGGAACAGCATTTTCCTACTTAAATAAAAATGCAGTAGTTGTGCATTCCACTATAATTTAATGTAAAATATTACACTACACGTGTTTCGACGCTAAGGGCGTCATCATCAGGTATTCACCATCAGGTATTCGTGATTACCTGCTGATGACGCCCTTAGCGTCGAAACACGTGTAGTGTAATATTTTACATTAAATCATAGTGGACAGTACAACTACTGCAGTTTTATTTAAGTACTTGTAACTATTCAAATTTTGTCAGGTATTTTGAATCCTTCGTTTCAATTGACGGAGTGCATTCTAAGGACAGTAACGGAGAGCATTGCTCTTCTATAGTGGTTTGCGTTTTGGATAACAATAACGACAGTGCGAAAGAAGGAACCGTAATCCCACTTCAGGATAACATCAAAGATAGCAAATATATAAAATATACTAGTGAAATTAATAAAATTAAGGATACACTTTACTGGTTACAAAATTACATTTCTTTAATTGTATTCCGGTTTGAATGCAGAGTATCATCTTCTGTACCTTCTCTTGTATCGAAACGTGTTACAAATAAATAAATATAATTATAAAACTAGCAATATTTATCCATTTTTTTATTTATCATGAATGAGTTCCACCAATTTACGCCTCAAACCACTGTATACAACAATTTAACATAAAGGTTAACTAATAGTATATAATTTGAATATAAAATGACAATGCCATGTTACATATTAGTATATTTATGATATTTAAACATCTTAAACTATTTTCTGGTTGTTCAAGTGATTAATTGTGTTTCTTGGTCCCTTAAGAAGACTTCTAGATAAATAAAAACGTTTGTAGATACATATAGTGTCTTCAAGAAATAAATAATTGTGTCATATCTACAACTAGGGAAATAAAGTATCGTAGTATATAAGATGATAAAATATAATAATATTGAGGGATGTAGTTGCATATCGCTTCCTTCAAAATTTGCTCCATGCGTTAATTACTTTGGTGCAATTGAAGTAGACTAATAATCTCATTGATAATTCATATCGCATGATATCCCAAGGCGATGTATCGCACACGTCATTGGATACAAAACACACCATAAAATAAAGACGGCTTTTCACTTGGAAGTTGACTTCCATGGAAATGGCGCATGTCTCGAATGTGTATCGCTTGTATAACGTATGCAGGACATCGATCCCCTTAAACGTCACTTCCGGAAATTTCCCCAGGAATATGAATGACGGAAGAAACAATTGAATTTAATAATTTTGAAAATTGAATTTCCTGTTTTTCAACACAAAAACAGTCACAAATCTTACCTTCAAGTTGGTTTGATCGATAATTTTTCCCTAGTCATTATGGAGACCATACTCGAATTTTATTTTTTCAATTTCATCGGCTGTAAGAAGCATGAAGTAAATACGGTAATATTAATGGCGAAAAATATAGTTTTATGCTATTGAAATTCTCAGTAAATGTTCACACACAAGTCGTAAACTTGACTCATTTCTTTCACGCAGTGCGGTGAAAACACCTTCACAACATAAGGTTTTTTTGCGATGTTGTTACGGTAAGTGAAAAATTTTATAATTTTAAAAAGTTGAGAAAGTTTACGAACTACACACCTTAAGATTTCTGATTCAACCTATGCGTTAGAACTTTCTCATTTTCTGAGTAAATTCTCTCTTGGGCGCAATAACTCATGGAAAATGGCAGTTATTTTTTGGCAAAAATCTCTAAGATTAGTGCGGTAGGGTACATCGAAAAAACATTTTTTCATAATTTCGACTTGAAAGTTTGGGAAAAGGTACGATTCTAGCCACAAATACAAAAAAAAGTTTTTCGAAAAAATTTAATATTTAGGGGTCTCACCTCCTGAAGTTTTAGATGACCAAAAATCATAAACAATGTACTGCCTTTAGCTATGTGGTAATGAATATTTTCCCCTTGCAGAATGTGTTCGTGACCCCCCACGTCTCCACATGGCTCCATGTGCAAGAGAAACGACTGGCTTTCACCCTAAAATCCCATAATTCAGCAAAAACTCCTTTATTTTCATCAAAAATTATTGTAGCTATCTCAAAAAATAAAGCAAAATAGTGACTAACAACTGTCGTAGCAGTATTGAGTTTACTGTTTATTCGATCTTACGATTCAACGAATAATCCGGGAGAAAATCACTAGAATTGGCCCCAAAACGGCGATCTTTTGGCAATATAAAACTTCAGGAGGGGGGGGGGGGGAGGGGAGGTAAGACACCTATATATCATCAGAAAAAATGTTTTTTGGCGTATCTGTGGCTAGAATCGCTCCTTTTTCCAAAATTTTAAATCGAAATTTAAAAAAAATGTTTTTTCGACGTACCCTAGTAGTGCGGTAAGTGGTTGATATTTTGGTACCTTTGGAAAGGAGAAATATTTTTCTTAATAATGAGTCCAAATTCATTGAATTTTATGTGATATGAAAACTTGCTGAGACTATTTTAAGTAATAAAACAACCAAAAACTTTCACATGAAAACAAATACTTATATTTTAAGTAACAATAAGTTCTTCCCCGGTAACATACATTACTGTTTATATTGTTAATCCCCGCTATCAGGCATCTGATCAGGATTACACCGAATACGATGCGATTTAATATCAAAATCTAAATATTACTTTCAGAAATAATATAAAGAGATCTAGATTCCCGGTTCAGGCCGATTTTTTCTCGCGGCAGTTTCTACGGAGAAAGCTATATATTTTCTGTTCAAGTACGCGTTTCCGTAGTCGATAGTGTGTGCTTTGCTACCCCCATCGACCCCACATGCAGTGGAAGTCCATACCCACACATCGGAGAGCTACTTGCAAGCAACTCGTCAGGCTACTGCCAGTAGAAGCTACTTTCATGTATAAAAGCGGCTTCATGCATGGTAGTTGTCTTCTGCGGAAGTATCGAGTGTAGACTTTCTCAGATCGTATCGATAAATGCGAGGGCATCGTTCTGCTAGCACATGACTTCCGGTTTTATCGAAAGAATAAATATATGAAACATAATAAAGAAATGGATGACGGAAGAAAACAATGGTTATTTCGGAAATTACCTAATTCCAGCAAACAATGCGTTTGTACATTGCACTGTTTGAGTTCAACAGGCATTCTTGAATTTTTATCAATTACATTAAATATAGGTATATTTGCATCAATAAATCGCATCGTATGAGAAATGTTATAATTATAATTATTCAATAATGGGACAGTAAGTCTTCATAAGTCTTGCCTTTGTGTTCTCTTTAACATTACAAACCAAAGGAAAAGGGAACAAATAAATATTAAAAAGTTTAACAGCGAGTCCCCCTCTGGCAAATTTATTTGTTTACATTAAATGTATAAATATATTTAATTTATTAATGCCACTCGCGGTAATGTGATCAGGATATCACAGGATGCGATGCGAATTTAAACACAGAGTCAAAAAGCTACTTGCAGGCAAAATAAAAGCAGATCTATTTTCCTCGCAAGTGCGAACCACGGTCGGTTACTACCGCTATCGAGTCTTACTGACATTAATGTCCGTGCTTACACATCGAAGTAGTACCTCTTGCGAGCGAATTCGAAGGTTACCGTGACATAAGTAACTTCTATGTTGCAAAGCCGCCTTAAAAATCGCCCTAACTTGTGAATTTCGACAATTTCGGTCGATATTTTGCAATATCGAACAGCCATACCCCTTCCCTCCACCGCCCGGCGCGAAAAATCCGTTTCGCACGGAGCGATGCCAAGACCAGAGCGAGAAGGGGAGAAGGGGAAAAGTGATGTGGGTTGGAAAGGGGATCCGGACACCCTGTGGCACGAACACAGGCGTATGAAAACCACACGTGTGAGCGGAGCTGTGGAAAAGGTTTGGTTGGCACGGATAGCCAGTCAGAGAGTCCCCTTCTCGCCTACCCCCTTCCTCATCTCCTCCCCCTCTCTATCTCCATTCTCTCAGTCGAGCGCTTCGGGAGCACAGCATCAGAAGGGGAGGCGGAGGGATGGAAAGAGCAGAGTCCGGAATGAATCCTCTTCCGTGGATACTCACTCACACCGTCCCCCCTTCACTCCCCTTCTTTAATCTCCCTCTCCTTACCTCAACTTATTGCCGAGCGCAGTGCAACTAGGCCCCCTTAGGCCCCATTAAACAGGGCCCCATCGCCCACCCCCTCTTCCCGGCCACTCCCCGCTGTGGTTCTTTTATTGTTCGGCTCCGTGAGGATTTCTTTTGTAAAGCTTGTCCCGATTTATCCCACACCTATTTATTTTTCATACATATACTTTTAATATGGGAAAAAATCGCCACGCCACGCCGTAGGACTCCGGTATTTCCAGGATTGGTTCCGCTCAGCAAACATGTTCTCTCTCTAGCCCTCTTGATGGTTGGCTCTTCTTTTAAATTTATACTTCTCTTTCTCTCTACTTCCGCAGTCCCTTCACGGCGTGCTCTTGCATCATTCACCGAGTCGCTCATTTTGTTTGTTTTCGACCATCCTGGATTATTAATCCATTCTTTCATCTTAAATTTTATTGGAGCATTTCAGATGCAGCTCTGATACTTTGATCGCAGTTCTCCGGAGCCTTATGTTTTTTTAAGTATCTCAAATGAAACCAATGGTAATCCACGAATAACTGCCTAAATTTCACAGAATATTTGTAGTTATTTATTATAAAAATATTTTATCAATATTCCGATGCAGCTTTTTATTCATAATTAACTTCATCCAAATATTTCAACATTTGTCATGCATGAAAAAATAAAGTAATTTGCTGATTTCTTTCGCATTGCTTTACAATAATTGTTATTAGTTCATACAATTTTCCCTGGATTTTATATTGCGTAACCATGCTATCACTTACCCTAAAATATCTTAGTAATTTGCTACTTGTATGGCAATATATTGTTACGCATAATTCACAATTATCCAAAAAAATATTTTGATGATTGATTTATCTCCTTTAAAGTAAGAAATTATTTAATATCATTACGGGAGTCCACAAATTATAGTGCCTACAACTAATCAAAAGTTAATTATTCGTCCAGTGACAAAGTAGTCTCTATTATTTTGGAGTGAAGGCTTTCTTAGGGACGTTCAGATGGCGAAAGTTTCCCGGGTTTTCCACCACGTTGAGCCATGTCCTTCAACGACAGTTTCGCCAGCATTCCAACTAGCTGCTTTAGGTTTGAAGTAACCATACAGCGGAAAAAATGGCTGCATCGTTACCTCAGACCTTTAAAAGCTAGCTGGAATGCTGGAGAAAGTGTCGTCGAAGGACTTGGATCAACTCGGTAGAAAACTAAGAAAACCTCCATCAGTATCTGTAATTTATATTTAAGAAACGTCGGTAGAGTTAGACCTATAATCCTCATAGCTGCACCATACTGGCCTTTTATTGTTTTTTTTTCTGACGAAAAAATAATATTAAAGATTATCATCACACATGGTATGTTTTACATTTCGTTTGAAGTTTTTTAAACTCTACCAGAGAGGAAAGAGGGAAGCTGTATTCTATATTGAGAGAAAAACGGTGGCGAGCGGAAGGAGTCATTTGAACTGCGGGAGTGGGGTATCATAACCATATAAACGAGGCTTTAACCGTCTGCCATTTCAGAATAGGTGTCACCACCAATGTCTCCCGAACGTGAGAGACAGATCCCGGCGAATAAAACGGCCTTGGAGTGTTTTTCCATCTCTCTCGACCCTCCTGAAGCGTTTTTGGTTTGTTTACTTTGGCGAGAATTCCTCCGCGCTCCGTACCCCAGGAGCTACACTACTCCTCAGCGCCCCTTCTCATTCCTCCAGATTAGCTCCACGAACCCCTCTCTTCCCTGTCCCTCACCTTCTGCATCTTTGTCTCACACCCCCCTCCCATCACCCCGACCCCCGTCTTACCCTCTCAAGGAACAATGCACGTGCCTCGGCTGCGCCACCACCCCATCTGCACTCCATCCAACCCTCGTCTTGTCTCCATCGTGTTTACTACTTGCCGTGCTCCTTCATTCCCCTTGCCATACACCACCTCCTCCCCGTGCCCTCCTCATCCACCACCGACGACCCTCTCACCTTTTTCGCTCCATTAATTTGCATTCTTTCTTCTCTCTTATCCTATATCAAATGTGGAGGTTTGGCTGACGACGTTACTATTAAGCACTTGAAATCGTTATTTTACAACTTTAGTTGTGGAGCCATATGTGCGGAACGATGTGTCTACCAATCGGAATGATCAAACTTGTACATCAGTACGTATAAATATGTAATTGGATGTTAGTGCATGCGCATGTTCATTTGTTCAAACGTTCATGGGCATGTTCAAACTACCTGCGGTGAGGATGAGTAGTTTTCGTATTTCTTTTATTTTTTATTATTTCCTGATTTACTTGTTACTTTTTTCGATTATGTCACTATGTAATGGTTGTTTGTATATGTTCTATGTCAGAATTGTTTCATGGACCGGGAAGCCTTACAGCAATAAAGTAGTATTACTATTAGAAATATCCCTCTCACCTTCAACATGCTTCCAACTTCTCTACAGTCGCCAGTCACTTATTATAATTTTCACCTATAATTTTGATAATTTTATACATTACATTGTATGCCTCATACCAGCTAACGGTAACTTATGGCACGCGTGTCATCAGGTTTGGTTTGTTGATATCACGCAAAGAAAATTACTATTTTATTAAACATAAGATAATTTATGCCCTTCTTATTTGTAAAGTACTATTTATTTCTCTAAGAAAGGTCAACAGTTTGGGGTGGCACGCACCCGGTTGGTAATTAGATTTTAGATAAAATGTTGCACGCGTGCACAAATCGGTTGCCAACCACTACTCTAAAGCATGTGAACCTACAGTCAATGATTATGATATCAGTTCTATCCCATACATTCCTGTATTTTCCAATGAATTCCTGAACTATCACATGTATCCGTGTCCGCGAATGATGAAGTTCCGAAAATTTTTCCATCGATAGCATTTTCCCCGAATGTATTGTCCCTTTCATCGAGTGAGCGAAATGGATGACTACAGAATTGTGAAAGTTGAAGGAAACATATCACAATTGAGGAAAAGAAGTATGGGAAGACCACGAAAGAGATGGAGTGACAATCTACTGAGAGGCAAAGGTGCCGAAGAAGAAGCAGGCATATAGCCTAAACTAAATAAGGGGGAAGAAGAAGTATTGTCTTTCATGTTGACAAAACATTTACTTAACATTTTTGTTAAAACTGAAAACATAATAGAATATATAAGATGTGCACGGAAACTAACAATATTGTTTGCCACCGTACGTATGTGATAATGAAATTGTTTTATTGTTCAATAACACGAAAGAGAAATCCTTTATAAATGGAATGGAGAGAGGTAAGACGTATGCCAAGGTTAAAAAGAAAATTGAGTAAGACGATTGGTCTTGTGACTATAAATATCAATATAGGGAACCATTTTTCCATCCATGTAACAAATAGATCACCTTCTGGGATGAGCATCGATAGGTTACCATCGATTGTTACCATAGGTTACCATCAAAGACCATCTTAGAAAACTATCCATGTGGAGAACACACTGATAGCTGAAAAATCGATGATACCTTTATGTACTTCTTTTGTTAATATTATGGCCAAATGTGAACGAAATGTAGTTGAAAGAAATTTGCAAATTTCTATTCACGTGATACCTAATTATGAATACTTTTAAAATTATTACATTTACTACGTAAACAATTTGAAATTGAGGTCCAAAAAATTGAACTATGTTCATAAAAATATTACTTTCTCTTTCGCGACTAACGAAATTTTAGATTATCAGTGCATGCGTGTTTATACTGCATGAACTAAGGCTATAAACGCCCCCGACCCTATATGAAGGCTACTTTGTATGCACGGGGCCAAAATATTCAATTACCTACTATATAACATCAAAAGGAAAATGTTTTATTAGGAAATTATCTTCTTTAGTTGGACTTAAATTATGTTTTCAGCAAGATGTTACTGAAGATATCCTATTTGATAACATCGTATGATCCAATTTATTGCATCTTTTTCAACTTTATTTTGTAAGGGACAATTTTATTGCTTACCTAGGTGATTTAGTTGTAATGTATGTAATAATTACAGCATATGTTTGTAATTCTTCGTAAAATTTGTAATAATTTGCGCATAAACTACAACTGTAAATTTTAATGAAGATATTAAACCCGGAACGCCTTTCGAGGATACCTAACTCTTTCATTTTTTGTGTTGATTTTACAAATGTATTTGTGTGTAAAGTGGAAGCAATCAATAACTTTAATACAAATCAAATTAATCGATTGTGGCGATACTTGGTGGAAATTATTGATAGAATTCATGATGAGAAAAAACGAAGTACAAATTCCACTATTTTTTATTGCTGTCAACCGGCTTCGGCTTCTACAGCGTCATTAACAAGACAAACAGTTTGTCTCAATAATGACGCTTTAGACGACGAAACCGGTCGAAAGCAATAAAAAATAGTGGAATTTGTAGTGTTTTTTCTCATGATGAATTATAATTTAATAGATATTTAATTCAACCCATATCTAATTAGATGACTAGTGTTGAGTCATCTTTTTACTGCAACAAGCGCCAACAGTAGTTCACTTACGACTCATGCGGCCACCAGACCAGTGACTCTGCACCCACCTCCTTTCGTATAAGAGGTGATGCTCCCAATCCTTTAATCATCTTTCTCACTATCTCTATCGCTATTCTTAACACTCGACGCAGCGAGAGCACGCTCAGTCGCTACGACGCGACGTCTCGAGGTCGGACTCTTCCCGTCATTCCTTTGAGGGCGACCCCTGGCACGGAAATTAATTGGTCACCCACGGCGTGTCAACGAATCGGATGATAGCGACGGCCGCGAGGAGGAGCGAGTGAGTTCTTTGTGTCGAAGGGTTTTTAAGTGTTTCCTCAAATTAGGGCCCTCTCCCCGTCGTCAACGCTCGCTCGAAGCCTTTGTTGATGCTAGTTTCTAACCCAGTTGTTGCTTCGGATTAATTTTGGCGTCACGTGACACGACGGTCGCTCCAAGTTTGAATAAGAGATTTTTTTTCCTCACAGTGACGAGTCATTATGTGCACAGCATTCAATGATAGTACACGGAGAGTTTTGTTTTTCACCCTACAGAATCGCAAGAGAACAATTATTTCGGCGAATAACTTAAATGGCTTCTCTTCAATGATAGTTGTTATTAGTAGTAGCTAATAAGGAACATCATTAGTACCTAATATACATGATATGTTTAAGCTTCAGTGACAGAACACTCAGAATTTTCCCAAATAAATTTCAAGATTGATGTATGCGGAGACTTCAATTATAGATTCTACCCGTAGTGGCGTATGAAGTCCTTCATTTTCAATTGCAATATTTTATGTCTAAGTAAATAAAATTGAGTTGGTTCGATACCACATTCTGGACCTGGACCCTTCGTATTTAATAAAAGTTGTGCAAGACCTGTTTACGTGAGTTCAAATTGACTGCCCCAGGCAAAAAATATGTGATGACTCTAAAGACTGCGTACGAATTAAGGTACAAAAGCAACGAATGGGGGCACAAGTGATGTTTTTTTATAAAAATTGAGTGGGAATATAGACCTCGATTGGTTATACCACGTAATAGTGAGGTTGGACATTCTTTTTTGCGTATTTATGATCTCAAGATTTCACATTCAGCATTTTCTCAAGCTTCGAAATAATTTATGTGAAAGCAATCAATTATTGGCGTCTATAGAAAATATAAAATGGCAACATCTGACTAGTTATAGAAAAAAACTTCTACCTAATACGATTATTTCCTAAGATCTTCCTATACTTAAAAAAGTACTAATTAAATCAAGGCGTTTGAGCTCTACGGCCTCTATAGATTACACAGATAAAAAATTCTCCAACGGCCGTAAAATATAAGCACCACTCGTCAAAATAAAAATCAAACACTTACTTTGTTGGTTTGCGGGAATGGGGACTCCGCATCAAGGACCAACCACAGCCTCTCCACCAGAATACCCTCCTGTGGTAGTTTACGGGAAAGTTATTTCCTCGCCAGGGACCACCACAGACACACACAACCCAAATGCAATCCTTTACAAGGCTAATGGGACCCCGCTAAGGAAACCTGGGTTATGGCCTGGGATCCTTCGCAGAGCTGAAGTGACTCTACTAAGGATGCCAGTTATTAACACAACCACATACGTAATCACACAAAACACACTCACACACACAGTAGGGCCCCAATTTCTAGGAGAACAGCTTAAAAAGAGCGTGGTAAAATAGAACAGAACAACGGATAGGGAACGAGGGTGGAATTCGGATACGAGTATTTCGACCACCAAGTGGTCTTCTTCAGCGAGCTGAAGGGAAAAAACACTTGCAACACGAGGTTGAAAGTCCTTTTTCCAAAGGATTCCATTTGGGTTGTGTGTGTGTGTGTGTCTGTGGTGGTCCCTGGCGAGGAAATAACTTTCCCGTGAACTACCACAGGAGGGTATTCTGGTGGAGAGGCTATGGTTGGTCCCTGTTGCGGAGTCCCCATTCCCGCAAACCAACACAGTAAGTGTTTGATTTTTTTTGACGAGTGGTTCATAAATTTTACGGCCATTAGATAATTTTTTATCCGTGTAATTACAAATGTACGTTGAGAGTGATTATATAAGCAGGAAAATAAATAAAACGCTCTCGAAGATGATGAAGTGATCATTTATTGGAACTTACCTAATGCTCATTTATCAACGCTTTTTTACAAGCTTTAAAAAAAATAGTTTCCTCACCCTAATGGATTTCCTTGAATTACATGTTGAAATGTTCTTCTCGCCATCACAACGAAGGCGTCGTTGAAATTAAGAGAGAATATATATACATCCTATAACATTTTCACATAGCGTAGAGTAGCCGCGAAGACGGCACCATTATTGCGGAGTAATTAGCAAGGAAAACAGTGTATGGCGCCCTCTTTGTAATCAATGGCAGCTCGGTAACGCTCTTATTGTTGGGAACAATAAAACCCTTCGAAGGAGGAAACACTCCGGAGTGAAAGAGATGAGTGCACGGCTCGGATGTGCATCCTTGTAACTCGCTTTTGTTTACCGCTGAGGTAGCACATGGAAACGACAGGTGCCCACCTCCCCCCCCCCCATACATCCTGCACATCCTCCTTGTTTCGCTCAGCTAGCGATAAATCTTTTTGGTTTTGAGCCAAATCTTCGTCCCATAATGCACTGTAAAAAGGAAGTAGAGCTCCTCTTTAGAGTTAGTATTCATGGTTCCCCTTCGCCTTCCGTCTGTGCCCTCAATTCCTTCGTCCGCTTCGAGAGAAATCATATTCAGTTTTCTCGTAAAATCTCCGCTAGCCTCGATCCCCTCCACCAAAGACGTCCACAACTCTGCCGGGATTACCTAATCCTCTGGTAATCACTCTTTGCATTGGCGTCCTTTCACTTCGCGAGGTAATTTACGTCATCCAAAGAAGTGTGGCAGAATTGAGGTGAGGCAGAATTGAGGTGGACGCGAAGTCAGCGGCAATAACCGCGAGGAAATTTCCCCGTATGAGTTGAAAGATTATTTGGTTGAATGAAAAAAAAACTTGTGGGAAAGGCTGTTACTTCTCCAGCACGTAGTAGCTACAATCGGTAACAAGAGCTCCGACATGATTGCAAGAAGTAGCCGGAACAGATCTATGTAGACTCGATATTAGGAGGACAAATGCACTGAATTCGAGCACAGGCTACTTTTGAGCAGCCATTCAGGCGTTCAACAGCCATTCCATTTAAAGTGAGCCCAAATATGGAAAGAATAAAAAAAGTGTTTTTGTTCTACAATTTTAAATTTCGACTTAGCCAGGTTAAATTGATCTTAATTAATCAAATATACTGAGCCATTACAAAAATTTGAAAGAAAAATTGAATTGTACCCATAATGGAAAGCAGAAAGAATAATTAAGTCACACCCAGAAATATACCAAGTCACACCCGGAACTTATTAAAAAATTCATAACTAGAAAAATAATGCTTTTGGATACTTCTCCATTAGTTTAAACTAATTTTGAGTTTATTTATTAATTAATAAAAGTAAATTAAATAAAAAACTAAAGAGTGAAGTATCTGGGAGTTACGATAACGTCGAACCTATCGTGGGGAACACATATAAGAAATATTTGTGGCAGAGCTCTGAAGAAGCTAGGATTCGTCAAGCGTATTGTGGGAAGATTTTCAGATGAAAAAGTAAAAGAGAGGTGCTATTTCGCACTCGTCCGGCCACACCTTGAATATGCAGCGAGCATATGGGATCCGGAGCAGAAAGACTTAATCCGGGAACTTAATAAAATACAAAGGAAAGCTGCGCGATTCGTCAAAAACTGCTACTGGCGTACAGACAGCGTTACACAGATGTTAAACGAATTAGGCTGGGAGCCGCTAGAGACTCGGAGGCTGCGCGCTAGGCTTAGATTACTTGAGCAATTAAGAATAAATATCTTTAAGAGCGACACGGAGAACATCATATTAGAACCCCACTATATTTCCAGGTCCGACAGAAACGATAAATTAAGAGAGATATTTTGCCGAATGGATAGGTATGGGAATTCGTTTTTCCCCCGATCAATAAGGGACTTTAATAAATTCAAGGCGTAATTTCATTAGAGCGTTTCCTTTTTATATGTAAACGGCTGGTGTCCTCACCCCCCACCACACGCCTATTGAGGCGGCTTGCGGGATAGTATGTAGATGTAGATGTAAAGAACAACCACTCTTATCAAAATGATATTAATATCAATATTTAATGTTTAAGCCATTCACAGAGTTTACAGGTTTAAGTAATCTATGTTATTGATTGTCATTTGTGTGAGTCACACCCGGAACCATAGTTTTATTCCAATTACAACGGTGCTAGTTAAATTTTCAAATTGCAATTTAAGTTGTAAATTACCTTTTTCTATGGCTAACTAAATATGTACTCCCGTATATTTTAGCTGAAGTATTTGATGTGAAAATTTAAAATTAAACGCTCATAAGTCACACCCATAACCAATGGAATGGCTGTCAAGCAGTTATTCTAGTGATTCTCCTTTTGAATTGACTGCATGTGTATTTAGGCATGATACATAGAAAGGAAATTCCACTTGTAAGGCCATGAAGGCTCCCCACCGTAGTCTGCAACAGACGTGAAACGCAGGAATCCCTCAGCGTTTCTCGTTGGGCCAATTGAAAGAATAATTTGAAAAAACCACATAAAACTGACATATGGAAAGCATGTCGTCGAAGCACTATCCCTATGCTGTCCTCCTCTATTGCATTTCAGTCGTAATTGAGTGGTTTGAGGCAGTGACTGTGCAGGAGAGTCTGAATGTTTGCACAGTTCTGAGCTCCTTTCCAAGGGACATCAGTCTTTCACCATACATGGTTTTCTGATTCATATGACAAGAGCGGTATACTTATATGAAGGGAAGAAAAATTTTTATGAACAATTATCTGATTGATCATCAACAGTAATCAATCCGAACATCTATTCGCTGCAGCTCTTCACTGCACTCACTAAAAATATACACGAGAAAAAAGTTTGAGGACTGCTTCTCGGGATAATTAAGTGTTGGTTTCCCGTTTCAATCCACCTCAGACTACTACACCCTATCAGGTTAATACTTTACCACGTCTACAGAGTAATGGTTGTTGCTGCACCGACCCACGCAGTTCATCCACCTTCACTCATGACAGCAAAAGTAGCTAACCCTTCCTCCGAGTTGTTGGCTGCCTGAAGGTCGACGGCAGTCATTCGTCAACTCATGGTATCTTAAAGGGCTTTGTAGCATTTTTGAACTATTGTACACAAGGATAGCCCCCAACACCCTCAATATTTCACCATATTTTTTCCACAACTGTTAATTCGTTCCAACCCCCATATCCAAGGGTCGACCAACCATTCGCAACAGCATTGTAACAGAAAACACTTTGTAAATATTTCCACACCAATTTTTTTTTATCCAACCGACCTAGGTTTCGGCAAACATTGCCATTATCAAGGCATACCTATATATATATATATATATATATATATATATATATATATATATATATATATATATATCGCTCGTGTATTTGTGACTTCACCTTGATAATGGCAATGTTTGCCGAAACCTAGGTCGGTTGAATAAAAAAAATAAAAAATAAAAAAAAAATTGGTGTGGAAATATTTACAAAGTGTTTTCTGTTACAATGCAATCTGTTACAATTTTCCACAAACTTTCACCTGATACTTTAAAATCCATTCGCAACAGGGTGGACACACTTTGTAGCTGTAAGGTAGCCATGAGACTTTTTGGAAGACATTTTGACTGTTCATCTGTGCAACGGCGAATTACGGTGCTTGGAGGCCCTGGGCAGAAGAAATAAAAATGGCTCTCTACAGAAGTTATATCGTAGATTTATTAATTTTACTAATTTACGAATGCCATTTGTAAGATCCATTACAATGCCCTTACATAATAACTACGTTTATAATTTTTTAAATCAAGCACAGCATTTAGTAAAAAACAGTAATAATTAAAAAAAAACAGTAATAATAAAATAACAGTATTTCGATTATTTGTTCGATCGCGTGCAAAAAGTAAAAGAAGAAAAATAAAATCACACTGTAAAATAACATGTATAAAATCATACACACGGATTGCAATTATGCGCGAAAAATGTGCGCAGGATACTAGATAAAATTTAAAAAAATTTCCATAAATATTATTTTGCAAATAATATTTCAAATCCTGGCTCAGAACTTTTAGGGTCCCTTTGGGTTCATTGGGCCCCGGGCGGCCGCCCAGTCCACTCAACGCTAAATCCGCAACTGCATCTCTACACATATCAGAATGTAAATGGTAATGCCTCGAGTATATAAAATAAAACTGCATTTCCCATCTCCTCCTAGCCTCTTGCTCTCTTCCTCTTCCAACAGTCCAATTCGACCCACCGAGACATGCCCCATTCAACCTACCCACCTCTAGAAATACATCTCCCTTCAGAAGACACTTCTCTCTACGCTGCATGCATAAACAATCTTTCCTCGCCCGCTCCGCCCCCGATGACTTTTTTTTTTAGGAGAGCGGAACTCCAGCTTCATCCTCGCTACCCTGTGCGTTCGCTTATTCGCCGAGAGGACCGATACGATCGAAGGTCAAAATGAAATCACGATGGTGGCGCCTCGATGCGGCCGGGAGTGCAGGCACCACGTGGAGGTCCTCAATGGCACCGAAAGGTGGTTTTTTTTTTGTTTGGGGAAGAGAGAAGAGGGAGGTTTAGCTGCGTGCGGTGGTGATTGGGAGGGGGGAACGGAGGGGAGAGTGAAGAGGTTTTGATAAGGGAGGGAGGTATGAGAAAGGGAAGAGCCGGGGCGAGAGAGAGTGAACTGGATGTATAGACGGGCGGGAGAGATTGAGAGAGACAGTCCAAACAGACAAATGACTTTGTAAGGGGGAGGAATTGAGGCCGTTACTTCGGGTCTCGGACCCACCGGGAGGGCGATGTAGCCGAGAGAGGAGGAGGAGAATATCGAAGAGCCACGTTGGGAAGTCCCGGGCACCCAGAGGAGACTAGTAGGGGCTCAGGACAGACTGGATGGACCACTTAACACGGCCCTGCGGCACTTTGGCATGCACTTCGGAGAGATCCCATTTTCTACGGTACTAATACAAGCCCAGAGAATCCTCACTGACGGTTAGTGATTACGGGACTGGAAAATAAGTCATAGACTTGCAAATATCCGGGTCAATACGTAGAGTAATTAGTTACCAAAGATTCCTAAGCATCTTGTCAGAGCAAAAAGGGTAAAATGCATCTAATATCCAGTCATGAATCATAAAAACTCAGCCCTGACGACTATCATATTTGTAGATCACTAAAAGAAATATTATAATGAAAATACATAACTCCAGATATTAACTAAGTATACAATAAAGTACCCATCCTTAAAGATACCAACTATGTGTGACCCATTGGTGATCAAGTATACATAGTTGGTACACCACACGCGTATGGGAGGTTTTTCGGGTTTAATAGTTGGGCCTCGAAGAATATTAGTCACATATAAGTGACTACTGAAGAAATCTCAAGGTTCGGAAAGTTTTAATAATAAAATATCAGTACAAGGCTAAGCCTTCAACAAAAAAATTATTTCTAATAAATAAAAATGAACTGTATTTATTCGCACAAAGAAAGACAAAAATTTACGTTCAACCAGGCGAAACATATATAAGAAATGCGGCAAAGAAAAAAAAATCAGCGCAATTTGCACAAAAGGCTTCTCAACTTTGAAACCCTTTGCAAACAATATAGCTCAGGATAGGAGAAGTTAAGAAAATATTGCCGAGTAAACTTGCGTGGTGTTTGATGCGTGAAAACACTACACTTCAAGGCTGGTGTTGTCACGATGTGCCTCATTCAAACGAGGAGACTCGACAAGGAGACTCATTCGCCAGGAGACTCGGGAGAACGTCACGGGGATGGAAGGTGCAGGAGGGTTTAAAAATGGTGAAAGAGACTAGGTAGACCTAAAAAGAACTGTGAGGAAGAAGCGTTGTTCGAAAGGGAGGGAAGGGTGAGAGTTGAGGGGTGCAAATGGAAGTGTAAGGGTGGAGATGATCCCTTGAGAGGGAAGTTCTGGGGTTGTGCGTACGAGACACAAAGGATGCCTGGGAGGGAGGAGATTGGTGCTTGAAGATGAGCAGCAGGGGGTGCGGTGCATTTGGGGGAGGTGAGCGCGGGTGAGGTTACGGTGGTGCGTCGGTGAGAGATCTCAGGGAGGTAAGAAGATTTGAGGGTTTCGCTAGCGTATAACCAACGCTATGCACAAGAACCACCGACAACAGTCTTCAACGTACATCCGCACGAATTATGTAGCTAATTGGGTCGGTTTATCGATAACGTACATTCGCACGAATTATGTAGCTAATTGGGTCGGTTTATCGATATTATCGATGAAGGCAGAGATCACTTAAAAATAGTACCTATTAACTAGCCTAAACTCGATGGCATGTTAAAATCACATATTAGAGTAAGGGTTCAGTTAGTTCCTTGGAGCCGCCTGTCGTTTCCAGGTGAGGCTTGTCGCCAGGCTTCCTCAGGTCCAATGGACCTGAGGAAGCCTGGCGACAAATATTTTACGACCTATGACAAATATTTGCAAAAAGAATATTCAAATACACAACAGAAAGATGTAACTGAATCAAATAACGACAAAAAGGTTGAAATAAAATTAGATCTGGTTCGGTGACAACGAAATATATTCATACTGAAACGACCAAAACTTTGTGGTTTTCAAAGTTTTAATTTCAATGGAAAGACGCACGCAGAAGCTTAGTAATGTGTTCACATGATCGGTATTCTTAGTATGTAACGCAAGGTTGGCTCGATAAGAGAGAGCTGAGCCAAACTCATAAGGGGACATTACATATTTCTACAACGAATGTAACATGAAAGCCGGATAACCATAAATGAGAAGGAAGTAATCAACATTAAATGAGGTCGAATGGCCTCGCCAACCAAACCAGCCGAAGACGGGTTTAGGTGGGTTACAAAAGTCACCTAAAACTAAGCTATTGGAGCATGAAATTCTCCAATACCTGGTAGAAACGATGGCTTATTTCAATGGGCCGCGTGTTGTTTTATTATATTGGCAACATATATTCCAAAAAGATAAATATTATTACCTAGAAAACAATTCTTTCACATTTTGTACGAGATCAAAAACATGCCAATTTTAATAAAAGTAACGTATGTCATCAATTTCCAGCTGACAAAGTTTCCTAAAGAAATAATAGGTAAGTTTTACTTCAAACAATCATAACTGGTTATCCTCAGTATGAGTGCGGAAGTGAGAGGAGTCTATGACCTCTCACAGCAGGCCTTTCATGAATTACTGGTGAGCTGGTGACAACCTTCGAGCCATGTACGTATTTATCCCCACCAAAAGTAATTTTCCAGCACAGATCAGGAAAAAAACCCTACTGCGATGCACACGAGTAACTTCAGAAAAACGTAGAATGCAAAATGAAAACGAATACGGCTTTTTCCAGAGCCATATCATTAAATATATTTCGTGGCCACAAAACAGTATAAATTCAAATGCAGTTTATTTCAACGAGGCGAGAGATCAAATTCAGAAAGAGAGGGAATACAGAGAGAAAGAGAAAGAAAATCCAGATTTCAGATAAAGATAACCCGTTCATTGACGAATTTTATGACTTCTTACTAAAGACCACAGCGTTCATCAACACCTATCCAAATTTCAACATCTATCAGTCATAACCATTCTTTGACCTAACTACGACCTAGAAAAAGGCAAAAGCAAAGTTGTTAAAACCTAGGTTGGTTATGGTACAGAGATACACGTGTTTAAATATATAAAGAGGCGTTCCATTATTCATCATTCTAAAGTAACACAGAGTTACCCCCACAGACATAACATTGTTAACATAAAGGCGACAGATGAAGTGAAGTATCTAGGAGTTACGATAACTTCGGACCTATCGTGGGGAGCACATACAAGAAATATTTGTGGCAGAGCTCTGAAGAAGCTAGGATTCGTCAAGCGTATTGTGGGAAGATTTTCGGATGAAAAAGTAAAAGAGAGGTGCTATTTCGCACTCGTCCGGCCACACCTTGAATATGCAGCGAGCATATGGGATCCGGTGCAGACAGACTTAGTCCGGGAACTTAATAAAATACAAAGGAAAGCTGCGCGTTTCGTCAAAAACTGCTACGGGCGTACAGTCAGCGTTACACAGATGTTAAACGAATTAGGCTGGGAGCCGCTAGAGACTCGGAGGCTGCGCGCTAGGCTTAGATTGCTTGAACAATTGAGAATAGATATGTTTCAGAGCGACACGGAGAACATCATATTAGAACCCCACTATATTTCCAGGTCCGACAGAAACGATAAATTAAGAGAGATATTTTTCCGGACGGATAGATATGGGAATTCGTTTTTCCCCCGAACAATAAGGGACTTCAATAAATGCTAGGCGTAATTTAATTAGAGCGTTTCCTTTTTATATGTAAACGGTTGGTGTCCTAACACCCCCCGCCACACGCCTATTGAGGCGGCTTGCGGGGTAGTATGTAGGTGTAGATACTAAAAATGCCAATTATTTAAAGTGAAATGCACGAAATGTGCTTCACTCAATACCATCTCCAGAACACGTCCCATGGCAATGGAGCTCTTTTTAACGACCGAGAGACGGAGCATAATTTCCGATGGGGGAAAGTAGATCAAACGAATATCTGTCGGAGGGTATCAGACGGGAAAAGTGGACGAAAACAAGCCCAAATAACGCTGCGCCACGTCGAAAGCTGACCACTTGGCTTACCACGCGACTATGGTGTGGTCAAGGGAGGGGTAAGGGAGGGAGTGGGGGAGACATCCAGCCCCCCTCCGAAGTCACTTTAAGATACACATCCGTTTACGTAGGGCGAACCGGGGCAAAATACCCCGGCAAACAAGTCAATACGAACAAACGTATAATTTTTCGTCCCAACCACTTTCCCGCGGTGAGTTCAAATATGAGTGGGTGATGGGACGAGGGAAAGGGTGCGAGTAAGGGTATGAGATGGGAGGTGGAGGGAAGGTAAGGTCCTATATATAAAAAAAAAAGAAAACTCAAACCGCCCGTCCAAGTAGAGTAGTGGAAGGAGGCCCTTCCCCTTGAGTGCTGCCATCTCGCGTAAATATTTGAATAGAGAGATTGGTTCCTGGACGTGAGGGTGGCTTGTCGGAGGTGGGGGTAGGGTGACGTCGGGAATGGGTGGAGAAAGGGTTTTGTGGGGTTAGGGGAAGTGAGTGGGGAGGGATGGGTAGTTGGGGGGAAGGGAAAAAAAGGCTTGAGAGAGAGGAAGAGAGGCATCGGGAATCGTGTCTTAAGATAGCACACGCACGGATAGAGGGGGCCCCCCACACGGCATGCGGTCATAAATCCATAATTTGAGAGCTCCCCCACGCTATCTATCCTTTAAAGCCCCTTTTTCACACGGTTCAATGAAACTCCGACAAGAAATATTGAACGAGATGTCTTGAATGCAGAAAAAGGTTCTTGTGAGACCCTGCAAAAAAAAACGTGAATAACTGTTTCGGTGGAATATAACAAAAATTGGATGACCATAGTTGCTTCGCTCGAGTCACCACAGATGTTTACTTTAATCAAATTATATCGATAAGCCACTTACACATGGTTCAATGAAGCTTTGACGAAAATGGAATAGGAAACCTTAAATGCATGACCGATCCAACTTCAATGGCCAAAAGACTTGTACTACACTAAAATGTACAAGAACAGTCGTTTCATCCCAAGCCACTACTGATCCATATTTTTCTTCTCTGAGCACGACTGCAATCACGGGGTAAGCAATTGGAACAGCAGCGGATCACTGTCCGTATTGTACGCACTGCAGTGGTAGGTAGATAAGTTCGAGAGCACTTCACGATCGACAGATTTTAGAACAAGCTAAAAAATAAATTTGGATGAAAACCGAAGCAGTCAAATCGATCCAAGACATATATAATCGCGATTGGACAGTCAGATAACATTCAACTCTTTCATCCAAGATTTCTTGAATTTTTTTGAAGAATTGAACCATAATGGGTTTCATTTCCTCCACTCCCTGTTCCATCATTTTCCCTCCTATGCTCCCCTAAGCTCACGAGTCCCTCTCCCACCCGACTTCGGGGAAAAAGAGAACATTAAAATGTCGAAAATAAATGCATGAAATGGCTCCCAAAATTAGTGCGAATTTCATCCGACTCACAGTTAAAATACAGCATTTCTGTAACTCTTTAAATATTTCCGATTTTTGGTCACCTAATGGGGAGTTAGTAAAGAAAAAATATCCGTTTTCACTATTGGGTGCAAAATAAATGAAGAAATGGAGCAAACGTTTGTTTATAAAGTTGATAATTATCATTGCGGAAAGAAACAAATCACCAAATTGAATGATACAGCTACGAGATCATTTACAATGGAACAGTGTTCGGTTACAGGAAAAACCAACAAGTGTACTGGTCATACAACGAGCCTTTAAAATCAGCCATTTCTCTAGAACGTAGGTTTTATAGAATTTTCGCAATCCTGATAACCGAGGAGTGTATCATTAGCTTTCTTTGACTGGCTGCCGATCACTGAGCGTTTTCCCGCCAGAGCCCTGCAGTCCGCCAAAATAGCCTCCCTTCCTAAACCTCCATAGCATCTAAGCGTATACATTTTGCATTTTGGCGGGTTTACATTTGCATTTTCTAAGTGCCCACTCTCCTTAAGATACTCCTATTTTCGTATTTGAACATTAAACCTCTGAGCTTTGAGCGAGTATCAATATAATAGTGAATGGTATTTTTCAGAAAAAAAAATATAAATTCCACATTAAAATAATATTTTAACTAGGTAGCTGCGGAGCGGAAAAACTAGTAGCATCAATTCCTGGATTCCAAACATGGTATGTTTACGAAGATGCAATGAAAAAACTTGTTATTGGGATATATGGTGCGGAGCTAAATTGGAAGGCAAAATAGGTGGAAGGTGGCCCAACGTTACGCATGGGAGACGTCGTGGATAAATGGCTTTGGCAATAAGGCGTTAGAGACAGGAGAGGAGTCCGTTTCGTGAGCATAAAATACATAAATTTTCAACTAAATGTAGCCAATGTAAGCCGTTGGAATGTGAATGGCATTGGGTGTCAAGAATAGTCGTCTTAAGCGTTAAGTGTTAGCTATTGCTCACTCAAATACAGTGATCATATCGAAACCAAATATCCTTCAGAGGAATAAAAGTTATTTTTTATTTTACTATAGTTACCCATAAAGAAAAAGACTGACCGCCACATGAAACAGGATAACTCTCTTGCACAGCAAGTAAGGGGACAACGCATGCGATCATTTATGTTTTATGGAGGAAAGCATAATTGTCACGTTGGTGACAGATAGTAATTGCAATTCGGCAATAATAAAAGTGCAAATCAATAGTAAAAGAACTAGGAGAATAACAGCTACAGCTTAGCGGAGAAAACACTGGTGTAGTCACCCGCTAAGAAGAAACACGTAGATGAAAACGTCGTAGGGAAAAAATGGTCCACACGGCAAGGGATTCAAGCTCATATCCTCACGCAACACGCAAAGTTCTTTGCTCAATAAACGTTCTGGTCTGGGTCGCTTAAGAGGCTAAAACACTTGGATGACATCGCAGGAGATGTGCTCCAATCTCTGGGTGGACGGATAATTTTTTCTCAGTACAGACAAATATTGCTTCTACATTCGTGCATAGCAATATTTTTCTAAATCAGTATCACGATAATTCTGGTTTTGTCACCGAAAGAATTACTTATCCGCTATAAATTGCTTTCCATGAGTAACTGCAACGTATACTTCAACCCATTCAAAGTTCGCAAGAGGAATTTAAAAAAAACCGTGACTTCCCCGCATATTAAAATTGTACACCATTCGTGAACTCAAAAAACGTCTGGATTGGTGCAATGTTCCCGAGGTCTGCGTCGTAAGAAGACAGTGATGATCTTCGTCCAGGAGAATATGCAGCGAGTTTAGGATATACACGACCTAGAGAAAGGAGAGAAAGCAGTAGGACTGACTCCAGCTCCCTTCAATGACCATTAGGCAAGTCTTTATGCGATCGCGACCCGAGGTTGAATGTGCAAAAAAACCCGGAGAAGGATCCGCCCTTCGATAAACGGAAAAGGAAGGCGGGCTTCAGGGAAAACCTGAAATTGTGGAATCGGCAAAGAGTCCCTTTTCATTCGACCATCGTCACGAAACAAAAGGAGCGGACACCGGAACGGAGTTGGTGTGTCGGTGGGAGACAGTACGAAAAAAATGGGACTGTTGAAGAGAAGGCTATTGGCTGGCTAGGAGGAGGAGAGAGTAGGAGGATGCAGAATAAGTGGAGGAATGAGGAGAATCGGGAAGAAGAATGACGTAGTGGTAGGCAAGGGTAAGGGTACAAAAGGCTATATCACGTGTTGATAAGGGTAAGATGGAGGTGGGGAGGAAGGGGGTTGAGGGTGGTGGTGGGTAAAGAGGTGGGCTCGTCGACCTCGGAAGAGAAACGACGTCAGAAAAAGAATCGATTAGTCGAAGGTAACGATTATGCATTCGAGTCTTCTTCCTCCTCCCTGCTCTTTCTTCCCGTGGTGGAGAAAGGGGAGCGGCGGATAGGGTCCGCGGTGGAAGGGTTTTAAGGGTTAAGGGGGAGTGAGAGGAAGGGGGGGTGGGCAGGGATTGGCGTGTCGGGCGGGACGACGTGGGGAAGGAAGGGATATAAAGGCTAATGCACGCCATTTTTCACGGCCCCGGTGGGAGGATCCTCTCCGCCTCCTTTCTCATTCCCTTGCGATCCTCCGGAGAAATGGGGAGGGCTTAACTGGCCACGCTATTTCCATCCTGATTTGATATTCGGACGTTTCCTGGATATATACGCGACTAGACAGCGCGCGCGCTCACCCAAGCCAAATTCGGAGTTATCGACTGAAGGGGTATTTGCAGTGACGTTAAAGGAGGAAGGGTGAACATGAGTTTATTCTAATCTTTCCATCGGATGGGGAGTCTTTCGAAGCGTTTTGAAAAGAGAGGTCGGTGTTAGCTCAACCGCAGATATTCGATCGATACGATGAGATAGGCTATGCTGTTTTCTTCAGCGGCGGTATTTAATTCTGATGTTCTTCGACGGCTGAGGTAATTTCGCTCTTACTGTCTGACACTTGTGGACAGAGGCAATAACACTCGGACGAATAAGAGGATCAACTCCTCCGATTTCGAGTCGAGTACAACAATGGTTTTGAACAAAAATTGGTGAGAACCGGTTGGTGAAAACTGGTAATTCCATCGAGGCAGGCCGTTGTCCAGCTGTACTGTTTTTACTCCAACCATAAAACTTATTAACCACACCGAATCATCATGTATTTAAAGATTTAATCGTCCTTTATTGATTCACTGCCCGGAGTTGATTTAAGCACATGGATGCATATAATTTTGCATATAGATTCAAAAACCCAAAACATGATTCAAGTAAACGGACAATGATATCCAAAGATTTTTTTCTTTTCCTTTAACATAAAAAAAGCTATGAACTCAATGCTGGGCGAAGTAAAATCGTATGAACGTTGATATTATTAAAGAACCAACAACTTGGTAATATTCCACACAATGTTTCAATTCACTGGCCGAATTCGGTGACTAAAAAATCATCAGCAGAGTTAAAATGCATTATTAGGAGTATTTTAACCCTGATAATGATGTTTAAAACATCGAAACCTGTTAGTGAATTGAAAAATTGTGTGGAATATTACCAATATGCTAATTCTTTGATAATAATGAAAAACTACACTTGCGAGTAGGCAGATAAAAAAGCGGCAGCGTCATAAAATATTTCGAAAGTGAATATTCCACTATCTCTGCCTATGATTTTAATCTTGAAGCTGATTCTTCTCTTTGCGGTGCTTATCTAGCAGTGATAAATAATTTAAAGCGATACATATAAAGCGATACGTAGCTTGTAATTTTGTTCCTCTCAAATGTATGCTAAAGAATTCTTGAAAAAACTCATAGCAGTAATTACAAACGAAGACTGATATTATTCGTAGTAGTATCCGTGTTCTATACGTTGGAGTAGGTTTCTTGATGCACTGTTTTCACTCCCACATTTCCAAAAGCCTCTTCCTAATCCTATTTATATCTAGAAGGTGAAATAATTCCTATATCTTTCTTCATCCTGACCAACATGTCTATCTTCTTTTTCCTCGCTTACTCTTTTCCAGTCTATGCGATTCGTTATTAACCACTGAGTAGAAAAATGACAACTTGGGAATCAAAGATAGGGAAGTAAAAATAAATTAAAACTGAGATTAAGTCGTGAACGTCAGAGAGGAAACGACGGGACCTACCGGCCTAAAATATTCGCGAGGGAAAGGGGAAGGTTTTGCAGTCTAAATGTCCGTCAGTTACCATGCTGCTTGTGCCTCTCTTAAAGTGCCGAGGGGATTTAAAGTGGACCTTAATTGGGAATTTTGCAATTGACGAGGGGATGGAGAAGTCCTGCAGTATAGTCTTTTGGACAGAAGCGGAGGAGAAGGGGGAAATTGCAGCATTTGGGACGAATATAAATACAATTCCACTGCAATAGGTCAGGCAATTTCGGCAGTCTGAAGAAAGTTAAGCCCATAGCTTTTCTATGGTCAGATCAAACTCACGACGAAGTCGAATTCCAAATTTTTCTCCCACCGGAATCGTCAATGATACCAGGATAGTCACCCAAACCTGAGCTTAAGGTGGTCGGAGCTCTTTTTGTTTATGTGTATATTTGCGTAAACCTTTTCATACGAGTTACTACTAGTTAACTTACAATAAAGTGAATTGATAAAAGTGAAAAAATTGCATCATACCGATTTGGTTTCTTGGCAATTCAATATTATTTTAACAAGTAGGCATATGGCACATGACATATATTTCGAAATAATTCATTTTAATATGCAAACATTTTATTCTAAATGTTAAATAGTACGACATCATCACACCCTTGGGACAACATCGCTACGGGGCATCCCCTGTACTCTCGTCTACATCTTCACAGCCACAAAACTCCTCCCCCTCTTCCCCAGCAAACACCGCCCTTCCCTCTTTCCGTCGGAGAAGAGGGACGGATGGCTTCACATGGGGACATTAACGGGGTCAGCCTGACAATAACGATGAGATTGGAAAGTGTCAAGGCGATAGAAGGGGAAGGATTGTGAGGCGCATATATATACCTCTCTCTCTCTAGTTCTCTCTACTCTATAGTTCGGAAGATGGCGGTCGCGCAGCCGAAATATAAAAAACAGACGTGTGTTTCTTTTTTGTGTGCCTATATTTTTTAGCTTGTAACGCCTGTGACCGCTTAGTTTTAATATACATATAAATGTAAATATGTGTGAATAAACTATATACACACATATTTACATTCATATGTATTGTCAGTATTCTACCGCCGACGATAATGGATTGACCGTCGAAGCGTCCAAGTTCTTTTTGTAAGTGTCATTTTAAAGTGCTTCTATTTTTCAAGTGTATCAATACATGTTATTTATGCATGTGCATCGCCGCCGAGAGCGTTTTCAACCAAAATATTATACATATATAAAGCGAAGGATGTTGTGAGGGAGGGAGGTGGTTGGCGGCAAGGAGGTTAGAAAAGAAATGGCATACTACTTGTTTCTTGAAGCCAATTCCGCCATTGCAGTCGGCACAGTTTAGGCCTTCCTCTGACTTACGTGTCCTATGGTCGCGTTCAATTTCGTCAAGTCTAAGTTAAAAACCAAGGAGGTTAGAAAAGAAATGGAGTCGACATACCACTTGATTCTTGAAGCCAATTCCGCCATTGCAGTCGGCACAGTTTAGGCCTTCCTCTGACTTACGTGTCCTGTGGTCGCGTTCAATTTCGTCAAATCTAAGTTAAAAACCATGGAGGTTAGAAAAGAAATAGAGTCGACATACCACTTGATTCTTGAAGCCAATTCCGCCATTGCAGTCGGCACAGTTTAGGCCTTCCTCTGACTTACGTGTCCTATGGTCGCGTTCAATTTCGTCAAATCTAAGTTAAAAACCATGGAGGTTAGAAAATAAAAAGGAGTCGACATACCACTTGATTCTTGAAGCCAATTCCGCCATTGCAGTCGGCACAGTTTAGACCTTCCTCTGACTTACGTGTCCGGCGGTCGCGTTCGATTTTCGTCAAATCTAAGTTAAAAACCACAGACAAGGCGATGTTTTGTGACTGGGCTTGGCAACACCTACTCGGCACAAAATCCTTCCCAAGCACCCCTATTCTTGCTTCACTTTCGCCCATGAGCGTTCATGGTCATGCCTCCTCTATTTCATTTTAACCTCCTTGGTTGGCGGCATCGCGTCTCCATGGCAACGAGGGAAGATTGGAGAGACTGCATCGTATAGGGGAGGTCGAGAGAGAGAGAGTATGCTGGGAAAGGAGGAGTGAATAAAGAAGAAGACTCTTCGACGGACCATGAAGGAAGGCACACGAGCAGAGAGAGGATGGGAGGGAGGGAGGTTGAGTGACACCTCGTCATCTCTTGAGTCCCGGAACCTCCCCATCCCCCTCATACCCTCCCCCTTGCTCCCCCACTACCCTCCCACCCCTTCTGGACACTCCCGAGATTAATGCAGAAGTAGGAGAGGAGGGTGTTGGAAGGGGACACGGGGGTGGTAGTCCCCTTCGGGAAGAGGGAGGTCCTTTCACAACGCGCCACTCCTCCTCCCATCCCTCTCTCGCTTGAGTGACGTTGCACACTCTGTCCCATCCCACCTCTCGTCTCTCTCCCTCGTTGCGTCCAAACCCCCGGTCCCCTAACCGGCGAGCGAGCCACCGTCTTTCTCACGAGTAAACGAGTCGCGAGTGCTTGTTATTAATATTATCAAGGTTGAGTGAGATTCATAGCGAAAAACATTCATCGGGGTTTTTTTTCTTTCTTCTTATCTTTCGGGTGTGTTTGAACCGTTAGAGATAATTCCGATCGCGTAGCTAAGTAGTCACGTGGCAATAAAGAAAAAGCTCTCATCTTTCCAATAATATCAAAATATCAACCCCTTGCCGAATAACTTTTCGAGCAATTTGCCTAAAAATATAAGCTGTTTTACATGGGATAACGGTGTATAATTAGCATGTTTTCTCAACTATTTATAAAAATAAATTTATTACTCAACGACTTAATTTTTACAGAATTGCAAAAAACCTGCTGTTTTGAAGGGTTTTCAGCCATACAGCGTGAAAGAAATAGTCAATTTGGAGACTTATGTAGCTTAATTTATTTAATTACTGAGAATTTTGGTCATATTTAACTATATCTTTGTGCCATTAATACTACAATATTTATTTCATACTTCTTACAGACGCTGAACTAAAAAAATAAAATTCAAATATGGTATCCATTATGACTAGGGAACTATCTCACTCAAACCACTTTAAGCGTGCGATATGTTGTTTATTGCGTCTCTAATCTGGATATTCAACTTCATCAACAATATCCCGGTGAGAAAAACTCAATATGAAAGCCTGCATGAGATTTTCACGTGTGGTTCAAATAAACCAAAATATCGAACCGTTCGTGATTGCAACAACGTAGCTCCTTAGTTAATGAGGCTGGAACGGTAATAGTGGGTTATTGAGGGCACATTTTAATAATTTTTTAAGTAAGTTGAAAGAAATTCTTGGACTAAATTCCATATATACCTAAGTGTATCTGTTTATTCGTTGGAACTCACCCAATAGGCAGTAATGGAAACGGCACAAAAAAACCGCAATGGGAACTATGACTACTTTAAACCGGTGGAGAGCCCGAGAAAAGTTTACTTAGATACAAGAATTATATTTTAGACATTTCTTAATAAATGTACGTTATTATTGAAGTTTTCCGCGCGGTAGTCGAAACTTAGACGATATAATACTGAAATATGTTGTTTCCGAATGTTGGACTCGGCGCGAAACTGTGATAATTGTTAGCAACAATTATAAAAATAAGAAATGTATTATTTCACATCGGTTAAACAGTTCTTTCGAACGAGAAGGTAATCTTAATAATAATGATAAACACTTGGTTGTTATTCCACACTTTATTGGAAACAAAACGACCCGGGTTTCAGCATACCATGCCATCATCAGGCTGATGATGGCATGATATGCTGAAACCCGGGTCGTTTTGTTTCCAATAAAGTGTGGAATAACAACCAAGTGTTTATCATTATTATTAAAATGAAGGAGTTCTACAGACAGTGGTAGTAACGCCGGAGACAGTATCTTATATGAGAAGGTAATCCACAAAACACAATGTGCCAAAATTGCTCATTTCTGTGGAGTCTGGCGTATCCACCAAACCGGAAGTTAATTACCAATATCTATTTCTTCGTCTGCATAACTTTTTTAATTTCTCGCTCCAGTCGGTCTCAGTGGCGGAGGTGTAAATCCTCGGTTACTATCCTAGAGACCGCGGGCTCGAGTTCCGTCTGAGTGAGATTTTCATCCCCAGGACATGGATGTTTGTGCATTCTTTCCAATGAACTCACTTATAGCAAGAGATAAGTGATAAAGTAATAAAGGACTGTAAAGTCTTAAACGCGCTTGAAAATAAAGATTTTTATTTACCAAGGGACTGCTGAATGGCTGTGAAGAAATTCTTCCATAATTATTTTAAACCCGGAACGGCACCAAATTGTAAATTGAGTTTATGTGGCAACTTAGTACTATCTTTTCAATCCGAGCTCTCGAGTTAAAAATCCCGGTACTGTCACAGATTCTAGTTGAATCTTGACACCAACTTACATCTCACTCACTCAGTGATTCAACCCGAAGGTTGGTTTGGATAGTTGAGGGTAGAATTCAACCCAGACTAAGCCATAGGCGTGTGAACTTCACACATTCAGGGTAGGGGAGCCAGTTCCTTTCCTTGGGCCACCTCGCACTCCGAGGGCGCTCAAAGGCTTCACCCAGATTTGAACCCAGGACTCTTAGATCAATAGCCAAGCGCTCTACCCACTAGGCCACCACGCTCCCCTCGCCAACTTACATATAAAGTTTAAAATACCCGAAGATCTGCAGCACCTTTTCCATCAGGTGGAACGTAAAACTTTGTTACCTTCGCCGACAATGTTAAGGGTAGGCTGAAACCCGCAATCTTACCACAACAAAACCAACCCTTTTCCGCTTGAATGAAGTTACACCCTCTATCCCCTACCTAATCTTCCTCCAAAGTCAAGCCCCTGTTAATCAGCTGGTGCGCGAACCACTCTCACATTTAAGAGAAAAATGAACTAAAATTAAATGGAGAAGTAATTCTTAAGGTGTGTTGAACATATGTTTTTAATACGGTGAAAAGTTAAGAAAACATCTAAAAATTCCCGTCGAAAATTTCAATCTGACAGTTAAAAAAAAATATATGGCACTAACATTCGGAATAAATGTAATTGATTTTACACTTTTCACCATAGGAACAGAATAAATGTATAAGGCATCCCCAAGCTGTTCTCTGTCTTCACCTACACTATACATAGTGCGCTGCAGATAAATTTGATCACCAGCCTTGACGCGATGATGGAAGGTTTAATTAGATTGAGGGATAATATTCTTAGTGTTTTTGGGTCTAGATTGAGACTATTCATTCTCCCCTTCCACCTAATCCACAGTAAAATAACAAGTTGATTGACTCATTTTAGAATAAAAGAGTAGATACATAAAATGTGCTCTTAAAAAAAGGTAAAACTATAAGGGTAACGTTTCCAATAATTAAAATTGTATAATCAAGTCCATTGGCCAATCCTCCATCGAAGAAAGTATTTGCTTTGAGAAAGGCAACATTGAAATTTTATTATTAATGGGGGAGTCAAACGTATGAAGGTGAATGGAAAATATCTCAACAAGCTTCGTTTCGCGTATGACATCGAAGTCATGGCAGAGAAGTCAGAAGATCTGCAAGCATCCTTGAACACAAGTCATCGAGTACTACAAGGATACACCATGAAGATTAAAGGGAAGAAAACGAGAAACAAAAAATTAAGGCAAACATTACGCTACAAATAGAGGGGCTTAATCGAATATCTTAGAGATAAGGTGGAAGCTTTAAAGAAAATTCATAAAAAGAGGAGTTATTTGTCAGCAATCATTTTTCATTGGAGTGAGAAAATAAATGTTTTCATCTTTCATCAAATTGGAATTAAGTATTAAATAATAACTGAGAATATCAATAAAATGGGATGGGAATAAGATGCCTTTGAATTAACCATAGACATAGTATGAACTTATTGTTCTGAAAGTAGCTGAAAGCCAAAATATGAGATCGAAGCTTTGCAAATGACGATATTTATATTTTCTTATTGTTAGACGTCAAATATTAAGGCTGAAGATCATCCGGCAATCCTATTAAAACAGTAGGTTCACATTACAATGTTGTCTAGCGCTGAATGTAGTTAGCCCCGGCAGCTTTAATTACCATATAGTTAATCTTGTTGCATGATGGCTTAACGCTCAGTAATCATTCATAAGTAAGTCAAATAAAAACATTCGGTTCCACTCGCATTCTTACTAAGGAGAGAAATAACGTAACTAACACCCCATTTTGGAATTCCCGAATTAATTTGGACACCCAAGAATATGACTGAAGATCTCCTAATGGATCTCACAAAGACACGTTTAGATTCGTTGTTCCGTGGGTAACTTGAGGAGGCGATCAAAGACTGCGGTTATTCGCACCGAAAGAACAGGTGGGTAGGTTGGAAAGGGGAGGGTAATTTGGGGAATGGAGGAAGGGTGGAGAGAAATCAGGCGTCGACTTAAGTGCACACTAAACGAAAGGCGCGAAGGGGTCCACGGTTTAGAATCCCATGCGATGGACGGAGTGCCGCACTTGAAGTGCTTTCAACATGAACACAAGTACAGATTGAGACTACGCTGAAACATTTCCACCCCTGCCGGGTTTCCAAACCGGGCTCTCAAGATGGGAAGACACCAGCCACCTCATCAACCCGTTCCCAACCTTTCTCCGTTAAGGGCGTATGGACATCTACATATTAACCTGAAAACCACCACAGAATCGTATGGTAGGGGCTGTTGGGACACTAGCCATGAAGGGAGAGTATAGGGAAAAGGGGAGGACAGAGGTGAATAAATTTAACTCTAAATCTTCAATAAAACTAAATCTAAAAGCAAGGAAATTGTATTGGTTGCTATTAAATGTGCGAGTATATTCGGTATTGTCCTACCCCAGGGGCCGCCAGGCCCCTTGATGACAGACTAGAACGAAACAATGACTAAAGACCTGGGTTTTTTCCACATTACATCGCCTTCCTTTGACGTCAGTGCACGGAATACAATCATACGGCTTGGAGGCGAAAAACAGGAAGACTTCCTCTCCCCCAAAGGAATGAGGGGAAGAGCAGCGCCAGTGGCACGGACCCGTGCCAATCGCCGATTCTTAATTGAAAAGGACTACAACCTTATTTTTGGGACATTGGAAACCCGCCTTTGTCTCTCCCCAGTCGCACCCCACCCCCAGCGCCGCAGCCGGAATATCATGTTATAATTAAAAGATCGCGAACTTAGAAAAACACGCAAACAAGAAGGTTCTAGATGAACCTTCTTACTTGGTGAGGGAGAAGGGGCAGGGCGTGTCTCGCCCCTAAGCAGCTCGACTATAAAGGGCTCGCAACCGCGGCTAGTCACCCTAGTGTTAACAACTCCCAAGCAGCCCGTTGCCAGTGCCTGCACCGCCCGCCGCCGCGCTTCAAAGGATCGCTGACCCCTGACCGTCTGCATCAATCCTGTTGTGATGTAAGCCAGTGCCGAATATAATAAATGGAGTACTTAAAATTAGGGTGTTCTTATTGACTCTCCTTTCTGCCAACAAGACATGCGATCCTTTTCAACGAGTTACGTAACCCCGTGACCCTAGCAGGGACACAACAGTATGATATAAGTATAGAACCATCATTTCGGTAATTTCAAAATTACGATGGATGTTATAAGGACGGTTAGATCTGCGACTTCCTCTGCACCTGTTTTTCCTGCACGACCTTCGTTGTACAGCAACACCATCACTTTTTATCATCATGATAGGTGCTACTTAGAAAGGATGCTATTGTAATCAATACTAAGAAAAAACGTGGAACTGCAGGGTGATCCTTCTCTCTAATTATTTTCATCGTCCGTTTTCCAATTCGCTAATGAAACACCACTTATGGAAGGGGAGGGAATAGGGAAAAGGAGGGGGGAGAGGACAGAGGTGAATTGCATGTTAACAGTGCGTCTTAAGTTCGTGTCGAGCTGTTCTTGTTATAATCACCAATGGCGCATCATCGGTTCGTCGGTGCGCCCCTCTCCTTTTGTCGCATCTGTCAGTTCTAGAGATATAGCGCGGTGTCGAAATAATATCCTTATTGGTTAAGTAATCCTTTTTCCATTAATTTCTGGGTTAGGAGAATTAAATAAATCAGAGTAGAACGTCCTCTCAGGTTCAGAGCGGTAAAACTTGTTATAAAAACCGACCCCTTTATTGTTACAATCGATTCCATTGTTACATAGAGTAAGGTGTCAATTTAAGGACAAACATTAAAATTGCCATATTCCAACAATCCTTCGTGTATTGAAACACTCCTCGTCTGCATCTTCAAGTGATCTAAGCATACCGTGTAGCCGCCGAGTCTCTGGGGGCCTTCGGGATAGGAAGCAAATATTCTAAACACCACACCACACTGAACCCCGTTTAAGATTACATTTCAACCTTTGATCACACTGGCAGATAAATGGTATGGGGACGAACATGTTCGAAGGAAGGCGAGTGCATTAGAGCAGGGGACCCCGGATCCCTTCCCCTCGGTCGCAGCAGCCGAATGTCGGCCGCGGACTGCGCCATACCGGTCCCCGTTCGGCGTGCGGAGGGGTGGAGCGAGGAGGGAGGCAGGGGGAGGGGAGGAGGGGGTGCGTGACGCAAAAGGGGGTGAGGGGATGTGGAGGGGGAGGTCAGGGCTGAGGGCGGCGGTAAGAGGGGAGATGGGGAAGTGCGTTCGGAGCCCGGCGGTCGGGGCGAAGCCGCCGCCTGAGCATCGCCTTGCAAGCCGAAGAGTTACCCCAATGCCTCCTATTTTATTTTTGCACGCAAGCTTTCCGCGGGCTGCGCAAGTCGGCCGCTGAGGGCTCGCTATGAGAAAGTTTCCACTGAAGCTCTGGATTGGGGAAGTACGGACAACGCAACGAAGACATACCTACCCAGTACATGGGGAAGGTACTGAGTAAACATGTTTCTGCATGGGAAAAACATATTGCCAAGCATTTAAGCGAGTTTGAGGCATGAGATGCCATTGTGATGTTTTAAATAACACTACTATGTTTTAATGCCGCATACATTTCCCATTTGCCTCGGTTGTCGCCAACGGTCATGGACAAACGTTGTCCGTACTTTTCTAGCCAAGAGTTTTAATTTCCACGGTTGGAGGAAGTTATTAACATTTTTCGCCACAATAAATTCAAGAACCAATGCTTCAAGCTTTAGCTAATTCATGCACCAACGTTTTAAAATGTTTCCATGGCTAAAATTCTTAGATTAAACCAATTATTAGCGATTTGGTAGACTCGAGAGTTAATGCCGATAAACAAATCACACACTTAGGACCAGGGTAGGAAAACAGTTTACACTACAAATATAATGGTATTAAAATGAAAAATTGGTAGAGATTTGCATTATATATAATGGTGTAGCGCTTCACTAAGAACAATGTTGGGTTTCCATAAATATAAATAAACTCAAAATAGCTAGCTAGAGTTGGTACTTATGAAGATAATTTGTAGCAGGAACGTGGAGGATGTTGGTAGTACGTGACTGCAAATAATGCATTAGAAATATTATACTACAGGTCCCCCTATCTGAGAGCAATTAGCTGGTCAGTAATGCCACAAATCACGATAAAAATGTATTTCACCATACTTCTAGAGCTAAAGGAGACTTTAAGATTGAAAAAGAATTAGGAATAGTTCACTGGGCTTCAATGAAGTCTACAAATCCATAACTCACTCAACAGTTTGAGCTTTCTTCAAAGTTTGTAAATGCTTTTGGGACGTAAAGTATGCTTAATGAATAACTATGCTTTCTATGAAATCCGTAGGAATGAGAACCGGTTAGCAACTTTTCACACCTAATTATGGGGCAAATTTTATTAAACGGAAATAATTAATCAGAATCACAGTGATGGTGAAAAAGCAACTCGACACAACTTGGAATAGATTAAATATAAATTTCCAACTTTTCCATCACGGTGTGTTGAAAAAAATAGTTCACATTTAGATTTCTTACGACCCAAAATACAAACTGAACGAGTAAGTATCCGACAGCAGGACTGGTCGATAGACGTGATATCTCCGAATAAACTAGCTGTTTTTTTCACAAGCCAAACCACACGCTCCTTAGCAGGAGCGAAATGGGTCACCAAATTTGGAATGAGCCGAAGTTAGAGCTAAGCACACTACTTTGAGTCTCCGTTTGGTAGAATAAATACTCAAGATTGGCAACAGTGCTCGCGCAAAGTCCACAAAAAGGAAGGCGTGGGGAATGGGTAAGGAAGAATGAAGATTTAAAGCCACTGGATCCCATTCCCCTCTTCCGGGAACACATCTTGGAGAGGAAGAAATGCATTTAACAGAACTCTAGAGCACCTTTTCAAGAAGAGAGCAATTGACAAGTAAATTTAAATTACAGATTAATCCAAATTAATATTATTATTAAAATAGTTACAAGTCAACCATTTGGTCGGGTGGTAACATAAGTGGTTATGAACCAAAATATAAAAATTCAATCAATAACAAGCTCACAAGATACATAGACATAAATACCATGATCTAAAACTAACACAACCCATTTTAAAAACACAAAATCTAAAAACTATCACAATTCAATTTTTTAACCTCGCCATCAACATTTGAATGCTATTTGGGAAGGGCTCTAACATTTTCTCGGGTAGGTCATTCCAATTCCCTATCCCCCTATGCAGAGAGGAATCATCATCATTGGTGCATCTGTCCGTAGACAGGTTTCAAGGTAGCGTTGTCTCCACAGAATTCTGTCCTGGGCCTCTCTCTTCATCTCCGCATAACTCCTTCCTTCTTTTATATCCCTCAGCATTCCATACCTCCTCCTTCCTCTTCCTCTCTTCCCTTCTATTATTATTTTCTGTAGGCAGTTATTCCTTAAAATATGCCCTATCCATTTTGCCTTTCTCTTTTTAATTTCTCTCAGTATACTTCTGTCTTCTCCAATCCTCCTTAGCACTTCTTCATTCGTGATCTTATCTTTCCATCCAATCTTTTCCATTCTTCGCCATAGCCACATTTCAAAGCTTTCTAAGTACTTTTCTTCTCTCTTCGTTAACGTCCACGTTTCGCATCCATACAACACAATGCTCCATATAAAGCATTTTGCAAATCTTTTCCTAATGTCCATCTTGATGTTCCTTGCTGTCACCAGTTCCTTAACCTTGCTAAATGCTACTTTTCCTTGCCCAATTCTGCTTTTAATTTCTTCAGTACAGTTGCCACTCTGTGTAACTATACTTCCCAGGTACCTGAAAGAACTTACTTGTTTTAATTTTTCTTTCTCCAGCCATATATTTAAGGGCCCTTCTGTCTTTGCTATTCTCATTACCTTAGTTTAGAGAGGAATATTTTAATGTATTTGATAGCCGTCTTGGAGGCTCAATTATGTAACTATGGTCTTTCCTTGACATATAAGAAGGGCTTTTCAATCTTACGGTAAATTTCTTTTCTCTTTTAATCTTCAAATTTTCTTACGGTAATTTGCTTAATTCTTTCAATCCTCAGAATGGCAGTGACAGCAATAGGAATTTTGGCTCCTATGGTTTACGAGATATTAACTCTCCCTATCGACGGTCACCTGGATAAACGAGATGCATGTATAAGAGCAAACATTCTTATCGCTTTCATTAACAATTTGGGTTAATCTTTAATTTAAACCCTACCGCCGCTCATTACCTATATGTAACCCCTTTTTCTCTCTGTATCCTAACTCCTCGGAAACCCTAACCGCACTCTCTGACTTAGGGATCCACCACCAAAATAAATACCCTTTCGTTCTCTCTCTATCCCCATCTCCCGTACGCATTGTTTAATACAGTTCATTATCACTGTGAGATCTCGATTACAAAAAGTGCGAATAAGTTCCCTTTAGCAAATCGTACATTGTCTGGGGTAACTACGTGAAATTTCTCCATGATGGAAAGATGACAAACTGTTGAAACCATGGTCGTGAATGAAAAAACTTACAGTGAAATTCGCAAAGTTTGCTCTTTTTCATCAAGTTCCCTCTAATTGAACTCATTGACTCACCACTACGTAGCTTAAAATATATCAGATTGGAATCTCGAGGAAAGGTCACCAAATTAAAAATAAATAACTATAACTCCTTGCCAACGTTTCGGTGTTTAATTGACACCATGTTCAGGGCTACGATCGCAGGTACAACAACATTATTAATAAAGTAACATAAAAGAATATCACCAGTTTCACCTTAAAAATCAAAATATCGTTACACTTCATTGCGATATACAAATAAGAAGATTATATCAGAAGATGTGGATTGATGAAACATGATGTTACTGGCTAAATCCGAGGTAATTCTTATTTGCATAATGCAATGACGTGTAACGATACTTTGATTTTTAAGGTGAAACTGGTGATATTCTTTTATGTTAACTTATAATGTTGCTGTACCTGAGATTGTTGCCCTGAAGATAGTGTCAATTACACACCGAAACGTTGGCAAGGAGTCATAATTATTTATTTTTAATTTGGTGACCTATCCTCGAGATTCAAAACTGACATTCCATGAAGAGGTCGATAGTACAATACTTCATTGAAATATATCTCATCATCAACAGTAATCATTCGGATAGGATTCGTTGTCTACTAACCTGCTGTCTCCATTCTGTTTTCTGCTAACCACTTTTTTCCTTCAAAGTCTTCGTTTTAATATCAAACATTCGTGCCCATTACGCCATTCCCTTTCGGAGTAGGCAAAGTCAAAGAACGTAGCTATTGCTGTTAGGTCTAGAAAATGTTCTCTCTTTGAGTGATTTCCGCCATAATGCTTTATTTTTGCATACCTGTTTCGCTTCTAAAGACATTCATCATTCATACCTTGGTTCATACTCGCTCTCCTGTTCTTCAGATTCATAATATGCATCCCCCTTTAGGAGCTTTTCCCCCTAAATGTTCAGGAGAGCAAACAACGCTTTTCACTGCCGACGAAAACCAAGTATTCCTTTCAATCTTACGATTTTTTTCAAATCATTCGCTAAATATGAAAGTTACTGATTTGAAATGTCATGAATTATTACGAATCTGAAATATTTACAGCAGAATTATGATTTTATCTAAGCTCGCAACTTTGACCTTTTTCTTCCGAGACGAAGCATAATTTCGTGAATTCAAAGAGGATTCACAGGAATTGGATGTAAGAATACCCTTGTAAGCTGAAGCTAGTTGGTAATGAACTCCCGGGGAATCCTTAAACTCCACCTCCCCCCCACGATTCAGCTAACCACCCTGACCCCCCCACCAAATATCCCTCTTTCCACATCTGCCCCAACCTTTACTCTAGTCTTACCCCTGGATCAACGGTCGAGGGCGCCATTTTGGCCCGTGACGTCAGAAGAGGGAGCGCCGGGCGGGAGCGGGGGGAGAGGGGAGTAGAGGGGGAGAGGAGGAACGGGAGGAGGGGGAGGGGAAAGAGGAAGGCACACAATGGAGGGGGTAGAGTTTTGGGCAGAATGCCGCGGCACAGTCGGTAGTCCATTCGGGAAACGGTTCCGCTCCACTGCGGTCATCAGAGGCTTATTCCCGCCGCCGCCGGCGCGGCGGTAGTGGCTCCACTCACTGCTCCACGCTTTGCACAACGCCCCATTCCCCCACACCCACCCTCTCCCCACCCAACCAATTCATAGCGACCCACCCCGCACCCGGGAACCGCTCGCCCAGATGTGCTCTCGGTGCAACGAAGGTGATGGTCACTGAAATCATTCTGATTGGTGAAGTGGTGGCAGCTTTTCACTGGGTTTCTGTATCTGAAAATTTCACCTGCAGCGCCTTGATACAGCTTTCTCCTCTAGCGTTATTTACACTTAGTTAGGTAGTTTGAGCGAGATAGTTCTCCAGTCATAATAGATACCATATTCGAAGTTTACTTTTTTAAATTAATCGTCTGTAAGAAGTATGAAGTAAATATTGTAATACTAATGGTGTAAAAATATAGTTATGTTTGAAAACAAATCTCAGTAATTAAATAAATATGACCACATGTCTCTAATTTGACTCATTTTTCACGCCGTACGATGAAATCACCTTCACAACAGTTTTTTTTGTGATTATGTAAAAATTACTGCGGCGAGTAATTGATTAATGTTTATAAATAGTTAAGAAAACATACAAACTACACACCGTTAGTTTTTTTACGAAATCTAGGCGCTAGAAGTTCCCAATTTTTTCAATATTCTCCCTCTGGAGCTCTCAGCCGTAATCTATCTAATGTAAAACAGCTTTACATTTGTAGAAAAATTGCTCGAAAAGTAGTTCAGCAAGGGGTTAATATTTTGATATCATTAAAAAGATGGAAGATTTTACTTTAAAACGAAGTGAAATTCATAAAATCTAGGCAAATTGATTTATCGCTCAAACTACCTTCATTAGAAAGAGCCAGATTATTTAGAAATCAGCCAGAATGAAGGCATACAGATCTTCGCGATGGCAGAGATTAAAGTTCTACTCTTGTACTGGAAAAATAAAATATCATTATTTGAACGAATCTCGAACGACTACTTCACCCCAAGACTAATTCCTCATGTCTACGTCTAAGCAATTCTATGGTTTATAATGGCAGAAAAAATATTTATCCTTTAAAGTTGTGTGATTCGTGAATCACTATCATAGGGCTACCTTCCTGGCTAATTCCTTGAAAATCTGAGACTCGACTACTGGATAATTCCCTTTTTAGGTTGAATTTCTACCCCTTCAATCTTAAAATCCCATGGGCTTCGTATTTCGTGAAAGACGTTTGAGTCTCGATACCCAATCGGCGTTTGTGTGCACTTACAAATTGTCACACGATAGCCATCAAATAGCTCTTACTATTAGAGGCATCAATATAAAAAATGAACTTACATCAAAGTAGTCGGCCAAGGCTACTGTCTTCTTAGCCCATGCACGAGGAAAAAAAGCATGTCGTCATTTATTTTTCATGACCACCGAAAACAGCTCATTAGGTCCTTCAAGTCGGGGCTATTAACAAAGGTCGAGTACACACGTGCATACTTTGAGTGGTTAAGAATCCACCAAACTCGTACTCGTGGCACTAGGCTTAGCAGCGTGGACTTTATCGCACAGCCACCGAAGCCGGCTTTTAATAATATGCATGTTCAAACGATAGAAGCTGATTGCAGCTTGGGCATAAGATTTTGAAGTGGAAATGGGCTTCAAAGCTTTTTAAAGTTCCACCATACCATCCGCAATAGGTACTTTTGATGGAGTTCCTTGGTCTAGGTTCTAAGACACTTATTGTTAGACCTGTTGGGCCTTGTGTCATCTACCTCACTGTCTTGCCAAAGACCAGGATGTCTCCGATGGGTAAATCCCTAATTTCCTTGAGTTCTGGAAAGGTAATTACCAATTAACAATTCCGTGTCCTATCTATTCCTACGAATGATCACAGTAGATTTTATGTGGTTTCCTCATGCTCTACATACCATCATCACATCGGTGAACATTCAATTTCCGGTACCAGCCTCGACACTATGCCAATAAAATCATTCCCCTATGCTAGGAAAATGATTTTATTGGTGTAAATTACTTCACATAAATAAAATATCCCCCTTAAATACTTAGGCCTAATGTCGAGAACGCCGCAAGTCTGTTTTGATGATGGCTTATCAACGCTCGAGCTTTCAAAAAATTAACCACCTTTATTAAAAATTTCAAAATTACTGCCAAATACACGATTGTACACTGCCACGCGCACGGGTGCAAGGATATGCACCAAATTGCAATTCGCCGCTAAAAAATCATATAATTCCACAGGGATTCGAACCCAGATCTCCTAACCGCTGGGCGGTGTGTTAGCCGGTTATACCATCGAGCCATCTTACACCAAGGTCAAGTTGTAAGACTTTTTTCGCGGAAAATTCCATTTATAGTGTACACCATTATCAACTCCATACAACTTTCACTTTGACCTCAAGTTCCCTTCACGATTCTACTGATCGATATAATAATAATGTTTTACAAAAAACAATGCGCGTGATTAACGCGAAAAGCAAAAAAGAAGGCTTCTCACATAATGTTACCAAGAAATTAAACAGCTTTGCCCTCTCTGTTGGGCCTTGGTGTCATCTACCTCACTGTCTTGCCAAAGACCAGGATGTCTCCGATGGGTAATCACTAATTTCCTTGAGTTCTGGAAAGGTAATCATAATACGCTGATTATATATTTAGTAAAGATTTTTATCCTCAAAAATCTTTATTACCTACTCATTTTTTTGCTTCGACTCCAGTCCATATCTTACTCTAGGGAAGTGTCATTTGTCCCACAATATGGCCAGTCCTTGCCTGACTAATTAAAGCGCGACAATCCCACTACCTAACAAAGTAAAGTGGATACACACAAAATATCGACCTCCAGAATCACTTTCCCTAAACTCCTTTATCAGATCTCCTCAAAACATTGTTAAACATTGATAATATAGGTATGATAGCATAAAACCGTAGACAAATAAGAAGAGAAAATATAGAATCAGCCGCTTCCAACCTTATCTGAATTGCACACCCTTGGCCAAACTTGCACCCGTGATAGATGGACCCAGTGCAGGATATGAAAATGCTTTCAATATAAATATCCGTCATCATACGAATTTTTCGTCTACTCCTAAAACTTGAGGTGGTTATATATATAAAAGAAGATACATGTCATTATATTCATATTCTGGATACTTAAAGAAAAAAAATACATATGAACCTCGAAATGTTACCTTTCCGCGGTACTTTTCTCGCAAAATGAACTTGAATGTGAACAAAGTGAACTTAACATCTTATTAATTAAATACGAGAATGAGAGAGACAGAGAAAAATAGTATTTTTCCTAATATAAATGCCATTTTACGGAAAACTGTTTATAAGACGCGAAAATTCCCAGAAAAATGATCAAAATTACAATATATGCATCTTACCACCTTATTTTTTTAACTATTAGCCAAGTACTTCGATAATTGAAGTTAAAATATGATAATTCCATATAAATTGCGCTGTAATCTGCGTCTATGGTTATGAAAAATTGTTCATTAAAAATATATTCTTGAAATAATGTGCATATTTTTTTACCTAAATTTTGGTTTTCAATAACTAACGCGTCTCATCCACGAAAAAAGGATTTTTAAAAACCAATTTAACAAAAAGTTGGAGTTTGGTATTTGTTTTGACTCACACAGTCGCGGTGCAACCTCCTTAAATGACTCTCCCAAGACTGGGCATAGCTTAAATAAATAATGAAAAAATAACGATCACGCAACGATTCCCGATTTTCCGTTATAGTAGTTTAAAAAAAAACCTTTGTCAAAAAAACCTGTAGTCGCTCATCGGGGCTAAGCGCTCTCTTAAGTACAAGGGTTAGTAACACACTAAAAGGGTCCAACGAATTGTGTAATGAGTGAGGGTGTGCGGGGGTTGAGGTGGGGGTGGGAGGGGGGCAGCGTGGGGCAGGAGGCACGGGCGCTATCCCCTCGCCTTTATGAGGGCAGCGGTGGCTCCCTCTAAACCCGAGCGCGCGCTACGGCGACATCTATTTTTGTCTTTTTTAATCAGGGGGGAGGAGAGGTCGCGACGGTAGCGCCCCAGTCGGGACTGCATTGACCAACCCTCCTCCCTCTTCCCTACCCAGCCCCGCCTGTTTTCAACGCCTTTAGTCATCTTTTTATGGTTCCGCGAGCACTTTATATACACATGTATATTTTTTTTATGCCGCGGATGTGTTTACGTGGATTCTTGGGCACCGGCTCGTCACACACGCCTCTATGCAATGGCGCATCGACGATTTCTAAAAGGCCAAGAGGGATACACACGAACCCTCCTCTTGTTTTATTTTTCGAAAATACACTCACGGCCCGCTCGCTTGAGGAGCATAGATGACTTCGAACACGTGTGTGCTGATCCTTTTGTCTCAACTTTTTCGTCTGGGTCGATGGAAGAAGAAATTGTGTTTGCTAAATAAAGAGAGAGAGAGAAATCTATTTTGAGAGTGATTTTTATCCATTGTGACTACATTAAAATGAAACTAAAGAGCTTAGTTTCCATAATTTTTATTTTACAGCTGCAGTAAAAAGAAATCCAGAAGATAAATGAATTCGACAGTGCAATATTCCACAGGATAAAAATCATTCGCCTTGACCGGGATTCGAACCCGGATCCCACGATTTTGCGCCGAGTGCTTTAACCAGTTAAGCTACCGAGGCATCCTTCCCCCCTGTGAATTATTTATAAATCGAGGGATCCGGGTTCGAATCCCGGTCAAGGCGAATGATTTTTTCTCCTGTGGAATATTGCACTTATGTGCACTTGCGGGTGACTCCGTAAAGGTTACTACCGTGGCCAGTCCCGGTTACCTCAAAAATGGAATTCTACAGTGTTCAATTGGGCAGTATTTCTTCAGTTTTCAATTATGTCTACAATAATTAACGTGCGTTGTTCTTCCAGATGTTTTCCACACACACACTTTCCACAATCACAAGTTCATTCCACAAGCCGCATCTGAACTATTTAAAAATGCTGAAATAATCTAGCACTACTTGAGCCGGGTTTAGCGAATCATGTTCAGGAAAAATACATAATCGAGGCTAGAATACATTAAACTTCATTTTTATAGTGCATTAATTGTCCTTTTTTGCATGACATAACCTGTTATACTTATGTTGCCGAATGATTCAATTTTGAGCGGATAAATCATGAATTAGAAAAAAGCGAGCGCTTAAAGCTGTTGTTTTCACTAAGTTCGTGTTAAAATACGTGAAAGAACGTGATAAGAAACTGGTATCCAAAAAAATTATCCCTGGTGCCATTATAACGAAAGTGAATTTTATAAGACACAAAAGTGAATACCAAAAACTAGTATAAAAATGTGTATTAGATATTTATAGCCACATTACATAGTTTAGAAATTGGTCGTTCAATCATTCTGATTTCAGCGAAATGGTTTAGAGTATTAAGATTCTATAGTAGCCAAACTGCTACATCCATAAACTATTGAAACATGAAAACACACGGATGCATCAGTAAGCGGCATATTTTGAGAAGAGAAAACGTATTTCCTGTCTGTGCCAAGTTATGCAATATGCGAGATCATGTTGAACCACGTATGCATCGTTATAACCAAGATTTAAAGTAGATTTTCTCTGCAAATTTCGATAAGCATTGAATTTGACTCAGAATCCTTTGTTCATTTTTAAGTTTGAAAAATGTTTAAACCCAGGCTACATTTTTCACAAGAAAAATCCGCAAATGCGAAATAAATATCATTCATGAAATGAAAATCACCAGCGATGATGAGATATGCTGCATGCAAATTGCTGAGCAAAATAGTATCTCCTACGATTGAAGCCATGGCGTTAAATTACGATTGTTGTCGTGTTATTATAGACCTTAATTAAATTATTAACCTTCAATATGATAGGAAACATTGCGAGATGCGCCGACAGTAACGGTATTGAAATATAAGTAGAGGTCGTAATGTCAATAGGGTGATAGTAATTTCCTTTTCATATATGTATACGAAAACGAGTAAATTATGGGGCAAAATCTCCACATTGTCAATCATGGGCCGATCTTTATTTTTCCAATACAAAATATTTCGATCCAATAGAATGCGTGCAACTAATGACATATATGACCAAACTGTTTGGCACGCAACTCGAGCCATAAAATCAATCACTATCAATGCTGGCCACTACGAGTTATGTTATGCAGCAAAATGTCCTTAATTCGACCAATTTTAACGATATTTTCGGAGAAACCTCTCACACATTGAATTATTGCAAGAGTCTAATGTCAAAATAAAATTTTCCTGTTATTGGGAATATATATTTTTTTCCAAGACCTGAATATGGGTTTTGACATGCAAACTATTTGGTGGCTGTGAGTGAAACTTGTACATCGTTTTCACAGAAACAGTTCTCTTAATAACATGATCCATTGACTATCGATGCGCATACTACGAAGCAGCTCAAAGTGAGCGGTCCTTGATTCGGCAAATCAAAGGGACTCTTGATCTATAAATAGCTCTTGCGAGCACGTGGCAACCACAAGGCATCCATCCATCAATGTTCACACAGTAGTTTCTCATAGAATGAAAAAATATCGTGATTAGTTACAGGTTGTAGTTTAAAAAAGTAAGCGCTCATTCGCGAATCTTTCTATCATTTTGTTTTTACACATATTAGCAACAATTATTGTTGGTTCTTCATACGCATAATAAAAGTACAATTCAGAGGAAAATAAAGATACCTGTACATTGATTAAGTCGCAGTGAAGAAAATACATCCTTCACCATGTCTTGCTTAGCCAGAGGAATCAGACGACTCAATGCAACTGACCTCATTGAATCGACTGCTTGAAATTTTTGAACTCGTTCATTCTCGGGGCCTGCTCCGAAAAGGAATGGCCATAAACTTCCATCGTTGGGCTTATCCGATCCCCTACATTAAGGTTAGCAAATAAAATCGACCTTGAGCTACCTAAATAAGGTATTTTTCCGCCGCATGGCTTGCAAAGAGAACTATTACATTTCGGGGCTATCAATTACGCTGGCGCTATCCATTTTATTTCTTACGGTCAAGTTCCAAATAGGTCACGTTCAGTACTCAGCCGAAAAATCCATACCACTGAAGAGTCACTATCATTGAACTTCGATTACGTCTAGAATTTTTACGATAGATTCGAGTATGTTAACGAACTCTCCATGGCTACCCCTGGCAAACAGTTGGACAAAAATATGAAACAAATTAATCACATAATAAAATTAGAGGGTTATAGGTAAACATTTAGAGTTATAAATAATGGAATACATTTGATTGTCTCTTTTTTCATCTTTCGAAGACAACTATATTCTTGAGTTGAGTTTACCTGGAGAATGTAGCTCTTCGACTTTGAACTTTACCTCCCGAGAACAACTTTCATCTATCTTAAAAGAATGACTCCAAGCTTATGGGGAACAGTATAATGTTTTTTTTAGAAAGTAATAGCCTTTAATAAAAAAAAATTAACGCATTGCTCAATCGGTAGGATTAGATTTTTATTGGATATTACTTTTCTTATAATGAGTATTGATTTGTTACTTGGGCACAATACTTTGACGAGAACAATTTCTAATTTCCTTAGGTCGACCAGAATTATATGAAAGGGATGTATAATACGAAAATCATCACCTTAGAGAAGCTTCAAATTGAAAAATACTTTATTTGAACCTAGTAGGTCAATGAAGAGTTTACGGTGGTTATCAGTCATAACATCCTTTCTTACAGTCATTTATACACACCATAGATGAGTTTTACCAGCAAATTATTTAACAGCGTAATTATTGAAAGCCATGGAAAGAGTAATTTCACTACCCAAAGTTATTGCATTAAGACGATGCACATCTTCTCTCTGTGACTCTAGTAAATGATGATATAACGAATGAATTCCAAATATAATGACGTACCCGTGGTTAAAAGTCTAAATATTGTCCATTATTGCAACTTTAGATCACACAAACCTTATAACGTTAATTCTTGGAGCAATATAATTTTACCCATTTTTTATTCCATCAATTTTTGGGGTCCATCTACTCGTACTCGTATATTGGATCAAGGACATCGCTCAATTCCGCTGAACATTCATGACGTTGGATTTCCCTAATAGTCGATGACCTATCATTTGCGTCCACATTCAAGGTGCAACGGCGCAACAAAAATGATGAAGTGAAAACGTGGCGACTCTTGTGGCTTTAAAAAAAGCGATATACTTTTGAGATGGCACTTGAAAAAATACAGATGCTTTTTGTTAAATGGTTGTGTTCCCTAAATAACGGTCCTGTTTATAAAAAAACTGACTACCCCAATTTATGTAAAACTTTTATGATATCTCCACTCAGAGTCAGAAGGGAGGTTTCGGATGCAATTTTCCATCGTAATATCATGATGGGTGCTGTTGATTTTAACCATCTCCTTGGCTTAGTAAACAGAAATGCCCCTCCGAGGAGGACTAAACATACTCCGCTCTTCCGATGCCATTTCGGTCGGGTGGATGTTTGCAAGTATGAGCCATTTATGAAGGATGATGCGTACGGTAAATGAGTTTTTGGATCATAACAAAGATTCCAACTTGCTTTCTACATCTTTGATGTGCCTCAAGAAAAAATTGTTAACCTCTTTTGATAGAACCTAAACTGTTCAACTAGTGTGTGTGTGAAAACTACTTATGTGATTTATGTATTTATTTATTTTATTGCCTTTTATTATAAAGCATGTAATTGGGGTCACCTGTTTGCATTTAATAAACTATTATTATTATTGTTATTGACCAGGCGTTTCAGATTTAGGTTAATATTTATCAACGCTAACTCTTGCAACCTATTCGCTAGTTATCGTTTGAGTTACAAATTTATTAAGCAGGTAGTTTGAACGAGTTCTGAGGTCTTGATCTACCCCAGCGGCGTCGGCGGCACGTGGGTTGCAGTCCGGCGGCCGGCGGTTGAGGAGATCCCGGGGGCGACCGAACTGCCTCCCCGGCTCCCGCCCTGCTAAATCCGTCGCTTGCGCGCACCTAAAAACCCCCTTTCAACATAGTCCCCCCCCCTGTGTCTCTCTACCTGCACCCCACCTCCCCACACCCGTTGTGAACGGTGTACGCCACATGTTGTGTACGCCGAAAAGTAGGAGGGTTAAGGGGTGGCGCCCCGCGGACGGAGGGCCGCGCGCGCGTCGGCATGCAGGTATTTCGCCGGGAAGCGACGGCGACCGAGATCCGTGAGGGGAGGAAAGGGGGCGTGGGGAGAGAGGAGGGGGAGGTCGGAGGGTGTATGGCGGCAGGCCTCGGAGCGAAATCTCCCGACTAAGGAAGTCGGCAAAGGGGATAGGGAGGGGTGGGGGACTGGGAGTATGGTAAGGGGTTTGAGGGGGAAGAGAGAGAGAGAGAGAGAGGTGGGAGAAGGGAAGGGGAGGGGATTCCCGCGAACCGGTCGATATACTGAGAAGCAGGGGCCGCCTCCTCCCCCCCCCTCCTTTACCCGGCCCGCCGTCATACTTCCCTCCCCTCCCGCAAGAGGAACGCACAGCTCTGCCGTACAAACGACCCCCCTCTCAACAAAAGTCCCTCTCCACCTCCGTCGCCGGCCTTATCCCTTAATTCAGCTGTAGTTAATTCCCATAATTAAACAGGACATTGATTATACACTCCTTTCGGTTCATTTTTGCCACTCTTTGACTACATGGAGGGATGGAGAGAAACGGAACGGTTTTCTGGAGGGGTCTGAAAGGGGTTGGTCACTGCTGGGCTGGATTCCGACGGCAGTTCTTCGGCGGAATTGTTATAAGAGCGCATTTATTATGGCATGACGTGAACTTCTGTCTGCGGCAGTCAGCCGACAGCATGCGATGTAAAACCTAGGTGATTGGTTCATAATGGAGGCGACCGGCAGCTTTAGCCATTGAGGATAGGTTAAGGTGGTAAGTAGTTCGAAAATCCTCAGAGGAAAAATCATTCGCCTTGACCGGAACTCGAACCTGGATCCATCGATATCGCATCGAGTGCTGGACTTGCGGTTGACTCCGCAAAGGTATTATCGTGGCTAGTCCTGGTATCCTCAAAATTAATGAATGGTTGTTAGGAGAACGTAGGAAGGGTGAAGAGAAACCCGGCGTCTGAATTCGCCTACACTTAACGAACGGTGTCAAAAGTCACCTCCTCCGAGATTCGAACCAGGGGTGGGATCACGGTACCCTTTCGCCTTTTCGCCATTGTCATCCAAAGCGTTAACCGCTCTAGAAGGAAAGCTCTCGTGATCGCGCCCCAGAGCCCTCGGGATGGGAAGCCAATCCTACAGACCTGAATATGCTAGCTGGAATGCTGGCGAAACTTTCGTCCAACTGACCCCTTTATAAAACCTTTGGGACATTTACACTTCACATGAGTTCTAAGTATAGAGAACAAATCACTAAGTATGAGCTCGGGGAAATTTAAACGTTTTTGAAAAATAGGGACTTGTTATCTATTAACAATAGTTCAATTTTTAGAATGCGGTTTCGACTATATCTTGTCATTTTCAATACACAGCAAACACCGCTGTTGGCCAAATAAAATCATGAGGAGATACTAGTAAATATTTATTTATAAAAATGTGACCTCTCCTAACTGGATCCTTTTGGTCTTTCCATGGAATGTGTATTGGCTCCAAAGCCAAGTTGTTTTACTCCCTAGCCCATCAAAAGTCATACACATTTAGATACGGTAATTAGTATTCTTTTTATCACGCGTTCCGATCACACTTATTCACTCAAAAGTCAAAGAGCTATGACACTCTGAACCATTCAGCCTTTAGCTCTCTATCGTGACTCATATTCTATTATCATTTACATGTGGTAAATGATCTCGACTTACTTACTCAATTAACTTTGTACTTTGCCGACACAATCCGGTCCAACGAGGGATAATGTCAGGGTATGAGACTGTATAGTCCAAATTCTATTAGAGCATAGCCCCTAATCCACCAATTTACCAGGACCTTTTCCACAATTCATTGATGAGGTAGTTCCATAAACATTTGGGCAATCTGTGAACCAAGAATTGATGCGTGATCCTAGGTGCCACGCAAGTAAGAGATCTTAAATAAGTACACAAAATAATGAAAGAAGTTTTGGAGCTATTTCTGGTCAAGTACTACCACTCAGTTATATTAGCGCACATTTATAGATCTAAAGGTCCTAATGTGGCTTCAAATTCATTCAATTCTTCCGATGGTAACACATCAAATCTGCCACTGCAGTGTTTTCTGCGCTCATACATTGCAAAACACTGAAGATTGAGTCGGAGTGTGTTTAGATTGAGACAGAGAGAGGATGGCTGCTCTTATCAATGCTCTGACAATTACGAGGGCTGGTGATTTCAATCCGAAAGATAAAGAGGACTATCGTTCGCAGGTTAGCATCCTAAATCGGAATTATTATTGGTATTTGCGGCTATTATGTTTACGGTTGGTGTAGATATATGAATAAATAATGTTCACAAATGGTTTCCAAAATACTTGGACGTATTCCCTATCTATAAAAATAAGTCACGTGTTAAGAGACATCTGCATCGCACTCCGCAAGCTCAAACTAATGCCCGTTTGATGCAAAGCAATCTACATCTGTATAGTGCCCCTATGAGGCGCTGTAGAGGCGCTGTAGAGGCGTGGGAAGGGGGTGTTAGAACAAAACCCATGACAATGGGAGAGTATACGGAAAAGGATTGGAACAGGGAAAGGAAGATAGTGTATCGCATACTGGTGTAGTGTCTTGTTCTGTTTTTGTTGTAATCACTAATCGTGCGTTGGGAAAATGAATTTTTGTACCTCGGTGCATTCCTCATATATTGTCGCTTCTAACGGTTCCAGTGCGGGGGTTTAAACAATATCCTTCTTGTCACCTTGAAACTCGCGTGATCTAACCGTTTCTGGTATTCTTAGCCAGGCGAATAGCCTTCAAATTTTAAAGCAATGACGACAGTAGGTACCTTGTTTGTTGTTGTCCAGATGTTTTAGCTTATTTTAAAGTCCGAAGTTATATGGGCGAGTTGAAAGTAATCAAAGCTCAAAGGGTGAGGATTTTGATCCCATCTGGGGCATAAATGTTTACCTTGTCGTAAGATTAAAGTTTTAGGTTAAACAGCGCAAGATAACTTTAGCCGCTGTAGCTTTTGCGAATCAAGATCATAGCTACTACTTGGAATAATTGTTAATTGCTAAGAAGCAAGGAGAACTTTAGCAACTAAAACACAGATTGACATAACGTGGAAAATTTAATGAGAACAAAAAATAAAAACATAAGAAGCCTCCTACAGAAATATGCCTACCGATTACTGTGAAATCATAAGATGATTTAAAAAGACGACAAACACAAACCTCAGTGACATTCATCAGTGTAACGGTACAAGGGAATAAAATCAATGTCCAAGTCGATCATATCGATAAGGATTTAAAATATTTTCACCAAGACCAATCTGAGGCTATATTGCACAGTTCAGCCTATGATATTCGTTTAAACTCTGCGCCATAGCTTAAGTTTTGTAACTCCTTAAACCCAAGTCTACTACTACGAACGGTAAAGTGCAGCAGAATAAAGCATCCGGAACTACAGCCACCATTGTTTGTATCGCGTGACCTCTTATTTACGGTTTCTAGAATATCTCTCCGAGGGTTACACTCGCATCCTCCGTGCCCTCGAGGAAATTTTGAACAACCCTCGTACGCCAAGGACCCTTTCTCGGTCCTCCTCTCAGTTTCTTTCTTTTCCGACCCCTCCCTTCTCGCCACCAAGACGGGATTGAATTTTTCCTCCCACTTCCCTCTATCCTCCTCCTCCTCCACTTCAACCCTCTCTCTCTCTCCCCCCCCGCACACTCCCTCCCCCCTCGCGACGCCTCCCCAACTCCCCCTCTCATTTCCACCTCCCACCACTCCTACCCGCGTCACGTGGATCGTAAAGGCGGACTTTAGACGTATTCGCCGCTCCGACGATGTCGCTTTCTCCGGGAAAAATCGCTAAACCGATGTCCGGAAGTGTGTATGGTGGACCTATCCCCCCGACCGTTCCTCACCACCACGCCAGTACTCGTCTCTTTTTTGATCGCAAACGAGTTAGTGGCGGGCGATGGTTGTACTCAGCCTGTAAGTCCGCACGCTGTGACACTGTTGCAGAACTAGAGGAGACTAAAATACCAAACAGAAAATATGGTTGAGAGATGACATACCTTCAGGATTGGTACGGTAAAAACTTAGGCGCATTGACCAAGAAAACCTTACAATGGCTGAGAAAATTCCGAAGCACTACTGGTTTAAGACTTGGTAATATCGGTGGGGTTATCTGCCGAAGAGGACAATCTAGTGGACCGGGCTAGGACGGTTGCTGATCCGGTGTTTTCTTATTTATAGAATTCACCTCGGCCAACGCTGGAGATTATATGTTGTTTCGCGTTCCGTTTTCTACCCCTTAGTCTAATTATGACTCTGGGGCCGGAAGCTACCCTCTCCCAAAACCCTTTCATCTATCCTTTTACCTTCCTATTCCCGCAGCCCTTCCTAGCCCTCGGTGATGAGCGAAGGCTCGCAGACCGGGGCGAAGGGTGGACCCCTGCGCGGAAGACCCGCTTATTCACTGCCGAAGAGGATACCGATATGATGTCATCACAGATGCAAGGGTCACTCGCCTGGACTGGGATTGCAACACGGATCACACGAAGTCAAGCAGAACACTTAAACCAGGTAGCTTAATTCGGAGATTTAGGCAAAAATTAAGGGAGTCTGTTTTCAAAACTCAGCCCCGGTGAATTATGTTTGCATTGTGGATTTATTTTGTCCACGACAAAAAAAAATAATTTCACACCGATATATACGATGACAGACGGGACTTTAAGTATTAATCTCGCCCCAATAAAGTGAATAAAGCCGACTTATTGTTATCATTTGCTACATACCATATAATTTTCAGTTTTTACAGTTCCAGTTCTTTCATTGCAATGATTTTAGCCATTTTACTAATATCTGATCACGTTAAAGAGATGTGATAAGCATAAAGGTTACCTGAGGGAAAATATTTTGCGTCAAAACAGATTTTCCTCTCAGTTGAAATAGATAAACACTTACATAAATATATTGCATAGATTTACTATGCACACAATCAGAAAAATTTAGAGAATAAGCTGAAAATTGAGACATTTATGCTCATGAACCTCCGAAAGGGATGGGGGAGTGTAGAAGAAAAACTGGGGATAGCTAAAGGATAATGAAAAATGAAAGAGAACACATTCTCCGTCGTGGTGCAGGAACAAAAGCGTGCATAGGAGGGCGGCAGTCAGGCGACCGCAACGGCAGAACTGGGAGGGAAGGGGAGAGAAGTTTTTCTTATTTTGGCGGCTTGAACGTATTGGAACGAAACAATAGAGTATTTGCGTAAGTGAGGTATTTTGTTGAAATTTATTTTAGCGAGTAGTGTTTGGTTTTGAAATGCCACGTACGAAATACCAAGGTATAATTCCAACTAATTAATTTAATAAATAGCTTTTAATATGCATTGTTTTAGCATCGAAATTGCCTAGTTCTAAACGCCCAACCATTAGTTCTTCGTAGTGTGACGTCATCTCCCATATTAGCAGAAGCGAAATAGCCTAGCTGTGCGTTGAGAGTGAAATAGTATTTGCCTTTTCGAAGTTATTTCGATATTTGCTAATTAATAGCTAAAGTTTCGTCCGCACGCTAAGAATACACAATCACACAATCTCCAAATCAACAAATGGTCGACTATGGGAGATGACGTCAGAGCCTACAAAACATGGCGGACCAGTGTTTCGGCGCAATAATAATTTATTAGATTTTATTAGCTAATAAAAAATTAACGAAAAGCCTCTCGAGCGTCAGAATGAAAATGTAGTGTCTGAAGTATCGATAGATTTTTTAGATGTCACTTCCCAAAAGTGTGCAAATACTCTATTGACACATTAGGATTTACACCACGACATGATTATGACTACCCTATGAATTTGAAAACCATGATAGGTACCCTTATTTCATTCTGATCTAAATTTATTTATACAGTGAAACTTGCGTGAACTTCGTGCACATCAAGGTTTCCCAAACAGGCAATAACTTAAATATATCACATTATTAACAAATTGTGCTTGTTACTGAAGACAATACTTTATGTAAACACGTTTCTATGGATATATACAATAACACCATTATATGGCAGTGAAGCTTGGACGCCAAAAGCACCAGAAAAAGAAGATTGAAAGCATTGGAAATGTGATGTTAACAGAATATAATGAATATCTAATGGGCGAGACCAATGCATAAGGGTACGGTCAAAGTGGCACCAATATCGGTCGACGGATATTTTTCGCCCGACATCGGCCGATTGAGTGGTCACAGTGCCTCCGACAGCTCACGTCATTTCAACGAATTTAGTCCGAAAAAATGCCAGTTCCACCATTTCTCATAATGGAAAATAATTTACAACTATTGCATGACGATGATGAACGTGATTATAATTATTTAAAAAAACTGAATGAACTACTTCGGATCAATTGGCCCAAAAATAAAAATAAAATTGAAATTCGCCCGATGGATGCCCGACGACGGCTTGATCGGCCGATGAGGTTGGAAATACTGAGACATGTATTTTGTATAATTTGAAATAACTAAGCGAGTTCGGACAACGTCAGGCGATGTCGGTGCCACTGTGGACATACCCTAAGTCCTAAACGGACGGTGATAATCATTAATGAAGGAGGACTGTAAAGAATTAGGGAGGAAAGATGCCCAAAGAAAAACTCAGACAGGTAGGAGAGACAAAATTCGGGGGATCATTATGAGATATGACGGACTCATGATAACAATAACGAAGTTGTAATTAATGAAAGAAATAACGGTGGTAGTCACCACGGATGTAACACATTAGGTAAATTATGAGGAACACAAAAAAAGTCTTAATAAAGGAATAAGGCGCTTAGCCGAGAGGAAAATGGAGTGGAGAGCAGCAGCAAATCAATAACGGGACTGATGACTACTGAAGATGATTGTTACGTACTAAATTAAAAATTCACATAGTAAATTGGGAGGAAAGGAGCAAAAATGGAGAAATTAGGAGGCAGCAATATTGGCTATAGGACTTATTGAGGGGTAACAAAATGAGTAATGTGGGACGTAGAGAATTTCAGGTAACAATGGGAAAGGAGCAGGGGACCTTGAACGCTATTGCGGGAGGTAAAAAATACGAGGGATTTAACACCGAACAAAAGATTTTTTAGAAGAAAGAAGTATAATGACAGAAATATTGAAGATTGTTCCCCACGGTAAGGGAAACCATAGGCAGGACTTTCCATGAAAATACCATTAATTTGGCAGAATTTTGACTATTTTTCCTTTTTCTAAGAACTATTTTTCCGTTCTACTCACCTATCCTAAATTTCTGAAATTACCTCATTTGTCAGTCCACAAATAACCAGCAAAACTAACATCCAATCAAAGAGCGAATAAACTCATATAAACACAACTCATCATTTCTCTTTCTTATGGGCACAGAATATATGCTGCATGCTATAGTTTTGATCCTGACAATGTTAAATAACGCATTTATTTAAAGTTTTCAAGAAATATAGCTCCATTTGTCTCATCAACACCTATTTCTTCTGGTTGGTAGATCCCGAATGCAGTATATTCTTAGGGTGGTCTCCCTAACGTTATGGAATGAAGAATCACTTGGTAATTTCTGCACTTAATAATAATCACTTGGTGATGATGATGTGATCAAGACCGGTCAGTTGACTAAGTAAACGTATGGAAATTACCAAGTGATTCAATACTCCATAATGTCGAAATTCCACAAAGATACTTCGCCTACCATCGAGTAAATCCCTAACGCAATATTTTTTTCTAATTACTCATAAATGAATTTCGTTATTACTAACGGTGGGAGAAACATCAGTGCCTGGCTTCCTGATTATATTCACCCACCATCAATTTAACATTCCGACCTTTTTCCACATTCGACCCACACAAGCACCTACGAGTACTATCCCACAGCGGTTTCCCGATTAGCCACTTGGCGTGCGTCAAACCACAAGACTCGAGGACTTCTAAATGATGAAATTTGGGCGGAAACTTTTGGAGTGCACGCGCGTGCCTGGACACGTCCTCCGGAATCACGCGCCGGATCGATGAGGGAGGGCACGCGGCAACCGTCACTTTTCGGGGCGCTCGCAAACAACGCGCTACGCCCACCGATGCTCAACTTCCGCGTGTCCCCGTCGCTCTATGTCCCGGTGCGTGCGCATGCTGCATAGAGAGAGAGGGATGGACCTCTTGGAGGTCACGTTACGGCGGAGGACGTCCGAACCCTCCCATTGGATGGCGATGGCATGCCTAGAGCGGAACAATAAAAGCTGTACCTATCTATTTCTATAGACAATACCTCACAACAAAATATCGAAAATTATTCTATATCTCCTCTTTTAAATTAAAAACTCCTTGACAAATCATGTCAAATTATTCAGTAATGTCTCACAGTTCAGCAGTTGCTCAACTGTTTTAAAAATGTGAATGCGAATGAACATCTTCTGGTTCGTTCTCAGTGTCATGTAAAATTTTGCCGCGACCAATATTTGCGTACTATCGAGGGCCTCGTGTGCAAAAACTATAAAGATTACAGAATGTCTAAAACAATGAATGGGTAGCCCGTTTCGTCGACTACCGGAAATGGTTTATCGCGAGCGGAGGGGGGGTTGCGAGGTGACGTCACAGCGCTGCGCGTGGGGGTCTACATTTGGGCTTATGTGGGCACGGCGCGCGCTCGGTTCAGTTTTATCTCCGGAACGAATTGGTCGATTCTAGTGATCGAGGTGTCTGCGGAGAGCTGAGAACGTGAGTTAGACGTTAATCACATGAGAAATATAAAATTAACATTGGAAAGCAGAAAATATTAGTTACCATCGACCAATTGTTCATAGGTTAGCCATTTGTACTAATGATTTCGATGAATAAATGTTATGTATAGCGTAATTTTCTTTCTTTAATTTCAACTTTCTTTTTGACATACAAAACAAAAGAATCTCCCAAAAACGAGAGTAACGTATGTAGTTTCGCATTCACGAAATAAAGATTCGATGGGATTATCAAGGATACTCCCTGTTTTTTTTGTTTCCCTCAGTGTACTGAACACCACATTTTTTACTAGAAATAATCGAATTATATTTTTTATTTGTATTTTTACTTGTATTTGTTATTTGTATTAGTGATTTTAATTATTAGCTATCTTTTGATTAATTGTTTTATCAGGGTCCTGGCTGATAATTTGCTTCCTTCAGTGTCTTGAACATCACATTCCCATTTAAGCATATTGAATAATATTTGTAGATTGTTATTATGGTTATTTTTATTTTCTGATTTTGGTCCTTTGACATCCTTCAGCGTCCAGGCTGATTAATAATAGCGTTTCGGTGTTGTAAACGTGACAATTGTTTTAATTGTCTTTGCCCAACTATCTGATTTAGCTACCACAGTTTTGTTTAGTTTTTTTGTATTTATGTTTTGTATTCGTTGCTCCAAGGTTTATGTTGTATTTTGAATTTATCTTCCAAGGGACTTTGTTCCCAGAACAATAACGTTGTTTCTATTCTATTTTCTATGCTAGAGAGTAGGGTTTTCTGCGCACGATCAGGGACCACGGTAGCTATAACAACTAGTTTCCGTGAAGGGTTCCGCGGAGTCTTTGCCATGAAGAGACTTGTTTTTCGGTCTTCTTCCGCGTCTATCCATATTCTCTGGATAATATTTCGCTGGCGTTCCAGCTGGCTTCTTTAGGTCCACTGAAGTGTCGCTGCTGTTTTTTGTCTGTCTTTTTATCCTCCTCCATTTGGGCGCCTTTGGGTAGAGGTATATCCCATATTGCTCCATTCCGCTGCAGACTCGTTTCCATGAGTAAGCGGGAGTACAGCCGTCTTCTCAGTTGAAGTTGAAGAAGGAAACGAGTCTTCAGCGGAAGGGAGCAATGAAGACATACCTCTACCCGAAGGCGCCCATATAGAGGATCATAAAAAGTCGGACAAAAAACTGCATCGACACTTCAGCGGACCTGAAGAAGCCAGCTCGGAGGGTATAATGAAGGGTATTGGCCTGCTGAAGAGGGTGATCAAGGCAGTGACATATCCAGGATTTCGTATCAGGGGAGGGGGTGAGGAGGGGGAGCTCCAAATTGTGTATAACCAGGTGGGGGAATGAAATCAGCGAAAAAATTAATAAAAAGAATGAAGATGAAGTGTTTGCAATAGACATTTAGATTGTAAATACGACATATGTGTAACAGCCGATTTTTTCACATTGCTCTGCTAAATTCTGAAAGAATACAGTATTTGCACAGTGCTTGCGTTTGAAAATTACATATACGTTAATTTTAAAGTTTAAAAATATACATAAATTAAATTTACACATTCTTTGTTAAACAATCTAAATAAGATTGAAGCATTTTGGAGAGGGGGGATCCGTACTCCATGGACCACCCCTCTGGCGGCGTTGCTGATGGAGGCTACAACCTTATGCCAGAGTGGAAGAGGTTGAAGAGAGGAGAGAAGATTTTGGACTCCAAATTAGGACTCTGAGGAGAGGAGGGCGGATTGGAGGTATAAAGAGTTTTGGATGGGAATAATGAAGGACATATGCAGTTCGTTGAGACGCAATTGGATTTCAATGCCCCAAGGAATATGATGACTGGAAGTCACGTAGTTGACAGTCCTTCAACCTACAAATACCCATCCATAGGTGGGACACCTTGATTGAATGCCCTTGGTCTTGGCGACGAGCGATGACGTCACGGCGGAGGACAGCCGCCGAACGGCCGAACATTGCAATACACATTTAGTTCCTCCCCCATTGAATGGTGGGAGGCGAAGAAGGAAGAAGGGAAGAGGTAAAGGGGGGGGGAGAATTAGGGTATAGGCCAAGGGGAATGGTAATGTATGATTTTATGCTTTCCCGGCGAATGATGCTGATGAGTTGTTCTCGGGTTTCCCACCGGGTTAGGCTTTCCATGATTGCCGACGTTTCGGCAGGAGACTTTCCTGCCATTTTCAAGGGGAATGGGTTGGGGCGGTTAGGGAAGGGTCTGGACGTAGGGAGGGTTTAAAAGGAAGGTATTAACGCGGTTTATTAACGGGGAGAAATTTTCCGAAGGACAGTCGGTGCCGGGCGATGCAAATGAGAAAACGAGTATAGGTTAATGGCGGTGCGTGTTGAGACGCGACCGTCTAGCATCAAGGCAGACGATGGACTAGCCAATGAAGAGGACAAGGAGACACAGTGGACTGTATCTTCGAGAATGTATTACAATAGCGGGCGCCCGCGCTGTCTGCGTAATGCTTAGGACATGCATGCTCTAAATACTTGTATGAGTTTCCATACAATACAAAGATTATCCCGGTGATTGCCATTAGTGCTCGCAGTAGCTGACCTGTCTTCGGCTGAACACTGATAGCGATTTTTGCTGGGTATAATGATATCTTGTTCCTCACTGCGAAGTATGGTTTGAGATAAAGGGAAAAGGGACGTTAAGGGTTCAGGGATGCCTTGTAAAAGAACGCAGCTTTAGGCCAGGCATTTTTACTTGGAGGCGTATCGTCAAATTTCTATATATTGCAAAGGAGTGCGCTATTTGTCTTTTGAAAACTGAGTATTAATTTGTATAATAACACCTCAAGAACGCGAAGGGATTAGGTCTATTTGGAGGGCTTTCCTGAAACCTACATCACGAATGAACTACGTCGCCCAAATGATTTTCTCGATAACTGATTTTACTAACACAGTTGATGGAAACACTATACTGAGAGCCGTTGGAGACTTATCAATAGGCTAAGATTACTTAAAAATTTCAGAACAGGCGACTTTCAGGATGGCACAAGAATATTATTTTAATCCCACACTATACCTATAGAGATAATAGAAGTTACAAAATAATAGAAATATTCTGCCGTACTAATAGGTTCAAAAATTCCTTCTTACAACGCACCCATTTGCGGGTTATCACGAAAATCCGTGGTTATCACGAAAATCCGTGGTTATAACAAAAACGATATTAGACACTCAGGCACTCACTCACTTTATACTATTTCCTCTCTTTTTCGTGGAAGGTATCCTAACATTACATGCCCCAAGCCTTTTCGGCGGCTCGCAGGGTACTACGTGCATGCGGATAATGTTTCTCTGCTGCTGGGATTTCATTGGGGTGACTCGCGGCGGCAAGGAGCCAAGATGAGGCTTAATGAGATTGCATACAGTCTAGGAATGGGCAAAGCGTGTATTGCAGTAAACGTGTACACGCTTGTTATTCAGACGTGTACGCGTCTTACCTGTCCCAACGCATACACTAGTTAGTCTCTGGCCCCACATTCTGTTCTGCGGTGGGCCTACATGCATGTAAGCCTAGAGTGTTGGAGTCCCGTCACCGGTCTTCGTAGCCCCCTACCGCACCGCTGCTTGCAGAACGGCAGCCTGCTAAGGTCGAAGTGTGTCACAGAGAGTGTGACTATAGGCGGTGACAGTAGTCACCGACTGCGATCTAGATTCCAAGAAGTACCGTACACACTGATTCATAACGATGTTCGTTTCCTAAACTGATGAGTAGTATGCTAGTATGTCGATAATACCTACGTGCCGTATACTCTTGCTGATCACAGTTCATTTGTTTTTTATAACCACAACAAGAACCAGTTTCCTGTCTCATTTCAGAAGTACGCTAATAAGGTATGCTGCTGAATGGTAACATATCTATAGTGTTTTGCATACTTGTGAGGCTTCGCCTCGTGACAAGCATTAGCGATTTATGCTAATGCATCAATAGTCGTAGTTACTTTAGGGTTTAGTGAATAGCATGTTGGTGAATACTCACCCCCTTCCACAAACCTTTGAGGTGGCTTGCAGGGTATTTTGTAGATGGTATTGGGTGTCTCCGGCGTCGGTGGCACCTTGACTCAAGGTGACCGGGGGAGAGGGGGGATGTGGTGGCAAATCGTGATCAAAGGCGGACGATTCTAACGAGTATTATTTTGCAAGAAACAGAAAACGTGTACATGCAACCTGAATTGTACACGCGTATACGTTTACACGTTCCATCCCTAATACAGTCAAGCATACTTCTGAAAAAGAGGATCTTTGTTTTAGGGCAAGATAGGATCTGGGTTTTAAATAGCGAGGACGGTATCAGTGTATCGACTGTGTGGTTTGGCTGTTGTCATCAATGCATTTCAAGACCTCCACGCGAATCGGTAATTCAGAGTACGAGGAAATGTATTAGGAGCTTAGGACCACTGCCATATCCAAGGAATGGGAACCCCAGCATGAGAACTTTTCTTCTGGGATGCCTAATTTCACTCTATGTGTGTGTTTTTTCCTGTATAATTACTGGAGTGGAATAAATGCATTATATTATATTATAAGGGGGTCGTGGTTCCCGGCTCAAATCCGGGTGAAGCCTCTCTGGACACACCCTCAGGGAATCCTCGCCTTGCGACTTTCTGATTGTCAGCACTTCGTGGAAAATCTCAGGTGGCCCAGGGAATGGAACTGGCCCCCCTACCCTGAATGTGTGAATTCCACACGCCAATGGCTTAGTGTGAGGTGAGCTCTACTCTCACCTATCAAAACCAAACTTCGGGTTGAAAAGTTGAGTGAGTGATTACATTATAGCTTTAGAAAGTCCTCAGAAGCACGACCTTTGAAAGTCAAGTACACTTCAACTCACCGGAAGTCAATAGATTTTGATAAAGACCATGAGAAATGGAATACTTTATAGTAATATTTAAGACTTATAAAAAGAAATAAACTATCCTTAATGGTGTCAATGGCCTAGGCTATTTGTCTCCAATCCTTACAGCCACTATGAATACTTCGTTACAGGGCGAAGAAACTTTGTAAGTCACCACGCGCATTATACTCCCACCTGATCACAATGGGCGAGGATATCCAAGAAAATGGACTTCATGGAAGAAGCAACGAGCTGGGATAAAATTCTCGGATAAATATTAACGACTCGGAGCTTTCTCACGAAATATAATTTTTTTCGAATGAAGGTCTTTTGCAAGTGCTCACTTCGCGACCTATTACGTCACTGGCTCGTGATTGTAGAAAGATCTAATCGGAAGTCAGGCGAGCGTGGTGGAGGAATTCTTGGGATAATGACTCGAAAGACTTCTTGTTGATTGCGACATTCTCTCCACGGCTCGGAAATATTAGTCTGCCTCTTTGGTGACGCAATCAAATGACCGTGGTGATGCAGGGTTAAGAGCAATACAAACATTCTCACCTATTGATCATAACACTGGTCAACAAAAAACGATTTTTTATTTGAAGAATTAATTAAAATTCCCGTTTGCTTTAAAAAGGATACAATCTTAAAAACTCAGCCATCACTTGATTTAAAGACATCCCGCTTATTAATTGTTGGAAGTACTATTAGTATTCACTCAGACTAGTGTACTAACTGAAAAGAGCCCAGCAAGTGTCGTATCTAATATCCGTGGAATCGAGAAAATCAATTTAAATTAATATTTCAGTTTGTGGACCGAAAATGTAGGTAGAATTTAACAACTTGCAAGAAGGAAAAATTATTTTTCCAGACAAGGAAGTTTACTTTGACACGTTTAAGGAAGGCGATTTTATAGCACCTGACATGAGAATCATTATGCCAGAAAAAGAGAAAAATCTGTTTCGGTGAGTGAATGGAGACAACAGCGAGACCAAAACTATGACCTCAAGCAAGACAAGTCATGCAACGTTTAACTTTGATATGAGGAAATTGAATATAAGAAGGTAGGAAAGGAAAACAGTGGTATCTATTATTTATAAGACTACGAGTGGAAAAGTGCTGGGAAGTAGGAAAGTGCCCTAATTTATGTGCAAGATATGGCGAGTGAGGACGTTGATAGTAATGCCAAATATATATTTAATTCGCCACACACGATAACAGGCTAAAAATAAACTCTGGGTGGAAGTACGTATTCTTTGTGGAAGACTACACTCGTGGCTGAAGCAGCAGAATGGAAGCCCTATTTGTGACGCGGATTTAAACGGCAGACATTTATGTGCCCGTTCAAAGATTATAGTTCAATATTAGCGGCGCTTTGTCGGTTCGGGAGCAGACCTCTGGTTTCCGAGACCTTGTGACTAACAGCTTGAGTATTTCTAGGAAATCAAAAAAAGAACGCAGCAAAGAATCCATTACCCTTTCTTGAAAGGATTCCATTGCTGAGATTAGTATACGTTTTTAAGTTTATCACCCGCTGTCATAAAAAAACTATGTCCTTACCACGGCGAAGTGGGCTAAATTTTGTGATTTCAACTTTTTCCCCGTGTTTGAGATATATCAGAAGAGTTTCTCGGAAACCTCAACACGGATTTTACTGTCGGATTTTGCGAATGGCATTTCCCGCGAATTTTAACTAGAGTGGCAATTGATTATGAGAAACAATTCTTATCAAGCAAATTTAAGAGAGTAAAAAGCATTTTATGGCCAAGAAAATGGTATGACCTTTCCCTTCAGTATCACGTAACACTTGGTCCTTGCATATGGTGATAATAGTTTAACAGGTTTACATACGTAAATTATTTTTTAAATTAGCATTCCTCGATTGTATAGTTTCATGAATATATGCCTTTTTTATCCCTGAGAATCAGAAATTAGCTTGCATTTCAGGAGTAAACATAGAAGTAAAGTAAGAATGAATCATTCTCTGATTCGGATATTCGATATAATTTGCAACGTTGCCTTAATTGTCCAACGCATGGGATGCAAGCTCATAGTCAAAGGTGGGAAAACATAAATTTTTGGCCCCTGTGTGAAAAAAACTCCACATAAAAATCTTACTTACTTACTTACTTACATGGAGCGTCACCAGTGATTTGCGCCTGGGACCCTACATTCGGTAGCCGTATACTCCCAGCAATTGACTATCTCCTCGCCAATATCTCCCCAAATAAGCTTTTTTACTTCAATATTGTGCCTTCTTCAAGGTTTGAAGTGGATTGCTTTCCACGAGATAAATTCTACGGAATCCGCCATTTATTCATCTCCTGGGAGGAGAAGGCACGTACCCCATGTCTGGGGTCCTCTTAGCAAATGAGGAAGAATGAGATTCTCCACAGGTTGCACATTTGCGATCCTTCACCTGTGTTCCGGCACAACGACTTTTGACAAAAGATTACGAAACCGCTCCTGGTGCCTCGCGATTTTCGATCGCCAGAATCGAAGTGTGGTTAAATATAGTCACAGATAAAGCCTCCATGACGGAGCTTTTAAGGGCATTAAAGGGCAGGCAGTAAGACGGGGAATTAGCTACTGTCAGAGGACAACATTTCGCGGTGACTGGATATTTAATTGTTGATTGAGACGATAGGGTAATCAACGTCAGAATTTCCCACGGGCGTGAAGAAGAAATACATAGATTTCACGTCCGCAGAGCACCCAATACATTACAATAGCAATACATCAGCTTCGTACCCATTAGAATTTCACCCGTTCTAAAACAAGGATTCAATTTGATGCCTGAAATAGAACGAAAACACCATTTCACAATTATCTCCTTGAGCAAGAATGGTAACCCTTAATCAGATGCGCGAAAAATGCCACGCACGAAACTTTTGATGCGACGCGAGTAATTTAAAAATTATATATTTTTTAACACTTTGAAGAATTTATACACTTTGTTTAAAAAACTAACGTTTTAACAAAATTCATTGCAGCTCTTTCAATTTTTGTGGGTAACATTGGCCTATAGTGAATCGCTTTCCCGAAGGATCACTCATTCCCAAACGGATTTAGGGTTCTGGATTATCTACTGTCCTTATTAAGGTTTATTTTTCAACTTTACGCGATATAATTAGTATAAAACACCTAATAACTTTTCCCTAATTAGAAGATTTATTGTTTTATGGCAGTTATGTGAAGAATGACGGAAATGGTCCGGGAAGCTTAGAGGAATAAACCGCAGGGGTAAAAAACGAACGTAAGACACATTAAAACATCAACTACATAGCATTCGTATTCCGCCGATGTCCGTAAATCAACATGCGCCTTCTAAATCTATATCGGTGGACTAACGAGCGGTTGGGGACGGGCTTATATATCAGCTAAAAAGGAATGGATGTAGAGAAACAAAATTGGTAGAGGAAGGAGACAATTAGTGATACCTGAGGCGCGATCATGGATCTTTCCGTTTTCGCTATTGATATCCAAAAAGTGACCGTCTATTGTTCCGAACTGTTCGCAATCACAGTTCGTGCATATCGCTGAAAAAATGCAAGAGCAGTGATCTTAAAGAACAGGCGTAGTTTGAAGAACGCTCATATCATTTTCCTTGTTTAATAAAGCCTTAACAACATTGTTAATACGCAAGGTAAATGCTATTAATGCCCCTAATCACGTCCCTCTTTTGGTGGATATGAATCCCGCCCTTCCTTTTGCTGATACCATGTATGGTGCGCGAGGAGAAAAGGTTCTTATACCTGCTCTGTATGGCTAAGGGTTTTCTATGATATTTTCAACCATCAAAGTCAATAGTGTAGAGTGTTGGTGTAGTGTTGTGTAGTGTAAGAGTGTAGTGTTGGAGTAAAATAATATTCACCGCGTCGGCCAAAACTTATCTGATACATAAGAACTTATCTAGTTCACTCAGTCTAGCGTGTAATCATCGAATCTTCAGCGTTTTCCAACCGGGTCATTCTAGTATTTGTGTCACTCTCCGTTCGCTCGAAGAATTTTTCTTTACGCAAAACGCGTAAAAAGAACTCTGGAACCTATGTCCTCGAAATCGCACCACACTTATGTTTATACTTTCGTTGTTGTTAAGTTGTATGTTATTTTTCCTTTACTACAAATGTGCTTTCAGGGGTTAAATAATCTCATTTTAGTCAACCCGAGCCATCGAAACATCCCTATTGCATGTGTATCAAATATGGTAATCCCCTTCTGGTCAACCCGATCCATCGGAACATCCCTACTCTATCCTGGAGGCAGAGGCTCCAGCCGAACAGCTGGCCGCTTCACAAGGGGTAAAAGGATTATTTTTAGAGGGAAGGTGATGGATTTTGAGCGTTGCGAGCGACTGAGTGAGTGAAGGGGGCCGATATTGTGGACTTTCGTCATGTGCTCGCCAACGTGTTCGATTTGGCAACGTCGCTCAAACCCTCTTCCCCCCACCCACAGCCACTCCTCCCCTTCTCTCAGCCGAGAGGCCCGCGAGGGAGAAAGGGAGGGGGTGGGGGCAGGGTTTGAGAGAGGGTTGGACTCGCGGGGGTTGGGGTTAGAGATTGCACTGGAGCCGTCTGAGGGAGTGCGAGGGTTTAGGGTTGCATAACCTCTTCATGTTCGTCCCCGACAACTATTTATTTTTCTACCGTAAAGTATATGCAGTTAACCGGACAAATATTATTCCCGCAAGGCCAATATTTCGCAAGATTCCATGAAAGGCAATGGAGTTTAGCTTCCAGAGCAGCAAATGGTGGATGATTTTAGGCGTCAAATCACCTTTAAAAGAAGATTTTTTTCTGAAGAAGAAGATTGGGCTTCTAAATATACGGTTGGCGGCATTCATTTGTTTTACGGTCACATTTTATTTCCGTTGGTACTCCGAATTCTCCAGAATGGTTAAAACTTGAGTAATAATTCTATTACAAGTATTCCAAGAACAATGACCAGTATTCCAAGTAAAAATTATAAGTATTCCAAGCAGAGGCTTAGCTATAAGTCGTGTGTATTATTATTTTTATTTTTTTAATTTAACAACAACCACCAAAAACAGACCTTATATTGCCTTTTTGTCGTGGTATTGACAATTAACAACGGACGAAAACATACAACCATGCCCTGGGAGGTAAAATATCCTCCCCAGGTGGGACTCGAATCAGCGACCTTCGGGGTTACCATGATAGGACGTTACTCCGCCGCCACCGAGGCCGGCAAGTTAAACTAAGTAACATATATAAATATAATATGTATATTAAGTGAGGACTTTATAAGGGGAGGAGAAATATTTGGATAGAAATGGAGGTTATTATAGAATGTAGAAGAAATACCCTGCACAGGAATTAACCTGAAACAGATGTAAGATGACAAAGAGCCTACGGTTAATAGCTTATCCGACAGAAAAAGCACTGCACTATTAAGTGTCCATTAAGTAGGAATCACGAAAGGATCGGATTTCCACTGACAAAGCCTCTCCAAAGCCGGGATTCTAACCCGGGTCCTCGGTATAGGTAGCATGTTCTTTAGCCACTTCCCCAACCAGATCTCCTACTTCGTGTCGTAATCGTAATTACATTCTTTTATATCATTGCGATCAGCAGCAGGTATTTGAAAATGATTATATTCGCAAGCTCCTGATGGGGATATAGAAACGTCTAAATAGGCGTATTCTATTTCATCGCCATTCAGCCTGGCAGAATGGAAAATCATATAAACCTTATCTATTTGGTGAACTCAAACCAGTAGCAATTACTCGAGCACGGCATATGAACTCTATGACAAGTGCATTCTGAATGTGGAGGCGGGTTGGTGGTCGAAGATTAGTGGTGCGGTCTTTGGGTAGATGGTTTAATTCAACCGAGGCAGTTTTGGACAATCAAACCAAAAGCCTATCGCTACGACTAGAATACGTCATCAGTACTGGATAGCAAGTGCGGAGGCGGCGATTTGACAGATGAGCCGTGAAGAAGATGGCCCTAGTCCAAGGATTGAAATCCCGCTATCCGAGCAATTGTTGACATTTAATAGCTTAAATCTTAGTCACGGCAGATCTTAAGACTACATAGCCATTAAAAAGTACGTTCGTATTAAAAAACTGTGTTCTGAACCACTGATGGGTATATAGTACATACCTAAAGCAGTTTTATAAGTGAAACCGTTTGCAAACAACAGCACAGAAGTAGGACAAGACCAATATTATAACGTCAACACTAGGGATGGGCAAAAGCGTGTATTGCAGTAAACGTGTACACGCTTGTTATTCAGGCGTGTATACGTCTTACTTGTCCCGACGCATACAATACTTAGTCTCTGGCACCACATTCCGTTCTGCGGTGGGCCTACAGGTACGCCTCGAGTGTTGTAGTCAGCACCGTTGATTTCAGAGCGGCAGCCTGCTTAAGTCAAACTGTGTCACAGGGAGTAAGATGCGACAGCAGGCGGTGACAGTAGTCACCAACTGCGATCCAGATTCCACGAAGAACCGTACACACTGATTCATAGCGATTCACATTGACTCAAGTCATATTAAGTGACTAGGGGAGGGGGGGATGTGGCGGCAATTCGAGTTCAAAGGCGGACGATGCCAACGTGTATTATTTTGCAAGAAAAAGAAAACGTGTACACGCCTCCAGATGTATCAACACCTTAAATGGAAAGCCCCGATTGTTATTATTACAACTACAATAAAGCGTTAGTGCAATTAGTTAGTTAGTGGGTAGTTAAGTGCGGAGGCGGCGTGTTGCACGAGGGGGCGTGAATGTGAGGAGGCGGGGCTGCAGTGGGGAGAGTGCCTCGTGGGGGCGGTTTTTCCTCCCGGTGGGGTTCGTTTGAATGTCGGCCGTATAAAAAGGAGGTGGGCGAACGCCGCCGTTGGGTTTTTAAGGGGGCGTATACGTCGCCGGAGACGAGACACACCAGACGGACGTGGGCGGTGAGTTATTGTGTCCCACTGAATGGGGTGGCGGGGCGGGGGGGGGGAGGGGGGGGGACGAGAAGCGCCGAAGCTGATGGCCTCCCGCGACGACTACGACGACGTTGACTGAACGTCTCTCCTCCCGCCCCCGAAACGACCACCTCCGATGTTTAGGCAGGGTGTCCCCATTACGAAATAATTTCAAAGGAAAAAAAAAATTTGTTTACGATAAAAACGTTTTGAATTTTAAATTAATTATTATATTAATTATTACATTATACTAGAGAAGGTGCCCGTTGAATATCAACGGGAAGAATATTATCATTTACATTGATTTTAATAAACCATTCATATCTTATTTAGTTCAAATAATCATTGATTTAATGGGTATAAACGGAATCTCGACTTAAACAATAAGTATGGTCCTTATGGCGACGACGACTCAAAAACGGTAAAATATTGCGAAAAATCGTTACTTTTTAGCAAATATTTCAGAATTTCGACCGAAATACAAAATTTCAATTGAACGAATAGGAATCTTTATTTTATTCTATTTCTATTGGTACCTTTCTCAATAACAGAAAGCCACTATTTCTAATTTAATTTTGCAAATAAAACAAGCTCTACAGCCAAATGAAGATTCAGCTTCACGTGTATTTCTTATGTGAAAGGTATTGACATATACATACACATCGGTGATTATTATAGTAGATTATATTATATTATATGTTATATTATATATTATGTTGTAATATATATATTGTATGTATAATTTATAATATATATTATATTGTAATATTTAACATACATAATATATATATTATTACATATTATTGCATTGTAATCCAGGTTACAATTCTGTAGCTCATCGGGATGTTAGTTTAAAATCGATTGTAAAATTTGTACCGAACAGACAGACAAGAGCTCAACCTTACAAAAACGTTTTCAAAAATAACTCACCAAAGATGAAGAAACTGCTTAGGCGCACGCGATTCCTGGCGTTTCGCTGGGAAACTCGTATATTTCCTTCGTTCATTAATTTCCTCACATCGACATTTGTCTGGATCCCGCCACCGAAAAAATATGCCATTTTTCCGAAAAAATTAGTCCAGCGATCACAATCCCGATATGCGAGCGATTGTCGACATTCAACAATATCAGGTGATCTTGAGACTCCACAACCATCAACGGTATCAACATGTATAAAAATAACGGTATTCGAACCATGGATGGACATAAAATACCACATTTAATTCTAAAATTCCAAACTGCTAGCTAAAAACAGCACAAAAGTAGTACCATTCCAATGATAATGTTAACCGCAGTGGTTAAATGTGATAATTCCATTTATGAAAGCATTTTTATAATGATTCATTAAATGCGCATCGTGTGCAGCAACCTCTAGATATCCAACATCAAAAGAGAATGGCATAGAAGGAATTCACGTATCTACTTCCCAGTTAATATTAATTGAGAATTATAAGATACGAATGTGGCGGATTTATATGGATTTTTAATACTTTGTTTTCACGTGCTATATATGAAAATTGTTCACAAATTCGATTAACCAATGAATATTCGGAGCTACCTGGGTTTACGTGGAATTACTTGCCAAGTTCTCTTGAGTTGATTTTAAATTTCCACTGAAGGTCTCAAATAACTGAGCTCATAAATTAGTATTTCTGTAAAACTGATGATCTCAGGCCTGACCTGGTGGAAATTATGGATATCCATGATGAGAAAACCACCTTTTGGTGGTGGTGGTTTTCTCATCATAGTATTTCTGTGTTCGTGGCACTAAGGGATAATATTGAAGTACGAAATAAATTCAAATGCACAGAAATTATGCATATTTCTAATTGGCTAATGGTGTCAACTCCTAAGGGAATCAACCCCATAAAATGTGGGAACAATCATGAAATCATACATGCGTTTGCCCCCTCGAAATAATAATGAATACACAAACGTTCCATTTCGGATATGACAGTTTAACCGTCGAAAACATGGTTAGCTTTAAAAATTAGGCGTGAAAAATTACGAGAAATGACTTTATTTAGTTATGATCAATCGGTCTCAAAACATTATTACTGAAAAAACTTGTTTAGAAAGATATAGCTATCGTAGGAAGAACATATTAATGAACTCAATAGGCTCCCCATTTTCATCACTGCAAATGTCTTGCGAGTTCCTACCCAGAAATCTTTCACAACTTACAGTGCGACAAAATCACCATCTTATACGAAACCGTGGGCATTATCAGAAGGTCTTCTGGAAGGGGGGCTTTCACAACGTGACGGGAAGGAGCTGGGTTGCCTATCGCAGTCAGGAAGTCGATCTCGGGACCGAACCAAAATCCTTACGAAGGGGTGTGGGCGTTAAGGGGGCGGGAATGGTAGGGGGGAGATGAGGGAGGAGGTGCGAGAGGACGAGTTTGGGGTGTGGGAGGGATAAAAACGTCACACCGCGTGGGTGCCGGCGGCGACGCGGAGGTGAGGAAGTAGCAGTGGGGAAATTGTTTATTCAGGAAGTATCGGCGCGTTCGGTAGGGCAGGAGGGAGGGTTTTTGGGGAGAGGAGAGGCAGCGGCAAGGGAGGAAGGTGGTTTCCCCATCCCGTCCCTTGCCCCGCTCTTATCACCCACCATCCCTCACCGTCACTTTCCTCTCACACAATACCCATCAAATGAGGCACGAGAAGTCCTTGTCGTCCAGTCCAACAATGATACAAACGCTCAAACAAGAAATTCATACATACCCGTCACGCCTTTCAGGGTGGCCAATGTGAAAGAACTTAGTTATTAAGAATTTCATGTATTCCCGGCGAATGGCTGATGCAAGGTGGGAGACTTTCCAACCGTCTTCAGGGCTGCATTATCACAGAAACCCATTGTAAATTTCCACAACAAGTTTATTTTACGGTCCTAGGTTTCAGCAAAACATTGCCATTATCAAGGTTTCACACCGGGTGAGGACCTAGATAGTGGCAATTGTTTGCTGAAACCTAGGTTGGTAAAATAAATTTGCTGTCGACATTTACAAATTTTTTCTGTGACAATAGTCTGTCACACATTTCCAAAAATTATCGCCTGATACTCTAAAATCTGTCTTCAGGGCTGATGAATGATGGGAAAGTGTCCCACCGAAACGTCGGCCGCCATGTAACACCTCACCCGGTTTTGAAACCCGAGAGCAATTTACATTAACTTAGTTATTGCTTGTCACCATCATCCATCCTTTCTCCCAACACAATCAATTTCCTCTCCCACAAAATCCATCCAACCAGCCACGAGAGGTCATTGTCGTCCAGTTTAAGCCCAATGGCGGTGCAAACGCTCAAAAAGGAAGACATACATACATTCCCATCATGCCATTCCCTCTCGGGGTGGGCAATGTCAAAGAACTTAGTTATAGCTGTTACCATCATCCAGCCCATATCCCTCACCGTTTTCCCTCTTCCATAAAACCCATCACATGAGCAAAGAGAGGTCGTTGTCATCCCGTTGAAGCCCAAAAACAACACCAACGCTCATGTAAGCAGATATATACATCCCTGTTGCCGTTTGATTTCGCTTGCATAACGGCTGAGATGTGCTAGTAATTTTTTTCCCTTAGGATCCTCGCTGTAGCAATTCAATACTGTGGGCAACTTTCACCGCTGAGCACTGTCCTTAATATCTTCTCCGAAAATATCTTCAATAAGAGGACAGGGATTTTGCGCGATTTTTCTCACATAAGTCACGAGAGGCTACAACAACACCAATGCTCACGTAAGTAGAATACTAGGCGCAGTCTAAATGGCCATTTGCACTTAGTCTTCATAACTGAGCACTGCTCTTAATAGTAACCGCTTTTGATCAACTCTTGCTACAAGAAGAGAACAGCGATTTTAGAAGAAACCTGCTAACATGTGAGCTCACCAAATGAGCCACGAGTTGGTCCCGTCGTCCCCTGAAGCCCAAGAACAGTACCAACGCTCAGACAATCAAATAAATATTCGTCGTTGAATGATTTCGTTCACATAAAGGCTGATATATGATCTTGGACCATTCCTGTGCGTTGCCTCGGTAGTCATTCACGACGCAAACTTATCTCAGGCAGGGATCTTAAGAATCGCTCATCAATGAGATTACGGTAATTTTTATGTATACAATCAATTTGTAAATCACAGCTCGCTTTTCCCAAATTTATTGTAGTTACAAAAAGAATAATGAAAACAAAAGAGGACACGTTGTAAATATCTTAGGTCACGCTTCATGTTCAAAATCTAACAATACCACTTGCATTGACAAAATAGAGAAAGCATCATTTAATAACTTCTCTCTCTGTTAAATACTTGAAGTCTACAACCTACGAATTTTGACAGGTTATGTTCAGGAAAATGATTACATGGGTTCACTTACATTTATTAATGTAAAGAAATAGGATCACTTATACTTATTAATAGTCGGAAAAACAATAAATCATTAATTTTACATGTACGTAATAATACATGGTGATTACAAAATAAAGCGTCGGTTTCAAAGATCTGTACTTTTAAACGGTACGAGCTACAGAGCTGCGCGACCTCTTAAACTGACTGGTTAAAATGACAACTAGTTCTTTCGGTTACCGCTAGGAAGCGTAAGTTGCTAAGATAAGAACTTTTATCACTCAGTATTTGTTTTCACAAGCTTCACGATGGCAAAAGCTCAACAAAAGTCGTTTTGTGTGTTCCAGTACGCGAAAAGTGAGTCTGTTACAATGGTGCAACGTGCTTTTTGGCGTGAATATGACATTAATCCACCGCAAAAATCGAACATCTTACGCTGGTACCTACTGCCTACTAACAGCGAGGAATTGAAAGCACGCATAACTTTGGCTGTGTAGACAGTAACTGCTGACATGCTTCACAGAGTGTGGGAGGAATTTGAATATCGACTTGACGTTGTTCGGGTTACTAAAGGAGTACATATTGCACATTTGTGATGTTTTTCCCAAAAAAACTAGTGGACATTTTAACCGGTCACTTTAAGAGGTCACGCAGCTCTGTAGCTGGTACCATTTGAAAAATACAGATATTTGAAACATACACATTCTTTTGTAATCACCCTGTATATTATTTTGCTAGTATAGATTTTCGTCACGCTCACTTTTAAAAGTACCCTAGGGACAAATGGGTTCTACGGATTTATATTCTAAAGAAAGGCTTTAGCAGCGTCTCGAGGCAATTTCTTCCATTTCCTGGGATTTAAATTAACCAAACGCCGAGTTGAGCAGCTGAAAGTCACGGAAAATGGAAAAGGATTCAAAGAATTTTGTAGAAAATTAATCAGATAACTGGTTACGACAAAACTGGACGGTGTCAACGTTATTTCCTGAACCATTTCCAATGCTGATTTAGATACATATACCTGCGCACGAAACTACATTAACAACCAAGTAACGAAAGTGGCCAAGCACGAAAAATCTGCCAACATAAAGGCACTTGTTTCTCACTTTCTGATTAAACACGACCAAATCCGATACAATTTATTCTCCGCAACAACTCTACTAATATTTCTAAGTGAATTGGTGTAAATTGTTCAATGTAATGGGCGGCCATTTTGAAAGGCGACCGATGCTGAGGGCATTTTAATCGTTCAGGACGATTGGTTTTCACGGTAAAGAGAGACAATGTAAGAGTGGAGAGAAACCTTGCGTCAGAATAAGGCTACTTGTTACGAAAATCGCTAAAAATTCCACGGTATTATGCCCCATCTATCGAAAGGAGCCCTGCACTTCATATGCTCTCCACATGGCACCCAAGCAGGGATCGGGACTCACTACAAAATCTCTACCACTACTGATATTGAACACAAGACATCGAGATGGGAAGCCAACAAACTCTAACTACCACACCATATGAAAACCCGCAATGACCAATCAATAAAAATAATATGCGAGATGGATGTTCATTAAAAATTACTAAAAAACGGGTTTCGAATACAGGTCCTCGGGATGGAAAGCCATTCAGGGTTGTTACAAGATTCTGGAAAAGAAATTCCCTGACATTTCCCTTACAAAATTTGTCATTTTCCCTGACATTTTCCTTAGTCAGTATGACGTTCAGATAGCAGTGAATATTTAAGTGCAAATCAAAGTGAAGAAAACAAACCAATGTTACTTGTACTCATCAAATTTATTGACAAATTTATGGAAAGAAGACAAAATCAGAAGATGGGACAACAAATCCGGCAACAACGAACGAAATTCTAGTTGGGGCGCGTCGGCCACTGACCAATTCATCGACCTTCGCCCTTATCCAATTTTTCCCTGACAGCTCGACGATTTTCTCTGACGTTTCCCTGATTTCCCTGACTAGTAACATCCCTGCCATTGCTCTAACAACCACATCAACCCAATTCCTATTGATAAAAAGTAAACGTAATTTTAGGAGGACGGGGATGAAGGAGTTATTCGCGCGAGTTGGGCACTGACTCAGTAAGAATAGTGAGAGTGAGGCTGGGAACGGGGAGAGGGGAGGGACGTGCAAGAGGCAGATTGGAGGGAGGAGGACGACGCTGTTATTAATCTCCCGGCTGCTTGTGCGGCGGCGGTGGGGGAGTAAAATTAGGGCGTCCTTCCCGAGAGAACGGGCGAGGGGGTGGGTTTTTAGGGTGGAAGGGAAGAGACGGATGAAAAAAACAGCCGGGGAGGAAATGGGGGGATGAAGCTTCGAACCGTCCGGGGAATAAGGCGCGCATATTGAAATCTGCGGCCAGGGAGAGTGAAACGGGGGTGGGAGATGGAATGGGAGGCTGCAGCATACGAGAAAATGGTGTACGAAAGCGATTGACGACCACTGAGACATGGGAAGGAAGCAGAAATGTACATATAGGGCGTGATGGTTGGATGATGAAATGTGTGCTTGTGCATATAAAATTTAAACGACAACGAGAAGTTGGTTCAACAAAAACTAACGGCCGACAATGGTAATTGCCTCAGTTAATAATTTTGGATGGTAAATTGACACTGACTCTATGCTTCCATTTTTATAGGTGCAAACATACCATCAAGAAGTTCCCTTTCTGAGTAGTCACAGCCAAAAGAGCTTCAAGAGCCTAGAAAAACTGGCTCAATTTTAATAATTTTTGCATACTGTGTTCTATATCTTGTTCTATACTGTTCCATACTCAGGCATACCTCCTTTGCTTTGGCTACATCCATGCATATCTTAATACACGCTCACTTGTTATTAAGACTACTAATATTCCTTCTCCTCAAAGCTGCGAGATATCGCTAAACTTCTGCTTCAGCTACATTCATGCATACTATAATACACGCTCACTTGTTCTCAAAACTCATATTATTCCTGCTCCTCAGAGTTTCTTCTGGCACATTCACCCATAACTTTCACGGTCTACTCCACCCTCCCACCTCCCAATTCACTCCTCTTTCATCAAACTGTTTCGTTGTTCGACCCTCATCCATTCTCTCCACATGCCCAAACCAACGAAGCGTGCTACTTTCATATCTATTACCCGAGCATTCATTCCAAATTCTTTAAAAAATCCACCCATTATTGACTCCATTCGACCTACTTTAACCGCAAACGCTTCTTAGATATCCAGTATCCACTTGCATTTAGGTTTGACTTATACTTATCATAGTATTCATAATTTTCACTAAGATACAATTTGTGGCACAAAAGCGTACTCCTACCATCCAGTTAAGTACACAAAAGAGTCCCACTTCCCACCTATATTGCATGGTTAGTTATAGTAAAAGTATATAATTTACTTCCATCTATTTACGTTCACATAATACTCGCAGCTCTTTCATAAACCCCACACAAGTTATTTATCATTCACTTGCCGAAAAATACTGATTAACATAAAAAAATTTGGAAAATGAGTAGCATGCTCTACAAATATACATAAATAGAATAAAAGGGAAGGATACAATCAAAAATTGTGGTTGTTACTAGAGAGAATTTCAATTACTTACTCAAAAATTTGAAGAACTTGCAAGTCAAGCAAAAATTACACTAGGCGAATCTATCAAAAGAAATTGAATGAAAAACCTCACATTTCTCGTAGTCACGATTCACCTTAATGAATGAAAGACATTTTAACTTGTTAATCTATCCTGTTTAATCTTCATGAGCATTAAAATCTGCCGACATGGTTGAGGAGCTAAATGGTTAGTGGGTCGGTAGTGGAAGTTACCAAAGGTTTGACGATACGCTAGAATATCAGCAGTTGTTGGAACGAAGAACCCAAGAATAATAACGCTACCATATGATTAAAAACATTAAGTTCTCTGTCCAGAAATCACTATAATAATTCATACAATCTAAATCAGCATGCATATATAACTAACCAAATGGGTGTCATTAGAGTTTTTAAATGTTAGTTAGGCTTGTGGAGTAGCTCGACCTTCGGGATCGATTGTATTTCGGAACTCACGGACGTCATCAAACAAACATTATCACGTGAGTGGCCTTCAGTGGATGAATAATGTCATATTTACTATCGTACACCATCACTGCTGTAAACAGGCGTGGCCTAACATAAAGGGTATACAGCAAAAGTGGAGCGCGTTCCAAAAGGATGAAAAAATGACCTAATCATCACCCGGGACATTTTTTTTCTAATGGAACATTCCCGACAGAAGACAGCGGCGCCACATCTTGACCATCCCTTAAGGCGGACACGTGTGGCTGGGGTGTCATCTACTTTCCCATCACTGGACGCTCGTAGGGAGTTGATTAATTCGCTGTGTGGACATATAATCGACAGAGATGACTCCGACGGTTTTTCACAGGCTGGGAGAAATCAGCCGTCCATATCTTGAAAATATGATAGCTCTATGTATTCTTCCTTCCTCTGGTGACGAAGTTGCTAATGTCTGACAACAATGTGGAAAAAGGGAAGAAGTAAATATTTTCTATTTTTTCATTAGATAAGCTTTATACTCCAGTGGCGTAAATGTAGCATTTTGTAGCATGCGTAATACCCCCACGAATACAGAAAAATGTTTTGCTTAGAATGACTGCGCAATTTATAGAAAAAACATTGGATATGCAGTGGAATGAACATAAATATTCTATAAATCTTCAAATTATGGATTTGAATGAGTTAAAAATATGTGTAACTAACAATGAAGGGTATGACCGTTTAGTAGATAAAAAGGATAAAAAACATAGTAATTAAAATTTGCATGTATTTCTCACGAAGTTTGAATTAATAAGGTTTTATTTCGGTAGAGCATGAAGACTTGAAGTAAAAAGGAAAATTTCAGAAAACAATAAATGAAATATAAGTGAGAGAAAAAGGAATTGCAAATATTGGACGGGGAAAAATTTTGTTTTTTAAATACATCGTAATTTGCGACAAAATATTTCAAATCGAATTGTACGGGGATGTAAGGACATGCCCTTACATCCGCTATATCACATCATTTAAAAGCTTGATAGGTTCTAACATTAAGCTTGTCGTAGATAAAATGTGTTCGGATGATTTGGCGTTATCAATAGTGAGCAAATAAGCGGATATTGGGAAACTAATATTGTATGATAAGCGTTAGGCTGTTAACTTGGAAGATAATTACTAATATTGTGGAAAAATATGCCCCCATATTAGATGGGAATTACGATTATGAATTAAATCAAACAATAGTACGCCGGAAAATTGCTTATCCTTTTGAAAAAAAATCTTTTTACATACATTCGTGCGGCGGAAGACATCAAAGAAGGAAATTCAAATACATCCTTAAGGATATGCGACCCACATATACAAATTGGTCATTTCGGTTGCCTATACATCATAAAAGTCCAGGGGCATAATCTGATAGACCTTTTGGCTTTATCTGTAGCTGGGGCTGGGCAATATTTGAAATATATGCATTTGAAAAACGTATTTGAAATACTGTATGCATTTTGTACTTGAAATACACCTCACAAAAGTATTTTTTGCACTCAGTGCTGCCCAGTCGTACCAAAGTGAGTTGTTATTAATTTCGACTTACAGCATAACGTCAATGTAGTCCATTCACATTATTAACAAAAACTTTTGACACAGATGAGCAGACACAGCCTGTTCTACATAGCAACTACTAGTCTGCGCTGGGGCAGAACTCTAGATGAAGAATAGCACACCCCTCCAGAATAGAAGCAAACAACTTTAACAATGACCTCTTCGGTGTTCTGCATTACGCCTGTTTCATCAATGCGTTCATCTGAGCGTTCATCAGCCATACAGGCGAATATAAGTTCTGTGATAATTGCTACGCAGAGTTGCCGACGTCATTGAATACTGATGTAAAACTTGCCGATTCTCTTTTTTGCCCAAGAGGAAAATTCAGATAACTCTTTACAAAGGACGAAGGTGTAAAGGCCCATTAGGTTGTTGGGTTTAGGAGTATTAAGTTGAAGGTTACCTATTATGGTAACCATCAACTACATCTACACACTACCCTGCGAGCGGCCGCATGGGCGTTCGGCAGGGGGTGTTAGGACACCAGCCGCGTAAAGGTGTGACGGAGGATGTTGTAGGGAGTTGTAAAGATGAAGTGTATTCCAGGAGTGTTTTCAGTGGATCTCAGTTTTTATTATGGTCACTTATTGCGCGTGGGAAGAAAGAATTTTTGTACCTATCTGTTCGGCAATGTATATCTCTTATTTCATCTTTCCTGTCGGAACTAGAGATATAGTGTGGCGTCAAAATGATATTCTCTGAGTCACACTGAAACACACCTGTTTTGAATTTCTCAAGAAATTTAAACCTAGCATGCAGCCTCTGAATCTCTAAGTGGTACCCAACATAATCCCACTAAAAGCTGTGAAACACTCTTTGTTTCCTCGTTGCAGTTTTTAATGAAGCGCACAGCTTTCCTTCGTATTTTATTTATTTTTAGAATTAATTATTTCAGTACTGGGTCCCAAATTCTCGCGGTGCATTCAATGTGTTGCCTAACCAGAGTGAAGTAGCACTTCTCTTTCTTCTTTTCGCCCGAGGACCCTAGTTTCTCTAAGGCCGTGCCGCATATGTTTAATATGTGTGTTCTCCACGATAGGTGTGAAGTTAAGGCAATTCCCAGATATTTTACTTCGTCTGACGACTTTATGTTTACTCCAACACGGTGTAGACACGGCGTTGGTGTGTTGACTACCGCTAGAAGTGTACTACATTGCATTGATTAAGATTTAGTTCAAGACATCACTCCTGGCACCACGAGCTAACGTTGTTTAGGTCCGATGATGGATCTTCTAATCCATAATCTTCGCCGATTTCGCGGTAGGTGACCGCATCGTCGGAAAATAATCTAAGTTTACTACTCGAGAACTTAGGTCATTAATATTAATATGAATAATGAATAAAGGGTCTCTTAACTTAGAACGTTATGGTTGCTCCCCTTAGTGGAGTATTTCCTTGAAATTGTTGTCTTGGGAAATTGTGCTATTCATAAAACATGTAAAACTCAGATTTACTGCGTTTTGTGAATGATTTGAAGTTTTCCCGGAAAATAACGTGAATGGAGGTTTCGCAGATGTTGCATCCGGTCAAAGGCTCCATGTCTCCCGACGATTCTAAGAACGAGCCGTCATTGGAGCTTTTAATCCGGCGGAAAACCCAAGAAATCTTCATTAACTGCATCTTGTGCATGAATCCCAAACTCTTGGATTTAAATCTACGTCATAGTTTTCTGAAATGCAATTTCTGTTAACTCGCAATAATTTGTGAGTTGAACGTGGTTTTTGCTATTTTACCGTGCATAGATGCCATTACGTTAAAGTCGATCTCGATTTTTAAATTTATAATGCACGTTAATTTATTTATTACGTTGCCTGACTAAGTGGTGCCCACAAAGGGTGTCATGACACAGTGTGCTTCATAAAATTAATATTGGGGGGACGGAGTGGGGGGACCTGGGGTATATGAAGAGGGGGGCAGGAAGATTTAATTAATATTGCACGTGGGGAAGGGGAGTCACGTCCTTAAGCCTGGGGGGAAGGTATCGTGCACCATTGGTCCTACTCACGCTTGGGATAGTGCAAGTGTTCAGATATACTCATTTGGCATTGAAAATAGCAAATTAACATTACTGGGAAGATATAATATTGCCTGATTAACCTTCGAAAATGCATGTTGCACAATTTGATGAGATTCAAGATCAGGCAGATGTCCAGGCGAACATTTGCATTGATAACTAATGGAAGCAACCGGGAAATCATGAAGGGTGAGAATTGATGTATTTTGATAAAAAAGCAATGTAAGTGGTATGTAAGTTTGAGGAGAAGAGGTATTTACGATATCTCGATGAGATCAGAGGAGAGACAGTAGGGAGCAGTAATGTCTTGGTCTGAAGGAGAGGCCAAGAGGGTGTTCCGCGTAAGAGTAGGTTTTGTGTGACTTTGAGCTTTGAGCTAAAATTTCATGTGAGAGAATACGGGAATGAGTATTCTTGTTGTTGTATCCCTGCTGATTCCTGATTTCGTTCGGTGAATACTTCACGGAGACCATTTAGTTTCGTCAACAGGCAGTACCACTTTTAGTTCACTCGGTGGATAGCTCCAGGAATAGGTCACCGACTGGCGCTGCTACTTTTAGTTTGCCAGGAGGATAGTTCTGGAAATAGCTCACCTACAGGTGACTACTAGTGCGTTCCTAGCAAGTTTTTTATGCCGGAATTTCTGATTGATGATTAACTTGACATCGTTAGTAATTACTGGATGTGTAAGAAATGTATGGTCGAAGCGATCCCGCAGAAGGAAAATATATGCTCATGAAAATAAGCAACGCCTTAGAAAGGAGTTCTAAAGGGGAGAGTTGTAAGAAAAAATATGGGTAATACAAATTGTTTAGGCGCACTTGCAATTACTAACAGTTATGTTAGAGGTTCTGACGAAACAATAGGGGTGTCGAGCGATACGGAGGATTATATTATCATTATTTTAATTTTATTTGCAATTCGATTCAATAAATTGCCCACTGGCACTTGAAAAATGCAATAAAATTTATTAATCTTGCTAAAAAAGTTAAGCAATCATAATATTCATGGAACTCGTTAGCGTATTTAGGTACTGACTTCGACAGGAAATTGAATGCTTTTGGTAATGACGAAAGAAATCAATAAAATTGAAAAATACATTTTAAATATAATTATAGCATATAGAAAGAACTGATTTAGAAAATTAAAGAGTCATTTTCATGCCAATAAAATTAAATAACTAAAATTATATAAGAAGAAGATGAAACAATACCGTACAAGGTACGTAATTCTTATTACTCGCGCCAAACGTTAACATTATTGGTATTAGACAACCATTACGATCGGATAGTTTATCAGAATAGTTGGGTTGGATAATGCATTAGGTAAACAATACCAGTGAACTATTACCTAAAGAGAGCTATACTGCCCATCACTACTAGGTAAATATGATTACTCAGTCGTAAATTAGTCCCCAGTGTTAAAAAGCGGAGGGTTAAAAATTTTATCGAGTATTTTCCCGCCTTCATATTTGTAAAACTGATACAGTATGTTCCTGGCGCATAAAAGCAAGCAAAGCACACATTTCCAGTGTATTATAAAATATTTTTCTCGTTACTGATAACCCAACAGTTACAATTCTATAAGACCTTCGTGGTCTCATTAAGACACCCATTATAATCACGAAGAAAACATTAAAGGGCTTAAAGGTACCACACTGTAATACATTTAAATCTGACAGTGAAAACAATCGAGCGACTAGAAGAAAAAAAACACCCAGTCACATTCTTCATAATCAATCACACTGTGGGTAAAGAGTTAGGAATTGTCTGCAAAATAATAAGGAGTTCTAATTATTCATGTTAAATTTGGCGAGAATATTGAAATCATTGATCGTAGTCTCTATCGGGTTTTGGATGATTACTGAATCTTTCATTTGCGAGTGAAAAAGCCATGTCTCCAAAACACATTTTTATGAAATTCCAAATACGGCCTGGAGATTATTCAGTTGTAGAATAAAAACAACCATCAAATGTATAAAAATTTCCATTACTTACAAGTAATCCAGTTCACTTGAGTCGGGGCTTTGTAGAATGAAAGACATCGTGATCCAAGTTGTGGTAAACCTCAGCTTAACATCGACCGTTCCGACTCTATCGTAGCATCACAGACGAAAGCACTATAACACGCGCTCAAATAATCACTTAACGGCACAGCATCCATCGGCGGATAAAACGACCAATACAGAGTATCCAAATCGGCAAGGCGAGGCGAGCCCTACTTCCGCAGTTTCATCCACGGAAGGCATGGAGGTACTGTGAACTCATTCAGTCGGACGCCTCCACCACTCCGCGAATCGTGGTCCCATTCTTGCTTCTTGATTCCCGCGGCGATGAGGGGATATTTCTCGGAAAGCTTCCACGCTGACGCTATCCCGAGAAAGAGTTAGGTGGTGTTGGTATATAAAAGCACGACGCGTCACCGCGGGGGAGGAACAAACGCTTGGCTATACCGAGTCCGAGGACATACTCCTACACTACACTCATGCAGCAGAACTTGTTTCTAGGGAAAGGCTTGCTGTTGAGTCACTTTGGCGCGCACCCCATTCAGAAACCCAAGCGCCAAACCTCATATGCCCCTTCCTCAGTGTTCCTTCTTTACCCTCCTCATCCTTCCTGCCTTACCCGCCGCACAATAATTCCGGCAAGCCGAAGATCGGACGAAACCCCAGCGCCAGCCACTCAAATCATTTCCTCGGCACGGAACACGCCGAGACGCAAACATGTACACGCCCACTTTAAGGTGCCACGTCACATCTCCGTCCCATCGCCTGAGCCAGGGGATTCCCGTTCTCGTGACCGTACCCTCTTGTTCCGAGTTCCCCCTTGCTCCCCTGTCCGCGATCTTGGAGAACCTTCAAAGTCTTTCTCCTCCCCTGATTCCCTTTTCCACCTGCTATTTTTAGTTCCGTCTCTTTGATGGAGGGTGCAAAGATTGGCAGTTAACAATCAACTGTTTATTTTAAAGAAAAGGGCTAATCTAACCGCGAAGTAATTTTATAAGGACCTCATTTTACGCACAATAAGGAATAATGCGCGAGAATTGTAAATATGTAAACGAGCCTTACTTTGATTTATTTCGATAATTGGTCTCTCAATACGCATAATTTCTCAGATCACATTCTTGAATATTTCTTCCAGGATAAAATATACATTTATTTCAAACAGGCCGCTCGTAATGGCTAGAATGCGTTTGGATTATATGTAGTAACTTTACCCAGCGAGATGATACAGTAATTGTCCTTGTCTTGTAAGTAAGAAGCTGAAAACTCTTTCCTAAACTCAGGAGAGATGGAAATTGTGTGATAGAAAGCTGTGTCTCTTTAGCATATCCAATTCTTTGAATACAAGAATATAAACAACCGACTTAATAAAAAAAAAACATTTTGTAACCATGAGACCAAGTTCTGTGAAGTATCTCAGATACTACGTAAAATTAATGTTCGTTCAATTGAGCTTACTGGGGATCAAAAACACTGCATACAAAGCTATTTTTGAATCAATTTTACCTGTCGCAGTACTTAAAAACGGAGTAAGAGTAAGTAAGATTTTACTACGCTAAGGTGGAAAGGAACTTAAAGTAATATCTGCTCACAAAAAGATATGCTGCTTACTTCAGGCATGACTATTGAATCAAGCTCTCATCAAACAAAACAACTATATCCTGGTGACAGGTAAAGTTAACTTGCCACCTATTTCTCCTAATGAAACTCCAAGTTAATTTTTGTAAATGCAACTCGTCGATGGAAACACTTTAAAGCAGGAAAGCTGATATATTTTTTTTTCATAAATGTTACCGTTATGTTAATGGACCGTTATGATTCGCAAAAATGCGGGAATGTGGACATATCGAAGAGGGGTTGATATGCATCCCCGCAAGTATGATGAGAGGATACGAGCGGTATTCAAATCCTAAGACTGCTTCACAGCAGCCCTCGATGTCTTAGGAATAATGCCTTCATACTAACCGATAATGTTCCAAGCCCATATCCTTCTTGAGTTGATCCATGGACATGTTGCCGAAAGATTAACGGGATTCAATAACATTCCTGACGCGAGCAGAACAACTTTATCCCGACCTTATCAGGAAATCCTTATTTTAAATCGTCAAAAAGGAGTCTGGATTAGACACTGCTTAGAGTGCAAAAGAACAGCTCGTAAAAACTTCATGATATCACGCTCAATATGCTTAAATAAGCTGCAATTACTTTTTGCACAATATAAAACACATTCTTCATCGATATTTTCATTGCTCTTTGATACAGCTGATTTATGTGTGCATTTTGACTTTACTTTTTTATCTTTTAAAGTTATAAATATTAAATTTCTTTGTTAGTTTTGGCTATGGTAAAACATTAGCTTCTCCACCAGAGAGTTTTCCACACCTCCTATCTAGGGTGGGTGCTTTACACAGTGGGTTTATTTTTTACAAGGATTTAAGCCTAATAATCGTTAAGTTTTTCCCACAAGTGTATACCTATATCTTTTAACACCATCTTCCGACAACGCTTTAATTGTAAATTTAGTGCTCTATTAAAAATGTTGAGCCGTTCCATTATGTATCCAAACAAACTTCCATATTTCTCGTTTTACCATTTCCTTAACGTATCCTTTACCTATCCTCATTTCTGTGCACTCATATTTTTCTAAAATCCATTTATTTAACACATAATTAATCAACAGATCGGGCCAATTCCCAATTTCCAGTAAGCACTACTGTTAAGGTCAGAGGAAATCCATAAAATTAAGTCATACAAATTTTAACGAACAATTAGAAACTGGAACAAGCCTCTCAAAATTAAAATGCAATAGAATCTTTGGAGCGATTAGGATAGATAAAGATTCACACAGTGGGTGTTTTCGACAATGATGTAGGCCTTATAATCGTTAAGTTTTTCCGTGTATAATTACATCTTTTTACACTGTCTTTCGACATCGCTTTAACTGTAAATTTAGTGCTATATTAAAAAGTTGAACCGTTCCATTATGTATCTAAGCTTTCTTCCACATTTCTCATTTTACAATTTACGCTTCATCTTCAGCGACCTCCTCCAGTACCGTAGCCAGAGGCTTGAAATTATGTTTTTCATGTCCTTCCCCGGAATATTTCTTTACCGCGTACCGAGAATAACCCACCCTTTACTACTACACCTCCCCTTATATTACGTCCACTACCCGTGACCTCACTTCCCAAAACCACCCCCTCTTTCTTTCAGAATCCGTGCATCCTCTCCCCACCTCAACTCGACCCATTTCAACCACCCAACCCCACTCCTCTCGGCCCCGTTACTCTCCTACCCAACAACCCGCCCACCTGCTCACCCACCCACAAGCTTCCCCAAGTTCTGCAAACGGTATGTCTCCAAAGGAGCTTGCTCCAATTTCCTTGAGAGTCCGTACATCAAAGCTTCTTCTCAGATGCTTGAAAGCTGCTCGATCGGTGTGGAAATTTGAAAATTGGTGTCCTTATCTCTGTGCAATCATATATATTTATAAAATCCATTCATTTAACACTTAATTAATCTACAAGTCGAGCCAATTCCCAGGCTTGAATGCATTTCATACCCAATTTCCACTAAACAATGCTGTTAAAGTCAGAGGAAATTCATAAAATTAAGTCATAAAAATTTGAACGAACAATTAGAAACTGGACCAAGCCCATCTAAATTACTATGCAATTGAGTCTTTAGAGATATATTAGGCAATATTTACACATTTTAGGACCTACTGACAAATATATTCACTGATATAAAAACCATATATTGTGAATGAACTAAGTTCAATAGAAAAATCCCGTTTAAGAGACTTAATGCAACAGAGGTCAATTGTGCAACAGTTTCAAAGCACTTAATCTTGCATAAAACATCGCATTCATAGAGGTCTTCTAGTTCTTCCAAGGCAAGTATTACATAAAGGTTGTGGAAAATTTATATGATACCAACAACTTTATATCATTCACTATTCATGAAGTAAAAACGACCAAAAGAATGTTCCCTCATGCAAAATATCATCCATTGAAACAGTTCCTTTCCTATTTTACGCGATTAGTTTGTACATTTCGAGAAATACGCTTGTGAAAAGTCGTAGTCCAGAAACAGAATCTTGATTTATGTTGCTTTACATTTCTTGAGTTAGTATTTGGCACCCGTAGCCGCTATCTTCCATTGCACGGGATAAGTATAACTATTAAGTAAATGTGTTAAAAATGTAAATCTATGATAGTGCCCAAATAATTTTAAAGCTATAACCGTTCAATTAGAATAATTGTCCCTTTTGGATACTAAAATAAGTACCATAGTACGAGTGAATACGTCAAGACTACACTCGCAACGTTTATTTTGAATGGAAATAAATAAAAATATAAACAGTAAATAGGTTTTTAATAAATAAATGCTGGTTAGTACCTAAATAGTACGAGGTGATTACTGTCGAAGGGTACAATTTGCCCTCGTAGATGCTGAGAACATTTTGCAGTACTACTAGCGGCTAACTTACAACGTCTATGGCGCCCGTACTCGTTACAACATATTCATGCGCAAACATATTTCCTTCACCCGCCTTGCGCTCCCAAAGGCCTGGCACCCCCCCCCCCCTCCACTTCCCCTCCCCTTTTCTTCCCCCCCTTCTACCTCCCCTCTCCTCCCTCCCTCCGCCTCCACCAGTATCGATCGCACCGGCCTCTTTCGCCCCGCCCACTCTCCTACCCCCCTTCCCCCGCCGTCATCTCACGCCACCCAACCTCCCCTTCCGTCCCTCTTGCCATAACTTCCCAACCCCCGCACCTACCCCCACGGGCCGCCCACACAGCGCCACCCTCCCCCCCCCCCCGCAACCGGTATAAAACCTCCCCCTCTTTTGCCTTCCTTCCCCGTCCCCCAAAAATCGACGATGCAGGACACGGTAATAAACGAGCCCCAAGAACTCCAATGACGTCCAGCTGATTCGTTCAAAAACGGCCTTCCCTTGCCCTGCTTTAGCCGATGGAAACAGCCGCTGGAAAATAGAATGGCCCTCTTCCACCTCCATTGTTTTTTTCAACTGGAGTTCGACCCACAAATAAAATCCCGGACCTAATGCGAAGAATCATCGGAGCTTCCTCGGTATGGCAATGTGTGAGTTTTGGGGGTCGCAGCCCTGGGGACCAATGCAATGGAGTCCCAAAGGTATGTGTTTCTCGTGAAAAGCTTGAGGGAATAGAATACAGCTTGTTAGGGTTTACCATCCAAAACAATTTTCCTGAGTAAGTCCTACGCCCACAAGTACTGATAATCATTTTCAAGGAATAAGAGTGTGTAATAGGCGGTTGAACTCAACTCACTCTCAATCGTCATAGCTGGCCTCGGTGGTGGCGTGATAACGTCCTCGCCTGCCAACCCGAATGTCGTGGGTTCGAGTCCCGCCTGGCACTATTCAGGGCATGTGTTGAATTTACGAGTTAATTTGCAAGAAAGGACCACGTAGACTTAAACTTTTCTCGCAATAATGACGCCATTATTATCATTAATAGTACTGGCAACTGCCTTCCAAGGGATGGAAAAACCGATTCCCCCTAAGTAACCGAAATTAAGCTTGTCAAGGTTAACCGAAATTAAGCATGTTCGGGTAAAATTCTGAGATGCCATCCTTCTTTTTGCCCGAGCACTGTTGCCCCTGTCTTCAAGTTACATACTGTAATTGAAAAATAGCCATGAACGTTGAAGTACGTCAAACTAAAATGCAGCACCGCTGAAACGAAACTGATCGGTAAATTGATTGAATACACAAGCAAAATATTATCAACGCATCCACGGTCCTCGCTCGGCTATCAGTGCTTTTTGAGCCACAGCACTGACGCAAGAGTAAATATGCAAAGAATCTCTTTTTAACCTTGAATGAAGGCGACTTTAGTTTGGTGCAATGAGCGAGGGTCCATGAGTTGCCTGACAGAGTGTCATTTAGTCCAGTACTCAATGATATCTTCAAGGAAATACGTGCATATGGTAATAAATATAATCGTAAAATCAGTGCTAGATAATCGTACAAGTACAAAGTAAGTAAGTAAAAAATACCAAAAAAATGGTCCTAGAAAATAAAACTGAAAATTGAGGCCTAAAATCACATATGCTGGATATTTTAATGAACGACATACCAAGAACTCCAATGATGTCCAGCTGATTTGCCCAAAACTGCCCAACCCTGCTTCGCCTGCAGCCCTGATTATTTTTTGGGAATAGAAATCGCTGGAAAATAGAATGACCCACATATCCATTTTTTTTCACTGACTAACAAACTCCCACTCTAATGCGAAAAATCATCGAACTGCCCCCAGTCCTCTGGCAACGAGAAGGAGTTTTAGCGATGGCAACCCTAAAAAAAATTTCCTACTCCAAATCTTGAAGGAAGGCGATATTAGCTTGATGCAGTTTGTAAGCCCTTATGGGTTTTCGTAAAGCGTCCTTAATCCTTATTCACAATCATACAGCCAAAGAAATGAAGGCATATTATCAGGTATGGATGTCGGCGCTAGTGAGAAAAACTAAGTACATATGTTTTGAGACGGAACTCAACAGGAAATAGAAAACTGATATGAAAAACCATCAAAGCTTCTGCAATCCTTTTTAAAAAATTAATGAGTTTGGAATGGTTAATCAGCTGATATGTTCCTCGTCCAAAACTAGACGTAAGGCGATAGTACCCAGGTACTCTTCGCCAACCCACATAAGGTCCCTAAAAGACCTCACAATTCTTATTTTTAATCATGACTTCAAAGAAATAAATGCACATAATCAGTAGTAGATGAAAGTCCTGGAGACTGCAAGCAAACAGATTCACAAACGTAACTGAACAGGTAAATGTTACGAAAACTAATGCAAAAAGGCGTCGGTGCAAGACGCGGCAATAAACGACACTTTAAGATGCCAATTATCGGCCGGAAAATAAAATGGCCATCACCATTTCTTACGGGATATTGAACCACAAATATACTCTCTTCATAATGTAAAGAGTCATAAGAGCTTCTTCGGTCCTAGTTTGGCAATGAGAGAGATCTCTTGGAGTCGAAGCACCAACGCGTATCTTTGGCTTTGATGTTTCTTTCCAAACCTCGACTGAAGGCAATAGCAGCGTGGTGCAGTGCACCAGCCGTCATAAGTCTCTTGGGGGAGTCCACAGCTGTAATTCTCAACCATGATATCTATCTATCTATCAATCAACTATCATTGGAGGATGTACTCTATATTGGTTTAAACTAAGTCAGCCCATTCTAAAAGTCAGTTATTTGTCAAAGAAAATAATTGTGCTTGCATATTTTGTAAATACTTTGTGCAGTATTGCACAAAAAAACATCAGCCACGTCTACACCCTTGTATAACAAAGAGAGAGATTTTGAGGTGACAACACTATTTTTCAACATATTAGTTGTGATAAATTATGTATTCCAAACCTTAAAAGAAACCTTAAAAGAAAAAAAAATTTCTTGGAGCAGTGCCTAGCCCTGAGTCACCTGTATGAATCCATAACCCATTCATAACTTTTTATCAATATATGGATAGCCATCATTTAGGTTAAGGGCTTAGAGTTACTGTGGCGGTAAATTAATTAATAGCAATTAAAAATACATAATAAACGGTAGGTAAAGGTAATTTTTTCTTCAAGAAATTATCAGCTAATGAAAAAGTACTATCTAACGCGTAACTATTAATGATCAATCATAAGCCCTGGATTCCCGCTTAAGCTTCGTATTCATGTTAAGAAACATGTTCTTCAGTCAATACGGAATTAGAAAATCAGTAGCAAAAATGTATCTATTACTTTTATGGAAAACCACAAAAGAAATTTTCCTGATGAAATTTTATAATTTTTCAAATAAATACTAAACAGCCACTCACGTGTATCCCTATGTGTTTCAAGTCTCTTTAATATTTCAAATTCACAGTTTTTACATAGTAAAAATCAAAGGAAGCTGTTGAGAATGGTGGTGTGTATAGTTTGTAAACCTAACCTATTAAAAAGAATTGAAAACAAGAGGGTTTTATTCGAAAGCTCTATAAAAAATAATCACTTTTTTAAGTTTACATCACTGACTAAAATCGATTCTCAATTGCTCATTAGTAAAGGTCAAATTAGCAAAGCAATTAAAAAGTTTTGAAAGATTTTCCGTCATTGGGATTGTGCATGTCTAGAACTTCACTGATGTTGAAGGAGAGAGAGCTCGCGGTTTGCCTCTAGTGTATTCGTGATTTCCCTTCGCGTAGAAGAATCAAAGCCCGCTGCACGATTGCCTTGTAAATTCGAACGGAATCTGTCGAAGGACACGGTTTTGATGTTCTCACTTTAAAAAAAAATCCGCGGCCAAACAGGATGCCTAATAACCTTTGACTTAATGGGAGATTTCCCTTCCCCACCATTCCTTTGCTAAAAGGGGGGGCTTATTCCCGGATAATAAATCCTCTTAATATGATTCGGAGGTGACTTCATCTCGAGCTTTCAAATTAAACCACCCGCGCGAGCGCGCGCCAACCGATATCCCTCTTTACGACCAATTTGCGAAATGCCACTCCGTCTCCACGCCAACCACCCGCCGCCCCCTTCCCCCCTTTACCCGGCCCACTCACGCCCCCTCCCTCCCCTCTCCCTCCCTCCACTAACACCCCCCAAATGGACGTCGGCGTCTCTCCATTCTTCCCCGAAGGACACGAGCCTCAGGGGCGCGCAGACATCCGCGGACCTCATCACCACGCGTCCTCAGTGTCCCCGGAAAAGACGGACGTACTCTGCAGTCAAAACCACTGGAGTCTTTCATCACATACATACATCCCCCTGCAGGAAGTTACCCGTCGATTTCTATTTATTTTGCATTTCCTATGTTAGTTGTTAGTTTGAGGAAAAATTTAAAAAGTCCACAAAAATCTTCCTCGGTATCTTAACTGGCTACAAGTCGCGGCATCATATTGAGGGATCCTGAATTTGAGACCCAGTCATGTCGGATGATTTCTCCTCGGCAGAATTTTGACACTTCTGTGCCCTCTCCACAATGGTGATACCACGGCTAGTTTGAGGTATTGTCAAAATTTATTCGGGGATATTAACCTATAACTGAGGTTTTATGCGCCATTGAGAAAAAGTAAATATGCTATCGAGGGAAGGACGTAGAGGACCTTGAGACATCAATAGAGAAGGAAATGTGAAGGGAAACCTGGCATAAACGCTGCCGCTTCTAATACTTTAATTCAGTAACATGTTCGGCATTTTCATGCTAAAAATACTATCATGACTACTATAAAACACTACGTGCTTTCCGCATTAAAAACAATCAAAGATTGGAATTGCCATTTGTATGTAGGTAATTTAAAGATGTCTGTTACTTTGAGGTATTTATTCCAGTTGAAGCGATGAAATAATTATTATTCGATGTGCCAGACCATCATTATAAAAGTCAACAAATGTAGTATATTTGTCTTTGTGTCAGTAAATAAAATCTTTGTTTCATCGAGTGTATAACGAGAAGTAGTTAAAAGTAAAGGCGGCCCAAAACTCAGGTTATTGGTGACACTACTAAGGTTTCTTGGTGACTACACTTAGATTTCAAAAACTAATTCCAAGGACGTACATAATACAAGAGTTGAAACAGAAACAGATAAAAATTATAAAAAGTTGATTGTACGTGGATACAAGGTAGCAAAACAAGTGCAAAATGACATTTCAATCAAAGTTTGACGAGACATATAAACTTACAACACTGCATAACGAATAAGGGGCATATAAAAATGACTGAAAATATTTTCCGCAAGGCAGAGGACTTAAAAATTATAGGTCAGACAAGGGTTACCGAGAACATTTATCAATTAGTAAAATTATCGCAAACACATTAAATGTTTGATGTGAGGGTAAAGGGCATACTTTCACGTGCTCGGCTTTTCTTAAAATTATGAAACGGGCTCATTAACTCAAATTCTCCAATTTAACTAATCTATCTAAGTCTTTTTCCAGGACATCGTCCGCGACCTTTAGCCTGAAACTGTATATTCCGAAATATTAGTCTAATTGTATCAGCTGAATCAACTTACCGAAATAAACTAAATAACTCATCAATTAAGAAATACAGCAATCTTTTCAATGTTTGAATAAACCCAATGGAGTTTAATTTCCTTCTAAGGAGTAAAGATGCTACTTTTAATGTCGACAAACTTTTCGACAGCGATGACAGAACACTATCAGTGTGACATCATTTGTACAAAAGTATGTGTCCATGAAATAATAATGATAATAAAATAAATGATTCCAATTTAATACATGAACGTTTTTTTAAACTAACTCATAAGCAAGGTTTTAAAAGAAGTAGCAAAAAGTTGGACATAAAAATAAAATTTCAGGTAATATGGCTTGACTAAATCATTCGTAAATTTTGATGCACGCTCAGTGTAATACAATGAACTTAATAATAAGCAACACATTGTACAATCTCCATTACGTATCCTTCTTACGTCGAGGCAATGGGAATATATGCAACTTCAGCAAGTATCACTACAACACTAGATCAAATGCCGTTACTATTACTCTTATTACTAGAAAATTCCATGAGCAATGATTAAAAACTGGACATGAAATATCGATAGGAAATTCTTCAGGTCAATTAATGTAACAAGAGAATGCTAAAATAACATAGAGTCTCATATAGTAAATAATAGATAGTCTCATAACATATAGTCATAAGAATAGTCTCCAATAAAGTAGAGGATAATCATTTCCTAAAGGCTGATATACACTCTCACACACACCTGCCGCTAACTCAGCGGATTTAACTACGCCAAATGGGGGAATGGTAAATAACTTAATAAATAAATGACCAGCCGGAAAAAGCCTTAGCCTATTATATCCCAAATAATAGTTATCAAACACACACAAAAATAAAGACTGAATTCATTCATGTGCAACAAAGCCATAACATCCCATTTTTAGCTAATAATGTACCCAATAATGATTTCATTAAAAGTGAGATTCCTTCCTTTTGGTGAAAAGTAAAACATTTTCATATTGGCTCATTAATTATAGTAGCCTTATATCGACCAGCATTTGATTTATTCCCCTCTAAACGTTCTTACCAACTTCACGAAACCTAATTTTACAGTACCAAATTGCTCACCTAAATCCGCCATTAAGTGAAAACAGACGTCACGCGTTAAATAATAATAGACCTAAAAATAAGTAAATATAAAATCACAGGATTATTTAATACGGGCAAATAGAAGTCTAAAGGAGTATCAAATCACTGTGGAGACGCATATATTTACAAAATGGCAAATATTTTTTGTCGTTTTTGAAGCAAAATACTAAGTATTTAATGCAAATGGAGTCAACGGAAAATTTAAAATACGAGAATAATCTCGAAGGTTTTCAGGTATTCCTTGGATTCGACTGAGTGATATCGCATTGCGGCAGTTAATCTCAAGATATTTTTTTTAAATCTTCATTTGGAAATGAGAATTGAGATAGCGTAGTGATTTACGCGATTCTCGGAAACCAGATGGCCCGTGGTTTGATTCTCGGTTCTTGCAACGTAATTTCAAACTTATTTCTCATGATGTTCAGAACATTCGAGGAAAAAGTACTTCACTAATCGAACTGTTACCTTAACTCTTTCCATTCCTCCGAAATCTCCTCAAAATCTCGTTTAGAAGCGGTGAAATTTAAAAAAAGGAGCCCTTTGGTTCGATTCCCGGCGCACGAAACCTCACGAAATTCTCAACTTTTAAAATTCACTTACTTTTTATTTTTTCCTAAACCAAATTCCAAGTATTACTTTTCCGGAAAAGAAGTTTAAACGTTCAACTCCAGAGGACGACACGCTGGGGCTCCATAGAGACTATTGTTGCGTGGAGTCACGCAAGGAGGGCGTAATGTGTAACAGTGGGGCTAAACGTAGAGCCGTGCGCGTGATATCCTTGGCACGGAAGTAGGGAACCCTTAACCCATCTCCGGCGTGGCCCATCGGCGCACCAGAGCTAGGTCCCGTCCCTTCCACCATATCCTTGACGTACCCTTCAGGCGCAGAAACTCCGCAAGGGACAAACCCCTACTCCTTCCCCAACGAATCCTCTCATTCCTCCGAACCCCTAGATGGAGTGGGACGGGGGGGAAGCTACTGCGGCCGGCGCCCCAACCCGCAGCCGACGTTTTTATAATTCCATTAAACGCCGCTCACCCTCGCTTTATTTCTCTCCGTCTTCCACCCTCCCCGCCCGCTAACCCACCCACCCCTCCCCACAAAAACCCTCTTTCTTCACTTAACCCTCACTTCCCCTCACACACGTAGTACTGCGAAGGAAGTCAGCCCTAAGGCATTCTCCTCTTCCTTCCCGTTTCCCGATTGATGGAGCCAACCTCTTGTTCCCTCACCCCATGGTGCGGTTTTTGTTTCGGGCACGGAGCGAAGTTAATAGACAATCATCTCTGGCCTTGATTTCGAGTGAAGGAGTGGGGAGGGGATATGTAAGGGGGGATGGGGTTTCTCTCCTTATTCCCACGTCTACGAAACCCTGCCTCATTCCCCCTCGGCAGACGGCCCTTCTGGATGGGGCAAGAGTGGAGCGTCGTGGGGGAATAGATGGGGTTTTAGAAGGGTTTTGCTGGGTGGATATGGAGGCGGGGTGGGACTGTGGGGGAGATTTTGACCGCGTTTCCCCAGCTCTCCAAAAGGGTGTGAATCAGCTAGCTCTCCCTCGACGCGGGGAAGAGACGCGTTTCGTTCCGGGAGAATGGGTCGATCTGAGCGAAGCGCATGAGAGGATCCGATGAGAAAAAGGCGGAAACAGAGAGGGGAGGGATGGTATTGCTCCATTTTCAGTGAGAGCTGTTCATCTCTGAGTGCAGATCATCGACTGATTAATTTTTATTTTCAAAACGATTTTTTTTCCACATGTGCGGAACGCACAATAACGTCGCCTTACTGCATTACGACAGGGGCTCAGGCAAGCCAAGCTCCTAATAGAAGGACCCAGACCGGGACTGGCAAAAAAGCTTCTTTCACTGGATAGAAGACAACTTCGTACGATAGTGGGACTGCTTACTGGACACTATCAGGTTATGAGGCACCTTCATCTCCTGAGAATTACAGACTCGGCGAAATGTAGATGGTGCGAGGAAGAGGACGAAACTACATCGCACGTACTCTGCAAGTGTCCCGCCTTGATGAGGACTAGAGTTAGGCATCTGGGCTCACCATTTTTGGAACTAGATGAAGTTAGGTGTGTCCCCGTAGAGGACATGTTATCCTTTAGTAGGGCGACTGGACTCTATGGGTGATCACAGACATGGTGGTTAGCACAATGGACTATTAGGTCTAAGTGCCCCAGGTCCTCCTTGGAGGAACTCCACCAAAATCTAATCTAATCTAATCTAATCTACTGCATTGCGAAAAAATCACATACCGCCTCCCTAGTGATTGACAACCCATAGAATAATATCTATTTCGCTAATGCATGTACAAACTGTCAATAAAAGTGTAAAAATACAATGTATCCTTTGAATTGTTTCTAATGAGTATAAACTGTCAATATTAGTGATAGAAAATTAACTTTGAGTAATATTGACGAGAGAACGTCTAGTGAATTTTGTTCGATGGGCACGGATTACAGATTGTAGGTCACTTGTTTTTCAATCAATTTTTTCCTTTTTTTGGCACCTGTCGCGCACTATAGTGTCACCAATGTCCTGCATTATTCCGCGTCCAAATAACCTATGCTCCGTCAGTAAGCGCGTAGTGATGAAATGACGTCAAGTTTAGAAAATGTACGCAAGGGGAGAGAATTATGATAATGGTTCATTGAAGATTCACAGTCGAATCTTGCATATAATTACTTCTTCCCACGTGCAATTGATGACCAAAACGAAAACGGATGGAGACACTATTAACATATCTCACTTTCACCACAATTATTCTTTTACTATTCCAATTCTCTCTTTTCTTCAAGGCATGCTCCTACAACCCCAAACACACACTCATGGGATTTACGTGAGTTTCGTTTAAGGTATACTGGGTTCAATAAGGACAACAAACTAGAGAAGTATTCATTGCCAAGGAGAACGCAGTGCGACCGGCTTGTAATGTCCGTTCAATGAGAGTTGATTGCCGATTGTTCACTTATTCTTCTCTAATCCATTTCAAAGTATTTTCTACTGTCGGTTCAGTCATCATGCTATCGATGATATCCTCCTATCTGCGTCATCCCACGTCTACTTCACTCATCGCCTCCCTCGTTATGGCATTGGAAGGGAACAAATTCAAATAATTTATGAGTGCAAAAAACGGGAGAGGATTAAAAAAAAGTTTACACAACTTACTACACAACGAAACTCCTACTTATTATTCATGCATGGATATGTAGCGTAGACTAGTTTCATTTACTTAAAACTAAACTAATACGCGAGTTAAAGGAGCAAAATAACTTTGCTGCAAAGGCATAAAACTATTAGATTTAAGCACATGGGTCAATAGAGGCCCTCGGGGAACTATATTGAGAGTAAAATAGTGGTTGTAGTTTTTCCAAAGAAAATTACTCCATACTAACAGGTCATTTGACTTAGGGACAGGATTCAATAAGGACAAAGTTCAGGCTTGCGGGTCAATTAGAAGAAAATGTGTTCTCGTGCGATAGGAATAAATTCACTGTATAAATAAAAGAACAGATTGGTTTGATTTAAAAATTGACTCAAAGATCGGAAAAATGGTGCTGTCCAATTATTATAGATATTTTTATTTTTTTAATGCATAAATATTCATGAAAAGTAATTATTAGTCTCATGTTAGAAAAAAATCACTGTCCCCCGCATACGCCATGGATTATTTACAAAAACAAACATCCCTGATGACGAAAAGAAAGACTCGTGCTGGTTTCTCCATGTTTTTCGGGCAAAGCTGCGTCGGTGTATCTTTACGATGACGTTTCGTAGCCAATGCAGGCCACATCTTCAGATCAAGTCCGAACTTGATCTGAAGATGTGGCCTGCATTGGCTACGAAACGTCATCGTAAAGATACACCGACGCAGCTTTGCCCGAAAAACATGGAGAAACCAGCACAACAGCGCTGCGAAAGCCTCAAACAGAAAAAGAAAGACTCCTTTGGAAACGTCGAAAGTTATGGAGAACATCACCCGCTGGGAAGCCTGGGAAAAGTTTAAAATGACATTAAGCTATTGAATAAAAAAAAGATTATGAGAAATATTTAAAGACTCTAATAAGACCGGACGGAAATAAACTAACTAATTATCAACATTTCTCGCGTGATTCCAATGGCTACTGTTAGAGCTAAAATCCAAAGCCTACTTTAAGAAATGAAACATGGTAGAGATGATGGTTTGATTGAAGTTGCGAGCAATTATACAGCATGTACCAAGCTATAATTTAGGTAGTCAATAAAATTAATTCATTTAAAATTTACTCAGCAATAGAAAAATTGTTAATAATTTGAACTTTATCTTTTTCACGCGATGTTCAATAGTCTAAAAATACGAACCCATTCATGATTTTTACTATTATTAACTACAAAATAGCTAAAACTCTACATAACTATCAACAATTCATTTTTAGAGAGCGATTTGCAAAGGACCAGAAGGATTTTCAAATTTAACGGTATCGAAACGGCGTGTGATAATGGAAGATCGTACAGATTCGGAAAGTCTTCAGCAACAATAGCTCGTAAAGCTTTATCTCCCCTATAAACTGCACCAGATGACTAGGTTTATGTTTCACTTATCTGAAGGTTCGCAGGGCGTACAAGTTGAAATATGGATGGGGATATTCAAGGGAGCGGAGGGGACTGCCGAAACCTCCCAACCGCCAAACGCCTAAGCGTTTCGAGGATTTAAGCCGAGGGGGGAGAAGGCCTGTAACAGCATGACCCCATTTACGGCACGAAGTTTTGCTCTTGGCCCCATTCTCCGCAAGAACGGCAGTTCAGACACACGCTATTCTCTCAGAAGAATGAAGGATAGCAAAAGACTTCAGCAATTGAGCGATATAATGAATGCCCTTCTAACGTGTACGTTGTCACTAATTTTGAATCGATGCAGTATGCAAGCTCACATGCACAGATTGCCTGATTGCATGGAATTTTAAATTAGGCAACATTGCAGTAAACTTTAATGTTTTTCTTCAAAACAAATACTCGATCAAATTGCGTTGACGCAAAATTCTGCATAAACTTATGTTTGATGATATTTTTTCCCAAAACTGTCAACATTGCGCAATTTTAGGTAGAGATAATTCGTTTTCCTCGGGGCCTAATACCTTCGTTTTTAACTTAAATAAGTTCAATCTATTCATAATCTTTTCGGGAGAACAGAAGAATCTTACATAATGCCTCTGCAGCAAAATATCCATGTATCAATTCTGACGTACTCATATCAACACTCGGTATTACATTTGAAATACAAATCCAGTCATTTTTTTCATAATTCCATGGAAATGTAAGAATTTACATCGAGGATTTTATTACAAAGAAGAGTTGATCGCAATTTTTACGCATAACAACGCTACTGCTTCTTCACCAGTAGAATGGTGGATTATAAAAATATAAACTTTGCACGGACAGATAAATTTTCTAAACAACGCAAGCAGTGCAAGTGAACACCAGGAAAATATTAATATAAATAAACCTTACGTTTTCTCAAAATTCTCTTGAGTTTCCCTCCAGGTCAGAGAACACATGATGGCCAATGTGAGCGCCGTGACTCGGAATTGACCACCTATTTATGCGAAAGTCACAAGTCAGATGCTACAAGTCAGATGCAAGGCTATGTAGTAACATGTACTTGGTGCATATTTTAGGCGTGAATCCATTCCAAGCCCCACTGATACCGTACTGATGTTTCAGGAAGTATGTAAAAGCTAGATATTCATTCTTTCACTTAAACCTACCTAAACCGTTAGATAAACTATAGCATTAATAACAACTGATTTAGTGAAATGAAACATGCTAGTATTGAATACAACGTCTAAACCCCAAGACTGCTATCCTTTAGTTTCTTGAAAACCGTCGAATCATGTGATTTGAAAACTGACGTAAATTTAACTTTTTTAAGATAGAAATGGGTGCAAAGATAGGAATAATTTTTGATGAAAATGTATATTTTTAGATCCAACTTTAATGTTTTACTTTATAATAAAAAAGCTTCCTTTGATTGATTTGATTAATGATATCAAGAGAAGACTGAAATATTTTCAAGCTAGTAGGCATAATTTTTGATTGAGATTATGATTTTCATTTTCTAAAACATCACGAAAAATACCCAACAGGCTCAGAATTTATCGAGTAATGGAAATTTTGGCTCAGCAGCGAAAGCCTTCACTACGTTCACAGGAAGATGGCATCTTACACAGATTTTCTCAGTTTTTTAACATTGAACTACGGCCCTCGGGCCACTTCCGACCCGCAATATGATTTAATCTGTCCCGCGGAAGTATAATGCGGAAATAAACCGAATAATTCTTGCTTGGATGATCACTACTTGTAATCAGCGTTCCAAAATTTGAAGCTCAATTCAGTAAGATGTTAAAAGTACAAAAACAGTAACAAAATTCATATTAATGTTTTTATTATAATTTGTGATGGAGATTTAAGAATTTGCCGCCACTCTTCGTCGACATTAATTTCAGATAATTTAATTTCCCATAATCTGTGGTAGGCTTAAGAAATTTTATTTATTCGATTACGAAATTTGACTTATTAGTTTACAAAATTTGTATATTTATCTTTTTTATAACCCGGCCCGATGAAAAGTTCTGAAATACCCTAAGATAAGTTTAAACTCGTGGCGATACGTTTGAAGACCCCTGGTCTTGAGGGATAAAATGCTCGAGAGCACCACGATCACGCGTTTTGTGTCGATCCAATTTCTCGCTGTGTTATCTTGAACCTATCACCAATAGTCGAGACGCTTCAAGAATGTTCAAGCTTCAAGAAAATATAGAAGGAAAGACGTTTGATGAAAACGAGCTTTTTGATAGCTTTCAATACAGCGTTGCCTTAGTTTTGACGCTACCATGGACTCCTTAATGTAAATTACAGGAAACTTATTCGAGGATTCGAGAAGGGGATTTGAAATAAAATTTGATAGCGTTAAATGGGCGCAAGAAAGAAAGAATATAGGGAAAGGCAGAGGTAGGGAAAGATGAGGTGGATTATTTATGATGAATTACGTATCATGCACGGTGGTGGGAAAAATTAGGGGCATTGGCGAAACAATGCAGCGTGTATGAGGGAAATCGTGTGTGGCAGTAGTAGGATACCCATTCGTACTGTTTTTTCCGGGACTGCCCCATGTTTTGTTCGAATGTCCCGATGTAACGAATTTTTAAAAACAAATTTCCCACTTTTTTCTTTTGTAAGTACTATTCCTGAAAGAATTGGATTAGGCTTTCCATTTTAAATATGCAGCACTTCTGGTGTAGAATTCATGAAAATTCGATGAGGTATATAAAGAAGTCGGTTAAGTTCAGCGCCGGCATTGCTAGAATGTAAATTAGCTGCTACTAAGCGTTGCACATAGTTTGTATCATGCCGAAACGTACCTACGTGCTTATTTAGCGACAGTATTAAAAGGGAATTTCCCTTCATCAAATGAATCAGTACAAGCCTTAATCATTGTAAAGACTCATTTTATTAAGGATTTGTCTTGTGTTAACTTCCATGCCCAAATATCTAGGGAAAAGAAACTTGTTTATCAGGTTCGTAATTGTGATAAATATTCTTATGAATCGTAAAAACATGAACTTCAATCAGGCTTATTTTAAAATTCTGTTCTTCTAATCGTTGTAAGTGCAATTGTGATTCATTATACAGGCATGGTGAATTTAATTCTATTTTTCTCATTTCTAATGTGTCCCGCTTTTTACGAAATTTCCCAGTTTTTAAAAAGTGAAAAATGGAAATGTCCCGTTTTTTTTTTTTAATACATTATGGGAACCCTAGGCAGCAGTCATCATTGGTAGGTATTCTACCAACATTAGCCGGAATTTTTTTTAAATTTTAAAATTTTCAACAAATTCACATGAATGCTCAGGCGAATGCCTGTAGACGGAACATAAATCTAAAAATCAAAAATATTAAATTTATTTCCTTAAACATTAATTATAGCAGCTCAGGCTCGTTACATTACATACATATAACAATAAATGCACCTTGATGTATTTTAAACCATAATATTACAGTTCCAATAGCATCTGTCTCTGTAGTACATTTTAACAACTATTTTAAAACAATATACCTATATTTTTTTCTGTTTCTTTTCCCAACTCTCCAGAATATTTATTTTGTAGTTTTGGAAGGATATAGGCACTGCCCATCACGTTCACCATATTTTTTATTTCTCTAAGAATAACAAAAAAGCTTCCTCTGGTTTTGAGGTTATTTAGTTTAGTTCTGTACTCTTCCTTGTCATAGTAATTACAAAGTAATATACCCTTTTATAAATTAACCCTCAAACTGCTAAATCCGCCATATGCACGGTTTGGACTTTGGATCTATTTGTGATCGTAAGTCTCATCGTCACTCTCTCTCTACAGCCGAAAGAGTTCCCTCTCTCTCTCTGTAGAGTAGTATCTGTTCCTTCCATCTCTCTCTTGTTCCCTCGTCTCTCACTCTCGGAACGACTCGCTAAATATGTGAGCGCGGGCGACGCTGGAATCGATGAGCCGAGCGCCCGTTCGGCGCGTCGCCGCCGCCTCCACCACCACTGCCTCCTCCGCCTGCCCCCGCCCGCCCCATTCCCCCCTTGAACCACCTCCCGCCATACACCCCCCCACTCGTCCCTACCCTCCTCCTCCGCGCCGAAAAGGAGGAAGGACACCATTGTTGCGCCGGCTTAGTACGGCAGCTGCAGTGGCCGGGCGAGAGAAGGGGGGGAGAGGAAGGGAGAAGGGAAGGAGAGGGATGGAAAGTTGGGGAAGGGAGGAGAGCGGAAATTGGGGGTGGGGGAGGATGAGGGCGGACGTGTGCTAAAGCGCGTGTCACACCATCCAATAAGTCTTGAGCATCAAAAGTTGAATGTAAAGTTGGACAAAACTGGGAGAAAGAACTTTATTCATAAAATGGACTTTTCCGAGACATCAACTTGTAATATGAAAATTTAAAACGAAACATATAGAAAATATGTTAATTGGCGTTAAAACAAAAATTTTCTTTCAAGTTTTTAAGTTTTTTGTTATAGCTCATGATGATGAGAGCGGACGTGTGCTGAAGCTTGTTTCACACCATCCAATAAGTCTTGAGCAACACAAGTTGAATGTAAATTTGGACAAAACGGGGAGAAAGCACTTCCTTCATAAATGGACATTTCCGAGACAATAACTGGTAAAATGAAAATTAGAAACGAAACATATCATAGAAAAGATGTTAATTAGCGTAAAAACTAAAAAAAATTGAATTCAAGTTTTTAATTGCTTTGTTATTGCACAAAACACCACTTCCCCCTGCAATTAAAACCTCGAAATAGGTGATACTCTTCAGATTGAAAAAATCGTTTGCTATAAAGAGGTTTACATTAAGAATAATGTCAATGGAGGCAGGAGATACTTTTTGGAATTTAGTTGCACTGAACGTGTTAAATGAAAGACTTTGTACTATTCCACAATATGATGTATATTTTTTCCCAATCGATTTCGACGTCTTAGCGTCATTGTCAAGGTATACATACATCTGGCACAGTTCGGATTCTTTATATATAAAGAACCCAAACTGTGCCAGATGTATGTATACCTTGACAATGACGCTAAGACGTCCAAATCGATTGGGAAAAAATATACATCATATTGTGGAATAGTACAAAGTCTTTCATTTAACATGTTCAGTTACATTAAGAAAAACAACTTGGAAATGAATGTAATGAAAACCAAGGAACCAGTGAAAACTATGGATTGTGGACTAAATCAAGAAGACTCAATCACTGTCAAACTAGGAGAGCAAATCTAGCGCAAGTGGAAGGATTTTGTTATCTGGGAAACAGGAACACCAGCGATGGAAGAAGGAAGAAATAAAGACATTGCGAGAAAAATATACCAAAAAAAGAAGATATTCTAAGAGGAGTCGACTGACAACTAGTAACACAACCCTGGAAGTAAGAAAGCACTATACTAAAACATATAATTGGAGCATGTTCTAATACGACAGTGAAGCCTGGAAAATCAGATCTATAGAGCAAACGAGATTTGAAGTAATAAGAATGTGGTATTACCGAAGAATGATGAAGATCAAATGAACGGAAAGAATCAATAACGAAAAAGTCCTACGAAAAGATGAAGAGAAAAGAAGTATACTGAATACTCGGAGGAGGAGAGACAGACTTATTGGACACATTATATGACACAATAGCCTGCTGAAAACATATTGGAAGGTGAACTGAACGGGAAGAATTACAGAGGAAGACCAAGATTGTTAAACATCAGACAAATTATGGAGGATTTCAAAGTGAATAATTATATGAGAATGAAGTGGTTGGCAGAGAGGAGAGCTATAATGAGAACTACTGCAAACCAATCTTCGGATTGATGAATGCTGATTGATGACTAAGACGGTGTCCAAATCAAAAGAGGTTAAATATTTTTTTTTTCTTAATTACAATTTTAAAATCATAGGAAGATTGCAAATTAAATGTTCCGTGTACGTATCCTCTTATCAGCAATGATATGTTAGAATGCAAACGTTGCATTACACTCTGATAAACAAAGAAGGAGCAAATAAACAATTTTCATAGTGACTGGAAGGCAATAGGATACTTACTGACCCCGTTAATGAAATAGTTTACTCCGTTAACGGCGCATATCCTACTGCATTTTCAACTGTCTTCGACTATTACTGAGTGTTCCCACATTTCAATGGTTTCATAAATAGTTCCGTAGGTCTCAATGTCATTAGGTCAGGGACTTAACAAGCGTCCACGATAAGGACGAGTTTGGATGGTACCAGGTTAGAGAAGTGTCAGTTAAGAGAGGATTCGTCGTATAATTTAATGAGAAGATTCATCAAAGAACATTCAATACACTTATACATGAAAATATGGTATGTAATAATTGAATTGCCTTTCGTGAGAAGCTAGCTTGAAATAACAACTGCATTCGATACAGCAAGCGAATATCGAAAAATATCTTGTTAAACGTTTTAGCAAACTGTGAAGTGAATGATATAAATTCTTTGCTTTCATTTCGTCTAAGGCAATGTCTATAAAGATATTCCATCCAAGATGCATATCACACTATTTATTTTAACCTTACTAAATGTTAAGCTAAACGGCACTCACAGACGAAGAGGAATTTCTGATGTATAATATGATGGTTTAAATAGTTCATGATCACACCACATACGGAGTGCTTCTGGACGGCACTTCTTTTCGGAGACGATAATTTCTCGCTGTATTATCTTGAGCCTACCAATATTGGTCCAGACCTTCAAGATCGTTCAAGCTTCAAGAAAACATAGTAGGAAAGACGTTTAATGAAAACGAACCTTTTAAGAACTTTCAATACAGCTTTGCCTTAGTTTTGACATCAGTACGAACTCCTTAACACATTCAATGCGGAGCACATCAATAGACGTGCTCCTGGCTACACAGACTGACGGAGCACGTCAATTGACGTGGTCGTTCCATTCCGAAGCCCTTTAAATTTTTTAAAGCCGATTTTGACGACTTTCATGAAAATCGGGCCCGCATTGAATGTGTTATTGTACATTACAGGAAACTAATTAAAGGATTCAATAAGGACATTTGAAGGAAAGTTTGATAGCGTAAAATGGGCGAAAGAAGGAAAGAATATAGGGAAAGACAGAGACAGGGATTGATGAGGTGGATTGTTTATAAAGAATTACGTGTCGTTCATGGTGATAGGAATGTTTAGTGGCATTGGCGAAACAATGAAGCGTGAATGAGGGAAATCGTGTGTGGCAGCAGTCATCATTGGTATTTCACCAACATTAGCCGGAATTAATCCTCCAACTGCTGAATCCACCATATGCACGGGTTGGACTTGAGTCTTTTTTCATGTGCATCCCACGACTTCCTCTCACTAGAGAATTTATGAATGCAATTCCCAGCGAGGGCCGCGTATTTCCATTCCGGTACTATCATTACGCTTGCTTATCCATGTTGCGGCCTTAGGTCAGTTTTTCTTCCAATAGAGAATGTAAAAGTACTGCATTTGTTAAAAGAATAAATTTATTTTTCGTAAAAATGGTGACCAATTGATTTTAGCGTTAAAAATATATTTAGGAAAAGATTCGTAAATAAATTACCCTGCTAGAGGAATAAATGTGTTTTTATCTCGTTCCCCACCCAAAGAGTCATCGATTAGTTTCTATTAAATGCTGCCACGAATCACCGTATTTCATTTACTATCCCCAACTAAAACTCATCGTCTACCCGAACCGTCAAAAAAATAAACATATTTTTACAACTCTTCCTTTGCTGCCCACCATTATATCCTCCACAACCCTCTTTGATTGCATGTAACCACAAAATACAATTTATAACCACATCCTTTGCCTCATTCAAATTTCTATAATCTTTTCTTCCTTCAATATAGTTGGCACTTCTTGACTCAGCTTCCTTTCCAGCTTACCCTCTCCATCCTTCTCCAGACTCACACCTCGAAAGCCGTTTTTGCACATCCTTTTTTCTCATAGGCAAACTTTCGGCACAAGTAAGTGCAACACTCAGATGAGTCTTTACTACATTTACCATGATTAGTCACTGACTCACATGACCATGGACTCAAATAGGAGTCTCCACTAATATTAGATTTGCACTAATACTGCTCTTCTGCATCTCCCTTCCTTCATCAGAGGAATAAATCGTGCGTCTATAGAAAAGGTAATGGCAGAGAAACAGAAACCTGACTGAGGAGGGAATTAAAGTTGATAAGCGAAAGGAGGTGGTGGAGTAGCAGTAGATATTATGAGTAAGCGATCGACAGCTACAATTATTTGTACCACTGAGAATGAGCGAGTACGAGTTTTGGGGATAAGGAGGATTGTTAGGGAGAAAACCGCTTCGCCATTCGCCGAATTAATCAAGGCGAAAGGCACAAGGAGCCCCTGTCGGCCGGAGTGCCGCATTTGCACGGCTCGTGAAGGAGGTGGAGGACTGATTGGGAGGAGAGGAGAAGACCTAATTCGTCCCCCATCATCCTTAAAGACGGATCTCCTTGATAGTATAAACGAAAACAGCCATCATGGTCACAGTTTAACATTCTCCTCGTCGGAAGGAGGACTGTTCTTATGGCGATCAAGTAGCAGGTGAAGTATTTAGGGAAGATTTCGCTATCACTCGGTGGAGGGTAGGTAAGAGTGCCTCAGCGCACTCCTATCCCCATTACGAGGCGTATTTTTTAAGTAAGTACCGTTTTGAAATTAAAATAAAACTAATACACTTTCCTTTACTATTTTATTTTTACGTGAAAACCTATGCCTTAATCTATTTTTCTAAATAATTTACACTAATAATAAGGCACTTCTCGTATCGTAGAAACACCTTTTAAATCCCTTCCTCATAGAAGCCTGCCGCCTGATTTGACAACCACTGTAAGACGGTCGTTTTGGTTTCATCATCATTGTCGTGGCACTGACCACCCAGATGCATCTTCAAATGCAAATACAGGAGTCAGAAGGCACTAGATCTGGGCTGTACAGAGGGCGATCAAGTTGTTCCCAGCAAATTGATCCGATGAGGTCTTGAGTTTAATGGACGAGCATTGTCATGCAGCAATCAACATTTTCGGTACCCAGCGTGAGCAAACTTTCGATAATTTTAACGTTTTTGTGGCCATCTCTAAAAGCTCTAACACATTTCCGCACCATTCCATCGCTCAAATTGTTTTATCCATAAACTTCACTGATCTGACGATGATTTTCAGCCACCGTCACGCCTTTTGCTCTAAGAAAACGAATCACAGCGCGTAAATTGCAGTCGGCGGGATTCTCAATCGGCGGAGGCATTTTAAATATTCACAAACAAACATAAACACGGCCGAATGTTTCCTTAACAGCGTCTGTGGCTTCCTAACATATGTAGGTACACAGCGTGAATATGCCAAATGCCCACCGCAGCACTGCATCGGCCGAATTTAAAAACGGTACTTACTTAAAAAACATGCCTCGTACAATAATGTTTTGTACTTTTCTACACTTTTGCACTTTACTTACAAAAGTGTAGAAAAGTACAAAATATTATAGAAATGGATATAAAAAGATTCTACAAAGTAGAACATGAAACTGAGGATTTTATTTTTGCACTCCTATCTTTTTACAGTAGAGAAGATTCAGCCCTGGTGCGATGGTTACGACTCTCACTTGAATGTGCGACATCGTCTGACGGAGAGTGATAAGTACGGGTTGCACACGAGGCGCTGAGCATCCATGAAGGATATCAGTGAAGGTTTAGGTTTTTAGGTTTCCGCACACTTTCAGGATTTTAAAAACATAATAATGTAATTTCAGATTACGTACCTATTTTACATTTCTGTTTAAAGATGAATATTGGTTTTAAAAATGAGGAAAAATTAGGTTTATGAACGGTGAAAAATGACCGCGGGCGTCGTCACACCCGATTCTAAAACTACAAGAACCTAATTTTTTTTACGGCTAATCATTGTGAAATTTATGGATAAAAAGAAATAACCTGTTTTGAATTAATAAAAATTTTTGACGGATTAATATTATGTACTACTTCACACATGCGAAAACATCAGATTCCAGTAGATTATAATCTGTCCTGATTACGTCACCTACGTGACAAGACCGTTCATAAATTTAAATTAATCCGTAAAAAATACAATGCTTATTTATTCATAGGCTACTACTACTGCTAGGAGGTGAATTAACATTTATAAGGCAAAACAACGGTCGGCTTATTACATTCTGGACTATGCCCATACGCAATATGTCAGGGGACATCAATCCACGCGGACGATGCCCGCGCATCTTACGAGAGACGTTAAAAAGAGAGTATCCATAAGCATCAACGATAATAGTGATGAACTCACGTAGATTTCAAAAGAACATTTCTTATATAAACTAAAACTATATCGCTATTAATTATATTTTTGATATAAATGGTAGGTAATGAAAAATTCCATTATCGGCCAGTCTGCCCTGGTTTACCGGGGATGAAACGGTCAGACTCAAAGGTGATCATCGGTAATATCAATAGTTATCATCAATAAAGAGGGTAGTATGACTACTAGGGGAGTGAAAAAAGCTGGAGAAAGAAACCCCGCGATACCACCCTAATTCTAACCTTAACGATAGGAGACAAAGGGTCCACAGTAAAGGTCGTTCGAGCGATATTTTTGCGTTAAATTGTACATTCGCCAAAATGGCCGCCATCATTAAAGATGGCACCATTTTCGCTACTTCCGGTCGTCGGAGTGAAGTTTGAGCTTCACCATAGCTGCCGCGGGGCTTGAGTTGTCCGGAAACGATACCTTGGACAAGCCCAGGCCAATAATCTGATGTTAATAAATAATTATTAATAATTCACCCCACCCCTTTTCCCCCCAAATCGAACCCTATGGGGTGGGGCGGACGGTATTTCGGGTAAAATCTCTTATATTGGTCCAAGGAACAACTGTACAAAGTTTTATGCTTGCCTCATCAAATGCAACGTTTTTCCGTGTATCGATAGCACTATGAGCACTAAAAGATCCACGATTTCCGCTCCAGCCACCTTATAATCATTGTAAATTTTATCTACCCCAAAAATGCAATCATTAAGGACTATTTTTAACCATTAATTTGCCAAATTGGTTCCTAAACTTTCAAATACCAAAATTTATGGAAAATACAAATGTAATAATTTGTACAAATTAAATAACCAGAGCTTTAGATACTACAAAAAACGGCCCTGGCACTATTCCTACATCATACCTAAACTTTATCTGTTAGTTCAAAAGGTTAAACGTCCCATCTGACGGACGGAGTACTGCAATTGAAGGGCTGGGTGACTCGTGGAGGTGGTGGAGGGGGAGAGTCAGAATGGGGAGGAGGAGAGAGGAGAGGTGGTCTCACTTGACCCCCCCCCTCATCCTCCCTCAAGATGTCTCAATCCCTCCCGTCCCGTCGGCCAACGCGGCGATTTACTTGAAGAGCCGCCGGGACTAGATTGCGGCCGGGGGGGGGGGAGCAGGAGGGGGAGGGGGGAATGAGTGTGAGGGAAGGAAGGAAGGAGAGGCGGGGAAGGGAAGGCCAATGGAGGGGGAGGAAGAGCGCCTCTCGGGTTTTGCAATGCGGAGGCGACACAGAGGCGCGGCGACGGCGGATGAGGCGGGGGCCGTGTAGACGCCTCATCCATGCCTCCCACCCCCACCAACCCCCTCCCCCAAGTACAACACGAAAGGCAATGTCCCACCAGTAGCAACAATAGGGGACAAAATCCAGTTTTTTTTCGATGTGCTCACGTTTTGCTGCACTTGCTCGTCGTGGAAACCAAGAGTCACTTAAGTTATAATCGTTTAGTGCAGGGATGTTAAAGATAGGTTCTAGTAGAACTTCAGTCTACGGCTCCCTCTTAAAGTACAACACAAAAACCAATGTCTTAAGTTAAGAGTCTTAGGTATTATGTTAAGTTAAAGTGTTTCCCATGTATTTGACGGATTATCACACGATTTCGTTCAAGTGTCGCATGCTTCATCACTACTTGATATTTTTCATGAAATAGTTACCACATGCGGAGAGGATGTAACTGCTCAACCATACTGAGTCGACGAAATTATGCAGTAAAATAATTACATTCGCATGCAATAAATATCTAATATTTTATGAATAAACCCCCTGATTTCACTGATAACCCCTAACATCCCGCCATATACGCATAATCGGCAGTCAGAAATCCGATGATTGGTTTGCAGCACGTTTCTACTAACTTTCCTCTTTTCACCTAACCACTTAGTGACTTCATAGGTCTTCATTTTGGTACCCACCGCGCCTGTCGCTTATTGTTTGGGTATGAAGGGGAGCATCCAAGAAGTGATATTAACCCATAACTCTTCGCCATGAACTTTATAATGTGAGATATATTTTATGAAATTCAGACAAGACGTGAGTACTAATGCTATATACTCTACTCTCTGGATAGTTCGACATCTCATAGTTTCGACGTAACAGGGCTGGTTGATGCGTACGGTATAAAAGGTTCTTAATAATGCTCCGAGGGCCCTCAGAAGTCGAACATAATCCATTCCAGAAAGAGCTGTCTTAGCCATGAGGCACTTAAGGGACATTGCCTAGGGATACTCACTCACTGGCTTATGAGCAATTTAGGGGATACGAAATTTAAAAAAATGGGAAAATAGAAGCAGTGGGAAATAAAATAAACAATAAAATGCTTGATTAAAATTATATTTAAAAAATAAAGTTAAAAAGTGACTATATAGTTTCAATTAAAATGCGTAAAATTATATAGTGGCCACTTAAAATCATGTACTCAAAACCTTTTTAAGCACGTATAATTCATCAACTTTGCCCACGACAATGCGAATGTAACTATAATGTTAGCCATATTTCACTTTAAAGGATTACCAAGGAGATGTGTATTTTTTTTACTACTAAACCTAGTAAATTTCTCTTATTTCAATACAAATTGTTTCTGTATCCCTCCCAACACTATCCGCAACTTCCCCTATTGGCCATGAACCTATATCACCCATGTATTAAGATGCCAGAGGTAGCAAAATTCATCTACCTGACGTATTACTACACGGTTATTAGTCAAAAGAGGATACTGGGTTGGTGAAAAAGTTAGGTCAGAAACGAAATGAGTATCAAGAAGTGGGCACGAAACATTTTAAAATAAAAATGCAGCTTAATTTACGGGAGACGGAGTAAGTCTGGTCGCAGCTTCCAACAACAAACACGTCCGATTCACGAGTGAAAAAATGCCGAAGAAAATGCATTGCCTTACAAGGACGACACCCCTCAAACGTGCCCTAAGGAATGATTCTCCCTCGGAAGTCATCGCGAATGCAAATCTGATAAATATTTGACCACAAGGGAGAGGAGATGTAACATAAACTGGGAAATGATAAGAGTCATAACTATGAAGAAATCGATTAAACTTGATGGAAGATGGGCAGGGAAAACTTCCAAACTCCACGAAACCGTAATTATACAATACAGGGAAAAATAGAAAGAGGAAGCCCAGCGGGAAAGACGAAGTGACAGAAAAATTGACTACACAACGAGATATGAAAGAAGAGACCACCATCAGGTTGAACAGAATAATCTCTCATCAGGAAAGATTGAAGATGATTTATGTAAACCGCTAGGGACTTGAAGGCTACACGCTAGGCTCAGTTTTCTAGAAAATGCATCAGTACGCAGAAGGATATTATTTCGGAACCACGCTACATCTCTAGTACTGATAGAAACGATAAAATAAGATATATATACTGCCGAGCTAATAGGTAGAAAAATTCATTCTTTCCCTACACCATTGACGATTATAACAAGGACAGAGTGACACTAACTCAAGACACATCGTAAACATACAATTCACCTCTGGGATCTCCCACCTACTTTTCTATTTTCCCTCCCCTTCCATGGTTGGGCCCCATTAGCAAATTGAAAAACGGATGACGAAGGTAACTAGAGATAAGAATCACCCTGAAGTTTCCACGTTTTTTCTTAGCGTTAATTACAACAGCATCGTCACTAAGTAACACCACATCAAGATGATAAAAAGTGATGGTGCTGCTATACAACGAAGGTCTGGAAGGAAAAACAGATGCAGAGGAAGTTGCAGAGCTAACCATCTTCCTAACATCCATCGTAATTTTAAAATTAACGAAAGGATGGTAATATATTGATATTGCACCGATTAAACTACCACGTCGAAAATCGAAAAAAAAATCCTAGCTGTTAGATTTACTTTCACTAGTTCCGTTCCGATTAGCTCTACTCATTTAAATAAGCTTAAATTTTCAAAACTAGCCAACCAGTCCACATGGTTTATTAACAAGGATATTAATAATAGAAAAGACAAAGGACATACATAAAAATTAGTGATAGAATCGAAGTTCCAAAATAAAGGTTAAATGACATTGTCAAACACGACAGAAAAAAAACGATTTCAAGTCAACTGACTGAAGACAACCAAACGGAGGAATGTGACCTAAGAATACGAAATTAAATCAGCTACAGGGTAAGTGAAACTACACAAAAATGAATGGAACAACCTGTGTGAAGAATATCAAAATAAACGTGCGATAGAAAAAACAGCAATATATTTTTGGAAACACATTAATACGAACGCAAGGCAGTGCAATACGCTTTATTGCATAGCAGAGAAAATTATAGTGAAGTGGAAAAAAGGACGACTTATGGAGAAAATAAATTGGAAACTTTATATTAAAATAAATGCATCTGTTATAACCTTCAATTTAGGAAACCGCATAAAACGACGAGAAATCTATTATTACAGAATTGGGTACTACAATAATGCCTTTCACTCACTTTGAAGCGTAGAAAATCTGACCTAAGTTCGTAATAAAAGACACCATTGAAAGAGAAGTCAATGACTTTAATGCACCCATTGTGATCGATCACCTCACACAACGAAGGCCGTTCTTGGAAAATAATTAAGTTCACTACTACTGCCATCGATAAGCAGAATGAATGTATTTTGATAGAATAATTATTTCCCATCGTGTGCTCGACTAAGCAAACACGTCATCAAACTTCAACGTATCTTTGTCACTGATGTTTGCACAGCGATTCGTCATCAGCAGAGTGAATCCATGAGCCTACATGCACGGCCAACATTTTCGATGCGGCCATGAAAAAAAACAAGAAAACCAATATTAAGCGGAACGAGAATTAAGAAAGTGGCAACATGTGCCAACAATAGCACATGCGCAGATAAAAGGAGATGAGCAAACAAGACGTAACCATGGTATCCAGGGCCAGTTATCTCCCCGACTCTCCCCTGATCAATGGCACCGTCTCATTCGATGACTGCCCGACACGATGCTGTCGCACATGAGATGGAGTCCTAATCGAGGGATGGCCAACTGCGCCCCAAACTTCCGATTGATTGCAAACGGATTAGTGACGAAGAGAAGTCCGATACTGCAGGCAATGGAGATTTATGGCTCTACAGATTAGGCATTGGTCGATAGTCGTACGAATCGAGACTACGAAACAGTTTGAAGAGACGTCGCTGCGTTTCTCTTTAATAAGGTAGTACGCTGAAAATTCCATGATCCTAACATGAAATGTTCAGTGTAGACAAAAATACGATAAATGAAACTAAATCGAAGTTTAAAAAATAATGGCCGTTCCCGTAGTACTTTATCGTAGCGAGGCGTGGGTTCTCTATCAGGTTGACTGAAATCACATCACATTAACTCAAATTCAGAACAGATGTTTTTTAGTGTGACTCAGAGTATATCATTTTGACGCCGCACTGTAGGTCCGACAGGAAAGATATAATAAGAGAAATACATTGCCGAACAGAGTACATATCGCATCCATACACTTGCCGCGTCACCGTACAACCCGTCGCCGGCGGGCGGAACCAGACTCGACCGCGTGGTCGAAAAAACAATGTAAAATTCGAGGTCGCAAATATGCGCAAGATTTTTCATTAGATTCTAAATCTGGAAGCTTTGTAGAGTGGCGTGGAATAAGTTACTTAGCGTAACCAGGCGGCACCAACTACTTTTTCTCAACAAAAACGTAAAACATTGACTGAGAATAAACCTCGCCATTTTGTTTTGTCAATGGTTAATAAAAAATAAAATCTTTAAAAAGCCATCAAATGAAAGAAAAAGAACTTTTTAATAAAATGGTACAACAGTCTATTCCATAACTCAATCAATTAAAGTACAGCATGAGGTTAAATTTGGCAATTCGCAGAGAAAATGGAAGGCGGGCATTTTTCGCGAAATTTGTTAAACTTTGGCCCCATATATATGGTTATTGTGCAAGTACAGGAAAAATTTAAATCCACCATGTCATGCATAAACTATTTGAGAATGTTGATGAGAAGTTTCAACTTCCGAACTAAAAAAAAAGTTTTAGAGGTTTCTGCCAGCTTTTTTCGATTTCAGCCCACTGTGCGACGTTTCATAGTGCACCGAAGTAGCTTAATCGCCTAATTTTCAACCAATGGCCTTCATTTTTCATTATATTTAAAAAAATATATGTTACATTTTTCAGTAAATTGAACCATGAGCAAGGACTGTGTTCTTTTTTCACCAATGATGTGCCATTTTATGTTGAGTTAAGCTATCATAAATTTTACACTTTTTATTGCCATAGGATATGCGTGCTATATATTGGTCGGCCCACAATGGGCTGTTTATCAGTGGCGACATACATTGCTAAAGATAAATTTTATGGCAATGATAGTATCAACAAAATAACTTTAAAAATAACAGCGACGAATTAGACGAATATTCGTGTGTGTAATGTTTCTCGCCAGGTTTCACCGAAAGATGTATTCGTAAATCAAAAACGATTTTCAACATTTACTTATATGCAGAGCAACAAGACCTAAGCAATCAGTGTATCATGGTACCAAGTTCACCTCAGCAACTTGTTTTACTTCTTCGAAACTGGTGCTCTCAGTCTACCAGCGAAGACGGAATGGAAACCGGTTGACAAAACAGGTTACTTCTCTCCCGCCGACACGATCGCCCCTCTCAATCCGGCAGAGGGCCCCACATCACCCGAGTGCCGCGCCGGAATAGGGTGATTTGAAGGAGCCATCGAGCAATTTATTTATACCTCCTCGGGCTGACCCAAAGCGAGAAATCCAAGATTTTAAAATATTCAGGGCAAACGGCACACGGTGTTTTTTTTCGGCGTGAGGAGGGGTTGGAATTGGAAGATGGTGGAGGGAGCGAGGGGGTGATGGAGGATTCGCGGGGTCAAGAGGATGGGACGGAGAAGTAGGTTAGGGAGGGGGGGAGGAGGAAAGGGGTGTCAGGGAGTAGGGGAATATGGGAGCGGGGTTAGAAATGTGGCGGGGGGGTGGCGTAAGAAGGTGTCCGGGAGATGGGGAGGGGGAAGGACGAATGGCATTATATCTGCGGTGGAGAGGGTAATGGAACATGCTACGGGAAGGACATGCATACTAGGGCACTTCGGCCTATTTCCAAAAGGCACGGCTGCATGAGGAAGGGGGTTTGGCGGTTAACAGGCAAGGGTTTGGCGCGGCTTGGTTAAGACATGGGAGGGAAGACCTCACGAAAGGTGGCAGTGGCTGCGCTTTTGACTCCATCACGAAAAGATCTGGTGCAAAGGGGATCGTTCTAATTTTTTTATAAGGTCATATAAGATTGACTCGTTTTTCTACCGGGGGGGGGGGGGAGGAGAGGTTGGGGGGAACCTGCATTCCGTGTGTTTCCCTCAGCTCCACGTAAAGCGCGGGACATAAATACGCGCGAGACACCGTCGTATTGTAATTTTTTATGGTCTTTTTTTCTTCACGTGACCCCGAATATATAACACACATTAACTTGCATGTTCCCGGGGAGGAAGGCCATCAATTGCGGGTTATGACGGTGATTATCGTGTAATGATAACGTTCTAGTCCATGCGGGCTGGTTTCGATGAGATTATGAGGAATGTTTAAACGTATCCGTCGTTTTCTGCGGAAAAATACGAATTTTACCGCAAAATCTAGATCTTGCAGAACCTTGAGAGCATCACCCTTTGCGGCAAAAATATGTAATTGGTCTAACGGATAAGTAACATCTGAAGTACCCTCCAAACTTAACGTAAAGTTCAATAGGTTTTATATATAAATTATTAGAATTAATTATTATTATAATATTATTAAAATTTTTATATTAAAAGAGATATAAAATTTTAAAAATTGTGTAACATTAGACTGGAAAATAAATGCAAAATTAGCAGTAGTGTGCAATTGAAAGGCTACCTTTTGCAAAGGGTTCATGTGAGAATATAGAATTTTTCCGTTGAGGGGATGCTAAAAAAACAGCAAATCTAATGCGCGAAAAACATTTTGTCATGGTATTGTTTTTTCAGAAGTACTTTAGGCAGGAAAGATTTATTTCAGTCCTGGGTAGTTAATATTTTATGTACACAGTAGCATCTCTTCGTCGATTACATAGAAATCGGCGAGATTACTGAGACCAACAAAGATTCAGCCTTAAGTAGTCACTTGTGTGATGTATCCTTGAGATCGATTACACATTAAATAAAAAGAGATGTAATTTCTATCACTGAGATATAAACAATTTCCTCAAAAATATTTATCTTGATTAAAACCTGAAGGTTGATTTCCTGCAGCTGATAGGCTTCATTACAGTTATGGACATTCAACTCGTTCCCCAAAACAAGAGAACCTTTTTACAATCACACGAGGACCCTTACAGTGCATTCTAGTCCACAGGGGACTCGATATCTAGGCCGGTGACCTCATTTCGTGCACACGCCGGAGGGACTCGGAAAGATCCCGGTACGCCACTGCATCGTGAAATATAAAAAAGGCGTATTTCGAACCTCACCGCAACTCTCTGTTTATTCTAATTTATCCGCCGTAAGTTAAAACGAATGGATGCCCTTTCATACTGTACATTTTGACCTGAAATTGGGGCGAAAGAAATTACGACCTAACGTGACTCGCGATGAGAAGTTGCATTCTGGACGCATTAATTGCACCCGCGAGGACGGAAACTGTCAAACTTTTTCTCGAATTCATAAGTCCTTTAGATTTTTAACCAATCTTTAAAAAAGGGAATTCCAATTCCCGATGGCTACAATGCATCCGCATTATTTAAATAGGTCACACTTCGGACCCTGCCTAGGAAAGAGGTCAAAATCGTTCGGAAGATAGGTTGGCAAGAAACTGAATATCCCTTGGAGATGTTATAACTCCGCCAAAATTCTTAATGGATAAAAAAACAAGGAAGAAAAAGCAAAATATGCGATATTTACTAATTTTTCGAAGTTAAAGACAATGCTAATTAGGATAGCCAGCGTGTTCGTAAATAAGCCTTGAGAAAACGACGTGGAATGAGTTACTGTGTTCTTATGCGAGGGTTAAATGTATGATAGGGCTGCATAGCCCGAATTCCGCCCCAAAGAAAGTCGCCATCATTACAACTTTTTATTTTAGTTTCTTAATAAAACTTCATGAGAAAACTACAAGATGAGATCAAACTGCAATCTTCACTAATTTTTTTATTTTTCACGACCATGGTTTCATTGACGGTAATAATTTACTAGAATTAAAATTAGGTTTATTTTTCTCTCCTTGTGAGGCAAATCTCCAGAAAACATTAATATATACGAAAGAATAGATAAATAATTTACCCCAGAGAAATGTAAGCCTAGGACACGCGTAAGTAGCGAAGCAAATGAACTCGGAGAGCATATTGGCAAGGCAATTTTAGCTACCCAACAATTTTCACGATCGAAAGGAGGAAATTAAGGCTGCCGAGGGGAAAAACATCCGCAACTCACTCACAGACCGCTCCCATAATCTGCGAGGCTTGCTGTAGCCGTCGTAAATAAACCGTCTGTGAGTCGGCTCGGGCAGGCGCAACGGTGAAATAATGCAGGATGAAAAAACTACGTTCAAGATGGACAAAAGCGCAAAATCGGCCGAGATTAGGGTCACTCCTGACCGGAGAAATAGAAAAAAGAGGGAGGAGAGGAATGATGATTGGAGAAGGGGAAGAAGGAAAGTAGCAAATGGTTTTCTTTGAGCTTTATGCTTTATGTAAAAGCTTAAAGAAAAGAAGAACGATAAAGGATTTATTGCATTTGTTTGACCAAATCAATTCTAGAGAAAATACTAAAAAAGTGAGTAAAATTTATTTTTAGTCATAAAACTGTAAGACCAAAAAGGCCTTTTTATTTAAACAATGTAAAACAAATTATTGTGCAAACTTAACATTATGCAGATTGTGCCAAACATTTAACAAACATTGCCATGACCTTGAATTTTTTCAAAAGAGAAGCGACTGTTGTTCTCAGCTAAACAAAATTGTTTTATAAATCATGTTGTAAACACTTATCCTTCTATACACACGTATGTGTTACATTTGATTGTATGTAATATGTGATAATGTTTTCCCTGTTATTTTTTTGCTGAACGCAGTTGAAGCATTAATAAATAAAAAAGGCACACACACAAACATGTGAAGCGCGTGAGTGTATCTAGGACACCAGGATTCATTGCACTGCGGAAGATGAAGATGCAAGAAAACGTGCGTGGAGTAGGTGGGGAGGGAGGAGGGGAATGAGGAGGAGGAGGGAGGGAGGAGGGACATGCAGCTCGGAGGAGGAAGCGAGGGAATATCGATCACTGAGCTATCCCGCACAGCCGTCGCACACATGTTACACCAGCCCCCTCCACACTAAGACTTTGGGAACGGAGAGGCGTGTTCAATCCTGGGGGCACCGCGCGCGGTGCGGCCCACTTCTCTCTCTCTCAACACGGTGCGGCCTGCGGTCGCGCAGCCCCCATACCCCCTTTTCTTCCCCCCCCCCGATCTCCCCTCTCGCCTGTGTCATGCGGCACTCTGGTGCCATTTTCCACGCCACCTCGAAAAAAATTCCTCCGATCCCCTGAACGAATCCTGACGTCACCTGAGAATCTCTGGTAGAAGTACCACGACGACCTCTTAACCCTATATAACAGCTCACCACATAGGATAGATACACACACCACATATTGGGGGGTGTAGCAGACCCCTTGCACTACATTTAGTCGTGCTTTCCTCTACCACCCTTTTCTGCCGTAAAATCCCCATAAATATATTCTTTCTCAGATTAGGGACACATTTATGGGAATAAAGACACTCATAATAAATAAAAAACAGTAATCTTCCACAGATTTATATCTATGGCACGACGCGTTTCACCACTCTGTGGCATTGTCATTGTTTTTTATTCATTATGAATATCGACAACTTCCACCACGTCCAGCCTGAAACAGTTATATTTAATAAAGAAACTGTTTTAAATAAATACTTTGCATGTATATTTTTATTTTTGCCAAAGGGCATTCGCAAAAATACGATAAACTTTAAATACTATTATTTGTATGATGTTTCCTTGTAATTCAAACTAAATAAAAGTGCTCATCGAAACTATACTCAGGCAAAACAGGGAACAAAAAAACTACTATCAATCTGAGTTGACTCAAAGTAAGCATATTTATTTTGCCATGTGAAAATTGGAGGTTCATTGTCGGCGCATAAACATTTTGGCCAACAAACTGTCGTAATGCAGAAATTTTCTCAGTACTCATTAGGAAGAGTGTCCCATTTGAAGAGGAAGTACCCATTTGACACAAGAAAAAGACAAAGTCACATGGGTCTGCCAGACTCCAGCGTGTGGTTATAGGGTTAAGGATAAGATCAATAATCAGACCTTGGGTTAAAAATATAGTCTACATTTTTGAGGATCAATTAGATTAAACCTTTTCATGATGTTGAAATAACAATTACAGGACGTAATCTCTCGTTATTTGCCTAAAAGTTACCGTTTAGTTGCTGGAATTTAATTAATGTCAGATCGTTGTTTAAATAACAGATTACATTTCCATTGATTACTAAGAGTAAAATGATTTAAGTGTTGGAATAATAGTTGATAGACACTCACTATCAAGTCACTTGTTGGCATTATCTGGTCTTGTCACAGCGCTTCATAAATTACCTTCCATTCCAAACGAATCCTGACGTGACCTGTGACTATCTTATGAAAGTATTGCGATGACTTCTACAGGATAATTTAAAGTATCAGGCTGTGAGTTGCAATATTTACTTTATTTTTACAAATTTCCACGAATCAATTGTCTTAAAACGATAAAATAATGTTAAATATTGGATGGATGGAAATAAGCTCTAATTATTGGAAAGGGTCAGACTGCAGCTCAAAATGAATACTAATTCATTCATATTAAGTTATAGGTTAATCTTTTTTTGGATGGCGTCAAAATATTTTGATTACCCCAACGTTATTTAACTAAAGGAAGTGAGTCGTTTCTTTTTTTATGGGAAAAACAAAATATTTTCTTCATACAACGGCATCCTTGGATTTATTCACTGCAACACCTTCATTTACCACAGTTTTGTTCAACGACATCAATAATTTCAATAAAAAGCTACGCACAGAATACTTTGCATGATCAATAATCTTCGCAATGATATATGATAATTTAGAATTACTTATAGGGACAAGTCCTCAATGACATTAATTCAACGCTACTCTCGGAAAATATTCTACAACTGCATTATATGCACGAATATCATAATACATATACAGGTATATTTCTACATTTATATACATACGTACTGCTCAGCCGGGTTAATTTCTTTCTCTTAAAAAATCCCATATCAATGTTTCCTGACACGTAATGTGTGTGAAATATCAGAAACCATGCAAATAAACTGAAGCCGTTAAAAAAAATAGCTTTCTATTCCTTTTTGCAGATGCTGCAGTGAAAAGCAGAGTGTATCATACACTGGTGTCCTATAAGAGTCGCAAAGCGTGTGTCTTCTGCCTATTGCAGAGAAATTTGTAAGGCCTCTATACACATCAATCATGTCATTCACCTCGCTGTTTATCCTGATATCAACTAACTTCCTTCCTCCCTTCTGGACGAAAGATGTAGGTATACATGACCTGATACTGGATTGGTGAGCAACCCTTCCGCTTGTTCCATATTCCTAAGCCATTAAGATTATTAACAGACTGCACTGAGCGTAAAATGAATAGGCTAATACTATGATTACACGAAAATTCGAGCTTTACTAGACATGAAAGTTGCATTCTGAAGTTATTCTAATCCAACAGTATTTTATCCAATGTTTTAAAAAATTTCAAAGGACTCACCCACAGTTTACCCTCAAGGGATTAAAATTATCAAAGGATTCACCCTCAGATTAAGTGACGGTAAACGATGGCATGGAAGACAGGCAGATAGATCAGAAAAGGTATACTCATGGAAACTCGACATCAGACTACAGGTTACCAAACAGATTCAGCATGAAGTCCGTTAAGATCAACCGCCAAGTCCGCTCACTTGTCAATAAAATATCTCTCTGTAAACAAAGGAGTGTAAAACATGAATAATTAAGCGACGGCACCGGTTTAAACAAAGGAGGCTGAAATAAAGTGGAGGCACTACCTAGGAGATTTCGGGTGGTCAAAATTCCTCTTGTTTATACGACTTATTATGGTGGGCTCCTTTCCCACGAAAACAATTACAACCATGACATAATCGTACGAAGAAGATCTGACTCTGTAAAATCTTTCCATATTAAAAGAGAACACAATTTTGTGATTTCCACTGATTTATTATATAAAATACATACAACCGGTTTCTGTTATTACGCCATCATCAGGTAACACCATCATCAGGTATCAGGTACCTGATGATGGTGTAATAACCGAAACCGGATGTATGTATTTTATATAATAAATCAGTGGAAAACACAAAGTTGTGTTCTTCTTTTAATACAACCATAATATTATTCATCGTAACAACCGTTTGAATTTATGTACCCTAGTCATGCCGAAACTTTCGTTCAATAGTAGCGAACAACATCAGTTTCCCTCATCTTCTTACGTCAGAATGCAAGATTCTGAGTAGTTTTGTAACTTACAAAATTATTATTAATATTAGAGTGACCCACAGGCTAAGGTAGGTTCAAATGGAGGTGAGTAAAATCCCTCCAGATTTTTACAGGCGAAGAACCTACATCTCCTAAAACAATTTCTTTCTTTATCTCATCTTACGTACTTCCCGCCTTCAACCCGTCCATAAATCCTGTACTTTTTCTTTGCCTTCCCCGCTTACCCAACATCATCCCCTATATCACGGCCTTAAGCATTCCTTTGACCTTCCCCTCGTTGTCTGTTCTAACTACCTACTCTGCCTCCTTATCTACTCCGGAGGTTTCCTCTCCTCATCCACCATGCCAAGCCCTTCCTCATTTGACTTACCAAGGAATAAAGAATACATATCGATCAGTAGTTAAAGTAAGTTCCGGTTTATATCCATCCCAGAATTGAGCAGTTAAGGTCATGTTTAAACCACATCATCATCATTGGTCGTTCAATCCTAAGATTGGTTGACTGCAGCCCTCAATCCTTACCTATATATTGCTAGCTCTCTTCCTCCCTGGGAGTTCTTCTTGTGTGCTTTCTTCTTTATTTGGTCTATGTATTTATCCCTTTACCTTCCTCTTGGGAACTTAACCTCTATTTTACCTTAAAATTATATTCCGTGTATACCATAACATATAATATACCATATGGTCCTTTCCTCTTCCAATCATCTGCAAAATGTGTTTAAACTTATTTAGATTTAAATGTTTTGGCCAAGTAGCCGTGCCGTCTTCACATAAAGAGCACCACTTTTCCTGCAACGATCCGTTCCCATGCGTGGGACTAATAGCGCCATATCTCGTGTCCTTCAACCTCCTTGGGTGCAGACGCAAGAGGGCGTGATGCACGAGGAGATGCTGCTGCTCTTGCACCGAACGCAAGGGTGCGAAAGATGCAAGGTGTGAGAATCTGCCTACGCCATCGATATTCCTGCCGCCTCTATCTCCGTGATCGCCATTATCACCACGACAACGTGACCCGCGACGTACCTACCATCCGACGACAACGACTCATCTCTCTCCCTCCAAAAAAGGGTTTCCCATCCTCCAACATCCTTCTACTCCCTTCGACGCATGCAGACACACCCTTGCCTTTTCCCTCTCCACACACGATGAGGGTTGGGGGAAGGGGGTTGGGTGGACGGCAGGGAAGGCGGCAGGGACAAGCGAGAGGGGAGGCGGGCCTTCGTATGTTGTAGTAAGGGAGGGAGCGGGAAGGGGTGACCGACTGCAAGGGTCACGGTGCACATCTCGGCAAAGAATGGATACCCTTTTAAGAGGGGTGATGTTGTACCAGATGGACATGAGTGTCCAGAAGAATAGAAGAGGAGAAACCCATAGGGAGTTCTACATCTACAAAGTACCGTGAAAGCCACCACTAGGGTGTGTGGCACGGGGTGATTCCACTCCTGGCATGCAACACCCGTCTAAGTTCAAATCCAAATCGACTACCGGGTATGTACGATCTACTGCTGGGTAAGTAAAAACAGCAGCACTTTTCCATAGTTTATATTTAAAAAATAATAATATCAATTACACAACACGTGTTTCCGGCTACCAAACCATCATCATGTACACACTTAAACCTACCTTAGACCTACGAGAGGTACGCTTAAACCTGATGATGGTTTTGTTAGCCGAAACACGTGTTGTGTAATTTTTACAATTTTTAAAATACAAACTGAGGAAAAGTGCTACTGTTTTTACTTAGCCAGTATGTCTCACTTCCACAATGTAACGGCTGAGACTGAATATTATACGGAGTACTATCAGGAAGAAAAGATCCCGATGGATAGGTCACCCTTCGAGACTCAACGAAGCCGTGAGGGAATTCATAGATAGATAGATAAACGTCTTTATTGGGGCGAGATTGAGACTTTAAAAGTCCCTTCTTCCATCAAACCCCATGAGAGAAAAGGTAATAGTCATCAAAGGTCATAGAAAAGCCTTCATAGTTCATATAAGGAAAAAAGGAAGTTAAGGTAGGCTAGGAAGACCGAGGGACAAACATATGGACCAGGTTAAACGAGATATGAAACAAGAGCTACTAAGATGCAAAAAAGTTGACAAGGGACAGGGAAGAATGGAGGGCAGCAGGCTCTACCTTAGAAGTGAATGACTTATACCGATGACGAGAGTTTGAGAGGGGGAACAGGCCTGTGGCATTATTTAAAAAGGACTACAAATTGTCAAATCTAGACAATGTCACAGCACAAATAACGCTAATTCCCCGTTTGCATTACTCGCTTTTTACCATGAGTTATGCATGAGTAATATATATATATATGTATATATATATATATATATATATATATATATATATATATATATATAAATTCAAACTTACAGGAGGCAGGAGAAATAGGAAAAGATAAAGAATTCGTTCTTACGGAACGTTTCGAAATATATATATATATATATATTACTCTGTCTTCATTAAGAAATTCATTGCGTCATTAACAAATTAATGAAATGATTATAATTTATTATCAAATAGGGGAAAACCGGTTAAATAATGATCAGCATACAATTGAGACAGCACATAGGAAAATATTGTGAAATAAGGTAAATATTCTTATTGCTAGCATTAATACATTTATTCGGCACTTCTATAAGTTAAAGCGGATCATGGCCCAGACGCGACGGACATGAAAAAAACTTGGGTCATTTGGGAAGAGGAACTATGCAGATAACGATTCATAGACATTTAAAGCAGCTCAACCCCAGTGGTACTCAACCCAGCTCAAATATCTTATGGTAAACAACCTGCCCCTTCTGTCCAAGAAAAGAAAATTTTTGTTGAAGGCCTTCATTAATGCAGTAAGTCGGGGTTTCCCATGCAGAGCATTGATATCTGAAAGGTAGTGCAAAATTACTTGAACAGAATGGGAAAAAATGAGATTTAGGGACAACAGACCTGGCTCAGATTGGTTCAGATGATTCATGAAAGGAATCAGTAACTTTCCCTTAAATTTGGAGAGAATATTAAAAGGGCTAGGGTCAATGTAACCAAGGACACACTAAGAGAATATTTAAAAACCTGGAGGGTTTCCTTAGCTGAGTACCACCACATATTTTAGTCAACTATGATGAAACAAACTTCACTGATGATTCAGAAGCAGTGAGAGTAATAGTCAAGAGAGGTGAAAAGCATCCAAAAAGAATAATCGACTCCTCTAAAACAAACATTAGGTCCATGATAGCTGCTGCAGCTAAAGGCTCATTTCTGTCCCCCTCTACCATTGATAAATCAAAACATCTATATCCTTCGTAGACTAAGGGTGGTACCACAGTATCTATGTAATCGTAATCACAATAGAAGTGGCTGGTTTGATGGTAAGATGTTTGAAGACTGGTTTAAAACAATTGCACTGCCATATTTTAGAATATTCGATGGTGAGAAAGTGTAAATTAGCGGATAATTTGTCTACGCACCTGGCTTTAGGTAGAAATTGAACTGTGTGAAAACAATCATATAGTTTTCGTACTTTTACCACAAAACACAACACACCTATGTTAGCCACTAGGTGTGGTCTACTTTCAACCATAAAAAATAACAAGGCGCAAGTTGTTGGACCGATGAAATAAAACTAATAGAGGTATTTATTCTATGATAGCATGCATTTCCACAACTGCTTTGCAAGGCTTTGAAGAAGTTGGCGTCAATTTAGCAAAATATGTCAGAGCAGGTTTCAAATCTTGTGGCACTTCGTTTGGCATATACGAGTATTTAACTCTTACAAAGTTCTGAGAAAAATCCCACATTTTGAAGAGGCAGATAACACTGAAGATCAAGAACGATCTTGGACTGAAACATTTGCTGACCATCACATTACAATGAGGCACGGAGAATCATCTGGATTTGGTCATCGAAGAGGGCGTGGCATATGAGTCAGCATTGCACTTGGAATGAGCATTGGGTCCAACATTTTTTATTATTAACAAGATCATCCTGGCCTAGTTGACATTATATCGTCTACATTAAAGCCTGATCACTTTTAAGAGAATTTTCAGTTTCAAATGATAAAGCCTTTGGAAATGGATGCAATGCTGCCCCAGAAACATACAGTGTTGGTAATTTCGCACTAATTCAGTTCAGCACCAAAAAGGGAATCCGTAAATTTATTGGAAAAATAAATTGGTCATTGAGAATGGAATGACCAGGATCCAGTTAATTATGATAAGTACAGGATTGAAAAATGACAACTTTGTATATTCATATGTTGAAGATGAGCAGAGAGTAAAGGAGTAATGCATAGCCAAAGTTGTAAGTCCAAGAGATATGAGGAGAGATCTACTCTTATTTCCAGGTATGTATATATTTCACTGGTGCAGATTGAGGGTTTCTCGTGGTGAACCACATTAAGTGATCTTTAATTTAAGCTAAATCTGATTTAATTAGTTCAATTTGTAGGTAGGCATAACTCAATGTGATTGAAGCCAAAAAGCTGTTAATTTTTGTACACTATTAAAACATAATCATGACAATAAAATTGACTAGGAGATTGCGTTTTAATAACTAGACCAATAAGTATTTTAAAAAAAGCTCCGGTGATCCACTCAAACCAGCATAAGTATAAAATGATAAAACAACATAGCTACAAATTGATCCCCTTTATCCCATCCTATAGCGTTAAGCGGATAACAATTCCGCATTTAAAAAATAAGGATGACGTGTAGTTATATTTTTGGTTACTGATATCAATAATTAACAACGGATTATAGTTCATAAATTACTTTTACATATTGCCTATTTAGCTTTTTCTCACTGAAAGTTTTAATTAATAGGTTTTTTGATCCTCTATCCCACTTCACATTATCTGTAATAGTTGCTTTCTATCATCTGAATGCACGTTAGTTTTAATAGGTCAGGTGAGCAATAACCATCATCTTTAAACGACCAGTAGTTAATGAAAAACAATCATGATACACGTTAAACTTAGTAAATACCTACCATTTCTATCATGGGGATTACAGATAGGTACGGATGCGGCTAGATACGTTTTTTTACAATGGTAAGAAGCTAGTAATGCGAAAGGGGTATAAGCAACAACTGGTGGCGATGAGAGACTGATTTCTCGCACTATTGGCCACAGGGTGGACATGTTATTCCACTTCCAGCGAGCCACACACATCTGACTGACGAGAAAAGAAGTCCAATGTTACCACCCGAATGGCTGCTGATTATTTAATTGTCCCACTAAATAAGACTACTACATATCATAAAACCTTCTGTGTTAGATCAATCGTGGACGAGTTTACTTGGTGGAAATTCATATTAATAAAAGATAACACTTAATATTTTCCACGCTACTTTTAATGCTACCTCAACCGGTTTCGACGTTTTCACGTCATTTTCAAGAGGAAATGTCGAACCAGTTGAGGTAGCATTAAAAGTAGTGTGGAAAATACAAAGTGTTATCATTTGTTATTTATTCCTTCTGTGTTTCTGGGGCCATTGTGTGGAATAGAATTCCCGTCGATATCAAAGAATCCAATACAATATTTCTTTTAAAAATTAGATTTTTTCGGGATCTTTTTGACCAGGAAGGGTTATAATTTTAAAATGTATGTTATAATTTATAGCATGTGCTGTTTTACTTCACCTGATTAACATGCAACCGCCTTTCAAATGGATGTAACATGTTATGTTTTGAGCTCAAACCATAATGTATTTTTTGTATGCTCTTAGTGGGCGAAGAAGTCCAAGAACAATAAAAAACATTTCTATTATATTCTGAGTTGGGAAAGAGTAGGACTTGGACACTCATCGGCGCTCGCCCCTTCACCTCCTTCTCCCCGCAGAAGCCGATCCGTCCCTTTTCCATTCTCCCGGGACGCGACCTCCCGCCAGGAGCACAGTCAACGAGACATCGATTACCGGTCGATGCGATTGCCGAAAATTGGCGCGTTGAAACTGCGTGCATGCATCGATTATTGCGCTCGAAAAACTCCTAATCTCTAACACTGCCGGCCTCAATGGCTGTGGGATCATGCAATGGTAACCCAACGGTTGAAAAGTGGGAATCCAGTTTTCATCTGGATAGGTTATTAGCTAACTAGGGTGTTTGATGTTTCATGATTTAAATGTATGGAAAACTAAATCGATCCCAATACCGATGAATACGTGAACCATCATCATTGCCAGATACATTGGCACAATGAGGCACAATGGGTTGGTGAGGAATATAATTTTAAGGAAAAATTGAGGGAAAGGTCCCAAGAGGAAGGTAAAGGGATAAATAGGGTATACCGTACAGTTATTGGCCACATGGTATTTTTAAGAGCATAGATAGATAGATAGATAGAAGAGATTTATCCAATGCTCTGGGTACATAGCCCTAAAAGCAACAAATGTATGACGTACATGACATTTCGAATGGATATTAAATAAAAACCAAATGAAAACGTAATGCAAAACTTACATAGAAACATACATATTAATTACATGCTCAAAAAAATAGCTGTAACATTAAAGTAAAAATAAATGGTTTGAATTACTGCTGTAACAGGTAACAATAACATTTCTACTCGAAGATTCCACAGTCCAATCCAGTTCCTGGCAGCAAAAGTATATTTACATGACATTGTGAATTTATATTAAGTAAAAACAAACATGAAAACGTAATATAAGATGTATTATAAAGAACAAACATAATAACATACTCTTAAAATAACTGCGACATTAAAAGTGAAAATAAATAATTTGATTACTGCTGTAGCAGGTATTTATAACATTTATACTTGAATGATTCCACAGTCGAACAAGTTTTTATATCGTTAGGAATTTCATTCCATACAACGGTAGATCTGACGACGAACTATTTATGGAACATTGTAGTTCTATGTGATGGTAAATAGAGATTAGATGGCTCACTCCGTTGTACGTAAGCATAGTAAGAGCACAGTTGGAAAAGATTTACAATAATGATAGCAAAATTTACAATAGTGGTTATTGTAAGTTTTGTCCAGCTGTACACTTACTATGCTCTTTAAAATGCCATGTGGCCAATAACTGTATGGTTTACCCTACATAGACCAATCAAAGAGAAGTACACAAGAAGAACTACCAGGGAGTAAAGGAATTAGACTCCATGCTGGACTATTTTTGCATTCTTTAACAAGGTCCCTATCATTAATTTAATCCTTTTTATCAACACCTCCTTTGTAACGCTATTCTCCACCTGATATCTTTACTACTTTCTCCATTTTATTCCAAGGTACTACCCAAATAACTGAAATTCTCTGCTCCAGTTTGTGCCCTCCTACTTTTATGGCCAGTCTCGCATTCTCTGCCCTAAAAACCCTCATTACATTAGTTTTCACATGATTGATCTTCATTCCGTGACTACCGCACTGATTTTTTGATCAATCTACATATGCTCGCAATCCTCGGGATGATTGGCTACCTAAATGCTCGTAGCCAGCAGATCTAACCCACTTTATCAGCTGCCTCTTATTCTTACATGCAGCTGACGAAAATAAAACACGGAACCTGCCGAAAAACCTTATAAGCCTTGGCATAATCACATTATGTGTGAATAATTTTTATTCTCCACAGTGTAGATTTATATATTCCTATTATTTTGTAATAATTCATGTAGTTAAATAAAATTGAAAATGAAAAAGCTCTTCCAATGCCTCTCTTACCATTGCCTCGGTTTTGCAACACCATGACAGTTAAAATGTTAAAAAGTAATCACGGGAATGGAAAACCTTGTCTTGCCGCCTCAGAACCTATGATTCTCCCTAAGCCACCACCAAACATTTAACATGAATTAGCACGGATTAAAAGAGAATGCAAATTTCACCCTCTCACTAATGAAGTGTTTTTCCCTTAAATTCAACATATCTATCGTTGAAGCCAAACAGCATTTTGGAACCGGCCGCAGTAGCTACCTTAAAGACGTTTCAGACCGGCAATCATATAGTCACGGGTGAGAATCCCGCCGCAAGTATTGCATTCAACTTAGTAGACGATGCGATATCAAAATGGTATTTTGAGCCCCGAAAAAAAATCGAATATACTACGGCAAACACATGGGAAAGGAACTTCTTTTTTAACACAAACCGCGAAATGAAGTGTGAAAAAAAACTTAAAACTCTCCAGATACCCGTCAGCAGTACTAACGACTCCGAATATGCCCCTGGAATGTTCGAGAGTCCACTGGCATACGGGAGAGGAAACTAATTCGGCCTCCCGAGTATTTTTTTCGCTCTCCGTCGCCAGCCAGCCAGCAGATGTAATTTCATCCATTGTGGCAGGAGCGGCCTCAACCACCGACGCAAAAATTAATCCGACGACCTTGCGCCGCCGTGAAGAAGATGAAAAGATCTTTTGTTTCCCCGCTGGTCGGGCAACACAGCGAGGAAATGCAGGGGAGGAGGGTGTGTTGCGGGTGGCGGACGGAGGGGGCCGGCACTATGCGTTCCGCGGGGTTGATATCGATCTAGGCCACTTGGAAGAAGAAGCGAGATGTTCGAGCCTTGTTTCGTTTTTCCCTCCTCTCTCTGTCTCTTTCTATCTCTGCAAGTTTTCCCACCTCTGCTCGTCCCTCATCCTCTTCTCGCGTGCCAGTTCAGCAGCGGGGCGATTACGACTCGCTGAATATTTTATGAAAGGCAAGAGTTGTGCCACATTAGCGCGGGCACCGCACCCTCTCCGCTATCGTAGGCACACGGCATCTACGGGAGGGAGGAGAGGGTTTTCTTTTGCTCGGCGCCGCCAAGATCCAGGCGCGAGAGTGTACTCATATGTCACCGCGGAAGTAAGAACTACAAATTATCTCCTAATTTCGTACCGGTGTCCCGGTACGTGAGAACACCACAAGTACGCCAAACATCTGCACATGGATATACCACCAAGCGAGACCCCGCATAGTTACGTAGCGGGTGGAGAAAAGGACTAAATCTTGAGGTTCGGATCAAGTAAATTTGAGCAAGATTCCACTATCCTCAAAATTCAATAATTTGAAATAACTATAAAGCCGTCGACTGTGAAGGCGTTCTTCGCGTACGGCGTGAAAGAAATAAGTACTATAAATTGTTATTTATTTAGATGTTCAGCTATAAAAAACAATGTTTTTGCGTCATTAATAATACTATTTTTATATCATGCTTCTTAGAACTGATAATATTTTAAAATGGTATTAGAATATGGTACTTCTAATGGCGAGAGAATAATCTAGCTCTAACTACGTGTACCTTAGCTACAGGTGCGCCTGTCAAGTCTCCAGCAGTTCTCTCCACGGTCCCTCAGATAGCTATTTCATTTTCTGTTGGCTTTCAGCGGTTTTTAACAAAACTTGCAGCTCTTCTATGTATTTGTTTAGCTCTCCCCGTAGACAACAGGTAAGTAGGTCACAATCCTTCTAAAACTGAACTTAGCAAGCGTGAATTATTTCAATTTGGCCCAGGTAATCATCAGGATTTGGTATCTGATTTGGTTTCTCATACGTAAAAACTGGCGAAAATACGCTACGACAGACATTAATCGACTCGAAACTCGAGTAAATGCTATTTAAAATATTCTAATTTAGCGGATTCTAAACAAAATCGATTCAGGTTTCAAATGGAATAGCATCAGATTCGATGCAAATAGTAATGTTTAAGAGATCTCCACTTCCCCTCACCATAGAACTCTTATATCCATCAGTCAACACGGAAATGTTTAGCGTGTGCTTCCATAGCCTATGTTATTCATTCTTGCTCTAAATCAGCTTTACTTTCGTTGTCGTCCAAAACGATATGAAACAAAAAGAGGAAAAGTAGCCCACAAACACCATTATGCTTCATACAAAAGGAATCGACGATGGCGAGCTCGTGGGTGGATGCAGAAGAGACTGAAATGAAGAGAGATGGCTGGAGGGGAGGCAGAGCACCAGGGGTACAGTTCCCAACGTTCGCTTTCGTATCCGTGACGAATTTCGTAATTAGTTTGTTTTCGAAAGGGAGAACAATCGATGTCGGAGGTGGAGGGGTGGGGAAACTGACTGCTGGGGAGGGGGGGGGAGAAGGGGGGAGGGACTGAGGAGGGGAGGGTATGGGGGGGGGGAGAGGGAGAATGGGGCGGGGAGGATGTATAGAGGGTTCATGGGGCGATGGTATGGGTGGCGGGGAGTGATGTGGGTGTGGAGTGGAAAGGGGGTTGTAGCCGAAATGGAGGAGAGTACGTTCGACTGAGATCACGAGGCACATCCCTCTCCATCATCGGCATCTAAAAAGTACTCTCCGAGCCACTGCAAGGGCGTGAGGCATTTGGTGTTAGAACATAGGGAGACAATGGGAAAAATGGATTCTTAAAATCCACAACGCGTGAACAAAGATAGAACACCGGTTTCGATGTCAATACATCGTCATCGTCGGATCTATAATATTGGGATAGACGACGGATTTACGTTATATTACTTAGTGAAATCTCATTGTTGCACAAAAGATAAAGCTTTGTAAAATTTCATAGTAGCATTCAAAGTATTTAATAAGTTATTCTCTTGCGTTGTACATAAAATGGTACATATTTGGTGCATATAATGCTGTGACATACTCTCTGGAGATGGTTTTCAGAGTAATTCATATTTATGTATAGACGAAACCTGGATCAGCCCTATCTGTTACCATCAGTTTGGTCTTAAGGTAACAGATAGCAAAAGAACTTAAGCCAGAAAATTTACACTTACAACCAGCATTGACATTCAAATTTTGGAACGTCAGCCACCAAAAAGTGAGAATGGCATAAATGAATCAGGAAAACGAAGAAATGAAAAAAGAGGCATGTTTTGGTAGATAAGACCCTCGCTCTGTTAATATTCTATTGCCATTCTGTTTGGCAGGGTACCTACCTCTCTTACTTGGTTACTTTACGACAATTCTTCCAACTTAACAGTATAAGCATGAGAAAGGAAAAATGTAGTGGGTATGGGGTATCTAAGAGGCGTTTGCGGTAAAAGCAGAAGGGACATGCTAGGAATGAGTGGCTTGTGGAAGAATGTGGATTGGATGCTATGGTGATGGACATGTACGAAAGGAAGGTTTGGCCATGTCGAGAGAATGTATGACAATCGAATAACGAAACAGATTTATGATAGATAAGTGAACGGTGTGATAGGAAGAGGTAGACGAAGAAACTCATGGATGAATGTGGCGGAAGACGTACATGAAGTATGAGTTTAATTGAAGTATAAGAGGTATGCAAGGAAAGGGCAATATGGAAGAAATTATTAATGCAAAGTCAGCTTTACACCGATAATTTAAAGTTTGGACTGCGACCTCTTCGAAAGGGAACAGTGTGACGGGGATGTAAATGTTCAGGGGAAAACATTATCCCTGGTGTTGACCTGGAACTCGGATAATCTGAATTACACAAGTTTATTAACCTTTGCCTAACACATGAAACTCCGACGCTTGCATGCGAACCCAACTCTAGAGCGCAGGTTCCCGAGTGGGGAACAGGCGCGAAAGTATGGTGAGAGCTCCTTCCAGGACAGACCATTAGATGTTAGATAAAACTTTCTGCAAACCCCACATAACGCTTGCCACAAAAAAGGTCACCTACCTGGTTAATTTGAATTATAGATTTTCTCAGAGATCGAAGTCTTCAGATTTTGTTTTCGGGTTCTGCTGCGTCTTTTTTTGTTGACCTCAAGCTTTCGCTACCATTGCAGCCAGCTTCTTCGGGAATTATGATTTTTTCCGAAAATGCTACCTAAAATGGTAGCATAAGGTCGAGATAAACAAAAAAAGACGCAGCAGAACCCGAAATCGATTTCTGAAGCCCACCTAGGAGGGTTTTTTCACTATCAAGGGCATGGGTGCTTGCGCTTATTTGCAAGAAAAGACTACCAAATATGCCCTAAATTCTAAATGAAAGTCCTACACTTGCTCTATGAAATAAAGTCATTATTATAATTATTTCGTTCTTTTGGTCGCTGATACGGATATATATATCGCACACTATGGTAGTACTCGCCAGCGCAGGGTTTTTAGGTCAAGTAGGGTGAAGCAAGTGAGGTCAGTTCGTTTGTGTAGCCACACCCTCTCCCCTACGGAGGCGAATGTCACGAATGTTCCGCGACAACTATGCCCGGATGGCCGAGATTGTCCCAATCGTAAAGGGGAGGGATAATTGTGTGGGTGGGGCCTAGGGATGGGGGGGGGGGGTTTGGGAGGAGAAAGGACTAACCCCGAGAATCCCCTCCTGACTCTCTCCGAACGCGTGAGAAAATAGCGCGGTCGAAATTGAGGCGAAAGCATAAAATCAATCACAATCCGACCGCGACGCGTTTCCATGCGTGAAGTGCACCGGAGATAACAACCGGCCGTTAGGTGTTAACGATCGACAAAAGAGGTCACGAGCGGCATTGAGAACAGGCGGGTAGGTTGGAAGTGAAAGGTTAAATTGGGAATCTGAGGAAATTGTAATTAGAATACAAGGACCAGACATATAATCAAGCACGCGATAATGAACTATGCGGTTTAGGTAGATAGGCAGTCATTTGAAACCTTGCTCTTCTTTTGCCTGCAAATAAATCGTCTTTGAAAAGGAGGCGAATGATGTGTAATTGTAGCAGGGATGCAGGGGGTCATCAACAACTGAAATAATGTCCGCTCTCAAGGTAGTTTGGATATGTTGGTGAGGTTACGAATATTTTGGAAGTGGAGTAAAGGATGGATGAAATTCGGTCACCTGCGTTAGCCCTTTATGAAAGACGCCCGTGGGATTAACGTCGCCAAAGTTGAATACCCCACGAACGATGATCTGTAATTAAGGTTCTCTCAGAATACCACCCAAGTAGAGATCGTAATTTTATTTTAAAATCTTTTTAGTAAATCACTTACAGGATACCGTAGGCTTGATACGTACCCTGGCTACCATGGAAACAATTCCACAAAAATACCCCGTAAGATTCACGATTGGGCCCCTACCAAAGTGCATCGAAGTTATCATTTCGCCCTTAGTTAGGACGTTATACACTCAAGCTAGCGGGAACGCTGCAAGAATTTTCCGCCTTCAACATGGTCACCGGGGGTAAGAAAGTTCTTTTTATAGCGAGCCAATAAAATCGACGATTGAGATCCGTCTTTAACAAGCATTAAGATCTCGAAGGAATCGAAGCTTGCCAGACACGAACGTAACGGTCAATATCAGGCCTTCCCCTCTTCCCCATGTTTGACCACGAGTTTGTTAAATTTTTGTGCCTATTTTCATGCCAGCAGAAACTCAAGTACGGGGCGAAAACAAAGCCACGACTTATTAATAGAACTCAAACTAGGTACAACCAATTTCAGAAATATATTTAGCCCACATTCGATGATAACAAGAAAGTTATTGGAAAACGAAAGTACTTTTTACTGAAACAACTACCATTCTAACCATTAATCTTGCATTATCTTGATTAACTAACGAAGTTTCTTCAATGCAATAATTGAACGAGTTAGGATTCAGATAATTCACTGGACTACAGTACGAAAATTACACACTTTGAAGTTGAAATACTCAAATTTAAATGAATTTGAGTGCAGAGAGTGATCGAATAACTCATGTATCAATATCTCGAATATAACATGGTCAAGGACCTCAGTTGCTGTTTCTCTACGCGATGTTTAGCACGGTGGATTCTGATACTCTAAATGCATGCATTACTGTTCATTAAAACAAGACAAACATCGCTCATAGAAAAATTAATATGCAAAGGATGCCATTGATGCGAGATGGCTTTGTTATTTCACTTTTCGTTTTCACTTTTAAGTGAGGAACTATTTTGCAAGCGATAAACATCTCCAGTTCAAGGAGAATACAAGCGACCTTTTATTGATTTTAATGTCACTTATTCGTCTTAGATGAATAGAAATGATAAGATTTATATAGATACTATTTCTCATGCTACATTTTCACTAACCTAATTGTAAGATCAGTTAATTGTCAAGATAACGGTGATTTCAATAGATATCATTTCGCATGCTACATTCTCAATAACCTAATTGTAAGATCAGCTCATTGTTGAAATAATGGTGATTTTTATTTCATATTTTTTTATGGATCGAGAACTGAAGGAAATTATTGATTATTACTTAAAAATGCAACAATTCAACTTTGAGGTGTACTATTTAAATGGGATGTTATATGGTTAATCTATGAAAATATTATTTTACATCAATAATGAAAATGTAAAACCTTAATTTCGAGGCTTGATATCACAAAAAGATATAACTAACGAATATATATTATACCTTGTAGCCAATATTGGTTTACAGGCGTGGTCCATTGCTATATAGTATCCCCAGGTACTTAAATTAAGACAGTAGCTCGATTTACATAAATTAAGGGCATTTTACTTCAGCGTAATGTTAAAATGTATAATAAAAGTCGACATCGTCCAACGATAGGAGCAGAGAGCAAGAAAATTCTATTCGTTTGGTTTTTTAAGGAAAAACCATGCTGCCAGCAATAGTCTGCAGTTAATTCAGATCGCGTGCTTTAAAAATAATTCAAGTTGAAAACCACCACAAATATTCATTCCATTAAGGAAAAATTCCACTACTGTTTACCTAATATAATTAATTTCGCTCTTACTCAGAATTACTTCCTTAAAAATAGGTATCACAAGGAAAAAGGCTAATCTTAGCCGTAACACTATAGCATTTTGGAGCTTAGAAAAATATCCTGTGAATTATCCCATAAGAAGTAGTTAAATAATTCACCATCATCATCGTGAGAGTTTTACCTGCTGGGAAGTTCTAGGGCATTCCTGTCTAGTTCCACTCCCACAAATCACCAGTCCAACCAAATCCATCCCTGCCATGAATCGATACACGTACACGCATGTATGCGTCCCACATTATCACATTCCTAAACACTTGGTATGTACATACTTCCCTTTCTGGAGTTATCAACCCAATTATTTCCCTACCCCTCACACCCTATATGTTCTCTCCCATGGGGTTTCGCAACCCCACCCTCTTCCAAGACCTGTTACCTCTCAATGCACCACTCAACCACCTATTATACCCTATCCACATTTTTCCTATCCTCCACCTTTTTCAGCACCAATAAAACAGTTGGTAGTTTATATCATTTTGTACTTATTTAATATCTATTTTCACTGGTGTTCACTGGTTTTATACTGTATGAGTAAAGTTATCCACACAATTACGTAGCCTTTCCGTTAAATCTTTGTTTACTATGAGTTCGGGTTTTGGGTATAACATCCGACCTTCAGCTAGTTGACGTGAGCGTTACTTATGTGATAACGCAAGAGCACCGCTTTTTATACCAAGAAGATATTTAACCAAAGATTATAAAACCGGGCGACTAAAGTTTGTTTATTTGTAAGTATTACATGATGAATAAAAGAATATGGATACTTAAGTGTATTTATTTCTAAGTAAATTCTCGGTGGAATAATATATGACCTTCCTACAATACGGTCCAAATTCCTAACTGTTCACTGAACCAAACTTGAGTAGTTTAAATAAAACAGAGGGGAAGAAAATAGACTGATACGAAGATCTAACCCAAAACGGGAGCAAGGATTCGCATTCCTCAGACGAAGATGACAAAGCAGCTCTATACGCGAACGTAATACAAATGAGTCGCTCTTTTGTTTCCGGGAAGTGGGCAGATTGGGACACAAAAAGAGTACCAAAGATGATTCTCGGAGCCCTTCGGAACGTCCCGCTGACCTCAGCCCCAAATCACCGCAAAGGCGGCGGATTGACTTGAGTGCGGCCTCCAGCGCGGGGGCGTCCCAGTTCGAACCCCGTTCGGGTCAAGGTCACCGTCGCCCGAGAGGTTGGATTGCGTGGGTTAGGCCATGTGGGGGAGGGAGGAGGGTGGGTTGGAGGGAGGGGGTGGAAATAGGGGGCGCCATCGACTGTGCTAGTGAGAGGGGTAAAGGAGGGGAGGGGAAATGAGGGATAGCAGGGAGGGGCAGTTTGGGGCCGCACGAATTTCGACCTAATCGCGTATCGAATCGCACCAGAAGCGGATCACTTCGAAAATGTGAAGCCTAGAGACGTCTTTAGAGGAGAAAGTTATCTCCACTGCGACTCATGGTCGCGTGACGCCCAAAACGGTAAGACAGCCGATACAGTCCGGAAACCCTTAGTGTAAGGAAGTTCCTCCGCGATTAAGTAAAATAATATACCATATATATAACTGCTATAATTGTTGCAATACCCTAGCTATTAAATAGCAAAATTATAAGAACAAAATATGCAAATTTGAGGACGAATATTATATATTTAAAGAACCATTACTCCAGCAATAGGAGCAAATTGTAGCACAATTTCAATTGACTGAACGTATTTGGAGTTTAATGACAACAGTTATAAGCTAAAAACTAAAAACATATCACAGACTGGTGCCTTACGTTATTACAGCTCATTTTCCTGAGTGAGACCGCTTCTCGTGAACCGTTTTTCACGAAAATGCCACGTAAATTAGGTAGGAAAATATTATTCCCCCCCGGAGATGTTTCAACAATTCTCACAGTAAACGGCATGTAATTTCAAGGCCAATTAATGAAAGAAATAGGTAGTAAAGGTTGGAGTTTGTTGATCATTTCAAACAGAGGACAAGTCGCCAAAATATGAATAAAGTGACATTTAAATTGTTTTCCTGCGGAAATACTTGGTTTCATTCTTCACCAACAGCTGAAGTTATTTCCACCAGGATAAGAAGGTAGGCTGGGAGGATTATTTGGGGAATGGTGGGGTAAAAACCCTCAGAGACGGTATTATCCAACCCTTAACGAAAGACATCAAAGGCTCCGTATTTTAACCTTCCATTCGACGGGCGGAGAACTGCACCATTTGTTGTTTCCCAAAGAAGAACCATTTGTTGTTTCCCAAGAAGAAATATTTAATGCGACTGGTTTCAACGTTTTACACATCTGCATCAGTGTTTCTCAGGGGGAAAACTGCATCAAGTTCTTCTTTCACCATGAATAAGTTCCACTAAATCGATCCTGGGACAAATATTATTAAACATCACGTCAAGTGCTTTCCACGTAGTACCAAAGTAGAGATCGGAATTCCATTGAAAAAAACTCAAACACCGCTGGGATTGAAACCACACTTCTCAGGATAGGAAGCCTGTAGTCAAGTTACCACACCAACCTGATCTTTCATTTATCTTTCTCACAAAAATTATTTGCTTTTCTGGCTTCTTTTGCAAACAGAGTATCCGACCTCGAGAGATGAAAAAAAACAGCTCGACCATCTGAAGAACGCTTCAATAGTATGCAGGTACAGGTGAAACGGCAATCCGAATCACTTCTCCAAATGTTAGCAATTAAATGTCCCATATAAAATGGATATATTTTAAAATCCTTTAGAACAACTTAATAGTAATTCTTTTAGGATATTCCTAGAGGTCTCCGAGCTCGACCATTTAAACTCCTGAAATATTACTCTGTTCACAAACAATGGCCTAGCTTTATCCATACAGGAGATGCAGCGCTCAGGCACAATCATTTATAAAGTATCGTGACAAAATACAAAAATGAAGCATACAGGTCTGCGCTGAAAGCTCGAAATGTATTGGACATCCTACGCCGTCTCTATTGACTATGAGAATCACCAGGTAGACTTCTTAATATACAATAGACACTGCCTAGATCAGAACAATGACGCCTAAGATCAGTGTGTTTTACTTGCGACCGCATAAGTGGTTTGGTAATAGGATGGCTTAGAAGATCGCTAGGTTGTCCACAATTCTTACATCTTGCGGTTTATATCAGAGCTAGTGTTCCAAACAACCAAAGCCTGGAACACAGCTTTAAAAAGCTTCTACTTGACTGGGTGAGGCAAAGTCTACAGAATTTTACGAAGCGAACCATAAAAGTTCTCTTTGTCACCGGAGACGGCCCAGGATGGTCAAAATATTACGAGCCTCAAAGAATCACTAATGTAAAAAAAGGTTTCTCATGTGTTCTACCGAGTCAGGGGCTCCATCTCTGCCAACGCTTCGAAGAACGACTCAGCTCTTCATCCTGAAGAATCCCTGAAGATGAAGAGCGAGTTGTTCTTTGAAACGTCGGAAGAGGTGGAGCCCCTGATCCGGCGGAAGACGCGAGAAACCTTCATTTAGACGATACGCCGGGAAAACATCACATAAGTCAACTACCAATGTAGTTTGTCGCAATGCTTCATCAATTTACTATACAGCCCACTCAATGCTCAAAGGCGAATCGTCGCGGAAATTGCTATTCTGTAAGTGAGCTCAGGTGATCCGACGCGATTCTTCCGCGATCGAAGTTTTTCGGGCGCGCGGAATCGCAAAGGGCGACTCCTTCCCGACTTCGTGGTTCCCAGCCTTTCTTCCCCTTCAGGGTTTATTTTTCGACGACTGACGTCATCTCGAGACGAAGAATGTAGATTGAGCGGCGAGATTGCCATCGCGACATAATTTGGGCACTTCTGGGAAGACTTACGGATTTAAAACCAGGATAAAAACGTAACGACTCGAGGCCTTATTCTCACCAAGCACAAAATGCTGCTTTCTGTTCTAATTCCACCTAACGCTTGAGCGTTTCCAAATCACTGCGGAATATACAAACGTCTAACGTGCTTCACAGTGGATTGGAGACGAGAACATCTAGTTCGTACATAAACCCCCGCTGAAAATCACCTTGAAATAATATGTATTGGCAGTTTAGCAGGCTAGCATTACTGACCGGCGGATCGGGAGATCCGAATTCGAATCTCGGTCAAGTTAAAGGAATTTTACAAGGCAAATCTAATCCCTCTGGCTCACAACGTTGAGCGTTTCACGATCAGACAGGTCTTGACGACTAGGAGACAATTATTTTCTATCATAACAGCACAATAAAAAAGCAGCAGATAAGTTACTTTAGGAAGTATTCACTTCATTTAACAGTTTTCCGTAACACAAAAATACAAACCAAAAGTATTAATATCGTAACACTGCTTGGAAAGAAGTCCTGTTATTTATAAATGACTAAGGGTGTCCAGTTAGTTTTGCTGTGTAAGTACACACCATTGGATAATTACTTGATGCAGGCTATCGTCATCCAAATTTGTTGGAAGAAAGAAAAGACGCGAAGATGACGTTCGCTGTTCACTCACACCTTCATTTAAAACAATAATGCACCGATGTAGTTACCTTATTTACAGAATCATGCGCACGAGGAAAAACGAAAACTTAATCACCTTTCTCCCATAAATAGTGCCATAAACATTGTTATATATTTAGAAATAAAATTATTCTGGGAGTCGAATATTAGAACACACTTATGCATAAATATATGAGAGTTTAAAAAACCAGTCTGTTTAAATGCAATGCAATATATGATTTTTAATAATCACTAATACTCAATTGATAGAAGAGTGAATCAAATAAAACAACATTCTGTTATCAACATGCAACTGGTAGGAATCCACACGTTATACTGTAGAACCCTGCAGGTATTCAATAGGCTATAAATTATTTCTATTGACGTAACTCATTCACAATAATTATTACGATTGTAGTGAATGTTTTAGAATTTGAACTAAATAAAGCAATTTGGACTTTCTATTTTGAGAAATAAATATTTTTTACAACATAGGTTTCAAACAAAGACGTAAGTTTCAAATACAAAGTGATCTAGCAGAATCTTTCCGATCGCCAATGGCAATGTTTAGAATCACAATTAAGGGAGGGTTGCAGTAACAAACAAGTACTTGAATGTCATTGGCATTAAAAGCTGAATATTATCTATAGGAATATCAAGTCGTAATCCACTATATCTAAGATTTTCACAATATGCATGGATATATAATTGTCCTTGAGCAATTGAATGGCATGCCATAGTGTTACTTATCATGCTTAGGATAAGAGGAATTGAAAAATAGTTTTGCTTTAAGAAGAGAAGACAGGAAAGTGATATTTAATCAATTATTTACATTCATGCCAAGCTGTTTTCATGTAAACATTTAAATCATTTACTGCCAACTCAGCATATCGATCTTACGATAGTAAGGCATTGCAAGTACTTATCGTGGGGTTTTCTTCTTCAGCCCCTGGATTAGTATGGTAGTATTGTTTGTTTATAAGAAACATTATTCTATGGTATACGTCAAAAGTCAAATACAAATTATCAAGAGTAGCCTTTTTTAATTTTAAGATAATGTTTAACTATATAACTTGTTAAAGTATAAATACATTACTATAAGAAGACTGCTTCCCTGGCTGATATATATAGGCTAAACCGGTAGGCTTTAAACATTTTCCCTAAGTTCTATCAATTCAGTTGAAGATAACAATTGGACGGCATGGAATTTTACAATATGGCATCTCAGAAGGGCATGGCTTAATCTTACAAATAGAATCAACAAAATCGAAGAACGCCGGTTTTTAACGAGTGGAACCGACAATCGTCAAGTAGATACACGATCTCGGGTAGGTACGAAAATCATGGGCCCAATTTCTGACTTGACTCTGACGTTTCACATCCATAGAGGGGATGATTTTTGGTGATAGATAGTCTTGCTGTCAATCCTCAGGGTTTGGAAAATATTACATGACACGAAGTTGTTTGAATTAGAAGACTTACTATACATTGTGCATAACCATAAAATTCGGTATGAGAATGTTATTAGCTCTTATTTAACCTTTTTCGCTCGCAAAAACTCCACTTTATTAGTTAAAAAAGCCGTCCGAGTCACACACCGTGAAAATAAATTAAATGGTGAATTAGCTATCCGTTTATGGGGCTAATACAACAGCAATGAAGTTGATAACTTTTTAATTTTATTAGGAAAGGATAAAAAAGAGCATAAGAGTGTATAACATAGTGGGAAAGAATACTCCTAAAGCGCAATAGCAATTTCAACTCCTAAAATCATTAATTTCCTACGCAATAAATGGGATAAAAAGACGACGGTTATCTCTGAAGAAAGCGCCATTATGAAGGCAAAGTTCTTAAATACCAATAGAAATACGAATCTAACAAAGAAATTATGAAGTTACATACGTTTTTGCCAACTGAAATGTTTCAACTACAACAACTGACTGCGTAGGGGGAGTACCATTTCTACGCTGCCAAGTTTTTCACTTGATCAAAGCCTTAGAGAGAAAGTTGTTTGAGCCATATCAAGCAAGCATGTACATTATGGCAAATTTGCCTGCTTGACTGAGAACAGAACATATTTAGGTACATTTAGAAGAGCCATTGTAAACAATTTAAGCAAACACTGAAAGAATGAACATAATGAATTGTAACTACAGAAAGAATGCATGAAAACAGTTTACTCAGGTTTTTGTACCCTTGTTTGGGTGTTCAAAACCTCGTAGATAACAAAGAAAAGCCACAAGAAATGAAGAGTACTTACTTAAGAAAATGAACTACATCGTCGCGGGATTGTTAAAAACTAGCGTCATTTCCCGAAACCTCAACACTATAAGGGGAGAATAATGTAATTAATGGACATGTAGGTCGCACGAAATATCGATCAAGAGAGGCGAATTAATTCCAGCGAGTGGTGGTGCACCACGATCAGGTTTCCACTCCAATGCTTTTAATAAGTGCTCAATGGGTCGATTATATAGGGGCGGAGGCGGGGGGGTTGGGGAGGGAGAGGGGTAGGGAGAGATAGAGAGTCGGGGAGGGGTTAGGGAAAGAAAGGGAGCAAGGAGCGATGGAGAAAAGGGACGGGTTTCCGAATATTAATCAACCGACTTCTAGGACTTATTTTGATGATCCAACGCTAACGTGTATTCCGTAATACGGGACTAGAACTCGCGGGAAACCGATTCCGGTTGGTTAAAGTATATCGAAATCACGGACGCCCATCGGTTTCCTTTCCGCCATGGGCTAGATTTTCTGATTGGATTGTAAAGACAACATAACTAAATAGTGGCTGCATAGAACATATGGCAAGCATGCAATAAAATGAATGACATCACCACGAACGGCAGATTATTCTGTAAAGAAGCAGAGAGATATGCTAAACCTTACTTAGACACGGTCGTTGTACTGAGTGTCACCGAATGATTTAACGGTAATTTTCCTGGAATGCATTTATGCAAGAACCCTTTCAAAAATAAATACAGATGATTACGACTGGAACGAAAAGCAAATGATTGGGTATACAAATCGATGATTGAGCCAGAAATTGTAGTCAAAAGAGTCTATGAATCTGCCTCTATGAATCGAATGAGCAGGAATTTAGCCGACGAAAGGAGGAACTATGATATCATCATAAGCGCTCGTTTCTGGAAAAGTTTAAAATGCCTATCATAAGCCTTCAGAGCTACCAATACTTGTCAGCCAAAATAAAAAAATGAACTTTCTCTAGTCATGAAAGGTCAGTTAAGTTATAACTTAAAAATCAAACCCGTAAATACATAACTCATGTATTCGATTAGGTGAATTGCATTACACCAAAACTGAGGCAACTAATTACGCTTGTAAATTTTCATGGTTAATAAAAATCGAACGCAAATTTGAAATGATGAACAAAAAGTAACTTCTCGAAAAATAATTCACCCCCTCTGTAAAATAATATGGCGATAACTTTAAGTAGGCAACACGTCCATCAAGAAGTAACACACGTTAATTTGAATATCACTACTCTATTATTGTATTTAATAAGATTTAATATCCTCAGAGTAATGAAAATGCTCAAGAAAAACAAGGGAAGCACACATGATGAAATCTTAAGAGTTAAAAGAGAAATGCATTTTGTCAGAGGACGAAATCTAGAAAGGCACTGAAAAAGAAGAGATGTAGAATAAGATAGAGAGAGAGCATGCAATGAGGAAAGAAATGGGGGCGGGGGCCGTTTCTCACCTGTTTCAGATCCACCATCTTGGAAATGCGGCGAATATAGTCCCAGAGAGTTTGGCAGAAAGAGAGAAAGGGAGGGGGGGATTATGATATCCGTGATTGGGGTGAAGTAGCGAGCGGTGGGGAGAAGGAGAGTAGGGGTGGGGGTAGAGGGGAGGGGGAGGGCGAGGGGGGGAGGGGAAGAGGGTGGTGGGGAGACCGCCAGGAGAATGGTAGACGGTGGAAGTGGAATGCTTGTGCGATCAAGTTGTGATGCCGTGGGGAGGCAGTGAGCCGTTTGGGGGGTGGGGGTTTAACTGGGTGAGGGACTGTGGTTTTTGTGTTCTGTTGACTGAATTAGAGGGGGGTTTCTATTCAATTAAAAATTCCCTCTAGCATCCCAGGGGTCACATCAGATAGGGAGCGTGTGACAAAGACACGGGGGTGTCTTCCAGTACGACTGAAGTAATATTTAACCCCCTGCCGATGGATGATTCTATTAAAAAGATAACCCGTGGAAACAGTTGGGTATGGAGTGTTCACCTATTTGGGGGGGAACTGGATCACTACTATGCGTGTTCAATGTGTTCGATGACTGACTACAATGACTGCAAGGCTTGCGAAGTCACTGCTTCGGGGTTCAACGTGAAGCAGTGCAGTAGTACTAGTGATCTGTGATCGGTCAAGGGTGTTGGTTTTTGTTAGGGGGAAGTGTAGTCCTTATTTCAGCAGGGCCGGGTCAAATGGGCTGGGATTTGGAAAGAATTATCTGAAGGGGGAGCACAGATTATAATCCCGCGGTGAATCTGCTACCGATGGTCATGTAGTTAACAGGATCGAATTTTTTTAGATGTCCGTTCCACTGGTTAGTTTCGGTCCGTCCGGACGAGGGCAGAGAGATGATTACGTAAAAAAAACTTCTGCCTAACGTATCTCTCACACGCCCTCAAACGATTGATTAGAACCGAGATCAGTCTTACGCGTACGTTTGAATCGGTTTAGTTCGTACTCTTTTCTCCAGAATGTCTACTCCCAAATATCCAGGGGAGCAAAGAAAATTTAACAAAAAAAGTCGATGGACCACTTTCTCACAGAGAACGCACGCCTCGGAGTCAAAACGGTTCGTTTAGTACTCGTCACAGATTTTCCTCCTCATGATGACCGTATTCCCCAGCACTACCCAAGGTGCGACAGTCTTCGGTTCTGTTTTTTTGTTCAACATTCTCCCGCTTTCGCGAGCAGGATGTGGAAAACAGGATGGCAACGGCGATAATACTTTCTCGGTGCACAGAACACAAGGGGGGATTTTGGAGGGAGAGTTTCAGTCACGCTCTGCTGGAGGGAAAAAATTTGAAAAAAATCCAACGGTCCCCTTTCACCTCTTCCTTTCCTTCCTCTCTTTCTGTTCGTCGTTCTATATCCCTCACTCACCCCACCAGCGCACCGCTCTGCCCCGCGCGAGTGTATATATCGATCCCATGCAAGTCACTTTTTTACCCTATGATACTTGGCTACGGAATTCGAACAGTCTTTCGGACCTCCTTCTTCTACTAGGAAAAGAAACCTTTCCCAACACACGCACACACAGACACTCAAACACAAGTCGTTCAGCGTACACAACAAGCAAGGGGCTTCCTTGCAAACCGTTTTAATCCAAATGTACCCCAAAAAACCATCCCTCACGACACCAAGTGTAAAATGTTATCACTCAACTGATGCGAGAGAGATCACCTACCCCTAAAACTATTTAGGTCGCTGTGCATGACCAGTGTTCCTCTATCAGCCTCTGAGGATGGTCTAAGTTGGGCCCGGTAAGGGAAGGTTTATGGAGGGGAGGAGAGATGTACGTGAGTTTCTTATTCCTCGCAGTCTACGTATCACTCTAACGTCGTCCTCCTTTGTGTAGCGGAGAAAGGATGCTTCAGGGATGGTTGGGTATGGTTTGTATGTTTCTTCACACCTCACGCACACAACAACTCGTACTCTTCTTCACAACCGGTAAAAACAACATCAATCAAGTCCTCGATGCGCGTGGGGTGGTTGCAGTTAAATCCTCGCGAGGTTTTACATCTTCAGTCGCCGCTCAACCACTCCCTCTTCAACGACTCCAGTCTTTCTATCGACACACTTGCAGTCATCTCTCTTGCACAGCACACCTCTCATGGTCGTTTGGTCGATTCGCAGACTCTCTTTACGCTTCTGGTTTTGGGGAGGGCGGGGAGGGCTGGTACTCGTGAGGGAATTGCGGCGATCCGAAAGAAATAACACAAAAGAACGACCGGATCGTAAATCAATATTTATACAAGTGTAGCGCGCGTGTTATGTGTGGTTGAATTTTTTTGTGTGTGAGAGTGGACGTGTTCTACGGCACGTTCTCGATCAGTTCACGAACAACACGTCCAAACCATACTTCCAGTGCACAGCGCTCACACTACTAAAACGTTCACCTACATTCATTATCTAAGGGTGGTTCTTGGATTAAGACGGTGGTAGGGAGTGGGACAGGAAAACGTTGGAGGCTGTGGGACACTTGTCCTCTTCGGGGATAGAGCTTTCGCACTGCAGTCCTTTGGAGATATCGCACACGTTACAATCCATTACAGACACCCGAGAACGGTTCTTGAGTCTCATCACACCACTCGCCCGGGTTGCCTTCCTCCTCCGACTCGAAGGCGGATCTCAGACGTCCCCCGCTCAGTGCGGGCGGGGGGACGACTTCACCTGCACAGCCGAAGCACCACTCCTCGATGGCGGGAAGACGGTGGTGGTCACCAGCCGGCCGAGAGCCCAACATCTCGGGGACATATTCCACGAATCAGTCGTGCAAAACAGCCCTCGGACAGGATGGTCTACGTCGACGACAAAGTTGCCCTGCAATTCCTGCAGGACCTCTCCACTCCACCTCTCTGTCTCTCTATTCCTCGAGCGCAATCTCTATCATACAGACCAGTCGCGCACACTCTTTCTCTCTCACACACACATACACACAAAAGAGCTCACAAACTCGGAAAAAACGGCGATCGGTTTTGATTTTTTTAATGATTTTGTTTATTTTTTCTTCGGGCAGGTAGATGAGAAGCGTTGAACAGAAAAGTAAAAAGAGCTTGGCGAGGGACGCAGGCAGTGTGAGTGGTAGTCGAAGAGAATATGCACTGCTACGGTGGTCAAAAGAAGGCCAACTTTCTTCGGTTCTCGACAACGAGAGTGGATTGGAAAGGAAATTTAAAAAAATGCGAATCTTCTTTTAGCAAAGGAAGTGGTAGCAGTGGAGGTAAGAAAAATTATTTCCTTTTCCCCCATTATCGACAAAAAATGAAGCAGAACAAAGTCTTCTAGGCTTTATCCCTTTCTTCCATCAACATAAGGGGCAGCTTCACTCAAGGTACGATCTTCACTGGTATAACAAAAACGCCGGGGATAGCGGAATCGAGGAGCGGGTAGAACAGAGAGAAAATATTCAAGCAGACATTTATAAGTAACCTCTTCAAAAATATCGAAAAAGCGGTATAGGAAATAAAATGAGAAAATGAACAAAACCGCACACTGCAGTCACTGGTGATACCTTGTAGACGTGCGCGGCTGCGATGGTTGCTTCTTCTGGCGTTCGGGAGCGGTACAAGCGCTGCAAAAGGGGGCTCGACCTAGGAGGGACCAGGACGCCGGGGGGGAGGGGGCTTCTCTATGTACAACGTTGTGCCTTTGGTGAATGCTTTCTGTTGGTTTTCTTCGGCCGGTCCCAAAAGTCACCCTGTATCTTCACCCGCCGGCCTCTCCCGGTTCCTCCTCCTCCCTCTTCTCCTCGTCTCGCGGAGAAAGAAGAGAGAAGGCAAAGAGCACACTGGTGAAACCGTCTCCTCGTTCTCACTCTGAGGGTCTCCCGAGGGTATGCCGTAAACGGGTCCTCGGAATGATGATGTACTGGTTGGACCACACGTCTCTTGTAAACTTGCTTCCTCCTCAGCCACCTTCTCTCCCGTGTTCCTTCTCTCGTTTCGAAGAGAGAAAAACCCGGCGCACGGCGATTTATATCCTTTCCCCTCTCTAAACGGAAATGTGCAACTCTCCGAAGACGCCGAAACAAGTTCCTCCCCCTTCTATTACTTTTCCCCCCTGGATTTTTTTCTTTCTTATGGTGCCACCTCGCTCTTGTGTGAGTTGGCGTTGACAGTCCGCTTTCGTTCCCCCTAGGCGACTACCACATCTCTCCGGGACTTCTTCTCGCTCTCCTTCCCCTACCCTCGACCTCTCCTCTGTCTCTCTTCTCCCTCCCCTCTTTTGGTAACCCCCTCTCTCATCCCTCCGCTCGGCCCCTCTCCTCTCACGCCCTCTCCAACCCTTCTCCTCCCCTCTTCACTCCTCCCTGTAGCCCCCTACTCCTCCTCCCTCGAGAAACCCCGTGCTCTCCTCCCCGACACTCCGACCTCTCCCCTACCTTCCCCTACACGTCCTCTTGCGTCACACGGACCACCCCTTACCTCGTATAGGGGGATCCGTTATCCTAGTTTCCGAAGGGTTGCCAACATGCAGAATATCTTCCGAGTAACCTCTTTATCTCTCTACCTTCCTTTTTTAATTTGGATCGTAAATGCCAGGTATTATGCCACCCAACCAAGACTGATTTGCATTGGAAATGGAAGACGTGTACCTAATTTTAGGTGTTTTTTATTATTTAATGTATGAAAATATATACATATATGATTAGAAATGAGGGAGGGGTATTTTGTTCTCACTTCCAACGAACCCTTGTTTCGTCCTTCGTTTTCTTTCGAGCCTCTTAGTTATTATTTTAGTTCTCTCTCTCTCTTTCTCTTTGGTCGGTGTGGTGTATGCCGGGGTACGTGGGACGAGGGAATAAAGAGAGGGGTAAAGAGGGGTCCAAAACGCGTATTGCTACGTGCCCTGCGTGCCCGGCTCGTGGTTCTCTCTTCCCCCTTTCTCTCCCCTTCCCTCCCACCCCCCCTCCACTCTCCTTCCAATTCGGCCGCTGCGGACGGGGGCACACAGCGAGATTCCCCAGCAGCGCGGTCGGCGCTGCCAACGTGACGGTGGGGCGCTGTGACCTCCGCGCTTCCCTCGCCGCCGCCGAAGCGGGTTGGTGTGTTAGCAGTGAACGGGGTTGCACGCGACTCTCGCGGGTCAAAGAAATGTACCCTCGCCCGTCGCCCCCCCCTTCGCTTCCCTTGCTCTCCGGAGTCAGCCAGGGCTCCGTGGGGGCGGGGGGATCTAGGAGGGCATGTGATGAGAAACACGGCGGAGGAATACTCTGATTGTCAATAATGGGAATGAAAATTCAAAGGTCTCCCTGGGGCCGGCGGAACGACCCCAAAATTAATTTAAATATTTTGGACGCAAGAAATCTGTCTTTTGGTGTAATATTTCAGAGAATAAGTCTTGATGACAAGGAGTAATGAAATACTGTACAATAAAGAGTTACGACCCCGATGGGCGAGCAACAATTACTCGTACTTCAGATAAAAACGGCAGGAAACATATTATCCTTCTCATGACATCTAAAAATGTTTTTTCGGCTAACCATTTTAAGAATCGTAATCGATCTTTTACTTCAAAATAAATTTTAACTCAATAAAGAACCAGTTTTCTCACAGATAAGTCAGAAAGATGCATGAGAATAGCAGAAAATCATGTACGCTCACTGTGGAAAAAAGCAAAGTATGAAGATAAGAAGTTTGAACTATTAGAAATGTTATTATCCTGTTTCCATTGGTAGTCTATTTATTGGTAGTTAGTTGTAATAAGTACTATAAGAAAAGTAAGAAACGTATAATATCATGCGTTTGATATCTTACAAAAGTTCTTTAAACTGAAAATGAGGATGATCACACAAATATTTTCAATTAAACCTCATGGAATGAGTTTCGACGCTTATTTCACGGGATGAAGACTCTTTTTGTCCAACTTTTCCACTTTATCTCGCAGGCTAGATAAACTTGAGAAAAAAAATCACTCGAGGAATGGTACAAACATTTCAATCGATTTTACGGCGCTATTTAAGCTCCATGGAGAAAAATAACACGGACCTTAACTTCAGATCTGGAGGTCGATACCCACTGCAAAACATCCTGTCAGGCCCACGTGTTTGTGTCGTTTCACTCCCCTGTGGCCTCCACAAGGGTGCGTGCATTTAATAACCGAATCCCTGAATGCATTAATTGTCTTCAACGGATATATATATATATATAATATGCATGCATAATTTGGATATAATATTTTTATATTATGTATAATATATTATTTAGATTACATATATTTATTATATATAAAATCTTAAAAAAATTATAACTTGAATATATGACCATGCACCAATTTTTATTTTTTTGTTAGTATAAAATGAAAACTCTCCAACCAAGACTATTAAGAAAATATTACTGCCATGGGCAAAGGCATCAACCTCCACCACATCTTTTCGTAAAACTAATCTTTCCGCCATGCATTGTTATTCCTCCACGGCTGAGTCGACGTCTTTAAGGGGGCGTCAGAGCAAAAGGGACCGACTATTTTTCCTCTCGCTCTCTCACTGTCCCCCGCTCTTCTTCCTCCCCCCAACCCTCCCTTCCTTAACCCTGGGTCCCCTCTTCATCCCGGCGCGTTCGAATTTCTTGTATCGTTGCTCCTTTTTTTCCTGCTCCCTTCCCTAACATCGGAGTGTGTTCCTCCTACTCTCCCATGACTTCCCCTCCTCCTCTTCCTCCTCAACACGACCCCAACCCCTCCTTCGTCCCTCCTCTTCCTCCACCCGCTCCTTCATTCCCTCCTCCCTCTCCTACCCCACTCTTCCCCCACCCTTCTGGCCTTCCCCTCTCGACTACCCCGACCGCCCCTCCCCCCGCACCGGCCACCGCTCCGCATTGCGTGAAAACTCCGCCCACGGCGGCGGCGTCGCCGACTTGAATTACGCCGAGGGAGAAAGAGAGACAGAGAGAGAAAATGTGGAAGAGAAGAGAGGAGGGAGAGAGGAGATAATTGAGGAAGAAGTGAAGAGAGGAAAGAGAGATAGAAGGAAGGAAGGAGAAAAGGAAGGAAGGAGATAAGGGAGGAAGGAGAGAAAGGAGGAAGGAGAGAATGGATGAAGAAGATAAGGGATGAAGAAGATAAGGGATGAAGGAGAGAAGGAAGAAGGAGATAAGGGAAGAAGAAGGGAGGTTGGAGAGAAAGGAGGGAGAGAAGAGAGGAAGGAGAGAAGGGAGGAGTGCGGGAAGAGAGGAAGGAGGGAAGGGAGGAAGAAGAGATCGGAGGAAGAAGTGAAGAGAGAAAGTAAAAAAGGGAGGAGGGTGGGAAGAGAGGAAGAAGAAAAGGAAGGAAGGAGATAAGAGAGGAAGGAGAGAAGGGGGGAAGGAGAGAATGGATGAAGAAGATAAGGTATGAAGGAGAGAAGGAAGGAGATAAGGGAAGAAGGAGAGAATGGATGAAGAAGATAAGGTATGAAGGAGAGAAGGAAGGAGATAAGGGAGGAAGAAGGGAGGTTGGAGAGAAAGGAGGGAGAGAAGAGAGGAAGGAGATAAGGGAGGAAGGAGAGAATGGATGAAGAAGTGAAGAGAGGAAGGAATGAAGGGAGGAGGGTGGGAAGAGAGGAAGAAGAGAAAGGAGGAAGGAGATAAGAGAGAAAGGAGAGAAGGGGGAAGGGAGGAAGGTGAGAAGGGAGGAAGGAAAGAAGGGAGGTAGAAAAGAAGGGAAGAAGGAGAAAAGAGTGGAAGGAAAGAAAGGAGGAAGGAGTGAAGAGAGGAAGGAGAGAAGTGAGGAAGAAGGAGAAAGGAGAAAAGGGAGAGAGAGAGAGTGGTATAGGAAACATGAGAACTGGCATGAGTGTGAGAAAGAAAATATTGAGGAGATTATGGAAGTACAGGCTAAGCATTTCCGTGCTTACTGATGGGTTATAAAAGTTGCGTAGTGAGGGAAAGTAGAGATATCTGAAACATAACATTTTGCATAGAAACTGATAATATTCCATCGGAAATTTGAGTCCTCAGAATTGAACGATTTCCACTGGCAGTGAATCGACTTTAGAGTTGTGGAATCTCTGCTGATCAGTTTCAGCGTGTTGTTTTCGATTTTACCCATAAGAAACCAATTCCTGGTGATTTATAGAGCCAAATTATAATTAACACATGCTGAAATCCCTTTTGGAAGGAATTACGCGGTAATCGGAACAAAGATGCCTAATGACATAGAAACGTAGTCTAACAAATGGGTATAACAACTCGTTCTTCTCATGCACCATTCATGGCTAGAGCAAGAGATGATATAGAAGAAGAAGATATGGAGAGAGAAGGGATACGGAGGATAAACGGCAGAAATGAAGAGCGAAATATAGGGTGGAAATTAATTAGAGCAGGGAGGAGAGAAAATGGAAGAGGAGAAGAAAAAAGCTGTGTACGATGAAAAGGGAAAGATAAAGATGAGGGTTAAAGAAAGTATAAGAAAAAGATGGAGGATGATCAGAAGAAAATGAGCAGAAAAAAGAAGAAAGAGGAAGAAGAAAGCGGAATAAGATGCAAAGGGATAAAGATGGAAGTTATAGGAAGTAAAAGGGAAAGGTGGAAGATGAAGAGAAGAAATTATGAGAATAAAACAGAAGGTGGAGAAGGGAAAGCGGAGATGTGGAGTCATCAGGTCCAAATATTGAGGGGGAAAAATGAATCGGAAAATGGGACAAAAGAACTCGGGATAAAGGCAGTGGGAAAATATAGAATAAATATAGATAAATAACCAGCAGATGAGATGGAGTAGAAAGCGATGAGAAAAAAGACCGTAGAAGAAAATTGGACTTGAGAACTAAGGATATCGGTTGTGGAAAAGAGTAAACGAAAATATAAATAGATTCACTGAAACAGCTTATATGCTTACTCGTAATTAGTGGAATGTTAGACTCTTAAACCGATACGATTACATTGCATTTATTTAATAGTAAATGTAAACTACATCCTTGAATTCGATCAGTAAATAATTAATTTACAACGGTAGGTAAAATTTTACACTATTCATTTCAACACTTGACCGGTTCCGATGCTATTTCATTACTATTTAGAGATCTTTCAAGCTGAGAATATCGAAACAGAGTAATTTATGGATAGATGATTATATAATATAGTGAAAATGAAGCGAAACCTTTTCTAATAGTTCGTACTTAATGTTCTACGTAATGATAATATTGTATCTAAGCATAAATAATATTTTACCTCTAATAGTATAACCTTTCTCGCCCTTTTTCTTTAGTTCATTCTCTTCTTATTCTATTCCTTAAAATCTTCCACATGCACCTATTGTCTTGATATATAAACATTTAATCTATGCCCTTCACCCCTTTCTTCAAACTCCATTCCTTTTACTCTATATCACTGGATAGTTGAATCTTTACTTACTCCCTCTTTCTGTCTAGTCTTTTCAATTATCTCTCTCTTCCACTCGCAGTATTTCCTTTTCGTCCTCTCATATGAATGCACATATATGCTATCATTCCCTTTTTTCGTTTTATTTTCACCCACTCCTATCTTTTTCTCGATTTTTTTCCAACAATAAATAAAACTCTCCCTTCAGTTACTTCGCGGTACTCCATATTTTCTCAATATATAATCGGAAATAACATTTACAAAGACCACACTAAACACATCTATCACGACCCGGGTTTCAATGATTTTGGCAACGACAACGGCTGAAGAGTAATTTTTCCCAACAGCTTGGAGATAAGCACAATATAGAAATGCAAATGCATGAGAATATTTATTCATTCATTGGTCGTTCAATCAAAAAAATGATGAATCCAACTAAAGAATGGGAATCCAACGTCATTACTGGAGCCCTCCATCCTTCCCTATCTAATGCTAGTTTCTTAACTCTCTGGTAGTTCGTCTTGTGTACTTTCCTGTTGATTTGGTCAACGTATTTATCCCTTGGCCTTCCCCTTGGGACTATTCCTTCAATTATGTTCTTCACAAACTCATTGTGCCACAGAGTCTACCCAATCCATTTGGTTCTTCTTACCTGTACAGTTTTCCATATGTTTTTTCCTCTTCTACTATTCTGTGAACTTCTTCATTTCATTGGTACGAAGTTGTCCGCGGGGTTTGATTATTGGAGCAGCATTCAGGCGTTCCTCCGCGTGATGTCTATTGTTGACAACAGTTTCTCCAGCCATCTCTCGAGGGAAAACTATTACTACCCCAGAATTATCCGGGAGGCAATTGAAATCACCAAAAAATCCAGAAAACAACAAACCGGGAGGACGGCTACAATCTCCCAAGTACCTGGAAGAGGATATTTAAAAAAGGAAACCCGCAAAGAGCCAATGAACGAAATTCCCGCCAAAGAGACCAGGGTCTCTTCTCAACAAAAGACATCACACGGAGGAATGCCCCCAAGCTGCCCCATTTCTTCATTGCATATTTTAGCCGTCCATTAGATCTTCAGCATCCTTCCCCAACACCAGGTTTCGAATGGTCCATGAGAATATATCGCACCTATAATAGATGTGATGCGAAATCTTGGTTCCCTGTTTATCCGAGTTTCCCACGGCGATAAATAATGAGGGGAGAGACGAGTGAAGCGGCGCAACTGCGGAGTAAATGGTGATGCTGAGAACCAATCGACTATAAGCGGGAGGAGATTGGAGGAGGAAGAATTCGAGGAACGAGACTTCATGAACGCGGAACGAAAAGAGAAACATTAAAGGCGAAAGGTAGTGTAGGCAGAGTCGAAAGAGACGAAAAATATGGTGAAGATGCACCGAGAGAGATTTTTGGGCTCAAGTTTCGGAAACGGGAGAATATGGATTCGAAGGCTTGAAAATGCCCAGAGAATGGTATATGAGAGGAATTAGAAGTACGGAGTGATGTTTGTAAGTGAAGTAAACAATTGGAACTAAACAACGAGAGAGCGATGGAAGAAAGTGACGTTATAGTATGAAAATTATGCAGAAATTGTGGCAGAAAATGTGAATTAAGGATTAGGTGGATTCTTTTTTTTATGTTAGGCTTGAGATTAAATTAATTGGCAGTCATCGGTCGTGATAACCATGAACTAGGATGAACGACTTCTGATTTAAGGTAGCGAAAGGATATTGGATGGTGAAATGCAAGAAGGTGAAGGAGGATAAATATTACGCAGAATGGAAACGTGGAAAATATTTGTTTCGATCCTTGAAATAAATATAATATCCTTCAAATGAAATGTAGCATCGTTAAGGAGTTTAGAAAAACGATTCCTCGCAAAAAATATAAAACAATTTATTACCATTCGAGAACAGCGAGAGATATCTCAAAGAATCACTGAAGTCGATACTAACAAATGGTAAGACGGAAACTAAAATATACATTCCTAAACAAGTTAAACATGTTTATGAAAATGCATATGGTTTGAGGGCACTAGCGACCCATAACAAATTTAAATTTGGTGGTATCTTCCAATTCACATAGAGATTCACCTAGTCACTGACTCCGGATTTTCCCAATGGCATCGTTACAGAAAAATTGTTGGATTTTAATGCTTAAACAAAGATAAGTGGGAAATAGCCAGAGAGACAAGGGAGTAAAGAATTACTCTTAGAGTTGACAACATCTTCTGAGAGTACTGTCCAAAGTTTCTCATGAAATAAAACATTGGATGCAATTGGTACGTCATTTATGAGATATTATTCATAATTTTCTATAACTTAGGACCTAAGTTTCAATCCGTATAATGCTTAAAATTCTTTTATTCCTATCTTTATTAAAGCACCGGTGAATGAACTAGTACAATATCCATCGAAATATTGACCCCAGGCATATATTGTATATGACGTATTCATTTAAGAAATTTCTGGAATGTCACGGCTTACTGTTAGGGTATTTATCAATATTATCCATGGAGATTTATTATGCTGAAATTACGTTTGGCGAAAGAAACAGTATAAATTCCGCTGAATTGTGAACCGCCCGGTCTCGTTGTTCTCAATCGACAGACAATGCTGGGTTTATTCTCCGCGACCGTGGGATATCATGCACAACGTCTCCTGTGCTCAAATGTAGACTGGGGACGAGAACAACTTTTTCGGATAAACCCTCGCAGAAATTCATCATGCATAAAGATAGCTCGGTTGTGTTTTTAAATACCTGGAAGTGAATTACGATTCTGCGATAAAGTGAAACGTACATATTGACGGTGTAGCATCAACCTTGAGGAATTGCCTAACCATCTTTTACTTCTTACACACTGAATGACCATTATCCTTCTTAAGGCAGATATATTTTGCACTGGCTAGCTCTAAAGTAAGTTATGGAGTGGTTTATTGGGGTGGTGCTTACAAGTGCACTATTAAACCTATTGTGGTGTTACAAAAAAAATTATAAGAACGATTACATTCAAAAATAGATTTCATCACACACTTTCACTTTTCTGCGCGTTACAAGTTTTACCCTTAAGGTATTTTTATGTATATAAAGTGTTATAAAACTTTTTATGTGCAGTGGGCACTTGAACGGCACATCGCCCTGGCACCATAAGTGGAACCATCGCTTTGAATTCGATGTTCTACCCCCTAGGTCACATTTGAATTCATTCCAGATAAGTTTTATTTATTTTGCCTCGAAAATCTTTAATCTAGTACTTCCAATGGCAGTTTAAATGAAAAACAAAGTTAACTCTTATTTAAATCAAGTTAAAAAACTGCCATTTGAACATGATGATATTGACATACTATTTACAAATCTCCATGAAATTGTTTGTTTAAAAGGAAATCATTAAAATTTAAGTAAATTGTGTATAGTACTAATAAAAACTGAAATATATTGTTATGTTCTTTTGCACGAAATTCTTGGTTACCCACACACAGGTTTATAATCTTTGGGGTAACCTAAAGCTTCCCTATTTTTTGTTAAATCTTTTGGTTAAATTGAGAGAACTTTTTATCTAAGAATTTAATAATGAATAAATATATTATTATTATTATATTGCACCTGGTTTACACACCTTACCGGCAATTGGAAGATACGGGTTCGATTCCAGTTAAGTCAAATGATTTTTATGACGAATTTTACCCTCTTCGGTGGAGGTACAGAAAATATGGAAATAAAAATGTTGTAGCCTAGAAGGATGATCGGAAACAGGATGATAGGAGAGACGAAATAACACTTTTAAAATAAGAAAGTTATAGATAAGAGAAAAATGGCCCAAGAATTTGCAGGACGATAGTTAAATCATATTAAAATGTTCTGAAATAACTGTAACAGCGAACATTTTTAAAATAACTAGCCAAATTAAAATAGATAAAATACATTGAGGTAAGAAACTGTTTCGGGTGTAAATTTGAGGAAGTCTTTCATTGTAGTAAAGTGAGATGAATTTTCAACACAGCTTTTTCCACATGCAGTTTTATTTTTCAGACCAGAAGATGTTACCCAGTAACGAAACCATGGCCGTGAAAAATAAAACCACATGTGGAAAAACCTGTGCTGAAAATTCGTTTGACTTTCCTTCTTGAATAAATTAGTAAAATTAATATCAGCTATCAACAAATGTATTTGGCTTTAAGAATACCATTAGAAAATCATATGTCGATTGCGCAATGAAGCCTAAAATATGATAAATTTCATGGGTAATAGGATAATGGAATAATGAAGCTCCACTTTAAAATATTAGATTAAGGTTTTTTGAAGGAAGCCAATTTCTAGGTTTCAGGAAACCAGATTACAGAAAAAAGACACATTTTGAGGTAAGATAATAGCTATTTCATTAATATTCACCCACTGAAAGTTCTTAGAAAATACAGAGAAAAATAAATGCAATATTCGTAAGAGCGTGAAGGAAAATGAATCTTTCCACCACTGACCATACGAATGCAAGGTTAAACCCCGAGAGGGAATCAAAGAAGGAGAATGGTTGCTTCATGTCAACTCGTGTGCGACTCGTAACGTAGGAATTCATGGCTTATATCGAAATGGTAATGGAACCAGTATTACGTTTCCGTACTTTCGAATGATTATCAGCTTAATTATTATCTCATACTAAGAAGATACCTCCCAGAATGGTATGCAGTAAATTAACATCGAGGAGATGATAAAGTAATAAACATACCCTCCTTTAGAGCGTGCTTGTGCGTTGTAAGCGGATGAAAGAGGTTCACTACTTTATTTGTCATTAACTCACGGGAACATACAATTTAGCCAGAGAACAGTGGATGATACAGGGACGTAGTATCTCTCATTAGGAAATTTAAAATAACCCTGCCAGTCTATCCTTCCCATGCGTGGGAGACCTTGGCACTGTGCGCCGATGGCAATGCAGTGTTCCAGCGACTCGTGATATTTTTCCATCATGTCCGTCACCAGTGAGATGTCGCCGGACCTCGCATCTTTTGTGAGTTACTCAGCAGGCACTGTGCAGCACCGCTCTGCCGGCGAAAGGCAGGGAACTAGAAGGGACGTCAGATGAGTCTTTTGTCCGATGGATTAGGCTACGATGGGGCGACATTCACCATCGCTCCGATTCACAAACATCGGCTCCATTAATAATAGGATTCTTAATCAGCGGTAATCATTTAAAGCGTGTTTCATATTTACAGGGATCTTTCATATACCATTACCATTACCAACGACTCTTATACTATTGTTTTCTCTACCCTAGTAGCTGCAGAAAGATCGTCAACAGTATATTCATGTCACATACTACTATAGTTAAAGCATGTCCGTTATCAGTTATTCCTATCAAAGATATCTAACACAGCTCAGCTATATTAGAACAGTAATGGAGGATTTCCAAAGCATACAAAGACCCCTTGCCGCCTCGACGAATACCTTCCAAATAATATCCGTGCGTAAATTTGAAGAAAGTATATACTATTTTAGATGGAATTAGACAGCTTTAATCATGACTTTGTGTATTTCAAATTTACAACGATCCTTGATCCGTTATTATCACCAACTACTGTTGATCAACCACTGTTTATCTTTGAAGAGTTTATGTTTTTACCAGCCTTGCTGCTGCGGAAGAAGAGTAGAGACCTTTTCCATCCCACTGAGCACACCACTCTCGCAAAAGCATACCTGCTTTCTACTATTCCTATCAGGAAAACCCCTCTCTGTCACCAGTAATGCAGAATTCTAGTATAACAAAGTCCAAAGCATGCGTAGGGTCCCTGCAGACTCAACGTATTTCATTCCACAGCCGAAAATTTTCCTCGGCATTCTGTTCCTTTTTTTTAAAAAACACAAGCTCCCCCCTAATGACCTCCCGACGATTTTTAAATAAGTGCAGGGCGGGCTGCAATGCGCGGCGACAAAAAAATTACAAGAGAGGTTCGGAGAGGGCACAGCGTGTCAATCCTTAAATTTCACAGCCAGTGGAGCTCATGCCTTCCTTCTCCTTTCATTCCCTGCTCCATTTTCCTCGAGCGGACCAACTCACCCCCTCTCCCTCCCTCGCCCTTTCACCCTTCCAGCCTCCTCCTCGAATTTATTTAAGTGTGCCTTTTTGAAGGGGAGGGAGAGGGCAGGGGTACGCGGCTCGAGGCCCGGCATCTCCCGCCGCCGACGGTTTCACCCATCCTCTCCCCCCCCCACGACCTCCCCCGTTCCCTCCCGACCCTCCTGCACTACACTCTCCAGGCTTTCGCCATCGTCCTCGTCTCTCCTCTCTCTCGTCGCCGCTCCAACCTCCCGCCACCTCCCCCTCCCATAGACTCTCTTCCTCCTCCTCCAACCCGTTTCCCTCTCTCTGTCTCCTCCGTGGCCCCTCCTTCGAACTCGTGAGAGCGGATGGACGGGCGGACGCTGTCCCTTCCTTCCAAGCTTTCTCCTAACATTGCTTTCATTCCCTCTCGGGAAGCTTGGACATTCGTTCCCTCCCAATTCGACCCCCTCTTTTTATCTCCACTTATTCAATTCTTCCACTCCCTTCCTTTGTCTCCTTCGTCTGTTCATTCGTTTGGATGCATATTAATGCTAGCCCTCAACAAATCTATACATGGTGAAGCTTTCTCGGGTTTCCAACCGGGTGATGGTCTCCATGTAGGCCGACGTTTCGATGTCTGACTCAGTCATCGTCATCAGGGCTGATGAAAGGATCCTTTCATCAGCCCTGATGACGATGACTGAGTCATACATCGAAACGTCGGCCTACATGGAGACCATCATCCGGTTGGAAACCCGAGAAAGCTTCACCAAGTTAATACGCCGGGAAAGCACTAAATCTTACTTCAAATCTATGCATGTTTTCATTCTCCAAACATTGCTTTCATTCCCTCTCAAAGCTTGGACATTCGGCCCTTCTCTAATCTACCTCTTTTTTATCTCCTCTCATGCCATCTTCTTCCTCTCCTTTGCCTCTATCCTCTTTCAAATAATTTCATTCGTTTGCATGGGTATTAATTCTAGTTCTTTAAATGCCTATACATGCATTCATTCTCCTCGCACTGATTTCATTCCCTCTCGGGAAACTTGGACATTCGACCCCCTCCCAATCTTCCTCTTTATATCTCCACTTATTCAATTCTTCCCCTCCCTTCCTTTGTCTCCTTCGTCTGTTCATTTGTTTGGATGCATATTAATTCTAGTCCTCAACAAATCTATACATTTTTTCATTCTCCAAACATTGCTTTCATTCCCTCTCAAAGCTTGGACATTCGGCCCTTTTATAATCTTCCTCTTTTTATCTCCTCTCATGCCATCTTCCTCCTCTCCTTTGCCTCTATCCTCTTTCAAATAATTTCATTCGTTTGCATGGGTATTAATTATAATTCTTTAAATGCCTATACATGCATTCATTCTCCTCGCACTGATTTCATTCCCTCTCGGGAAGCTTGGACATTCGACCCCCACCCAATCTTCCTCTTTATATCTCGACTTATTCAATTCTTCCCCTCCTTTCCTTTGTCTCCTTCGTCTGTTCATTCGTTTGGATGCATATTAATTCTAGTCCTCAACAAATCTATGCATGTTTTCATTCTCCGAACATCGCTTTTATTCCCTTTCAAAGCTTGGACAATCGACCCTTTTTTAATCTACCTCTTTTTATCTCCTCTCATTCCATCTTCCCCCTCTCCTTTGTTCCTTTCCTCTTTCAATTCATTTCATTCGTTTGCATGGGTATTAATACTAGTTCTTAAAAACCTATGCATTCCTGAACCTATAGTCCGAAGGACTAGGTTCACGAAATAAATTCTATTCTAATCTATGCTTCAATTCTCCAAACATTGCTTTCATTCCTCTCAAACCTTCCACCATTCGAACCTTTTCTAATCTTCCTCTTTTTATTTTCACATATTCAATTCTTCCACCTCCTTTGTCTCCTTCCTCTATTCCATAATTTCATTCGTTCAAAAGGCCGTTTTACACTATGAAAGATTTTTTTTCACACGAATGTACGTGAGATTGAACGTTTTTTTCAACGAAATTAGAACAGGTACTATTTTCCGTTCGGGCATTGAGACATTCACACATGCGTTCATACAACTTGCAACTTTATATGATACTTTCTGCCTCATGCAAGAGTTCACGGAAGAGTTTGTACAAAAATTGTACCGTGTACAACGGCCTTTATGCATATTTATTCTAGTTCTTTAAACGAACCCATTTATGTTTTTATTTTAATATCTTAAACTGCGCCAATTTTTTCAGTCTCTCATATAGTTCACAAGCCTTTTTGCTCCCTCTTTTTCTCTTCCTTTATTAAAAACCTTTCTCCCCTCATGTCTTTAGTTCATACACTTTTATTACTTTAAATCTTCCGCATGCACCTATTGTCTTGATATATATATACATTTAACCTATGCCCTTCACTTCTTTCATCATGCTCCATTCCTTTTACTCTCTATTACAGGATAGTTGAATCTTTACTCCCTCCTTTCTATTCAGTCTTTTCAATTATCTATCTCTTCCATTCCTACCAGTCCCTTTACGTCCTCACATATAAATGGTATATATACTATCATTCCCCTTTTTTGTTTAATTTTCACCTCCTATCTTTATCTCCAATTGTTTTTCCAACAGCTTGGAATTCCTCATTATCTTCATTCAACATTTTTTCCCTTCCATTCATACTCTTTGATAACACTTTATTTCAACCCCTCTTTCGCTATCATACGCCCGCTACCTCTTCCCCTCATAGAGTTCCTTTCAAATCGATTTCTTCACCCAATCTTTCTCTCTGGGTATAAAATAATCCCCCTCCTATCGCACCCTCTTTCCACTCGCTCTTATTAATATATCTCAAACATTTCTATTCTCCCGATAGTTTTTCCATTCCTTCTCCACACGCTCTAATGGTCTATCCCTCGTCGATTCTCATTCGTCTCCATCTTTTTCTCTTCTCCTCGGCTCATTCCTCTCAATCTCTCAGGCGTATTAGTCGGTTCATTCCCTCCTCCTGAAAACCTCATTCAACTCGCTACTCCCCATGTTTCCCCTCAATCACTTTCCATTCCCTGCTCCCGGCTGCAAGCACGCGCTGACTAGCTGCACCCATTTTCTAATTCCTTTTGCCAATCTTTCTCCACTCGCTACTCTCATTGTCTCTTAATTAATAGCCTTTCCGTCTTTTCCTATTTCTCATTCTCTCTTCACCTCAACGTTTCCCGCTTCTATATCTTCCTTATCTGCAATTTCCTTCACTCTTAAGCATGGAAACAACGTCTATTGGACACTATGTTCGATTCACTTCCAGCTATTTCTCTGAATAATTCTACCAAGGGAATTGGGTTGCTGTAGTAGCTACCGTCTTACCATTCCGAGGGTCAGCGCACGAATTCCGTCAGTGGCAGGGATTTTTGAGTAGCATTCTTATCCCTAATTGGGTGCTTTGTGTAGTTCACATCAAGTGAAGAGCTTTCATTTGATGAGACGTCTAACTGTGTTTACCTAGGTGGACGTCATGAGCGGAGCAATGCCGGTGCCGGGTTTCTCTTCACCCTTTCTCCATTTCCTATTGAGCCATCCCCATACTAAACAACCAACCAACCAGTCCTCAATGGCTCAAATGACCTGTTGTCAGACGTATCCTCTAAATAAACAACTCCTCCTACTACAACCTCTCTTTTCCTTTCACAGATTGAACCTTTGCCACGCTTATCTTCCCTCACTTCCGCATATTCACAGCTCCAATCTTTCTCTATTCCTCCCATCCTTCCCTCTAGACATACACGTTAGCTCAACCTAACTTTGATTCAGATAAAGTAATATACTTTGTATTTTTCCGCAGAATTCATTAACGGTACAAAGCGTTTCGCCGATCTACGGCATCATTAGGTACCTTGCTGCGTTGTGCCATTAATAAATTCTGTGATAAAAATATAAAGTATGTTATTTAGTATGGATACTAAATACTTCCACAAAGTAAATACTGAGACCATAGAGTGTATTCCCTTGGATTCCTTTGCATCTCTCTCACCCTTTGCTTCTATTCCTTTAATTGTATCTCAGAGTTTGGACAGTCTATTCTCGATTGTCTTTCCATACAGCGTTCTTCATCTATATTTTACTTTCTCTACAATTCCTTACGCTCTTTCGGATGTACACACTGAACTGCTATACCCCTCCATAAAAAATAACGTCAACTACATTTCCTTCTCATACTCTTTACTCTTTTCGCTCTCTCTTACAACTTGGCCATCAGGATCTTCCACTTATCTCTTTATTTCCACTCCTCTCCATCATTTTAAAAAACATCCTCCCCTTGCAATTCTCTCCATTATTTTCGGGTTAGCTGCGTCAAGTTTTATTCAGATGACGTTTCGTGGCCTGTCGGACCGCGGCACTCAGACCTGATCTGAAGATGTGGCCAGCATAGGCCACGAAACGTCATCTGAATAAAACTTGACGCAGCTAACCCGAAAACAATGGAGAGAACTGCAATCCAGCGCTGCGAAAGCCTCTAACAGAAATTCTCCCATTCTGTACACCACCTCACTCCCTCACATCTCCAGTTTTACCATCCCCTCCCGCCCATCACCACCCATTCATTTTATTGTGGGGTTGAGTTTGGGCGTAGGAGAAGTACTGACTTAATTTACCGAGTACCCGGGTTCAAATACCGGCGGTGGAGGAAATTTTTCAGTGGAATTCCGATCCCGTCTTTTGGAGTACATGTAAGGAGGACTCCAAGTACAGCACTCCGTCCATGGGACGTAAATTCGTGGTCCCTTTGGCACCTTTCTTTAAGGGAATGCTAATGCCGACGCCAGGTTTCTCTCCAACCTTCCATATTCCCGAATTACCCTTCCGTCGCCAACCGACCCAACTGTCGGTCGCCTCCCCAAAATAACCTATCAACCAGCAATCATTTTATTATACAGCTCTAATATCCCACTTTTGTCCTCTGTCCGTATTCTTTCTCGTTCCCTCTCTCTCTTTACTTTTTCAGATGTTTTTTTCGGTTATTTGGGGAGATGACCAATAATTTAGGTAATTTGTTTCATTAGGCACAGGTGCGTTGGTTGGTAGGGGAAGAATTATTGGGGAATGGAGGGAGGGTGGAGAAAACCCTGGTGTCGGTATTGTTCTGCTTTTACCGTAAGGCGCCAAGGGGAATACGGTATAACCCAGTCCCAGTTGAATGACGAAGGCCATGACATTTTCTCCACATGGCACCCAAGTAGGTATCACAATTCCTCCGAAAAATCACAAACCCGGACCCTTGGGATGGGAATCCAGCACTCTTGCCACCACACCAACCCAATCTTCATAACAAGTTTTTGTCCAATCTATTTACATTCCTTCCACTTTTTCGAACGCATGGGCACCCTGTTAGCCCCCTTTTTTCCATTCTTTTCAATCTTTCTTCACCCATTTCGCTTATTCCCTTTATAGCTTCGAAATATGACTTTCTCTTTCCTCATCCTTTCATTTTTCCATATCCATTCTCCCGTTTCGGACATTCGATTCGATCTTTCTCTCCTTGCTCACCGCTTACGCACGTCTTTCACACTTTAGCATATACATTATACCACATTGATTATTTTACCTCTCCCTTCAATCATTCCTTTATCCTCTCTCCAGCTTAGGTATTCAACTTCTTTCTCTCTCCTCACTCCCACATACCCTCAATTTTCCCCCATTCCCTTTCCATCATTTCAACTTTTTCGCTAGTAGATACCACATCCGGCTTCCTATTCAAGTCTACCTCTCTTTGCTTACCAATTGCCTACACTCTCTGGCGAAGCTTGGATATCCGACTTCTCTTCCATCTCTCATTATTTCCACACATTTTTGAGATTTAAATTTCTCCTAATTCGTTCATTATTGGCACTATTTTCTACCTTTCTTGCCCATCTCTTATTTGCTTACTCTTTTTATCACGTCCACACTTTCTCATGTGCATACCACCTAGCTATATCCATCCGAAATTCCCTAGTGCCTTTCCGTTCATTCCCTATGACAACTAGGACTGCTTCACCTCATTCGCCTCCCATTTCTTCCTATTTCCTTCCAGTACATGCTTCCTAATGTTGAATATTTCTCGGGTTTCCTTCAGGGTGATGGAGTTCATATGCACCGACGTTTTGATAGCACAGTCTGCCGTCGTCTTCAGGGTAACTGTGAAACCCGAGAACTCATCGTCCATGGTTTGTGTTGGGAAACCTCAGGTAATACATGTTGCATAGCTTTCCTGTTCACCCCTCTCTGTTCACCCATTTATTTATTCTCCCTCACAGAGTGGACATCAGTCTTCTTTCTTCATATACTCATGTTCTCCACTCCATCCTTCTGGAAAAACGTAGTTAGTAGGTGAAGAATGTCTACGAAAGAAAGTCTGTCTGGCGAAGCTGGAGTCGCTGTACACAAAGGGTGTGTATCGCCCCATATTACTATATGGTAGTGAAACGGCATTCCAGGATAAGCGCTAGTATAGGCTATATGCAGTGGAAATATAGTATATGAGAAGTGTCAGCGGTAAAAATAGGAGGAATAGGATAGAAATTAGAGGGGTATTAATGAATTCGGAATGAATGATCGGGTATTGACATACACAAAATAATCGTATATTGTAGGTTTGGCCACGTGGGGAGAATGGATGCAAATCGATGACGAAAAAGATTTATGTTAGAAGAATGCGAATGGTGTGAGAGAAATGGGTAGCCTCATAAAGCCCTGGGTGAATGCGGCAGAAGAGACTCTGAAGAGGAGGATATAAGGAGTCTTTAAAACAAGACAGCGCGTATGGAACAATGCTTGAAGTTAACTGAATCAAAAGAGGTACGCAAGGATGGGACAGTGTGGAAGAAATTACTAATAACAGCCAGTTTATCAATGCCAAGCATCGATAATTTTACTATTTTGACTGTACCTCTCACTGAAGGGAACGGCGTGATAAATAGGTATTAATGTACGTTGTATGAATGCAGTAACACATATGCATGCAAATGTTTTAATGTAGTAGCAAAAAACCTTAAGAATTATAGTTTCTACAAATTTGGTAGCATACCTATAGTGTATTGCATAATGATGAGATTTGACCCCTGGATATGTATTAGCAGGTTATTTGTAGTTTTATTTACTTCAGTGGGATACTGTGTAGTGCATGTTGGTGAAAATTCACCCACGGTAACACACTCGTGGGGTGGCTTGCAAGGTATATTACAAATGTATGCACCATACTCTGCATTCCATTCGATCTCCCGTACGCACATACTGCACGCCTATCTATTCACGATTCTCTTTCACCTCTTTCTCCACCCGTTTTCTTCATTTTCCCATCGCACACAGCTTTGGACTAGGGACTCCTTATGCTTCTCCTCCTCCTGTCTCTCCACGCTCTTTCTATCGCTTCTACTCTCTCGCATGCACGAACTACCTTTCTCTACCCTTCCTCTATTCCCTTTCACCTCTCTCTCTCTTCCTCCTTTCCTCTCCTCTTCTCCTTCCCCTACTCTCCCTCCCTCCCTCCCGCCCCCACTCCCTTCCTCCATCTCTCTCTCTCTCTCTCGACCCAGGTCGTCGATACCGCCGGGGTTCTTCGGCTCGGCTGCGACGTTGCCGGTTTTACGCCAGGCCCCGTCCCTGTCTCCATAACCCCTTACCCTCCTTCCTCCTCTCCTCTCTCCCTCTCTCTCTCTCCATCTGTATCCGTCTCTCTCTCTCCGGCCCCCGTTGAAAAACCCACCGTAGCCGCCCTCCCCCTCCCCCCTCCCGTTCCTCCGGCCTTCGTCATTCAGGAGGATCACGTGACCGACCCACGTCATCGACTGGGGCGCCGTTATTTCTGCGTGCGGGAGGGGTGTGGAGGGAGGAGGGGAGGGAGGTCATGGTTTCAGCGGGGAGTGGGGGAGTAGGGGAGGGGGGGGGGAGAGGGTGTGGGTTGTTCTTCTGGAGGGCTCGTCGACGGAGATTGTAAATCGGGGGGAGGGGGTAAGGGTCGCCACGTGGTTCGGCCGTCTCCCGCGTAGAGGCGCGTTTCGCAGCGGGCGACGTGCCGCGGTGGAAGTGGCGGGAAAATTGGAAGGTAGGCGTGGTTTCGCTGAGGCGCCTATCCATTCATACCATAGAGGTCGACCCTGTCCTCTCATGCACGTCCGGTAAAGTGTCCAACTAGGAAGGGAAAGCTGTGCAGAAAGAGAAATGATTCAAACACTCCAATTCTGCAAGAATAGTGAGGACAAATACTGCAAATTCCACAAGACTATTTCCTAGATATGAGTACACAATCGTAGTCTTCAGCAGTGGCTTTCTGAGGATTGAGAACAAGTTTTTCCACCATCCGGCACTGAAGTTATCCAGCCGACGCAACTATTCCCCGAAAAATCCTATCGTTAGTTTTTAATTAATTTCCCAACGTAGAATTTGCCGACAAATTTCTCAATAGTGTTTCCGGTCCAGGTGTGGAACGATGACGTGTTGTCGGTGGGATAAGTTCCAGCGGCCATAAAAAATGTTGACAAATTTTATATCTGTTACGCATGGATACATGCAAGTATTTAGAAAATTCATTACCTGTAGCGGTGGACTTAAATTCCTCTGCTATCTTCTCCCACGTCATCTATTTTTCCCTCCATGTTGTGACATAACTTCATTTGTTTTCATTGCCTTTTAGGGTCAAACAAATACTGTCGTCACAGTTAAAGTTAGCCATTCACTTTATATTCCCCGTTTTCTTTAACTTCACAATTTTATACAGTTGGTATTGCATTTCGATAGCAACCGGCTTCACCACTTACGGCGCTTTCAGTAAAAGCCACACACATTAATCATGCAATGTCCACTAACGTCGACTGAATCGTTTAATTTTGATTGATCACTTACAGGTTTATACCCGATATACGGTAGGTATATAAGGTTTGATGGTAAACAGAGATGAAAACATGAACAACTGTAAGGCAACAACAATAAATCGCGTTTATGCACAGTGGTGCTATGTGAAGAACTTCGATATTATTTCTCAAACTAAGACGTTCATGTCATGACATGGAATCACTCTCATTCTAAGAGATCGATAACGTCAATGGGAATCGACGACTCTTTTATCCATTACATACTTGTATACTAACAGTAAACATCCATCATACTGATAGTTTATGCTATTGGAGCAGAGACTAGTCAAAGGAAAATATATGCCTCCAAGAAAATGCGTGAGACCATACCAAGATAACTTGAAATCTTGACAAAATTCCTTTCAACGATATGTTATAATAATAAAAAAACTAGAGTCACTAGCAAGTAGTTTTTTGACGAGAAAAGAGTCGATTGGAGGAGTAAAAGTTGATTTTATGAATTACTTATAAAATACGATTTTAAAGTGGCCGCATTTCCAGCAAACTATAAAAAATGCAGCGTAATTTAAATATAAGAGTATCTTTGTAAACAAAGCTATCACATCAAATTCCTCAACTTATCTTCTTCCTTAGGATCCCAAAGTGTTATTTTTGCACTCGTTATAATTTTAGAATCTTTTAATTAATATGGGAACTATAATGAAACGGGCATTTAGCTGATGATTGAAAATTGCTATCAGCCAGTCGACTAATGAAATATGTTATGACCAACACACTAAAATTGATTTTAGACGCGACCCCCTATCCTTCATAAACATTGCATTTTCATAAGTAAATTTGGTAATATGCAAATCCGGTTTTCATAAAGAACAGCGAAATACAATTCTGTCCATTTAACTATGAGATATTTTTTGAAAATAATGTCTTTAGAAGCAAATACTCCGAATTAAATGAACTAGCTAGGATTTAATATTGGAAATAGATATGAACTAGATAGATAGAAACTAGATAAGAAGATTAATTTAATCGATTATCTTAACGTTCCCTTATCTGCCATAATAATTTAAATACATGATGGTGATGGGTTAGAGGATGAATATTTGCCATTATTATTTATTATGTTCTAATATTTTCCATTTCATCAAATGCGGTTTGTCAAATCAAAAAGAGTCTAAATGAGGTTTAATAGAGTAATCGAGTCATTAGTATTTTTAGGCAAGTCAGCAGTTCATCATACTTAAATCACCCAAGAGGTCGAATTTATTAATTAATATTAACTTTCTCAGAGACATCATGAATGATTTTATTTTGAAATTTAAGTTTTCTCTTCGGAATGAAAATTCGTAAATCGCTTTCTCTGGACCATTTTAATTACTCTTAACGGTAATTTACTCATTTAGTGACAACATAGAACGGTCAGGATTTTAACGCTTCGCACCGCAATGAAATACAGAAGTATTTTTTCCGGGAGGAAATATTAATTTTATGCTTTTGAGGAAATAACTTTACGGTGCACCCCAAAAGTTCACAAGAAACCAGATACAACAATGCGATGGAGTATTGGAAGAAATAACGAAAATTTAGTGGTTGGAACTAGAATATAAAATCGGGTAATTTCGCGCCTAATTTTCTCTAATCATTATTACGACTTATGGAGTATTCTTTCCATGACTATAGTCTAACGTAAACTCTAACATAATTTTTTCAATAAAAATACGAAGATAAGAACCAAGGAGATAGATGGGAATTTCTGGCACAAGAAATTACGAACCGTATCACTCGGCATTCTGCACCAGAAGGCTTATAATATATCATTATACAAAACTGTTTCGGAGTCAAACACTTGCTCACAGCCGCGTAGCACTGTTTTCTTTCCTTTCATGCTCAGAAAAATACGGCCGAGGAAAGGAGACATAATTTTCCAAACATTTAGAGCTAAAATGCGCCATTTGGCTCGGCTACAGCTCTCAAGCACTTCAAAGTCTGTGGTAAGCCTTTGATGAACGCTAAAAGGGGCTCAGTGGGAAAGGGATGAGGAATTATTATCCCTCGAGCCATCCACGTTTTAAAAGAAATCGAGGCAAATGACCAGAAAAAATTTCCCCTTCTTTGCGACAGCACGCACCACTTTGTGTCACATTTGCTTGCCAAAGTACAGCCGCAAATTATTATCTGCAGAGTGACCGGGACTGGAAAAGATGAGTTGCACCCAGCACAATGTCTTGTTTGGTGCCAAGAACATTTCTCACCAATAGTTTCCGTCGTCATGGGATACCAGAGCATGTATTGCGGGATACTCATACTAAAGTCATCGAAAATGATTACCTAGTTTAATGTTCAATTTATATAATAAAACCGATTCAGAGCAAGAAAGTCTTCCTTGTGATTAAGTACCTCAATTTCTGGCGGCACAGATTTTCCAAGAATACAAAGGGCTCATAATCGCTGCTGAAACTAAAAACGAGGAAATACAATCTTAATTTAATTACTAACCATAGTGGAATTAAGAACAGTAACTTTGTGATTCCAATAAAAGATTTTTAATACGACACGATCCGGATTACGACGTACAATGTAATCTTCACGCCTTTTTCAATGGAATCACAGAGTTATGTTAGTGTTTATCATTCCAGTATGAATCGATTTCATAAAATTACACCCTAAAAAATCAATTACATGAATTACAGATAATTTTAAGGGTGTGGATGGGTATTGACAACAGCCTCAAAATCTTGGCGGTGATTTTTATAACGGAGTTCAACAGAAGCGAGTTAGCTACGGACTTTATGACATAATACGGTCATGTTTATTATGACAAAGAGGGAAATATTTAATTAATATGATCCATAAAATTGGTAACACAGGAAAATACTTACAACAGGAAAACTAATAAAATGTTAGCAATTAAAGATATTGTAAATGCCTTTAAAAAGTGCGGAATTATATGGTATTCATTTGATGAAAAAAATGTCTAAATTGAATTACAAGAAAAAAAGTCCATCATAGTAGTTAATGACGCTTCAATTCAAAAATAGAGAAAATAATTTGTAAACCATTAACTGAAAAAAAAACGTTGAAAATGGGGCACTGTTACTACTATATACTCATTAAACATGAGCAGGCACAAAGTATGTTATTAATGGAGGAGTAATACTGGTAACTTTAGGAGGTTATTGAAAATAATAAATTATGAAGAGTATATTATGCGAAGAACTATTAAGGAGTATATCACTAATTCCATGTCAGTAAATCAGAGCTATCACTACACCGCCAGTTCAGTTTTACAACCTGACGCATATGTTACTTTGAGCACACGAGAGTGTCGTGCATTGCATATGCGGAAGGATACAACGTTATATATTCATTATTGGAAATAGCCATACTCAATTTGAAAATACCTGCTACTGTTGATAAATATTATCCAAATTTTTAAATTATTAAGAATTTACCCAATAACATTTGGCTACTAAAGAGCCTATAATCCCACTATTCATTCACATTGGTGTTTCAAACTGACACTAGGCCAATTTACACTTATAACGACTTTTCAAATTATGATCCTGTATCATAATTTTTAATCATAATAAAATTAAGTAATCATTTTTGACTTTTGTTACAGGTCTGGGGAAGGTTTATTTTTAATTTTAAAACAGAAAAGTTAGTATAATTTATAAAAAATGGAACAAAAATGAAGTATATATTAATTGTCGCTGCAATGAGACGTTACCGGATACCACGCATATCAATCCGTTAGCGTGCACAGTTTGAATATCTGAAGTGATCGCCTTTCGGAACATTGCTGCCATCTCTTTATTTGGCAAGCAAACTACTTGGAGACAGGTCGTGTTCTGGATAATAATTCTCATCGAACCGAGAGACGGAACAACTAAAATGCTTAAGAAATGACTGCATACCCCTTAATTTACTAATTACCTAGAGCTTCAACTATCACATGAGGTGTAATATTCTGACTAATACCTCTTTTAAAAAAGTAATTCATTCAATGTACGGAGGATCCATTGGAAGATCCCTCTTTCTAAGCAGTATGCTGATAAATAAATTAAAATGTTTTCATTCGTTTTGGAGAACTATAAGAGCTACGACGCGCCCGAGAATACTCGGGCAAAGATATACTGATATGCAGGTGGCCTAATTATCTTAAGTTAAGGGGCAACATTCAGAAATTATTGAATAATTCATTAATTATTTGGAATAAAAAATTAAGCAAAAAATATTTGGATTTGCCTCCGTTTAATGCTTCTGAATCTGAAATAAAAAATATGACTTTTTCTTGACCATTTTTGTAAAAAAAAACCGTCAGGGAAGTGGTTAAGAAAGAAATATCTTTCAATATATTAGATAATGCATGCTCCACAACGCGTTTGGAATGCCGTACACATGATTTTATAAGGAAAATTCAGTTAATATGTTTTCTACACAATTTATTTTTCTCTACCGGTTTCAACGTTTATAAGACCATTTTCAAATTGCGTGAAAAACTTGCCCAGTGAATTTTTCCTTTTAATATGGAGAATTACTTCAAAGTAAACTCGTCAATGATTCATTTTATACATTAGATTTTACGAAGTATGGAACGGATGAGCAATCCATTCAAAGGTCCAAATGAAAGCCAATAAATAAACAAAAATGAATTTTACCTATACAAAAATAAAATAGAAGACATTTTTGCAATTATCCACTTCTTACCATTCTTTGGTAAACTTTTTTTTACCCATTAAAGTTTGCGTAGCAAGAGAAGTAATTTCAGATGACTCACTCTTCCGAACTCTGCAACCTGAATTGCGAAAAACGTTACTGATAAATCTTGAGAAGAGACTTGGCCCAAGTATAAGACCTACAATTCGTTTAGAAAAACACAAATGAGTTTCTTAAGTTTACGTATCGACACGTTCATGAAACATTTTATTTTTTTTTGTTTCATGTTTTTTATGGTTTTATGCTTCTGGAACATTTTAAATGCGAATGTGTAGGATAAAAATGCATGATTTTACTTTATATTTAGTGATAATTAAGAGGTGTCTAGGAAATACTCAATATTCTCACAACAATATATTTTTACTGCTGAGACAATCCAGCGGTAGTCATGTCAAATGTTATGGGAAAAAAAAACTCCAAAGCTCATACGCAAGCAATATAAAATCGCGAGCAGTAAGCATTTGATCCTGAATTGTGAACTAACTTTAACTTTACAATCAATATTTCGTGTTTAATTAATATTTTAAAAGTATTCTTAAAATGTTATGCAATTATCAAGATTTTGTTTTTAATAATATTAACATAATCATGTTTAAACAAATAGTTGAAGGCTTAACTTTGTGGAACTTTTTCATTATTAAAGAAAGAAGAAACTGAAAATAGCATTAATCCACTCTTTTATTCACAATACCGACCCAGGTTTAAACGGATAACCGTCATCCTTGAAAACGACGGTTAACCGTTGAAACCTGGGTCGGTATTGTGAATAAAAGAGTGGATTAACGCTATTTTAAGTTTCTTCTTTCTTTATATATTATGTTTATGAGAAAATGTAGAAAAGGCTAATATCATATGCAAAAGCTCATATGCAATTACATGAAATCCCATAATTTGCAGATATAGTTTTACCTTTCCAAAATCTACAAAGAGTCCGTTACGATTTAATAATCCTGGGGCGCAATCACTGCTCGAGCTGAATGAACTTGTTTCCTTCTAATCTTACTGATTATTGCTGCTGCTCCACACTGCAGTCAAGTTTTTATTATTTTTCATTCGCTCATGGGAGCGAAAACATGATCTTAATTCTTAACATTTAGTCAAGTGCTTTCAATCACTAGTTCTAACGGATAGAGTGCGTTTTCATGACAGTAATTGTGAGAATTGCCCTTCTAAAGCGTTTTGCGTTTTGTATGAGAATAACAACAACGCGAAAGAAAGAACCGTGCGCTTGTGTTATCGTAATTTTTCAATTGCCATATGAATTTTATTTACTTAGTTGCTTTAGTTACCTTCTTTTTTTGTTATGCATGATTTACTTGCATTAATTAATTTATTTTACTATGTCCAATGTAAAAGGCCTAGTGGCTGTTTTTGCGGTGAACTTAAATAAATAAATTGCGCTTATGATAGCAGAAAAGTGTCCTCCAATCTTTAAATTCTTTCGGTTGATTGAAAGCACTAGTTTTCATTGATGGAGTGCGTTCTCAGAGCAGTAACTGTGGCCATTGCCCTTCAAGAGCGATTTGCGTTTTGGATTACGATAACTAGAAATAATCATTCGAATAATAATAATATATTTTTTTTAAAACCACGTTTTTAAAACGGACCTAAAAGTATAAAATAATTTCTCCTAGCTCCACACACATTTATACACCCATACAAATTCACTACCTCATACACATTGTCCAGAAAATTTGTGATTGTGAATTTTAATTGATATGAATATACTTGTAAGATTGATAACGAAAAACGTGGTGCGCATGAAATAGATAAGTGATGCATAAATAGTTCGCCTAAGTCACTAACAATTTTATTGATTGCACTGCAAATGATACGAACAATTATGTGAGTTTTCTCAACGATAGCTACTCCCTACAGTTCTTATATTATGTGCAGCATACACCCCACGTTGTATATTGTATAATTATAACATATATTATATTGTAATATTTAATGTAAATAACATATATAATATATATTATTACATATTATTGCATTGTCATCTAGTTCTGAGATATGTTTAATGTTTCAAGGCTCTATCTCATCGGGAAGTTAGTTTACAATCGTTGGTAAAATTTGTACCGTACATATAAACAGACAAGAACTCAACATAATAAAAACGTTTTCAAAAGGAAACGTGATTCCTCCCCTGATTAGTATTTTTTTCATTTAGCACTTAAGGTGGAATTAGCGCTTTTGAGGTGAATCAGGTTCACTGCTTTGGAAGATTAAATACAATCAAGGTGGCTCCATGAGTTCCATAACTGAAGTCAATTATTTAAAGAGTTTTACCATCATTTTGTCATCTATTTTTTAGTGTCTCAGAACTCAAAAATGTACAAGCAATCGTCTCCAATTAGAGATCCTGTTTGACCTAGTTCAACTCGGATTAATATGCTTAAGGCGGTACCCACTATTCCTGCTCATGCACCAAATATTATGTATAAAGTTCCAATATCTTTATGATTTGAGGAAAACAATCATTGTTGCATATCCTTTCTCACTCACTCTGTGATTCAACCCGAAGGCTGGTTTGGATAGTTGAGGGTAGAGCTCAACCCGGAATAAGCCACAGGCGTGTGAATTTCACACATTCAGGGTAGGGGGCCAGTTCCTTTCCCTGGGCCACCTCGAATTCCGAGGTTTTTTTTTGTTCGGGGGCGTCCAAAGGCTTCACTCGGATTTGAACCCGGGCTCTACCCACTAGGCCACCACGCTTCCCATTATTTATTATTTATTCATGTATGTCTCCCTCGAGTAGATAAATAAACGAAAGAAAAAAGCAGAATGCATTGTTGCCGTTTTTATCCGTCGTGCCGATGTAAGCATTAATAATATTGATTCTACTAGCTTGCTATGCTAGTAACTCGAATGCTAGTCATCACCATTCAACCCAATTCTTCAACCAACTCTCGAAGGGTGAGGTTGTGTCTACTGAGCGCTCCTGAAACCGGTTTCCTCTCTGACCGGCGGCGATCACCTATTTGACTCCTCTGACCGGCAGCGGCACCGTACACCTAGATTTGTGCAGCAGTGAATTTAGTGTTTTATTTTTGAAATCGTATTTTGCGAAGTAGTGCTGTGAAGTGAAGTAGTGTTATTTTTGAAATCGCATTTTGTGAAGTAGTGCTGTGTAGTGAAGTAGTGTTGTGAAGCAGCCTGGTCCTGTAGCCGACGGTGTAACGGATAAGTAGTCGCTGACCATCTTATTTTCTTAAATTCTTTTTTCCTTTATTCAAGTGTATTACTAATTTGTAGTGCTTGCTTAGTTATAATTTGTCTTGCTTCAGTGGTTAAGTAGTGTTATAGAACTTAAAATTATTAGTAGTTCTAAAGTATTAGTATTGACTCTTAATAATTATTTGATCCTATACGTGCGTGCGTGTTCTAGCAACTGATCCATTGCATTTTTGCTCTTTATCCGTCTAACTACTTTGCTAGAAAGTACTTCTTACGCAACCTTGCGTATCGTACTTGATTCGCTTATACCCGCCTTATATATTTAGAGGATTTAGTGTAAATTCAAATCGTTTTAAGTGCTAAAGCCTGTAGAATAGTATGGCTGGCCCTAGTTCCTCTGTAGCGAGCCTCAAGAGCAAGGTGAAGAGCGACCTCCTCGAGGCACGTGTCGCCGAACTGGAGAGGTTAGTTACGGAGATACTCGCCCGGGTTACGGGTTGTGGGAGGGTTTCGGGCCCCGGTGGTTGTAGCGTTTCTTCCAGGACCTTGCACAGCACCAAGGTGGTGTCCCGGGCATGCTCGGGTGCGAAAGCAAGTGCGGCGGCCTTGGGGAAGACGGTGCAATCTTCGGGTCTGGGGATGACTCACAGCCTGAGGCCCGAGTGGGTGGTTGTGCCCCAAGGGCGGGGGGCGGTGGCTCGACCGAGACGGGGAGTGGGGGATGCGGAGGCTAATCCCATCCCCGTTCGCAACAGCTTCGCGGTTTTGTCGGAGGACAATTCTGGGGAGCCAGTTAGCGAGGTCGTGAACGAACCCCCCGTTGCAAGGGACTCAACTTCGAACGGCAGCCGGGCTGGGAGGGCAGGAATAGTATTGTTAGGGAGTTCGAACGTCCGGCGGATTTTCCCCCAGTTGGAGAAGAGGGCAAGGAGAGACGGAGCGGACCAACGGGTCACCTCCTAGTGTACACCAGGGGGAATCGTACCCAATTCTACGGCGGTGGTAAAAGCGGCGGTGAAGTACACGGGCTGCTCTAGACTGCGGGTGGTGGCCCATGTTGGCACCAATGATGCTTCCGAGCGTAGAGCCGATGAGATCTTGGATTCCTTTAGGGATCTAAACTCGGAGGTGGAACGCGTTCGGAGGGGCACTGGTGTCGATCTGCGACTATCCATCTGCAGCATTGTTCCACGGACTGACTGCGGCCCTCGAGTTTGGGACAGGATTGCCTGGATCAACAAGAGGCTGTGGAAATTCTGTGCGAGCATTGGGGCAGAGTTCGTGGATCTTCGGCCGGTGCTTAGATCATGCCGGGCTCCCCAAAACTCGTCTGGGGTGCATTATTCCAAAGAGGCGTCTGAACGGGTGGCTCGTAGGATTTTTGAGCACTGTAGATATTTTTTAGACTAGAGGATAGGTCATATAGTGGGATTTTTAAATATTTAACCAAACGCAGCCTCCGAGGAAATCCGCATTGCGAAAATGTTCACACCCAAGTAAACTTAGGAGCGCTAAAGCCGGTAAATAGTGGCAATTTTCCTAAAACTCGTACTCCAGTGAAAGAAATTATATCAAATGTAATAAGCACTTCCAGTGAAATTCGCCCACCTAATACCCATAAGCGTGGAAAAGAACCAACCGACACTCAATCGACAAAATATGACATTAACTTTATAGTAGTTAATTGCCGTAGCGTTAAAAACAAGCGCGCTGAAATCGAGCATATATTTCAGGACGCAGACGTGGTCATAGGAACGGAGAGCTGGCTTACTGAGGATTTAAGCGACAGCGAAGTTTTTCCTCCAGGATATAAAATCTACAGATGCGATCGAAGCGATAGGGCAGGTGGCGGAGTTTTTCTAGCAGTTAAATCACATTTACACAGCACCGCCCACGAAATAACTGACAATGAAATAGAAAGCGTGTGGTGTACAATTAAACAACGAAACAAAAGGAGTATACATGTTTGCTCTTTCTATAGACCTCCAAACTCCAAAATTGATGTTATTTACCAATTAGATAATCAAATATCCGCATTTACTGTGAGAGACAGTAAAAGTGTAATAATTATTGGGGGAGATTTTAATCTGCCATCTATAAATTGGGATTCTTACACTGTAAAACCGAATTCTAGGAATAGGGAAATCAGCGAGATCTTACTCAACACACTTGCTAATCACTCACTTTCCCAAGTAGTTGACAAGCCTACGAGAGGAAATAAAATATTAGACCTTTTTGCAGTAAGCCATCCTAAGTTGATAAAACAGCTCGATATTATTGACGGCATAAGTGATCACAGAGTAATTTTTGCAACCTTAAAAATTGAAGTAGAGTCAGCTGTAAAACCGAAACGCAATATTTATTTATTTGATAAATGCAACTTCATCAAATTTGGCGAGATGCTTAATGATTCGTACACGGATTTCGTAGCTAAAACTGAGGATAAAAGCACTGATGAATCATGGAAATATTTCTTAAAAATTCTACGACGGGGAATGAACGAATATATTCCGCAAAAATTGAAATGCGACAGTAAAGAACCTCGCTGGTATAACAACGATGTTAGGAGGGACCTTAAGAGACAGAGAAAATTGTACAACTTGGTTAAAAAGTTCAGTACGGTAGGTGACAAATCGAAGGAACTTGAAGCAAAAGAAAGTTACGCTGCGCAACGCTCAAAAACTAAGAAATCAATGCGTTCTGCATTGCTAAATTTCAAGAAAAAGGACTTGGTGAATTACTCGAAGAAAATTCGAAATCTTTTTGGTCATATGCGAGAGAGCTTCAGGGAAAATCTTCAACCGTAGATTCGTTATTTGATAATGATGGCAAACTTGTCACCGAAAATATTGACAAAGCTAACACGTTAAATTCCCACTTCAAGAGTGTATTCACCACAGACGATACTGCATGTAATTTTGAAATACAATTCACTGAGGAACCGATGAAAGAAATCACTATTCAACGTGATGGGATAACTAAACAGCTGCAGTCGATAAAAAATAGTAAATCTCCGGGTCCGGAGGGAATACCCGCGCGTGTCCTCAAGGAGTTAGCGCCACAGATCGCACCGTTCTTAGACATAATATTCAAGAAGTCATTGTCTGAAGGAAAGATACCATTAGACTGGAAAATTGCAAACGTTACACCGATATTCAAAAAGGGAAACAGACACGACCCAGGGAACTATCGACCAATTTCATTAACGTCGATTATAGGCAAGATACTCGAACATATCGTCGTTAGCAATATCATGACGTTCCTGGACAGTCGTAACGTCCTCCATGGCTGTCAGCACGGCTTCCGGAAAGGTAGATCATGTGAAACACAACTCGCGCTCTTTCGTCATGACGTTCTCAAATCTGGCGAATCGAAAAGACAAGTTGACGCATTATTTCTAGATTTTAAGAAAGCTTTCGACACGGTACCTCATAACAAACTTTTATACAAATTACAGTCATGCGGCCTAAACGAAACAGTAGTAAACTGGATACGCGACTTTCTGAGTGATCGTAAGCAAAAGGTAGTTCTTGACGGAATTAGCTCTGATGTCGTTAAAGTGACATCAGGTGTCCCGCAAGGAAGCGTGATCGGACCCCTTTTGTTCATTATATACATAAATGATCTATGCTCTCGAATTAGCAGTAAAATACGTCTATTCGCCGACGACGCTGTCATCTATCGTGAAATTAGTGATCACTCTGACTTTGAAACTCTATCATCGGATTTAAACAACGTTCATGTGTGGAGCCAAGAGTGGGGACTCGAACTTAATCTGAGCAAATGCACGGCGGTACATTTCTTGCGGAAGTCGTCCAACTATTCCCATGTATATGCTTTGGATGGTGTTAACATAAAGGCGACAGATGAAGTGAAGTATCTAGGAGTTACGATAACTTCGGACCTATCGTGGGGAGCACATATAAGAAATATTTGTGGCAGAGCTCTGAAGAAGCTAGGATTCGTCAAGCGTATTGTGGGAAGATTTTCGGATGAAAAAGTAAAAGAGAGGTGCTATTTCGCACTCGTCCGGCCACACCTTGAATATGCAGCGAGCATATGGGATCCGGTGCAGAAAGACTTAGTCCGGGAACTTAATAAAATACAAAGAAAAGCTGCGCGATTCGTCAAAAACAGCTACGGGCGTACTGACAGCGTTACACAGATGTTAAACGAATTAGGCTGGGAACCGCTAGAGACTCGGAGGCTGCGCGCTAGGCTTAGATTGCTTGAACAATTGAGAATAGATATCTTTCAGAGCGACACGGAGAACATCATATTAGAACCCCACTATATTTCCAGGTCCGATAGAAACGATAAATTAAGAGAGATATTTTGCCGAACGGATAGGTATGGGAATTCGTTTTTCCCCCGAACAATAAGGGACTTCAATAAATGCTAGGCGTAATTTCATTAGAGCGTTTCCTTTTTATCTTTAAGCGGCTGGTGTCCTAACACCCCCCGCCACACGCCTATTGAGGCGGCTTGCGGGGTAATATGTAGATGTAGATGAATTATCTCTTGCATGGCAAACAACAACGTAAATAAGTTTACTAGAGCTGGCTCTAACTAGCGTTCACAGAGGGAACGTTTTACTGGCTTACGAGTAACTAGGGTCGAAGGAGAGTAATGTAAACGAGGAATAACTAGGTATTTAAATTGTGGATAGACTTTTACAAATCCTGCAGAAAGTTTTACAAAGGTTCCATTTCATCGTCAGTCAATTTTTTATTTGAATCGTATGGTTAATATATGTAAAAAGATAAATACAATAAACTCTCATTGTTATTTCCTATATGAGCAATGTTAAAATGCACCAACTTTCAATGCCCGTATTTTTGTTGAGAGGACATGAAAAAAGTATCGCAAGATAAGATAAATTTAAAAGATTATCTAAGATAAATTGGGAATCCTACATTACTTTTTAATGGCTTATAGTTGCTGATATTAAATCAAGTAATTTAAGCCACAATGCTAATAATACCTTCACAGCTAATTCGTAGATGAAACAACGATCTCTAAAGTGAACGGAAAATATACATAATTATTGTGGGACTTGGATCCCCGACAAGTGACACTGAGGTGTAAGGATGCAGAATTGTCAACTAGCCTAAGACTACAAGACGAAAAGTAACAATGTTAATATCGAATGGAAAATTTAATTAACAATGCATTACGTTTTTTAAATTCTCGAATGCAAATGAAGCACAATAAAACCTAATGGCATGTTCCTTTTAAGGGACACCTTAAACAAACCATAACTATATGACAGACAATAAACATTTGGTATTCTATGGTTAACTCATTTGGAAATAAAATACATACGGACTGCAGCACTTCATTTTGATGGTAAAAAAATGGAAATAAAATAATAGATAGATGTCTAAAAATACACAGGATTTCAATTAAATTCACTGTTAATTCTCTTTCGGAGTATAAAATAAAAGTTTCATAGATAGATATCATTTTATTATGAACTATAACGTTTATATTTTCAACGACTTTCATTTTCAATCAAAATACATCAGCTTACCATAGGTATCCACTCAAAATCAATAATTAGCTCACTACTGAATTCAGTCATGATTAATACCTCATATGACATGACTATGCAAGGTATCTTATTTGATTACTAAAATTCTTTATTCAATGTATTAGAGGTAAAAGATAACTTTCAAATACTTAATATTTCTTATAGTACTCATATTTCCTTTTAACTTTGAGGAATGCCACGACCAGCAACTAGGAGTGTTCCTTAATGGTTTGAAATGCATTTATTTGCAATAAATTCACCAATTCCGAAATATATACACGATATAAATAATTCTAACGCATTAACAGTAGATTGATGATGACTATACAGTAAAAAAATAGCGTCAATGTAAGTTTAAAGTGAAATAGTGATCGTACAATAAGCCGTAGTACAACGTCACAAAGATATAATACACTAGAAGCCATCACAAATAGTCTTAAAAAATGATTAATAATTGGTACTTCTTGGCAAACTGCATCAGAATTGTTTAAAATATAATGGAGTACCCCAGAAAATTACAATAAATTTAATTCCAAATAAATAAAGACAACTTTATTGTGCACTAACTGAAGACAACTGTAATTAACTCTCGCTGTTATGAATCAGGTTACAACAACAAAATTAATTTGTCCGATTGCGTTGTTGCGAACGTATTACAATTGTGAATTTATTCAGTGAAAACGTGGTTATTTAATATCTACTTTAACGACTACGCATGTAATTACCGGCCATATTTTTGTGTTTGCGCAGGAAAGTGGTAAATGAGTATATTTTACCATTCCATTGCACTATTTGTCAATGTCTCACAATTATAATTTAATTCACATAGAATAATTAAGAAACCAAACTGCTGTCTTTACATTAATAGGGAAGAACATAATATTAATATTGACGACTTTATTTTCGAGCTAAATTAGGACTTTGCAGTCCTTTCTTACATTTAACTCATACATCACACATTAACACTCATGCCCTGAGTGGAGAAAAGCCCACCCAGGCGGGACTCAAACCCGCGACCTTCGGGTTAGCAGGCGAGGATGTTATCCCGTCGCCACCGAGGCATCTGAAATGATATGGTTGCGTTTCCATCACTTAGCAATTTAAGATGCAGCTATAATTCTTCAAATCAACTCATGAATATATACTGAGAGACTAGAAAAATATCAGCAACAAAAATTTCATTTAAAAAATGCCAGAACCCGATTTATATCCTTCCAGGAATTTGGGCTGGAGTTCTACTATTTTAAATATCACATTTGCGTAATACGCCAGGTTGTTCCAACACTACTCTGCGTTATCAGGTTTAATATATGAATATAAGCAAAGAAAATTAGTAGCATATAAATATAATAAAATTAATCTTATTCTGCAAATTTAGTGTGATAAAAATTTAATTACAAAAGAGTATTAAATAATTCTCGCAGAAATCAAATAATACATATTTTTTAGTGATAATGTGTAGGCTAGAAGATCTCGTTACCATAATTTCGACCTTATATTACAGTCAAAACACACGAAAGATTACTCTAAAAAAATTATAGAGACATTGCAACCAAAATACAAGTAAATGCGCAACTCAATGGCCGATTGATTGAGGTAAATCCTGCCTAAACATGTACCAATTGTACATTGTACCATGAAGATAAGATCAACTGAAAAATCTTGGGCCACATTTTGAAAACGCTATTCATACCATAGAATTTAAAAACCAAAGTGAATCTCAGGCGTCGTACCGTTCGAGTCTCCTTCGTTTACCTTACCGCCATATTTTGAATTGCTGGGTAATTTCGGGCGCAGCCGTCTACGCGCAGCATCGATATTAACCCTCGCCAGCTGGCGCCACCTTCTCGTCAGATGAATCAACTACACGCGTCGAGGTCTTGATTCCGCCACCGGGCGCCAGGTGGCTACAGTCGCCAATATCCGCCGAAGCCTAATACGAATTTATTGTAAGTCCGGAAAAAAAACTTCGAAGATGAAACACTAAAACCTAATTAAGGCGGAGGTTAATCCTCTTAAAGTAGACACTGAATTAAAACGAGGCCATCTAAAGTGCGTTGGCCTTGATGTCTTGTTTCGCGTGTCCAAGTCATTGTTACCTACTATATAATTTGATTACCTAATTGTGCGTTAAGTACACTGTATAGCGTATCCACGATTCCATGATGCAAATTTGAAAATTTATACTTAAGAAAGATGATACAAAAAATAAACCGGACCCTACAATAGTAATAAGCCTTCGATTATACTATAGCTACTATCTCCGAGAGTATCTGCTTCAGGATTTAGGTTTTGAACGATAAGACCTACTTTATAACAAATCAACGATTCGATATATAATGAATGACACATTTTAAATTAGCGCTAGATATTAAAAAATAGCATCCAAGCGTCAAAAAGGTTGATTTTAAGCCTTATTCAAAGCAATATTTCACCTCAACTGCAGGAAATAGATATCGCTGCCCAGTGTTAATATGAAATGTAATTTTTTTTAACATAGGCTAGTGATTTCTCCAATAAACATAACGCTGTCATGTACAGTCTAACACATTAAATTTGATTGCTTAAAAGAGAAAAACCTCCAGCGACAATAAGGTTAAAATGTCTGAATGTGACAGCCGGCCTTGAGTCTCATTTGACCTTTAACAGAACCTGAACCTACTATAAGCATGCACAACATTATCTGCTTGCATTCAAGCACCAATTTTAACTTTGGTGTTAGTGCTTTAGTTACTTTATGAGTGGAATTTTTATATATTATATTGAAATGAATAATGAAGATAGAAAAGCAAGTCGTTTATGATGCATGGACTAGTATTTCCCAATTTAAATACACGTATTTATGACTAAATATAATGTAAACATGTGTACAGAAAATATCTCCCTGAACTACATCTTAGCTCGTTGTATTCTTTTATAATAAATCCAAAGCAAGCTGGCATGCATTTTCAGCAAAACTCAAGCTGTGTATTTCACAGCGTTTCATTTCTTCACCGCGATCCGGAGCCAGCCGACAAACTGGGTCATCAAATTGGGTGTCAGCAATTGATAACACTGCCCCAAAAAACGTTTTCTTTATGTTTCCTGCACTTCATGAGTCAATTCTTACTAATTTTGGGCTGAGAAAAAAGAATATGGCAATAAAAAATTTATCTTAGCTCTAGTTCCTGTGACACGCAATAGGTGGAAGTATTTCAGTTTAACGGATTATTAGTAAATGTTACATTTTCATTACACATGCCAACAACATTGAAAGTATATTTGAATTTAAAAATGATAGTTACATCCTAAGACTTCTAAATTGATGGAAGAATACCTGGCAGATGGTTGGGTCTTAAGAGAATCATGTGGTGGCTTCATGAGATCGTCGTCTTTAGCTTGCCTCCTGTAAGTGAGTTCCGGAGCATCCCTACACAAAGTCCAACAGTAATCCGCAAGCATTGCTTCATTCCAACGGCCCTGATATCTTTGTCCCATAACAGAAATATCCTGATGGAATCTTTCTCCGTGTTCATTACTGATAGCTCCACAACTAAGTGGGAAAAAATCTACGTGGGAGTGGAGAAAATGGATTTTAAGGGGCATGTTGCATCCAAGTTGATGGTATTTTTGCAGGAGCACCGTCACCAACTGAGTGTAGTTATCATCTCTTTTGTTGCCTAAATATCCATGAATAACTCCCTTGAAGGCTTCCCAAGCTTCCTTTTCTTTCCCCTCCAAAATTTGGTCAAATGCAGGATCCTTTATAAGTTCTCGAATTTGTGGCCCGGCAAAAATACCTTCCTTAACTTTGGCATCACTTTATTTCGGAAATTTCTCTTTTACGTACTTGAAGGCCTGTCCTTCTTGGTTCATACCTTTGACAACATTTTTCATCAAACCCAGCTTAATATACAGGGGTGAAAGAAGAGCATCTTTTGGGTTCACGAGAGGCTCGGCAACGACATTTTTCTCGCTAGGGTTAAGATTTCTTACAGGCCAGTCTGCTTGAATATAATGTTATTTCCTATCCCTGCTGTCCCACATACATAAAAAGCAGCAATATTTTGTGTACCACAGTTGCATTCCTAAGAGTACAGCAATGAATTTTAGATCACCACAGATTTTCCACTTGTGTTCATGATATTTGATTGAGTCTAAGAGAGCTGTCATATTTGCCAAAGTCTCCATGTGAACTGCACGACCAACAGGAATAGAAGGAAGACGGTTGCCATTGTGAAGTAATACAGCTTTCAAACTAAGCTTAGAAAAGTCTATGAATAGCCTCCATTCAGTTGGATCATGGTTCAAATTCAAACATTTCATCAAACCATTAATGTCACAGCAAACAACAAGATTGTTTTTCTTCTAAAACAAGGGAAGCAGATCCCTGTGACGCTGTCTGTACTGTGAGACTCTGACATCCACACACATTAAAACGTATGGGTGTTCTTGGAAGTATGTCTATCCAGCATAGCTTAGGCTCTTTAAATTCTGACTCATCTGGCAAAACCTTTATAATATAAATCAATAAAAGCAGTGCACGTGATTTGAGGGATACGTTTCAGATTATAGGCCAGGTTCATTTAGACGTACTCAATGTGAACACATCATCGAAGAGTAAAGCTGATGTTCAAAATTATAGACAAAACTTTTTACTTTATTAGTTTGAAAATCGTTTGACAGGAAGAATTTGAAGAAAAAATAATTCTATTCCAGGTCATCAGTAATCAATCCATAAAAATATTGGAATCAACTCACTTATACTTCAAATTCCGCCTTTCACACGGAGCTCAAACTGGTTTGATCCAAATTTTCGTCAAAATTCTTGTGACCGTTGAGAAAACGGATTTAACTCTTACGGTCCTCCTGAACAACACATTGTACGTGGATTTAATTTGTTGTGTCATGAAATACAGTGACTACGTTCATTTTAAATTTTAGGTAGGGGTACCTTTTCTTCGTTACCAGTCATATGTTTTAACTATTTCCTTATGTTTTGCCGTACGAAAAGTAACTATAAAAAACGAAAAAGATGATCGAAAGAGAGAAATGGAGTTCAAGTTATCTTGTTTTACTCAGCGCAAATACAACATTAACTTATTTGAGCATTGATTAAGGTAATACCCTCGGGATATTTTCCACGTCAATGACTGTTAAATTATAATTTCTGACTCGTAGTTTTCCCTCCAATGCCGGAGGCTTCTTCAACGGTTCGGTTGGATGATTTGGTTCGAGAGGGGTTTCTTTATATTCTTGGAGGGCGGCATTGGGGGAGAGGGGGGGGGAAAGGATTGGGCGGGGTGGTTTGGATTCTACTAGTAATGACTGGATTCAACGTATGATCTACTGTGTGGTCTGTGTAATCCAGTCATTTCTAGAAGAATGCAAAACAGCCGCCACCCCACTCCCATCCCAATTTGTAAACTCCTTATTAGTATTTATATTACATCCCAATTAGTAAGAACACCATCGAAGAAAAAGTAATGTTTAATTTTTGCTCAAAGGGCTTTGTACCCGGAGTAGTTTAGTAAATCTATTTTTATCTCCTCCCCCCTGCGAAAATTGTAATCAGTAACTTATTTAAGCATTCATTCAATTCTGATCTTAAGCATGAAATGCACGAAACACCAAATTATTCCTGAAATGCAGAGGGTATCGATTCATACTTATGCACTGCACACGTAATGAACACACGATACAGTACGCTGGGTTTCAATCTGGAGTTAAAGAATCGACGTAGGAAGGAGAAACGAGAAGTGAAGGACAAAATGGTAGGTACTCACATGATGTCTCCCAGCTTGAGCCTGGTGTGCACGAGGGCGCACGACTTGTAGTCCGAAGCGGTGACGGCCCTCCGCCGCCGCGGCCGGTACTTCCCGCCGCCCACCGTCCTCGTCGGCGTCTTGGCGGCCGCCGCGGCCGCGCTCACCGCCGCCGTCACCTCGGGCAGCGACAACCGCACGTGCCGCTGCTGGGTGGTGGTCGCGGTCGACGGCGTGGCGGAGGCCGTGGATGGGCCCGCGGACGGCGTGGGGGCGGAGGCGGCGGCCGCGGCGGAGTCGGCGGCGGGGACGGCGGCCGAGGTGGATGCGGCGGGGGACGTGGCAGGGGAGGATCCGGGGCCGGCCGCCCCCGGGGGCTGTCCCGGGGGCGGAATCCTTAAGGAGAGGTCATCACCGGTCGGGGGGTGTTGGGGGTCGTCGCCCGCGTTCTGGGAGTGCTGGGGCGAGGGGGTGGGGCGGGGCGATGGGCGGGGGGTGCTCTGGGCAGAAGAGTGTTGCTGCTGCTGACTACTACGGTGCGAGGACGAGGGACTGGTGTCCGTGCGGGAGATCTTGGAGAGGGACTGCTGGCGCTGACGCTCCACCTGAAGGGAAGATGACGATAATGGGCTTAGGTGAGATCACGGGGGTACCTCATATTTGGCTATACATATTTATCTGGCTGTATATATTTTGTATATATATATATACAAAATCATATAAAATATATACAAATTTTTAGAATATTTTCCTGCTGGAATATTTTCTAAAAAACCGCCGCACAGTGGGCTGAAATCGAAAAAAGCTTGCAAAACCTCTTTTTTTTAGTCCGGAAGTTGAAACTTAATTTAGCGCATTAATTTTTTTCCTGTACTTGCACATTAACAATATATATGGGGTCAAAGTTGAACAAATTTCGCCCACTTCCATTTTCTCTGTGAATTACCAAACTTAACCTCATGCTGTAATGCTGTAACCCATGCTGTAATGCTGTGCTCATGCTGTAACCTTTAATGGATTGAGTTATGGAAAAGACTGTTATACCATTATATTATAAAATTCTTTTTCTTTCATTTGATGGCTTTTTAAAGATTTTGTTTTAATATTAACCATAGATACAAATCAAAATGGCCGACGCGATTTTCAGTCAATTGTTTACATATTTGTTGAGAAAAAGTAATTGGTGCCGCCTGGTTACGCTAAATAACTCATACCACGCCACTCTACAAAGCTTCAAGATTTGGAATCTAAAGAAAAATCTTGCGCGTATTTGCGACCCCGAATTTTACATTGTTTTTCGTGCGCGCGGTCGAGTCTGGTTCCGCTCGCCGGCGCACAGTGGGATGAAATCGAAAAAAAGGGGAAAAAATTATTTAATGGGATATTTTTAGCTTACTGATGGATATGGAGTACATAATTGAGCTATTATAAAATGAAGATTGATTATAGTGATTTTTAGCCATTAAAATTAATATTTAATGAAATTTTCGAATATAACAGTCAATTGAAAAGTAAGTATATTTCGAGCATTATGATCACACTTTGTTTCACCGTGGTATCATCTGCTCTGATATTTATATTTCTATTTCCTCACACGAGGAGGGTTGTTGGACGCTAGCAATGAGGTCTCTAACTTCCGCGGGCAGAGTACATTTTTGTCTTGACTTTATGTTGAACGCTGAGGTTATCAGTGGATCTGAGGACAAAAGGAGTCTTCTGAACAAATCGCCAGTTGTATCTTTCCTGGAAAACAGATAAAAATGTTTTAAATATTGTGAAGTACTAGCTGACATTGATTAAATATTTCATCTCGATATGCAGGCTATGTAATTTTTAATGAAAATCCACCTTGAACATTTCCGGGTATGATGCTCCCTGTAATATCGAATGTTTTTGTTTCGTGCCTCCTGCGCTTCTTCGGATAGCTGCCCAATGGTTAGTATTGCTGCTGAGACTACTTCACTACCATGGTGCCATGCCTCCTTTGGACTTTCTTTGGGCGTTGATTTATTTTGCCCCTGCCGGAATCGCGGCGACGGGGAGTACGGTGACGAGGCATGTGTGTGGCCACATTCAATTTTCTATTTAAGTGATGCCATTACCACGAGACAACAAATGTCCTTGGGGGGAAGAGCTTTAATTTTCTCTAATTACAAAGGTGATAAGCGGCAACAATTAATACTTGCCTAAGAGAAAAAGAACTGAGGAGAATATGAAGCCAAGGTCATGGTCAAGTAACTGAAATTACCATGGTTTACAGTCACAACGGGGACAAAGGCTTTGAGCGGGAATTAACAATATGAATGAAAAGTTTCCTTGCCTTGTAGAGAACACATTAAGCACACTATTCCGTCGGTTAATTGGAACATTAAACCGTGTCCTTTAGCGCCTTTCGTTAAGAGCAGGCTAATGCCACCGTCGGGTTTCTCTCCACCATTCCTCCGTTTCCCACGCAATCCTTGCCTTGCCTATCTATCCACCTGCCCGCATTGACGCAGACTTCAGTTTTCCATCGCTTCCCCAAATCAACCGACCACTATGCCTAGGATTCGAATGAGACTTTATTGACAAATTATCATTGGCATTGCTTTTATTTGTTACTCTTCATAAAATAAATCTACGTAATCAGCGTTTCTAACAATGAATCTGGAATTGGGTGAAACTTTTCATTCATATTGTTAATTCCCGCATCAAAGTCTTCGTCACCGTTGTGACTGTAAACCATGGTAATTTCAGTTACTTCACCATGACCTTGGCTTCAAATTCTCCTCAGTTCTTTTTCTCTTAGGCAAGTTTTAATTGTTGCCACTTATCACCTAGGTAATTAGAGAAAATTAAAGCTCTTCCCCCCAAGGACATTTGTTGCCTCGTGGTAATGACATCACTTAAGTTACCATATCCTCCGTATAAACAAAGATAGAAAATTGATTTTTGCTGCAATGAATAGGCAATAAAATTTACTATATGTTTGCTATTTACAAATGTTATCGTATCTCCGAAAACAAAATTGCTATAATAAAGTATTTGTTTTTGAAGTTTGAAACTATCACGAATATTTGAGAGCCATCTTGAAAATAAGATAGTACATATTAGCATTGATGATAGCAGTAAAAGAACCAGAGGTATCTTATGCACCACTGTGACAAGTTTTATATCTCCTCAACCAGTAAAAGTCATCGATATTCGGCGTTTCCATGGTGACTGTCGAATACTTGTGATAAAATGTTTGCGTTGCCATACCTCGGTAACTAAGGAGTTGCGACCCCATGTTCACGGGACAAAAAATGCTTAAAATCACTGCATCAACCTCCTCCAGAAGTATTGCGCTTTCCCCCCTGAAACACCCTGTATAGAGATTGAAAAGATCCACCGAAAAGATGTTTAAATAAACCATGCTAGAAATGTTACTCATAATCATATCGTGGGACACCGCAAGAGTTAAACTGATATACTTCTTTCTTTGAATGCACGGGGTTTTCACATATGTCCTGCACTTCGCCTATGGAAGGAAATGTGCATCTCTCGTTGACAGACAAACTTTTCTAAGGTACCAGCCTTAGCAACTCCCTCAAGACCTGCCGAAAAGGGTCGTTTTATGACACTGTGGAGCCCGTCGTGCGGTTTATTACGGATATTTTCGGGAGCATAATCTCTTTTCTGTAACGAAATGCACGTGCGCATTTAGTTGTATTTCTGGCGTGATTTGGAACAGTTCTGCTTGTTTGCGTATGCAGCAATCCTTGAAACCTTAGTCCTTCAGTTTTTACCCGTGTGTGTATCAGTGTCCGATATCTAAATATAATCACATCTTTATTTGGTGGCATTAGTGGTGACATTTCATTTTATTTTCTACATTTGTAGCGTTATAAAGATAAAGTTTTAAAATAATTTGTGTTATTCTTGGCTATAAAGGTTTTGGGTTCTTTTCATTAAGTTACTATTAAACTCTTGATGAAATTCCGGAAGGAACCTTTTAATATTAGTGCCATTCGAATACTGTCACCATCTGTCGTGCGTGTGAGTAATCAATTCTTAAGTTGCACAAACATTTTTCGTTTTCCCGCAACAATCTCGCGGCACCCCTAGCTGTTTTTCCCGCACCCCTAAGTGCCGCGGCACACCGGTTGGGAACCACTGCTCTAGAGAATAAATTATCCATCATGGACTTTCCCTGGGAAATGCTTTTGAAAGTGGGTTGCAGTGGCTTAGAATATATTTGTTTTAAACCAAATGTAGCTCCCTTTGAGAGGTGATTTTTTATCATGGTTACTCATCTTTTTTATTGAGAAATATTTTGTCAGTCTCATTAGAATTAATTGTGATCACTGTATGGTTGTATAAATGAAGCTTTGCAGAACAAACATTTTGATTTATGAATATATATTTTTTCCTTTGAAGTCATTCACTCATGCACTGCACACTGCACTCTATGAAATTAATGGTGTAATTTTTTCTATGCATTAAGTTTTTCCCTGAAGTAGCGTTTTCTTCTAGTGAAATTACTGACCGTAGTCTTTCATTTATAAAGAAAAAGATTCTAGGGAAAAAATTCCCTCGAGTTTAAGGAAATTTCCTTATGAAAGAAATTTTTCTAAGGAAGTTTCAATTTTTCCCTTGTTTTTCCTATGTTCTAGGGAATTCATACAGGGGAATTGCCGTCAGGGATAATACTACTAGTTTCCGAAGCTTCATCATTTTCATTTAACCTATCAAAAGAACTTTTGGATGGTCTTTTCCAGCTGTTCCCAACCTATATTATGCGTATCCTGCGGGATACGTCAATGGAGTTTTTCATTTATTTTAATTAATTTATTTTATCATTCATTCATTTAAAATGTATAATTTGAATGAAATTTTAAAATCTTCAATTATCATCAAAGTCGTACTCAATTTGAATTTTAATTAATCCGGGATTAGGTATTACGTTTGCGGAGTCACCCGCCAGGGCACTTATGGAGCGATATTCCACAGCGGATCAACCATTCGCCTTGACCGGGGCGCGTACGCCGAGTGCTCTAACCAGTTAAGGTAGTTTGATTGTGATATTTCCCTAGTCATAACGGAGACCATATTATTAATTTTATTTTATAATTTCAGCGTCTGTAAGAAGTATGAAGCAAATATTGTAACATTAATGGCACCAAAATTTAGTTACATATGACAAAAATTCTCAGTAATTAAATAAATACTCTAGTCTACATCTACTTAAGTCTACATCTACTTAGTCTACATCTACTTAAGTCTACATCTACTTAGTCTACATCTACTTAAGTCTACATCTACTTAGTCTACATCTACTTAAGTCTACATCTACTTAGTCTACATCTACTTAAGCACCTAACTTGACTCATTTTTTCACGCCGCACGGCTAAAAATCCTTCAAAACAGCAGGTATTTTTGTGATTCTGTAAAAATTACTGCAGTGAGTAATGGATTATTTTTTATAAATAGTTGAGAAAATGTACACACTAAACACTGTTAGAATTCATGATGAGAAAAAACACAGTTCAAACTCCACTATATTTTATAGCTATCGACGGGTTTCGACGTCTAAAGCGTCATTATCAAGACAAACGGAACGAAATATTGCTGCTGCTAGCCTTATATAATAAGGAAGGGGGAGGAACATGAAGAAATGAGGGAGGTCAGGTATTGACGGTTGGTTGAAAGGAGTACGGATCGGTGAGAAAACTTAGTTAAGCAGGGCAGGAGGGGTTTTAGACGTCGAGACCGGTCGACAGCAATCATAAAAATATATAAAAAAAACACTTTTTAAAAACTGGTCTTATTTCAAAATACACTAAAAAGTAAAAAATAAAAATGCCTTAAAAAATAGAAAATAAATTTTAGATTGAAATTTACAAAGTTAAGAGACGTTCTATTCCAAATTTATAAATATATTAAAGTTGAAAGTGAAAATGAATATTTGTTTACTTTATCTGTGCAATTCATCGATGATTATGAGGCAAAAACGTATAATCGTACGTCTAATTGATCATCTAGTTGATCATCATGAATATAAGACCAGGGGGCAAAGTAATTTACTAAGTTGAATTTGAGCACCCTGGTCTTATAATCATGATGATCAACTACATGATCAATTAGACGTACGATTATACGTTATTGCCTCATAATAATCGACAAATTGCACAGATGAAGTGAACAAATATTCATTTTCACTTTCAACTTAAATATATTAATAAATTTGGAATAGAAGATCTCTTAACTTTGTAAATTTCAATCTAAGATTTATTTTCTAATTTTTAGTGCTTTTTTATTTTTTACTTTTTAATGCATTTTGAAATAAGACCAGTTAAAAAAAAGTTTTTTTTAATATATTTTTATTTTCTTCTTTTTAGTCTTCACACTTTTATTAATTAAACAAATTAAGTAAAATTTCTAAGGGTTCCATGGGAAGGGGTTCAAAAATTGGGTAATAGATTTGCGATTAAACTCACGAAGCAAGTTGAAACTTCGTCTTCAAATTAATTGTGCAACGGTTCTTTGAGATTTAAATTATTAGCATTTCTTCTCAACATAAATGCTAAAATGATGGTTGCAATGAATTGCAACAGCGCCGACTGCGAGTAGACAATGTAATGCGGGCTGCGTTATGATAAGGATAAATAAATATAAAATTAAAACTATTTTTTTTTAGATCAACTGGGTAATTAGTGAATATAATGATTGATTCATGTACAGTCATCAAGATTAAAAATGTATGCATAATTTGGGTAAGATTGAACAACGGGAAGGGGTTCAAAACTTGGATAATAGATATGCGATTAAACTCAAGAAGCAAGTTAATATAAGACCAGGAAAAAATAGTGCTTTTTCTCATCATGAATTCTATCAATAATTTCCACCAAGAATCGCCACAATCGATTAATTTGATACACTGTTAGTTTTTTGACGAAATCTAGGCGTTATAAATTTATATTTTTTTCAATATTCTCCATATGGAGCACACAGCCGTAATCTATCCCATGTAAAACAGCTTGTATTTTCAGGCAGATTGCTCTAAAAGTAGTTCGGTAGGGGGATAATATTTTGATACCACCGGAAAGATGGGAGTTCTTTCTTTAAAATGAGGCCAAATTCATCAAACTCTAGGTGAAATTTTTCGCTCTAACTACCTTACGCAACCAAGGCGCCTTCCTCCCCAGTGGATTTCTGAGAGGGTTTTAAAGAAACAAGATGTACAAGGCTGCCGGACTAATGATGTCACAGAAGCGGGCTTGAACATCTGGTTCCTTAAAAGTTCTCAAAAATCCACCGGGGAGATGGGCGCCTCGGTAGCTTTACTGGCTAAAGCACTCGGCGCGATTTCAAGGGATCAGGGTACGTGACCCGGTCAAGGCGAATGATTAATTTCCATCAGTGGAATTTTGCTTGCACTTTATTTGGCTACGCATAATATTATTATTTTCCCAGAGTTCATAAAATACATTCAAACTATCATAACACGTAATAATAATTAATAAGTGTCCCAACTGTTGTTTTGGTCGCCTGCAGTCGTTGATTGATTGATTTAATACTTCAGTAGATATAAGTTACGATATGAATGAAAATACCGCTTCCCCGCCAGTGCAAGTTCAAAGATCGTGTGTTAACTTTTAGGACGGCACCAATCACACTAGATTCCGTCCTGAATATTTAATACCAGCTAGTAGGTATACTCATATACCATGTATCGTGTGAAACGGGCTTCATCTATGCGTAATACAACAAATTGCTTACATCACAAAGCAAAGAGAACAATTCGCATCATATCATAAGTTTGTACAAAGTATTACACTTTATAACACAGCAGGTGCCCGTTTTTCATCATCGTAGCAGTAGTTAAAGAACTTCGTTTAACGTGCTTCGGCGGCTAAGGTCAATTCGTACTTGCTGTCTGCCATTTACAGACAGGGATAGTAGCACTCACGACTAATTGGATGATAACCCAACCAAATTCAAACTGATCCCAACCACGATTAATGCAGGTGATCGAGCGAGGACCGGAGTTTCATTCGTGGCAGTCCGTAGCCATAGATTAAATCATCATAGGTATTCTACCAAATAAAGGACATGGACTGCTTGTGCTTCCCCGACCACGGGGAATTTTCATTTACTTTTCCTTCTCGGTGCAATACTTTCATGAATGAATTCCGGCTAAAACTTCATATCGTTTGCCTTCCTTCAAACTGTTTCAAATTCCTATTCTTTCCCTTTCTATTTATGTATATCTTATCAAGCATTCTCCTCTCTCTCACCATCTTTGTTCGTGGTTTTTGTCCATCAATACGCCCTGATGCAACATTTGCTGCCTCGCAGTTAGTTATTTAACCTTCTATTACTTCTCGTATGCATGAGAGACCGTAAAAATCTCGTTAAATGCAGGGCATTTAACTTCAACATATTTGCCTCTTGCAATGGGTTCAAATATTTGGGTTGTAATCATAGGAAAAGGCAATGAGTACACAAGTCAGAAAGATTTGGTAGCCATCGGTCTTTTCCAACGCTTCTAGCACCAAAAATAATAATAACAACTCCTGAATAAATTCAGTACTTGTAGAAGAAGAGGTTTAGGTTTTCAGATGCCGCAATGCTTATGATTGCAGCGCTCCGCCTAGACTTAGGTAAACATTATTTACCTGCTCGTGGTGGGATTCTAACCCACGTCATGGATCTTAGCAACCTTGGATTACCTTGAAAAAAAAAGGAAGATAGCCAAAATAGTTTCAAATCTTATCCGAAGGTGATTTTAAATTGATAGTCGGGGTTTTTCAGCAGCCGAGTGAAGTATATCATAAGTGTAGAGACAATTTATGAAAGAGCTTTAATGAAGGAGATGGCAGGAATTCATTCAATATTGCTTAGACAAAGAACTTGGTTTACTTGCCCCTTGTCAGTGGCTGTTCGCAAGCTAATCTCTCTAAGAAGCCTCTAAAAATATTAACAGCTTCACGAATCTTGTAGCATCCATCGTAAACTCGAAATATTATCGAACCTGCATACCTCTTTACGGTCTTCTTAAATATAATGTCATCAATTGCAGATTTTCTCTAGTTTGATGGCGTAACCTATCACTATTTAAATACTTATTTGGTTCATTCCACGGGTTAGTAAATGTTCAGGAGTGGACATAGAGCAAAGAGTAGCACAACATCAGAGCGTGAATTATTTTCCCGTCTACTAAATTAATTGTTAAGGTCGTTGCACCAACTTAGGTAAAGAAATGTGAGCAGTGTGGGACTTAGATTGACAAGCTTTACAACGCTTCACTAGATCAGGAGAACAGTATGTCCCGAGTTAGCGAAACACAAATCTGGTCACCCAACAGATAAAGATAACAATACGATTCAAAATACGATGGCATTTAAAAATACGTAGCCCGATATGCAGTTACACTTAAAAAGACCAACCGGAAAATCGGTGAATTATGAATACATCAATGTTCGATGTATCGGTAAATATTTACATACACCTCCCGTCCCTTACATGGGGGTTAGGGATCGACGCGTATCATGCGTGTGCCTTACTGTCTTTATGGTCCACACGTCTCTCAATCTATTTTCGCAGTCACGCAACGCAACCTACAGCCTGGGCGCCGCCGACATTCTAACCCGTTGCTAAGGGCAACAACATACCCACACCCGCTGCACACCGGCAAGGGCACTCCAACCCCCAACAAAATTTCTTCCTCACGACCTATAAGCGGAGCGGATGACGTCAGAAGGTTGAGACGGGCGTGAATGACTCGTGACGTGTTCGACTTTTCGCAGCGCCAAATGGGCGGCAAGGGGGTGCGCGGAATGAGAACTAAGGGTGGGTTGGGAGGGTTCCCCTCTCTCGGACGAAAGGGGACGGAAGTTTGAAAGGGGGGTCTCTGAGCGATGAAATGGTAGGGGTAAGGGTATAAGAGGCACATGAATAACAGGTGTCGTCAGTCTGAGCTGTCTTCCCCTTGTCAGCGAGAGAGGACAAGGGGGTTTGGAGCAAGGCGGTCGAAGAATGGGGTAAGTGACAGAAGATGTCGGAGGGAATCAGAACACATCGCGACATCTTGAGAACCTTGCGGGAGGGAGGTGGCATTCACACAATGAACCGCTCAAGGAGAATGAATGTCTAGGGTGAGTGGGAGTAAATGGAGGAGCGAGTCAAAGATTCATAAAGAAGATGAATAAAGCTGTTAAATCTCAGTAATATAAAGGAATTCATTCATTCAAAGAGCTCATAATCAGAGCACTTAAAAATAAGGTCATCGCTGTTTCGTATCCCTAAGTGAAATCTTCAAATCAGTTACATCAAAACCAATTAAGAAAACGGCGCATGGAAGGTGTTAATCAGAGAATTATTTCAGACAACTTATAAAAAGTCATACTATAGGCTAAAAAAATAATTAATTATGACATATCAGTGCGCATGATTTAGGTAATAGGCCAAGTTTGTATTTTATGGAGACATGGAAGGTGTTAATCTGAGTAATTATTTCAGGCAACTTATTGAAGGTCATTCTAAAGGCTAAAATAATAATTAATTATGAAATATCATTGCACATGATTCAGAATATAGGCCAACTTTGTATTTAATTGAATGAATAAAGTATTTTAAACTCAAAGAGAAGGGTAATTTCTCATTGCGTGTATTTAAGTCAATTTTACAGGGAAAATTTCAAGTTCAATTTGCTTTTTTTCAGGAATATGATTGAGTAGTGCATTATTAGAGCTTTGCTGGATAGTTAAAATATTTTAAATGCTAATAAAGACGGGAAATCGTACACCAAAGTACTCATATGACACCTTTTCACTTTAGATCTATGGGACACAGGCACGTCGTTAAGCACCACTAAAAACACTAACAGAAATCAAAATTCTAACGGTGTGAGCTAACCAGGGCCGCCTCTGGTGACTACGACAAGTTTTGAACACACTACGACAAATAATATTGGCACTCATTTTCCTTCCCATATACCCTAAATACACCCTTCTAATTCAATAGTTCATCATAGTAACCTGCATATGAACTCACTATTTAAGACTTCTGAAATCAGTTTCAGCTAATGCTCACTGATTGTACCCTGCGTTAAAACATTTTTATTGATCATTTTCACATTTCAATTTAATGGCAATGATTTTCGCCATTAAAAATTGCAAGATAATGGTCAAAAGGGAAAATTACACTTACCATCTTTTATATAATTCTAACATCGAAACTATTTTCTTTTTTCATTTGTCAATGAGTCCTTTCCAAAGTTCACGAAAAATGGGACACATGAATGCCATTAGAACCAGAAACCTTTTTTTTTGCCTTTAATTGGCTACAAGTAGGGGAGATGACCAAAAGCTGATGTGATAGAAGCCATCCATGGCGAGCCGATTGCCGTGATTATATAGGTAGTGGCGGAGTAGAGTAAAACGGACCGTCAGCATCACCCAACTCTCAATGCCAGATGACATAGGTGCACATGGGTCATCAGTTTTTCGTCCCATGTGACACAGTGCAGATAGATCAGATCAAAGGATGGACCGGAATGCCACTGAATACGATACACCATTGGTGGGAATTAAACTCGTATCTTCGGCATGGGCAGCATCTATTTTAGTCACCATCAGGGCATGTTTGAATGGCGCGGTCACGAAACATACAAGATAAATTTGTTGATTACCGCTCTGAACAAAAAAGAGGGCCATTACTCGGGATTGCGAGACCAAGTGTGAACCTAAGTGTATATATGTACATTATAAAAAGTAAGAATGGAGAATAACCCTCCATTCGAATTAGATTACATACGTATATACCATCTTGCCGTTTCCCTTTCGGGGTAGGAACAGCCAAAAAAGCTTAATTCTCAGCGTTCGACCAAGAAAACTGGCTTCGAATGTAATAATATCCTCCATACTGCCCAGTCCTGGTGAACCCCCTTTTCTTCTACCACATTCATGCGTTGCTTCATACACACTCTCTTGTTCATAAGATTCCAAATATTCCTCTTGTTAAGGGATAATTCCACCACATTCACTCATGAATTCCTCGGTCTATCCCTTCCTCTTAATAATAATGTCTCCATTATAACTCTCCACTGTCGTGAATCTGTTCAGTTAATCGCATCTCATCCATTTTCTCAACATAGCCAAGCCAACGAAGCACCCTCTTTTCATATAGTACATCCACCAAAGCATCCTTTCTACAGTCTTTCATCACCACAAATTCCTAAATGCATTAGTTTACTCTCAACAAAATACGTCCAATGGTCCACAGTCAAGCGCGTATTGTAATACTCGTTCCGCGTAGCTCCAAAAATATGACTTGAAAATCATTTAATCAGCGAGCACCACCAGTAGTCGCTCGGTGAAGTAATTAAACATATCCAGTACATCTCCCATTTCAATCCCAATCGCCATATAATGTTGCTGCTTTCTTCCTTCCTCCTTGGTAAAGCTAATTAGTTCTTTCCATGAAACGTTGAATTTATTAATGCAGAATTTAATACGATGAAGGCCTTAAACTATTCACGCATTTACCATTTAGAGCGAGTACATAAGTAAAATGCATATAATATTTGTTTGAGATAAGCAAAAAAGTTTATTAAAACGTTTAAATACACGCGCCATGAAAGAATAAACTATTATTCAAACGAAGGCGAAGTCTAATAATTATTAGCCTATCCCAAATTCCTATTCAAATAAATATTAGTCTATTCAAATCAGGTCCATTCATAAACACACGGCGTTAGCTACCTCACTGCCAAAGTACACTGAATACTCACTCTTCCATCGTTAATTCTTCCCTTGAAAATGCATTTCGAATTGACCCATACCTACTTATCGTGATACGTTTTGAGCACAAAAGTCCAATGAAGCAGGGCTTGCAGAGATTTTACTGATCGTCTTTATGGCTCCATTTACACGAAGGATTAATAGCCTATAAAGCGGCCGACGGAAAAGATAACATCCCTACTTTGGATATAACGCTACCGACTACGAGCCAGTGAGTTAAGGATAATTTATCAGCCACCCGCGAACGAGATTATTTACGATTTGTGAAAGGGCAGGCCATTTGTTCGCAACCTAAGACAACAAGCTCTTTGACATTAAGGCATCTATAACAAGCTGAGAATATACACAACAAGTAATTGGAGCCAAGAAATCAGGATGCGGTTATGTCTATATAACCCTGGGGAACTGCTTACACTGAACTTTTCGCTCCAAGAAGGCCAAGCTTCTACATCGCATGGAAAGTGGCCAAGGGGAAACGAAATATGCAAAAATGTCACCTCCAATTAACCTGCGAAGTTAAAAGTATTTAAGATGCAATACGCAACCCCTGCATACATTTCATTAATAATAATAATGACCCTCCACTATCACGTTAATAACAGGTACAAATACGGGGGATAAAAACATCTTTTCCCTTCTTGATCCCTAGTTATGCCCATCTTACTCGACTTCTTTCCCCATCCATGGCTCCCCAACTAACCTTCGATTATCTAACCAGCCCATTCAAGTGTATGACGTGAATAATCCAGGTTAAAAGTTGAACTGACGAATTCAAAGTTGTATATATTTCACAGTGTTAATCGCATGAAAGACATTTATTAGAATACGAATTTGAAAATGAAAAAATAACTTGCCTGGATGGTCTTTAAATATACGACAGGAGATTTATCTGCCGATACCGATATTCCTATTGAGAATTAAGTTTTACATTAAGCATAAAATAGATACGAAAACATTAGGCATCAAAATTTCACGTAGAATGGTGGAAAGAGTAATCACAAAGACAAAAATTTATGAGCTAATTACAAGATGAATTGTTAAATTTACTAAAGGTAATAATGTACTAGCAGACCTACTGCCTGCTTTGCAGGCAGTCTCTGTCTGGTGTGCTCTTCAGGTGAACTTGGTGTTTTTCCTTTTTTTGCACTACTCAAGTGGAAGCAGTGGGAAATGTGGCTAAATGAGTGTATATGCTCCCCAAAAATGAAAAAAAAAACATTGAGATTAGTTTTTGAAACATAAGTAAACATTTTGGTGTAAAAAAGTCATAATATTCATTTATATGTGCAATTCTCAGTGGTTTTCTGAGGAGAGTACCATTTTTGAGATACTGTCACTCCGACGATTGCTTAGTCATAGCTAAAAATATGAGGGCAAAAATTCCGCCTTCTATCACACAGAGAGCCATTGTTAACTCAAAACAGCAAAACAATTTTGTGATTCAGTTTTTACGGATTATGAGCTTAATAGCTAACCATTTAATTCTGCATATAATACATGCATTTCATATGCTAACCTATTTAAGTGAACCCGAGAGTCCCAAGAAAGATAGACTGGCTCTGAAAAAGTGAATCCGGGAGTCCCGAAAAACTTTAGTCCCCGGAATCTAACTAAATTTAAACTCTCAAAAACCACGGTTTTTTTGCATTTTTCTTCGCACCACCAACTGATAAAAATGAAAAACTACTACCAAATCATACAGACAGAGAATCCTCATTTAATGCACCAAACCTCGTTTCACTAGCTCAAACCTTGAGAGAGAAATAAGCAAAATGGATACAGAATGACTGACTGACACGCTACAAAATTTATATATATATAGATGATAAACTAGATAGATAGGTACGAGACTTCATTTGCTCACCAATTCTTAGCACTTAGATACATACAGAGTGTATACATTATCGGGAAAAATTAGATTAAAATTTCTAAGAGCAGATTACAAGGAAAATCTTCGTCATGGATTACCTTAGCCCAAGGGATCAAGCACATTGAATAATGATAGGACGGATTAGTAGGAGGAATTCAGATGGTTGTCGAACGTGCTTAAATTATGCCTTCGCCGAAAGTTGGCGTTCCTCACACACATCCACAAGGCAGGGAAAGCGGCCATCAAAAGGGAAAAAAGTTGCACACAGAGATACAGGCCAATGATACGTGGGACAGCTGCGGTTTGCATCTGCCGTCGACCAACGACCGCACTTTCCGAATGCTGAGGGAACAGAACACACATGAGGACGTGATGAAAATGGATTTACATACGGAGCGAGCAAAACAGTCCGACAGGACGAATAGGATGGAGCAGTTAAATGAGATACAAGCATCCCTTTGAATATGGACGTGAACCTACGGCGTAATTAAAATCAGCAGGCATAAACGACAGCGAAACATCTGGTAAGACAATTCTGAGGCCATATGATAGCTCTTTGCTTTACTAATGATCCGCAGAAATTCACTCATACCCTTAATCTAGACGCACATTACTATTTAAATCTATCACTTCACTTAAATCGCATCTTGCTAATTCACTGATGCCTATCTGTCTTGCGGTCACGCATGTTTTAGAGACTTACAGGCAACTTAGGATGCAGATATTAGGCACGAATATAGATCGTGACCAAAAATTAGCAAAAACCCGATAAAATCATACGAAGGGGTCGTATATAGCCCATATAGAAAACTTTTACTCCCATAAGAAAGCACTGAATTCGGTGTAGGCGTCTCATTCTTTTGTTTTTCAAATTACTTGCACTAAAAATACAGGGTTCAAATTTTTACGAATTTATGGCTTCAAGAAAGCAAAACCGAACAAAAAAAGACAAACAGCAGATAACAACTAAAATGGATTGTTTACACCTCGTATTTATTAACTTTTACTCCCAAAAGGACAACATTGAAATTGAAGCAGGGTTTTTTTATTCTTTCCTTTTTAAGTTACTTGAATAAAATCGTGATTCTTACATTTGGATTTTTCTAGACACCTCGTTCTTGCCTAAACAATTGCATTTTTGCTAAAAAATAACACAGTGAACTAAATATTTATCGCCCTATAGAACATAGTAGCTCGCTTCTACTTTGTAACATGGAGGGACTTCATTAAACTTGCGACAGTAAACACAGGTAGTGAAAGAGTGGAAAGAAGCAAGGCAGAGAACTCGGCGTTCATGCCCATGCTTTCATGTCTTTAAAATCACGCTTAACTGAGTAATTATACTCTATATTGTAATTTAAATAATTCATTTTCAGCAAATTAATAACCGGTTTATAACCCTATGGTAGCGTCTGTGCTCTGTATAAATTTCGGAAAGTGAAATATAAATCACAGCTGAAGCCTTGGACATCACCCAGAATTGGCAGCAGAAATCGGTATAACAATTAGTAGAGAGCGTTCCACCTTTAGTTGAGTGTGGGACTATGGAGAACAGTGTTTCCAAACCTACGTACTGCGTGATCACCTCTTGATCTCGTGGGCAATCATTTATAACACAACGCTAAATTTAAGTTAGTTATTTCAAGAAATAATATTTCCATATTGGAATACTTATTCTAGATGCGCCGTTAGTATTCTACGTGGCAATATGTTAAAAAGTTTGGTGAAATTCACTGCGGAAAAATCATTTTTCCGGACTGACATTCGAACCCAGACTCTTCGATAAAGCGTCGAGTGATGCAACCAGTTGCTACCAAGGCGTCCGGATTAAGAAGGGAGGTGTCCTCACAGGTACCAAATATGCGATGCCATGAAGTACCCGTGTTGTGTGCGCTAAGGGCCACGGTCCACGACCTAAACTCCAACTTTAAACACAAACTTGGTTTATGTAAAGGAATTCAAATTACTGCAGAACTGGCCGCGGATTCGCCTGGAGTGGGAAACATTAGTCCAGGAGAATAATTTTTTCACTCTAAAATTTCACTCATTATGTCATCACCAGCGAGTGACTCCGTTAAATTAGTGCACGGCCAGTTCCGCAGTTCTTTGAATGTGAAATATTCCAGCTGATCTTGGCAACATCACATCTTCAGCTTTATAATGATTTACACAGGAAAAGAGTCTCCATAAAAGTACCTACTGTCAACTAAATCTGTAAAATCATATAATCATCAAATAATCCGAAACAATGTTACTTTGTGATGTGAAGTTTAATGAATTTAATGTTTTTATTCTAAGCCATGATGATGGAATATAGTGGATTCCGAAACGTAGGTGAAGTATAGTAGTGGTTCATTTTCCGACCTTACCTCGAGAAAACTCACCCCAATTATAATGGAGGTCGATATGATGGATATGATGAATACAGATCTAAATTTGTCAAGTCCAATAAAACATTTTCGCTCGTTTCAACTTTGCAACATGGAGACTAGTAAAGCTTATGAGAGTAAAGAGAGGTCGCGGAAAATGGGAAGAAGTGGAAGAAGGCAGAGTACTGGGGGCTCACCAGTGGCGTGGACGCGGAAGCCGAGGGGATTGTCTCTAGCGTCTGCCGCCTCGGCTGTTGTTGTGCGGCCGAACCGGCCGGGGGCGGCAGGATGCTGGACCTCCGCCGCCCCCGTGCCCCCAGCAGCGCGGCGGGGCTGTTGTTCCGCCAGTCGTCCCCGGAGGGACGGGCCAGGAGGCTGACGGCCGGCGTGCTGCCCCGACGGCGAGTGCTCATGTGACGACCTGCCACGCCCCCCAACATGGCTGCTGCTAGCTGCGAGACGAAAGGAAAAAAAGAGGAGACATATATTAAAACACTTATCAAAGCCCAATTTTTGTCACCAGAATTCATCGAGGACCAAGAACTTATCTTGAAAGTTACCTCGAACAAGATAAGACGGCTCGTTACTTGTAGCAAAATAAAAACACTCGAAATTGAGCGAAATATTTGAATAGAATCTCAAAATGTTCGACCCGATTAACATCAAGATATAAAGCGTTGAATTCCAAGTATTCAAAGGCAGTGATTAGAATTTTCAATCACGGAACCACATTTAAAAACATATTTACAGCATGAGTCATGTTTACTCGCCACCAGCCAAAGTTGTGCTCTCATTCTTGATTTATCAATATCTTAGTTTGTAATACAAAACTTTAAAATACCAATACCACCATGATTTAAAGCACCAATATATTATCCAGATATGAATTTAAAGATAACTGATTAAATATGAATAGTGTCTGTAATTTTATATGATTAAAAAAGGAATCGGAAAATCAATTACACTCGAAAAATATTTAAGAAATTTGGTAAAATTCTGATCCGAAATAACTATGTTTCAGTGTTATGCGACTATGTTTCTACTATATACAGCCATGATTCCAAGCTTCGTGCACTTGTAAATAGTAAAGATATCGGTAGCTGTTTACTACTCTGTAGAATTAAAATTGCCCCGATAGCTGTTTCTTTTTCCTGCAGCAATATCTCCCAAACACGAAATATTGTCTGATTTTTTATTGGCGTCCAACATTTATTCTGTCCCGAAGAAACTAAATAAGTGAGCTTATATGTTTTTACAAGCACCGCGCCACGCAAAATTTATGAATGAACTGTGAGGCACCAACATTTAATATCCTTTGTGTAGAAAGTCAATTAAATCTGACAGCTAAAAATGATACAGCGATGATCCGTATTTTTATTCATTGAGAATACGAATATCCAATAAATATGTCAAATTAATCGCTCAAGATCCACAACAGACGAGTAGAAATGACACGTCAGTAATTTCTAGAATTTAAGGAGTATTAGTGAAAATGTATTCTTTCTAGCTTCCTCAAAGCCAAATGATTCCGTAAAAGTAACATAACAATGCATAAAAATACTTCATGCAAGAAAGTATTTTCCACCAATGTGTGTGATTACTAGGCCCTCTAATGAACTTAAGTTCCAAAGGTTTCGTTCTGTTCCGTGCAGTTCAAAAGAGTAGTCTCCCATTCAAACAGAGTTAACTGGCAAAATTACAATTAACTAATATTTGGGAGCCTCTGGATATCCTTCCATCCTACATATCGGCAATCAGATTTGTTGAAGTTGGTGAACAACACAAATTAATTTATTTGTTCTACTATAGTAGATTACAAAATAAAAATTGCGTCATACATCACTTCTAAAAATTGAAACATTAAATGATAATATTTATGCTTGACCTCCAGGTTGGCCTACAGATGTAATTTCCACAGTAGCAGTTGACCTAATGAAATTAATGTATTGAGGGGAATTGATATTTTAGGGTTGATATTTTTAGAGGTCTCGGTTTTGCTTTAAGTACAAAGATACCGACCCGTTATCCAAAATGTCCTGATGAGTTTGTTGCACGCTGGATGAGATTTAGAATTTCTGACGACACGATGCCTCGGCGGGCTATAGTCACTATTTTTCCGTGAAAAAACAAATTCCAGCTGATTTCCTCCTATCTGTGGGATTAACTATCATTATGATACCCTGGTTGATGCTCGTTCCGTGTTCCGTATTCAGCGATACTTGCTTCAGACCGGTGTATTTGGGTCAGGGCGGCGGTAAAACTACTAAAAATGGGGCCCGAGAGTAAAAACGTTTGCGAATCATAAATCTATACACTAATCGATTCTGTAGGCTGATTACAGTAATGTAAAAAAAGTATCATCAGAGATAATAGACTAACTTCTAGTGCCCAAAAATATCATTTGTATATCTCAATACTGAGAAGAATCATATTCACATACCGTGGAAGTATATGGGTATTTTTAGTTCTAAACGAGAGCGTCATAAAAGGAAGGGCCTCTATACATCAACTCTTCTATTGTCTACTTCAGTTTTTTAGGGCACTACTCCGTCTTTTTAAAATTCCTAAATTTGACGAGCCATTGAGGACATGAGGATGAAACGGGAAAGTAATTGGGCAGATTCACTAATTCAAGATTGTCTTAGTTGATTTTCGACACTAATGATTAGAAACTAAATAGTCTTTATCAGACTTACTGCTAAAGGATAACTATCATATTCAATAATTCCTAATGCGATTTCTTTTGACGCAACACCAAAATAAACTCACATAAAATTTAGACTAATGGACCTGAGTCAATCATTATAATTGATATTGTTGTCAGTGCATAAAAGGTCCTTGGGCGTGGCCCTCTTCCGATCAGCTTTAACGCTGATTGAAAACACATCTTAAGACACACAAGCTACCTCTCTCTTTAAATAGGTTGCAAAAGTCTATTTCTGGAACAAGGGACGTCAGCAGTAATACCGTGACCTTTTTCAAGTGACCTACTCCTCAAATATCGCAAGACCCAAATTCGAATATCAGAGAAACACAATAAACTATTTTCAGCATCTCAAATCCTTTTCTTTGAAGTTGCTCTGTAGGAGTCTGTAGAGTCTATATGGAATTTATGGATACGACCGAAGATGGGTGTATTGTTACGTACGGAACTATTAATATCCAATCACTCAATGAATCATTTTTTCATTTCACTTCTCCATCGAATTGGATTTTTGTTTATCAGAATTTCCCTTCCATGGATCATTTATTATGAAATAAAAAAATGTCAAAAGGATCTTCAATTAAAAATTCATAAAAACAGCGTAAAACGGGAACGTTTCATTCATTAAATATTTCCGATTGCATTATGAAGAAGGACAGATAATAATTTTACACTCCTGAATCATTGGCTGACTGTAATTGCCAAGCCACCCACGTTTAAAAGGAGCAAGAAAACAAAAATGGATCTAGTTTTATAAAATGACCTGGTACCTAAAAATATTTTTCCATTCTTTTTGTTCACTAATTATATTTTTCCATTTATGGTTATTGCTAACATGCATTTTCATAGAATAAAATACTACGATTAAATAGATAAAAGTAAACAGAGTCAAGTAGTAATTTTTGATTAACACATTCAGACCTACTAAAATAAAATACATTATTTAAAAATTCCATTGGATTCTTGTGCTTGAACATCAGTACATAAGGCCTCATATTTACGACCGAACAAAGCATAAGAAGAAAAGGTGGAGATATGAGACACCAAGAATTCGGTTCCTGTGAGCATATGAAATCTCATGAAACACTTAAAAACTAAGCGTTATGACAGTTTGTAACACCTCCAACATTTTCCGTCGGTTTATTTTTCGATATCTACAGGAAATAAGATTGTATTCTGTAATAATTCAAATCCTAGAATGTCCATGAGTTTTTTAATATATTTATTTTTGAGTGTGGTATGACGGATAAAAGTAAAATGTCATGTTGGTTGGAATATGAAAACTCCCGTTAGCTACGATGCATTTTAATCAGCATTGCAGATACCAATAATAAATTATATAAAAGAAAAATATGGTCTAAGGACGAAATACAATGCAGAGGATATAATTCGAGCCATTAAAGTAGTTACTGCGAATGAAATTGGATATTCGAAAGCAACAAAGAAACTAATATGCCAAGAAAAGGTAGTGTAAAGCTGGATGTTCTTCGGAGATATCATCATGACTGTATAAATACACTTTACTCTGCAATACAACGAAGCGACCTCCAGCCGATATGAAGTAGAGATTAAAGTTAGAAATTTGAAAGAAAAAGAAAATGACAGAGATCACAACAGTCATTTCAGTGATACAGGTGCTCCAATACGGACTGTGATATCCTCATACCCTGGGCAGAATCAACCAGGATTAAAATATATACACATTATGAGTTTTATGTTTCCGAAGATTGTAAATGAACTGTAGGTCCAGTGCCTCTTATGTCCATAGAGAATAAGTAGGTTCAGAAAGCGACGTATATATTTTTGAATAATGTAAAATCAAATATATTATGTTGCTAATGCGAATTACCTTACCAATAAATTATTATTTCCTGCACTCATGTAGTGTCGTAATTTATTTTTTTCGTACAAACGTACAGACTCATAGACTAGCCGAAATTGATATCGCTATATTTTGTCCTCCGAACAAATGATATATTGAAATATATATTATAAATTCCACAACATTAGTATTTACATAACATGTTACACATTTAATTCTTTGTTTTACTTTTGGCGTTAAGTTCTCATGTGCATTCATTCTACGATTCCATAGCTCAAAATCAAAGGCCATATTCCTACCCTATTATCCACGAGTAAATAGTATATAGATTTAGTATTTTCATAATCTGTCGGGCAGTCATCAATATAAAAAAGAGGAATGAGTAATGGGTGGGGTTTTTTCACGCTTCAGTTGAGGCGAGGCAGTCAAGTTGACCACCAAAATAAGAATCCTTTTTACCCTTCTCATTTGAGATTTGAAAATATTATTGCTCCTGCTTCTGAACGGTAACTATGGGCATCCGCTCTTGTGCGGTTTAAGAGAGACATATCGTATAATGCGGCCGAGTTCATTGCTTTGACGAATCCTTAAACGCCCAACGCAAGTATAGTCTAAAATGACACACTTGCGAATGTAAGCCTGTTCAGCCTCTACTCCGTCCAAGGAAAATTTCGCGTTTCGCCTAGTCAGATTAAGGTGCTTGGAGCGATTTTCTTTGTTTATCTGCGTCAAAATTTACATACGTGTCCTTATTAGTTATATCTATTGATCAACATCATCATCATAGTATTACAATCCTAGGATTGGTATTCTGCAGCCCTCCATTTTGACCTATCCCATGCCAGTTCCTTCAATTCCCTATGGTTCCTCTTCCCCGTATGCCTCTTGACTTGCCGCAAGCACTTTGTCTCTTGGTCTTCCTCTGGAGACTTTCCCTTCAATTTTTCCCTCCATTATGCTTCCTATGTAATTGTTGTGTCTCATAACATGGCCAACCCACCGTGTTCTTCTTTGGCGTATGGTGCTCCACAGTGCCCTTTACTTCTCCAATTCTTCTGTGTACCTCCTCGTTTCTCACCCTATCCGTCCATTTGATCTTTAGCATCCTCCTCCAGCACCAGGTTTCGAAGGCTTCTATTCATTTCTGGTCAGCTTTTCCAATGGTCCATGCTTCCAATGGTGCGTGCTAACCACTACACCACCGCAACCCCTCGCCTATCCGTATCTATCGATAAAAGTGATAAAAAGTGTATGTATGATACCGATTTGTCTTCTTAGCATTTCAACGCTAGTTTAATACGTAGCCTTATGGCGCAGGACATATATTTTGAAATAATTTGATTATATATGGACAGTTTTACTCCTTAAAGGGAAAAAAACATTTCATATTATTTTGACGGTTGATACCTAATATCAAGGTATCATACCAAGTAATAAAAGCGTATTTAGATATGATTTTCGCTTAAGTTTTGAATTCCGCGCAGAAAATCCAAGTCACAGCAATGCTTTAATTACGGCGAAATTATACAATTTTTGCATTATTTACATAACTGCTTGTATGGTGATTTTCTCCATATGGATGTACTTAGTGAAATGTGGTCTAAGGAATTTTTTTAACTTTCTTGAAAAGTTATTAAAATGTGCACTTAATGGCTCACTATTACCACTCCAGCCACTGTAAGAGTCTCCCAGCCCTATTTAGTGTAACAGTAGGTTATTAAAATTCAAAATGGTGCAAAAGTCGCCACCTACGAGGAGAGTCACGCTGTCGCAGTCTATCATCGCCAGAATATTCTAGACAAAAGACGAGTATAATTGAAGTACAAACGAAGATGCATTATCTTGGAAGTTCAGTGGCAGCTAAGAGTTGGACATAGTACCAGTTGATACGGATAGTTTGTTTTTTAATGGATTTTGCTGCCACCGTTTAATTTATAGCGAAGAAAAACACAACGGACGTTTATCTAAATGTTTTGTGCTCTTATGAAATGAAGACAATTCTCGTAGATTAATAATTTACCAGACGCCCATTTTTTCATTACAGAACAGTCTCTAAGATGGATGGGCACTTCTGCAGCGGGTATCGTAATGTTTACGAATGGTAGCCAATCTGTGCATGCTTGGTGGGTGATCTCCAATCTCTATTACAGACATTTTTAATTGCGATGTGATGATTGATGATGTGGTGCACAGTCACGCGCTCTGGTGCAAAGATGTACACCAAAGAGGGCGAAATTCGTCGTGAAAAAAATCATTTGACGTGACCGATATTCGAACCCGAATCTCCCAATTGCCAGCCTCGTGTGTTAACCAGTTACAAACCAAGCCATCTTAATTCAAGACGAATTTCAGCGGGGGTTTATAAGACTTATTCGTACAAATCCCCGCTAAAAATTCGTCTTGAATGAAGATGGCTTGGTGGTAAAACTGGCTAGCACACCAGACCGGCAATTGGGAGATCCGGGTTCGAATCCAGGTCAAGTCAAATTCACCCTCTGTCATGACGAATTTCACCCTCTTTGGTGTACTCTTATTACATAACTCTGCAATCTCATATTTTTTAGCGCCACATTTGTGGCGTCCGAAAAGGCAATGCCACAACCTTTAAAGTCCGAAGAATAAGTCGCGGCAGCAGCACGGCGGTATTTTATTATAATCAACCAGTATGTAAATACCTCCCTTACCTACAATAATGCAAGAATTATCAACTGACAACAAGCACAAGGCGGTCGGAAACTTTCGAAACTCCAACCCGTCCACCGAGGAAAAATATCTCTCCACGAAGCGATGCTTGTGAATCACTTCTTAGCGTGCCGACTTAGCAATAAATAATTTATACCGGGCTAATAATAACAGACTCAAAATTGGTAGCCCTTGGCGAAAATATTGAATCAATGTAATTACTAATTAGTATGATTTTAAAAGAAACTGACATTAAAAATAATTTTTGTAATTACCATAATTTTAAACTTAATTGCACAATTAGATTGATAGGTTCATAAAGCTAAGATGAACGTAATTTGATATTGAGAGGAGCAGCATGACCTCAGTCGTCGGCCTACTATACAATATACTAAATATAAAACCCACTACTACTACTCAAGAAAATTTTCGTTACTTTTTATAATAGACACTAAATTATTCGATGGTATCAGGATGAGCTTCATGGAAATCCATTGCTAACCGAAGTAAAAACACAATGCATTTTTCCACCGAAATTTATTAAGGTGCAACTAGTTTCAATGCATCAGATTCACCATCAAATACCTAGTCTACTAGTGCTATCTACGATAATAAATTTTGGTGGAAAAAATATATCGTGTTTTTACTCATAAATTAAATTATTTAAAACACATATTCTCCGCAATTCCATTCTGGATTCGCCCCTTGAGGCGATTACCGCAAGGGTGGTTTGCCCACCCCTGCTCTATTCCAACCCATGACCAACAAGTTATTCACCCACGCACGCCATCGGCCCTCATGCGCCTTTAATGTCCCCGTCTGCTCTCCCACTTTGCCCCGTCAATGCCCTCCTTTCCTTCAACCACCCTCGCCGTCTGCCCGGCCACCCTATCGCCGTCTCCGTCGCGCCACTTCCTCATGGGGGACGACCTCGTTTTATCGCCAGGGAACGCGGCGGCAAGATTACTTTTGCCTCGTGCACGTCGCGCCTCGGAGCTCTCGATCTCTGCTCTCACGCGGCTAATGGACTCAAACCCCTCACTCTAGCCACTCTTTCGACCTCTCACTCCCAACCCCACTTTGTCGCTCCTCTCTCTGTCAACCTCACCCTTCCTCTCCCTCCTTTCTTCTTCAGCTTCTCAGTCAACCTCACTCTTTGCTCTACTACACATAATTCTGTAAGAAGTGTGAATTCAATATTGCAATATTAATGGCGCAAAAATATAGTTATATATGACCAAAAGTCTCACCAATTAAATAAATATATCTACATAAGTCCCTAACTTGACTAATTTTTTCACGCCGCACGGCTAAAAAACCTTCAAAACAGCAGGTTTCTTTGCGATTCTGTAAAAATTACTGCGGTGAGTAATAGATTAATGTTTACAAATAGTTGAGAAAACACGCACTCTAACACAGTATTTTTTTACACATCTACACACGTTGACGAAATCTAGGTGCTATAAATTCCTAATTTGTTCAATACTCTCCCTCTGGAACACACATCCGTAATCTATCCCATGTAAAACAGATTGTATTTTCAGGCAAATTGCTCGAAAATTAGTTTGTAAACGATTACTTTTTTGATGTCTTTGGAAAATTGGGAGTTTTTATTTAAAATGAGGTCAAATTCATCAAATTCTAGATGAAGTGATTTTTCGCCCGAAGTACCTTAACGGTGGGCTCAATATGATGCACAAGTCCAAAACGTGACACAAATGCCTTCATCAGGTTGGCCTCCCATTCGATAGTCAAATTCATGGCTTTAAAAGGTCAAAATTTGCCATTTTCACAGTTTTTTTTGGATCAAAATCCCGAGTCATTCAAAATCATATTTTATTTCACGGTTATTAACGGTTTTAAAAGGTCGAAATTTGCCATTTTCACAGTTTTTTTTGGATCAAAATCCCGAGTCATTCAAAATCATATTTTATTTCACGGTTATTAACGGTTTTAAAAGGTCGAAATTTGCCATTTTCACAGTTTTTTTTGGATCAAAATCCCGAGTCATTCAAAATCATATTTTATTTCACGGTTATTAACGGTTTTAAAAGGTCGAAATTTGCCATTTTCACAGTTTTTTTGGATCAAAATCCCGAGTCATTCAAAATCATATTTTATTTCACGGTTATTACGGTTTTAAAAGGTCGAAATTTGCCATTTTCACAGTTTTTTTGGATCAAAATCCCGAGTCATTCAAAATCATATTTTATTTCACGGTTATTAACGGTTTTAAAAGGTCGAAATTTGCCATTTTCACAGTTTTTTTTTATCAAAATCCCGAGTCATTCAAAATCATATTTTATTTCACGGTTATTAACGGTTTTAAAAGGTCGAAATTTGCCATTATCACAGTTTTTTTGGAGCTAAAACTAGAGATATTCAAAACCATAATATGTTTTTAATGCATGCAGGTTCAAAATTTAATTGAAATATGCTGCAGGCAAACCATTTACGTCTCAATGAGACGCCTTTGTTTTGATGAAATGTTAGAATTAAATTTTTACAGTAAGTTTTCACAAAAAGGGAGGAATCAGGCGAGATCTTGTGGAATATGAACATAATAAGAACTAAGATATTGCAGTTTTCCACAGATAAAGTTTAAATCGACCCGGGTTTCGATGCACTGCATCTGCACCTAATGATGATGCAGTGCATCGAAACCCGGGTCGATTAAAACTTTATCTGTGGAAAACTGCAATATCTTAGTTCTTATTAGTCTGTTTTCCATATCAATCTTTTGAAAACGTAAAACGATTGAGTGAATTCAACGCATCTGAAACTCGCTGAAAACTTGTCAATATAGGCGTCATTTAATCTAATAGAACTGCTCAAAAAATATCCGAATGTAGGGAAAAACTTCGAGGATTTGACAAGGTGATAAGAAGAAACGTCGTGCCGAATTAAATGTTAGAAACAACACATTGTATCTATAACATTCGTAGTAGTCCGCTCAGACGAAATAAAAGGACTAAATAAAAGGAAGAAATAAAACTGACTCTAATACCATCTAAAAATCTGGTAGAACAATTGGGACCCGAAGATGCCCACGTTAAGATTTACCTACAGAATTCACGGATATTTCATGTTTTTTTCACCGTTATCAAAACTTTCAGCTAATTTCAGGTTTCCACGGTTGTATGGCCACCCTGGCCACAGAGAGCACATTTACATCTACATACTACCCCGCAAGCCGCCTCAATAGACGTGTGGAGGGGGGTGTTAGGACACCAGCCGTTTACATATAAAAAGGAAACGCTCTAATGAAATTACACTAACATTTATTCATCTACATCTACACACCACCCCGCAAGCCGCCTCAATAGGCGTGTGGCGGGGGGTGTTAGGACACCAGCCGTTTACATATAAAAAGGAAACGCTCTAATGAAATTGCGCCTAGCATTTATTATAGTCCCTTATTGTTCGGGGGAAAAACGAATTCCCATACCTATCCGTTCGGCAAAATATCTCTCTTAATTTATCGTTTCTGTCGGACCTGGAAATATAGTGGGTTAGGATAGAGTGATCAATGACGACGCAGAATACGTTACTAGTTAGGTGACAGGTGCCCCTGCCACCTATTATTATGGTGTGAAAGTGATCGGAGAGCAGGAGGTAACGGCAACGAATTAGATACAGGTAACAGAAAAGTTTACAATTTCTTTCTAGAAACACCATTCTTCAACTTCATAATAATTTTTAAATATTTAACTATCTTTTCCGACTTCTGCATCATGGTGCGGCCTCTCGGGGTCCTTTCTCTCAGGTAGGGGCTCCCAGAATCCCTTATCTGGAAATTCTTTGAAAAACAATTTTTAAAATTGAACTTATCTCAATTTTTATCGACTCTCCTGCGCACAATTATTTATCAATTTAATATTCTCTTGATGTTTTGGTATAAATTTAATACTCCGTTTACATTTTGGCATACCATTTATGCTCTGAGCTAGAGCATTTATGATCAGCTAGTTTTCTATTATTTTGTTGCTTAGTTTTATTACTTGTTTTATAAAATTAGAGAGAATTAAAACATACAAAAATTTGTTGAATTATTATCGCAAATGATATTGGAAAAATTTATACTTGGCTTGATCCGATTGAGACAGTGTTAAAATGGATTCTGTACCATGTTCCATGGGAATATATTCCCCCAACAAAAATTATTATTATTAATTTACGAAACAAATTGCAATTCTTATATGTGAATCCATTTATGTGGTTTTATTGTGTTTTTATTTTAAAACGTAATTTTTTGTACGCGTTCAAACAAATAATCAACATTTAAACGACTATTATTTTAATTATTAGCTTTGTTTTTCATTAAATGCCGTGCATTCATAACAAATAAAACTTAAAACTGTTGTTATTATGTAAGAACAATGTTATGAATCTAATGAATGGTATTCGAAGACGTCAACGTCATTCGTCGTTCGCATCGACGCCACCTCAGACTCGGCCAGTTGGAGAAATCCGATGTGGCGAATCACAGCATACAAGGGAAACACTCCATATATTGGGAGCAAACCTCCATTTTCAGAAGACTGGGATGGGGATCAGGTATTACTGGGATAGAATAATCAAAGAGGGCATTTCATCCGGCTCCAATTCAACTATGTCAACAAGGATCTGGATTTCACCTCAGTAATGCCTGGAACACCATCTTTTATAAGGCGGGAAATCCTAAAATCGGCGGGAAACAGATAGCCAATCAGTGAATACCACGGTGAAGGAGAGAGAGTATATAATCTGGACAATTGTGACCGTCCGCATCCACAGCCTTGAAGATGACAGGCAAGTCTCCTGTCGAAACGTCGGCCAACATGGAGAACCTAACCCGGTGGGAAGCCCGAGAAGAAAAGTGTGGAAAATGCTTAATTGCAACTTATTGAGCGACCTACATCAGTATCACAACGTGAAGCCGGAAGCCTAAGAGAAATAAATGACAAAAATCAACGAGGAAGACCACATATTGAATAAATCGAGTAAATCATGAGAGATATTAAAATAAGATACCTATAATACAAGAAGGAAGCGGTAGGTTGAAGGGGAAAATGGAGTGAACAGCTACAGCAAACCAGTCTTTGGACAACAGGATTTTATTCTTTCCTGGTGAATGATGCTGGTAAAATTTTCTCAGGAATTCCACCGGGTTACATTGGTAAACCATCTGTCTCTGTAAAGATTTCTAGAATTCTCAAAAGGAATAACATCGACACCATCCATAGAACAATAATCAAACTTAGGGACTAACTCGTAAAAGTAAAGGACCCCTGGTGTCTATAAAATTCCTCGTAAATGTGGCCAAGTCTACGTGGGGGAGACTGGTAGAACAATGGCCACCAGGCTTAAGGAACACCGGAGGCATTTTAGACGTGGACAACACGACAAGTCTGCTGTAGCTCAACACTGTTATTCTGGGCCAAAAGATAAAATGGGATAGCGCCAAACTAATCTGCCGTTCTAACAACTACTGGGATACTGGAGACCGAGACACGGGTTGTAACCTTAGAAATTCGTGGAACCCGATTTTAAAGAAAATTAAGTACGATAGAACTCCTCCTTTCTATCCCAATTTTGAATATTCTTCCGCCCAATCCGGCGTCACCGGATTGTTGTACCCGAATACGGCTAACGTTGTTTATACACAACGACATTTATTCACCCTGATGACCCGGTGGAATTCCCAAGAAAATTTTACAAGCAGCCTTTGAACTGTTGCGAGAGCGAACAGATAGTAAAAGAATACAATAGAAAAATGCCTACTTTCTACAGCTTTCACAGAGAAGTGGGAGAGCTATTGGCCTGGGGCAAGAGCTTCTACAGTGGTTAAGGGTGGGGTAAATGAGGCTGGATAGAGTGGGTTAAAAGAGGCATGCAGCCATTACCACTCGGGAGATTTCGCTACCGCGCTCACTTCAACCACCCAACATCGTCTTTCCCCCTCTCTACAGTTGACGTCGACACAGAATTTCTACGCGACCCAAAAATTTCATGCGTGCGCCGCGTCGTCGCCGAGGGCGTCTCGGTCGCACTCAAGTTAGTAACCATTCGCCCACTTACTTCGACCGACGCCACTCAGTCTCGGAATGCATTTTTTGCCTTTCGTTTTTAGAGAGAACATCCGAACGAACTACTTCACGTTTCAAAACGGGGTTAAAATCAAAACATTCCTCGCATATACTCGTGAACCCCTTCCCATGAAATTCGAAAATTTTCATCTCACTCGTTGATATTGTTTTTAATGATGGAGTAAACTTGCTTGTGTAAATGTGTTTTTCGTCATGAAAATAACCAAGGTGTTAACTTTTCCCGGGGATATAAAGTAAGAAAAAGGGAAACATTTTCCACCTTTACCTGCGTAAACCCTGAGATCAAAATTGTTGACAAAAAAATTGGCCAAAGGGATTTGAGTTTCGTGTTAAAGACATAATTTGAAGAAAATATTTTTTCATTGGAAGTCATAAATTACTAAATCGATCAAATTCTTCGAATACAGAAATAATTTCTTCAAATCCTGCCCGACTCACGATATGAACTAGGTGTAGCACAGTTTTGATTTTAGCTTTTCTGTGCGCCGTGCTGCATGATTCATGTTTTATATTTTAATATAGTGCGAGCTTTCGCCGGCCCTTCTGCCTGCTTTGCCAGGCAATAAACTAATAATATGTATAAATTTTATTGCCTTTTGGATCCTGCAGAAGGATCAGCGAAAGTCCGCGCTTTATTAAAATACAATCAGTGTTACCGAAAGTAAAACGTGAATTAGATATAGCACTGATTTATCGCGTTAAGTGCCGGAGATAAGCTCTAATAAATGGGTCTAAGGGGTTCAAAAACGAACGAAAAAGCCTCAAAATGTTTTTGACGTGAGACCATCGAAATTATGATAAGTATATATGATATTTTATAGAGCTATATGAGCCATCGAAAAATATTAATTATATTCATCTTCGAGATTGTGCTCAACCTTCTTGATACATTACGAAACAGTGTCATAAATCAGTGAGCATCGAAGGGCATTTCAAATGTAAGAATTATATCCGACATAAAATTAAAACCTCAACTCCTCGGAAACCTCTCCAACTTGTCTTTTGCCCCCACAAAATTGCATGCTTCATCAAATTTCTCGCAAAGCGATCAGTACACCAACTGACTCCACCATGTAGTCTTGTACAAGTATTTTGAGAGTTATTATATGCCTTTTTATTACCACCGTGAATTGTCATACAGCTTTTATTAACGACAGCAATTTAGCGTAAGGAATCACAATGGAACTATCATTCTTCTCAGAGGGTTAAAATATATTTATTTATGTCATTGGGATGCTCATCGTTAGTTTTCATTTCTTAGAGAAAAAAATAATAAAAAGGTTTACACGCATATTTCGTTTCTGTAGCTTAAGTAGGCCGCTTTTAATTAACTACAATCCTCAGAAGTAAAAATGTCGTTTATAACATTTATTCCTTAGCCTTAAGAGTTGCAGGACTGGGTTAAACTTTTTGAGCAGCGGAGACGGGTAAACTTCATAATCAATTATCTTGAAACTTGGTAGGCATATAGATAATACAGTCTTTTAGTCACTAATTATATTTAATATATAAAATTGTTTAAACTTTTAATTTTAAAATTATTTTTAAACTAAATTTACGCAAAATTATAAAAACCGAAAGTGTCAGTACCTTGGGAATGTTTCCAAACGTTTATTAAAGAAAACATTAACTCCATAATTTTTATGGTTTTAGTGCCATCGAAGCACAAATATTTAGTTAAAATCGGCCTCGAGCTGCTGCGCCCTGGTGGTAGTAAGAGAACAAACTAAGCATGCGCGACGGCTAAACCCGCCTCATTCACAGGCCACGCCCCTTTTTACACGATTGCCCAAAAAAAACGGAATGTTATGTTTTCAGCGGCTGGCTATGTATGTAGGTATGTATTTATGTATGTTTGTTCCACCGTAGCAACTTAACGACTGTACCGATTTTGATGCACCAACTCTTTTTTGAACCGCTACGTAACTGGGAGTAATAATAATAAAATGTAGATGAAATTAAGTAATCCTTCCTTATGGAATGATGCTGGGTTATATATATGAAGTAGTGACTGCTATTGATTAGCTAACAATAACGCATTCGAGGACATTGCAAAAGCAGTTGGTGGGGAACACCTATGGGTAAATGACCAAATAACCGTATCCACCGAGACGCCCACAGCAAACAAATGAAAGCTCATTTTAATAATTATTAATCCTATGTGGTCTCAGGCCACGGTGGCAATAACCAGTATTCCAATCCTGGAAAATGAATCCAATAGGAATCGACTTGGTAAGTAGGAGCTGAAATTGCGGAATGGAAATCTGAATGGAATATTGGATGGGACTGAGGAACTGGGCTGATGCGAATGGAAATATCATTCTTTCAGTTTGCGTATAATGGATGTATTCAGAGCAGGACTTCGTCACCTACGACGCCTTCCATTGTGGCCACACGAGCGTTCATAGCCGCGCAACCCATTAAACTGATTCGCCGGATGGGCTCGGGGGAAATGTCGGAAAATCGGTACAAGAGGTGTCTCATGGAGAAGCAATCAAATAAAGACAGGAGGTCAATATGCCAACGTTAGCGGTCAGAGCCATTTAGCTACTATTTCCCTGGAGTAGATTATTCCTGAAATTTTTAAATCCCTTTAGGCCCGGCCTAGAAATACAGTTATATTTCAAAGTTTTTTAAATTTTAAATATAGAATCAGCTCATTTTGCTCGTCCCTAGCAGTAAGGGTTAGTCATATCAAAAATTGTTTCCGACGAAAGTTTCATACAATATTTAGAGGGCCTACAATAACTTTGGGGCCGTTCAAGTATTACGTAAGACGATTTATGTCATTGTTGACCCCCCCTCCCCGTATGTAAGACAATGTAAGACTTTCCAAACTACCACCCCCCTCCCTCTCAGTCTTACGTAAGACGTTAGATATTTTTGTATCTACTCTTCGTTGATTGCTCGCTTTCTGCAGTTTCATCTTTCCATAAGAGCCATCGTACAACTGTGAGCACTGGATATCATATAATTATGCAGGGTTGGAGTACCATATTCGTTGAGCATGGAGGTAATGTAGCTAGCCAGTTAGGCGACAGAATAGGAGCTTTGGTGTAGCGGTGAGATTACGGAAAATACGCCATTAACGAGCGGATGCTCCATGTCACAGCTAAATTTCATTCGTTAACGATACAATATTTCAAGACGAACAAACATCTTACGTAAATTGGTTCCAAACCCCCTTCCCCCTCTGCGTAAGACAATGTACGATGATCCCAACCCCCCCCCCCCCACCTCCAAAAATGTATTACGTAATACTTGAATACGGCCCCTTTGAGCGAATCTGATATTGTGCATACCAATGAATTATGATTTTCTTGCCCAAGAACCCCGATTTTTCCACCAAAAGTTTTGGTAGTAGTCTTAGGAAGAATAATAAATAAAAATGCAATATATTTCATATGAAGGGAGTTATAATGATTTTTCAGTTTTTCAAAAAAACTTCCCCATTTTCACCCCTTTGGTCCAGTTTTACCCATTAACGAACTTCACTGAAATTTATTTCAAATAACCTTCGTCTAGGCCGGGCCTAAAGTTTTTTTCTTGGCAGCTCATTTTGCTCAATTAATGCAGTGAGAGTTAGCTCTATCACAAATTGTTTCAAGCAATAGTTTTAGATAATATTTAGAAGATCTACGATAACTTAAAACGCTTCTGATAAAGTGCCTACCAATGAAATCGTGATTTTTTTTCTCCAATAAACCCTATATTTTCTACCCCCTGAGCTAATCGTTGGTGTTATCAAAAATCTTTCAAAGTTTTTCGATAGTAGTCTTAGGAAGTATAATGAATACATACGAATGCAAAATATTTCACATTAAGGGTGTTATAATGATTTTTCAGTTTTTCAAAAAACCTTCCCATTTCCCCTTGGTCCGATTTTGCCCATTGACGAACTTGACCGAGATATGGAAGAATTAAAATACCTTTGTTAATTCCAAATGTAATATTTACTGTCACGACCCGGGTTTCGACACTTTGTGTCATCTTCAGGAGTCAGGTCAGGACACAAAGTGTCGAAATCCGGGTCGTGACAATAAATACTCGTATTAAAAGTGGAATTAACAAAGGTATTTTACCTACAATCGTTTCCTTTTTGACTGAGATATTTCACCTTCATATGTTAGGTATCAGTCTGGAGGTAATCTGGAAGCGAAACGTTTCAAAAGGATATTCACCAATATAACTGGGCGAAAAAAAGAGAACTATGTGGAACCATAGGAAAAAGTAACAGAGGGGAATATCAAACACCTAAAAATGCAAATTCGGCCATGGGTATTGAACAAATCAGTTACGCAATTAAAGTGGTAGTGAATTATGCTAGCAGTCATTTACGCTAAGCCTAACTTTACGAAGAGAACGGCTTTATGAAGAGGACTGTACATAGTAGGCAACGCTGCCAACATAAGTGTTTTAACTTGAGGGGACGGGAAATTGCCTGTTGTGTGTTTCACGATATTAATTAGTATTCAAGCAAAGCTGAGTCAAGATATGCATAATTGCATATATTGCTCGCAATCCATCGGGGTAGCTCATCTTAACAGTTGGACCAAGATTCATAGAGTGCTTGCAAGTTAATGTGACCAACAGATAGAATATTTTGACGTTGGCGGTAAAGGTTTACTACCTTGGGAATCCGGGTAGTCGAATGTGGAGACTACCTTACTCTCCCGCACGGAGCAAGTTCGTAGGCAATAGATTCTTTCACTGAAAAGTGTTATGTACGCGCTGCAACCAAGTTTTGCTACCAATATACTACATGAAAACTGAAGAATTAATGATTTAAAAATTGACACGATTCTGTATGGAGTACGAGAACAGATATTAAATGAAGATAACTTAATAAAAACTAGATATAAAAATCACATTACCGGAAAAAGTTCACGCAAGTGTCTTATTAGATTGGTCAGTTTTTACGAAAAAAAACAAGCTTCAATTTGTTACAACAAAACGCCACCTATTCTCCTCTCCCATCTTTGATCGATACAGATCGTCGCAAAATCACGGATAATCATAAATGAAATATTGAAGGGGTTATACGTTACCACTATTTTAAAGGGAGGATGTCCAGAAAACTGTTTTTACTCTGTACCGCTCACCGGATCACCCGTGGCATCATTTCCACTCAGGAGTAAGTGAGTCAAGGGAAAGACACCTCAGAGACAGGGGCGACTGATCTTCACTTAAGCAACTGTCGAGACTTCGAAAACTCATCTCATTCGACCGGCCCTTGGAGGAAGTGAAAGTGTCAACGTGACGACTAAAGCGCAAAGTTTGCAGGGGAGGGGGTATTTCCATTTCCGGAATTTAAAAAAAGGCTTATTTTCGGGATGAAACTCCATGATTTTTTCTAAGTTAAATTAGCATAGTTTCATTGATTTTAGCTGGGGTCGATCGCCATTTTTTTCTGCTCTAGGACGAAAGAAATGGCAAGTGCGATGGAATTTTAAAATTTCTCGCGTGAGCTACGGTTTCCGTTGACAGCTGACAGACAACGTTTTTACACTACAATGGGTTCCACTCTCATTTTGGTGGATCGACGAATTGTGACTCTAGGCCAACAAATTGTCTCAGAATCTACTGCAATTTTAAATATTGCAATCAAAATTATTCAAGTGGATTCGTCACTTTAAATCAGACAGATAATCGGGGAAATACAAAGGACATAACCTGATTAATTCCTGGGAGATGCATCAAAAGATAAGATCATAAAAGATCATGCTCAATCATGCACAACTTAATCAAAAAGAGATTGTATCACCCCTAAATGAAATCAAGACAAAACCAAAGAATAGGAGGGATCACTCAAAATGAAAAATCGGATTTGAACCGTAAGGAATAAGGAATACATAAAACACACACCCTCCAAATTTTGGTGTTTTTGATCGATTTTTACGGGAGACATACAGCCTTAAAAGTCGCCGCGGAGCTATTACCACGCCCACCCCGCGAAACGTATTTCTATTGGCTGGCTCCAATCGTGACGTGGAAAGTTCATGAAGACGCCCGGAGAGGCAGTGAAGGAACGGACTTGAGAAGGCTGCTCAACCATGAGTCGTCTACTGAATCAAAAAATGGGTGAGAAACACGGCGACTTTTTTCGGGCCGATTCTAGGAACTTACCGTATGTCTCTACAGATACTTTGTATCATTTTTTATGTCGAAATGAATCATTTAAATATGCTGAAAGCAGGAGAAAAACATGCCGGGTAAGTAAATGGCATACAATGTCCGGCATTTATGCATCCGTAACGTATGAACTTCATTTAACAATGGCATATGGTAAAGTAATAAACTTCCTGACTAATACCGCATCATCCCAATCATGCTATATCTTTTTGCATGTCTGTCGTTTGGTATAATACCTCCTCTTCATGGGTATAATATCTCCTCTCTTTGAATAAATGCTCCATATTGGATACAAGCTAGAGATAGGCAAGTGGCGCGTTGCTTCTTCCCAGAAGAATGAATTGAAAGAGCGGATCCATAAAATAAAACAGTTGTTCAAAGATTACATGGGATTAATTGTTGACTGCCCAAAGCAACGATTTGGAAACTCCAATGATGGCAACACGGCTCGTCGATTCTTTCAAGAGGCGAAATAATCTGCCGAAATTACTGGCGTGGATCCGCTACTGATTCATCTTATGGGAGTTATACTTAGACCTTTGTCGTCAATTTGACCCTATGCCTGTAACCATCTTCAAGATCCTGATACACTGTGATAGCCTCTCCAATAAGATATTTCTCTGAGGAACCGCAGGAATCCAGGAACAAGGACTGTAAAAGATTCAGAGAGCTCCACACGCGAAAAATGAAAAGGGAGATAACCAATGAAGATCTCCTACATATCCTCCTTCCGTCATCAGATCCTCTAATATTCTCTTTACGAGAACTCCCGAAGGAAGTGAAAGATCCCGTTCCCACACGATGTTCTTGCACTGCTACTTTCTCTCCTAGTTGCACCTGCAATTGATTACATTTCAAGTGACGAGGAGCATCATGACTAAGTTGCACATCAGTTTACATGCTATAAGAACTTTAACTTTGTCCATAAATAGCGTGCGTGTAAAATATCATACATAGCAAAAACATGATTTTCATGACAGAGATAAAATGCAGCCGGAGGAATTAGGCTGGTGGAATGGTAAGAGTACTGACCTCCCAACCAAAAGGTACTAGTTAGAATCCCTTTCTCGATAGAGATTTTTCAATGGCTTCCGGTCCCTGCTGGTGTGCCATGTGGAGAGAACTTTAAGTTCAGTACTCCGTCCGTCGGATGGGACGTTAAGCTCTGGTCCACTTGGCGCCTTTTGTTAAGAGTAGGCTAATGCCGTCGTCGGGTTCCTCTCCATCCTTCCTCCATTCCCTAAATACCCTACCTAAAATCGAAATACCCAGCTTTCCTAACCTGACGCAAATGACCTTAGCTGTTGCTACCTAACCCAAAACCACTACCGCCACAAAACAGCATACTGACAATGTGTCATTATTAATAAGACATAGGGATAAGGAAATAAATTCATTGTAAGCTGGTATAATTTTTCAGAACAACTGTATCAGAGTTCTAATTCTGAGTGCGAATGCGAGTGCGTAAACGGAGCGACAGATAGCCAGACCGCTGCGCGCGCTTCAAGATAAAAATGCAAATTGCTGTAAAAATGGCACCTTGTTGTGTTATCTTAAAGAGGAAGCCTTAAACTAGCTATACTATGTCTGAACACCCATATTTCACGATGTTTTCCAACACTTAACTGAAACGGGTAATTTGAGTGGTGCTGCATCGTTTAAGAAAACCCTATTACTGTCACTAAATATACGACAAAGTAATTATTTAGCAATTAATAAATATTTTTATGGTGCAAAATCGATAAATTATGCAAAAATTGCAAGCAATAATTCCATGGCTAGTAGTAATTTGATTCACTATTCTGGTGTGAATTTACGATGTTATCGTGGTAACCTGGTCCCATCTAGCATCAGTATTAATTGGATTTGGGTCATCCAACAGTGAAAATTCGTGAAATAGGTAATGATTTAGCTTCATTATAAAAACAATTATGATGGCATTTCAGAGAATTGAAAAACATCTGTTTTTGACCAAAAAAAACTGGGCTCTCAGATCACTGTGCAACTTCTTCTTCGTTCCGGGTTGTTAGGAACCAAAAAGAAATATTTCTCGGGTGTTTTCTGTGACGTAGATCTACAACTCGGCACACAACAGTACACATACGATTTTCTCTCACTCATACTTAATAACACGGCCACGCTAACCACTTTAAACTCCTATAACTGTTTGTGACCGACACCATCAATGCATTCCATGGAATAGGTGGAGCGATATCATATACTTTCCACGTCATCAACATGGCGTCGGCCGAGAAATACATTTTTGGCCCAGATTTCAAATTGAAATTACAAACGTCTCTAGGAGCGTAATTATTTGGTTTTCGAGGCAAAAACTCGGTATGTGACCTTTTTACGTCTCAAATATTATAACTCAAACGTAATACGAAGTAGTGTGATCCCTCCTATTGCCATTTTCATAATAATGGAGAGTGTATACGGGAAATACGAGTGTTGAAGTGGCAGCTAACTATGCACGCAAAAGGACGGGAAAATATCTAAGATGGGTGATTTTAAGGAAGCTAGATTATCTTGGAAAACTATAGGCGGTGCAGAATCAAAAGGAAATCTCATGGTTCTAATATCAAGGGAATTAGCACCTATCAAAATTTAGGTCTAATCTAATTTTTACTAAATGCTATCATGTACTTTTGAAAATGTGTCTAGTGAGAATTGACTCTTTTACTTCCAAAGAAAGGTGGTGTAGTGAATTAAGGATTCCAAAAATACGATAATAACATCGCATTATAGAATTCGGAATGAGAAAAATGCCGTTGTTGCCGTTTGTATTCTCACTGCATAAAAATCAAAGAAGGCTCTCGGTTCCAAGAGCAGACGGAGAAAATTCAGTCTTTTCACGAGCAATATAAGGAAAAACTAGAATTTGAAAGTAACCACAATGAATGTCTCAAGAACGGGAGTAAACATACCTTGCCACCGGGTTTTATATGAGGGCACAGGATTAACAGCGCAATAGGCAAAACGTGAGAATTATTTCATTTGTTTTATTTTATTCATATTCGGGCAGTCACCCTTTTACTACAATTTAACGGTACAAATGGTACTATGTATAAAAATATTTATCTTAACAGAGTTGAATATGCAAAAAAATTAAGAATATTGAAAACAATATCATGTCCTAGCTTGTTGCTACAGAGTAATATTACTAGGTAATACACTAAAATAAAGTTACAATGTATATAAAGTTTAATTAAGAGGAATAAGTTTGTAAGTTTCATAATTGGTATTAGTCAAACGCATCATATGGTATATCGGATGGTTATACATGTAATTAGTTCTAGCATATGGTACATCAAACAGCATAGGATGGCGTTGATTAAAAGGTAAGCTATCAAAATAAACTAAATTAAACAAATATTCTGCGTCAATTTTATGTTTCACTGAATTCTTGAGAAATTAAAGATGACAGAACTGTCTTCTTTGACTTAGGTACGGTTAGTTGAAAGAAAGTCTTATTTCCTCATAAGGTACATCCAAATATGAATAACCCACTGAACATGTTAAATGAAAGACTTTGCACTATTCCACGATATGATGTATATAAAATAATGAGGGAATAAAATATACATCATATCGTGTAATAGTACAAAGTCTTTCATTTAACATGTTCAGTGCAACTACATTCCACAAAGTATCGCCTGCCTCCATTGATATTATGAATAACCCAACTTATTTCCCATCATTCTGATAGCCCTTTTTGTAATTTTTCAAGTCCATTAATGTAACCTTCATAACATGGAAACCAAGTACCTAGTGTTGCACAAGAAGGTATGCATAATGCTCGAGGTCTTGAGGGAGAAAACGAAATCTTATTTCTTGAATATCTCGATCCTACTTGCATCATCTTTACACCGTTTCCATTTCTCAGCCATCCAAAATGCAAAACACCGTGAGGCGTCTCCATGGAAACGACGTCAAGATCTCACATCAAATCGATTCCCTCCTCTTTCTTCCGTTACAGTTCCCCAAAGTCCCCATCCCGCCCCCTCCCAGCCTCCTTCCCCATCAATCCACAAACACACACACAACTGCCTCCTGTAACCTTCCAACCCTCACAGCTTAAGCGGAAAAACTCGTCTCAGGCGACAACGGTCGCATCAAATGAATCCCCTTTGGCCATAAACTTTATTTCTCTCCGAGACGATAGTGGGGTGCAGGTATCCTTAATGATCAGAAGTCGAATTCCTTGGAAACTACAGAACACGTACTCTTCTTATAAGGGTTCCCACCAATACCGATCCCGCGGTTTAGAAGTTCGGTACCACACTGGAGTCGCACAGCCCAGGCTTCACACTGCCCTACTTGCCCTCTCCACGTCTCTTCTTTGACTTTACAAATATGCTTATATTGCGACAAGCTCTGTGTGCATCTCCTAGCTCTACGGCGCGTTTTCAATCCACGGACGATCGTATATGCTTCAGGCAGTGATTCGCCATCGGTACATCACTCGATTCACGTCAAAGCGACCTGTTTGACCTTCAGCCACATCCGGATATTAGCATAGCGAACCTCTGGCAATCATCATTTATCGGTACACAGAACTGGAACTCGCCGGTCTAAAAATACTATATATTTCGAGTAGTCACAAGTTATCCGCAGCTAAATTTTGTCATTTAAAGTTCATGCAATCGCTACCGTCGATGAGATTGCGATGAATACTGTATTTTACAATAAAACCATACTGCAGCTTTCCGCCGTTCATATGAGTGAATAGATTGCCAACACAAATGAGCGGATTCATTGCTCAATAAAAAAAGTACTTAAGTTACACAGTTGAGACCTTTATTGCAGAAAGGGTAAAGAAATTCGAATTAAAAGGGAGAGCGCTTTCAGATTTTTATCCCTCTAAAGACAGCTATAATTTTTCATACATGTCTTTAATTACACAACAAATGTATTTCATAAAAATTACAATCATAAAAATTTGGTGAAAAGACATTTTTGGTATTGGCTGTTTCATCTTACTGACAGCTAAGGTATAAGAAGGTCATGATTTTTAAACGGAGGACACAAGACACTTTTAAAGGAGTTCTAATTGATTTTCTGAACAGTGTTCATAAGTTAGCCACGTCCTTTGGACCATATTTACCTAACTTCACCCGCAATATTAGTCAAGAATGTTTTAGCTTTGGACTAGAAAAAGAAACCATTAACTCAACACTTAATAATAATAATAATTTATTGCTTCCAGTCATTACATACAGAGTACAACATTATTAAGTGAAGCAAGTTTGGTAGCCCCTAAGGTGCACCTGTTTGGGGGCTACCATTAGTTAAGCCATGCAACATAAGCAAATTTAGAACAATCAAGATACAGTGAAGTACACAAAACCTACCAAAAGAAATGCTCTGTGTAAAGAACAAAAGAAAAGACAAACTGACAACGCTCATCATACACACAAACATACATATAAAGGACAATACACTCATAAGCATTTATTCATACATGAGCGACAGTATATATATGCAGTACAACACGCATAAATATATGATTATATGTATTTCATAGAGTCATATAATTTTGAGGGTACATTAAGAAGCGTTGACAAGTTAAATATATACAATCGCTTTCTATTTAACATTAGACTTATTATATGTAAATAACAAAATAAAAGTTCAATATTGCTAATGGTATGTAACCAATTTTTTACTTCCCTCAAAAATTTCCCGGGGCTTTTTTCTTTTTTAACACAATCAGGAAGAAAGTTAAATATTTTTGGCTGGATATAAATAAAACATCTTTGAAACATCGTTATGTTCGGTTTGGGCAGTGATAATATATTTTTTTATACGTAAATTAAAAGAATAATCCTTTGGTAGTAGATTAGCAACATTTCCACTTCCTATGTAAAAGATTTTTAGTACTTTATAAAAATACAAATTCCTGGTTCCATACACCCACGCATAGAAACTGAAAATAAGATACATATCAATCCATTCACAATAACAACCCATGTACGAGTGCAGACGCACTGAAGCGGTTGGCCCGGCAGCAAGAGAGTAAGATGAGCGCGTGGGCATCATGATTTCTTTCCCAAAATCTGAGCGTACGGGAAGAGGAATAGGCATCGAGGAACGAGAGATAAGGGAGGAGAGAGCATTTATTTATTATCGAATTATTGGCCGGGAAAAAGCGATTGGGAGATCGCTTCACGGTGAGGGGTATGTTTTGGGGTTGTTTGGGTCCGTTGGGCGGGGGAAGTAGACGGGAGAAGAGCAAAAATGCAGGAGAGGCAGAAATCAAAAGAGGAATGATGGGAGTCGCTTGGATGGATCCCAAAGGAGGAAAACGAAACCAAAATATCCCCTTTTCCGTAAATTCAGGGCAATGCAAAAACATAAAAATGCACGGAGACATCCTGAGGCACCTGGCGCTAAATTGAAGGACAGTTCGAATCACATCTTACGTCACTTCTAGGTTAATGATAGCACTGTCGTTTTTAGCTATGACGGTCCATTTCGTTTCCATTGAATGAAGATAGGCTAGGTAACCTATGCACAGTCATAGTTGGGAAAGTTACCAAAAAAATTAACTGGTTAAAGTAAATCTCTGTAAACAGTAACTAGTTAAAGTTAAAAGTTAATTTTCTAAAAAAGTAACTGAATAAAGTTAAAGTTCAAAAAGTAACTTTTACGTTCAAAGTAACTTTTTCAGTTAATTTTAAGAATATTTTAAAAATTAACTTTTAAAATCTATTCTTCGCAATTGGAATAAAATAAATACAAACTACAAATTCAAGAAAATTTTATTTTACTTTTACTTAAAAAGCCATGAAACTTTAATAACATTCTCATTTCAAAATTTGTATCGGACATCCGTCCGTTCCTGTCTGAATAAAGAAGCACTAAACATCCTTCCACATTGCGGTGATGATGTAATGTCTCTGTTGTACTTGATAAAGAGATTTCTCATAGTGCTTGAGAGTTCATTAACACTTCTACACTCGTGAAAATATCTCACTGCTTCCACATCGGTGATGGAAAGTGCCTACTGACTGATAGAAGTCGGATGGTGTTTAAATTTTGAAAAAAAAAATCCATACGTCTTAGAAGAACTTTCATTCTTGGCCTCACTGTTGGATGAAGGTAAACCTTTGTTTGTGGTAGCTCTTGGGATCCATGCTAATGGCTGTTTCTAGCAGTGATCTTACAGCTAATCTCTTTTCTTCCAGCATCCAATCCAATTTGAACCGGGGGATGAGAAGTGCAGCGAGGCATAAATCATTGCGATGTTGCCGAGTAAGGCATGCGTAGATTGGCGCGTTGTAACAGATACGTTACTTTGAATGATCCCGTCCCCCTCGTTACTCGTCATAGGTTTTTAGTCACCTCCTTTATCGTGTTCAACTGTATGTACTATTGATGACAAGATGTCACCGAGTAAGGCATTCGAGCCCTCGCGGACATGGTCTTCGAGTGGTCTCGTGTTTCTCGTCTGAGGGTGCGTTCCTAAACTTTGGCGATCCTTCCACTTAACCCCGCATTTGTTTGGATGTATTCGTCTGGGCCTATTAATTGCACTCTTGAGCATTTACCCAGCTATATTGCATTCTTAGATACCGTTTTATTTTCCCTTTTGCCTGTTGGGCAAGCTTTGCGCCCAAATTCGAACAGGTTGACATTCGCTAAAAATTAACGAAAAATTAACTGAAGTTAGTTTTGTTTGAAACTGAAGTTAATGTATAATTTTAACGATTGAAAGTTAAAAGTTTAATCTTCTAAAAATTAACGGTTAAGTTAAATAGTTAGCAACATTTTTAACGATTAATTTTAATCGGTAATGCTTGAAATCATTAATCCCAACTATGTGCACAGTAAAAGTTACAACTATTTCAATTATTCTGAGAGTCGAGGTTAACAACAACAACTATTTTTCAACATAACTTGGAAGTTGCCTTGATGATTCTGAAGAAAAAGATATTTAGGCTAACACTTTTCTCACTACCTTACGCCCGCCAAAAAAACTTATTTCCATAGCAAAGTTGACAAGCGAACTTCATGGTAACTTTTAACTGACCAGATAACTCATCTCCAAACTAAATTCCAAACCCTCACCGGACAAACGTCCGAGGAGAAACTTCTTATATTCTCATACGGACCCCAACGAAGAAGTATGTAGTGTGCTGTTTGCTCTGTTTTACGTTTCGTGATTTAACTGAGATGGCAGTGACAAAACTCGATTAGTTATTTTATTCTCACATTATCATTACCAATTAATTGTGTCACGTTGCCCCAGATCCGTCAACAAACTCTCCTGTATCATGAATAATGGCAATACATTTGTTCAAAGATGCACCACAAGAAACGCAGAAAGTAAATTGTCAGCCCAAAACCAATTAATGAGCCCAGGCGTCTCTGCTTTTTGCTGCAAAATCTACACTGCTATTTGGAACTAGATGTTCTCACGATTTTCCAAGCGAGTAATGCCAAGAAGTACTCACTCGTTCTCGCGCGTTTTGTCTTCCCTTTCGGGCGAATGGCGTTGTTTTCAATTCAAGGTGCCTTATCAGATAAGATTCAAATCAATACAGGATTTAATAATGAAATGAGATATGAAAAAATCATTTGAACATTGTAACTGGATAAAATTACTGACCGGCAATAGGGATATTCGGGTTGGAATCCTAATAAAGTCAAACGCTTTTTAAGGTGAATTTCTTCTCTTAGGTAAATATGCATCATTAGAGTGTGTTAAAATTCATATTAAATAGATATTATTGAAATGATATGCTATCTGGTCCCCCAAAGCTAGAGGCATATCTGAAGGGTCCAAAACTATAGTATAAGAAACATAGAAACCCATCATAGATTCCACATGAAATGTCCTGAAATATCAAACAAGATTTAAACTTGGTTTTAAGGTTTCATGCCAATTGAATTTCATTACTACCGAAGCCATTTATTTAATTAGGTACCTAGAAGTAAATTCATTATATTTTCTTTAACCACTCTTGTTATAGAATGTAGGAATCACGAAGTTGTTTGGGTATGTCGAGTTAATGCCATTTATGTTGAGATTAAATGAATTTTGCAGCCTCTAGAAAAAATATGTATCCACTACTACCACAAAATTTTCGTGATTCGTCAACAGGTAGTATGTTATACTTCACACATCGCTGATGAGGTCCTTTTTGTATCAATGACCTTCTTTAGTCATGAGATTCTCTGTTGAAGAGAGAGAACAGAAAATTTTTCATCGTTAAGTTCATATTATCGCTTATGTTTCCTCTCCAGGAGAGTCTATTAAAAGCCACAGTTACGGTCACAACCCTCAGTACCTTGAATAAATTATTGAGTTTTTTCTTTGAAATTGTACGGAGGTTTCATCGCTATGTGCGTGAGTCATAATAAATATTAAATTTCACCTTTCCGTTTCCATTGCTAAAAATTATTGCTTCACTAAAGACAATAGGCACAAACAACGCGGTATGTTCGACGAATTTTTCAATGATCACTTTCCAGTGATATCAGCGGCAGCAGCGTAATATCCATTGAACTCACGCATTTTCAATTAAATTATTGCATTGATTTGCTAATAAGAAAAAAATAATATTGGCAGGAAGCGCCTATATTTCATTTCCACTCAATTCCTTGAGATAATAACTTCTTTTAAACAGTTTTCGGAAAGAAATTCGGCATTCATGTCAAATAGAAAAATTCTACATTTCCCATTCTCGCATTCAACACCATGTAATTTCGAGTTAAATTTGCGTAAATAAATACGTGCAAAGGTAGAGTTTCGTTGGTGATATCAAACAAAGGATACGGTTCTCAATAAGTAGCCATTATATGAATAAAATGGCATAAAAGTCATTTTCCGACGAAACCACATTAAATTCTCACGGGACAATGGTTTTGAATTACAATTACTGAGCCGAAAAGTCGGAAGAATCAATTAAAATATACCGCCTCCTTCCGCCACGTCTCTTTGCCTTCTTAACTCTCCTCTTCAAATCAAATTTCCACTAATTACCTCCCCTACAGCCTCTCATATACTGAGAATGACCTCAGACCCCTCCAAAAACCTCTCCCAAAAATAACACGACCAAAAATCGGGAGGAGAAAATTTGAAATTCTGATACGGACCCCACTGAACATGATTGCAGCTAGTAATTAGATATAAGCCGGGGAAAGAATCACATGAAATTAAAAAAATAAGGCATCGGACAGATGAAGGCTTTGGGTAGGGGGAAGAAAGAGGCAATTCAATGAGGGGGGAGGGGAGGTAAGACGGTTTTAAAGTGAGAGCGAGGGGCTTTTTTTTTACTACACGGGTTTGGGTATATTGAGGTGGTGGCCCTACGGACGAGTAATGTGAGAGGGATTTGGTGTGGGACGGAGAAAAGAGAACCAAAGGGAGAAGAAGAGGCTAATTGGATGCTGCCGGGGCGATTTCTGGGGGAAATTGGAGCAGAGAGACAAGGGGGAGGAGGGAGGGGTCAGAGGGAGGGGTCAGAGGGAAAGGGAGAGAGTAAATTTATTAAGGGGATGGAATGAAGTCACCGGTCGAAATTCATCACTTCAGCCTGAATGAATGTACACCTGGTCGATCCTTGAGGCTGAGAGGAAAAAACCAGAATGGAAGTAAAAGAAACTAGTTTTGACCGACGAAAACCGATTCACAAAACGAAATGCCTCATTGAATACATAAGAAAGTGGTCCCGGTGGAGGACGATAACGAATGAACTGTGGTGTAATGTTTAATTAATTGTTGTTAATAGCTAGTTGGAAATTTAAAACAGAATAACAGCAGCAGACAGAAATACTGGAGTCCAATTAAGCTCTTTAAAAGTATACTTCTTTCGAGGGGTACTAAAATATGAATAGATAAAACAATGGCACAGCCAGTATTGTTATCCGGCTTGGAGGTTTGGACCCTTACAAAGGAATCACAAAAGAAATTCATTACTTTTGAAAATAAAGCATTAAGCAGAATATTTGGCCCTACCCTAGAAGGTGACACGTAGCGAGTAAAAAGAAACAGAAATAAGAGAGCTGTATAACAGGCCAGGCATTGTCGCAGTAGTCAGAAGCAAGAGATTAAGACGGCTGGGCCATGTGCTGCGAAAGGATGAATATTCTATGATAAAGAGAGCATGGGAAGGAAGACTACAAGGAAGATGACCACCAAGGAGACCAAGATTGAGGTGGAAAGGACAAGTGGAGAACCATTTGAGAAAGATGGGAGCAGAATTGGAGATGGGAGAGGACAGAAGGGCTTGGAGACGGCTTGTTGGCGAGGCCAAAGACCTCCCAGGAGTAAGAGTAATAGCTGGTCGGTATTAATAGGTGCTTTCCATCCGTTAGAGAGCACTGCTTACTTCACAACACAACGGCGCACTTGCGTTCAATTCGTTTCAGACTGTACGCAGGCCTACGCACTGTACAAAGCACTTCCACAACAGATCAGGATCAGAGTTATTGAGCGCTAGACAATAAAAATAGGTCGAAAATTGCATCCGAGATCGTTCTTTTAGTGTCGATTTTCAGTGAATGCGTCAAACGGACAGTCAAACTCGGCGGTAAAAAGGTAACATTTTAAAATCAAATTTTGGGAAAAATTCGATAACTATGCAGAAAGTATTAAGCCATGAACTTTGCTTACTTACAAAGTGTTACAAACTGGGTGGTTAGCGAACGTTTAGCCCACTCACATCGTTCCTTTCATCGTTGTTCGTGTAAGCTGATATATTCCGATGTGCACTACCTTCAACAATTGGATGGAAAACTCCCAAAGACGAACATTGCCGTAATTTTACTGCATAATAGTTGGAAAGGAAAAACATCCAGTGCGTAGGTTAAAATATAGGCAAACTTTTTTTCGTAGATATAAATGGCATCGTTTTTCCGATTGTCAAAAAAACATTTAGCAGCTGCGACATAGATACTACGGTCATTTAGGTCATAGAATTAAGATGACGATTCCAAACGGTTTCTCTTCATATTTCTTCCAGTAGTCAAGTTCTTCTTTACACGAATCTAAACACCTCTCTTTAATTCATTCACTGGCAATAGACAACATTTTTGATCGAAGACCAAATAAAGATATAAATGGCACCATTACAATAAACTCTATTTGTCAATCTCGGATCTGGATCGCAAATTGCGATATTTCTTAGATAAAAGTTGTCAAAGTTTAGGATAAAAATATTTAAAAAAATGGATAATGATTTTACACGCCGATAACAGTAAAATATTTAGATATAATAATTCAGAATGATATTTATCAGAATTCTTTCCGTAGAGTATTATATACTGTTGCATTAATTCTAAATGTACTATATATTCTCACTCGCAAACCAAGGCGTGTATACTTCAAAAATAATGTACGCATTTCAACTAAGTTTGTCACAGAAATGACGCAATTTGAAGATGAACGACGCGTCGGTCGCGACGGTGAGATTCGTGGTCCTCATGTCGAGTTTATTCGGACAAGGCGCTTTTTATTTCAGTTTTTTTCTTCTCGCTAAAATATTGTTCATTGTAATTGGCCATTCCTCTAATGACAACACCAAATAGAATGACGTTAAATAATTCAAAAGGAGGCAGAGGCAAACAAAAACGTGGAGAAATATATACTGTCGTCTTAGCGCGTTTAAAAAATACTTCCCACAGGTAGTCGAGGGGTGGGAGATGAGAGAGGATAAATTGATATATGTATTCCGTTAGTCCGAAAGCCGTGCTTGTTTTGAAGAAAAAACATAATCAAATAAAAAAGCTACCTTTGGGAAACGCCGTCCATGGTTCCACTTCAGGAAATTATTTCATTTCGTTACAACAAACATGACTTGGCAACTCCACACTCATTTATTAATTTCTGACCGGTTTCGTAACATAGTTACCTTCCAGGCGTACCTCGATTGCGAAAGGGAATATATTTGGGATGTTTTAATTGCCCAATGAAAAGGCACAAGAATACTCAAATGCGGACACGGGAGTAAGACGGAGGAGTAGCAAAAGAAATCGTCAATTAATGAAGGAAAACCTTTTCCAAAACTGATTGATTCGATGCTTCCCAGAAGTAACCGAGAGGGTAAAGGCAAGAGGGATGGCAACGGGGATATTGGAGGAGTGGTTGTTAGGGGCGGAGTCGGAGAGTCAGGAGGAGAGGTTTTGGTTAGGGCGGCAAGGAGGAAGAAAGGGCTTCTTCTCTGTGGGGGCCGGGCGGCCCTTCGGTGGCATCCCAGGTGGAAACAACAAGGGACTTTGAGAGGAGAGATAGTGAGCACATGAGAGGAGTAGGGTGGAAGCGTTTGGGGGGAGGTGTTATAGCGCGGATCGGAATCACGACTACCCACGCGCCATCCGATTCGAGTTTGTTTTTGGAATCTTTCCTTTGAGTGAGGAGAGCTGAAGAGAAGATTGAGATGGGGAGACGGTAGGATATACAGAGAGGGATGGAATAGAATAGAATAAAATAAACCTTTATTGTACTCTAGGAAAGGACCCCTAGAGCAACAATAACATGCAATGAAATAGCAGCGAGGTATTTAACAAATGATTTTGCTCAAATCAGAAAATAAATGGAGCTTAATGTCTATGCAAAACAAAGAAAACAACAACTTCCCTCAGTGAAAAACAATAACTGCACATGTGATACAATTGAATTCAGAGATAAGTATAGATATGGTACAAGATAATCGAAAGTAAAAAATCCTTAATGTTACAATACGTATGAGATTTGAAAAAAAACATTTTGAACAGTTAAAGCAAAAAAACATGAATGGACCATGAAAAAAAATCAATTTTTTTCTATCAAAAATTAAGAATGAGAATTTAATACTGAACGGGCTAAACTATTCAGGAAAACATTCTTCAAACAAAATTCCATTCAATTTAAATTGAAAAATTGCCAACGAACGAGATTTCCAGGCAGACACACAAGCAAGAGAGAGAGATTGAGGCACGGAGAGGGAAATTCCTACGCGGCGAAGTGATGTGTGACCAAGATAGCGACATTCAGAAAGTGAGGAAAGGTAAGGACGGAGTGAGAGAGGGCCTTATTCAACCAGCTGTTATAATGGGAAGCGACCGAGAACTAAGGTCATTTGCACCATTAGGGATAGGAGGGTAGACACCAAAGGGAGGAAATTTGCCATGAAAAAATCAGTGCGTCAAATACAAAAATCTACGCTGAAATTTGCCTTGACCTAAGATGGTCAGGTGGTGAAACTAGCTAACACACCTGACCGGCAATATGGAAATCCTCGTTCAAATCCCGGTCGAGTCTAAGGATTCATTTATTAATGGCGAAATGCATCCCTTTTGCACCCACGTGCTAATGTAAGGGTGGCCTCGAAGTAAGAGTAAAATGAATATGGAACTCAGCCATTTCGGGAAACTTATGGAGACTTATTTAATGGAGAATAGCGAAATTGCCAGATCACACGTTACCCATGTGAATGTGGTACGTTTACAGTACCGATATCGCAAGAGGAATTATACATAAATAGACATAAATAGTCCATTAAGTTCATTAGTCGAATAAGTATCCCTCCGCTCGACGTTAAACATGGAACTCCATCCAACTTAAATATGCAATACATGCGCGTGACGGAAAGGTACCATATCATTCATACATTCCGCAGTAAATTGGAAATAGGTATGAAAATTTTGGAGGAAAGGGTTATTCGGGGAAAAGGTTCAGGGACCTCGATACACTGCACATTACGTCCAGGCGGAACTCTGTAAGCTACCTAAGGGTGTATGGCAGGTGGCGATTACACACCTGGCATGCACTAACCGTGAAACACAGTATCGTACCATTATTAGCTATTTTACCGAATATATTTTTATGTTAATTTAAGTAGCATGAATGGAAGGGACTTCACATGCAATGCGGATGCTAACCATCATTGTACTCATGCGGGATAGACACTGCACTCATAAATCCTGAGGACCGTTTTTATAGTTCAGGCGTTCTAAAATGCGCAATAATATTTTTTGCAAAATTAGGGGAACATTAAACAAAATTAATTAGTAAACCATGAGTAATTGAGAATTGAAAAAACAATATGAGGAGCATAATAAACAACGTTACGTTAACATTATTGGCGACATCAATCATAGTTATTGTGGTCCCTAATTGTACGCGGAAAAATGACATTTTAAACCTGTTCGTCCTGAAATCAACGAGGGGAAAGAGAAAAAGTTATTGGTCTGACAGTAAAATACTGTGTTTTTTGAGTTGAAAATAGAATTTATTTTTTGATGCAGTCTTCTTTTAATGCAATACATATGTTCTTACATTTCTTCAAGTAATGTATTCCATCCACTCGATTGTGTATGTAATTCGAGTGCGACTCTGGACGGTCTTCAAAATACCCATCTGCAGCTATCACCTTTAATTTGATCCAAAACGTTTTCCAACCACAAATTTCTTCAGATTTTGGAACAGGCGGAAGTTATAGAAAGTCAAATTCGATAATTAGGGTGGATCTTCCAAAATTTCGTAAAATCCCTTAGGTTTCTCATTAATAAAGCATCTTTGTGTGCAGGTGCATTATCGTAAAGAAATATGATTTTTTCTATTGAAATCCAGGCCTCATTTTGCAAGTTTTTCTTTTTTCTATTGCAACCAAGGCCTCATATCGCAAACTTTTGCATCAAGCTGGTCTGGGAAACTTGTGAAGTATTTGTTAATAATTTTTTACCCTTTTCTACATAATAAATAAAAAGAATCACTTTTGCATCTCAGAAAACACTAGCCATGATATTGCAAGCTGATGAAATCTACTTCGTCTTTTTTGTTTCTCAGCCACCGGCTTCCGTTAACGGCTTTGATTGCTGTTTCGTTTATGGTGTTCAGCCAACGAACGCATTCAAATTTCCATCACATGAGAATTCCAAGGACCTTCGAATCACACTATTGCCAGATGCCTTAACGGATCAGAACGAAAGGTGAAGGCTTCTAAATAAAGCCTTTCCTAAAGCCTAAACCACACAGTCATTTTTTTGCGCACAACTCCAGGGATCATGTGAGCTGTAGTTTTTCAATTATAGCTTAATAATATAAAATAATAGCCGTCATTTTCCCTGTAGAATTTCATTTTTTTCTATTACCACGAGCAGCATTTCCGTAATATTTACAATCCTCATTTGATTAAAACTCACATGTGGCACCACATTCCGCATTTTACGCCGCACGCTACGATTGACTGAAGATCAGTTCACGTACGTGTTCAGGGTCGGAAAAAATGACGATCTTGAATAATGGATTAAGGGATCCCATACCATTGCCACTAACCCTGAAAATGAGCGAATGAACGTCATTCGAACTATCATTGCCTCTATCCTTGAAATTGCACGTGAATAGTGACCAAGTGATCCAGGATTTAAGGGCTGTTTACATGCTGCATGTACCCGCACGAGTACAGAAGCTAACACTTAAAGAGAAAACAGTCAAAGAATTAAAAGATGCCTTTAATGCATGCGTTGTGCAAACAGACTTCTATGCTATCTTCTATTGGCCCTCCCACGGTCGTAAAGTTAGCTCGAAGTTTAAGAACGTAACGTCACCTCCAGAGTTTGAGAAACATGAGTGAGCCTAGCCCACCTCTGCGTGGGTTGGAACTCGACCCATTGTCTTGGGAGGAGACAGAGGTTGCCTGAGTGGTCCTAGGGTTTGGATAAGGGAAGAGCAGCCAGGAGGAGTGGACCTAGGGTGCGCGTGATAGGAGCGAAGGTGGCACGAGAGGATTTAGCAAAGGGTATGGTTTAAAGCAGCAAGGGGATGATTCGCTGAGTTGTGGATTCGTGGGGGGGTCGGGAAGGGGTGTTAAGGTATAGGGATGGGGGAGGGGGATGTGGCGTGTGGCTCCTGACTTAGCATGAATTAATCCTCCCTTCTCCTGACACCCGACCTGCCGCCCCCTTCAAAATTGAATACCCCCTGGGGAGAAGGGGTTTAGGAGGGCAAAGGGTTTTAAGGGATCACGGCGGCGGGGCGAAAGACGTGAGAGGGGAAGGGAAAGGGATAAGAGGTGAGGTAAAGGCTTGGCGGGGGGAAGGCACTGGAAGCCGGTGTACGTTCCAATAAAGCCATGGTTTACAAGAACCGCGGATCCGTGATTTCGTGACACGTGATGCGTGATCTCGAAAAAGTTCATCCATGGGCGGCGTGCGTTTTACAGTTTACATAGTATCACTGACAGCGCGTCCGCGATAAGCTGCGCTTTCCGTTCGCTCTAGTAAGCTGCTAACATCGCAACACAACAACGAAGTTGCGACTGTAGGATGAAACCAGTCGTTTACTAAAAACCTGTGAATTTTTACAGTTTTTTCAACTCCCGTATTACGATGATATTTCATAAAGTTGAACCTGACTCTATTGAATTCAGCGCAGTTTCTTTCAATTGCTTGCAGAACCAGCGCACTTGGCAACGCACTTCAAAACAGATCGAGAGCATTGCAAATATGAACTAGATAGGAAAAGAACGATTACTTTCAGTTCGTTGATCTTCATTAAAGGCATAAAACGTGGATAATTTTAAGCTTTGGGGGCTGCGGCCTGCCACGATGGAAACACCGGTTCCCGATCTGTCACAGAAGTTGAGCATCGTTGGGCTCTGCTCGAGTTTGGAGGGGTGATCCTCCGATTCATCCGAGTGCTGTGGCCCCGTCTGCACGTGGCAGGCAGTATGTGCGAAATGAACCCAGCCGTCGAAGCACGTTAAACACAAATACTACTACTACCACTACTTTAGGTTTTGCACTGCTCCGCGGTAAAAATATTAACATTTAAGTACGTAATTTCAACGATTTCGTTAAATATTAACAAAACATTAATCCGTGACTACTGCATACCTACAAAATGCTACCTACCGGAAGGTAACCGATTGTTTCCCCAGCAGCCCAGCACACGTCGTTCCATTACTCGAAGTTCGTGTACGCTGAAGTGCGATGTCATCTTCCGATCTGCGCTAACACTTTTCAGAAGTATTTCGTTTTTTAGTTCAAAGCGCTTGTATGGCTAAGGTTTTTTCGCATTTACTATCGACCACTTGCAGAAGGGGAGCAACAGCACCTGGGAAAAAGTCCCATATCACTGCTCTGCATCGCGCCACTGCCACCTCTTCGTCGTGTCACAAACCACGTATAATTGTCTTTAATTATTAGAAGTACTCAACCACTTACGGTAGCCTGGCATGCACTTAGAATTACAGGCTTCTGATCCGCCCCTGCGTACAATGCTGTTTCAATATTTTATTTAGAATATCTTGTGAAACCATTGATGAAAAACTTGAGGAATGGCTCAGAAGTCATCCTTTGCTCTACAGAATGAAAACTGCTGCTCATTGCTTGCCCAATGAACACACGTTGACGATATCCCGGTTAATAGGTTTCTCCACGTATTAGCTAGTATTGTTATCCCCGACTTCTTCGATATTTTTAATGAAACCTAGCTTAAGAAATAGTAGGACGGAAAAAGAATTTTAAAAATTGACTCGGAATGACATGAATTTCAATTCCAATGAATATGTTACGAAATATTTGAAAAATAATGAAAAAATGAGTAAATTTATGTTTTTAACATTTATTATACAAATGTTTTTAACGAATATTATCCCCATTTTTCAAGGAAGTATTATGTGTGTCCCGAATAGATGTTAGGAATAGATGTTATTACAAATTAATGAAGGTACATATTAACTTCAGGAACGGAACCGAAATGCGAAAATCATTGTTAAAAAAGGAGCGTTCGATAGATATATATTCAGCTGAAACTTTGACACTCGTTAAGGGATAAGGAGCTGTTGAGAAGCAAGGGAGAGGAAAATATTAAGAAGGATATTAAGGGAAGTAAGGAGAATGGAGTTTCGACGAGCAGAACAAACCGTGAGATAGAAAATATGTACGACGACATAGATATTGCGACAGGAATAAAACGTAGACAAAATAGATGGCTGGAACATGAGTGGAGAATGAATGACGATAGAGTAACAAAGAAAGCACTAATTATTGGTGAACTTGGGGAGAGAAGATAAAGGATAATACCACAAAAGTGTTCGTTGGAGGACGTGGAGAAGGCTTTGAAAAAATAGGGTTCCCAGAGATGGAGACAAGGGAGCAGAGGACTGAGATAACTGGAGGACGGTGTTAAAGGCGGCCAAGACCGTTCAAGGGCTGTAGAGTTGATGACGATTTTAGGTAGTTCAAACAAGATATCAGGTCAAATAAAATTCAATGAATTTTCCCTAACTTTGATAAAAAAGATTTCATCTTTCTAATAATACCAAAATGTCAGCCACTAACCGTACTACTTATTAACATATTTGCCAAATAGTACAAGCCTTTTTTCATGGGACATATTACGGCTAGGTGCTCTAGAGACTTCATTTAAAATTGAAGAATCTATGAGGAATAAATAGATTGAAAAATTCAACAGTGTGTATCTCGTATGCTTCATCAACAGCGTTTAAAGATAAATGTTTAACTCAACGCAATTCCTTTTACAAAATTGAAAAAAAACCTTCGGATATGAAGGCGTTTTAAGCGTACGCCGTGAAAGTGTGAGTCAAGTGAAAGCTTTTAACTTGAAGGTACACTAACTTAATTACTGAAAATTTTATAACAAACGAAGATTTTTTGTCAATAATATCATTATTTTTACTTCATTATTCTTACAAATGTTTAAAATTTAAAATAAAATTCGAATATGATCTCTGATATGATTGAGGAAAAATCTTGCTCATACTACCTTAAAGGGTTTACACTACAAAAGCAGTTTTTGTAAGACCATCGATTGGGCCACTATACATTATGTAGAGGCCTAGAACGTTCAATATGGGGATCTCTGTGAAGACACATTGTCTATGAGAATGAGATACTTTGATGAAATCATAATCCAAAAAGTACGAAATCAGGACGCGGTAGGAAAGTAAGGTTTGAAGCATAAAAGATGCAGGGTCAAGGTCAAGAGGTCAAGTCAAATGATTTTTCCTCTGTGGAAAATCCCAGTAATGTGCACTTGCGGTTGACTCCGTAAAAGTAAATAGCGTGGCTAGTCCGAGTATCCTAAAAAAAATAAGCCACCTTAGCTCTCTCAGCCCCTGTCTTATATACATATGGGTGCCGACCCATTTTATTCTCGGAGGAACTCCTTCGGGAGGAACAGCTGACCGCTTGGGCATCCTCTACTCGCTCTCCTCTACACCGACCATTTCCGGAGCCTCGAGCCTCTGATACACGACTCAATCCGATCGTCAACTGTTGTGTTCGCTGGGGACGTCTTGTGAAGGACTATTTGATATATATTCACGTATATATACATCTGCTTTCGATATCGCCACTGTAGACATCCCGCATTGGCACGGGGAACGTATGATGACGCAATTTCACCATTCTCTGTTAAATACATAAGTTTCCCTAAATAGTCGATATCTATACATAGATATATAGGCATGGATATATAAATTTTACTCATCGCTTCGAGACCACCTCAACTCTAACAAATGCAAGTAAGTCAAGGTGGTCCAAATTGACAGTTAGTGAATCATAGTCTTGCGGACGGGGAATAATCCACTCAGCTGTGACTGCACTCCTGGATACATAACTCACTCCCTTTCGCCACATCATGTTCACCCAGTTGAATGGCGAGAGTCAAAAGCGCCCTCTGTCAGCCACTCCCACTTTCCTTTTCGCTGACTGTTCTCAAAGGCCGCTCTAGTCTCTCAGCTATCCAGAATGCCTTTGGTTGAGTTTGGTCTCCCTCAGTGGGAAAACCGGCTTTCCTCAACCATCACTATCGCCACTCTCTCAAGCCGTCCCTTGCCCTATTCTTTAAAACTGAAGAGAAAAATTCCAGGACAATTTCCAGAAAAAATCTAAATCTACATGTGAACCTTTTTTTTTTTACATTTTCTTGGCGAGCCGCCAGTAAACTTTCCGCGTTCCATAGGTTGCCGATCGCTGTCTTAGTGTCTCGTTCTGTACTTGCTGTTGTCATTAATGTTGCGTGGGAAGTAGTTTTTGTACCTATCAGTTCGGAAGTATGTCTCCCTAATATAGTCGCATTGTCACTTCTGTCAGTTATATTAATCTAGTGCTGTGTCAAAACAATATCCTCCGTACCTCCCTGTAACTCACCTGATCTGAATGAAATAATGAATCTCAGTCTACTAAGTCTTCAAGTCACTAAAGACTGCCAACTTGGTCCCTCTGTCACCTGTATTAGGCACACCTTGTGTTCGCTCACTGAGATTATTAATGAAACGTCGAGCTTTCCTTTATCACAGGGTCGTAATTACTCACGTCGTATTCAAGAAGTGGCCCAACTAGCACGAAATAACATATCTCTTTCACTTTAAATCTGAGGAACTCCATTTTATCCGCTTCATAAATCCTGGGTTCTTTATTGCAGCGCATTGCTCGAACGGTTTCTTAATTAACTTTAGCGTCCTCCTAAATCTACCGCTAATCTGTTAGCCCGAAAAAGTTGGAAAGTTGGATCCCTGAGAGAGTCTTTGAAAGATGCGAAATTCACAATGAAAAAGTCTTTCCTTAGGACTCCCCAACGAGGATTCGAAGCCTTATTCTCTGAGTCCACGACTAGCTCTTTCACTAGTTAAGATACCCACTATATTATTCATCCTTCCTTTGAAACCTCATTGATATTTTAAATGGAGGATGTTGAGTGGTTAGTTCGATTCTTTGATCTCTCGAAGACGCATAAGAATATTATGGTTAGACCCCGGTCCAAGCAGATGATTTTCTCAAGATGATTTATTGACGAGAAATCCATTCGTCTGGATTGATATTAGAGCTACAATTCCTCGAATCCACGTAAATTCTTTCACAAAATTAGATATCTATGTGTCCACTTCCACTGCGAATTACAAAAAAACTCAGAATAAACTAGATTTTCTGAGCATGCCAGCATGGTCGATGAGGTTACGGAATATGAGTGTTTTCTTTAGACGGGTTCAAAGTTCCGCGGAAAAAGCTGCCTATATGACTGCAGTGTGAGTAGCCGCCGAGGAAATTCACAAACGTTGGAATAAATCAATTAATTAACTCCTTTCCTGGGCTGGAATCAGTGCTGCCTTTCGGATTTGTTTTGGTATCGGATTAAATTTAAGTAGAAAGTGCGCTTGAGAATAACCAACAAAGTTTCGCACAGTAATGCCGTTTTGGCGTAGAGGAAAGTAAATAATACCTAAGTGACGAAACTATCAAAGTCTGAAGGTTTGGAATTATCCACCTCTCGGTGAACGTTCCTTTTCAATAACTCCTCTCTTTTGCTAGGCATTATTTCCGGTCGTACTCCACTTATTAAAACTTGGTGATCTTTACCACCCTGGAAAGTGACTGATATATACTGACCACTATAACATGCTTTTACGTTATTGTTTGAATTGGAATACTAATTTTAGGAAAAAATAGAATCAATCGTTAACATCCTAATTTTTATTCGAAAAATAGCTTCCAATAGATGACTTATGGGTCATATTTAACTGGAATTTGTTATGAAATTGTTATGTTTAACTTTCTTTTTTTCCAAAAAATATTTTAATGTAAATCACACATTTCGTTTTCTTGATCTCACAAGCCATATGTTGCCACGGCATAGAGAAAAACTCACGTCACCACGCACCGCTGCCGGGTTAAAAGCTTTCGAGGTTCAGCGATTTAACATATTTTGACAGCGAAAACACCCAATTCCACTCATTTTTTTAATTGATCAGCTATCCCGGCCCGCCAATCAGGGAAAGGAAGATGAGTATTCCTTGGTGTTTTTAGGGGATTCGATCGAAATATCCCGTCCCTTCTCTTCAGCAACCCTCACCCCTGGCCGCTTACGGGACCCTGCGTGCTTCTCCAAATCCTACCATCCCCATTACCCTTCCCATCTCCACTCCGAAAAGACACTAATCCCTTACGCCCTCAAACCATGCCACGCTCTCCTTCCTCATCCCTGAGCCTGCCACTCCTTAAGCGATCGATGCATTATTCATTATTCCGGTCGAGCAAATAGCCAAAATCCGACGAATTTGCAACTTCCCTGGTCTCTGGCACCTCTAATCTCTCCCTTCCTCCTCCTTTTGCGTCTCTCATTTGGGAGTTGATTTTCATTTTAGTGGTTCGGATTCCGCTTTAATCCTTTACTTTTACACTCCTTCCCATCTTTTTCTTTTATATTTCCCGTCTCACTCTCTTGAGAAACGGGACAGTGAGGGGGAATATAATGGCCAGGTGATAGAGTAACTTCAAATAATCACGATATCGTGTCGTACTAGATACGTATAGTTGAGATGGCGTGACTCTTATTGCACTTCGACCTGTTTTTTCGAACTTATTTCATTTTTATTATATATTTAATCTAATTATCGTGGTATATTGTTCCGGTTTACGTTCACTTCTCCAGGGAAAACTTTCTGAAACTGCTTTTCGTTCACCTATCAGCAGATACAGGTGAGGGTTACAGCCGAGGTCACTTGGACCATCAAGGAGGTTTCACTGAGACAGAGTCAAAACAAATGTTGAATTTGAACTTTTCGTTTCTTTTGCTTAAAAAAACTACTCTCACCGAAGACCTGTCTTAGTTATTGGAAAATAAAATTAAGGTACAAATTATGCAGGTTATTTGATGAACATATTTTTAAGTTTTGACTACTTTCACATTGTGAAGTATTTATTGACTAGCAGGTACGGAATTGCAACCCTGGACAACAGTTGGGTCGGGATGGACGAAGGAGAAATAAAATCGCGAAGAAGTAGGGTAAATGAGCAAGGGGTCATTTTTCACCTTCATTCACAGCTGAATGCAAATATTAACTTCGAATGTGATCATGCTAATACGTAAATCCTATATTTGAGGGCAATTGAAAAAACATTTATTCACACGTTATAAAAAACTGATAAAATATGCCTCATATACTTATATTTCGTTCATAACTCCATTAAAGTAACCCACTCACTTATACAACCAAAAGTATTAATCATAATATTCAGATTATTCCACTGAGAGTGAAGAAACGAACATAAACCAAATTCACCCGCCAACACGAGAGCCGAGGTCAGAAATGCATACGGCTGAAAAGGGTGTAGTAATTCAAATTTTCACGTTTATTCAACCTAAGCTAGCCCAGATACGTCATCCAGAAAGACGAATCGACATCCCACAACAATATTCCGATCCAATTCAGACATAAAGATGACATATCCTTCTTCGCTCCTATTATATCCCCCCTACATTACGTCCAACCACTCAACTCATATCCAGCATTGCAGTTCCGTACCGAAGCGTCAAAACTTCCTAAAGCGACCATCAGAGAGTCAGAAAGGTCCTTTAAAGCTTCTGTTGTATTCACGGTGGTAGAGTACGCATAGGTGGCTTAATTGGTTCAAGCTTGATTCGTTGGATCTGGGTTCGACTCGCAGTCTAGGCAAAAGACTTTTTCACAGTGAATTTCACACAGCCGTGTGTCCCTTAAAGATTGGATGCCGCTTAGGTTAGCCTGTATGGCAAAAGGATATAATTTTGTATTATATAGTAGTAGAATATAATTTTTGAGTATAGGCCTTTTTCCTTTAAATAATCAACGCTCACATTGACATCACCAATGTTTCGTCATTTTTATTGACATCTTCAGGGCTTTGTCCTAAAAAGCGCGAGTCATGAACAAAATCATGTAGAGAGAACCAGAATGACATATATAATGAAAAATTGGATAATTTGGATGGTTACTATACAAGGGAGGGATACAGCCGAGGTCAATTGCGCCATCAAGAGGTTCCACACAGACTGTGTGAGTCAAAACAATTATTGAATTCTAACTTTTCGTTTCTTTTGCTTAAAAAATAATGCTTTCACCGAAGACATACCTTAGCTACTAGACAACAAAATTAAGGTTTTTCATTTTGTATCTCAATCTGGTTCTCTCTACATCATTCTGATCATGACTCACGCTTTTTAGGACTGAGCCCTGAAGATGTCAATAAAAAATGACGAAACGCTGGTAATGTCAATATGAGCGTTAATAATTAAAAAGAAATAGGTCAATACTCCAAAAATTATATTCTACTATAATATTGTGGTTGATAAAAGAGAAGAAGTTATTGTATGAAAGAATTACATATCAATATTTTTGTATGGAGCATCCAATCAAACTTCAGGCGTGTGACGAGAGGGTGATTTGATGGCTCAGTGATTTAAAATGATCATGTGGAAGAGGAAATATCTCTCCGAGATAATAGGGGAAGAAGGGCGTTGAGTAAATAGGAGCTGGCTGGTGCAATTGGGGAAAGAAGAATCCGTCCTCGAGATAAGATTAAAGTGTTTTCCACCTTCAGTAATGGAAAGTATTAATGTCTTTTTAAAAAGTCCCTTTTAATGAGTAAAAAAACGGTAGGATATATTTCCGCTATTTAGTAATAGGGAAATCATTTGAAACTAATGCACTGCATTAACTTTAGCAGTTTGTTTTGGTAATTAAAAAAATTAGTGATCTGCACGTAAATGTTTAAAAAATACAATTTTACACACTCGGTCGATTAAAATTAATGTTAACAGTAAACTTCCATGTTTAAGGATGTTAACGCATGTGTGCAGATATGATATTTATTCCCATCCTTTACCTCTTGAATAATCATATTGAGTGGACTGGTAGAGCTACTGAATGATGTAAGACATCTTAGAGGAATAAATATTTTAAACCACTTGTAATTGGGGTACACGTCCAGTCAATTTGAATATTTCACAGGATCAAAAAGGGTCTTTCTGTGCGTACCCTTGCTTAATCCGAGGGTTCGCGAATTAAAGAATATTCAATATAAGGGCAAAATTAGCCAGAAGAATCTGGTGCCCTTCCTGAATTTGCAACACTCATTATGAGTTGAGAACTAACGCATGCCAGGCGAAACATCGTTGCCAATGAAGCCATATCCACATCCAAATACGTTGTCTTCATTGGTTCACTAATCACATCAATAGGTTAGAGAGATCGACAGTAAAAATTTAGCGCGACTACTTTAATTCAAGGATTCTTAAAAAATTATTTTCTTTTGTTTCGTAAAAGAGACGAATGAAACACAAGGGGGTTTTAAAGTTTTTGATGGAGTCGTCTTCTACCTTTTTTGCGTGAGAATAACCTCACTGAAAACAATGCCTTTGAAAGCTCTCCTATTTTTCCAAGGATAATTTTCGGCATCCTATGTCCAGAGCACAAGAGTGACGCATGCCTCATAAGTTCATGCTCCTGTGATATAATCCATTCAGATAGAGAAATAGTGGAAGAACATAGAAAGTGTTAGACATATTGCTATTTAATTAAATAATATAACCTTGTTCCTTGCTCTGCACATCAGAGCATTATAAAAGATTTAAATAAATCCCCAAGGAGTTCAAGGTTTCTCGGCGTATTTTATTCTGCTTCAGTGCCACAGTGAAAAAGTATGCCCCCGAAATTTTATTGCCAGGGATATACTGTAGTCATGGGACACATGAAAAAAAAATGGCTCCAGAGGGGCATGAATGTCAAGTATTGGAATTGAAATTGAGCCAGTATGATAGCTAACATGAGGGGAAAAGAATAAAAAACGGGAGAGTAAGGCAATCATCGATATGGTTTGGCTCTCCGGAGATTGACATCAGTGGGCCAAAGGAAGGAAGGGAGTTGAATCTCAACCGCTGTCAGGGCGTCTGGAAATATGAGCTCCGAAGGCAAACGCCATCTCCGTCAAGAAACATTAAACTGATTGATGGGTAGGGCGATAAAAATTAGTACCTTCATATTTATTTTTAGGGGCTCATGGCAAAATGATATTTTTCATGAAATGTCCACTTGCACTGCAAAAGTAATAGACGTAAAAACTAAATACTTACATATCAAGTCCCAATACAAAATAATTATCTGGACAAACTACCATGGGCCTAAGAATCATTAACCAATGAGTACAAGTTAAAAATAATACATTTTCGATTAGATTATGAGCAAAAATAGTTTCCATCCCATTAATAGCACCATGGTAGGTAGGGATTCCACAAGAAATCTTATGGTTTTATGTTTCATCAGAAAATCGCCATCACAATTCATTCAATCCTAAAATTGGCATCATCAAATTCATTATATCCTATTCCCTGATAACTCTCTTGACGTTTTTTCTTGCTCGAAATTTCAACTTTCTCTTTTCCTTGTAGCTCTCCTTTTTCATATTCCCTTTTAGCTGGCCTAAGTATTGGCCCCTCGTTTCTCCTTATAGGACTTGATCTTCTTTTATGCCCCTAACGAATTCGCTGCGTCTGAAAGTTAGGCATATTCAATTGGAAGTTGATCTTCCCGATAGCTCTCCAATTAGTTTTCCCCTCTTCCCTTTCTTCTCTATTTAAGAAATTAACAGCGGTAAATTATTTTATTCAAGAGAATCAATGTCAAGGTTGCTGTGGGCCAAGGAAGATTCACGATGGGGACTTATTAGAGGATCGCAAACCAAGGGCAGGGGAATGATCGGAAACTCATGATACTTAACATTTTAATATATTTATGTTACGGAGGTGGTCTCAGTTTATTATTATTTTTTTCAGTTATTCGCAGTGTAAATTGTTTTGAGGTATCCCAAGTGCAGGCATTGCCTAAAAGGGATTCCTAATTTATTCTTTTTTATTTGAAATGTCAAGGTATGCCTGTAATGTTGATTCAATGGATAAATAAGTATTATCATATTATTATAATATTGCACAGAGCTGGGAGTCGGGGATAGGCCAGCGATTTGTGGGGTGTCGAGAAGCGAAGGACTCTATACTCTTGGGTGACGCGCCGATTGGATGTCGGGCAAAGCCTCTCTTAAATATTCACCCTTGGTCATGGTCCTCATTTACAACTTAACCGAAACAGAAATGCATTTATTAAGACTGAGACAAAAAAACAGCTAGCATAAAGACGAGAACTTGTAATGTAAATGCGAGGCTGTAATTAGTGCTCCAGGTGGGCGCGATAAGAACTTGACGTGCATCAGGAGCCAATACATCTAAATTTACGTAGTAAGCAGAAAACTTTCGTGGTTCGCCACGCAGGCCGTGTACGCGAAAGATGAAAGTATAACCCTAGTTATCAAGTTACAAAAGGTGTACACGTAACCTCCTAAAGTAAACAAAATGCAACGGATATCCGCATGCTTCGTTTAAAACTGCTTTGAGAGAACAGAGTGTCACACAGCCGATGGAAGGACTAGGGTAGAAGTGAGAAAACAAGAGAGGTATATTGCCGAACTGTTAGGCACAAAAATTCCTTCTTTACACGTTCCATTAGCGGTTACAACAAAAACAGCGTGACACTAACATAAGACATATCATAACTTACAATTCACCTCTGTCCTTCCAAGCTTCCTCTTTCAAATTCCCTCACCTTCCACGGCTGGAGTTCTAACACCCACACGTCTCTACGGCGGCTAGCAGGCTAGTATGTAGATGTATTGGTCGATTTTGACCAATATCCTGCATTTACATACGCTTCTTACAAATTACGAAATTACAGTTTTAAGTTAAACGCTGATGGTGTTCCAGCCTTTAATGGAATGCGTCAGTGGATGTTTTTCGAGACCTCCCTATTGTCAAAAGTTTGCGTTGTCAGCCAGATATAAAACGCTTTTTAAAATTGTTTTTCATCTTATTTGCTCCATAAGTTGTATTTATTTTTTCAGCTTTTTAACTTTCATTATACATTCCCGCCTTTCATTCCCCTAACGCACTTAATTGGGCACCTCTACCAGTTTTCCTCTGGCAGGAAACGGTTCCATCTCCCGGGCTGAACATTCGAGTTCATTATCCCCTGCCTTTTTTGGGAATCGAATATTTTTATTTTTTCTCTCGGAAACAGTTTTTTTCATCTTCTTTCTCCTTGTTGATTACATTCGCTTTTCTGCTAACCGATACGCTTTCCCATAAAATGTCATTTCTCGTTTTACATGGAACACTTTCCTACTGTTATATTCTCAAAACTTGGTTCGTCATTATTATTAATTACAAGCTCTTAAAACACATATCTTATGTCTTAAAGCCGTACAAAATCACTTGGTTTATCTGCCGGTAGGTTTTGCTTATCACTCCATTGCCTGTGAGGGTATTATCTTGCAGAGACATTTAAAAAAAATCACAAATCCTTGATATTTCCCCGCAAAGGCAAACATATTACGTGGGTATTTCATAACGTGCGTTTTATAGTGCATATATCTATGATAGCGTGAATGTTACTTTTGCCAATATTTGCTTTTCCGGATTTAAAATATTTTTTGAAGATGGTTTAGTTACCGAAGTCGATTATTTTGAAACATCATTAAAATAAACAAAATTGCAATATTAGAAATTTGAAGTCCACGGTCCATTTAAGTATTTGTTTTTATCAGGAGACAATAGGGTATGTGAAAAAAGGGTCTCAAGTGCGTCAACTTCGCTCCTTGCTCCTTAACCTTCCGGCAGGCGCGCATTTTTCAATCACACGAGCGGGCGCATTGTGCACGCAGTACACGAAGACGCTAATAAGGAATAAATTAGGTGTTTTGTTAAATAATGGTTAATTTGTCATTGGTTAGCTATATATTGATTTATTTACATAAATATTCACATTTCACGTGCTTATTTTTTATTATTGCATATTGAAATAGCTGTCTAGCTTGCGGAAGATACTTGTTCCTCGGCGTCTTGTAGGCACAAAAAGCAAGTGACAAAGACCCCTTAATGTTTTTTTGTTAACGTATTTACCACATGCAATACCACAGAAGAAGAGTTATTTACGCATAGTTTACATCTCCATCTTTTCGCAAAATTTACGTGAGAAGTAGTTTTTACTTGAGAGTGGTAGCCCTTCAGGTATGCTTCCAATCGGACGGCGGAGTCAAAACCGTCGATTTTGACACTAAGTGCCCCTTTTTGTGACCCACGTCTAGACCATTTCTGAATATTCTTCTTCGATGTTGTTCTTTATCGTACCATGTTTACTGAAAAGACAGAATCTGAGTTTCTGCCAGCTACATTCAAGAAAACTAGATAGTGGTGGGCCACGGGCTACGCACATTTTATCAACTGTGTTTACTGCACCTTTAGTTTCATAGTAATGTGTTATAATATTTAGTCTGTTGGTAGCTGCATTGATGTTATGTGAGCCATACGTTGTAGGCATTCGAATGACGGCTTTGAGTCTTAGTACAAATAACACGAGGGTCACGTATCTTTAGAATCCAAGCCATGTAATATGTACTATTTGTAATATTCGTGCGGGTTTTCTTGCTGTTTTTCGGCACCTCTCGATGAATGCAATTTTTATCATGAGAAGATAGCTAATATATAGTGTACCAATTATATGTGGGAAGAGTTCTGTTTTCATTGTCTAACTGCACGACACTTTTGACAATAACGGTGAGTTCCAGACTTTATATTTTCCATCCATTTTCTGCCCACATTTGAGTTTTCTATTGCCACAGTAAAACGATTTTGCGTCACATTGTCCCACACACTCAGGCCATACCTTGCTGGATTGCTGGGAATGTACTGCATGAAGCTACATCGACGTCTGAATGAATGCAACATTTCTTCAATTGGAATTTAATCGCTCGTCTTGTAATTTTTTATGCAGCCACTCAAAAATCGACCGTATTTCCACGAGTTTGTCTACATTTCTTCTAGCCTTCCTGATTATAGAATCTTCCAAATTGGAGACAGTTCAACAGAAATATCCTATACCTCACGGCAATTCTAGGTGCCACGATTCCACTTCCGTCTGGATTACGTAGTTCTAGAAGATTGGTATGATGCGGCTATGCTTTATGCCAACCAGAAATGCACTTCTTCTTCAACTTCGGAGGCTCATTCTTCCAACTTGCTGTACACATCCTTACGTTCTCCTTTTGTTTCGCAATGAGAACCATTAGTGTCGACGGCATCATCTTTCTTTTCCTCTTCGTCGGAGTCCAACTGAAGCTTTAAGTTGAAAGCTCCTTGGCTTCAATTTGGAACACTAATCATTTCAAAATTAGTTTCACTAATTTAAATTGTATTGATGCATTATTACATAATTTTTATGCAATAAAAAGTGAATCGTTCTCTGATATAAATGTCAGGAATACAGGTAAATGTACTTACGAAGATATTGTTTTCATGATTACAGTAGGTCTCCACAACACATGCAATATTTTGCTTTAGGCTACAAATAATTATTACCATATAGAAATAAGAATAGATAATCAGTAACTTGTATCAGTAATCTGTATAATTTACATTTTTGGACACTGTATTATCTGTATGTATTTTATGTGTCTATTTTGTATCTTTTGATTTTACACTCCAGCAGTTAAGTGCAAGTTAAAAAAAAATGAATGCAGCACAGGCCAATTTAAAATTTATATGTAAATGAGTGAGTCGGCAACCCTAAAGCGAGGCGAAAGTCTCAAAGGGTGCCTAATTCCTAATTTTTGTTTATGTATACTTCAAGTATTATTTGTATCATAAGAAATAAATTATTATTATTATTATATTATCATTACTTGCAATATTATTTTGCCAACTATTGTTAACAATAAAACAGTCAATATCTTATAGAATAACAAAAAATATAAGAACAGACCTCGATTGTTCATTGATTCAACGAGCCTCGCAGCATACAACATACGGACTTCACGACGCATTTCGCTTTCTATTTCCCAAAACAATGTTTCTAAGAAAATAATTTCTGCACACTACGAAGGCTATTTGTACAAATGAGGAATAGAAAAGGGTCCCAAGTTGGTCCCATTACGGTAAAACGGAGAAAAACGCCGAAAACCGACCGCCGTGTACTCAGTACACGTACGCGCCCGCCGGAAGGTTAAAACAGTGTTAGTTATCTTCCCCACAACTCAATAAGTATTCACATGGTATGAGGTCCACATTTGCAATTATTCATGCCATCCAGGGTCTAAAATCAAAATTAAGATTTTCATTCAATCTCTTTCTTGAAAGAAAGGAAAAATAAGACGAGAGAAATTGATGTATTTTAGCTATTATTAAAGAATCATAAGAGTATGTAACCTTGGATTGTTTATATTATTAAAAATATTTCATGCTGCCCATACGAAAAAACGTGTGTACCAATATCTGCGAAGCCTCAGGCCTAGGCCAATGTCGTGCTGCTTAAAGAAATAACATTGAGAAGCTAATTACGAAATTTCTGTTCCCTGCATTTGGAGAAGGATTACAATTTTATAAACAATAAGGTCGAAGAACAAAACGCAATTTTATAAGATGAGTAAATTGTGGTTGCTAAAAGAGGCAAGAAGAAAAGATGGGAAAAGAGACATGTTCTTCACCTATATTATAAGAAAAATGAAGAATGCGACAGCAGAATAAAATTATCGAATATTTTAAAATTGAGTCATCGTTTGTGTGTTAATATGTTCACGAATCATTCCTTCGACTTATGGAGACGGTTTATGACCCGTGAAAACGTGCCTTATTTGAATTATGAGGGAAATAATACGTTTCTATTTAATTGTGATGCATCAATTTAACCTCTTCATACTCCATGCGTCATGTACGAGACGGGAGATTTCCTCATTTTCAACACTTAGAGACACAGTAAGTTGCCCACGATTCACCTTCCTCATTTTTGGCGTTTAGCGGTAGAGGTCAGGAAAGTATAGGGTCCTTGTCTTTGGTTGCGTCTTGTAAATGTTTTGACGTATTCCTTGAGGAGGCTCCCGGAGAAGGTTGGATCTCGAGAGGAATATCATCTACATAAAGTAATTGTTAAGCGAACATATTACTGCAGATTTAACTCTTTCGCCAAGCTATTAAAAGTTTATGTATTTTTTCTTCTTTCAGCAGATATAGGTCTATTATTTTGAAATTTGAGTTTGTTAGCAACAAAGGTATCATCAAACAATTAATTCAGAGGGAACTCTCTCTGAGGTAACTTGAAAAATCATATGTATATAAGCATCTTAACATAACTATGTACAAAAAATTGTGAACCATATTCCATTTATGGACAATACGCCCAATAATTTTCATTGTAGCCCTGGAGAAGCATATATGCAAATGCTAAACGTCGGCAAAGAGAATTAATATTTTTCAAATTAATAGACCTATATCTCCTAAAAGAATAAATAAATATATAATAAAAAAGAGGTCATGAAGAGGAATCATCTAGATATTTAAAAGTTTATTTTAGAACGCAAACAAGTGAACCACATACGACAAGAGTAACTACCTATTCTTATTTCTCTCACCTTTGAAGTCCCCAATTCCTTCCTTTTTCTTCCTCGGGACGACCCTTAATCCCTTCCTTTCCTTTCCCATCCCTAGCCTTTCCACCTCTCGTCCAAAAACCCTTGTTCGGCCCCCAACACTCCATCTTCTTTCCACCGCTCAACAACACCCTTATTCCCAGACCCGGCCTTCGCAGTTTCAAGAACAGAGGACGCCGCGACACTAATGAGCAAAGGTTTCGCGCGGGAAGAGAGACAAGAAGAGATGGGAAGAGGAGGTGGAGGCAGCCGAGGGTAAAGGGAACTCCGGGGTGTAGCCCCTCCTCGTCCTGAAACTTGTGGATTCCGAATGCGTTGTCACCTCCCAAGTTCCTTCAGAAAGGCTCATTCAAGGATGGACAGTCTTCAGGAGCCTTGGCCTTATGTAATGTCATCGGATTTTGAAACACGGCAACATCATGGAAATTTAGTCATGAAGTTGGCAATTCATAATAATAATAATAATCTTTATTGCTCTAGGAGTTTCCCTCCCTTTGAGCAGAAAAAACGAACACAGTAAAATAATAATATTTACAATACAAAATTAAGATCACAAAAATGAACTATAATTACATCTTTTAAAAAATATTACTCAAAATGAACTGTAAGCAAGCACACGAGTTCAGGGTGGCATTGACAAATACAACAATTTTGCAATATACAACATATAATCATGCAATTTGCAATGTATAGAACACAACAGCCACACATGACACACCTATGCAATGATTACAATATTTCAAATACTTACACAACAACTACTCAAGCAATACATACCCATACAATAAATACAACTGTAACTTTCATTAACTCACCACAATATATCACAATACCCACACAGCAATTACTCAAGCAATATATAGTTATAAAATATACAACTGCAGCTACAAATTATTACTACTGCCCATTAGGCTCCAAGTTTCTTTCCGAACACCTTCAGTGATCAACCACAACCACAAAATTCATAGAGTGACGTGCATCAGTTCCTCGATATTAAGCTGAAATCCTTCGCTTTATTTCGGTTCTTCTTCTCCGTGTGGAGCAATAATATTTGAACTAAACAAATTTTTTACACTATTTTTTTTAAATTGATGTTTTACAACTTTCCCCAATAGTTCGTACAAGATGCGTTTTTTACCAGCCATAAACCGTCTCTGTTGTTCGTATAAAGCCCCGCTGAAATTCGCTTTGAATTAAGATGGTTTGGTTGTGTAACTGGCTAACACACCTGACCGGCAATTAGGAGTTTCGGGTTCGAATCTCGGTCAAATCAAATGATTTTTTCATGGCGAATTTCATCATATTTGGTGTATATCCTCGCACTCGTGCGCGTGACTGCGTACCATATCGTTTGTGCAATCGCAATGATTGGAAAAATGTCCGAAGTTCGTCGTTCTAAAGCGACAATGTTGGGTTAATTCTCCACGACCGTGGCATATCATGCACAACAACATCTCCTGTGCTACAATGTAGACTGGGGACGAGAACAACCTGTTCGTATAAACCCCCGCTGAGATTCCTCTTGAATTAGGATGATTTGGTGGTGTAACTGACACACCTGACCGGCAATTGGGAGATCCGGGTTCGTATCCCGGTCAAATCAAATGATTGTTTTCAAAGCGAATTTCACCGTCTTGGTGTATTCAGTCATGATGTTGGTTGATGCAGATCAAGTGAACGGAAAAAAATATACTAGGTAGGTACTGTATACCGGACGGATGTAATAAAAATAATAAATTGCGTGCAGAAAAGGCGAGGACTGTATGGCACACCACACGGAGAAGAGATGAAAGTGAACGCTTCCGGCTCACCTTAGAGGAACTGATACACGTCACTATAAATAGGCACTTAGGCCCGGTTTTCTAAAGTCTGGTTAATGCTTACCGCAATTTGACGTAGCCTTTTCATTAATTTGATGCTATTGAAAAGAGAGGAAAAAAAGAGGGGAGTTTTTTCCCTCTCTTTTCAATATGGAAAGATTCCACCAATTCAAGCCTGAGACAGTCTCCTTGATGCTAACTGAGAGTTCGGGTTTAGCATATATTACATCAAACTGTAGTTTAGTTGACGTAAGGGGTATCGATGGGAGGACATATTATATTCGGTTTTAACTTTGCTTATACTTCGCAGTTCGGTATACCGAGGAAATAATTAACCAGAGATTTTTAAACAGATCATTAGTATTTCCACACTCAAATAATATCGACCATGCTTTCGACAGTAGCTGTCATAACCAAGGTAACCTAATACACAAAAGAACGTGAATATTAGTAAAAAGTAGGCATTTTCTGAGCAAAGAACCCACTGGAAGGAATGGAGGACTGCCGGGAAAACAAATACATTTGGATCAACAGTATTAAAATCGATTTTTGGGGAAGAATTGCAGAGACAATTTTGCTTGCTGATAATTTTGAGTTAAATTTGATAAACTTTCAAGCACTTCAACATCAGTAGCCGAAACGATAATTAAATATGGTTAATGCCATTTAATTCAATATATGGAGAGCTCAGTGTCAAAGTGGGCCGAGTCAAATTTTCCATTTCTCAACTAGCAATTTTATAGGATGTCTTGAGTTGTATATCTTTTAGTGCAAGAGAGAACCAAGTTCAAAGATTAAATATTTGTCTCTACACGGTGGCAGCACTCGAGAGCACTGAGATAGGATGATTCACAGAAAGAATATATGGAACATAAAACGCGTTTTTCTCAAAACTCAAGTCGATAGACTTGGCTAACAGTAAAACTGAGCACTCCATTTATTAACTTGGGTTAAGGTCAGTAAAACTTCCCAGTTCACCTGTTTTTACATTTGCCATAATATTTTATGACTATGCTGGGGTTATAATCTTGTGAACCTTTTGAAATGCCTGAAAATGGAAATGATTCAGAAATAGTAAAACGGAGACAGCCGGAGGCAACAATGTTACGGAGTTCGAGCCATAGCAAAAATCTATGGCAGCTCAGTGAGATAATAGAAAAAATTCTGAACGATAAAACTAGCTAAAATTGCATGGGCACTGGTTGGAGAGAAGTACTCCATCTAGATTTTATAAAATATTGTATTTCTAGTCTATCAAATAATTAAATGTCAAATGTTACGTGAGGAAAGGGTCACTTCGGTTGGGGCCCCTGGCGTGAAAACTTCATAGGTAAATAAATAAACGGTTCTGAATACGATCGGCACGTTGAGCTTATGATGCAAACAATTTTCGATAAATCATGTTATTAGTTTCACTGCGTATGTATTTCAGAAATAAACTTGAATATATTTGCATTTCAATTAAGAAGTACTTAATGGGCTTGAAAACGTTTCGTTGATTAGGGAAATACGCCCTTTTTGATCTTAAAGTATGATACTGAAAAAGCTCAAGGTAGTGCACAGAAACTTGCGGCCTGCAAAAAAAAAATAATTAAAAAGATAATGCTAATCCCTTAGTTTATGCATTGGCCGACGACGGAAGATTTTTCAAGAGAAATATCAATGACCCATTTATTAAAATAGGGAAATTTTTCATTTAAAGCCAACGGGAATTGTAACAGATAAAAAATCCTTTTTGATTGCTATAGTTAAGGCGAAGTTAAAATGAGCTTCTCATCGAGTGAACTTTACTACTCAAAAGCACCTTAAATGTTTATTACTATGCTTTTAATGTTTACACAGAACATTACGGGGGCATTAACTAAGAAAGAGGCCCTAAAAGGAGTGAATCAACATCAACTTTACCTACAATTAAGAAATGAGTATTAACAATTAGTTACAAATTAAGAAGATTAACAGTTAGGGACCTTGTTTCTCAGGCAGTTAACCACATTAGGATTTTCGAATATCAACATAATCAATTTCTTTCTTCATTCTGATGTCAATTTTTTATACCTTTAACGTCCTTCATGATAAAATATAATAACTGTGGGCAACAGTAAAAATATTTTTCACCAAATTTCTATTTTTTGCATGAACTGATGAAAGTTCAATTACTCTAGTCTGAATGATATCACATGACTGAAAACTAGTAATTGATAATAGCTAACTTTGATATGCAGTTTTCAGAACTGTTCTTAGTTTTCTTCTATCACGTTCAGTTTTTTCAGAATGGACCCAAGTTAACTTTAAGATTTATTGATAAGTGCATTATATGTGCCAGTGGGTAATTATTGAGCGAGGGATATTTCTCAATACAAGCTAATGAGCCTTAGGTTGGCCCAAGGTAATGAGTCTTAGGTTGGTACAACTGCTGTTATTGTTGTGTGACCTTGGAAGTGTTATTCATCCTTCATTCATTTTTGTTACAAAAATTGTCATTGCATGAAGTAATGTTAATATAAATGAGCCATCAGCTGTGAAAATCTTGAAACCTTAATTATTATTTTGTGTATAAATCTGACGTGGTAGAAAATAATGGAAGTCATTTTTAGAATCAGCATAAAAAATTGACTCAAGAACAGCTATTTTAATAAATCGTAAAACAAAAAGTTTTAAAATGTAGACTGGTGTTATTGAGCGCAAATAATAAGGTATTATACATCTATTTTCTAAAGCATCTGCGCAGTCACGATTCAGCAGAATCCAAAAAAACATTTTACCTAGCCTAATGCCTACAATATACCACGAGTTAAGGAATCACAATGAAATTGTATCTACTTAAATTTGAGAAATATAACTTAAATTTTCATTGCTCAATATAGTCACAAGTAAAGAAGAACAATCAGAATGCAAAGGAGTAAATATGAGTGGAATATCTTAACACAAAATTCACTAAAATCAATCACTATTGAGATTTTTAAATCATCCTCAAGAGGATAACCTTTTTAAATATGTACCACATTCAAGCGGATGAGCCAGGTATTTCCCTCTCCTTATGTGACTTTAGTTCAGCGTCGTGGCGCCTAGATGGCGATAGTGGTCGTGACTGCGCTCGCATCTGGATTGGGAGTTTCAAATGTAATGCGTTAAAAATTTTATCCACCATTCCCGGGCTTTGGGTTTCATATCATTGACAGCGGCGAGACCCAAATATATCCCATCCGTTTGCGGCTTCTCTTTGTACAGGGAGCCCACTCATTTTCCGATGGATGCGATTTGACTTTTGAGCTTCATCGGAAAAGCGAGCGAGCGATACATTGGAGCGAGCCGCCCCATTCCCGTTTCGATTTCTTTCGATGCTTCATTAAACATTTAAAAAACAATGAAACCAAACCGGGGTGGATGCATATCAGCACGTTAAACCTTTTTTAGCTTCGTTCGCGGACATTTAAAAGTCAATAATTTCGTTAAATAAAAAGACATTTGATCATCCGAAATTAATATTTTACAGCGATGAATGGATTACTAATGCAGAGAGCTCGAGCGACGGCATGATGTTTTCAACGCGCTGTTCATCTGTCACTGAACGGTACGTTAGTTATTTTGCACCGATAGTTAACACGCGCACACAATGCCCCTGCTTTTTTACCAACTGCGACAGCTGTTTCATACAGAACGAAGCCGCAAACATAAATTAACTAATTGGTGTCCACGTAATCAATAGGAATGCTTACTTTTCTGAAGCTTTCAGTAGTAATTTCAACTGTGAATATGAGTCCATTAATATAGTATGAAGTATTGCAATCATGACTTTACGTAGGTTTCGATAAACAGTTTACCCTGTGATGACCTTGATACCTCTTCCACAATTGATCAGCATTGCAAATTTAACTAAGCTCATAGAGTAATAAAATTCTCATTTGAATGAAATTGTTGAAAACTGCGCACAAAATATGTGCATAAATTATAAATAAGAATTAAGGAAAAAAGATGCCAAGGCAAGGCAGAGATTTTAGTAGTCACTTGTATAGTAAGTACATATGACAAGGCAGAGGTTTTCGTAGTCACATGAATTGTGAATATGAGTTCACAAAATAAGGAATGGAGTATGATTTCGGAATTGCGTTTTGATAAACAGTTTTCTCTATAGTCGTCTCTATCCGTCTTTGATAATTCGGTAGGCCATAAAATGTAATCATACCGAAAAAATTAATGTCCAATGACATATAATTACAAAAGACGAGACATAAATATTTGAAAAGGTACTGGCAATACGATTTTGTAATGATAATTAGAAGGCCCATATAGAAAGCCCATTTAAAGATTGAATTCCAGAGGTAGATTTAGAGGAGAAGGCGTTCGGAATTTATTATAGGAGTGGATAATTGTGAAGGGAAACGATCAACTATCATCTACCATGCGGACACAAAGAGGTTAGATTGGCCTGAAAAAATATAACTCTCGCTTAACTTCCTGGCGCTAGTCAGTGGGCGATTTTGGGATATGGGTTGCGAAACTTTAAAAATCTGCAAAAAGGGGGAGGAAGGTTGCTTAGTGTGGTCAGTCAGGAAACCATTCTAATTGTTGCAACACAAGCCCTTGGAGAAGTGGGACGACTCTACACTACCTGCCGTCCCGTTTCGAATAGGTTCACAATGAGACTTCAAGATAGGGGCCTTGGTAAAGTCATACTGATGGGTAATTTAAACCACTTGCCTTACGTATTTGTGTCTCGTGCTTTTTTCGTGAAGTAGTATGGTTCCCCTAGAAAACACTCTCTCTCTCTCTCGTTGCCTCCCTCTCCTCCTCTCCGTCCTTCCCCTTCACCTTTCCGCGCAGGTCTATAATCTATATAAGGGCTATAAACAGTGTTTCGCAATACGAGAGAGCACACTTGATAGTTGAGGGTTTACAATTTGGCGTCCCAGTCCCTTAATAGTGGAAATAATCTACGCTTCTAGACACATGTGTTCTTACATTATATTTCAGTATATTATTACACATTGAAAACTGTAGAGGGTATACCGTATTTTTTCAAAGTTAAATTTATTGGAACATTCTTCGATGATTTCTTTAAATGTAACCTCTCTTCCGATGAAATTTCCCACTTGCGAAGGTCTGCACAGACAAGAAAAGCGTACTTTGCACAGTCACGTCGAGTACATACCTTTTCCTAGACTAATTCTTTTCTTAAATCCGGTGTTTTATTATGAGTGCTTCACTATTTTCCATTCACAAATTCAAAGTAAAAGAAATTTCGAAAACTTGAGATTGGGTGACCCTGACGACCACCCACACCCCTCGTTCTCTTCATATTTATCATGGATGGCAATCCGTTTCCCTTCGTGGTATGTTTATTAGCCTTCGGTGACCTTTAAGAACAATTTTCGAGAAAAATGACCAGCGAGTTGGTTTATCCAGCTAAGTTATATTGTCACGGGACAGTTCCCTAGGTATCTCAGAGGAGGAAGAGACACGATTCTTCTGGAAACAGATTTAACATGACACGATCCACGGGAATAGATCAAAGAAAACTATTTCTACTACAGCCACTTTCACACAGAAATTGCTAAACAAACCTCTACATATATTGCCTATAAACCTCCGCAAGGGCTATAGGTTAATTATCACGAAAAAAGGAAAAGAGTTTAATTTTTTATAATTGATGGAAAGGTTATTCGTATGCGGCCATAGGGTGAATGCATTCCGCCACAAATAACTCATTTTATAAGTTTTATGAGCACTCAGGAAAAATAATTTGAATGGCTAAACATAAATTTGCCATAAATTAAATAAATAAATTAGATAAAATAAATTCTACGCGGTGAATCAGAGCCAGAATTTAAGGCAAAAAACTTCCTTGAGATAAATTTAAGATAGAGGCCCCACTTTCACGCAATAATTAAAATAAATTTAGGACTTAATGCTATAAAAATCGCGGAGATTCTAAAAACCCCTCTTGCACATGGGATTCAAAAATGATCCCGATTCGTAATGTAGGAGTAAATTTGGACCACAAGGTCGTACAAAGCGATTCTCCATTCATTTCAATACCTCAGAAAACATCCCTATTCTTTCTTCAGACCTCTTTTCCGAGGGTTAATCACAGCAGTTAGGTCTCACCGACAAAAGCAATTCAGTGCCAATCAATCATAGTTAAACACTGTGTTGTCATAAAGGCTAAAAGGGAACCATGGGGACATCTCATCAAATCAATTGCTTCATTAAGAGCCAAAATGGAATCTATGACTCAGAATGTACCAGATGATAGTGGAACGGGAAATTAAAGAAAAGCAATGGAATGATTTCCAGGTTAATGAGGACCTATGGAACTATTTTTTCATGAATAAAGAGACCAAAAATATAAATAAAATTATTGATTCCATTGCAGTAATTTTATGATTAGTTTTTAGAAATGGGTAAGGCAATAATCAAAGTACTTCATAAAGAAACGTTTCAAACCTAATAATTAAACCTTTTTACTTTTCTATACCCAGTCAAATCGCCGCCTCTGAGGTCAGATTCCCGACTAAACGAACAATCCATTAATCACAAAAAGAAAGGAAATTATAAATGCGTTGAATATGGTGCATACAATTGCTTTTTTACTCCTTTATATTAGCTTACACTGTCAGTATGCTTGTCTGTGTACGTACAAACCCATTGGAGCGGATGGTGTGGTGTTCGATTCCCTGCTGGGGACGTTATTTTTCTTATTTATTTCATAGCCATTTTCACCTACATCTTTTGAAATTTTGTTTTCATCATCGCATTACCCTCTAAACCTTTTTTTGAAATATTTTACACGCTAATTATTCATTAATGACGGTGATCAAAGCTTAGCACTTAGCCCTTGGACGTTGTGGGAGATGGATCGTGCTGAGCCAACAACTGTGATTATCGATTTTGAATGTTCAACAATGAATATACATTTCATATCGAATTACTAATGTTCCCAATGGTTGTCGAATGTCTGAATAATTTGACATATCAGTGAAGATAGAATGATTTCCTTTCACAAATTAAATTTATTAGCAATGTGATAATACAATATTTAATGGCAAAGATACCATAAAACAATGAAAAACATATAATAAAATGCACTGAGAATATGAGACATTATAACGTGAGGTAATGCATATGAAAAGAAAGGGAATATAATAAAAACTTTGTTTTTATGAGGTTATATTATTTGCTTAAATTTTGCATTCTAAGATTCTGTCGCGCTCACAAATTGCGCGAGGTAAAACGTATTTAAAACTCATAATGCTGGTGTCACAAACTATAATTTTATCCGAGCAGTTGAATCTGTGGTGTGATATTGGAGTCTAATGATATCATCTGGGCCAAAGGTGAATACACGAGTCATAGGGTCAAGGACAAGGATAACTAGGGAGAAGGGTGTTTACGTTTTCGTCAGCTGTATTGAAATTATCCTGAAATCAACCAAGTAGATTTTTTCCCAAATTTACACATGGAGAAATTCCATGAAGTAAAATCTGCAAACGTTTGTGAACCCATCATGAGGACTTCAGTCTGATTGATCAACTTGCGAACGACGAGATCATTATCCTGTACGCTTGTTTTGAGACGAAAACGGTCATTAACAGGTGTTTAGGCTATAAACAAAAATCCTTCATTATCATAAAGGGCGTGCTCCAATACCTAAGCGTACACAGTTTGTATTAATGTAGCGAAGCAATAGCCTCGAGTTTACTGCGCGATTCCAATATGGAGTAGAGAAAACATACGTATTTTGCTTTGAAGACAAAGTGAATTTAAGTCGTGAATCATGACCAATACCACAGTCCTTAATACCCATTATGCTAAATACGAGGGGTAACCCAAAAGTAAGGTCTCTAAAGTGCTAGAGCCACAAGAACAGTTAGGGCGGTAGTTGGCACCACTGCTGTGTTCTTCCATCCCCCCTCTTTCAAACAAACGGTCACCGAGCTCGCTAGCTAGTTTAGTCATAGTTACATGTATACATAAATACTAATGTAGTTATTATATATATTATATATTATACATAAGTACTAACGGCCTCTCTAACAATGGTAGCATATCTATAGTGTAGTGCATGCTTGTGAGGCTTCGCCTCGTGACAAGCATAAGCGATTTATGCTAATGCTTGTTATGACCTTGCAATTAGTCGTCGTTACACTAACTTTAGGGTATAGTATAATGCATGTTGGTCATTACACCCCTGCCACACACCCTTGAGGTGGCTTGTAGGGTATTCTGTAGATATAGATATAGTCTTCGCCTGGCAGTCGTTTGAAATGGAGATTCCGAAAGCAGCCGTTACCACCAAGTCCGTACTTGGCAAGGATAATGCAACTGGTAACTGTGGTTTTCTGGTGTGGTTTGCAATGGTAACTGTGTTTTGGGATCGCAAGGGGGCATTTATAAGCGAATTCATGCCCATTGAGACCGCAATAAAGGTAGACGCATATTGTGAGACTCTCAAAAAATCCAAACGGACGATTTAGAACCAGGTGAAGAGGAATGCTCACATTGCTCACTAAGGACGAGTGCATTCTTCACGATAATACTTGCCAGCATGCCACCAGCGCAGCCATTAATCTTCTAAACGAGTTTGGATTGGACATTATCACCCACCCCCCTTAGTACTTAGACTTGGAACCCAGCGATTTGCATTTGTTTACAAATTTGAAAAAAACAATTGGGTGGAATGCGACTTGACGACGATGACGAGGTGAAAGAAGAGTTCGCACGCTATCTCAATGAGTTGGCAGCAAGCTTCTAAGATACTGGCACGCAAACACTGCAACAGAAGCTCGAAAAATGCATAAAACGTATATTAAAAAATAATGGGCTGTTGTAATTCACAACCATGTAAAAAGTTTTGAAAATAATTTTTTTTACGTTTAAAAATATGAGGATACCATATTTCTGGGTTAACCTTCGTACTTCCAAGATAGAGTAATCAAGTTTTTATATCATAAATCCATGTATTTAATTAACTCAAAAAAAATACCCAAAACATGCCAGTAGAAACAACCACAAACCGATACAACGATGAAGTATTGTAAATATGTTAAACAGTATAAAAAAATCACAGGACTTTTTTAAATGCAGGAAGTAAACTGGTATCGATGTTGAAAACCATAATCATAATTAAAAGAACACTTCACGTCTGATATATCAAACGCCAATAATGGAGTGCATTCAATTAACCTTACGAAGAAGTGGGTTCCGAACCACAGTTCCTCACTCCAACCTATGAATGTCTACAGCCACAGCGAAATGACATTTATGTAATTAAGTTCGGGGCAACTTCGGGCAACTTACAAAGTTATTTGTCTAATTACATGTGATCTGGCGCTTTTTCTCGGAGAAGTAGGAGCAGAAATCTATTTTTACTGCATCTAATTACCTCAGCCACAGGTATTTATATTTTTTTAAGAATTCGATTGCTAAAATTGCACAGGCATGGGGTGGCAGTAAGTTTATAAGTTATAGATATAAACATGGTATGTTGTGTATTTACTGATATTTAGAGGTCAATCGTAAGGAAATCAACATTATGTTAGCACACTTTGAAGCTAAAAACCTACGTTCTAATATGCATTAGAGATCTGATCTACGTCTGTGTTTAACCCTTCAAGCCACCACCAATTGCGGTTGAGAGTGTTAGGACACCATCCATAAAAAGGGCAGAAAATATATACATAGAATTGGGAAAAGGAAAGGACAAAAGGTAGGATACACTCTGGTAGGTAAGGGGTCCTCGGTGGACTTTACCTCCTATTTTTCTTCTGCCATGATCCTTACGACATCATGGTATCTCATAAATTTGGCAACTGTTTTAAAGTCATTCGTACAAGAATCCCTGAAACAAATGAATGATAGAGAGAACATCTTAAGCTTGCTTCCACAAACCAGTCTGAGATTAAAGTAGACATATGGACACTTCCAACGGCCACGCAAAACCAGGTGCGTGCAAACGTAGGTTTATCTTAAAAAAAAAAACTTTCCAAAATTTCACTGACATTTTAATAATACGACCGGCTTCATCAAGCGGTGAACATCATCAGGTGGATGAAACTGGTCGATTTATTAAAATGCCTGTGAATTAAAAAAATTTAATTTAGAGTATAGGCTTTTGCAGCTGTTACCAGATGCTGACGAGACATTGCAGTTTTTCTGCGCTCCGAACATTTTTATCTCAACGTTTCACTCGGGTTGCAGCGGGCGTTTTCAGGAGTGAAAAGGTTCTTCTCCTGAGCTCCTGAAGAGGCTCGCTGCAACGTGAGTGAAACGTTGAGTTAAAAATGCTCGGACCGCAGCAAAACTCGAAAGTCTCATAAGATAAAATTTAACTTATTTTCTACAACAATGAGCTTTTACTACGTAGAGCCAGACAATCGAATTCACGTAGCTTTATCCTCGATCGAGCTTACAACGCATTTTACAGTTTAAAAATGTGCGTCTTATGGCCCGAGAAATACGGTAGTTACTTGAGTTCACCTCCCTGAGTTAAAGGCGACACGTTGCTCGACGATAATGCGCTCGAAAGATTGCCGGGATGATCCCACCTTGAGGAGGGGAACGAGAGATTCCTAAAGGGGAGTGGTGAAAGCTGTAAGGCACCCGTCCCCGTCCAAAACCCTGAGAGGAGCAAGAGAGTTGAGTGTGTGGGTGGGAGGTAAAGGAGGAAGCACGCAGTCTCGAGCCCCAAATTGAATAAAAAACAAATTCCAATCCAATTCGAGGAAGGTGGAGACGAGGTGGTGCTTTTGGGCAGAGGGAGAGAGACGCATGGCTTCGAAATGAGGTGAGCGGAGGTTGATGGCTGCGAGGGGATGAAGAAAATGAGGCCAGAAGAGCGCCAGTTCTTGCTCCGTCGTAAAGTTATTTAAATTTCATTTAATTCAAAGGTATTCTGGCAACTTGTAGAAAAACATGTCCGCTGTTTGATACGAATAACTGATGGTAAGTAAAAGATACACTACTGGTGATAACTTGAGTATATATCTAATGTGTCAAGCTAGCTATGAAACATTTTAAGCTACGTTTTCATGCAGCCGTTTTTGTGTTGCTGGACACTGCGTAACCAATAAGAAGCGGGATTTTAAACCAGGCAGCGTTGCCATCAGAGTTATCCATCTTTCAAATTTTGACGGAGCCTGCGTCGCCGGGGTTGCAGCAAGAAATTTGGCCTATCGTTCGTTGGTCACGTGATTGTTTCCCCAGAAATTGAGGGTTATCTTCAAGTTGTTGACAAGAAAAAGCTTAATCGGTGTAGCCCTTCGTCAATACTCCTCGTGAAAATACTTTTTATTCACAAACTACACAATGAACAGGAATAATTAGGGAGACTGAACGCGTCGCAGTTTTCCACCGTATTCTGTTTCCATCCGTCGCTACCGTTGCCATGAAAACGGGATGTGTGGTGACGCACATCCATGAGTCAAATCGACGCTAGAGCGGCTGCATGAAAACATAGCTTCAGACTGACTATTAAGGTACGACGCCATGCTGGCTTTGGTTCTGATATCACTGGGCAGTAAACACCGCAACGTATCATATAGGTACGATGATTCTACTGTCTTTTAATTTATACTCAGGATGTATAAAGAAAAACGCGCCCTCATTTTCACATGAAAAACATAATCCTACTTTTGAATGCTACTTTATTCGCTCGTTTAACTTAACATAACAAGGTGTTGAATGCGAGAATGGATGAAACATATATTGAAATAATATTTATGTATCTAATATAAATTCCATTAAAACTGTTTAAAAGAATTAGATACTTCCAGGTAAATTAATGGTAATGAAATATTGGCACCGATCGATCTCATTTTTTTAGATAAGAGCCATCAACTACTGCCATTAAGTCAAAATGCAGGAGTACTTGAATGCCGCTGCAGTCAACTCCTACGATTAGAAAAGAGGGTTCATTAAAATATAATCGTCAATTAATCCGAATGTTTAGTATCTTAATTTTGTTTCCCAATAGCGGGACAACAGAACTGTCATCAGAAAATGCAATAATTTTTAAACAGTACAAGGGAAAAGATGGAACAGTATTTGTTTTGACTCACATACCGTCGCGGCGGAACCTCCTTAAATCGTCGCCACAGAGTGTCGCTAGCTAGCACGTAATTAATAATGCACGGTTCAAATTACCATCCACACACACCATTGCACATAACCTGTCTACAAGCATTCGCATTACTCAACCGTTCGGATCAAGTTCGTAGTCAATGGACTACTGCTGAAAAGGTCCTTCAACGCAAGCTCCGCCATTGTTCGCTACCACTACACCGCTTACTCGCAGAATTGAAGCATCGTTCGTCATCGTGCAGCACCAGTTCCCAGGGAATGGATTCTTCCACTGAAACGAGCCTTCTCTGCAACTGCCGCCATGTTTCGCTACCACTGCACTGCCGGATGATGAAACCTTACAAACTCTAGTTTTCGGGCTGGTTAGCTATGACCACCATATCGTTCCAACCCAATCCCCAATATGAAGATGACAGCAATGAACTAAAACAGTGTAAGGAAAATGGGCGCGAACATTTTCCCATGAACGAGGCGTAAAAATATTTTCCTCGGTTATTCACGTTGATTGAGTAGAGACTGAACGCCTTGAATGATTAAGAACTCCCTTTCCGCGCTTTCCCCGGAATATTCCGCGAGCACGCGGGAGCAAAACAAAAACCTCTTGTTGATGAGCTTTTATGTTGCTTTATGGATTTGTTTATGCTCGCATTTCGGGAAAGGGATGGGTTATTCACTAGAAGGAGGAGGCAAAACGGATGAGCGACGTCAGGCTGGGAGGGACGTAGCGTTGCCGAGAGGTCCGTGAAAAGGAGAGGAAGGAGGGTTTCGGAGCGGGAAATGCGGGAGACCATGGATTCATTCAGACGTTTCAAAAGGAAAGTGTCAACGGCACTGCGAAAATTTCCCAAAAGCTTTCCTTAAAAGCTTTCGCAATTTAAGAACCCATGAGCCCCGACTCGTTTAATTCCGCGTACAATGGGTAATCGCAATCGGAAATTAAATTTTCGTTTCAGGAGATAGGTTAGGGTGAGAGAATTGCTATTTAACCGCGTCATTTCCTACTTACGTACTTTCGGGAAAGGTGCGTACACACGCGTACCGATTTCGAAAGCCCACGTGGCGTAGCCTGTTGTAGTTAATTCGGTCAACTACCTCTCAGTCTTCCTCGCATGGTTCGGCGGCACAAAAAGATGAAACGATGTAACGGATCGTTGGAAAATTGTATTCATAAGGCAGGCATCTCGCGGCATTCCGAGTTCAAGATCAAAGGAGCATTGCATTTAAATTGAGTAAATGCGGAGTTTCTAACTCTCTACCTGCCACAACTCTCGTACAAAGGCCAACGTACGGTAGCTGTTTCACAGCTTTAATTCAAAAGACTATTCACGATCAATAGCAAATAAATCAAGGGCTTAAATAAAGCACAACTTTGACATTCACCATAGAATTTATTGAGTCGAGTATAAATAGCTCGTTATTAACACAAAAAAATTAAACTCAACGCTGAACATTATTTTGCCAAACTTTTACTAGGTTATTCACTGCTGAAAATTTTACTCGGGGTGACATTGTTATTCATTATCATAATAGTAGCTTTGATAATCTGGAGAATGAGCCTTTACCGATTTAAGAAATATTGTATCTCGAGCGTGAACTCATTTCCATGAAATACAGAGGAAAACAAAATTTTCCATTTATTAAATAAGCCGTACGGAACCATTCAAAAATTTCTCGCCAGAAATCAATGACTGACTAGAGTGATCACAAATGTACCCGGTTAAACAGGTGTAGAAACGTATGAATTTTATAGCCTCAGGCTTCACTTCGAGGAAGTGAAAGATATCCATTTTGATAATAAAACTTTGTACTTTAACACACTTTATTTATTTTTATATATTTTAACCATTTTGTAATAAAAAAGGATTGTAAAAAATATTTTTCACTATCATGTATCATTTATTAATTGCCCTGAAGGTGGATCAATAAAGATCCGAAACGTAGGCAGAAGTTTGAAAAAAATATATTATTTGACCTAAAATCTCCTGATATTTGCACCGTATAGTAAAAGAGGTTGAGAAATAAATACTAATTGAATTTTTAACAGTTTTTACAAGTTGAAACTAGTTTTACTTAAAGTGAGTCAATTAATAGTGGTTTTGAGGGCCAAGAATTATCTAACAAAAATTGTGATTTCTAGTATTGACTAGTTACTACTAGTATTAACGAAGGGGCTCTGATAAAACAAGTTCTACCAAGGTAATTTGGGGTATTAACTGATTTCGGGTTTCCATGGTAACAAATTCTAGTTATCACTAGTTGTAACTAGAAAAAATGTCGTGAAAACTATAATTTTCTAACGAAAAAAACGGTGGAAAAATGGTACTCTAAGACAAGTTTTCTTCTAGCGTCGAGAAAAATTTGGGGATATAAAAAATAATACTTTTCAAGGCACATCCACATAGCTCAATATCATACACAGCACTGCAATATGCTTGAGTCCGAAAACTGTGGCAACAATTCTAAATTCTTCAACTAGTAGGTAATTGTCTTTCTTCCAGTCAAACATTTCATTACGGAAATACTTGACCCGCCGAAAATTTGGATGAATATGAAAACAATAAATAAGACCGATTGTCATAATTTATTAAGTTATTAATTATTTTGATAAAAGCATGACATTTTTATGCCCCAGTAATAAAGGTGAAGTAATTATGACGAAGGGGATAAAAATGCTCAAATGAGTATTTTCAAATATGACACAGCTATCAACCTGTTTCAAAGAAGATAATGTGGGCATTATTTAAGGATAATTGACAGCTGAGAGCATTTAATGCATTCACACTTCCGCGAGTCAGGTCATAAAACAAGGGAAAATAAATTGCAGGAAGTAGCTTTGTCTCAATTTTATTTTAAGACGCAAACAAAACCTAATTATCCATCGCATCCTTGAACGGCAAGCTTAATTGGACACCGGCTACCGCTCACAGTGAGTATGAGTTATAACTGTCATGGCTGACTATCGGTGGAACAACGAGGGTGTCTTCAGAAAATTATAATAAGTCCAAAATCCCTAGCAGTGTCTAGGGGGTAATACACATACTGGTTACGTAATAATGTAGAAGAAAATTACACTTCTAATATCAAGAAATACTTTAATTCTCTGATTCAAGAAAAAATAATTAAAAGATAATAATTAAAGGACTTATAGCCTAAGAAACTGGGTGATCATAATTTTAAGGGATTGTTCCTGGGTCAATCCTGAAACCTAACTGTTGAGATAAACAGTAAAAGTAAAATAAAAACGGTGCTCCATTTAGAAGTATAATATGCCTCAAAATATTCTACACACTTCTCACTGATTACAGCTGCTGTCGAAAGCTTTCCCATATGTATTTATACAAGGAGAAGTTAGCAAATATATTTTCTTTTGGCTATACATCAATGTCATCTTAGAAGGGATGAGTTATGACACTGTAGGTGAAAATCATATTCGAAATAAATGCAGATTGATACCCTTTTAAAAGTGACCTTGCTGTTTCGGGAGTTTCTGAACAATGTAACTGAAATAAACTAGTTAAAGAGCTACCTGAAAAATTGTGCTCTAATGGTAGTAACAATTGATGTTTTAATAAAAAAAATAAAAATTTATCTATCAAGAAAGAAAAATGTCTTCAAGTTAACAAGCTAACTCTTTGACCGAAAGGCCAAAAAAATTTCTTCTTTCCTTTCCCTCATAGATTGTGCAAAATTGGGAAGATGAAGAATCGACAAGAACTTGGATGTGAATTGTTTCCTAAGCTGATGTCAGACAAGTAAATTATTCTACATTTCTCACCACGTCAGCAAAGGTGTTTCACGTGAATTAACCAGCTCCATAACCCTTTTTCTTCTTTTCGAACAACCAGAGAAAATAAATTTTGCCCGAATGTCAAGTAACGAGAAGACAGAATACAGGGGGGCAAGAGAAGCCTTTCTCTGGTCTCAAAGGAGACCGGAGATAAGTATGAAAGTCGGATGATTCTTCTTCATCTCACGTTTTTCCGACTTTTATGGTGGGGAATCAGCTTCATCCCTCTTCGCATCCATCAAAAACAAACGGCGCCTTCCTGCGGAGAAAACATTTTTTCCAGTATGGGAGAGTTCTTTATCTCAGTGAAAAAACCTTTCGTCTAAAGATGCTCTTTGCCTCCTGTGTTCATCCGGGAGGATACGGAAGTACGATTGTGCCAAAAACAGCTCCCTCGTTTGAAAAACCTATCGTAAAATCTAAGAAAGAATGCATCAAATCAAGTAAATTGGCACAACAATGATGTCAAGCGGCAGGAACTACTGCATTTCATCGCCATGAAATGCAGCGTGAACAGTCCCTGTCCCTGTTGAGCGAACAAAAACAGATGATATGCTAGTGGCATACATGTTGACTTAACCATGGCTGACTGTATCACTCACACATCAACGTACGGTCCAAACTATTGTCGGTTTTACTGTAAAATTTTAAGATCAATGAGAAAGACATTAACCTAATAGGGAACATGTCTTAAATAAATAAGCTAATGATGGTTAAAGCTTGAAACATAACACTCTTTCTAATGAGACGATGGTGAAAATATCGTGCGTGCAGTCTCCCGATAACTGCGGCTGTACAGGAAGGAATTACAGTTACGAAAAGGAATTCCTGGCGGTGGTTTTCTGAGTAGAGAATTTTTCAAAATATTTACAAGAGGGAAAGTTTTAACTATTCACCGATAATAAAGCATTATGTTGGATGCGCAGACACTTGAAACAGCTGGGAAAAATCAGTAGGTGGGTTCTGAGACTTTCCACACATAAGTTTAAAGTCTTTCATGTCAGAGGGAGCGAAAACATAGTAGCGAACTGCTAATCTAGGATGCACGAGCAGGCGGCGACCATAGACGAGGAACCCCAAACGGTACTGAATATATTACGTCCCCTTTTCTTTTGTGACAATTATAGATCATCAGGAGGATAACTCAGAGTGCCATAGAATAAAAATCTCATCATGACTCGCCAATTGGGGGAGTGGTACAGAGTGCAATTGTGCCAGTTGCAAGAGATGCAAAATGCAAACTGTATCCTTTCCGATCAGAAATGAAATCGAGTTAGCAATTCCAGCAACAAGTTGATGCGTAATACTTTTCGTTTTCTAATTCATTATAGTATTTTAAATTGTCCACCAATGACCCCGGGGGGAGGGGTAAATCGGTCTTAACAGTATCACTCAGCTTCAGTCGGCGCAAAATCGAGGGGTTTGGGTTCGATTCCCAGTCTAGGCGATTGAGTTTTTCACTGCGAATTCCACACAATTGTGCGAACATCAGCGGATGTCGCCGTTAAAGTTACTGCACGGCCAGTTTCGCAGTTCTTTGAACTTAACATTCTTTTGCAGTAGCTTAAGACTAAGAAAAACTTAACTTAAGACTAATCAGATTAGGAAAAACATTAAGTGATTGGGTGAACATTTTTCTATCGTGAAGTGAGCTTTGTGCCTTATTTTATAAGTAGATCTCATCGAAACCCAAATTACTACACTGACATATCGATATTGAAGTAAATAAAACATGAGAAACGGTACATCGCTGCTTCATAAAATCTTAAATCGTCTCCGGGAGGCGTTCATGACATCCTAGATGCGAAACGTAATCGCTGCCGAGGATATACGCAGTCGACAAGTGCAGAATCAAAGGGTTGGAAACCGCACATAGTATAGCATTCGCAATAGACCACCTCGGACTTGTTCCCAATGCGAAATAAAACTGACTGTTTTTCCAACTTAAAATTTAATACAACTATCGAGGGACATCACAACTCTTATTAAAGGTTTACGCACGAAATTCACGGCTGCTTCACAGTTTTCATGAATCACGGCTTATTCTCGGTTATCACGGTTAAGTGGCCACCCTGTTAAATCATTTATCACTTTATTCAGCGCAAAGTTTATCTCACGAATTTTGATCTGGACTGCATTGAAAAAACGGAATAAGGCGGGGAAAATTTCCTCACGTAAGAGATCGCTCGCAGGCTTCCCGTTTCTGGAACCAAAGATGGAAAGAAAGATGACCCTCATTCATCGGCCGGCAAGGGCGCAAGGGCTGGACTCGGTTGGTTGGTAATTCCGGATGTACAGAAGCATTTCTTGGAATAATCTGAAAGGAACGAGATGTTCTCACGAGATAACCGAGGCAGGAATGACACCCAGTACCTGCACTTGTGGGCCTTGGAATTCTGTTTACGGTACCTAGTGAGGAAATATTATTAATTTAGCAAACGAAACGCGATAGGCTCATTTTCCATACACCTCGTAACGTTTTCATTGATCTCTCCTTTGAAGTTACACCTAGAGCGATCGTGATAGTATGAGAAGTAGTGTAGTGACTCATCCGTTTTTCCAGGAGAATGAATATTTCCGCGGTTCTAATATTAAAGGAAGCCATCCATTCAAGATGCAGGGTCAGATAGGATAAAATCCAGCAAATAGGCTGAAAATTAGAAAAAATTGTTGCTTCTGCCGTAAATATATGGGAGTGGGTAATGTACATTAATTCCGTAAAATATTCGAAAAAAATGCTGCAACCTGGGATCGCACCCCAGTAACCATATGAGGATAACCGGCTCAGCGCCTCAACCCACTGGGCTACGACATCTGTTGAGAGTGGCGTGAACTATAAAGGGTTAGTACGGTAGAAGATTCTTCAATAGCGTTTTTCTCTCGAACCCGGGCCAATGAGGAAGAAAGCCATGACACTTTTCCCGCATTCTCTTCACGGAGCCGAGCTTCGGAGCTGCTCCGTCGGCTGAATGCGCCCATTCTGTTGGTGCATTAGAGCCACAGTTGAATGTTTGTTTGCATAGTTACGGAATTCGTACAAGATACATATTTCAAAACGAAAACTTATTACCACAGGCTAATTAAAAACTTTATTTAATTTATTAACTACTAAGACTACTTAAATAAATAAATCAGACTAATTAAACCATATTCCATATTCGACGATTTCAATGAACATCAGCATAACAACAATCGCGGATGCGATTATCGACGTTCTTATGTTGTTCAGCACACGCCAACTCTGCTCCCAATCTGTTTCAAAGTGAGCAAAGGATTTCAAGCCTAGTAAGCAGGATCTGAAACGAATTGAAAGCAAGTGCGCTGCTGTGTTGCGCAATCAGTAGCCCACTAGAGCGAAAGGAAAGTACCCTAAAATATCGGTGAAATGCACCTAGGAAGAAGACTAGGGAAATAGAGGGAACACCCAGTTGTTTCTACATTTCTTCACAATAAAAGTTGACAAATAAACTTAAAAACAGCAAAGCATGTTCTATTTGGTATCATAGCACTGGTCCCACTATAACCAACCTAAATAAATACATGTTAAAGGAGGGTTCGATTTTCTCCCGGCGAATAGCTGAGGTAATTTCTTCTTACAAAGTGGCTCCACCTTCTCCTCTGCCGACGTTTCTAAGTAAGACTTATCCTTCATCACTAGGGCCGTTGATGAGGAGAGAAGGAGCCACTAACCCGGACGGAATCCCGTGAAGAATTTACCTCAATGTTTAAGGAACATATATGTGGCATAATTGGTTAAAGCACATGGTGTGAAAACTGGAAATCTAGGCTCAAATCCCTAGAAGAATGTTTTGTGTGTGTCGCCTAACCACTGTGTCGCCTTACCTCTGCGGAATTTTGCACCTCGAATCCCTAGATCTAGGGTGACGAAATTTTCTACTGTGAATTTCCCCCGGTTTGGATTTTCAGTAATCCACTTCATTTAGGCGGAAGTTTCGACCTTCGTCGTTTGATGTGAACCACATTGAAAAGACTGAATAAGGTGAAGGGAGAATAGAAATGGTCGGCAGGAGGCGTAAGGATGGCTCCCCCCCGCACCTCTCACCGTGGATGGGACTGTAGAGATAACTCTTCCTCCATTCAAGGGCCGGCAGGAGCTCGGCGAGGGTGCGACCTGAAGTGATTAGTCGTCCGGGGGCATTTAGGGACGCGTGGGTGAATGAGCTCTCTTGCTCTCTCACTCACACATGGGACCAGGCGCGGAGCGATTACAGGGGGAAGCGCTTCTCTTCTCTCCGATGAGGAAACAAGAATGGGGGTCAGGGAGGACTGAAAGGTACTGGGGGATGAAAGGGTTCGTCCTGGGATAATACCAAGAGGTGAAGAGAGGAAAAGGGCTCGACGCCAACTCTCTGCGTCGACGACCCGTCGTTGGATCCGTCATCAACCAAATATTTTTATCCTCATAGCGACATAGCGACTGAGTCACTCCATGTTAAAAAGGTAAATTTACGCAAAAAATGTTGCCGTATCGATTCCGATTTTGACGAAAATTGAGTCATGAATAGTCCCAACATTCCTAGGACCAAAACCGTTTTCCTTAGGCCCGGGAAAAATTGTGCCCCTAAAATACAGGCAACTATGAATTGAAAGGACTGCGAAAAAACGTCTTTATAGAACCTTTTTCGATGAGCTCTAGCAATTTTTATATTTATCAAGAGGACGTAAATATAGTATCACTAGAAGGCTAAAAGTGTGTTATTTACGTATATTTTATCAAAATTGAACGTTTTACTATCTAAAGTTATCTTTTTACGGTTTTAAATCAAACTAAAAAATTGTAATTTTTTTACCTTTAGGCATAAAATAAACAAATACATAAGTAACTATAGTTGAGTAGTCGCTATGTAGAAGACTGAGGAGAAAAATATGTGGGTGATGACGGATCCAACGAAAGGTCGTCGACGGAGTAGGTAGTTGAGTAGTCACTATGTAGAGGACTCTGTCTCTCTTCTCTCCCGCGCGCCATCTCGTGAGCACCCGGATTTTTTTGGATTCCTTCCGGGAGCCCTCTTAACATTTTCCTTTTTTTGACGTCGAGTGCTGAGCGGAATATAAATTCCCTCTTGATCGTAGGGTAGGTATTTGGTGCCCGTGCAAATGTTTGTTATCGCGTCCTAATGGTCCAGTTCCAATTCCAGTTCACTCGCTCCATAATTGATGGACTTTCGAAATGTATACCATTTCCGCAAACGAAATCCGAGTAAACGAAAGGACTCAATAGAGAAAGGGACTTCTGGGAGTCCACTTGACACTCCTGTGTACATGCGTAGAAAAGATAATGAGAGTTCGAAGAGAATAACGATGAAGTTCCAGCCAAAATACGTCATTAAGAAGGAAAACCTCGCAAAAAAATGATGGATAAAATGAAATACACAGCGCATTTTTCTGGAGAATCACCAAAGGACACTTTTAAATATTATGTTACAGTTCGGGTCATAAAAAATCTAGTAATTAGCAAAGAATTATTTGGATGAGACGTTCTCGGATTTTTTAAATCAGATCATAGAGTTGGTTAGCACCCTGACCACAGCATTCTTGTCCCTGAAGACGATATGAGAAAGCCCCCGAAATGCCGGTTATGATCAATCTTATGACATGGTGGGAAACACGAGAACGCTTCATCCAATGCATTCGTCAACAAAACCTAAATTACATCTGACAAATTACAAATGATTTATGGCCCTCTTTGCTTAGGCATTTTTAATGGAAAGTTTATTTTCTATAGATGATAATCTTATATAAAATTTCATTTTGGTTTATGGTTGAAATTAGTGATTGAATGAACAATAAATTAAGGCATTAGTCGCTCTTTGCCTAGCAAGATATTCCAACAAGGATTTTCCGAGCAAGGATAATAAACGAATTCACGAGACGAAATAGAAATATTTGTAACTTATGAGTAAAACTACAGAATACAAAGTTAAATAATCCAGACATTTAGGACAAATGCAACAGAATCGTCTCATCAGAACTGCATTGGAAAAGCCTAATGGTCATCGCAATGTAGGTCGACCAAGGGAAAGACGATATGAAGCCTAACCCATGAAGTGAAGAAGAAGGTCCTCCTAGTAGACCATTGTGTTAACGACCAATGAGAGTGCCAATCGCATGCTTATTAAATACTTTAAATACAGAGGATGGAGTTCTACAGTTAAATGTGGATTGAAAAAGATTGAAAAGGCAAAACCCCATACATAGGTGTAGCCACGGGTGTGGCACCTATGGCACGTGCCACACCTATTGTCCTGAAACCCAAAACTTTTTTTCTCAAAATTTCCCTCCCGCAATAAAATGATGTCTCCGTTTTTCCCAATAGCCCTTTAAATAACCCGAATTGACAGGTTTATGAAGGCGTGAGTCTCTCGACGTGTCTAGTGTGAAGACAAAGATTATCGGGGAAACTTTTTTTTTCAAAACTTACATTGTTCATTATAAGTCCCTTAAATAATTTGGATAGACAGGTTTACAAAGCGAGAATTTCATAACATGTCTATTGTCTAGACAACGATCATCGGGTAAACGTTTTTTGAAGTTTTGAAAATATAGAACTGCAGTGGGCGTATACAAAATTTGTCAATTAACTCCAAAAATAAAACCCCTCTTTCTCATTTTTTCAAAGTTAAACCCTAATCATGATTGGTTAAAATTGTACAAAAGCCTCCACCTCTTTTCTGAAAATACGGAAACCGATTTTATTCCTGTCTTTAATCGAATTAGTATCAATTTTGACCTCGCTGTGAACATTTCGTGAAAGTTTGCGTCCATTACCATACTGATGATGCCTCACCTATTGCCTCAGTGCCACACCTATTGCTGGTGGCTGGCTACGCCTATGACCACATAGGTTTAAGTTTAACCTCTAACGTGACACGTGCAGAGATGGAGCAGAGTGAGGAGGGCTTCTTCCGCCTCGGGTACTAGCGCAAATATCACGCTGAACTTCCCTATTCTATCGTAGCGCTTATGCTTGCTTTAGAAATGAAGCAATGTTCACTGTCGCTTAGTTGGATTATTTATTGCATTTCGTGCCTCAACTTCCGTTGGTGATTCAACCGGGGGCACACTTTTCAGTTCGCGCTGCAGGCGTCACCGGCAGATGGCTTCAGTCCAACCTGTTGATAGAAAAAGACGCCGCTACTCCATTCCTCCGCCCAGAGGCATTTATTTCGCACATGATCAAACAATCCCCAGAAAAAACCCTCGTACCTCTTCTATTGTAACGTGATGTCTTTGTTACGCAATGGAGCGCTGGCACCAACTGCTTATTTCCCACACATTGTCCGTTAACTCTTCATTCATACTAGTCACGTTCCTTAAAAAAGTTGTAGGCAATGGACATAGTTATTGCAATTCACTTTGAAATAATTTTAATAGGCAGGTCACAAATACACAGCCTGCGAACCTTTTTAGATCTCGTGACGCTGATTAAGAGAAAAATTGAAGATACGGATATCAGATTCCATCAGAGTTAATACGGATAATAATTAATGCATGGGATTTAGATTAGAAATCTAAATTAAGAAATGCATCGAGCAAACGTCTAACGATCAGCATTATAAATTAAGATGGATAGAAATGCCGATGCGGTAACAAATTTGCACTCGACACTAACGACGCTCCAACCCACTACATTTTCTCAGGTATTCGATAACATTTGTCCCTAGTTAGAGGCAAAAAGAACCTCCAACACTAGAAATAAAAATGTTTCAGGATACGAACAACTGATTTAACGTCAAAAAGAATTTTACAGTACAAAGGTAATTGATGATACTAGAATTTTATTAATACGAATACATAGTCTCGCTTGGATTCGCTAGGCTTAGCTAGGTGAGCTAATGAATTGAAATGATTTTGTAAATATTTTAGGAAGGTAGGAAAATTATTCCCCTAATACTGAAGAGAGAAGATCACAAAAAAATGGGTAGTGAAGCAGATGGACTCAATTGAATAAACTATCACCAAATTTACGCTTTTAACAAGGGTTGTGAACGAGTGTGTGTTAAATACCTAACCATTACTCCGGGCTAAGTCGATACTTTACACTTCATTTAAACTATTTTGGGAAAGGGAGGGGTAGGAGATAGAGAGGGACATATATGGACACAGGAGGAGTAGAACTTCTAAGAATTTGGAATTAAAAAAAAAGAGAATCACTAGAAAAATCTTGATTGGCTTTTAAGTCCAGCGTTATAGGCCGCGACCGCGCATTAAAAAGTCATCCACTAAGGAAGATCATAAACATCATTTTCTCATCTTGCAAATTTGTAGACTGGGACTGGTTTATCCCAGTCCAGGGAAATGTTTTTTGTTTCATTCTGAACTTGTCTAAATTAAAATTATTGCGATATTCCACAGAGGAAAAAATCATTCGCCTAGACCGGGATTGGTTAAACTAAAATTGTCTAACTCTTAGTTTTCCCTTAGTTTGAGGTACTGGTGAATACAAATTGTATTACTAAAATCACTGATTAAAATAAAACTTTTCCTTTTCTTTATTAACGTCAGGCTCGGTAAAAACCTTATGAGCCTCAAAAAGAGGCGTAACAAATTTCAATAAAATGAATACTAGTTGTCGCGTGTTTTTGTTCAGTCACGACTCTATTTGATGGAATATAAATGAAATTACAGATGAGAAGGTTTCTGCGAATTTTTGTTGGTAGTTACCCTGATGTGATACTGATCACCGTTTGCGAGAAATAAAGAGTATCACCACGTACGGTAGACCTCTCACTTTTCGTGTAAGTTATCTAGTTTTCCAAATGCAGGGCTGCAGTTAATTTCACAGAGCCTATAATTACATTGAGAGTTACGACTCTTTCTTTAAATGTAAAGCACGGTTTGTTTCATTCTTGAAAAGAAGACTATCAATACATGTTTACTTGATGGCCATAAAAAGTTTGTTCCTTAACACTGAAGTGCATGAGAATTTGACCAATATTTGTATTTAAATTACACAATGCTTACATACAAAAAAGGTATAACCAGGACACATCTTCGTTTTTGTAACCTCTAACGTCTTGCGTTTCGAATGAAACTAAATATTTTAAAGACAGCCGCGCATATTTCTCTGAATTTTGGTCCTATACTTAGGTAAATGTAGTACAATTTCTGCGTAATAACCCCATCAGGCTTGATTTTTTCACTTCAAATCGAAAAGCGCTATTTGTGGCTACCACGGCATTGAAGAATTAGTGAGTGGAAAACACTCAAGCGTCTACTCCATTATTGATTCATGCAGTGAAATAATTCAATGAAATTATCCGCGATAAATTTTATTGATCAAGTAACGTACAAATTCAAACAAAATCCAGAGCAAATATGAATCTAATTTACTGGAATGATGAATGGACTGAATAGACTCATGAGAATGAAGGGGTACTGTAGAGAAAATATACCAAACGATAGCTTTAGTTTAAGGCACCTATATTCAAGACGTTTTAAAGACATATCGATCCACTCTGGCTTAAGCATTGGACAACGAGAGGATATTTCATCGGGATAAGCCCCCGGAGATGCCCAATTCCTATCGCAGCAACAATACGCTGTGGCGATTTGAACCCAAAGACCGGTCTACTGATCAATGAAATCCATACCAATGACTACAGAACGTTATTCTTTTCGGAGGAAAGCGCGAATTGGAACGGTGAGGACGGTGACCACAAGGCTATTTCACCGGCTTCGGCGCGGACTAACGTGTCACTTGTGGACACTCAAAATTTTTAAATAGAAAAAAAACGGTGGGATGTTATTCACGCAGGGACGATTCGATGGTAGAGCTTCGACTTAAACACTAGAGGGACCGGAGAGAAGGAAAATACTATTTTTTCCGTACGAGGGTTCAAAGAGAAACAGGGTGATGAGGGTGAGTAGTTCGGTGCGAGGTGGGTGGAGGGAGAGGGGAAGTCAGAGAGGGGGAGGTAGGCTTTTTCCAAGGGGGTTAGGGTGGGGTGGTAGTAGGGAAGGAGTAAGTTTGGGGGTAGAGTAAGGAGAGACGGAAAAGGAGGGGAGGGGGCAGAGGTTGTTGGAGAAGGAGAGGGGGTAGGAGGGGAGAATTTCACGGATATTGAGCCCGAGTCCAATCTTCAAATGAATGATTGATGACGGTGCTGGATCAACGCAGCGTCGCTTCAAATTTAATTTTATTCTCCCACCTCAACCTCCTCCCCTCTCTGAATGCTCACTTGACGCTCCTGAAAGCATTCCTGTGTCTTCCAAATTAGTTGATAGGTGGCGAGTGAAGGGTCGGGAGGAGGGAGGGGAGGGAGGTGGTTATGTGAGACGGGACGTCGCCCAGTTGGCGGAAATCGAGGGATAAAAATGGCCAAAGGTCCATGAGTGTTCTCTTCCCTTTTTTTATCCAACAAAATTTGAAACTCTCTATGGTCCCTCTCAAATAGGCGATGGAAATGCAAGTGACTTATTCTAGTTACGTTCCATATCATAAACACTGGTTGAATTAGTACAAATATGTATAAGTTTCATGGTTTCAGGGATGACCTTACGGAAGTGACGAATATCCATTTTACTGAATAAATTGGAACATTTTCACTATACATAATAAAAACAAACCTTAGAAGAGTTACAAAAAATAACTACGGTAAAGTTTTATTTCTAAAATGGATGCACATATAAAATATTCTGATCATGGAACTCCAGTGGAAATTCAACTATGTAATAATACTTTTGAAGAAAATTCCAACTGTGTGGTTATTTCATGTTTAAAATCCATTATATCACACCTAAATCCTATCAATTCATTTTATATTTACTCTATACACATATACTCTATACACACTTTATATACTATATACACAATTTACTTTAATTTTCCTAAAAACGGCTATTAGGTCACTCTGAAGCAGATTTCTGCAAAAAAAACTAGGGTTAACAATACAAAATTGCCAAGGTAGTGAAAGTTTTGGTTTTAACCCCTTTTCAAACGAATTGTAAACAAAATTAGCTTTTCCTTCTTCACCTGTTGACGAGATTCGGATATAACAAAGTTTAGTTCTAAATATTAGATGCAGAATTGTCGATTATGAAATGAAAATTTTTAACGACTTTAAATTATATACGAGCATCACCCTAAGAACACGAGTTACATAATATAACTTTATGGAAAATATGCATGCATGTCTCTAAGATTATTTATGGATCATTCAAAACCTTTTTATGAAGCAAAATGATCACGTTTCCCATGGAATCATTCCGGAATTGTCCCATTATCACCTTCATCCATAGATAGCAGACTTTATAAGCATAAAATTGTTTATTTAAAACACCTAGGGCTGTAGTAGGTAGAGGTGCTAAAAATTCAAGTTTATGAGTGGCATTAAGGATAGCTGGTTAGGATAGTGGGGTATATAGGTAGCAAAAAATGGTGGCAGAGCGCAGTGAATCCTCTTGCGAGGATGAGTCCGTACCCTGCGAGCTGGTACCACTCGGGGGAGTAAGTCTAAGCTTTTCCCTAACCATGGCCCCTAAGGGCGACAGCCTTAATTGCCAACTTAAAAATGTCAATCAGTTACTCAAATCGACTAAAACGCTCCAAACGGCTCTTTATATTCTATTGTTTACATGGCTTTTCCCAGCAGATGGCAAACAATATCAGCGGATTTTGATGCTTCTTTGTGTGGATCGTAAATATTGTCGTAACACGCGCTGCTGACACCTTCCCGCAGTCTCAAGTGAAATGCAGTTATGTTGGCAGCGTTGCCTACCTTATACTGTCCTCTACCCTTCCCTTAGCCAACCCCTTCCACACGAGCATTCCTCTCCTTATAATAACACCCTTCGCGCAATCGACTGCCCTCATCTTCCGCTACCACTATATCCATCTTAGGGCTTCTAATCTAGGCCTAGGGCAAGAAGGGTAAGTACCTTAGCCACTAAAACGACCTCATTTCCAGTACCTTTGATGAAATTTCGGGATCACATACATTTTCAACTTCTCCAAACAGATTCACTTCCCGGAGGGCCATACGAGCCATTTTGATTTCCCTCGAGTCATCGTCAGTTGCATTGAGTTCTACCAAAGGTTTTCAGCACTATCCGTGTGGAAGATTATACTTTGGAGTCTGGCTGGTACAGGTTACACTTGTGTTTTGAATCGACGACTGCCATGTGACTATCGTGCTATTTTTAGAATGACGCTTACTAATGAATCGGTGGAAAAATAATGTTCTTCCAAAACTTTATGCAGGAAAGTGTGACAGTTTTTCTAGATTCAACAGATGAGTACGGTAAAATGTTGATAAACGGTAGGTAAACTAATGCGATGTTGTAAATGACGCTGTGAATGGGGTCCAGTAACTCATCTCCTGATTCTTTAAGATTGTTTTGACTTCGTCCAGCCGATCTTAACTTATTGATGAGATTTCTCAAATTGAACTAATGTGAAGGAGTTAAGGTCTACGCATATAATAATTTTGATGAAATCTATTCGAGCTTCATAATTCAAATAGGGAACCAAAGTTTCAAATGTTATTTTTTTGTTAATTATTTAAGGAATTAATGAACCTTCCGATAATAATAAGACACGAACGGATAATGAAACAAGAACCTGTAAAGACTTATTTCCATTAAACATCAAAGGCGAATACAATTAACATCAGTAACGAAGGAAATTTTAGTATCCAAGTCTTTACCGAAAATGTTATGGTTCCCATCAGAATTATGACCCAATGGATACTAAATGACGATTAGAGAGTAGCTCTGAAACTAAAATGACATGTAGATTAAATGCTAAATGTACTCAATTAACTAAATTTAATTTTCAATATCATTTCTGTCACTAATAACACGTGTCACTAAGAACAAGCGCCAGATCTTATATGGTGACAAAAGAAGTGAACTTCCAGCATTAATAAATGTTTTGGTCAAGGAAACTTGCGAAAGAAGAAATGAAACTGTATGAGCCAAAGACTTTAAATTAAGCTATACAGAAAAGACTGGATACTATCCTATCTGTAAATTGGCTCATTTAAGGGTAACATTTCTCTAGGTATACCTACTTTCATGGCTTTAAAACCATACGGCATAGGCATGTAGCTCATTCAGAGATGTAGATCACCAGTTGGCATTTTTATCTGTTAGCGTATCAACAGCGCAGACTGTTCTTAAATCTGGAATACGGTTTGAAACCCAAATATTCAGACAGCGGCCGCAAAACAGTAAATGAAGAATATGGAACAGCGACGTAGTTAGAGTATAGCGATACTTCTTACAACATAACGTAAAAATACACTGTTGAATCAACCAATTTAAACCTACGGTCTGGGGAGAAAACATAAGAATGGGCGCATATGATTCACGAAAACCAGATATAAGAATCATCTACTAGCTGTTATCTTCGCTGGCAATGAAAAAGTTTTAAAACTAGGTCCACAAAAGTTTTCAAGGCGTAATTAGGTCTGACAGTCAATCTATTTCGTGTATATACGAGTAGATTCACAATCCAAAGAATGGAATTGTAAGTACTTTATACAATTACAAGTACAATTTCAGTACAATTTCAGTACAATTTAACGAGAATAAAACAAGCATCTGCATTTCCATGAAAGTTTGTCCATGTCCTGGGAGAAGTTATTGCGTAAAAACCCAAAAACTGTACCCTAGTTACGCTTTTTATTCAAAATGGATAGTATCACTTCCACCGTAAAACAATCAAATAAAATAGTTAAGTTTATTAATAGCTAACGCATGATAAGGCATTTTTCGTGAACGAATGCGTACTTTTCGAAGTTGTACAAAAATCTATTAGAATTCGTAGTGAAACAAGCACCAGGAAGTATAGCTCCAGGCCATATTCTTCCGTAATGTATCATAAATAGAGAGAGATGATGAAGTATGTTCACCTATGTGTCGAAATTAATCATACACTGAATAAGCCATCTAGAACAAAGGCTGACACGTGAAGAGTCCATCTCAACAAATCCTCACCAGCCAAACAATGTGTCGCCAACTTAATTCTCAATAGATTTCACGGAGCAGATGACAGGTTATCCATTACCCGTTTCAATTGACGTTCCAACGAGTTTTATCCGCGAATGTTTTTTTTAGGCCCTCGTATGTCCTACGCTTTATCCCCAGCATTGGAATCCCCATAATCTTGAAGATTCGAGGGCTTCCCGGATAAAACAGCGGCTCCGTCCACGACGAATATATGTATATATACTTGTGTATTTATACATAAAAGGGATCGATCGGGGGCCTCATTAAATATTAAGCAAGGAATGGCGGGTTTCAGGGAATAAAGTGGATGAGTGGAGGGAAGTAGACAGGGTGAGGGAAGGTTGGGAGAGGGGAGATATGGAAGGTTTTTTTTTGTAAGGGTTGGCAAGAGGGAAAAGAGGGTGAATATGATTGGGTAGGGTAGGAGAAAGTTTCCGACATATTCATGCGAATTCGGGTCGAGGCGATGGAAAGACGCCAATATGACTGATGCGTTTAAAGAGCTTGCTGAACTACTCAGAAAAATCGATCGCTACGTCTGAATTCGATTTAGGTATACTTTGGTTTTCCTGACCAAAAGAAGGATTAAAAAACGAGAATGAGTTTAAGCTTACTTTCCTTTGTATCGGAGGCGAATAGATTAGTTGATGTGCGCTTTGACTGAGGTATTAAATTCATCAACAGCGGATATAGTTCGCCCTTAATTTTACCCGAGAACAATCCAAGTATGAACATCTTTCGACAATATTTCATACAGACAAGGAGACATAGCGTGACTTATGTTCGGAATCCAAACGAGGCAATTATTTTCTGAAACTATAGAGAATGCGGGAAAAAGTCACGGCTTTCTTCCACATAGGACCGGGCTCAATAGAAAAACGCTATTAAAGAATCTTCCTCCGTATAAATAAATCCTTTATAGTTCTCGCCTCTCTCAACAGAGGTCGAAGCCCAGTGGGTTGAAGCGCTGAGCCGATTACCCTCATTTGGTGGCTAGGGTTCGATCCCAGGATGCGGCATTTTTTTTATTTCGAATATTTTACGGAATTACAGTACATTGCTCACTCTCATATATTTACGGCAGTAGCAAATTTTTTTTTTTAAATTTTCAGCCTATTTGCTGGATTTTCAATCAACCTCCTTGGGAGACTTTCGAAGCTAATTTCGGGATTCTTGTTCAGCCGAAAAGAGGCTTCACATGCTGACAGACCTAGTATGTTTAGTTTTGAAAATACTAGGATACTTCCGTGAATAGGATGGGCATTGATTGGTCGTGGGTCTTTCTCAAGGCCGTAAACAATGAACGGATTATTATTTTATAATTAGCAACGATGTACTCACTTAAAATTTCCCAGGAGCCGCGTTCGAGTTCACACGTGCTTCTTTTGCTTGGCCATGAACTTGGTAGAGAGAATGGCTGAGAGTCGTGGAATGACCCACACTCCTTTCCCACTTGCCCATTAACCGAGTACCCTTTCCTCATTATTTCATAACCCGCCAGTCCTAACCATATCCCTACTACCTTTACAGCAAACACTTCCCAGACGCATCATACGCACTGCATTTAGCCTTACATTTTTTTTCTCTCGGACGATTCTGGTGGTCCGAATGCCCCTGCGATCCCGATAAGCCATTGGCTTGTCTTCAGGTTTCTCAGGGGCCGAACCACCAGAACTTGACAGACACAACCATGCCCTGGGCATGCGAAAAACCGACCCAGTCGGGACTCGAACCCGTGACCCTCGGATTATCAGGCGAGGACTTTAACCCGCCGCCACCGGGGCCGACTTATGCTTATACTTTACCTCTTCACATGTGTTTATCCTGGCATATTCAAGTTTTACCACCATACAATAGAGTGGGTGGAGAACAGTCTACTATGATATTTGCATTATAAGACGGACGTTCATTTCTTGATATGCTTCACATACTAACTGCAACTTTCCTCACAGAATTTTCGTACATTTTAATCTCCCCATCTATCCTTCCATCTCGCGCAAAATTTCGGCCATGGTACATTAAACTATCCATTTGTTCAATTATTTCACCATTCACTGTCATTAGATAACAATTTTCCAAATTTTCGAGGTCCCCGATGTTTTATATGCGTCAAAAAACGTCAGAATATTTAGGTAACAGAAATGGTAAAGGTCTGTGCTTAAATCTCCATCGGGAATGTAAAATACAATAATCCTTAGACAATCGTCGAGTAAGTATAACAGGAATAAAAACAAAAAACTTCAACCAATAATGCAACTTCCGAGTATTATGCATGCACATACTTCGTTTGTGTGTGGCCCAATAATCTTAGTAAATTAGATAAAAGCAGTCAGTTGCAAACAAAGCAAAGAAGAAAGAGAAATCAAAGAGGAACAGTAAAGGGACAGGAAAAGCCAACAAAGAGAAACGTAAAGCTGAAAAACAGAAGAGAAATTTAATTAAAATTAATGTTTAACAGTTTTTGGCGAAACTTCAGGGAAAAGCTTCAAAATTGTTGATATAAAAACGTTTTATCAAAGCCCGACGTTTATTGGAAATATAAAGGCTAACACAACGCGTTTCAACAATTTATGCCACTTTCAAGTGTCTTGAAATGACATAAATCGTTCGCGCTTGAGTCTTTATATTTCAAATAAACAATGGACAGTACAGAAGCTCCTAATTTTATATCAACCATGGAAAAAATTAAACCGCACACATTTTTTCCTCACATAGACGAAGAATTAGCGCCTGTATTTTGGTGACGGGCAAGAACATGATTTGTTCGCCGAGGCATACTTTTTTTAGCTAGAAAACACGAAGGATGAACGGGTAACAAATAAGTTACACTTCTGCCAAATTTTAAAGATGAGTTAAGGAATTAAATTTAGATGGTGAGCATGAATAAAAAGACGGAATTCAGTCAATATTATTTGCTGGGGCGGTACTTACACCTTAAAGCATGCACTGACATTGCAGAAAAAATAACAAGGGTAATTGCGTCAAAAGACTGCTATGCCCCCTCATATCTATTATTTGTGCATCTCACAATGTTTCCACTCAGGCAATTGTACGTTTCTATGGGTTTGCGAATATTTTATGCCCGAAGTGGAAATATGCTAGGTGTCGAATGCAAAAGTCAATATAGCTAGGGAAATGAATTGGATCATATAATGCCCAAACCACGAATGACCATTCTTGAATGGAATGCAATGGAGGCGAAAAAACCGTCGGAGTATTATGGATCGACGCGTTCGAAAACCTGGAAAACCTCCACTACCGAGAGGAAACGCCATTCTGTAAGTTACTACATGCATACATACCCATCGCGCGATTCCCTTTCAGTGTAGGCTGATTCAAAGAACTTAGCAATGTTCCTAGGAGTAGAAGTAATAACTAATAATAATCTCTGATAATATTTCTTTCATACATAATGCCCTATCCTTGCATACCTCTTTTGCTTCTATTACATAATTGCATTGCTTCATAAACGCTCTCCTATTCTTTAAAGTTTCTTATATTCCACCTCTTTAGTCTCTCCTCTGCCACATTGACCCATGACTCTCTTGATCTACCCTTTCCTCTCACACCATTCCCATCCCTCTCATATAACTGTTTCGTCATTCGACTCTCATCTTTTCTCTCAACATGGCGAAAACAATAAAGAGCACTCCTTTAATACAGGCTAATTACTGGATCATACAACCCACATTCTTTCATCACCAACTAATTCCAGACCTTAGCCTCCCTACTTTTGGCGCAAACACTTCTTAGGTGCCCTATTCCCACTACATTTAACCTAAATTTACGCTCTCCTGGACATATCCCGGTTTCGGTGTCGAGAGGAGAACACTTATGTACACTGCGATTTTTTTCGCTTCCCTAGAAAAACACTTATTCCTTGATACACTCTTTTAAGTACTACCTGCAAATTTCCGTTCAACATTTGCGCACATATTGATCTCCACATATTCCGCCTTCCGCAAACAATCCTCATTCCTTGATACGCTCCACACAGTATTAAAGACTTAAATTCCGGAATTCTTATTCTATAAGTTGCACGAACATTTATAAAATGACATCGAAATGAGTTTTGGGTGGGACCAACTTAAACGGACTTCAACTGGAGGCCTACACTCTATCTCTCTCTTGTGACTCCTTCGACGTCGTTTCCTTAAAAAACTCTCCATCCACAGTGCCTATTAAATTTCCTCCTCTTCCACCCCACCATTCGACTAGCCCCTCCCCACTATAACTATAAAGATTTTCCCTCCACAGCCACCCCTTCCACCTCCTCCAACTTCCGCCACAATGAGGCGAAGGACCCAAAGTGCTTGAGGGAGTTCACGAAGAGGTCCTCTCTCCACGCTCGCAGAGACCTCATTTGAATCGCAAATTAATATTCCGGCCGCTTTTTTATTTTTAAAAAATAAGAGGTCCAACCTATGCCTCGGCACACTCATCATTTCAACGCGGTCGTGTGTTTTGTCGGATGGCCGTGTTACTTTTTATCGTTCGAGGGTCTCAGGGATATCACCTCGTGGTGGAAGAAGACCCTGTGGCAACACGGGCAGTTGAGTATACAGCAGGAAGAAGGAGAGACGTCTGAATCGAAGCTTACAGCGACCGACCAAGGATGACCTACTTTTTTTCTCCAATTCAATTAGCATATGGAGTGGAAATTCGGAAAGTACTTAGGATCACGATTTCGAAAATCCTAGATTCACTCACGTTTTGGTTACAACATATAAAGGAGGAATTAAAAAGAACTCGTCTATTTCTACCAGACGAATAATTTTGAAATTTTGGTTTGTTTACACTAGGGATCGAATTGACCTAGAAAACCAGACTCAAGGCCTGTATAAGCGGAATAAGTTTGAGAACACATACTCAGGAAAGGGATTAATTCATGGAAGTGAAAACTTGTGCCATCGAACGTGCCAACGAAAAAGGTTAAATGGTAGATGATCCATTTTTGAAATAATATTTATTCACTTGTCTAGCAGTATAATCGCGTGCATCGTATAAACATGAATTTTAAAAATAAATGCAACGTTGTTTTGTTGTGGCTATTCGTTCATATACAAAATAACTAGGCCTTTCAAATATTAGGCCACAAAGCAATTTCGGCATCATTCGTTTTCCAAAAACAGTTATCAGTTAGCCCTCACTTGGTTCTTTTAGATTTCGGATCAATTACTACTATGACCTGTAGTATTAAATTCCAATGTGCTGAACTTCAAAATCTCACATTTGCATGTCCCATTAACCAACTTCTTCAAATTACGTCTATTAGCTAAAACGTGTGCCAAAACTGGCGAATTATTTCGAGAGAAAGAAAATATTGTTATACATAAGATCTTAATTATTGGCGCAGAGTTAAAGAGAGAGGGGAAATGATTGCCAATTCACTGGTGGTACGAAAAGATTTTTGTTTAAGAAATCCATTATTTACTTCTATTTTTAATCCAGGATCATTTTTATGATGCCCAAATTTTGGGATCAGCCTCGTAAAGTAAAATATACATTTATAAATTATTAATCAAGGAACCAGAGTTCAGTGATGAATACGGTATAGATAGATACCTAAGGCACTTAATAGAATTCTCAAAATTGTTATTCAAGATTCGGTCAGGAGAGGACTTGGCCGTCCACTTAATACTAAGGAGCAAGGAATTTATTCAAAATTATTCATCTCCAATCACTATCTGTGTTCCAAAAAAATGGAGGCATTTGTGGATCGATATAAGGCATTTTCATGGAGATACTGGAATAATTTTTTCAAAGATTCTAACCCTTCACTTGAATCTAAAAACGTGGGGACTCTTATTAATCAAATTTTTTTAGTTGTTACTTCAAGATCTTAGTTTCCAAATGGTCGTAGAGGAAACCCTTAATATGCACGTACTAGGATAAAATACATTAGTGAGATATTTGTATTTTTTTGTATTTAATAGTATTGAAATGCAGAGATATCCAGTAATGCATTCTACACCTTTCGACATATACGTAAAAAGAGACAAACACGCTTCGAGAGAAAATCTTGGGAGGGTCCGTGCATACTGGTATTATTCAAAATTCGCACTAAGGTTAATTTTTATTTCATTGCGTAATAATTAGATTTTTTTCATAAACTGACAATCTAAAACTGAGTTCAATTATATGTATCCTTTTATTGGACTGAATAGCTTGTGCATGAGAGTTAAGTATTTTCTACAAGATATCCGTGTGAAACATTCAGTGATTACACATTATGAAAGTGCGGAAGCTTACTGTATGGTTAATTAATAAATTACATTTAAATAGATATTTATTCTTAAAAGTAAGGACATTTTAACTTTATTCAGGAAAATATTAGGAAATATTTATTCTAATAAGTTTTCATAGAGAGTGTTCAAATGCAAGATTTAATGAAAAAAAGGCTCCAAAACATTCATAAAATATATTTTGACATATTCCACAGAAGCAACTGAGTTTGAAAATTTGACGTTTCTCAATCCATCAAATGAAATTAGCCACAAGGAAAAGTTAGGAATCATCCATTGCTAAAAGATTACTATTTGTGGCCCGTAGGATGTATCAATAAATGAAAACCACAGGTGTGTAAGTGATTGTTCACATGAAAGCGTAATGTTATTCTGAATTCGAGAAATTTAGGGATAAATTAGGCCGGGTTGGAGAATTTTTTTATTTTAAATTTCAAGGCCCAAGACTGAAGATTCAAACGTCAAATAAAATATTTGAAGCAAGGATGACAATACCAGTAGAGTGAACACTGAGGCTGCAATAGATATCCGGAGCATTAACCCACATTTTTCGAAGGCGTCCAATTTCTTCTACTGCTCAACCAAGGTGGTGAAATTAAAATAATTACCAGTGAGTAAAACAGTATTATTTATTTCTAGCAGTCATTATGGATGAATTTCACAAAAAGAGGCCGAGTTTCGGGGCTCACATTCACAATGTAAACTGATAGGTACGCGAAAACCATTGAAAACACTTAAAAAGAGTGTCATGAGATCAATAAATGAGGTACTGATCGAGGAAAACCACCAAGGGATGTTTTCAAGAAAGAGAGAAGCAATCCTTACGCGGAATGGTGTACAAAATATTGGAGCCCCTTATTATCGGTGATTTTGATTCCTTTATTTATACTACGGATTTTCTACGGCCAAAGCCGCTTTTCCATCCCCTTTCTCCATACTATTATGTTGTTCCACATGTTTTCTTACTTTTCCCGTGTAGCCATTGCCTCGTCAATGTCATTTCTACTTCTTCTAGGCTTCCCTATTATTTTTCTCTTCGTGGTTTCCACTCCAAAATTCGTTTCAGCTATCTTGTGTCGTTGATTATTTTAACATGCCAAACAATATTAGTTGTTTCTACTCGATCACTTCTATTATGTCGGTAGCAATATTCATATTTCTTCTGGTTGTTTCATTTATAACATTTTCTCGTCTACATCTTTTGCAACTTCCTCTCAAGGAGTCTACTTCGGATGAGATAAGTTTATATCTTTCTTTATATTATCTTTCTTTTCTTTATATATATATATATCTTTCTTTTCTTTATATCTATATATTCTATAAGTTGTTCTTTCTCATTTCCCAATTTTAGGCTCCGTATGTAGTTAAACTTTGGTCATATATTTTTGCTTTGATATGGACGAAGACTTTTAATTTATCCTTTCCTTTGTCTCCTTTTTAATAGTTTTCCCCCATAAAATGTAATTTAATTAGTCTTTCTTCCTTTATTAATACGTGACAAGGAATTTTTAATGAGGAAATGAACAATTTTTAAGCGAAAAAAAATGGGGACGCGTAGAATTTGCGAACTCTAAAAACTACGCTTTGAGGCCGCGACTCCTCCTTCCTAGACGCCTTAAGGTATTTTGAGCGATACATCACTTCACCTAGAATTTGATGAATTTGACCATATTTCAAAGAAAAAACTCCCTTCTTTCCGATGATATCCAAATATTAACTCCTTACCAAACTACTTTTCGAGCAATTTGCCTAAACATATCAGCCGTATTGTATGGGATACATTACCGCTGTGCGCTCCAGAGGGAGAATATTGAAAAAAATTAGGAAATTATAACACCTAGATTTCGTCAAAAAACTAACGGTGTGTAGTTTGTATGTTTTCTCAACTATTTGAAAAAATAATCAATTACTTATCACTGTAATTTTTACAATATCGCAAAATAACCTATTGTGAAGGCGATATCACCTAACGGCGTGGAAATATGAGTCAAGTTAGGGACTAACGTGATTATATTTATTTAATGATTGAGAATTTTGATCATATATAACTATATTTTTGCACCATTAATATGACAATACGTACTTCATACTTATTACAGACACTTAAATAAAAAAAATAAAACTCGAACTACCACGCTCAAACTACCTTAGGAAGAAGGGCTCGCATTTACCGCTACTCTTGGACGCTTAGTGAATTCTTGGAAAACATTGCACTTAAGTACATCTCTTTATGCGTTGGAACTTACCGAGCAGACAGCAATGGAAACTATGCAAGATTTATATTTTAAATTTTCTTTCTTAATTAAATCATGTCATGAACAGCATTTTGGACATGGTATTCTAAATTTAGATGAAGTCATATTGAAATATGTTTTTTAATTAATGAACTTGACGTGACACTTTGATATTTGTAAGCAATATTTATAACAATAAGAAATGCAAAATATCGCGATTAGAAGAAATTTTGTACGTATGCAATCGAATCATTACTAAATATACGTCATGTGCCATAAGGCTACGAGTTAAAATAGCATTGAATTGCCAAAAACGCCAAATCGGTATGACTAATTTTTTTCTCACTTTTATCAATAATTATTACTACTGAGAATACGTATGCAAAGTTCCTTGCAAATCTATAGATTAAAAAAATATCACTCCTAACACCTTAAAATAACACCGAGGTGGCCTTCGGGAAGAAAACGCATGTTAAAGGGGATAAACTCGCGGAGTGAAAAGAAGTTCTCAACAACTTTCATTAAATTGCTTCAATCGGAAAATATTATAAACCTCGATACGGGATGCGGAAGCTGTGAAGACAAAATTAACCTGAAAACAATAAGCTTTATGGATGGGAAAATTGTTCCTTATTTCATAAAAATCCGTCACATTACAGTAGAATCCCGTTAATACGAACGAATTGGGACCGAGGCCTGTTCGGATTGCAAGATTTTCAGATTAATCAAATTCATCAGTTAAGCACTACGAAGAAGTGATTCTCAATAGGTGTAATCGGTAGCTAGTCTACAGTGAAGTTTAGATGTATACAAAGAACAAAGGTGATCGGCGGAGTGTTGCGTAGCCAACTTGGCTTGTTACATTGTTTGCTCCACCTGAAGGCAGCTATTTGCTAAAGGCTAAATTCGATGGGGAGGATGAGTGATGAGTCAGGTCCATGTTTACAGCTTTACGCAAAGGAAGACTGACTGATTTTACAGTCAGTTTTTCTATTTTGGCTTCAATTTTGATAGGATTAACCCAATGTTTGGATTAGCATGCTTCAGTTTACCGGGACTCTACTGTATAATACTTCAAAATACGAGATGATCCCGAAATATTTTCTAAAATATAACCGTAAACTAAAAAGTGTAAGTGCTAAGAATCAGCCACGATCCATTAAAAAAATCTACTGATGTCGTCGAGAAACAGTTTAAAAAATAGTAAGTGAAACCATTCTATTAGAACATGATCATTTATAATGTACCATGTTGTTATTGTTACGAGACAAATGCATTAGAAAAGTCACACATTCCTGAGAACAAGAATGTACTGAAAAATCAGTGAATATAATGAGTGAAAAAGGCGAATAAATTAAGTAAAAAAATCCTTGAATCAATAGAATATCATTGACTACAAAGAAAATTAATCAAGCAGCGAAGATGCGCCGTTGTGCAGTTAATATGAGTTTTACCTACCGAAACTAATGCCATTTAAATTGCTTGATTTTGCTATGCAAATAGCAGGAGTTCTATGTGACTAAATGCATTACACATTATTTTGCCAGTGAATTTTCCGAAACACATATTTATTCTCTCTATCACCCATGAGCAAGCTTGCCTTGATTTCCAGTGTTTACTAACGCCATATTTCTCCACTATGGATAGAAATTAATGTGAAAGATAATATTTAACCGCGTCAATGTTGCGTTTCCGAGATGCGTATGTCGACCTGTTTTATGACTCCGATGAAGAAACGGCTAGGTAAGACGGCGCCGGTTGGGAACGCGAGTTGTGTTCAAGGACGGAAGATAGCGGGTTTTAAAGGTGGGAGGGTGAAATTCAGAGGGAAGTGAGATCTAGTACGTAGGCATTGCTGCTTGAGGCTCTAATTTCAGTATCGAAGGTCTATCTAAATTTAGCATCGGTGAAGAAATTATAAATATAATTTTGATATTGCCAAATATAAATAACGAAATATGGTCTGATATCGCATTTCGCAAGATGCCACACATCTCAATCGATTAATATCAATGAATTTATATCTCAAGTCACATAAGGCAAGATACCAAATCTTGTATATACCTCGTTGATAAACTTTTTTGTAGATTTTTGCAGCTCATTGTATATGCTATTCAGGATTTTGGTTCTGAGATTAAATATTTAATATTATGCAACAGTTTCGCCGAGCTATGCTGCCGGTTTCGTCGGGCTTTTGAGAACAACAATGGAGTTTTTTCAAAAAATAAATAAACAATTCCAGCAGTTGTTAATTTTGAGAAGTAAAAACTTAATTTCGAAGAAGTCTCTTCATCTACGAGGGACTAAAGATCCATTACCACCCACAATGTATGAGGGTGTATACGAAATTCTCTGCAGTTGCGGAAGATCATATGTGGGGCAAACCAAGAGAGCCATTGGATGCAGATTAAAAGAACATGAACGTGCAATCCGGAAGAAAGACTGGTATCACTCTGCCGTGGCTGAGCAAACTACCCTAGAAGAAGGTCAGGCCACTGACATCGAAACGGCAAAAGTACTACACAAAGAAAGCAGTTACTTTCCACGGCTCATAAGAGAGGCGATTGAAATAGAAAAAACCAAACAATACAAATAGAGAGGACAGTTATAAACTCCCTTATAACTGGAAGAGACTTCTTCGAAATTAAGTTTTTACTTCTCAAAATCATCAACTGTTGGAATTGCTTATTTATTTTTTGAAAAAAGGCCATTGTTGTTCTTAAAAGCGCGATGAAGTCGACAGCATAGCACGGCAAAACTGCTGCATAATATTAAATAATCAATCGCAGAACCAAAAGCCTGAATAGCATACTTCGTTGATAGTTTGATCACTTTCTTGCTGTTTCACTCTTTCACCTTAAACGTGAATTGATTTGAAGTTCGCAGCAGCCATTATTGACATCATCTAATTAAGCATTCATCAGAAAATCTGTAAAAAGCTGTAGAATTACATGTATCGTACAAAATAGACACATTATAATAGCACTTTTATACCAAAAAACATTTTTACCGCATTTACGTCGTGTATCACATTACATCTACATCTACATATTACCCTGCGAGCCACCTCTAGGGTGTTTGGCAGGGGGTGACAAGTCACCAAAATGCAGCATGCAAGCGGACCGCCACATGCACACCGCACGGTCATGAATATTAAGGATACTAACCAATTCCATCATTAACTAAAAACCATCATACAGCATGCAAGAGAATACCCACATGCACGCCACACATGTACGATGACACATAATATTCTACATGCTACTTAAGAGGGCAATCTGCCTATGAAGCTAGAACATGCAAAACATGCTGTTAGAAACACCATAAAACTCCGCAAACATGCATTAAGAAATACATAAGTTAGTAAGCTACACTACCAGTCAACTAATCTATCTCTAAGTCCTCACACAGCCGTTATAGTCTCTTATCGCTCGCGGAAAAAACGACATTTTGAATCTATCTGTTCTACAGTCTATCTCTCTTATTTTATTTTTATGATCTAATCTACCATAATTAAAGGGCGGCTTTATGATCCCTGGTTAAATATTTTCTTTTCATGACAACCGGAGATAATACGTCTTCCCAAAAATGACACTCGACATTAAATAACCAACACTATGCCGAAATTTACTAAATCCGATCTCTCAGTTAACATTAAGTTAGTGACAAGGCTACATCATCTTGCGGTTAACGATTACCAAACACAATAAGACTGGGCATAATTTAAATATCACATATAGGTCCAAATAATCGTAATGGATGTTATACAAATTGCATTATATAGCAAATACATAAGATATATCATTAAATATATTTAGTTAAACTGAAATATATTTTAGACAAGTATAGCATATAGACATAGCACCACATAACATCCCTAGTTAAATTGAAACATGAATTTCGAAAGGGGGTAAACTCGGAGTTTTGAAAATTTTCAGGAGGGAAAAAAACTGAAATTCTGTCAAACCATTGGAAGTAATAGCGCAGTCTTTTCTAAAACTCCTGCCGAAAGGTTTATGAAAAGCAAATATGAGCTCTTCTCACTCATAAACACCTGTCTGTATGACAACAAGACGAAAGAGGGATAATGTCCATTTTCAAAAATCTCTCAGATGAGCCCTTTTCAAAATTCAAGATTCAATTGTAATGTATATAATATAAATCGCGTTACACAGAAACTCAAAACATCTATCACATAACCCGAAGGCAAAGCACCGCAAAATGCTAATCCATAGAAATACAGTACATGGCAAGCGACGCATGGGTAATCCATGAGCTGAGGAGGAAGAACAGTGATACGGGTCGGTAGGCAAGCAGAGAATGAAAGTGAGGGAGAGCTTGGGAAGTAAAGAGGATAAGAAAGAGAAAGTGGAGATAACAGATTTAAATCCGGGAAGGAGAATGATTGAGACTGAGAGATACAGGAGGGTTTGGGAGTCTTTTGGAATCTAATTAATGGAGTAACTACGGCGATAATGCTCTCGTCTGCTCAATAACAAGCAGCGGGGTTGTGAAAGGGAAAGATAGGTCGAGGATAGGTCTTTATTCCCGTAGCGTAGGGCGTGAAAAATTATTAAACGAATTAAAGACGAGCATTTGACGAGTTTAAGGAATAAAACGCACCCCCTCCCCGTATTAATTACCATTTGAGCAATCAACGGTAGAAGGAAGAATACGACAGGCAACGTGGGTCGTCAAATGGATATTTATAGCTAGCATCTGAAAAGAGTTCGGTTGTCGGACGGCTAGCTTTCCTTTAAGACAAGTTCTTTCGTCTTTGTAGCCAGAACTTTAATATGAATTTATCATTAACTAATGCAAAACTATATTTCCCCCTGCATCCTATCTACTTCCGATCCTCATCATTTAGAATATCAACGACTATTTAATTGCTGCATAAATACACCTACGCTTTTCCTTTTTACTTTTTTTACATTATATATTAACCCTCAAACCTCGATGTAAGGAAATTACGAATAAGTTTTTTCCATTATTATTTTCAGAATTTCAGAATGAATCATAATTTATACACCTTTAGCTATCTCAGACTTAATTTTCATTCTCTTAATCTCTGTAACTACGCCATCAATTAATTCACATGTGAAGTATACTTTTCCTCACCAAAAGCTGGTAACCACCGAGTTCAACCAGCAATAGCAAAGACGCCAGTGAAAAAAATATATTTTTTTTCCATTTCGTTTTCATTGGTTACCAAATATCGTCTTATATTTCAGCTTTTGGGGGTTCAAGAAGAATTAACCCTAGCCGTCACGTCGGTCTGTCAAACCGAGAATCCAGAAAAAAAATCTAAAAGATATTTCTATGAATCACAGAGTTTTACCATTTGGAGGAGCGATCCTTTCAAGTAATTGTGAAGGCTCTGGAGAGCACAAAGCTGCACAAAAAAAGGAAGAGAGGAAAAAATGACGATTCAGGTGTCTCATTACAAAGGTTCAATTTTGAGTATGCCTATGTATAGAAGTTGGGACGTATGAGTCAGGAGGTGGTGGAAAAGGTAAGAGAAATAGAATTGGGGGTTGTCGGAGGGAGCTGAAGAGTTGGTCATCATGGATGGGGGGCATTCTCTTTATCTAGGTGTATAATGGCGATCAGATTAAAAGGTGAGGCCAACAGTCGTGAGTGAATCTTAAGAGAGGTCATTAAGGAGTCAGGGTTCCAGTTCGTAGAATGACATTCACTTCGTTTTCATGGCCTTGCCAAAAGCGATTACGGGTTCGCTGTTCCCACACGTGTCACATCTCATTGTCAGTATATACTCTTTAGGATTGATGTCTTCCAGATGAAAAATTTAAGCTGCGGAAAATTACTATACACTTCCAATACCTAAAATCATAAATCATTTCCACGACACATGGCCAAAAACTGTTAATTTTAATACGATATTATATTATGTAACACAGCTCCAAGCAATGAAATTAAATAGGTAATATGTTAGTGAAAATATTATATTACTAAAAGATACATGAAAAATATATACATACTAAAATAAATATGAACAATATTATATTACTAAAACAAAACAACGCAACACTGAAAATATCGGTTTCGGACTAACATGAAAACAGATACCCATGAGGCCCCCCAAACAAAGCAGAGTAAACGAAAAGTCTCAGCTTGACCACTCATTCAAGTGTAATAGACATACTCAGGGGAAATTTTATTGAAAATTCATAAAATACTTTTTGACAGAAATAACTAAGCCCAACTGTCATATAAGATGTATTAAATTCCGTAAATCCTGTAAATGTTCCTACACTCCTGCTTTTCCCTAAGATCCCTTTTTTACAGAATTCGGACCACCATTAATGCTCTTGCAGACATGAATCCTCCTCTTGATCCTTTTACTAAAACCTCCTTCAAATTCTTCCGGTAAGATTTTTTTGCAATTGTACCTATACTTGTTGTGGTCTAGAGGTTTTTTCTAATATATTTCTTTTATATAACTGTTACATCCGTCAAATAAAGCCTTCGTGCTGCTGATAAGCAAATAAATAAAAATAAATGAATAAACCGGCCCAGGATTCAGCATTTTGGGTCATTCTTAGATTATTTCAGTGTCCATGTAAGCGAAGGATAGCCAGGAATCAACCCAATGAAGACACATCTGATTCCACTCGCTTTGCTCATCCTCACTTACTTGCCCTGGATTTAGGTACCACTCTTTTATGCCTATTCATTTTACGTAATTTATTTATGACGCGTTAATAGCTATCCACTCTCATGGGCAGCTCATGAATTATTCACGGCACGAGTCGGAACGGGCTACTCGCGAACGGAAAAATTTTACGAGCCATATGGACTGTTGCACCACACTGCATATGTATCTTACGGCGTAATACATTCCTGACGTTTTTAGCCACATGTCCGAATTGCATGGGTAGACGCGTGATTTTAAGCTTAGTTGAGTTCATATGTCCGTATTTCTATTTGAACAAAGCAACTAACATTAACTAGGAAATCAAACGAGCTGACGCAACATATTCTTAAAGGTTTTACTGATGATCAACGCATGAATTTTGCTTAGGGAATGTAATGGACCTTATTAATAGAATGACAAATTGTTTTCGCAATCACTTTAATAATAAAAGAATGCGCAATTACAACAAAAATTTTGTTATGTGGGTTACTTAACGTGCGTCGATAGTTCAGATATAACAAAGTATAACAATTAGTCACCCTACCGCAAGCATTCTTACTTACAACTCAATACTTATCCTACTATAACATTAAAGTCTAAAATTACATTTAAAAAGGGCGGTCCTAAGAATAGATCTAACACTAGAGAATTATAAACTTTGTATTCCAAAGGCAAGAAATACCTAGTGAAGGATAGATAGATAGATAGATGCCTTTATTTAAGTGACGGGAGATAAAGAGTCCTCTAAAAGTCCTCTATTCCACCTAACCCGTATTAAATTATGAAAACATGGCACTAGCAGTTCATAAGACATAAATTACGGATATAAAAAGTTAAGAATACCAACAATAAAGAATGCTATCACTTAAACAGGATAAGGAGTTGAGATGAGCAACTTTATCAGTGGAAATATTTACAGTCAGGAAATATATGAGTTTGCATAACTGAATTTCTTACACATGGTACATTTTATACACTATAAAATAAAATTATAGTATGCACATTGTTAACAAAAATAAGAGATTTCACTTGTGAGAAAAATTAAGAATTTGGCTCTCTCGTTACATTCAAGACAGTGAATTTCCATTTCCTATGTCAGAATGAAATTGGAGCAGAGCCCATGTATCCGAGATGGTTTCCAGACAATCCATAAGGATGGAGAGGGAGATTCCTAACTTCCAACTACTTTCTAAACGCACGGAGCCACGGTCTTTTAAATGCCGGATACCTTCACATTTTCCATCGACGCGCATCGGCGTAAGACGGACATATTCCAAACCTCCTTCTCCGGCGTTCTCAAGGACGCTGTAACACAAAGTTGGCCACAGCTCAAATGTTGATTAATGCAGGGCATGTAACGGCGCAAAATTAGAACCACAGAGGTGGCCTATATTGAACGGCTTCTTCACCTGTAATTCAATCCACCGATTCTCTATGGAATCATAACGCCTCATAAGAATACGGTGAATACTTACATGGATGTAAGAATAATATGAGGGAAATGGTAGCAATCGCCTTTGAGGACTTGCTTACTTCCTGATGTTCCTCACTGTTCCTGGCAAGTTTTTCCAAAAGAGATTCTAGAGTGAAAAGACATCAAATGAAATGGAATTAAACGTCAGGATACGGAACGTTTGGACAGGCGTCAATTTGTGGAAACTGTCGATATTAATTTTGAAATCAGATCAATTTGTAAATTTCCACACATTCAATAATACATAATGCATATCATGCAAATAGTACAAAATCTAGTATGAGTTTTACTCGTAAAGATTATAATTGCGGAATCCGCAGTTTATCGTTATTTTGTTTCAACACTTATTCTTCATAACTTACCCACGTTAAAATTGAAATACCTTGAAAATGGCACTCGGCGCTGAATCCTGGGTCGGTTAAAAAGAATAGGAGTTGAAATTTACAAAGCGATTTGATTTCAAAATGAGACGTAAAGTTGTCCATCGAGGCAGAAATACCTACCCAAAATTAGCTAAGAAAATTTTTCTTGGGCCGTAGTACATCGACCGCCTGTCGTAAGGCTGTGAACCAAACATGGGAGTAAACTCTGCAGGCATTAACTACGGCACGAATAAATTAAAGTGATACCGCGTACATTTCCCGACAAAACCAATTCAAATGAATACGTGAATATAGGTCAAAACCGTACACCATAAACTGAATGCGACGCTAGGCTATCTTTCTTCGAGACGCCTAGGAAATGTTAAGATGTTCTTCTTGTGATAGATACTAGTCAAATCTCGAGCCAAAATGATTACTTCCACGCTACATTGCATCGCTTGTAACCGTGCAACGAAGCATTTTCCCTATCATCGCTTTCAAAGCGTACGCGCAGTTCAGGCGCCAGAGATGCACGAAAAAATTAGAAAAACCAAAGAATTATGTCCAAGCACTGTGGCGAATGAAAGAAAAATAACATGTTCAGCATTCTTCAGTTCAAAAATAGGTTTATGGAGGCATTCTACTCCACAATACTCACAGCTAACCTCTTTTTTCCTGCATATTTCTTGAAGGGTCTCAGCTTTACCGGCGAATAGATATGATCAAGATATCTCAGGTTAGCCACCATGTCGTTCAGCTGTGATGTTTCGACGCAAATTCTACCATCGTTTTTGGGTGAATGACACACCCTGAAGGACACGGCAGACAGCCTTCGAAATGTCGGAGCTGAACAACACTGCTACCTGGTGGGAAACCCAATATCTTTTCCTCCTTCAGAATTCTTCATTTTAACGGCCCTCATAATTTTCTTCGCGTATTTCATCCGTGGTATTCCCTTTTTTTTCTCCTTCCCGTACTGTTTTCAGAGAAGAATACACGGACTGAAAAAGGTAAGGAACGAAGAAATACCAGAGATTTATTGAAAGGAGAAGTTTCACGTGAGCTGTAAGAAACATGAATCGGACAAAGTTTGAGATACGACTGCTTGCTTGACAGGAGGAAGGATTGAGGGATAAAGAGGGAGACGAAAAAACGGTAGAGTTTGATGTCCGATGTTATTTCCGATGTGATGAAATTATGAAGAGTGATTGGAAGCACTACAGGACCGAACTACACGAAGAAAACAGTTTAAGGTAGTTTGAGTAAAACTCACTTAACTTAGAATTTGATGAATTTGGCCTCATTTTAAAGATAACACTCTCATCTTTCTAATTATATCAAAATATCAACCCCTTGCCGAACTACTTTTCGAGCAATATGCCTGAAAATAAAAGCTGTTTTACATGGGATAGATTACAGTTGTGCGCTCCAGAGGGAGAATATTTAAAACATCAGGAACTTCTAGCACCTAGATTTCGTCAAAAATCTAACGGTGTATAGTTTGCATGTTTTCTCAAATATTTATAAAAAATTATCAATTACTCACCGCTGTAAGCTTTACAGAATCGCAAAAAAACCTGCTGATTTGAAGGGTTTTCAGCCGTACGGCGTGAAAAAATGAGTCAAGTTAGAGACTTATGTGGTTATATTTATTAAATGACTGAGAATTTTGGTCATATAACTATATCTTTGCGCTATTAATACTATAATATTTATTTCATACTTCTAATAGACGCTGAAATAAAAAAATAAAATTTGATTATGGTCTCCATTATGACTAGGGAACTATCTCACTCAAACCACCTTAAGATACCAGCCCGAAGAACGAGCACAGAGAAGAAGCGTGTACACCAGTGGCAATGCACAACACGGACATAATCGAGGAATAGCTTGTTGCGGAAGTGGAAAAGTATCCTTGAATTTGCAGCATGCAAGGATCATAGCAAGGGAATTGGGACATCTTTCATATCATAGAAGATGTATATTTCCTCATACTCTGTTATGATTCAAATTTCCCGACGCCGCGGCGCAAGACGTAAATGACACATCTGCTACTCGCAATAAAAGGACTCGCTTTCTCGGTTGTCATAGCAAGTGTTGCATGGAGGACCTTAAATGTGTCAGGCACGCTGGGCCACCCTGGTTTTACAGCTCGTTCACCAAAATGAACTCTTTACCCAAGAGAAAATCTGCACACCGGAATACTTGAACATAAACGTAAGGAGGAGATATATTGCCAAACGGACAGGTGTAAAATATTTTTCTTCCTGCGCAAAATAGGAGATCAGAATAGCTGTTATAAAGATCGAACTGATAGGTTATTTGGCAGTCAACTTTGTGTAATCGCTGCAAAATTTCTCCAAAATGCTAGCCATCACTAATATTACGTCTCGCACGTACTTAGAGAAAATACAAAGGGCAGAATTTTATGCGCATACAGAGCTACAATGCATACAAAAGCTAGCTAACATTAAAGCCATTGTAGCTAAACTGGCTTTAATAACTGTTTGTTCAATTTGATCATGTTCTTAGCCAGTTCCATCCCGGCCATTCAATGATTAGACTGCGGCAATGAGTGAAAGAAAATTACTTCTTAAAGGAAACAGATAACTCGAGAGTAATGCACGGAATGCATCATGTCTCCTTTTGGTGTTTGTACAAACAATTATGGACTACAATACACGATTAGCGAAATAAAAATACGCATGGTGTTTGAATAGGTAGTTCGGTACGAACCGATGGTATAGTTTTGCAATATTTCCTCCATATTTTCCTCAAGATAACAAGAAAATAGCAAGAACATTATGCGTCACCCTTAAAACTTATCGGCTTTGCAGACTATCCCCTATCAATTTTCAATCGGAAATTCCTCCTTTTGTTGCCTATGCATTATCATTTTTTTCAGTATGAATATTTAACAAAATTCTCCGCTTGTGTCACTCCTAAGCATACCATCCGTCAGTAATTACTTACATAAGCGATCGGCAATGATTTAAAGCTTTCCGCCTAAAACACTGGCTAAAAACATGGAGAATGCTCGCAACTATGTACAGGATGCTCCATATGGAATGCCCTAATTTCGTTGTGTTCTCAGGAGAAAATTATAGGGATACAGCCAGTTTTTTTACACTAATGAGTAGCACAACACTTAAAGTTACGTGTAGAGTCCCCAGCTTTCAGTAATTGAAATAATTACACCTAGCAAGCATAGAGACGCAATTGCTGCCGAAGCACATTATGAAGAGTCGTTCGTGGTTTCTGCAGTTCTCGGGAAGCCCGGCGAATTGACTTCCACGGGCTGCGGACGAATCCTTGCCAGCTGTTTTCAACCTGGTAGTCGGAGACACATTTCCGGCCTCCGCATTGGCCTTTCTATACACTGCCCGTGGCAAGAAATTTGAATTCTTCAATTATCGTAACATCAGGTGCTGCTATTATAAAATCACGTCGGAACTTCCTTTGCACCCTTACGACAGACACACTGAAAACCACACACAACTAGCGGTTTTTGCTGAACCGACAACCGAAAAAACTGAGAAAAATCTTTTTTTCGCATTTTAACAACCCAACCAAATTAGGGCGTTCCATTTGGGACACCCTGCATATATATAAAATTGAAATTCTGTTTGTTTGAACGCTATAAATTTCAACACCCCTTGAAAAATTGAAACACAACTTAGCACACGTGTTCCAAAAGGCCCAGATGGATTAACAGAATTAACCATTAATATATAAAAAAAGGCCCCAGGGCTCTAAAGTGTGCCCTGCGGTGGTTGTCCATAATCGCTATACTCGAATTTAGTACAATGCCAAAGATATATGTAAAGCCATTGAAGCCATAACAAGGTCCTAGACCTCAGAAGTAAGGGTGGGGACCTAATAAACTCTTAGGCCCCAAATCCTTGCTTTCTATGTTAGTTTGGATGAGGTTATGAGCCTATTATCTACCAAAATTTGCATGCAGGTACATGGCGGCGATGGGAATGACACAGGCTATATTCTAACAATGCACCTTTTTCTACATGCCCCATAACCTCAAGTGCTCCGATTTGATTCTGCCATCACGGGCAGTAGTTGAAGAGCAACACAATGGGGGTCGTTTACCACCAGATTAGTAAAATTTTACTACCATACGAAAAACATTGAGTTTTTGTCTCCAAAATCTTCTATTTCTTCACAACTTCATCAAGAGAAAATTTATATATGTACTTGGAAACCGCAGCAGAGACTTGAAGGCGGTTTTACCACGACTGAAAGACCCAAAAGAAAAACAAAATTCTATCCTTTATTGTTCTAAATCCCTGTTTTCGGTGAATACAAGCGTTACCTACTTAGAACATAATTAAGGTAAAAAAATATGCAGATTATTCCCTGACTAAAAAAATATAATTGTCACAATATTTTAAATGAGCACACTTTCCAGCCACAGGAGCAAACTGAAGCGCCATTTCTATGGAATTGCCACCTTTTTACTTCAATTATAGCAGTAATTGGCTTGTAACTCACCAAATAAGATGGTAAAATACCTATATTTTATTTACTATCAATTGTTCGGTAGTCTTCTATCTTATAAACAGATTTCCGCCAAAATTCCATTTATGATGTAAATTCTATTTCCCCGTATTTATCCCGTTCTCCGATTGAACACCACGTGATTTAACGTTTTATTTGCGAGTACATTTGCGAGGAAAGGTAGCATTTTCTTGCTCATAACTGATAGAGGACAATCTTTTCTACAAATAGCCAAAATATAAATAAAATGACACTTTAGTTAGTCTACAATGCATCCACCTTAATGCAACCTTATCCTCGACCCACTTATGGCCCGGGTTAAGTTCATCGAGCACTATCTTCTATTCATTGCATGAAACTGCACACGGAGTAGCCAATTTGGCCTCTCTTTCCATTCTCTGTGTTCGCGACTCGGTTAGGCGAGAGCGGTTGCGGCCTCGAGTCACGTCGGAAGCTGAGAGAGAGGTGGAAACACCGGAGACGAATGGATGGACCCAGGGTTGGAGGGGGTGGGGCAGAGAGTGGTGGTAAACACTACGAGGGACGCGGCGACGAAACGCAAAAGGCCGCTGGTGCTCTGCGTTTAGTTTTTGACGTTTTATCGTCTTCCGCGTCATATTTAGAGCCTTCTTTAGCGGAACGGAGTTTTACGATTTTCTCAAGTGCAACGGGTTTCATTTCAGCTCGCTTTTCTAACGCCGAATTTTACGTCTCACTGGATTTTTTTCCGCAGCATAACCTCCTCCGCGTAGACGACGGCGAAGATACAAATTTTTCCACATGGAATTTCCGAGACACACACATAAAACAGCATTAGCGACATTAGTATGCATCACATGATTTAAAAAAATTTATGGCTATCCAAAAGATTGAAAAAATTAATATTTTTCACACATCGGGAAATGGCTTTCCTGCCTCTAGCGAGACGTGTGAAAAACCCGCCTCAGTCGAGCATTGAATTGAGGCCCATTCACTGAAACCCTTAGAGTGACAGAGTTCTACTTTAAATTCTACAGTGATCAACATATATTTTTAACGGAATGGTAGTATTTTATTGCGAAAATTTCATTTTGAAAATAGGGAAAATAAAATTGAACACGAGCTGTAAATTAAGGAAATAAGAGTCACTTGAATTAAATTCAAGATTGCTTACAAAATATTCGAAGTTTCGCAATTCAGGAAACACGTAAAAAAACAAAACTATGGTACAGGTAAAGCTTTTCATTACAAAATTCGATTGAGAGGTTTGCCCAATACGTCTCAATTTTCTATCATCCCTAGTATTAGAAACATCTTCGTAAATTCGTAATGAACTAATTCTGTGCAGTCCCTTTAACGTGACGGCAAATCTAATCCAAAAGTCATAAGTTTATTCGATTCGGATTCCAACAATATTTCAGAACTTTTGTAACAATATACTAAAAGGGGAAAATCATCCGCATCGTATCCAGAATTTAGCTCCTTTTTGACTCACTATATAAATAAACTATGCACATTTTCACTGACTAATTTCACGTAAGACCAGTTACATTACATTGGCGACATCATACCTGATCATACCTGATGATGTCGCCTATGTGCCGAATTAATCAGTTAAAATATTTAATTTTTCCCAGTTTTACAAAGTGACAATGAATTTTCACAACATTGAGCCAGAAACAGCAAATGCCATCCACCCTCGTGAAACCCAAATTTTCAACAGTTGACACAACTTTCGCGCGCTGCAACACGAGAGGGCAATGACGCCAAAGAAGAGCAAAACAGAATAGGAGTGGATTCCCCTGATAGGGAGGCAAGGGAATGCGAGCGGCGGAAGAGGACAGTGGAGTCGAGGGGAAAGAGATTTAAGACTTAAGGGGTCCGGATGGATTTAGATGAATGGAACTGAGAAGGGGACCCTTCCGACACTTTGACGAAGATTGAGCGGCTGCGTACGTGAGAGCGCCTGGTTAAATTTTCCTGAGTTTTAAAATTTATTTACTTTGAGCCGAGGGGGTTTGGGGTGTGAATTGGTTAGGAGACGCCAGCTGCGTTGCCAAGACAGATAACCAACCCCATGTCTTCTTCGCCACTGAAACGCTGTCGTCTCCCTTTCTGAAAACGTTTCTTTCCGGGAATACGGTGAAGATATTCTATCGGTTGCAAAGCACGACGAAAATATATTAACCTTTTACTGTCACTTAGGAGGTAATAAGACCTGCGCTGCCCTTGTAAAAACATTTAGAGGACAAAAGATCAGACTGGTTTATATTATTAGCGTGGAAAATGCCAAGAGACAGAAATAGATTTCAAAGAGACTATACATTAGTGAAACAGCAATTCATAAATCAAGTGAAGGACTACAATAGCAGAAATTGACAGTGACCATAATTAGGTCATGATGAAATTTCAACTTAAGTTAAAAAAAACTAAAGAGACCAATGAAGAATCCCTGGCAGGTGGAAAGACTGAGGGAAAGAGATCTTACATAAAGCATAATCCTATTTTCTACATAAATCAGAAATACTACGCATTATTTTTTACCATTCAATTCCATAACTTATCCCCAATCTCTGCAACTAATTAATAAGCAAATATATTTTAAATCGGTATTTAAAAACTAATGAGCAGGGACCTGGCAGTGAGAGCACATCCTCCTTGAATTGGTCCTTGTCAAGGTAATGGGACGGATAAAATGAGCTAAATTATTTTTCAAAGAGCATCCAGTTTAAATGAGAGACCACTAGAAATGTTTTAAAATTACCATGATGAAATTAGACGATTTTTGTAAGGATGAGGCTTATTACACATAATTTCATTTATGAGCGATATCTAACGTAAGGGCAGTATTAGTAGAGATACTCAAGGGTTATGAAAAACTAAGAAAGTTCATATTTTCTAATATGTTACTGCACAATTATCACAAACAATTGAAAATAACCATCACGTAATTTTTTACTTTCACAAAAAGAGAATCTGTTATTAAATATTATTTCAAATAATTGTTTGAAAGCAATTAAGTCTTAAAGGATTATTTTAGGAACTATACTCAACTTTTTCGTTTCCAGTATTGCAAAATTTCTTCTAACGCATTCGGTGAGAAACGAATAACATCACATTAAGATATATCGGCTACGTCTATTAAGATTTCCATGAATAGGGTGCATAAGAAGGCAAATGGTGATAAATATCATTTTAACATTTATTTGAAACATTTTAAGGATATGTGCAGCATTGAAAAATAATAATATTTGACAAGCCCTCCCCACAGATCGAAACCTCCCTGTCTTTAACGAATAGGAAATTTTAACTCTTTTGTGGATTTTTTTGTAAAATGGACTCACACCCAGTGACTCAAACCCACTACGAACGCTTCCCTGATCATTAGGGATAAGAATTAAAAAAAAATACCTTTGTGTTATTAACTCTGTTATGAAAGGTTTGGAAGACGGACTTATACTCGGTGACTCAACTGCTTTAGCTTCCCTGATCATCAGGGATAAGAATTTTGAACCCCGCTGTTTGCCGTTCCACTGACCCATAACCCTCACACCACTCTTCCCAGAATACACCTAACTCCTCCCCCGTCATACCACCACCCCACCCTCCCCTAATGCCTCCCTCCCCCTCTCCACCCTGATTATTGAGTATATATACCACTGGCTATGACTTTAATGCTTGTACCTGATGATGACGTAGCGTTGAAACTAGTTGTACCAATAAAATACTCTGTGGATTTAAACATAGTTGACCTTAAATAATACAAGTTCTTTTTTAACTTTGTGGTATTCCATTTTAATATATCAGATGATTTAATGGTAACTTTTACAAAAACCACAACTTAAAAACACACACACACACACGACCCGGGTTTCGACGCTTGAGCGTCATCTTCAGGTGCTTTCTTAGGGTTTTAAAAGTCTTATATATAGCTTGGAAGAAGGGGGGGGGGGGGTTTTGTGAGGATTAGGGTGGTGTGGATGCGGGTTGGTCAGGAACAGTGATTGACTTGACGTTTATGTTTTGCAAACCACAGAAGTGTGCTTGACTCACTTGAGCAGCTTGAAATTTTTAAGACTTTATACGACCCTGATTCGAAAATTTTAAATGAGTATTTGCAACCTTCCTCATCTCCCATTCCCACAGCCGCCTCCAGAATTTCCCTCCCCCCTCCCCCGCTAAACTCCCCGCCAATCACTGTTCCTGACCAACCCGCATCCACACCACCCTAATCCTCACAAACCCACCCCCCCCTTCTTCCAAGCTATATATAAGACTTTGAAAACCCTAAGAAAGCACCTGAAGATGACGCTCAAGCGTCGAAACCTGGGTCGTGTTTGTGTGTGTTTTTAAGTTGTGGTTTTTGTAAAAGTTACCATTAAATCATCTGATATATAGTTGACCTTCCTCAAAGTTACGCCAGAACGGATTGAATTCATCTGTAGTATTGACTTGTCTTTGAGGAGTATTAACAGCTAAAATAATAGGCTGTAGTTAATGCATGCCTAGATAGGGATATCACGTTTCTCTTTAATACATTTTATCAATGAATTTTTATTTTTCAAATTGTTCGATGTCTCACCTGTCGGTATACGTAAATCACACGATCGTATAAACTCTTACAGTAGCATCATCCATCAAATTTTGATAAAAGGAAAGTAAAAAAACATTTTTTTTAGTCTCCCAATCAATATTATGAAATAATTACAACCATAAAATTGTAAAGCAGTTATTTCAAACATTTTTGAAACCACACAAAAAACTATTTTGATACTCTGGCCAGACATATATCTGTAATTAGGAAGACGAATGTTTTAGATTTCGCGTTAGATATTTGCGACTTAGAATGTAGAAAAGTTCTCAGGAATTATATTCCGACAATTACAAACTGCGTCTAATTGATAGACATCCTCGTGATGCAACAAAAAATTTCATTCAGTCAATATTTACCAATTTTTCTGACTCTGTATTGAAAATTTACGCGATATATGTCGAAATTTCATTTGACTTCGCAGGCCATTAGATACTAATATTTCTTCATCCAACTTTTTTGTTGAATAAAAATACATTGGATATATTCATACTGCTGACAGAAATACAGGATGTTTTCGGCTTAACAAGTGAAACGCGAGAAAGGAGTAACGACACGGAGTATTTCGGATGTGTGAGGATCCCGCAAACTCCTTACCGACCAAAAAAAAAGAACTCCATGAGCCGCACGATGCGAAGAAGAAGAGTGCTTCAGATGTAAACAAACCTCCACTCAGACGCAATGGTATCAGCAGATACTCTGGAAAACTTCAGGGTGAATAATTGCACATGCAAATTGTGACGCTACTCCCGGAATAAAATCCTCAAGAGACTTTCATCAGCAGAAATCCAGCGGGAAATAAAATACGTAAAGGGAAACAGAGCAATTACGTGAGGCAAAACGAAATAAAAAATTACAATTGGATCAGGATTGAATCCGGTGGACGATAGAATTTTCGCCATGCATGCTCCCACGCATCCAGATATGTACGACGTTTATAGTGGCATCAAAATTCCAATCATCCACCAATTTATAATTTGTTTTACAATGATTCCTACTGAAATTAGACGGGATTAAGTGCAAATAATTTGTCATGTGTTTTTCATGAGTAACAGTATTAAAGCACACCTGGTCGTGCCTGCTGTTCCCACGCAAGCATTAGAGAGGAAAGAGTAAGAGATTAAGTATGGAAATGAATATCAACAATGACGTGAACGAGTAGCGCACGATAAGTACAACACGACCATGGAAGAACTGGCCCTGTGTAGAACACGCGAGGTGAAATAGTAAGAAAATATACACGCATAATTGAAAAACACTGCGCCACATTTGGTTGGGATTACGAAATTCTACCTTACCTGCTTCTTATTTTACTGAGATGGATTAATTGATAATGTAACCGCTACGCATTTAAATTTAATTCACTGATAGAGTTACACACAAATTTTACACATTTAGGAAGTTACAAACAGAAAAGAAGAGATAGGTTTCGTGAAAGATATACCACAAAGAAAAACAGCTGTTTCTTAGACAGAGGGAATCATATAAATGTGTGCACTTACTCAGCAAAGTGTTGTTTCCTGAGCCTCCGAGAGTGATGACCAGAATATGTAGAGACGAGACTGTAAAAGTTATGTCATTTTAAATTTGAAAATAACATAATTGGAGTAAATACGCAGGATATGAAAATTATACTAGGAAATCGGTAAAAATTGGCACAGAAGTAATTGTGCGATTCTATCATTACGGGATATACTAAATAAAATGAATGGGCCAAGGTTGGTTATACGCTTATTATCTATTCCACTATAGATGAATTCCTTTTATCACACTAGGAAGTATTTTCAAAATTCAAAAGCCAAAATATCAGGCGCTTGCTGGCTCAACGCTATGAGGCATCCATAATAGAAATAATGAATATATAACTAAATGATAGACGATTAGGGTGATGTAGCGACTGAGAACTGAACTACCAACCCAGCGGCCCAACTTCGAATACCGAAAGGAACAGAAGGCTTTCGGAGGATCCCAATCCAGTAGCGGATTTAACGGCGAGTAAACTGGCCGTCGACGCAACCAGAAAAAACTACAACCATTAGTCAAAAAAATTTATGAAAATAGTAAACTAAGCTAATTATTCAAAGAGCTATACGTAGGAATTAGGAACAAAAAAATAGAGCGGTGTCCGCGGCTCTAACTCATGAGTTCATCATGTGAAACGTCATATTGTGACTTGGGGATGTGCATGCGTTGAAATGCATGCATGATAAGGCGCCCTCGGCTTGTATTACGCACTGACTCGGCTGTCACATTGAGTTACGGTCTTTCCGGCAATTGTCTGGAACGTACTCCGGATGACATGCTTGGCTACTAAACTCGATTAACTTTAATTGTAGAACGTGTTTCAGTAGGAATCCACTTCCTTATTTTGGAGATATTTACACTTTTTTCCATAAAATGCACGAATTGTTTGATATTTCACAACTTATATCGCCCAATGTTATTAATATATTTGTAAATTCTGCTTGCTTCTAGGTCAATGCCTCCTTAGAACGATTTTAACTCTATCACCTGAACCCACAAACGAATTCCTGGCGCGGTTATACGACAAGTTACTCATACTTTACGCTATCAGCAACAATGATTTTATTCCCATTATTCGCGTTCATCTTATTTCGTACGATGAGATCATCAATTTAAAAATGGCCATTTATTTTACTCCTTCAATTATGTATCGAATGGCAGAAGGCGCGATCGAATATTTCATATATTTTTCGATTTAAAATAAATTTTCGGTGCACATAAATTTGTAGTATCGTCGCCAGCCATTTCTACCCCCATACGTAACGAAGTTTAGCATGGTTCATGTCAAAACTGGTATTAATGATAGGTAATTGTAGGGAAGATAAATGAATTTGTCACGAGAGTGCCGGGAGAATCAAGAGCGCATAAATGGTGGCAATGGCTTGGGAAGGCGAAACTCTCACCTACACACGTTCAATGTCTACTCAACCTCAGAGATTGATGGGCTATCATATGCGGGGACTAGATCACGGCACGGCGTTTGTTTATTGACGTGACCACCACTTACAACACCCCTCTCACTCCCTACTCCTCAAGGCGTGAGCCTTCTTGACTCATGTCGAATGAGCTCTTCGAACGCTCTCTTATGCGCTCACTTCCGGTTCCCCCCGGAGCCACGCGTCGCTCATTTGTACGACAAACGATCTAACTGTTCGAACAGCTGCGAGAAATTTGAAGCGGATGATCTCCGAGGTTCAGTATTTGAGGCTGCTTCGCACTTTAAAAACAATTAAGTAGGTGGTATAATCACTTAATGGAGCGTATACTTCACCCATGAAAGCGTTTTCAGGCCATTTATGATTTCATCTCCACCGTTTCATGCGAAAAGATGTAAAAAAAATGATGTCTTCACCATTTATCACCGTACCGTAAGGTGGTTCCACCGTAAAAGGACATAAATGTAATTTTATTCATAATCTGTGTACTAATAGAAAAACATGTTCTGTGTTCGAATATTTTTAAAATGTTTGCCTTTAAAATGACACCACTATACATGTACCGATCGACTAGATTGTAACAAGAAAAGCGTCGGTTGTTATAACAAGTTTAACCGCACTGAACCTGATAGGACGCTATACTCTGATTTATTTGATTCTCCTAACCCAGAAATTAATGAGAAAAGGCTTACTCAACCTGTAATCTGATATGAACTACAAAATCCTACCTTTCCAACCTATTTTCTTCGGATATTAAACTTGAGATTACACGGTGGTAAATGGGAGAAACTAGGGGAAATAGAATTGTTTTATATTTAATAGATATTCCATTTTAAGGGAAAACTGATAATTTGAAGGGAAAATTCCCGATACATTGGATACAAATAAATTATGGGCAACATAATACCACCTTATTTTTTGAGTTTGTAAGCTACGTTTGCGATAATTGAAGTCAAATGCGGTAATATCTTAGAAATGGCGCAGCAGTCGGCGTCTATGGCTATAAAAAGGTGTTCATTAACAATGTATCCATGAAATAACCTGTACATTTTGTACCATTGTTTTGGTTTTCAATAGCTAACGCATGCTACCACCAAAATTAGGATTTTAAAATCAATTTAGCACAAATTTGGAATCAAGTCTTTGTGTACACTCGCACAGTCGCGGTAGAACCTCCTAAAATAACGGATAAATCAGGTAAATACTATGGCCGTTTTACAAGGTAATTATTTTCTTACTCAAAATCGAACCAAGTTCGTTATACTATACATGATATTTTCGTACAAAAGGCTGTCGTATTTGATGAATGCGACGAGTTTGATTTTTCGTAATGGAAACAAATAAGTTCGATGCTCAATTTTTCATCCGAGTCCCGCATCCAACTACCAATCACAGGCTAGTAGATCGTAACAAGGAAATACCGTCGGTGGAGCTATCCACTATACACTGATTTCATCATTGTGCGGTGTCACGTCACGCGTAAAATGTATTCCTGGACCAAAGAAGCTACCTTGAAATTAATCGAATACATAGGTAGTATGATAGCAGGATGGACGCCACTCGACGATTTAGCTCAGCATTGAAACCATGGCGGTAAACGAGTTTCCGTTGAATTACGCCACCAGGATTAAAACTTTCCACAGTTTATCTCAAAATTCACTTTAAAGTTTTTTGCCCACAATCTTTTACACTCAAAATTACATAAGAACTTTTTAAGGAATAGATATAATAAACCAAAGATAAAAATCAAGTTAAAAGCTTTAAGTAAAGTAATTTTTGTCAAAAGAACCCATAAAAGATTAAATAAAGGATGTGGTAACAAAATGAAGCCCGCCTACGCGTCTTATTTAAGAAAATTGAAAATTGATAATCAGCGTAAAATATTTACGTTATCTAGAAATGGGGCTGCAAAGGCCTCGGCGGGATAATGAAAGTAATAAGAATATGGTAATCTGCGATTAAAAAGCTTCAATTAACATGTAAGAAGGCTTAAATGAGAAAAAGGCATTTTTACACCAAGAATAAAATGTTAGAAAAATTTTAATTTGCTTTGAGTCAATCAGTCTTGATCCAACCTACTCCAATCCACAAGGAGAGGCAAGGTAATGCAATTGGTCAGGAACCGAAAGATCTAAAGTTCACAATCGTGTTGATTCTTCATGGAATACCCAACTTCTAGACCAATCGGTGCGATTTTTCTGGATATAAAAAATCCACAGGAAGCCGCAGGTGGTCCAGGGGAAAAGAACTGGCTCCTGTAACCAGAATGCGTGAAATGCACGGGTTTTTGGGATTTAGCAAGAGGTTTGCTCCACCCTCACTTATCAAAGGAAACCTTCGGGTCGATCAGAGAGAGAGTTAATCCTCTCAGAGAGTTAATGATCACTTTCAGTTTGCGGCGAGCTGTGCGAGATATAGGATGTGAGCAGCTGGTATCGGTCGAAGGTTTCATCTGAAGGGCGCTGTATTGTACGCACAAACAGGGCGCTCTCACGAAAATACAAATAAGCGGAAAATAGCATTAAGAAAAAATGAGCGTTCAATTTCATCGAAAAACCAAAGGCCTAAGCGTGAAGTCCATCATGGTTGAAAAAACTATAGTCAATTTCATACTACGTGATGGATGCCGTCAGAACTGAGTATGAGCAAGGCACAACAAATGAAAAAATCCAACCCTATAGTTCTCGTCGTACAAGCAATATTGCTTTCTCCGATGGCATGCTTTTGCAATTGAGGACAAAAAGAGAACTACACTGAATAGTAAATGAACAAATACTGTAACATGACAATTTTAATTAATACTTTTTCCAACTCGTGTAGACAACTGCAGCGCTACTATGAGCCAACGCAAGTTGGCCTAAAAGATTGCAGTAATATTCTACTAGGTACCTCAAAATCTAATCGGAATTCAGCCTTCGTTTTCATGCTTATCCATTTACTGGAAGCTTCCGCTTCTAGCATTAGTTTCCCTCAAAAACGGGTTCCCATGAAACAGAAAGAAATACTATTTTTCCTAATGTGTTTTTTAGTTTTTAGTTCCTAAAGTTTCATTTCAATTTAGACTTATCCTCATTCTAAAATCAATATCATGTAACTTCATTCCTCAATTGTGGGAATAAACATGAAAAACTCAATTTTGGGTGCTTTCCATGGCAGGTGTTGAAGCAGCAGCCGAACGGAACACATAAAATATTTTGAGCGCACACAAACGACGTTCAATGAAATGATGTGCGCTGGCGAAACGTTTAGTAACCTTCCGGTAGGCAGCATTCTGTAGGGTCACAGTAGGTCGAATTCTTTGGAAACAGTTAAAGGAATTCGTCCAAATTGTTTACGTAAAGGGTCTACCTCACAGTAATTAAAAGCTTTACATTATCCATGTTTGACGAATTAAATGAAAACCAACATATCATTTATAATCGTGGATATGACTATCGACGTTCTTTTCTTCTCTAGTGCACATCAAATCTGCTCCCGATCTGTGCACTGCGTTGAGCGTCGGGTCTAAAAAGAATGGAAAGTGCGCTGTTGTGTCGCTAAGTGAGCAGCGTACTAGAGTGAATGGAAAGCTCCCTTGGTTAACGTTATGTGATAGATTTCACCTAATTCTATAAGTTACACGCATTTGAAAAAATTAAATTTTTTAACGTGTGTGGAAATGTTTATTTCAAGAAGAGAGCAATTTACGAGAAAATTTATATTGAAGATTGTTCAAAATTGTCAATAAAAGCAAAGGAATTCTAACACGCATGCATTTACGATATTTTAACTCTCCCTGTCGTTGGTCGCCTGGATAGCAAAATGGATGCATGCATATGAGTTAAAATTCCTTTGACTTTTTTGACAAATTGGATTAATCTTTAATTTAAAATTTTACAGTTTTTTGATAGTTTGAGCGAGATTTCACCTTGAATTTGAAGAATGTAACTTCATTATAAAGAAAAAACTAATCTTTGCAATGCTATCAAAATATGAACCACTTGCCGAACTACCTTTAGAGCAATTTGCCTAAAAAGATAAGCTGTTTTACATGGGGTAGATTATGGCTGTGAACTCCAAAGGGAGATTATTGATAAAATTAGGAATGTATAACGCCGAGATATTGTCAAAAAAACTAACGGTGTGTAGTTCAATGTTTTCTCAACTATTTCTAAAAATAAATCAATTACTCAACGCAGTAATTTTTACAGAATCGCAAAAAAACCTTCTGTAGATATATTTATGTATTTACTAAGAATTTTTATCACATATAACTATATATTTGCGCCATAATATTACAATATTTCCTTCATACTTATTACAGACGCTGGAATTAAAAAATGAAATTCAAATGAAAGTCTCCATTATGACTAGAGAAATATCTCACTCACACTATGTACCTTAAGGTTAAATCTTAGTGCCTGAAGAGGATGAATCAATGTATATTATGCCTTAGGTTTCCCCATAATAGCAATACAAAAATTACATAAATAGTTCTGCTTTCAAAATAATATAGCTGGCAAACAAATTTACAAAAGGATAGCATGAACAAATATATGACAACCTAAGGCAAAAGGAAATGGATATTTACAGTGAGAGAAAGAAAAAAAAACAGTATAAAAGAACCAATACGTAGATGAAGAAAATACTATGAAATGTGATAAAACATTAGGACAAATACAGAAAATGTAAGTTGAAGTAAAACTGTTGCTGTCAACATAATGGTTTTAAGGCACACATGCTTAAGGAGTGAGGTTACAGACATTTTAATTGCTCACTATAATAATAGTCAAATAGTTTCTACTTTAAAATTGAGGCAGAATTCTTTTTGGACAACGGCAGCGAATTGCAAAGGTTTGAGCCAGAGATAAGAAATGATTGAAGGAAAGTATTTGTCCGGGGTATAGGGAACATGAGGTACGAGGGGTCAATCTTAGAGGGTCTAAAGACAGAAACTGATCTGGGTTTAAACATGGAATATAAGTAGGCTGGGTTTTTATTGCAAAAAAAAGGTAGCAAGAGCCCAGCAAATATTTCCTCCGAGCGGAGGTCTTAAGCCATGACAAGTTGTGGGTACGGAGGGGAAGAGGCGGGTGGTATTGGGCGATGGAGGGATCTTCGCTTGGAGGAGGAAGAGTTCGCTCGCAACGCAACGCCTGATGGGGAGGGGGTGGGGCGATAGCAACATCCAGCCACACTGCACGCATTAAAAATAGCACAGGGGAGCGAAGGAAATTTACTCCCGTCGGCGACGTTAAACAACAACTCGATCAACGGAGGTGGGAGAATGAGGGGGAGGAGGGGTACGGATGGAGGGGTTGCCATCTGCGCAGGAAAGGGCCTCCGAAGGGAAAGACGGAGCGGGAGGTTGGGGGGGGGGGGAGGGTGAGGGTGAAACGGAACCAAACAGAAGGGTCGAGGACAGGTATACGATCGCATTCCACGGAAATGACGAAATTCTTGTCCCGGGAAAAATACCGATGTAATAAATAAAATACCTCGTCGACAAAACCATTGCATTCCTCGCGAGGACTAAATTATCCACTTCAATGCTTCTTCAGCATCGAAAAGGAGACAAACAATTCGACTTAGATTTTTTTCCTCAACATAGTGACCGCTGGCTATGTGAATATTATTTCTGAAAATATGGGGAGGAAATTTATCGGAGAGATAAAAAAATCAGCGTTAGGCATGGAGGAAACAAAGACAAATAAGATATGAAAAACAAAATGTAATATGGGGCCAACTCAAGTATTACATAAGACGATTTTGGACGGTTCTTGATCCTTTGACCCTCACTCCCTTACTAAGACTACGTAAGATTTTATAAACTTCCCACTCCCATCCCAATGTTACGTAAGTTATCGTAGATTTTTGGAGCCATTCGCTAAGATCAATTCCTTGATGAACAATATTGCTTGCCATGGACCTAAAATATAAGAATGGATTTTTTGACCTTTTGTAAGAGGTCAAAATATATTGTGAGCAGAATGGCCCAAGCAAAGAAGGCCTTCTACCAGAAGAGAAGTCGGCTAGCATGAATTAATATAAGCCTAGAATTAAGGAAGCACTTTATTAAAACATATATTTGGGTCTTATATGGCAGTGAAGCCTGGACAATGACAGCTGCTGAGCAAAAGATATTGGAAGCAATGTAGATGTGGCGATACCGAAGAACTATGAAAAATTAAATGGACAGAGAAAATCGCCAACGAGGAAGTCCTACTAAGAGTTGGGGAGAAATGTAAAAAGTATGATGAAAACTCTTATGAGAATAAGAGACAAACGTTCTGGTGTATTTTTCGCTAAAATAGCTTATTTAAAACAATTATGGAAGGAGAAATGAATGGGAAAATTTACTGAGGGAGGCCTAGAATTCAATAAATCAGGTAAATTATGAATGACGACGAAGTGAATAATTATACAGAAATTAAGTGGCTGGCTGAGAGGAAAGTGTAGTGGAGAACTATAGGTAACCTGTCTTCGGATTGATCACTGCTGATGATTATATCATTAATAATCTCTATTAAATATTAATTTTCCCATCTTTATTTTCTCTCTCTTGCTTTAGTCTTCTCTTTTTCATTACAGCACAAATTATACCAATATTCTAGTAAACAAATTAACTACACGCTACATTTCTTGCCATTTGCTTACTTGCTAGCGATTACGTTAAATAACACAGGTAGCATCCGAAGCAAGTGCACTGAGATTACACCTGTAAACGGAAGCCTTGTGAGCAATGCCCGGCGCCAGAAATGTCTCCGTGTGCTCAGACCTACAAATATCTGCTGTATATCTACCATATTCTATCTAAGTATTCACTTCAAACGATGTAAAGAGAGAGTCCATTAATCTCGTCGTTGTCAGAGTTCGAGTCTCTTCAAAGTGTCTTTTGAGGTGTCTTAAGCTTTTTTTCTTTCTTTCTATTCCAAGAAACTCCCATCCAAGCTCAGTCAATAGCTCGGAATTACAGCTTTTGCTCATATTTATTTATTTACAACTTCGGAGAGTTTTCTTTGAATTATAGCAAATCCCTTTCTCCGAAGACTAAAATAATTCCTGCGTATTTAATGTGCGACATAATGCAAAATAACATTTAATACGTGTCAAACAGTTTATTTTCTTTTTTTGCACGGTTTTCCAAGCTTGTTGAAACACTAATTTTGAGGATACCGGGACTAGCCACGGTAGTTAACTTTACGGAGTCACCCTTGGCGCATATCGCATATGTCGCAGATATGTCTCACCCATATGTCGCAGAATATCGCACTTGTTGAAACACGCTGGGATATAATTTGCTTTTCGCTGGACGAGGGTACGGTGGTCTCTTTGAAAACATTTTAATTCATGGAGTAACATTTTCAAGCCAAAGCGTTCTTGTTCAAAGCAGGATGGCTTGATTAGTGTGCCCCCATGGGGGCACTGATACAATCTGTTTGATAACCTTTGAGTCATGAGCAAATTGAGAGCATTGCAAATGTAGTTTTGTCACAAGTTTATCCACTACCAATCCGCTTCAGTCAGTTGGTAACCGATTCTACGTTGATAAATTTTGTGATCCCACAGTGACCCATTTTCTTGCTTCACCACTCACTTCAGTACAATGCCACCTCGTATTATTTGATCTATAAATATACGAATAGAAGCTGAGGCATGTATCAAACAAGCGTTTTAGAATTACTAACCGACAAATTCAAATCCATGAATATATGCGCTCAATGAAGAGCAACTTGCATAATTTCATTGCCTTGATTCCAACAAAAAACAATCCGCTTTTGAGCTTTGCTTGATACAGCTGACTAAAATTATTACAAGTAAAATAGGAGTCAGTATTAATAGGGAATAACAAGTACTATTCCTAATTATTTTTTTAGCAATTTATGACGATTATTCTCATGATCCGGGTGACAGACATGTGTTACCAATGCATGAGAAGAGCTGCAATGATCATGACATACATAATTACTCCAAGTCCATGAATGATGGGCGTAGAAATACCTGTGATAGAAGCCTTCAGCATTCAATATGCATAGCATTTAGCATGTAACTTACAGTAAAAGATCCTTACCTCGATACACTTACATTCTTTAGTTTGGAATACATCCAATCTCTCTTTCTTCCCTTCCCCCGCCAATTTCCTCCTCCCTTCATCACAACGGCCCTTCCTCTAATACGGCCTTATCACCTTTGTCCCTCGCTATCTGTTTCAACCAACTACGGTGCAGTCTCCTAATTATGAATAATATATAACTCAAGCCCCGCCATGGATAATATAGAGCTCAAGAAATTATTCCACACAGGTGACGAGACAACTCGTTAATATTTCTCGCGATATTTCAAATTTGACTCGAATTTGATTGCAAGGCCCGCAAGCATTCTAGACCATCAGAACTGAAAGCCACTCTAGCACTACGCACCGAAAACTAGCAAATGCGGGAGGGGCTGTAGACCTAATATTCAGAGCTAAAATGAAACATGTCACGTATTAAGAAAAACCACATTTGCTCTCTATTGTAGCATCCAATCTGGATGGATTAAACTTTCGATGCCTCACCGATCCGGCTAGGAAATTACTTTTCGACTGGCTTCAGAGGAAAACAAAGGATGGTCCCTTAAAAAATGCATTGCCGCCGGATTGCCTCATGTTAAAGGATCAAATGGGGACATAGGTTGAGCAAGCATTATTTGTCGAACAGAGAACAAAGGGATTTGGAAAGCGGAAATAATGGAACGAGATTCAAACGTCAGACGGGAGTTGTGAAGTTCCTCTTTCCTCTCCCCCAACCTCCATTTTACAGCCCTCCTCCCTTTTCCTCCCCCCGCCATCCTCCCACCCCTTTCCCTTTAATGATTCATCCACTCATCCGCAAAGTGGGGCCGAATTCCAAAAAATAATCAAAATACGAAAATAAGGGGTTTCAAGCGTTAACTTAACACAAATGCTTAATTTCCATAGTTGTACGAGGAAAAAAGGAGCAAATTTCCACAATATTTACCAAAATACAGATAATATCCCTGGGTTGTATCTCTCTAGCATCTTGGTAGTATGTACCTCAAGGTAGTATCTTTGGATACTGCATGAAAATTTCACTATTTTTTCAAACCATGGTCAGTTATTATTAAAATTATGTGGAAACAGACTGCTGATTTTTTTAACGATTATGAAATGCACAAACCTTAGCTTGTTATATATTCGAAAGGATAAAGGTTTTTGAGGTTGCTGATTACGAATTTGGAGTCGAGTATGCGTTATGCAAGAGTTGAATATTCGTACTCGATTGCAAAGCTCGATTATTCTGTAGAAAAAAATAGGTACATACATTGACACAAGTGGCATCAATATTGACCATTAAAAATGCGCATTTGCCCACACTATTTACTTATAGTTAGCATTGCAGTAATAATATAAACGCATAACGGTAATATCCTTTCAATAGCAAAATATTTCACATAACTATTGGGTACTTCACCTTTAGTGTTTGCGATGAGGATTAAAACCATTTGACACAAATGCTAATTTAGACTTGAGACCGCTGTACGACTCCATTCATAAAATTAAATGCATAAACTGCACTTCGCATTTACATCTTAGTGATGAGTCGCATGTGTATATTTACAATATTACAGCTTGTTAAAAAAATTAGACACTCATACGTAATGAGAGGATTCAAACCACAGTGAAAATTATTAAAAAATTTAGCATCCAAATTTTAGAGCTATATGAATGAATTCTAATAAATAATTACTGTATAAGACTAGGTACCATAGGTAAATAAGAAACACGTTTACCCTTCAAAATACACGATAAAATACCAGGATACCAAGTGTACTAAAGTGACACAGTAATGAGAGAATGAGGTATGACAACGTGTTCCCAATTTTGGCATTTAAAAAAAAAACTTGTCACTATTTTTGATCGAATTATCATGACGTCTCCTTCGCTTACATTTGATGGTCTTTCAAATGAATAAACGGTATCATTATGAATGTTCCAGAGTTTAATTCATACCCACTATACACGATGTGAACACGAAAAAATCCGCTTCCGATCAATATCCATCGCGTGGGCGTCCGCAATTCACTTCCTGTTGAATCCTCGAGGCATCGTGATGGAATTTTTACTCTACGAAATGAAAACTTTAAGGGCACGTGACGCAAAAACCCAATCGAGGAGCTGACCGCACGCAGAGGTTATTATACGAGAGTACCAAATCGATCATCTGATGCAAAAGTGATCGGCGGAAGAACAAGAAGTTCAAATTTGTCTTCTCGTTCTGTGCAGCTTACATTGCAGCACGAATTTTGTATGAACTAGTTGATGGATATTATTTCTTACTGGGAGAAGAGAAATCTTTCAAACGGATGCTGTGTTTGCATCTTTTAGTTAGATATAATTATGATGATTTACTTTGACTTCAGTTACTTTATACTGACTTATATTTGGGAGACAGTTGCTTACCGTGGATCAAAGAGGAGGTTCCTTCTATTGGTGCTGTTTCAGCCGATCGTCAGAGATCATATGACATTCATTAGAAAGGCAAATCCCAAACGGCACGCATTACTGCTTCCATTTGTATAATAACTCATGAGACAATCACTGATCGATTCGGGCATAGAGACTACGAAGACGGTACCAAGAGACCTAAAGACAGGACAGCTCTTGAGATTTGGTGCAGAAATTTAGTATTGGAGACTCAGGTCCAATAACGAAAATATTGAACCTCATTTTGGTACAATTATGATGAGATATTAAGAGAGAGATAATAAATAAGATAATGAGAGAGTATCAAATTATTGACCACATCCACTGATACACTGTCAGATTTCCTAGAACAAGCATCTTTAACATGTCCCATAGTTTGTGTTAACGACTGAATATCAATCTTCGCAAAAAATAAAAACGTTCTTCACGTTCCCATGGTTAGTTTTGTATTTTCAGTGATATAAGCAATGAATTATGATAACCGTATATTTCCATGCATCGCTATGAGGTCCGTACAAAATGATATTAATGTCTAAACATTGGTCGGTTTCTTTATTCGAAATAAAACGGTGAAGAAAGAACTAAGCTACTCAATCATTAATTGAGCGATATTGCTAAGTTAAGCCTTCGTTAGTGCAAAGGAGAATGCTTATAGCACGTTTAAAATATCGATTCCTTGGTTTTCAAGACTTTGTTCCCCTTTTTGTTATCAGCAAGACTTTGTTCCCCTTTTTGTTATCGGCAAGAAAAATAGAGGATGCATTTTTCACTCTATTAATTAAATAGAGGACTGGTAATACCTGATCACAATTATTCACAAGTCATTTTTCGTAACTATCGACATATCGTTCTATGCTCTATTCTTACTAACTATATTTAAGTATCTTTCTATTACCACCATGAATTTACTGCTACAAAGTTGTCACAGATTGCCATTCATGAATTTGCTCTTTTTATCTCATTTGCTTTTCCATCCAATTTCTGTAGCGATGCATTATAGGTACTGATTCCACCTGTTTCCAAATAAAATTAAATAGAATGAATGAAAATAAAATGATAAAGGAACTATTACATTTTATCCTTGTGAGATAGAGAAAGGCCCAACAAATGCCGAGCTTTGCGAGACGCAAAAATACCAGCTCGAAATACCTAAGCCCTACGGATGCCAATATGAGAGTTCGCCTCCCAAAGAGATTTTTTTTGTCACGAATAAATGACGCTTCCGAGACGCAATCCTCCCGCCGACCATCAAGGAAGTTGACCTGGTTTCCCCGGATAGCCGTGTCTGCGATCCGAGGATCGTGACGATGTCTTCGACGAAAATTCCGTGGCGGAGTTGCCACCCTTAAGGTGCGGGAAACTATACGAGCCTCGCTCGAGGCGGACAGGGGGCCGTGGAGGAGTTAGAGGCGAAATGGGCGTGTGAGAAGACACGGTCTGCGTCCAAGGAAGATGTACGAATGTGGGGTGCATCAGGAGAGGGTAGGAACTAGGATTGCACCAGTCGTGATGATCCAAGACCAGAGTTCGAAATTTTTTTATTAATTCTTGAAAGGGTATAGCCGAATGAGGTATTAAAAAATGCCACCAGCGATTTTTCGCCGAGGGCATTGTTACAGAGGCATGTTCGGCATTTAAAAATCCTATGTTTGCCAAATATATTGTTTCCATGGTAACCCCCAACAACTATAAACCTCTAAAAAGCGTCTTTATGTTTTTAATTTTTCCTCGGAAAATAATCCAACCAAAATTTTGGATTTCACTAGCCATCCACTCCCATAGCCACTCCCAGAACGTCGTATTCTTATATTGCCAGTGTTGTAGAAAACTTGAGAGTTGTTCAAGTAAAACATTTTGTTTTTGTTATATCTTCCAGTTTAAAATAGGCTTTTGATTTATGTCATTGGTGTATTGTATACTCTGTAACCATGCTTTTTCAGGTTTTTAGAAGAGGAGGTAAAAATATAAAATACCTACCTAAAAACTGGTAAATTGACTTTTTGAGCCCCATTTTTTTCTGAGATTTCTTACACCAATTCTGGAAAACGAATTTATATTTTTTCATAACATGGGTCATAAAAAACTGCGTTGAACAACAAAAAATACATAATTGCTGCAACAATCACAACCAGCACAATGCTGTTAAAGAAAGGAAATGAGTTTGGCCGAAACTTATAAGTTCTGCAAGATGACTTGCTGAGCCTTTTACACCGACAATTTACGTCTAAATTCTCTTGCTGCAAGTTACTTGCGCAATTAAGTTCTAATGTAAACCCACCTTAACAATAAAGTAAAATTGAAGAGTTATTAGCACAGAGTTGTTAACTTACAAATGTTGGCATACAATTTATCCTAATTATTCCACCACTCCCTTTAAGAGTTGCTATTCAAAGACGGGAAAACACACAGATAACAAATATTCATATTCGTCCGTTAAGGTTAAGGGGGGAGGGTAAGAGGGGTATTTCGAGCAATTGAGCATAATTGTGATTCTTGATATGGGCAACGTGGTCGTATCCGTGAGTGAACAAATGACGCCAAGGGAAGGATGTCTATTTCCGTGCATCGAGATCAATCATCAGAAAAATAAGCAAATCGACAGTTTTGTGTTCATGTGAAACAGAGGAGGAGCATCCCCGTTTATTTTTAAATAGTATTCTAAAATTAGAATGAGGATAAAGTGAATGGGAAAACGGGTCCAAGGAAATGGTGGAGAGATTTAAAATTCGATTCCCTAAGGCTAAAAAACGAATCATTCCTATACTCTTATACACGGCACATCCACCTTGAGTCAACCTATGCGGGATGAATCCAAAATGGGCATACCATAGCCAATTTTACTGCACAAAACATCACAAACAAGTGTTGAAGTCAATGACATATTAGCAGTTTCACAGGGAATTTGTGGAAGACTATTATTAGGTTGGTCAACATTTCGAGAATATCATCTGCACCATTATGAAGTGATTCGGATGTGATCATGCATGAAAAATGTTGAGTATCATTTACATCATGACTACATCTTCTATATCCTCTTGAAGACACATGATAGAGAGAAGCCAAAGAAAGCCATCATCATTTCATTCATTGCTTCGTGTCAAAACCTCTCCTTTGTATTATGTCTAATTTGGTTTCAGGTTGAGTTAATCTATCAAGGATATGATGGAATTCAATTTACCACAAGTTCTTCCTCATAATTATCTAAAACGTCTCGCTAAGGTAATGCTAATGTTTTCCGAATTGCTTAAATATTTACGATAAAGGCAAAGTGTATCTTATCATGCGACGTAATACTAGAAATTAACTTGGCCATTGAAATATCATAGGAAGCGCATTTACCGCACTTTCCGTAAAACTAATAAAAAAAATAGGGGGCAGTATTGCTGAGGAGGGGGTAGTAGTCTTCAATGGTTTGCGAGCTATCTTTTTGGAATTTAGAGTTCATGTCAGAGTGTAATTAAATGTAACATAACTCCACCCACCATTTTCCGAAACAGGATATAAATACGAACTCACCAAAGGAATGATTTGTATTGTCCCAAGTATTGAAACTGGACGGGGATTACAAATAAACTGTGTGGAAGTTACTAAGTTTATTCAATATCACTCTCCAATAAGTAGTTCTATGGTCTGTGCATCTTGATGGCTACGTTTTTCCACTACCTTAATAACTCTGCCCTAAACCATCCTAATCACCAATCATCAAAGGCACTGACCTCAGCTATCGGTCGCCAGAACAAATGACCACTTGAAATCGTGGATTTGAAATAGGGCAGGTGAATTTTACGTACAAATACTGAACAGTACGGGTTCAACAATCAACATCATTATTTTCACCCGCTTACTCGGTCGCTCCATTCTATAAACAATACCCTCACTCTCTAAGTAATAATAAACATAGGGAGCTCTCCAATCAAGTTGTTGAAGCTAGCGCACATCGGAACACATCAGCGGACTTTAGCGCACCCGAACGACGTTGAATGGAACAATGTGCGCTGGCAAAATGTTTTGTAACCAGCCGGTAGGTAGCATTTTGCGAATGAACAACAGTTACGGCCGGATGCTCAGTTTAAAATTGTTGAGTTCGTTCAAAATAAGCATTTAAAAACGTAAGCTTTTTATCACAGAATAGTTTAAAATCTCCCAGTATGTATGTTTGACTCCTCTACTGAAAATCAACAAACTTGACAACAATCACGGATACCATTATCGACGTCCTTATGATGCCTATAATGCCATAAGTGCACATAAAATTTGCTCCTGATCTTTCTTGAATTGCGCTACCTAGTGCGCAGGGTTTTTAACGAATGGAAGGCACATGCGCTGTTGTGTTGCGAAGTGATTAGCGCACTAGAGCGAATGGAAGGGGTCCAAAACCGCGTTACCTAACGCAATGATGACACCTTTGTTTTCTCAATTCCTCATCGCTCCTCACTTGTGCGGCTCTCAAGGATCTAGAAAGAGAATGAGCGTCTTCTCCAAGGCTCGGCGTTTGTCTTTTTACGAGCGCGGTCTAAATAAGAGGACGTAAAAAGGCGTGAAGAAGCGCGGGCTGGCAACGGCGATTCGCAAGAGTGAGCAGAAGGGGCGACTAGAAGGTCTGGTGAGCTGCGTTTGAAGAGGAAGATGCAAAGGCCCCGTGGCCCTTAGAGCGTTGAGGGAGGGTTAAAACGGGGGTGGTAGCCTACATACCTACATACCACAGAGGGAGCTCACTCACAACCTGGAGTATTGTTCATAATTCGAATAAGGAATAATACTAACAAAACTAGTGGTGGCAAAAAAGGAACACAACCGTTTCATTGCAACTGTTTCGCAACCGAAATAGTTTCAAAACCAAACAGTTCTTTATTAAATAAAATGGGCAATTTTCCACAATACAAACTTTAATGAGCCCGGTTTCGATGCACTGCATCATTATCAGGTATCATGTGTAAATTAGTTTATATTGTGGAAAATTGACAATTTTCTTTAATTATGATATTCCACCATAGCACGCCTGAAACGATTCTTTTTATACGAAACAGTACCGTGAAACACACAGTTACAGGAAACAGCTTGAGGCACACCAAACAGCGGGCGATCGATTGGCGCTGTTAGAACATTTCTGGTAGTTCTGAATTCTATGTAATGAGAAATCTTTCAATAAAGTAACAATTTCATTTTGATTCATGAAAGATACTACACGGTACTAATTCTATCTGCAACGATAGGCGGACATGTGTTGGCTAAATAAACAGGCAACCGCCTGCAACAGATTTAAATCCAACAAATTGTTGCTAATAACCGCAACATAGCCACACTTGCGGTGCAACTGGAACAGAATAAAAGACGAAACAGCATCAGCTATCAGTTGACGCGGCACAGCACAGAGCCTACACAATCACGAAACTATCCTGTTGTTTGAAACTGTTTTTTTTTGAAAAAATTGTCCGACCGAAACAGTTGCGGCTGCAGCCGTTACGCTGGGACAAAATTTTGTTCCACCACTAAACAACACTGGCGGTTTTTGAGAACGATAGCTGCAAATTCTACCGGGAGGCGTCATAACTGATAAGCTTACATCTCCCAACTGACCAGATACGTGTTCAAGAAAAGTAAAAAGTCATGATAGATGTAGCAGTACCAAATACAAATCACCTGCAACATTCATCCAGAGACAAAATACACTAATACAGGGATATGACTGAAGAAAGAAGACAAATGTGGAAACAGGGCGATGTCATTATCCCTCCAGCTACTATCTCCTCCAGGGGAGTAGTTTTGAAAACCATCCCCAAAAACCATAGTATAATTAAATAACAACCATACATCAGAAAACAACTTCAAAAATCTGCCATACTGAGAACATGCAACATTGTTAGGAAATTTTTATCTACCAAAACATAAAAATGTAAGCCATTAACATTTACAGACAATAGATGAGCATACTCCTAATGGCATGAATACCCGAGGGAGGCGAATGTTTTCAGCTTTGTGCTGAGAAGTTTGGAATAGAATAATACTAATAATAACACGTGCATAATAAGAGAATTCAGAGATCCAACCTGAACACAGGAGACAAAATATGTGAAAAGAGCCCAGAAATACAAGAACCTGAATGAAATACCGAGCCCGGACTCCATGGTTTAACGCGCAATCTGAACGACGTAATTCCGTGAATTCAGTCTCCTACGTTTTACTTCAAAGCAGGGATAAGGATTCAATAAATAATCTCGGCCATTGTCGGGATTCGAACACGGGCCAACAGGACGAGAAGCCAGTAATCTATCCACCACACCAACCCAAGTGGATTTTAGTTTTAACTATGGTCCCTTATTTTGCGTGGAAAGAACGAATTGTTGAAAATGCATCTCTCTTATTTTATCTTTCCCGTCGTACCTCGTGTCAGATGTAGTGCGGCATCAAAATTATATTCTCTGTATCACAATGAAACACACCTATTCTGAATTTCTCAAGCAATCTAAGAGTGTAGCCTCCAAGCCTCTACCTGTTCCCAACCCAATAACTCTAATAGCTGTGAAACACTCTTTGTTCTCTCGTAGCAGTTTTAACAAAGAACACTGCTTCCCTTTGTATTTTATTTATTTTTAGAATTAAATATTTCTGTCCAGTGTCCAAAATGCTCGCGGCGTATTCTAAAAGTGACATAACCACTCACTTTTTCATCCGAGGACCTTGCTACGCTACGCTTGATAAATCCTAGTTTCTTTAAGGCTGTGCCGCACATGTGCGTGTTCTCCGCGATATATCTGGAGTTAAGGTAATTCCCTGATATTTTACTTCGTCTGTCAAATTTACGTGAAATCCACCCACAGTGTGGAGATAGAGTTGGGAAAGAGGAGAACCAAGAAGAAATCAAAGAGGGCGCTTACGAATGAGGGACACAGAAGACCCGAGAAGAGGGAGGAAGGGAAAAGGAGAGAGAAAGAGGGCACAGGGAACGTAGGACACGGGTTATTATATCAATGGGGGATGAAAGGATAAGGGTGCTATTAGGGGGAAGGGAGTGAGTGGGATTGTTAATGTATACGCGTAAGGGGAGTCGTATTTGAGTAAGGGAGAGAGTAATAGGGAGCAGTGCGTAATAAGATTTGTGCAGTGGAAAAGGGAAATGGGGAAAGAGAAAGAGAGTGGAAGGATGGCGAAGAAAAGGGTATGAGAGGAGGGACCAGGGGGAAGAATGAAAACGGGCGAAATTGGGAACGTCGCTGATATGAATGAGATTGGATCTCGTCGATGCCGCGGAAATGGAGAAAATTGGAGGGATATAGGATGGGCAGATCGGATTGGTGGCGGCGTCTTCCCACGCCGGGTGCTGTGCAAGGGGGCCGTGGGTTGATTTTTCGGTAATATCACGAACCATGCATCATCCTATACCGTCAATGCAATAAAATGGAGCGAGACACGATTGTTAAAAGTTCTATAGCTGCAGCAGGTCTGCAATCAATCGGCAGAATATATGGTAAAGATATACATACATGCACACATATGTGGACGGTTTCTTCCACTAAAGAATTAATCTTTTTGGAGGAGAAAATCTTGGCATCGTCTTTATTGATTTCTTTCTTCATAGCATCTCCGTGTGTACATAAACCAATGAAAACTGATGAAACAAGATTGTCACACCACCCACAAATCAAATTCAACAAATTCATAAAGTGCACTCTTCTGCCAGAACGAGTTGTGCGTTTAAGAACAGGATCGGGAATTATAACAGGGTTGAGTGTTGATGACTCTAAATTTGAAGATTAATCTTCATTTGCCATCATGTGGGCCGGTTTAACACGATCAAAGGAAACTTGTATTACTTGAACTTTGACTTGACTTGAACTTTGACTTGACTTGAACTTTGACTTAAACTTGACACTTGTATTTAACACGATCAAAGGGAACTTGTTTGTGGTCGATATTAAGAGTTAATATTTTGTCGTTTCAAAAAATGATTTCACGTGGACCATCATATGGCTGTTGTCATGAATTGGGTGCTTCACCTTACCGTAGAAATACGAGTCTGTATTTGGAGAGTTCTTTAAAAATAAAGATGCCTGATTTTATACATGCAATCTCTCAAATATGCCAAGTTACCAGGAATATCGTCGAGCTTCCTACTAGCTTAGGATGGACAAATCATCTCACTGGGAAAGCGCAGAGGTTCTCCGTAGACTAGCTCAGTAGCTGTAGTCTTGATGTTTTCTTTGAAAGAGAACCGGATGCTCATTTTCAGTCAAATGAGAGGGAATGATTCAACCCAATTTATGTGAGGGTGTGCCATGATGGCTGCTTTCAACTGTCGGTGAACACTCCCAGCAATTAAACTCGCTGCAGTATGCCAGCTAGCAGTGAAATGATGTGTGATACCAAATTGCGCTGCAAATGTTTGGAAAGCATTCGAAGTAAACTGAGTACCACGATATGATGCAAAATGTTGCGGGCATCCGACACGAGAAATCCAGGAGCTCAAAAAGTTTTGAATTACAGATTCCGTTGTAACAGATACCAGTGGAAAATTTTCAGGCCAACGAGTAAAACGGTCGATTACTGTAAGACAGTATCGAAAAGATTCTGATGGTGGGATGGGCCGACTATGTCAATATGTGCATGTGCGACAAGATGTGTAGGAGTCTTGAAATTTCCAATTCGACGTGATGAGTTACTTTTATGCGTTGACAGAGTAAGCATGTTTGAGCCCATAATCAGGAATATTTTCTTACTGAAGGCAGTAAATCTCGAACGCCGATGAGCTTGGTTGTAGCTTTATCACCTGGGTGACTTAAGCAAATGATCGAACACCAATCGCCGGAATTTGAGTGTGACGAATGGCCTCGGTTTCTCTTTACAGAGATCGCAGTGCACTGCAGTGCTGGCTTCAGGAACGAGAACCCGTTCAAGACGAGGAGAAGAATCTTCTTTGCGAAATTTATGGACTTCGTCATCATTATCTTGTGAGCAGGCCAAAGCATGATAACTCACTAAATCGGAGACGATATTTTGAGTACCACTAATATGTTGGAGGTCGGCTGAAAATTCAGAAATGAACGAAAGTTCATTAATTTAAATGGATGGTAGCTTTTTACGACGTTAAATGAATGCATAAATCAATGGTTTATGATCAGTTAGAATGCTGAAGGGCTGACCCTCCAAAAAGTGTCGAAAATGCATAATGCAAAAAGCCTCCACGACGAAGTTCAAAATCAAGAGTTAATGGGGGAAATCGTACGTTTTTATTTTAGAGTCATTCACAGCGATGAGTTCAAATCGATTGCAACTGGTCGGTCTTGCAGCAGGCATCGTGGAAAATGAACAACGTTTGATCCGGTGTCCAGCCAGCAATGATGTGTAGTTCTCTGAACGGTTACAAAAAGGCGGCTTCCGGGGGGAAGACAGTCGTTGCCATCACGAACTGCATTTCACATTTCCCTGGAAATCGCAAGGAGGTTAAACCTTCCTTGCTTTTTCCTGAAATTTCGGGTGATACCAGCATAGGCAAACGCGGGTGTTCGCCACTTTTCGAACGAGAGCGACGATTGCGAAATCGACGAAGTTACGCAACTTGTTTTGAAAGGTTCTCTATAGCGTTCAGTAATGCGTAGTCTGCATTACCGACAGAGTCCGCGTGAACCGCAGGAGGGGAAGTTGGAGTTACCTCCACAATGTTTTCGGTAAGCTCCGATAGTTTGTCCAAAAAAAGTTCCAATTGCGCTATGAGAACAGCCTGAACGTTCGGCGGAAGTCGTCGGAGCCAATGTTAACGCAGGAGGTTGACTTGAAGAATCAACGTGCCAGCGACAGCACGCAAGTGACGAAGAAATTGCGAAGGTTAGCGATCGCCAAGTTCTTCGCTAACCAGTTGACGAACTTGTTCTTCGGAAACAGATAATCGTTAGATTAACTTGATACTAAATGTGGTTATGGATTGTCGTCCAGGATATTCGTTTTGATGTCTTATGCTTCCACTGCGATCCGCTTATCTAGCTGCGAAACGACGTAATGAAATGTTGACACTTCACTCATGATGACAAACTGCGAGTCTACTTGCTAAATTCGGGCGATCCGATCAGAAGGGAGGCAACTTCACGGCAATTAGATTCAACACCGGTTGGTGAATAGATCTGTGAAATGTTTCATGATGAAGTCCTTGGGCGGGCGGGAAGTTGCGTGAGATGTTCGCTTTCCATACAGCAAGCGGCATCGTCATGCGTAATTGGCATCTTAATGGCGAAGTCAATCACTGCGATGATAATTTTTAGAATTGTGTCTATATCATAGTGACCGCCTCGACGCAAGTTTCAGTCCTCGTTGGGGTCACCTATGTGGATTGTTTTTTCCACTAAATAATTACCTTTTTGGGTCACACTATTTTGGTGAAAATCATTGATTTATATTCATTACAGTACATTTCATAGCTTAAAACTCACATTTTTATGGAAAATTCACCCCCTGCCATGCGTCCATGAGGAGGCTTGCTGGGATATATAGATAAAGGGAAGTGCGATGGAAGAGGACGAGGGTTAGTGGATGACATAGAAGTAGCGGGAGGTGGCCGGGGAGAGGGATAGGGTGGGGCTGAGGGGGACGGGAAGCGGTGGCAGGCGAAATGGGCGGCTGGGATGAAAGAAGAGTTTCAATGGAGGAAGCAGAGGTCTAAATTTAACGCCGCGTCACCTAGGCAACAGACCACGCCTTCGCACACCATCCTCCAACGCCAACCGCCCCCTCCGGGTTCCCCCTCCAATCCTGCCCTCCAGCATCCCCAAGCACACGCACTCCTACTTCACCCCCAGCAACCTCAAACCCAAAAGACCCTTCTCTCCAACCCAACTTCCAACTCTCATTCGTGTCCTCTCGCCCGCGCACGCACGCCACCAGTCATATCCCTCCAACGCTTTTCATCCACCATGACCCTAGATCCCTTAGTCCTACGTTCCAACAAGATTCAGGGACTCTGATGAACGTTTTACACGGGGCATTTCACAATGCATTTGAAGCAACATCAGTTCGCACATTAAGGGGTGCAATGATGCACGTCGTCACCAGATGACAACATTTTCACTCTTTTCTTGTGAGAAAGTAATCCTCTAATTTATCCGAAAAGTTGGCGGGCCAAGAACGCTACCCTGGTGAACCCCTTTCTCCTACCACGTGCCACTCGTAGTCGCATTGTTCTCTTGTCCTCGCATGCGCGCCACTGTATGGATGCCTCCTACGATTTTCATCCACCACGACCCTAGATCCCTTCATTTAACGCTCCCTTCCGTTCCAGCGGCTGTGACGAAAGTTTAACGCGGGCTATGCCACAGCGCATTTTGAAGCGGCATCAGTTCGCGCAGTAAGAGGTGCAATGAGACATTTCCTTATCAGATGACAACAGATTAACTCTTTCCTCGCGAGACAGTAATCCTATGCGGTCTCCGAAAATTTGACGGGCAAAGGACGCAACCATGGTGAACCCCTTTTTCCAACCGCGAGGTGATCGTAGTGTCTCATTCATATATTAGTTTCAAACTCAAAATTCGTCATTTGTTTTAACGGAGCAGGTAATTCAGGAACATCGGTGTTTACTTAGTGAAACAGATGGTACAATTTTGAAGGGCAAACGGATATCGATTGGGCAACGGATACTTTTGTTGCAATATCGCAGCAGATCTGTATAAAACGAAAAGAAGGCAGAAAATATCTGTGCAGACTTGAAACTGTGGGAATGAATGCAACGAAATAATGCAGTGGGGATATGCAATGCAGTCAACCCTGCAATAATTCTGCTGTTCAAGTAATTCTCCGCTTTACAAGACGAAATTTATTTTTATCATTAATAACCTATTTGATAACAGTTCTACCCCGTGACCGGAAGGAAGCATGCCGAAATATGTACATTACATATTGACAGCTTTTTTCTATCCATGCATTACATTGTTCCGAAAAATTCCCCCTTCCGCTAAAAAAATACCGCCCTATGCATCATCCTACCCCGGCACTCCCGTTCACAGCCCATTCCCTCCCAATACGAAAAGCCTATTTCCATCTATTACACTAGAGCCACCACATCGCATCACCTCTAAAAGTTTACTTCTCAACATATAAGGCCCACATTCTTAGTTGCTTCCACCATAGAAGCCATGCTCCAAGTGAGTGGACACTGCACAGAAAGATAATACGCGAAGTAAATAAAATACAAAGGAAAGACGCACGCTTTGTTAAAAACTGCTACGAGCCTACACGTTAGGCTTAGATTACTTGAAAAACTCCCATCAGGCTATTTTCAGTATGACAAGGAGAATATACTTCTATCCTCAAGCTATATTTATAGAACTGATAGAAGCGACAAAATAAGTGTGATACACTGCCGAAATGACAGGTACCAAAATTCCCTCTTTCCTCGCACCACTAGTGGTTATAACAAAAAGCAGCGTGACACTGACTCAAGACACATAGTTTTCACACAATTCACCTTTTTCCTCTCCCCCTACATTTCTCTATTCCCTCCTTTCCATGGCATGTACCCTAAAACCCCCTGCCATACACCTCTGTGGCGGCACGCAAGGCAGTAAGTCGATGTAGATGAAGAGAAGAGGCAAAGGGAGAAACCAAAAGGCATACGAACCAATGGACACAATAAGCAGGTCACGAGAGGTGAAGGGGGTGGGGGTGTTCTTGGCCTGCCAATTTTCCGGAGACATTATTAGCCAAATCCGCGTGCCACCATGCGTTAGCTTCAGTAGTGCCGCTTTCAGACATGAAGTGGCCCAAGAGGTACAGTTCTCGGTCCAACCGAGCGAATATTTAAAGAGGACACTTACAAATCCCTCGAAGAGATTTTTCTGAAAAAAAAGGACGATTTAACCTCTTGATTTTTCTCATTTTGTAGAAGCAAATATAATCACATATACCCTCTTGAGTTATACACACAAAAAGACTAATGGCTCGGGCAATGTCGATTCCTTAACGTCACCACTGCTCCTTTTTATAAAAAAAATCCCATCATGCTATCGGCGTCTATTTCTTCGTGTATTCTCATACTTTTTATCAACAATTACGTTATTTACCCCTTGTTTATTAAAAACAATATAGTGTCTTTTTTCAACAACCGATGAATATATTATCAGACGAAAATGCTCTTACTATCAAATATATAGATGACAGTATGCTTGTACCTTCAATACAAGTTAAGATAAATAAAACACTCAGGGGAGTTCGGACGGAAATATGAACTAGAAGCTGGGAGAATTCAGCCACAGTATCAACATACTCATAATTTTTCCTGACTAAGGCCGTGATCTTTTTATCCTGAAAATAGATATCCCAATACATATTTCCAATAATACCAATCCCAGTAACAAGGATGTGACTAATCTTTAAGGTTTATTAAGGTCTAAGTTTGATTTAATACCTACCTTTGGCAATTACTTATATGCAGTTCCATGGTAGGTTTTCGCGGCGTTGAAAATATTCCTGCATTATCGTGTGAAGACTGTGTAGATAATTTTGTTTTTACTATCCACACTGTTTACACTCGAGAATTCAGAAACATCTCTGCTACGTAATTGAAACCATTTCCCTCGATCATGAAAGAAAACGGTTTAAGGATAAAATAATGCCCATCGACGCACTAAATGGCTGCAGTATGGTAACTCAGTAGATAAAGCGTTTCTCTCTTGACGGAGGTTTGGCCCATGAACGTGTCAGGGTGACCACAGCTAAACCATTCTATAATTTAGGCGAATAAGATGGAAGCATGATGCCAGAGTATCGTGGATGAAACACATCTGTCAAACGAAAACAATAACACCGCAGATATATGAATCACGCACGTAGTAGGTCTTGTTACTAGGTGAGTTCCAGTCTGAAACATTACACAAAATTGGAGTTGCAGCATTTAATAAATAGAAGATTAAATATTTAGCACATATTTGATGAACCGTAGACCGGCTTACGCGCCACATCAAGAATTATAATCAATTTTTGGATCCCTTTTAAGCTTGCGCAAAAATGCAGACAGATCCCATGGAATAATTTTATGTTTAGGGAAAATTACGAAGGTATGTAATTATTTAGTAAAAATTTGATATTATAAAAAGCACTCAACAATCGATCTAATTCGTTCTACAAACTAACTTAATTGCACCAAAGCAAATCAGATTGAGCTACATTACAGCTAAGTAAGTTAAATAGGTCTCATAAAATAATAGTGTACCTAATTCACATACCTTGTAATTAAAACAACGTAAATTTTAACTAATTCAAACGTTATTTATGCAGAACAACTCTTTATTGCAATTATTTCTTTTTTTAGCGAAGGGATCTGCAGAATGAGACAAGGCCGCTTAAGGTCAGTCCCCAAAAGTGGCATGTGATTAGAAACCTTTTCTTTTGACATATCTTAAAGATGATTTTACGACGCAAACTTCTGTATTTTAATTTATTGTCTAAATTATTACAAATTTATTTTAGTGAATATGAGTTATTTTTCCCTTCATTAGCATGCTTCGCTGAATAAGAAGGCCTCCGGTGATATGTCAGAGCGATGGATAGTGTCTTACCGCTGACGATGAAATCTGAGAATTTTATTTGCATTCACAGCAAATTAAAACATAGCTATCATTCTAAATATTGATTTCCATCAAGAATATGAAATTCTTACATCAGATCTTAACATATTAACGGTGAACCATTACACGAGCTTTTTTTCTTCGGAATAAGATCACAAAATCATTTATTTTCAATGCTTGCCAAAGTTTATTTTAATGATTGATTGAAACGTCATGATTAAGAGCTTTATAAAATGATGCAAGATCGAGATTCAGTACAACGTGGTCTCTACAACCAATGAAATACTGGGATATTATACATATTGTTCAATTGAGAGAAATTTCTGTGATTCTAACCATTGTCAAGATGAATTCTTTGTGTGGCACCATTTGTGAGAGGCACGAGACGTTATAAACGGAAGTGTTTCACAATCAACCTTGGATGCAATGTCTTGAGAGGAAGATGGTTGGAGGAAGGCCAAACGAAGGTTTTTATTCACTTTTCTCTCGGAAAAATCCACGTTCCAAACGTTAGGGTCCCACTATAAGGCGTTCTATTCAGTATTAAGGACAAGCATCGCAAAAAAGCATTGTATAAATAATAAACTAAACACCACTGACAACTGCAATCAGCCACGTGTCGGAAGTCTTAAATACTAGACATCCTTCCTCACTTACGTAAACGACGTCTTTGATTTTTTTCGGCGACACCGAAGATTTTATTTTAGCTAAATGCCAATTCACGTGCTCGGCACGAGCGTTCATTTGGGTGATTTAGTTATTTTTTTTAAAGCGGCAGCCGTTTCATTCGAGAAAGACGTAAACTTCCGGCTAGTGTACACAAATACTATTGATTCACGCGTGCCGCGAAGAACTTTCAGGAATAGACGCGAAATATTCTTCACAACGGGAAACAAAAGAGTGTATTAGGCGGATAAGGGGGGGGAGGGCGTCCGTCGGACGATTTCCCTCCCGGCTTGTTTATCTCCGGTGTTAACTCGCAGCATCCGCCTTTTCCCACCTCTCTCTCTCTCTCTCTCTCTCTCTCTCTCTCTCTCTCTCTCTCTCTCTCTCTCTCTCTCTCTCTCTCCCCCTCCCCATCCCCGAGTGAATCCCTCCCCTCCTCGTCCGAGTATTCTCCGCTTCATCCCCAAACTAAACCTACGCGTTCACACGCAAATTATGCCGTAAATGGCTTACCCCTTCGTGCTTCCACCTCGTGTCGCTTTCCTAAATGCCTGCTAAACAAGAGACATGCGTATTTCGCATTTTGATTTGGCTTGTTATTTGTTTTTAATGTTCACCCAACACAAAAGTAAATACAGTCACAGGTCGAACAACAATATATAAAAACAACTACAAACATAATATTCACGAGCCAAAGCTGGCCAAAATACTTAAAATTGTCATATCAACTTAATTTACGCATTGCAACAAGTTGTACAACAATTTTATGATGACTTCATATTTCGACCTACGTATAGTTGAGGTCATTACAAAAATTACAACATTATTACAAGGGAGCATTATTACAGTAGACCCTGTTAACATTATTTATACATATGAAAATTCCTCTTATGCCTATTTTTAGTTCGGACATGCACATTCAATTTTCTTACCAAGTAACCACTTGCTCCTTCATTGATAATATCAAGTAAAAATAAAAACTCGTTCCATGCCCTCCAGTCGCACAGTTATTGAAATATAAACATTAATAATAGTTTTTACATTCCACAAGATTTTCAAATATTGGATATATATTGTAACGAACATAACACATTTACATCAGAAAAATCTTTGGGACTCTCTTAATCATTTCAATATAATATTTTGCGTAGTGGTTTCAAATTATAGAACGTCACTCTAAGCGATATAAATACATTTAACACGCTTTCATTCCTGGTTGATAAACTACGTTACATTGAAATGCGTTAGAAAAAAACTAAGAGTGAAAACAGATACTCCTTTAAATTCAGGAATACTTCTCGGGATCCCTTGTATTTGAAGAATTTTTGTAACGAAAATTTCGATAATGACAGTATCGGATGCCGAATAATTGGCATATTACACGAAGTGCGGGTCAAATAAGCGAAGTGAGGATCCGCAAGTCAATTTTTGCGATACCTATATAGAGAGTAAGTAATTATGAGATAAACTCTTGCATGTCTCATGTGACCCACTAACTAAATGCGTCATGCTTGCATAAAGCATGATTATGCAAAGAACTTGTCATTAAAAAGAATATGTGCAAAATATAATTCATATTGCAGTGTTCTGGATCTATGTCAAGTTAGGAACATATATTGTAAATCAGTGTCTGATGTAATTGATTGATTTGATGACTTTGCATTTGGATATGAATTTATTTATTTTGTATTATTAGTTTGCCCTTTAATCATGTCGCTGGGCGAATAATAAACCTAATAAATAAATAAACAGATTCATTATCAAGCCGTGCACGATATCAAGTGATACATTCTATTTCATATCTGGTGACATCACAAGATAAGTTGCGTCACTTGCCACGCAGCATTTCCATCTCAATGCGATACCGGATTTCGAATATCGTATAGCGCTTTCTTTCATTGCTCTCAACGTCTTATCCTTCGCAATCACGTCTTTCAGCCCGACCCCCAACAATGCCCTTTCTTCTGTGTAAGTCATCAACAGCCTCCTCCTTCCACAACGTTCCTTTTCCTCTCTTACCTCCAGTCCTTCTAAAGCCATCCTCTTCAAGTCACTCTATGTTTCTTTTCCTCTCTTCCATAACTCGAATGCACCTCATGTCACCCAATTTAGCCCCTCCACCACCGCCCCAGAACCAATAAGGCAGCCGCATCCGGGTTCCCACATCCTTGCCTCGTCATCACAGCTTCTCTCAAACCCTTCTCGCTTCTTCCCTCCGCATTTCCAACGGTTTTCCACGCGTTCCCCCCTTCACATGTCCATCTTCCTGCCAACACCCAACTTTAGGGCGAACTCCTACGTTCCCTTAACGTTTCTACGTACTTGCTTTAAATTCTTTTCTGCTGATGACCAATTGTTTAATTCTATGATAGCAATGTCGAGGATTTTCTCAAAAACCAATTCCAAAGCATCAAGAAACCAATCGGTTATCTGAGTCTTTTAAATAGTATTTCCGGGTTAATATATCTTTAAAACTAAATTAACTTGACAATTTTTTATTTTGAAGTAATAACAAAATGTTAGCGCAAACGTTTTTAAGAAATATTTGGATATGGATTGATGCGACTGGCAAATAATGTGGATATGTGATATTCTGATTGTAAAAATGGTATTTGGAAAACCTTTATTCACAATCCTGTGCAGCCCTGAAGGTGATTTCAAAATATAATCGAAACGTTGGCTACTTGGTATATGAGTGCACCTTTTTTACAACAAATCCACGACTAATGTCTTTGTGTTTCTAATGCTTCAAGGTGTGGATGAGTGAGGTTATAAGGTTCTTATGGAGATATCGAGTTCTAACGAACAATTGATCAAACCTTTCGCTATCCATAGTCGTAACTTAGAGGCAATGGGGTTCAAGTTTGCCAAGGTATGACGAACTCGGATAGCCACCCCAGGTGCATGGGCACAAATCCCAGAGACGCTAAATGTTTCCCACATTTTGACCTCGTTTTACAGGAAGTCACTTAAAGCATAGATCAAGAAGATCCTTCCGGCATCACACGCTGCAGGCGACAGTGATACGGCCACAGTACTGCGATGCGGAAGGCATGGGGAATCACCACATAGCTATTCCTAGCAGGCTTAGCCACGCATGCACACGTATGACGCGATGGCATTCCTCCTCTCCGTACAATATTCCGTACGCAAAATGATCTTTCTAGCCGGAAGAGGGAAACCTGCATAGGACACAATGGAGAGGAGCACATCAGTCACAGTCGATAAAAGTCGAATAAATAAAAGATTATTTTGGATACATCTACATCTACATGTTACCCTGCGAGCCACCTCTAGGGTGTCTGGCAGGGGGAAAATATGTCTTTAAACTAATTCTCAGCTAGCTTTACGCAGCCTAAAACTTAGTAAGGATGTAATTTTTGCTATAAGAAAACTTTTGCATTGCATTCAAGGTAGAATTCACTAGAGAAGGTAGAATTCACTAGAATTCTCGAGAATGTTTAGAAGAAATAACGAGTAATTCCTCCGTTGTCTCAGGCGTAACTTTATGGAATTTGCTTAGCATAAGACAAGCAGTAACTTTGTGATTCCACATTTATTTATTGTAAACGACCCGGGTTTCGACGTAGCACGTCATCATCAGGTACAACTATTCCAGAACACTCAGCATATAGTCACAAACATAAGGGGGGAGAGGAGGGGCGAGAGGGAGGGTGACGTAGATTGGGGAGGATGAGATGCTGGTAGTTAGGTGTGGGAGAGGTATTGTCCCTCCTGGGGGGGGGGGTTCGGATGGGAAAGGAATGTTTGGGTTACTCGGTGCACTCGTGACTCACTGACCTGGGGTTGGGGGGCGGGAAATGAAGTTTAAGGACGGGTCGGGTAGAAGTTCCCAGGCTGGTGGTGGTGGGGGGGGGGGGGGGTTAGATGGTTAAAAAGGAGTTGTTTTGGTGAGGCTGGGAGGAATGTCCAAAAGGGGGGAATGGCAATTGAACAAAAATTCATCAACAATTTTTTCGTGGCGCTTAACCCTTTTTAAAATTTCTAATTGTTCTAATGCTAGATGCATTAGAACAATTAGAAATTTTAAAAAGGGTTAAGCGCCACGAAAAAAAAAATTGTTAACCCACCCGAACCCCCCCCCCCCAGGAGGGACAATACCTCTCCCACACCAACATCTCATCCTCCCCAATCTACGTCACCCTCCCTCTCGCCCCTCCCCCCCTCCTCTCCCCCCTTATGTTTGTGACTATATGCTGAGTGTTCTGGAATAGTTGTACCTGATGATGACGTGCTACGTCGAAACCCGGGTCGTTTACAATAAATAAATGTGGAATTCCAAAGTTACTGCTTGTCATTATGAGTAATTCCTCCGCTGAAATTGATTTCTGAAGTTTTCCTTCCTTTACCTTAATCTATACCCCTTTCCCTTATCGATTCCTACTTCAGATACTTCTTTCTCGAATTGATTCTCGTCCCCCCTTGATGACAATGTCCTAGCCTTTCACGGTGTATTCAAACATCGACCGCGGCCGACATATCGGCCGCGGTTGATGTTTGAATACACCGGTAGAAGGTTGATGTTTGAATACAATGTATACGCCATTCTAATTTCGGTCAGGTTTTTATTATCAGGTACCTACCGTCTATCCGATGGAAAAGAGACGACATATTACATCACCTGGATAATAAAATGACACGAAATTAAAAATATTCAAGCAAAAAAATTTCATCTAAGAAAATTTGAAAAGATGTGACCAAAATTCTTTTACGTAAAAAATCGATCGAGGACTAAATCCGGATTTGATAGGCCGACACAGATTCGAAAAAGAGGCATAAAATGAAATTTGCTCTCATCTCTTTGGAAAAGTTCACATCGGAACAGTGAGGAAGTAGTAGTAGCCAAGGGGGGACCATGGGGTTCGGACCCACCCCAAATTTTTGAATTTATTTTAAAAATTGGCATTAAAGGAGAAAGTTATATATTTTTAAAACTAAGAATTTTGAATTCATTTATTATTCAGTTTGACAACTTTTTAAATAAATTCATTAGTAATTTTATAAACTGGGTTTTGCACCTACTCTTTCAGAAATATGCAAAGCTAAAAATATTTTAATGTATTTGTTACACCGCAGTCGCAATTGAATTCTTAATTGCCTGAACATACAAATTTTCTCCTAAATTTACAAAAAAATTCACCCCTGCCCCTCACCCACGTATACTCACATCCACCCTCAGAAATGAAATCCTGGCTACGTCACTGCATTGGATGCACGGGAGAAGAAAAATTTGCACATGGTTAACCCTAAAAAATTTCCATTACTGACTACTTGATGTTTGTACTGATTCCCAGAAATATTATAGACTAAGCCTAAGAGGTGAAGAGGCAAATGAAGCAATTAAAAAAACAATAACAAATATAGCCCTGGCCATGGAGAGGCTAAGTACGATGTACGACGCGAGGATCGCGAAGTTCAATTCAATGAAATACCTCGAAGGGAAACAGCGGAACTTGGTAGCACTCGCTTGTGAAGAACATGACGCAAAGGAGAGGAAAGAATACATGAGATGTGGGATGAAGCGGCCGAGCCTTTTTCCAGAGGACCCTGTGGCACTCCTTAGGTAGTTCTGCCCGCTCATCAACGCTTGCCAACGCATCAACGCAACGGTCAGTGTTCACTAATCCTCCGCTGGTGAGTGCCACCAAGTTTCGCAATACCTATAACTGAAGTACGGCGTGATGCCTACTACAAACATCGTGATTCGGTTTCAAGATCTATTCGTTAAGAAGGATCTAACGCTTTCTCGGCGAATAATATATGCAAACTCTTTTAGAGTTCTCCACCGGTTTAAACTATTCATAATTGCCGAAGGTTCGAGAGACGACTCGTTATTCATTCTAAAAGCAAGAATCAGATGAAAATCTTAAATTTCAACCAGATTAAATACTAATGCTAGGTCTTTCTTGATCGGTCGGAAGCCGATTGTTGACTCCGGAGACCGCTAATCAGCGGAGGCTTAGCTCTTGCGTTCTTAATCCTTTTCAAAATTGGATTCCAAGCATTAGTCCATAACCGGAATCGCGATTGAAATTCTTATTCTCAATCCGAATCTCAATAACTTCTTAAGTGAGTCGATCCCAAAAATTTCCAGAACGCCAAAGAATTTTTGTGTCGTCCCACTTAATCCTATGGTCCAAATTGATGCTGTGTTCAATTGCAGCCGATTTCTTAAGTTGACCAAGCCTGAAATATCTGCGGTGTTTCTCCCGTCTCGTAGCAATTGTTCTACCTGCCTCACCCACGTATACTTGGCCAAATTCACATGGGATTTGATAGACCACAAGAGTCATGAGGCTGATCGGGTTCTTTGCTCTCACTAGATAGTCTCTAAGTTTAGCCATAGGCTTGTGGAAAGCTTATGTGTCGTATGTCTTCAGAATTCTAGAGATTTTACCGAGAGTTTATTTACAGGTAAGAAAATGAAGAACCACTAACAAGATTAGCTTCAAGAACTATTCGTTACTTTATTGACAGGTAAGAAAAGGAAGAAGTACTTACAAGATTAACTTCATATTTATTAGTAAAGCTTTTAGAAGTAAATGGGTTATATTTTGAAGTAATGACAGCTGTGATTTTTGGTCATAACTCTCAGTGGCGAAAGCATAAAGTCAAGGACTCAACAAGAGAAGCGGAAGTCGGGGTAAGAGACTTATTCCTTAAAGCTCCCCGAGCTTATATCGCAAAGTGCAGTCCAGGGAGGAAATCCACTACGTAAAACCAAAGCATATGTCCGAATCGGACTGGAACCCTCAACCTTGGGATAGCACGATGACGAATTATCTGGCCATGTGGCTGCAAGCACATGCATAAAGGCAAAATGCGGAATAAGAAGAGTAAAAAAGGGGCACGTTTAAATATATTCTGGGGAAAAGTGGAATATCACATTTTAAAATGTTAACAAAGGAAAATATAATCTCACAGCCACGCGTATGATATATCAGTAAAAACCGACAACCCAAGAAAAAATTCAATGTGCGAATCTTATGTGTTGTGATATGCAATTCGTTCGAGTTATATATTTTGCCAAATATTTGGGGGTTAAAATTTATTTCAGGGGAATAGAGGTGGGCTTGAATGCCTCTCCATGCAGTTAGAAATCTATGCAGTATGACCTATATGCAATTCTATGCTAGAAAATCATGTATCTATCCATTTAAATTAGAAAATCATGTGTCTCTCCATATGCTTAAATTAGTCAGTGGCGAAAAAAGTTTCTCTTGATTTACCAATAGCCATGCTGAAAGAGAACATAAATTGGGTTAATTTTTAAGAAAAATGACCTTCAATACTGATGGTTATATTTTAAAGTCCATTGAATCCAAGACTCAAATCCGAATCAATTCACTTATTGAATCCTAAATGCAGAATTTCGAATTCGCATCTTTTCTCACAAAATCATTATTCCCTGTTCCTTTTCATTACCGAAAACATATACTAAACTAATCAAATCCATTTTTACAATTTTTTTAAGAATACGACTCAACTGATAGGCCAGGCTGGCCTGCCACCACAAAGCTAGACAGTATTCTTGAAATTGTTGTACCACGAATGAATTTTATTGTCCCTAAATGCTTCTTTTTCATATTTTGTACTCAATCTTCGTTACACGGTCATAAGCGATTCACATTTCGTGAATTCTCAAGACGCAAAACTAGCGTTCAACAAATGCGAATTTGGAAAGTATCATTGTATGCCGTTTTTACTCCATCTCTTACAGTTATGATATAATTAACCTTCGATACCTCGGTGGTAATTATGAAACACCCTGTATTAATCGGCACTTAGCTTTACTGTAAGTGAACTGGCGAATTGATCATTACAAACCCACTTTGGACATCACCCCTTTTTGTTATTAACCTATATAGTGTCTGTATTATCGTAAATTTCAACTACATTTTTACCGGAAGATTGATTTTTTCGCTCAAGAATCTTTAGCTACCTCATAGTAGATTTAAAGTTACTTCATCACATTAGTTTATATAGAGATAACAAATTGTAAAACAGCCTAATAACCAGCGGAGAACTTTTTTGCCTTAGCTTAATTCACGCGCTCTCAATCCAAATTAAACTCAGGATCCAAGAGCAATCATTCTCAAGTGAAGTGAAGAGACAATACAAAAAAGTTGCAGAGAATATCTTTTTACGTCTGATTTCATTAAAATTCTCAAGATCTTATTTTTTTATTCAAATTATACCTTAAATTCAACTAAAAGTTTCATCCGATATCCAGAATACACCCATATATCTATGAAAAATCACAGGGTATTCATTTGGCTTGGATTAAATGTATTTTTGGGAAAACAAGTTAATAAACCCGAAATTTTCAGAAACCATCTACTTTTCATTCCAAACATATTATCTCCGGCCAGCGACCTACGCTTACACCGGTAAAAATAATTTGATCTTTCCATTTTTTTAATTGCAATAAAAAGGAATCGCACTTGATGATTTTCCGGTAACCTTAACGTTTCTTTCTCCGGGAGATCATGATATAATTGGAAAAATTTTGTCATATCCTCAAGTGTGTAATACGCATGTCACATTAGAGAAATCTTTGTGAAGTAAAACATCAACTCACATTTTATCATAGTATAGGTATACGAGGAGGAAAGGGTAATAAGTAAATAATTATTTTTAGCACTAAAAAAGGTTATAGCAGTATTATGATGGTGATAATATGTAGTGGTAACACTCCATGGCAGTATGAAAAACATATTCATTTCACACTTAGCTTCCTGGTTACCGGAAAATCTAATTAAGTGTACAGAATGTCTATATCACACGAACAAGAAACAACAAACACTGGTAGGCATCGATATATAAAATAGCGTTATTCTGCTACGTTCCACTATATGTTCCATCGTAGATTTTTGCGGCGTTGCCAATTTTCCTGCATTATTAAATGAACACTGCGTAGGTATATGTTTTTCTTTTACTATCAACGCGATGATCACCCGAGAACACAGGAACATTTTATTCTTCTACATTTTATCACTCGCATGAGAACTTAGGCCACTTTCGACGGGAATTGGTGGGTATTGGGCGCGTTGGTGGGCTAGTTCCTGCCGAGGTCAAATAGCACTTTTCCAGGTAGAGGTAAGCCTGTATCCGTCCTCCCGAATTAAGTTGCTCGGATTCTTCACAATCTTGACGGCTTCTTTGATTAATATGGAAAACTAGTGATTCTCCCTTGCCAGCCCTTCTTTAAGACGCTCCTCTTGAGACAGTGGCAGGGAGTGATCAGTGCCGACCTAAGGTATTTTATTTGGTCGCCCATAACAAAGTATTTATTTACCGATTAGGATCTCTAACACCGAGCGTTAATTTGAAGGATACTCTAGGAATTCACAAAGGTACCCTCAACATATTTGTTTCCTTTCTCACCAGGAACTCAATTTTTAATCGATAAATTGTGTCCAAGATTCGAATTTTACGAAGAAAAGTGACCATTGAGAATATTTACGTTACCTATACCTACCTACTTCTTGAGGCTACGTGTAATTTAAACCGTGATTTATAGAGCAGTTACATCCAAACACCCTTCCAATGGGTTGGTTACAAGATTTATAATTATTAGTATGTGGCTTTTATTGTGAATTTAGTAATGTCAGTCACTTTTACGATATGCTTTACGCATTTTTGAATATAAATGCATGCTGGAATTCAGCGACATCAGATTATCATTCATTCTGTTCCTTTTTCACATCCATTATTGGGTCGCAGACCTTTGACCCCTTCGACCGGCCGCCTATGGCTTTTGCCCACGTTGCCCAGGCCTTGGGCCGGCAATGGCAAGGAGAATTATCCGAAAGCCATTGAGAGGGCTTGTGAAACGCACACACTTCGTGGAATCCTGGGTTGGAATCTACATCAGTAGCTTATTTCATTAAGTGACGAGCATCTGTTCCCATTTCGCTTGCGCGCAGAAAAAGGTGGTAGGAAAGACTAGGGTATTCGATTGGTAGTATCATTAAAAAAAAAAGGAACTTCGGAATGCGATCATCTTCGAAACGTTCGCAAACTTCGGGGAGCTCCAGAGGCCAGCGGGATCATGATTTGGAGAACCAGGACAATCAGAGGGGGAGAAAAATCTTTTCCGAAAAAAGGTACGACCCCCTCATCTACCCCCGTTTCCATGCCCACCCTCTGGAGAGCACACCCCCAGGGGCCATCCCCCTTTTTACAGCACACAGGGTTCCTCTCGCCACGAGACTCGACAGGGCTCATTACGATCGAAGGGTGGCGATGAAGAGGGGTAATAGGCTATAATAAAGGGGGCTGAGTTGAGGGACACGGTAAAGAGAAAAAGAGAATGAATAGAGCATCAGATGAGATGAAACCCTGATATCGCCAGATTCCTCCTCTCACACCACCACCTCCTTTAGGGGCTTCGCATACTTTTGAGCCACCCGGGGCGGTCTGCCAGTAGCCACCCTTCCTTAGTAAAATAGATATTGCACATAAAACCTATTTAGACTTAATTTTAAAATTATATTTAAGAATAATAATTTTATTTCCCAATTTATAAGTATAAGTATATGACATTAAAATGTATTTTCTCGATTTTTTGTGTCGAAATAATTTGTGATACCATCAAAATCAAATTTTTTCCTAAGTCAATATTCTATGGATAGTACAAAAATATTTCTTAGGTAGCGAAATCGTTTCGGCTTCAATTTTTAAAATAAAAATCAGCCGCTATTATCCTTCAAAAATAAATTAACAACACCTTAATTTTCTCAGATCCCCATCGTCGAAATTTTTTCAAGCCCGCTTACCATAAATGGGGGCATTCTAAGTTCGAGTATTTTACATTGGCCATATGGGAAGTGGGTATAAGAGGCACATATATTGTTACTTATAATGAATAATAACTTTATGATTCCACCGTAGACCTAATTGAAGAAGAACTGAAACCTCTGCAACGAAATCTGAATGGAGTTTTAAAAATCAATTCACAATTTAAATTATTATAAATAAAATACTAATACCATGCAATGATAAATGCTACAAAACTCGACATCATATGACGGAGAAACACGGCAACGTTGCTTTCACCTTTTCTCTTCCGTTTATGTATTAACTATTTCTTTAAGGGGGGACCTAAGTATATAAATACATAATATAAAATAGCTACGATAGTTTCTGTAAATTTCAACGACCAAATTAAATCGACAGGGAAACAACAAAACAGTATTAACTCGTAAAAGAAAACGAAAAGTAACTAAAACCCAATTCGTATTCGGAGGCAACAGTAAATATTGCATATCGTTTTTGAGTCTCAAGCCCTTGGTATATCTGCCATTTAAGATAAATATTGAAGACCAACAATTGAAAAATATCTGAAAAAACTTCATCTTAGCATTTATTTTAGCGTGAATAAGAGAGTTCTAATTAAACCTGCTAATGTTGCAAGTAACAAACGTACATTTATCAAATCCGTCATTCCCTGTACATTTTTGAGTCTCCTGGCAATGAAAAAGTAGTTAAAAAGAATGACGATAACAGTGTTTTAATTATTAATTTCGGCAATCACACGCATAATTTATCAATTAATACTACTTCGAATGCAGGTTTAAGGGGTCATAAGAAGGTATAATAAATTTCTTGTAGGTCAATGCGATTTTTTAATCACCCTAAGTTATGATTTTGACTCACCTCAAAAGCGCTAATACTACCCTAACCGTTACCTGTAATGTAACTGTTATCTCTCGGGATAGCAAATATTTTTTTCTATTTTTATTATGTAAAATTTTTTGTTATAATTTAAAATTAAAAAAATAATTTTGATAATCACATTACAAAATTTGAATTTCACAATTATCACAATTAGAAAAAAATTGATTAAGAACTATAATAAATGACATAGATACTGCCCCAAAAAAGTGCCCCTCCGCTCTCCCCTAGCTACACCACTGCCCTCCTTGCCCTGTTGAACTCATCCTTGAGCTAAAAGAAGGCATATGCTGACGTCAGAAGTGTATCTTCCACTCCAACGAAATGATCCGCTTGTACTGACCACTCTACAATCCCAATACCCGCCCACGGTCGCTAAACTCGAGAGCAAAATGGGATCCTCGATTCGCCTCGATAAGAATTTCTTTTACCCCAAAAGGACCAAACAGCATCGCAAAAATCTTCTGAATAAGGTACCCGAAGATATAGAGGTACACACAGGCATCCTAATGACATTTGGACAGGCTGGGTGGAATTTCGAGAAAATATTTTTTTGAGGTATTTTTTACTCTCCTCATCCTTCATCCACCCGAAACTATTCCAAAAGCTCAGTTTCACAAATCCTTAACGCGCCCATTTCCAGAAACTTGGAGTCGATGGTTTCCGAATGAATTCATAAATGCCTTCATTTTGCCGAGCTAGTAAGCGGTGAGGTAGAGCCTGGGCATGGGCGGTACTCAAAAAAGTACCGGCAGTTTTTGTGGGGATTAAAAAGCAATAATACTACTCGCCCGGTAGTACCGACGAAAAAATACCGGTATTTATGTGATTAATTAAATCTTTCATTTTATTACAAATTAACATACGTTTCACCCTAATTTTCCGGTATTTCGGCCAATTAGAAAAACAGTCCTAAAAGATACACAAAAATGTCCATCCATCGGCATTTTTAATAAACAATCATGGGGAATACACATCGGCTATGGAAAAAGACTGACATATTACGAGAATATTTGAAAATTAGTGTAGTTAGTAAATTTCTATAAAAACGGAAGAAAAGTGTAAGTTCTCTCTTTAAAACAACTAAATTCCCTGGGGATTGAATCTGGATCTTGATTTTGAGCTGTAGAACGCTCACGACATGAACTACAGGGTGGTTTTTGGGTTGGTAGGGAAAGGAGGGGACTGGGAGGAGAATAAATGGACGCCAATTGAGAAAGGGCTGGAGAGTTTGGAATTCCCCGGACATTCCATATTCCTCAAAATCCAAACCGTTCCATTCCCTCTGCACCCTTGCCTCCTTTTCTTCGTCTCTGTTAAACTCGGCTCATCGCCTTTCGCGGCGAGGAACGCAAGGAACAAAATAAAAAAAGAAGCGAAGACAAGAGAAAGGAAAGGGTGCTGGAGAAACGAGAAATGGAGAGAGAGAGAGAAGAATAGAAGAGAATAAAGAAACAAAAGAAGAGGTCGCTCCGTTTCCCAACTCACTGCAGCTTCTCACCCGAGCTCAATTATTCTCCCCGAGACGCTCAAGGGAGCAAGGGGAGCAAGAAAACATGCGATAATCTGGAACGCGGATAAAAAGGCACTGATCATCGTAATTGCTCCTCGTTGCTCAAATCAGGAAGGTTCGCCAATGCTAGGATAAACCCCGATGCAATTCATGCAGAAGACATAAGAAAATGACTTAAATAAAACAGTCCTCGACAAACAAAGCTAACCCTCCAGGTTTGTTGGGAGAACAAGGCTTCCTAGTGCGTAATTATCCGTGTAGGTTTTGGAGCAAACGATGATTTCAAGGGTTGTTTGATGGCACTCATTTTTCGAACTCCCCGCTGGTGCTAACACAAGGTCTCCGGTTGCAGTGGTTTCAGCTTATTCTCTCCTTTCAAGCGATTTAAACACGTGTGCAAAGCGCACGAAATACGGTGAGCAAAGGAATAATGAGGACGATTCATCCTGTTCCAACCCCCTTTTAAGCACATCTGAGCAACTACGTTTTCCACCGCGATAAAAAGCGTTAATTTGTCCGCAGCGAAGTTTCTCCACCCATCTTTCTAACTTCCTTAGCAGGTATATGGTAAGACCATTCGTTTTATAGTTCTTGATCTCGAATGGTGAGGGCATTAAATTTATAATAAGAGAAAATAATGTCAAGTTTTTATACATATACGTATTTCGATCCACATACTTTAATATTGGCGGACGATTTTTCACCAAAAATGCTTTATAATTTAGTTAAACACGGAGGTCAAAGAATATTTCCTGATTAGGGAGAGTAACTTCATCCAAAACTGTGAATTTAAAAAGGTTCAAGGCATAATATTGAAGGCAACTATTCATATTATACGATTGTTAATAGACACGCACAACACTAAAGATTGATGACAGAATATAATCCATTCAAGAAGCATGTTGATTCAACATGGAATTGTAGTTTTTCATTATTATGCTCCAGGATATTATTGCAGTATAAGTAATGTAATACAAAAATTATTCCAAAGCACTTCAACGTGCAGGAGTGCAATTGTCCCATTGGCAAAGAATTTCACTTTGCTATTCAAATAAAATTTTGACGCACTAAGTAACGTCTTATGAAACAACAAAGACTACAGTCCAATATATTGGCTTAAAGCATCGCCGCAAGAAAATTGTTTGCGACAGTTCACTAAAAATAATTAAGTTTCTATATATCAGTTCATTTTACAATATCAATCTATACACAAGGAAGAATTACAACATTATGAATAGGTCACAATGAAATGTGAGATAGACACCAGGCATAAGAATAGGCAGAATTACGTTCAAATCTTGCAGAAAATACGTGACATGCCAGCAATGAGGACTATAGTATCAAAAGATAAATTTAAAATTTCCGTTAAAAGATCATTGTTTACCCTAAAGGCAGCAAAAAATAATTGTTCGTCTGCCTTGGTGCCTCAAACAGAATTTCGCAACCTTCAAATTATGAAACATAATTTTATATTACAGGATTTTCGTCCCCAGAGATTACGGAATTAACATTCAGGTAGTATGGTTAACAGGGCAGAAGAAGATTGTAATGGCTCGAAGGTTTTGAGGTGATAAAATTTCTACATATGAAAATCGATGTTGAAGCCAGGATTTGAATCAATATAAAGCTATTATGCAAATCTCCAAATCAAAAATATGTAGGTAAAATGTAAAAGAAATTGACAGATTCTTATAACGTTCTGTTGATGATTGCGTGAAGTCAGGATTATTTGTACTACCTTTAAGCATATTTAAGTTACTTGCTATTTCCTGTGAGAAACCTTATTTGTGTGTATAAAGAATATTATTTTTCATTACATACTATATAACAGGAGGTAACAGAAGCCGTAAAAAATATTTGGATAAGGAATCACTTTGTAAGCACACCAATGCTAGTGAAAAGGAGGTTGAGGCATCGGCAGCATCAGAGGCATCTTGCACTTGGTAAATGGGGTGGTCGGTGACCTTGAGTTGCTTACTTCGAGAGCTGGCTAAGCACGGAGCTCCGAGAAACGACTTATGGATCCTCATAAAACAGGCTCGTCTAGGTTAGCTATAGCTTGTGATGAGGGAATGGAACTCCGAAGAGCTGTAGTCGTGTAATTTTGCATCAGTTACCTTGACGGGAGTCTGAGAATTTTAAAAAAACATGAGCCAAATGGAGATACTGGGAGACAAATACTAAGATTTATTTGGAAAAGTTTGCTACGATAACAGGAAGGACAAATTAAACGCGGCTGTCTTCAGGCGCCAGAGCCTGCCTTTTTTTTCTTTCGTAAACTACAGTTCTGATGCCAAGAAAGCGTTGACCACGAAAACATATGGGGCGTACGATTTGATGATATCCCGACGATTACTGAAGTGAAATTCGCTCGGGCCAGGTTCTCCATCTCCGCCGACATTTCGATGGAAGAATTTTCCATTGTCCTCAAGGCTGTTGATCAACATCCCTGCCCTTAGGACGACGACATAATTATATTGCATTCGGTCGGAATTCAGAGGGTTTCATGAAGAGAGGACGGTATCGTTAAAGGAAGTTGCATTATTTAAGCCGAAGCATAACTGTGTTCTCTACCACGATATAAAAAGCGTCATTGCCGAAGTGTTGTATCCGATACGTCATCATTTCTCCCCAGTTGAGATTCTAGCTTCACCTTTGAATTTAACCAATTATATGATAAGCCTGAAGCCACTTAGCTCGATAGCATATCTCGCATGATAAATATTGCAGCAACAAAGATTTCAGTAATTAGAATTTTCTCCTAGAATAAGAACCTTTCAGGTGTATCCAAAGATAGCGCACAAATGTATATTTATAAATTAGAGGAGAACAATTACTTATCATTCAATATCAAAATTGTAACGACAGCCTTAAAGTTTGCTTTTAATAATGTGCACCAATTCCAATAAGTCATAAAAGAGTAATTTGGCTTCACCGGAATTACTAACAGGGTCTTACAGCTGCGTTTCAGTTCTGTATAAATATTTTAAAGCATGACCGGAAATTGGGAGACCAAATTCAAAAGTCGATCGAATTACATGAATCTTTAAAGCAAATTCTTCTCCAGAGCCTTACCGGGTGGATGCATAACATTCGTTTCTTCGGAACTAACTATGTACTTAATTACTGTCCATGATAAATAATGTTTATGGCATAGGCAGAAACTAAAATAACTCGCTGAATTGAAAGTGAGATTGGTCTTTGCTCCTATTAAATTAAAATTCATAAAAATAAAATTCCTGTTCAATAGGTTCCCAGCCGTGACAAGCATCTCCAAACACTCGTTTCCGATCTCAAAGCGAAAACTCACGTACTCTTCCCAATTAAAAGTGCACATGCACGACACCGTACGGGAAAAATGGATTCCAAGACAGCGTTGATCTCTTAGAAAACTCCTATTCAAGAAAGGCAAGTATGAATTTCACAACTGAGGCCCTGAGAGTCAAAGTAATACAAGTAACATAAACACGAAAAACGATATAAGTGCATATATGTTCTAGGTTGGTACCATCGGGTACCGTCAGGTAGCTACAGGAAAAGGAATACAAGTGTTCGAACGTATGGTGCAGCGATCTAGCGGTCGAACACTTAAGCTACTTTGCGTTTTGTCATTTCTTACCGGAGTAAAGTGGTACACGTGACACTGGACGATATTTGTCACTTGTATTACTTTGACTCTCAGGTCCTCAATTACATTGTGATTTTTTTCGACGAAAACTTTCACATATCAACTACATTTGTTTCATTCAGGCCGTTTAATTTATTTTCTCAGGTCTCAGGCATTTTGAACTACAGTGAAGGTGAATCGCGATGTTTAAGCGACATGTATTGCGTCTTGAATCAATCATTGACTGTTGCCAAATATGTAATTACACAGAGACAGTTATATCGGAAGCCCTGATGTCTTTTGAGCCAAGCAAAATCTCACCCGAAAGCTTTCTTTCACTTATTTTCGCCATCGATTTATATCAAGCGAGTTTAGCGTGTTAAGTTCGATATCTGTATTAAATGTGTAAAGTATTGTACGACATAGAAGACACCAGTAATTTAAATAATGCTAATATTGTCATGCGGAAAACAATTAATACACAGAAATGAAGTAAAGTTATCTGATGTTAATCCAATTTGAAGAAAAAATACGTAAAAGTGAAAATTAACAGGCAATTGAACCACAACTTATGCATTCATATCCATAAAACAGCTTATCAAACCAACGTTTTAGAATTATAATACGATAACTATTATTCCACAATTCCTATTCTATAGCAAGAACCTCACAGAATTGGTGTTTACTTGCAAAGAAAGCATAGCAATTTGGACAGGTACAAGTTCATTTCCAAGCATTATTTTTTATTGGGAGTTCCAATAAATTACAGCCATATTTTTCGAGCCAAAAGAATCTAATGCAACATGTTGGTTTGTTCAAATATTTCGTAGAAATGCTTCCCGTGGGAGGCAATCAACATATTTGGAACCCCTTAGCTAGCTAATGGCAAGAATTGGATGTTCTAAGGATAGTGCATTGCAGTCCGTTAGGTCAGGTTTTCCCTGTGACGTTACGTCCTTCAGCTAAACCTTTTGAGAGTACTGAAGCACTGAAGAAGTTGGGCAGGCTAGAATATTCCTCAGCCACTCCGTTCTCAGCGGGGATATCGTACTAAAAAACAACTCACCAACGACCAGAGCTCACGTGATCACATTACATCCCGCCGTAGAACTGAATACACTTGCCTGTTGAGTGGGACCGAACTAAAATTGGACAGGCCGTGTGTTCTGATCTCTTTGCCTCCCTATCATCATCATCTCCCTTTTATCTCTCCGCGTATTCCACCACTGTGTATCTCCTCTCGTTCCAACATCCCTAACCCCTCTCTCTCCGCTAATTGCTTCTCTGTGATGACTTGATTTCCTTTCAACTTTAGTTCTTAATTGCTCCGTCAAAGTGTGTGGGGGATGTGGCGCCGCCTCGGGTGGATTCTCAGGACGAAGCTATTAGGGCACGAATAATTTCTTTCCGCCTTTCAAAAGGGGCGTGAAAACGTTAACAAAACTCCCCCCTTCCCCATTTAACCCTTAAAGACATCTCCTCTCGAGAATCAGCAAATAATACAAGCATCGCGTTTAGATTCATATCTAGCACCTGGAGAAAATTTAATGCCCGTACGATTACCTACTCCACGAATTCTGTTATTTTAGAAGATAATATCCTGAGTGTGATTTCGTAAATTCAGGATTAGCATATCAAATTCACGATTGTACGAATGCTTCCCAATCGAAATCGTACAGCGAAACTAATACCAATCTCCTATGAATTTTGATTAATATATTCAAGATCTAATAATTTCAGAAATATCTACCACTTGAAAATTAGCAATAACTGCACCGTTGAAGAAAAATGACAGGTGAGGCCACAATAATTCTCGCACGAATAGAACTTCAATTTTTCTAACGAAAATGAGCATGATGATGCCAGTTTCATATACTTCATCACCTTAACGATAGTGTCAAAAATAAAAGTTCAGTCGGGTTTTAGGATACTTGATATGAGATAACAATTAAAATATGGTTTCTCTCTCCACTTTTAGCCATAACTGTCTCAAATGTTTACGTAACACCTGAAATATTTGAATAGGGTGCAGAGGGGTGAGGGCGCACGATAAACATAGGCTTGTAAATGCGATCCAAACGGGGACACCGAATCGTTTTATTGCTTCAAACACAAATTGTTACGATAAGGCGTGAAAGAGCATACAAATATCCCAGCTACATTTTTTCATTTTGATCAATATGGAAATAAGTATACATATATTTTTCGTTTTCTGCATAAAAATTCGAAATAAATAGAAAATATAGGTAGGTATTTAACCTTGAGTTGAGTAAAGATATAAAAGTATGATACTTATGCATTGCAATAAATAACAAAAATACGATGGTTCGATTATTATAAGAAGAACAACATATTTGTTCAATACTACAGAGTGTCAAGAATTCATCTCAGCAGACTGTGTTTCGAGAAATTCACTCAAAAGTGCACGCTTCACTCGGCTGCTTTATCACACTCAAGTAAATCTGCCAACCAAAGAGACGCAATACAAATAGCAGACTTGTTCTCGTCCCGCATTCTTCTTCCGCCTAATTATTGGTTGGTCTCTTATCCTGCACGGAGAAGACCCTGGCGAGGGAGCACGAGGTCACTTTCGGAGCCGAAGAGGAAGCTAAAGAAAGTGAGGAGCGAAGACAATGGGCGGGAGAGGAAAAGGGGATGGCTGACTCTTTTAAAAAGAGGCCTCACGACTTAAAATCAATTTGATATACGAGACCAAGATTAATATTTACCGACGAAAAAGGCAGCAGGAAAAAATATATCGCTGTTTATTTTTCCCGCAAAATAATATTGATTTACACGGAATGGGAATTGGGGAGGACGCCCCAGAAAATACCATCATATTTTTAATTTGTATCCTAGGGGGAACACCCCATTAAAATTGTTACAATTACGAGAAGATTATGTAACATGTTTCTATCCTCTACTTTAAGCGGAAGGCGAGGTAACCAGGTTAGTAAGACCTGAAATATCAAAGATCGCAAGTTCGAACCCCGCCGCTGTGTTTCTCTTAAATTTACGAGCTTATGCTAGATGGTGTTCCATTCGATGCCTTCAAGGCTGGGGCGTCCAAAAACCTAAAAGTACTCTACTTCAATGAGATTGGTTAGATCATCCTTCTTCCCGAGTGATGCGGGGTTTTCAACCATAAGAGAAACTACAATGAAATGTCGTGTAACACGCCACGATTTTCTTACGATCCCGTCGAGCGCGATGCCACTCTCGACGACATCGACATTGGGTAGTTAAGTGTTCCATGCCCTTCGACGCTGCCGCGACGCTGAGATAACCTCTACTTTGATGAACTCTTCTAGGGCTCTACACCGGGTGAGTGATTGAAATGTTGCCGACTTTTCGGGTAGCGACTCGTTACCCATCCTAAAGACAAAAGAAATTCCCATCATCTCAATGGGTGGTTAATGGATTCTATATGGTATCCTAAATGGTATACGCATTTTGCACGTCACATCATCGGTATTATTTTAATCCTATGAGGCAGTTTTAAGCTTTTCCTCTCCCCATTCAAATATTAGAAGTTAGTAAAAGAGTACAATATTGTTCAATACTGCACATCGATTAAATTGAAACTGAAATGTTTGGAAAATGCTTCCGACATAGATATTATTTTCACCCTCCGCTGTATATTCCCAATTTAAGCTCCTCCGTTTCCACTCCCCTGAATTCCATCCCAAATGCCAATTCTCTTCAGTTTTATTCCGGGCTCACCGTAAAATCTCCATCAGGCCTTCAAAAACCTCACAACCTCTCGCCTTGTCTGGTATCCAATTTCGTTTTCTTCGAATTTCCCCCGGCAAAATCCTCCCTTACCCCAACATATCCATCAAACCTTATCCGTCTAACCTCTCAATCCAACTTTTTTTCCACGCTTTCCCACAAGTAAATCTCCAAATCCTTTGATCTTTGGTCATCCCCTTTCATCGAAGATGTAGTTTCTGAACCGTACAATGATATCTCCTAAATTAAAGGTCTCACAATTCTTTCCTTCATCTCTCCACTCAGATCAAGGGCATGCGAAGGGTAAAAGACTCATAGGCTATAAAAATAACTCGTTGCGATGATATGTATCGGTTTAGGTTACAAGTAGAGCTGGATTCCCGATAAAATCCGATACCAATATTTCATTCATAGAAGTAGGTACCGAAATTGCCATCCAACCACTAATGATATGAACAAAATTTTACATTTCGTTTCGTATTTTTCATTAGACGAGGAATTTCAAAATAACGGGAATTTTTAAATTTCGCGGGTTTTATCATTCCAATTTTCAATAATTGTATTTATTTACCATATGGTCGTACAGTCAATTAGTAATACTACCTTAAAGTTATACACCGATTGCGTGAAGCAATCCGCCGAAAACGCCCAGAATTGTGGCAAAACAACTCGTGGAAATTGCTTTTATATAAATAGTGCGGGAGCATTACTACGATAATGCTCCCGCTCACACCTCACTGCTTATTCGTGATTTTTTGGTTTAAAAACAAACCGTTATTTTGCCTCAGCCACCATATTCATCGGACATGGCCCCCTGTGACTTCTTTCCATTCCTGAGGCTGAATAGAACCATAAAAGGACGACGTTTTGCCACCATTGATGAGATAAAAGCAGAATTGCTGAAGGAACTGAATACCGAACTCTATACCGAAAAGTGAGTTCCAGAAGTGCTTCCAAGATTGGAAAAACCGCTGACACAAGTGTATGATATCTAAGGGGGATTACTTTGAAGGGGAAAAATTGATATTGGTTAATAAATAAATATTCTTTAAAAAAAAAACGAAAATTTCCGTTATTTTATATCACACCTCGGGAATATTCTCGTATAGACAGTTTCACTGCATTGCATCATTTTTTATTTTACTTATTCTTATACAAAGAAAAATATTCAGGTTAATCTTCCAACCAATTTTCATAGTTTAATAATAACTTCGAATTGGAGTGGTAAAGATCACTAAGTCCAAGGATGAAATAAAAACTAACTTACAGACAATACTTATGAGGAATATTTACAAAAAACTAACGACTCAGCCTTACGAGTCCCGTTCGCGATTGACCATATTGATGCACGACAGCTGTTTTTCTTTGATTTTCCCAAAATTGCTGTTAGTTTAAGGAATCAGGGGTGATGTGATAGCCAGCGCAAAAGACCTACAGGCTAAAAAAAGTTTTGTCTCTTCAAATAACAATTGAAATGCTGCTATACCTGCCGATATTTCTTAAAATATCCTTTTCATACCACGAATAATCAGCAGTACATCAGCCATCATTTAACGGGCCTACTTACTAATCACATATCTCATATTAAATGTATAAATATAAATCCTATGATAAACCTTAGCAGTATAACTTGCAGTGGATGCATAGTAACTGAAGCAACACTTAAAATCCTGACATTCAGGTTCAACTCTAGGAAATAATTATTTTACAGCGAATCCCTTTCCAAAAAAAGTAAAAACTTTCCTAATTAGACTATTAAAATATTCATACGATTGAAATCAAAGAACTGGCATACTGCGTATAAAAATTAATCGATTCAATTTACCAATGCCCAAGCCATATGGCCCATCTGCCCCGGCTGTCACTCTGGAATCGAAAATTAATATTTAAGCCGAAAAATGACCACAGCTTCGATAAGGGTGGTATTTGCGAGGACGAGTTAGGACGATACGAGGATAAAACCGTTGGGAAGTGGTATATGGGGTAGAATGAATTTTGGAGGTCCACCATATGAATTCATACTTGACGATTCAGATGTCGCAGGGACGAGGGTTGGGGATTACGAGCGGAGGAGCAGGAAGCCCACGAAATAAGCGAGCCCCTAGCCATTTTCCATTTATTACGACAAATCTCATCTCCTCTTACCACAGGACACCGAACAACATTTGAGAATCATTACGCGATACCCCCCTCCCAACAATACCTTCTCCTGACTATATCATACACGTGTAAACATTTTTGGACGCAATATTTACCTACAAACAGGAGAAATGTTAGGTTTTTCTCAGGCTCTGTTTTTAACGTACCACTGTAAATTGGCAGAAATACTGAATGTGGCCTTTTTTTGTAAAAGAAAACAGAAAAATAAAATAAAACCAGTGAAAATGATTTGGCTTGACAAAATGATGTAAAGCATCGAGACCGTTTGCATTAAACATTTATCTGTGGACAATCTCCAAGGGTTCCACTTCCGTTATGTTAAAGTCCACATCAGTCATAAAACAATGACATTAATTATCATTTCTTCATGGTTCATTCTGTATCTCCTGGCTTATTGGATGATAAAATTGATGTAGCTTCATTACGTTGACTTCATTAATAGGAATAAAAAAGGTTTATAGCTGTAGCATGACGCGATAGCCCGGTTATAGCACTTGTGTCTCCAGCAAACCGTCTGCCGGAGGGAATTACTTCACAATTTGAACAGCAAGATCACTTATAAGAGATGAAACTTTGTCCTTTTTCACGTATAAATAACAAGGAAAAATAATATATCACACTACTATTTACTAAAATTTTACACGTTACTAACCTTTTGATTCAAAGAATTCTGATCCCAATAAAAATGTCACTCAATGATTCAACGCGAAGGTTGGTTTGAATAGCTGAGGGTAGAGCTCACCACGGACTAAGCCACAGGCGTGTGAATTTCACACATTCAGGGTAGGGGGGCCAGTTCCTTTCCCTGGGCCACCTCGCACTCCGAGAATTTTTTTGTTCGAGGGCGTCCAACTGAGTTCAAATCCCAGGACCCGGTGGTTCCGAAGGGTGGTTCCGAAGCCCGGACCCGAAAAGGGTGGTACCGAAGTCGATCCCGGTCGGGACCCCGATCGGGTGGTCCCGAAGATCGAAGGGTCCCGAGTCCGGGGAATTGAATACGGGACCCTTCGATCAGTAACCAAGCGCTCTACCCACTAGGCCACCACGCTTCCTAATAAAAATGTATAACCCGGTTAAAAGTTCTTTTTAGTTTGATGATGACTACTAGCATCAAAATATCCTGGTTTGAGGAAAAAAGAGAATGATTTTACCCTGAAATCATATGAATGACTCATTTTCGCATAGATATATATCCATCGTATCTTCCGTCACCTCCGACAATACCAGGAAGATGAACATTTATTATCCGATACCTTATGAGGAAGAGAAATAATCTCATTTGTTGTATATTTTGATAATAAGATTATTGCAGCTTCTTTTATCAATAATTTATCAATAAGAATGACGCTTTCGGGATTTGAAGCGTATTGTCCATTTCTATATAACTTAACATTTCACTCGTCGTACTGTGAGCGAAACGGGGAGTTTTTTTAGATATGTACAATACGCAGCAAATCCCGCATCATTTTTCATCTGTTTTATATCTCCGGCGTTGTAACAAAGGCCTTCCCTTTCCTCTCGACTGAGAAAGACAGCTCCGAAAAATGCCTTTCGTTTAATGTTAATCAACATAACCACAATAAATGTTCACCGCTAGCTTAAAACTTTTCAAAGTAACGCTTTTGAGCTGGAGTTTTAATGCATCATACGAAATTGATTAACATTTAAAACTGATTATTTACTTATATTTTAGAAAGGAAGAAGAACATTGGAATAAACTACCGAAAATAAATTAATTACGCAGCATATTAACGATATGGCCGAAGAAAATTTGTTATGTTCAAACTTACATGGTCCATTACTTTCTTTCATTCTCATGAATTAAATGCATTTCAGAGGCTAATTTTAAAATTTTATTAATTGTGCAATATACCATTTCTGCCATCGTAGCTTCATCGACGAAGGTTGCCTAAAATCCAGGACGGCATGAAATTCCAAAGAACTGATGAGCCAAGAATACGATTTGTAAACGCTAGTCCCAAAATGCAGTTCTGGGGAATTTCGGTGAAATGATCTTTATGGGAAACTCTAGTTAGAAGGTGAAAAGGACCTGGCCTGACAACTAAAACAACCTATTTCATCAATCAAATCAACATTAGGATTGAAGACAGTGCTTGGTTGATTCCTGCTCATGTGTTAGGTATATAGTTGTACATTTATTCCTTTCCGGTACCTACATAAATGTTTCTTCAAAGTTTTGTTTTACCTTAGAGCTTGTATTGTGAATAAAATGAATCAAATAGTTTGAAGCAAAAAGAAATAAAACCGCCCACAGAAAAATAACGGATCTCATCTCTCCCTACTAGAAAATGCTGCACAGCGGCAAATATGCTTTCCATTAAGTATTTGAGGAGAGCAGTTCCAAAGCTCTCTTCTTCTTATGAGTCGTCGAGTCGTACTTTGATCTTAGCGCGTTTGCTAAAGCATTCCTGGCTATTGATCATGACTCTCCTTCGTATGGAGAACACCTTTACCTGAAACTCCCGCTGGGAAATATTTCTTCATATATCCCGTCAACTCTCCTTTCGTCAGTATTTTTCTTTTGGCAAATCATGGAACCCAACCGAACAACATGAAATGAGATACGGATGGAATCAGATTGTTTGATTTGCCTCTCACAAAGTTGATGCTTTTGTCCTGGCATATCACAGTATTTATTTGTACACCCAGGGTGGGCATGATAAGCAATTGATAAGATAAGCAGGGTGGGCATGATAAGCTCAAGGACATGGACATTAAAGATATGTAGCATACATAAATTAGTAATTAGATGTTATATATAATGCTTTGATGTTGAACATTGCTATTGTACAATAACTTAATTAGATGTGTCCTGCTGGAACGAACTCCGGATTTTATGTGATTTCATTGAGCTATGTACTCGGAGTGTTCAGAATTCTAAATTCTCAAGAAAGACCAATGAAGTATAAGGAGTTTAATGTTAACTGTGCCATTCTTGCATTCACAAAGAATGGATGACGAAATGAGTAACAAGACTAACGAATCTAACAAGCTACAGCCTATAAAATGAATTTATTCAATGACACGTAACATGCACCATTTAACACTTTTTTGATTTAAACCGAAATAACGTTCAAAACTTCATACCAATATCATTCAAGTTCATAATGACATCAAATTTTAAAACCCATATAGGAAGACGAAGAGCTAAACTTAAAAAAATGTGAGTTTAACCCTCTAACAGAAAAAAATATTTCCCTTGAACCTCAAAATTGTTATTAATTGAATTTCACCTTTATGGATCAAAACGAAATAGGTTTAATACTCCCGCGAAGTAATAATTATACATCTATTATGATATAAACTCATTTCAGTCTTTCGACCGGGTTAGGCTCTCCATCTCTACCGATGTTGCGATGGTAAAATGTTCCATCATCTTCAGGTCCAAAATTCTTCCATCGAAACGCCGTCAGAGATGAAGACCTTAACCCGGTTGGAAGTTTGAGAAGAAGAAGTCACATAAATTACTCGCTGGGAAAGCATAAAATATTTCATAATCATGTTTCAAGGAGTATTAGAATAATGTCATTTAAATATCGTGATAAATGTTTCATCAACTTCTCTCAGTAGGTAAGGTTCAATTTCATTAACTCCAGGAAAATTTCCCTCAGAAGAACCGCAAGAATGAACTCTTAGCTAGTAAGAACGTACAGTTCTTAGCATGAAAAGTACCACCCTTTCCCTGCCACTTCCAAATAAAAGGGGTATGGAGACCTTGGGGGCAAAACTGTAAGAGATAGGGGTGGCTTCAACAATTTGATCGGCGATTCGATAGGGGGAGGGCGGCGTGTTTTCCCCTTCTCTTGTCTCTTCCGCCCGGCACTTAACATCATCATCATCGTCATCACAGCCACCATCCCATCACCAGCATCGTCCTTGGTCGGCTTCCCTCCCCACCAACCGCCAAACCATGCAAATACAATCACCGCTGAAGTTTGCTCAAAAAGCCTACCCGACATCCCCATGATTGCATTGTCTTCCCATTAGGAGGAGGTCCTCTCCTGGGACTCCCTTCCATCCTTTCGGAAATCGGTGGAAAGGGTAAGGATTCATCATTTCCTCATCATGTATTTCAACTCCGTCTCGCATGAATTGCGACATGAATCAGACTGGTACGAAAGGTATAGGAGTACCAGGGCTGTGGAGCCGAGGTTTAAGGATTTGGCTCCAGCCGCATCTCCGATTTATTTCTTAGCTCCGACTCCAGCTCCACTCCGGCTGCGGTCAAACATTTCAGTTTCCATTAATGATTATTATTTTTAAAATTTTCATATCGATATATTTTCATGTAAACATAAAAATGTATTCTAAGTCAACCAAATAATATTTGTTTATTTTACAATAACTTCAATGATTTGCAAAAACAATGCTTTGTATGCACCAGATTAAGTAAACGCAACTGACACTTTTGGTCGTGGTAAATTTACGTATTCTTCATAAAACTGATGATGTCAGACCTGACATCGTGGAAATGGGTGTACAGTTCAATGTCTCATCCCAAGGATATAGTACTGCACTTCAAGTGCTACACACAGAGCACCAAATTAGGGTAAAATTAATAGTTTGAGACGTGACTTAAGAGGAACTGTTTCATGTTAATAACAATGAATGACAACAAATGTTTATTCATGACCTAGGTTCCGTTGTTGAGTGACGTTGACCTGATGACGTTGTAACAAAACGAAACCTAGGTCGTAAATAAATATTTTATGTTGACGGCCATCAGGATGACAATCCAGTAGTCTAGGTGGATACAACATTTAACCCCATTGGAATCTTTTACTAATAACAGGACTATCAAGTAAAGCCTCCTAAACCAGCGTTGAACTTGAATCTATGAATATAAAGGTCTCAGTCCTAAAATCGTCCACAGCGCTTCCGCCACGAACTTTTGTGAGGGAATTACCTGCTCCGTACGCTATCCCTGCCCTCGCCCGCCACAAAACCCTGTCCATCCTTGGGAAAACATTGGAGTGGGTGTGACCTGGGAGCAGATATTCAACCGCGAGGGAGTAATGGCTTCGTCGCCTCGGGAAATCCTTACCCCTTCATCCCGATGGAGAACCCTATTCGGAAGACGATTATCTGGAGGAGATTCGGTCGCAGCTAAAGCGAGTCGTCGCAGTGCGCGAGCCGGGGTTAATGGCTTTGAGACGAGGAGGTCTATGGACTGTGCTATGGGAGAGAGAAGTGACCCCGTTATCCACTCCAGCCCTTTCTCCCAATACGGTTTCAGTCATTTGTCAAGAGGGAATCTCACACCTCAGACATCGGTTTGCTGCTGATTTCTCCATAAGGGTTCATCTTGAAAGACCATTTCCTTACGAATCGACATATTTTCTAAAAACAAAAAAACTGATCCTACATTACAAAAAAAATCTTTATGAATGAATCTCACCACTACTAGGGGTAGAGGTAATTAGTAGTAAGCAACCGATAACTGGTCCCTAGGGGCGTAGGAATTTTATGTGCATGAATTGAATGATACTGTATCCAACTATTTATGATGGAATTGAACGAACAATGAAGAAGTGTCTATTAATAACTATTCTAAAAAATAAGAGTAACGTTTAAATTTTGCTATGAGGTTTTTTGTGGTAAATAAGGCAGTCTCGGCAGTAAATTATGGGGTCGCTGGTCGAATCCCGCCTGGTGGGATATTTCAACACCCAGATCATTGTCGCATTCGTCATGGAAATCCACCGAGGCTGTTAATGGATGTAATAATGAGCAAAAAAGGCGTATCACTATATCCTTCATACGTCGATAATTTGTTTTGAGTAGAATTAGCTCACTGGAAAGGGAATGAGTATAACTTAAAAAATTATCAAGAACGAAAAACAGCATCAAAAAGTTAATGAAGTCAAATTAATTCGGATGTCTCGTTTAGCATGCTACCGCTCATACTCGGGTGCTTCAACGGCCATTATCACCATGGAAACCCGAGTAACCAACGCGTAGCGATGCGGGAAGCAACATAAAACCTTCCAACATCGTGTCATTTGTTCGCAATCCAATCCACTTCACGTTCAACAAACACAGACTAGAGTGCTTTGTTTCGTTTTCTTGGCCTGCAAAAATCTCAGCCTTTTGTAAAGACCTCTCTCTCTCTCTCTCGCCAACCACCGCCCATAACTCTTCGCACTTACTCCTGAAAATCAGGAAATCAAGCAACGTATCCTCCCATCCTTTTACATCCTAGTCCTCCGCGAACTGCTACCCTTCCTATCAGCATTCATCGCGTGAATAAAGAGAATGTGTGTAGACCAGAGTCTTTCGAAAAGGAGACATTTCATCTAAATACTACCCCGAACCTGTTAACCTAACACCCCATGCCAAACGCCCTAACCATCCATGAAGAAGTGAGAAAAACGGAATTAGAGGATGGAAATGACGAAAAGTGAACGGTGTGCTGATCAATAAGTGTCTCGTTCTATTTTTATTGTAGTCATTAATGGGGCAGAGAAAGAAGGAATTTTTGCAGCCATCTGTTCAACAGTGTATTTTCCATACTTGACCGCTTCCATCATTGCAGGAGTGACAGCTCAAGTAATATCCTCCATATCACCCCGTATATCTGTATTTGAAAGTACTCCAAGCCTAGTAAGTAACATGCTCGTCACTAGTGGCTCCCAGCCCTGTCCTTCCATCAGCTTAGTCACATTCTCTGTTCGTCAACAGCAGTTTTTAACGAACCGTGCGTTTCTTTTGTACGCTGCTTATTTCGCTGATCAAATCCTTCTGTCGGAAAATCCTAATGCTTGGGTGTGGTCAAATGTGGCCAAGCGAGAGATTTGGGGAAGGATGGAGAGGTTGAATTGAGGAGAACGAAAGACGAACTAAGGTGAAGTTAACCTTAAATGTATAGAGGAGGAGACAGAAGAAGCAATTGGAAGTAGTAATGAGTGGTAACTGTTTGCTGAAGTCCATGAAGTCGGGAAGAATTTTGCGCCTTTAAGGAAGGAGGTAAAGAATGATGATAAGAAAGAGATAAAGAATTGGGGTTTTTAACGGTGCGACAGAGGATTAGTGAAGAAGATAAGTTATGATGAACATGAAATTGCATAATACTGAGAAAAACGAAAATGTGGTGGAGGCGAAGAAATATGAACATCCTACGAAGAGGTTGTGCAACATAGAAATTCCAGTAGGAGAGAAAATATGCTTCATGAAAATTTCTAAGTAGAAGGGACACATTTATTGGACATATTTTTAGACAAAACAGCCTCCTGAAAATTATAATGTAAGGGGCCACAAATGGGAAGAATTACTGAGGAAAACAAAGGTTGAAATATATAAGGAAAATAAAGATATAGAATCAAATTACGACTTATAAAGGAATAAAGCAGTAGCTAAGTGGAGCGAAGAACTGCAGCAAACCAATCTCCGGATTGATGATAGCTGGTAATGATGAAATATATTTTAAATATTTAAAGATTAGCGGCAGGATTGGTCAAAATAGAACCGATAATTTCCAGGTGGGATGCTGGGAAGGAACTGTACCAGATTTCACCATTACTGGGTGATTTCCATTCACTATAGCGCACTGCAAACTTCGTAACATAGCAGCAGAGTTTTTTTTTCATTCGTTTAGGACCCTTTTGAACTATAATTCGCACTTCAAAACAGGTCGGGATCATTGCTGATGTGTGCTGGAGTGTATTTGAGAAGAAAAAAGTTCAATAATCGTATTCACGATTGTTATTTATGGGTTGATTTACAATGTAAGTTCAAACTAGGGTAATCATACACTATAAATCATTTATGGCCAAATAATTTTCTTCTCCAGCATATAGTTTGAACGAATTCCTTAGGTATTAACAAAAATTTGGCTGAGACAATTGTGTAACTGCAGAATGCTTCTTACCGGCATGGGCACATCATGCTGTTCATCATCGTTCGTATTCGTTGAAGGTAGCTGATAAGTTTCCATCTGCAGTGAGTTCATAAACTTACATTAAGTTCCCATTTGAAAAAAGCATACGCTGTGATTGCCAAGGATATTCTATTTCTAGCGTAGTGAAAAATGGACCCTTATTGCTGCAGAAAACGAATTATTTAGCAAATATTCCCATTTTCAGCCACCCTCAAAGCAGCACCTAATAATGATCTTATCGTTCTCATGGAGTCACACATTAAGCCAGACCAATCAACATGTTGGAAACCAAGGGATCAGTGGACAACAAGCGGCTGGAAATGCTAAATATTTAAATCTGACATCGCGCAATTCGTTCGCAATCTAATCCAATTTACTTTCAAGAAGCGCAGACACACAGGTCTATTTCCGAGGCCTTTCACGTTCTACTCCCGACAAATCATTCCTCTCACCCACTGCCTATTGCCGTTTTAACTCTCCCTGACGAGAATGAGGAAAAAAGCCAAGTCTTTCACCTCATCTTTCTTCCCTAGTCGATACTTCTGCTACTGCTTCCGCCTCTTCGCAACTGGGGCGTTTATTTTCTCACCCGCGGGGATGGCCCTTTTTTTGTTTCCCCAAGAATTCGCGGAATTCCTCAGCCAGAGCCTCGGACCAGAGGCGGTGGCAGCGCATGAATTCTAATCTTGACGTGTCCGACTCGTTGAGAAGCGATCAACTTTGTTCTCCAACTTTCTTCACCTTCACAAAGCCTCCCTATAAAGACCCTTTCAATCGTTTTCTCATTTTCTACGTATTCTTCCTCCTACTTCCTTAAGCAAATAAATGCCGTGGGTGTATGCTCATGCAAGTATTTCTTCGCATTACGATAGCCACGGATTTTTTTCATTAAACTCCCTTCTACATCAACAAAATACCCTGAAACCCACCTCGAGAGTGTGTGGCAGGGGGTGAGCAGTCACCAATATGCATTACACTAAACTTAAAGTTAGTGTAACTACGACTATTGATGCATTAGAAAATCGCTAATGCTTGTCAGGAGGCGAATCCTCACAAGCATGCACTACACTACAGATATGCTACCAATGTTAGAGGGACCGTTAGTATTTATGTATTTTGCAACTAAATAAACGGACATAGATTCAAGAGTTATCTGAAAACATGCATGGCGTTCTGTAAGTACTAGGTAGCAGATAAGGATACAAGTATTAGGGAGTACTACTGTTACTAAGAGCTACACTACCTATCGACAAAACTAGTTAAAAGTCTCCCTTACACAAACGAGATGGATTTGCATAAGTGTGCATCAGATGCTCTCCCTAAATTTAATTTAGAAAGTTGGAGCGGTTTAACAGCTATGGAATTGAAATATGGGGATTTCCTCCAAAAGAAAAGAAAGTCATTTAGGAAAGAATGGAGGATATGGAAGATTTTACACGCCATTTGTGACTCCATTAGCGATACTTGAGCACGCCATCTCTCCGTCACTCAGCGTAGGACTAAACGGAGAAAAAGGGTTGTGATTTCTATAAAAAGATGAGTAACTGGAGCAGCTTTTCATTCAAGGTCTAGATGATAGCGTAGGTCGGAAAACATCAGCGCACTTTCCACACATGAACACAAACCAAGATGAATCGAACGATGTGCGCGGGGGAACTTTCGGTAACATGCCGGTAGGTGGCATTCCGTGTGTTTAAAATAGCGGTGGTACTAAAAGAACACAACAGTTTCATTGTAACTGTTTCGCAACCGAAACAGTATCAAAACAAAACAGTTCCTTGAAGCACCCTGTTGCGGACAACAGCTGGAGGCATTCCAAGCAACAGGCAATCGATCACCTCAGTTAAAACAACACTGGTAGTTCTGTATTCAATGGACGGTCGTAGACAAGAATATGTAGTAAGAAATCTAACTCTTAAATAAAGTAACAAAATTTCATTTCGAGGCATGAAGGGTAGTTCACAGTTCTAATTTTATCAGCAGCAATAGACGGAAAGATAAGTGTTGCCTGAATAAACAAGCAACCGCCTGCAACAGATTCAAATCCAACATATTGTAGCTTATAACCGCAACGCAGCCACACGTGTGATTGGAACAGAATAGAAGACGAAACTGTCACCTTCAGCTATCAGTTGCCGCTGCACAGCAGAGAGCACAACGTCGCGGCTGCGGCACTATCACGAAAATAACCTGTTGTTTGCAATAGTTATTGGCAACAGTTGTCTGACCGACACAGTTGCGGCTGCAGCCGTTTCACTTCGGCAACACTTTGTTCCACCACTAGTTTAAAATAGTCGCGGCTGAATATTAGGTGCATACTTTTCGAGTTAGCTCAAAAAATATATTTAAAAACGTAAGCTTCTTGACAGAACGTAGTTAAAAACTTATATTTGCCATGTCTGACGCCTTCATTGAAAGTCAACGAATAAGAAAACATAAGCAGATGCAATTATCGATGTTCTTTTATTGCTTAGAGCACATTAACTCTGCTCCTGATGCTTTTAAGGACACTGACTAGTGCGAAGGGTATGGGATGAATAGTTGGGGAGTGCACTTCAGTGACGCGAAGGAAGCAACGCAATGTAACGAATGGTAGGCACCATTTATCACACAATGGAACTACCCAAAGCCTTGAATGATGAAATAAGCAACATTCATAATAATAACTAGCTTAAATTGCCCACCTGTCATTATTACAGGTAAGATATTAAAGTTAATGAAATAGAGAACTGCATTCTGTTTTATATACATGTAGGATTTTCTCTCTATTTGTGAGATTTGTTTAGCCATTCCACCTATACTGGAACTTTCAACTAATGACAGCCAACTTCTTTTAACAATGACGGTAATAAATAAAAGTAAAAAAAACATGAAGATCGAAATAGGTATCCAAGAGCCCTCTATCCCATACAAATGAATTTAGTGTTCTGAGCACTCAAAAAGTGATGACTATCTGATGTCAAACTCTAAATAACATAATGTGAATATTTCCACCCACAGCCCTAAACCAACTGAAGAAAAGAGCGGGAAAATGATTCATTTCACTTCCCTAATAAATGAATGTATGACAACCTTCTGGCCAAACCATTCACCCGGAGGATGATGGCAGACTACGCCGTCGATACGTCGGTGCAACTCACCAACATCACCCGGTTGGAAACCCGAGAAATTTATAACATATATTGAATATATTTTTCAGTTCATTTATACTAACATAAAATCAGGAGGCACTGAAGCGCTAACTAAGCCCTTTAGGCATGGTGATCATACGGTTGACTGCTATAATATTCCGATTTTCACCACCATATAGTCAACCCTATGGTTGACGGACGTGCTACCGAGAGTAGGTTATGAGTACCTACGTACGTCTATATTACAAAAACAAAAAACTATACCATAGATGACGTTAATAAAAAGTTTGTCGATTAATCATACCGCGATTCAATGGGTACTTGAGGACGTTTAACGGACCTTGATCGCTGTCACACTCCCAAAAGAATTGGCTTCAGCTGCCAGGCGGTAAAATGAAAGTTAGATGAGGTCAAGGGAAGGGGATGGACTACTAAGAATAATAATTCAAATGGAAATTCAGCACTTGGCTGATTTTTTAAACTTTCACTACTGAAATATTCAGCTTTCTTCGTCATTTCCAAGGCTATTTGCATTGACCTCTACTGGAACGTAGCGACCTTAAAAATGACTTTGTACATGACTTCGTTTTAAGCATATTCTAATCAAGCCCGTTTGATAGGTATGCATTAACTTTAAGAATTTGCGCAAAGATTTGACGGTTTTAATGCTGCAAATTACTGTGAACACAACTTCGAAAATATAATAGAAAACCTATTCCAGAAATTATCGTTAAATAAATTGTTCGAATTAGAAAATTATGTTTATTATTCAGCATTTAATTTATAACCGGGTATAGAAATCGATCATATAGGACTCCTTCAGGTAAGAATAATATGATTGAGCCTTGAAAAGGCAAGGAAGACTAATAAAATGCTAATAAAGACTTTTCAACTGTGTGAGAATTTATTTCCTCAGTACTTAGAGGAATTTAGAGGGATATATTCAACACAGTACACATTGTTCACATAGGTCGGTTTACACTTAAAACTCTACGATCGTGAAATTTTCGTACTTGAAAGAACTCTGGGGTACTATCGCACTCTCCCAAAGTATATTCCAACTGTGGCTTCCTGATTTTTTAAAAAAATACTACGCGATATTTGTTCACCAACAATGATAATACGTTCAATCTAAAAACAGCCAAGGTTGTGAATAAGTATGCTTCTACTTATACTTACCATATAAAAATCACGATTCTGTCATATATTACTTACAACCTTCATCCATCAAACAAAAGCACGACTCGATAGTCACGATAAATCCATGGATGGCCTACCCAGTAATTGTGACTGACACTCGTCCGTAGCTGGAATAAAACATCATGGTAGGTGAAAGTTTGGTTTGGACTGAAAAAACGTCATGTGCTCGTCGGGAAAAATACGAAACATTGTATCAACTGACAACCTCCATCCCGTATAATATGAACACAATCCTTGAATATGTACACTTAGGCATGGCTCGCATATGTGGTAGTGAATCCAAAATGATTGCGAATAACCTTCATGAATTCTGTATATTCGATACCTCATTCTCTATCACGCAATCGAGGTCGTTTTTTAACGTATACGCATTAAATGTGAGATGAAAACATATTGCTATAAAAATAAACATTTAAAAAACCTTCCTCTTTTCTTTAATTTCTTTAAAGTTAAGACTTTTCAATTCATTCCAATCACAATATTACTTTAAAATGTTTATAATAACTCGAGATTAACATTTCAAGGATTCATCCCCGATTAATTGAAAAAAGTTTTAATGGTGTATTCATTACAGCGGGAAATACATTATGGTGGGGGATTGAAATCAATCCAAACCTTACAAATAAATTTCAAATGTTTAGAGCACTAATGATAACAGACACATTTCAGTTGAGAAACATTCAGAAATCGCCCTTTACTAGCTAATGTTGACTCAAGTTCACTTTAAAAACATCCACCACAAAATGTATTAACGAGCCCATAAAAAGTACGATACAGCCGCTAAGTATTAACCGTCGATAGAGTCACACACCAGAAAAAAGCACCAAGCAAACATTTAGCTCCACATTTTGTTTTTCAGCAATTCTTTACTAGATTCCAGTATAAAAGCAAAACAATGAACTTTGATAGTCGCAAATTAATTAAGAATTTATCTATTAGTAACTACTCGAAATTAGGAGTAAGGGACATACGTTTCAGAAGACAATAGGGAAAAACTATAGACACTCTGAGTTTAAGAAGAATAAAGAGGAAAAATGTAGGCCATATCCTCTTGTTTCTACATTTGCCAGTCCGTAGCACATTGCCTGGTAAAAGACTAAGTTTTCAGCTTTCAGCCAAGTGAAGTAAGAACTTGAGGTGTCACGGATAATCTCAACTTCCATTTCGTTCCAAATAAGACTGAACGCCTTTCCGGAAGAATTCTAGGCTCATGGAGAAAGTTTAGTGGACTCTTATTTTAAGTGAAGGATCGATTTCTTCGCCGTCTCCTTGGGTGAGATTACTTGAATCCACGGCGCCCTCTCTCTGGGGCTTTCAAACTCGCTCGTCTTCATGGGATAAAGGAACGGTCTCTCCCCATTCTGTTATTCTAATATCGTAGCGACGCGATTGTTTTCGTGAAGGAAATATGTACTACTAGCTGAATTACTCGGCGTTGCTAGGGATCACTCTTCCTTCATAACTAGAGATGGGTCACTTTGAATATTACCACGGTAATTTTCGTAAATTACCATGTTATTTTTCGTAATTTACCGCGCCCCTTGAAAATTACCGTAATTTTCGGTAATTTTCTAGATAATTCACCCATGTTTGAGACAATTTTTCATACAGATAAATTCCCAACATGTTCTTTTAAGCCAATTCCACATTTCTGACGTGTTTAATTATAAATTGAGGAATGTTCAACTCATTTTGGCATATTTTACTTAAATTATAACATTATTGAGCGATTATTAGTAGAATATTCTTCTTTAAAATTTCTCATACTTTGACAAAAGAAAGCCACATTGCGTGTTGCTGCCGTATTTCTTTTTACAATTTTGAGAATTTCTAATAAGTTAATGTTGCATTAGGTATGTTTTAAACATCGTATCCTCTCCCTTTCGCTATTGGCATTCTTATTTAACCATACATTTTCTGTTTAGTGCTTAAAACTGAAAAATACTGGAAAATTACGGGAATTTTCAAAAATTACCGTAATTTACCGTGGTAATTTACCTCTGATGAGAATTACGGTAATTTACCCATCTCTATTCATAACTCATCATATAAGAGGAGAAGGGTTAGTTAGTAGTTGTCAAACCGGACTTCAGTGTTATTTATTATTTCATATATTTAAATAATTTGCTGAAAGTGCTGTATTTTTAAACAAATACGATGCGTAAAAGAAAAATGATTGAAACATGAGAAACTTAATTACTTCGGCTATCTGATAAAATACATTTTAATACTCCATCTTGAGTGAAAGTAGTTTTAAAAAGCAAGAAAATGAACCACTGCACAAAGCCCATTGCTTAGGAGTCGTAATAAGCTTATCTGGTGGTCAATAAAATATGCTATTGTTGATTTCAGATCAAAATGTGCGTTTTTATAGCTAAAAACACAATTTTCAAAAAAAAATATGAATTGGAAAACATAATTGATTGAAAGAATTATGAACTTCATTTTTTCAGCCACTGCAAAAAACCCAATACCCCAATATAGCGTAGGCCCCATTTTGAGATTTTTTAAAAATAGCTTACAATTTTTCTCCTGTCTTGAACTATTAGTCTGCAAAATTTCAGCATGATTGGAATAAAACTGTAGATTTGTATAAAAGACAGACAGAAAAACAAAAATCCATTTATGTACATATCATAGATAAATTATCCAAAAAGCCTAATAAAATAGGATTTTTGGTCACAGCAATGCCATTATCACGAACGCTTATTGCAAGTTCGCACATTGAGCAGCCAGCTTTAGAGTAAGGCTGCTAAGTTTTATCTATTACGTAAGATCGAAGCAGAAAATTACAATGGAGCGAAAATTTCCGACTGAGACTTAACTTGAAAGTTCCCTTGTGTAGGACCGAAATGCTTTTGGGGTTTCGTTTAGTGACTCAAATGATACCTTTTTCTTTAATTTACGTTGAGCAGAAAGCTTTGTTCATGAGCTATGAACAATTTAATTTTTTCTAGCCATTTTTCTTATTTTCTATCAGTCATTTTGTTAACTGATTTTGAGTTTTCTCAGCCGAGATGTTATTTTTTATGCTGTTCTAGTTTCTTCAATCGTAGTAGTACCGGCGAGGCTCTTTGATTTAAGATATGAGTTTACCATTAGTACGATTATTAAAAAGTAACTCACCCAGCGCAGATTTTTACAATATATACTCCCATCCAAATTATGGATTTCCTTTTAAGTATTAGCAAAGAGTTCCGGGCATGAATATTTCAGTATCCCTCCGCATAAATTATTAAAATAATGAACCGCGTACACTGCTTCATTGTTACCTCCTCAGTTACTTTTATATAATTGGATTCCTCATTTCGCCAACTGCTAAGATTATATCGCTCCTTGCGTGAGGATAATGCCTACTACTATCCTAAATAGATAATAAAAATTATTCCGGTAAAAGTAAAAGCTTTTTAGGAAGTGTTTATTCTAAGTCCGTACATCCAGGAGAAGGCTTTTTGGTAGGCCTGCGTGAACACCATTTGATGTTTCAATGTTTTCTTCGAAGGTAGATATGTAAAAATCGCTATTTAGTAGTTAGGTTCTCTAACTTCCATGGACAGATAGCACCTTCTAACCTAAAAGCTGAATTTGGAGACAAACACAGTATCCAGGCACAAGACGTGATTCGATCCAGCGACCTTTGGGTTGCAAGGGGAGTGCGTTTTCAATCTTGCCTCCGTTGCTGGTGCCGCACTGACCGTATTCAGAAGCAAAAACACTTGTTTCCGAAAGATTCAACGTTTTCATGGCGAGGAAGACGTTAAGCAAGAGTATAGTCCTTTAGCCGAAAGGTAACTTCACATCGCTAAATCAATGAGAAAGCCTATGATCAACATCCACACCACCTGAGGTTATATTACGTCGCATGCGTTACGAGCAGTGTACACTCAAGTTAAATCATCACCTGTATAAAAAATTCACATGTGGAATTTTCCATAATATGCTAAACCTTTTCCCAAAAGTTAAATTTTTCTCAAACTGTGAGATTTAAGTTTTACTTTAAGAATATCTGCAGTCTGTCATTTATGATGCATTTTTTTATTTGACTTTGATTTGATTTTGATCATTTTCACTTTAGAACGACTACCTTCTGGAAATTTCTAACCATCGAAAATTTAATCATTGGGAATCCATTTATATTTCAAATTAGAAGATTCGGTTTCAAATCCCAGTCAAGTTAACTGAATTTTCAATGCAAAATTTCATCTCCTTTCATTCCCATATATCTTTGCACTCGTGCGCGTCACTCCGTACTATAGAATTTGTGCATTCACAATGATAGGAAACTACACGGCCTAGTTCTAAACGTAAATGCGGAGAGTGATTTCGAGTAATTGAACTCTTTACCTCTCTAATACAATCAACAACAGTGGGTTTACATATCATTTAGCATGACACCAAATCACCCCCTCCGCTGCCATCAGACTTATTCAGCGTACCTACATCACCGTTGTACCGGGAAACGTAATTCAACGGAAAACCTCAATATTTCCAGAATATCATGCAGCCGAAAAATGCACCGTACAGTGCGACATCCATTTAATTCTAATTTTCAAGAAGGATCACATTGATTCACGATTCACGTCATTTAATAGAACCTTGACACGCGAGGACAACTCGAGGAGTCAGGATATAATTGCGATCCTAAGCTTAGAGGCTATTTGGGTCCGAGTTTTTTTCTGGGTGAAGTCAACACAAAAGCCATTGAAAATAAGTATATCATGGGTCGACTAAGAGACGTGGCAATTATAAATGGCCAAGAAATATTCCTCAAGAGATAAAATATTAAATTCGAAGGGAGAAAAAACTGCGGAGGTGAGTAATAGAAGTTAAATAGAAGAAGTGTTTAGATGTCCTCTGTGACAGCATCAAAGCAATTCCCAAGCCACGAAAGATTAAAAAATGAAACCCCTATATACTGCAAAGACTAAAAAACAAAGGGCAAAACTTAGGATTTTCTGCCAGTTAGAGTGCACATTACCTGTTAAACGTAATTCTGTACCATTCTTATTCATTGTAGCATTACCGTATGAGCATGTCAACTACGCAAAAACGATTAACAGCTCTGTAGCTGGAGTACTAGATAAAGTTCATACGTTGCGACTTTCAGTTGATGGTATTAGAAAAAATAATGTAGTACGGAATATTTATGTATTTATGGATTTATAAAGAGGTCACTATCAATATTAGACTCGATATTTTCTTTTTATTTACCCTTTTTTAAAGGAGTAGGAGCCATTTAGGGATACTCTTTTTAAAAGAGAGGAGGAGGAGCCTTTAAAAGGTTAGCATCACTGGAATATTCTCTCATTATTTTTATCCATTAACCATTATTTATCGGGTTAGTGCTGTGGTCAGAATGCTGGTCTCTCTTCACGCGGGCGTGGATTTGATGCACAGGATGCACAGCATTGGTAGAGATTTTTCGCCGTATTCTTGAACTCCGCTTGTATGTAGGTAGAGAAAAATTAAAGTGCACTACACTGTCCGTCAGATGGGACGTTCAAATGAAGAATCAGGGCTAGGTGTGCAATAATTGGTACGGTAGCGTCAGCTACTTCTAGAGCCACAATTATATGGGAGGTTCTCACCTGTAACCGTAACTCAAACCGTAACTAACGCCGTAAATAAACATTGCGCAACCGGCCGGCACTTGGAGACTTCCGTCAATATTTAGTCTGTATTAGGCTTCTATTAAGTGGTTCTAAGTTAACGTCCCATCAAACAATCAAATGCTCATGAAATTTCCTCCACATAATACCCGTTAAGGGTTCAGGATTTCTCTGGAAAATCTCAAACACTATTCGAATTCGAACCTGCAACTTTGGTACGCGAGGGCTAAATTCAGTGGGTATGCGGGGTACCTGAGAAGTGTTTGCGGTAACAGTCGAAGATAGGATTAGGAATGAGTGGGTCATGATAGAATGTAGGTTGCATACTCCAGTACTGGAAATGCATGAAATAGTTACGCTATGTTGAATTAGACATGTCGAGTGAATGGATGAAATTCGAATAAAGAAAGATATATTGGATAGATGAGTGAATGGTGTGAGCGGAAAGGGTAGACCGAGAAACTCATGGGCGAATTTGGTGGAGGATACTCTTAAGAGAGAGGGATATTAAGAGTCCTGAGAACAGGAGACGTCTATGAAGCAATGCATAAAACAAACAGAAGCGTAAGTGGTACGCAACGATAGGGTAGTATGGAAGAAATTATTCAAGCAGAGCCAACTTTACAGGCCTATCACAGAAAATTCAAACTATTTTGACTGCTCCTACCCTCAGAGGGAACGGGGTGATGGGGATGTATGTTTGCAAGCACTTTTAATATACGAAGCAAGTACTCCAACCACCACATCACACCGATTCCCCTTTAAATTACGATTAAAAAACTCCCACTATCTTTTATCAGAATTTTCGCAACAACCTTTATGTTGCGATCGAATCATTTTTCATATAAAAGTAACAATTTGCGATCGTTGGCTCGAAGAAAATACGTAAGTATGACGGTGAAAGCAAGCGCAAAAACTTTCGTGCACAGCAGGGGGGAGCGTATAAAAACCCGAGTGGGCAAGATAACGCGCGCTACATATTGCAATTCCCTTGGCCTAGATTCCGTCTTTATTCCGTCACTTTAACCGGTGGGACAAGGGGATGAAAAGGCGGGGACATCGTACGTACGTAACGCACGGATTTTACGACCGAGTCTCCCCGGGGAAGGGACGCGAGGGGTGAAGGATAGATCGGGGGCCGGGAGGGTGGAAGCGAGCGGCCCCTACGGAGGCAATGGACGTCCCTTATGTCCTGATAGCCTCGTTCTACGCCGTCTCCCTAACCCCCAAGCGCCACCCATGAGAACGGCACGGAGGTATTCGGACGAAATAGTAAAAGAAAGATTTTTCTTCGGTCTGGTTAAGCCTCATCTCGAGAACCACGCGAGTATTTGGGACGAAGAACAAAAAGAATTAATTTGTTAAAAAATAAATATTCTATACTAATAAAATTCAATACCAGGGAGGGGGTCCATACAACGTAGTTTGCGGATAAGGCAATACCCTTCTTCTCAATCTTAAACATTTTCCTAAAAAACTGAAATGTAATTTAGTTTCTCTAGTAGCCTTGGCTTGGATGTTCTCTGGCGGCTCTTAGCTTCTTCTTCCAAAGTTCTTCCAATGCCATACTTTCTACTCGCTCGTGGAAGGTTTTAACAAAAATTGCTTGCATTAACAAACCAGTGTGCTACAGAAGCTTTTATACATTTAAATGAATCACTTGACTAAGCATTTCGTTGTTTTCAGTTATGTTTTAGAAAGACATTACAGGTTCAGCAATAACCTTGTTAAGGCACGGATAGAGACTGCTTTTCCAGCAGCCTAAGAAGTGGTTCTACAGGCAATTTTAGCTGGATATGTAATGAATAAAAATATAATCCTTAAAATATCTCACATAATACAAAACAAAATTTTCCATTTATCCTGATTCATTTCACTGCAGCTGTTCATTTTATTTTCCATGCGTATAATATGTAATAATAAGCAATATTCCACATTACTTATCCTGAGGTGGAATATACGCGTAATTTTCACGTTTAATACACTGAATATATCACTTATCTAATTCGGAGTAGAATAAAAAAAAACGAATAGGGAGAACGAAGATTAGTGTATTTTTTTTTAAGATTAATAGCTTATCTTTCTTTGTGAATAATTGATGAAAAAATATAATATTTATCTTTTCGGTATTTTTCGCTTTTCTTTGTTTTGGGAATGCAGTAAAAATATAACGCTCTTTATGTCTTGAAATCCGACACGAGTGAGAAGAAATGGTGACCCCAGTATTGAGAAAACCTGGTTACGAGCCGCCGAGACAAGATTACATCCAAGCCAAAGGTCACTAGAGATACTTAAATGCATTTCAGTTTTCACGAAAAAAGTTTCAGATTGACATGGATGATATTGCTAAATCTCCAAAATACATTCCAAAACAAAAGAAAAGCAACATTATGTCGAAAAGATAGGGTTAAAGTTTACGATTTTCTATTTATTATCCACGAAGAAGAAAGGGAAGTTCTTAACCTACAAAAAACATCCTATTTTTCGTTCTTCCGTCTCCCAATAATGTTTTTATTCAACTCAGAGATGGGTAGGTGGAATACTCAGCGTAGGAAAAGAGTAAAGTACATGTGTATTCTACCATAGAATACGTAAAGTGGAATATTGATATTTGTTACACATTCCACATGTAGAAAATGAAATTAGCATTTATCGTAAAAATAAAGAGATAACGATAAATGGAAAATTTTGTTGCAAATAAGTCTACCATCATTTAGCCTGTCAAAAAAGAAATTACTAACTAAGACTTAACGGACTAATTGCTCCGCCTAATATGCTCTACTAAATGGTAAAACTGAACACGACTCAATGTTTTATTAAATAATAGATAGAAGTGTATTAAAACTGAATTAACTCAGAGATTTGAAAAGAGCAGAATTATTTTCGAAAAGGTGAGGTAAAATATATTATAACAAAGCAATTCCATCATTTGTTTCTATAATATTTTAATAATATTAATCAATCAATAATATTAATCAATGTTTTATTAAATATATTTTTACAGTTATTAAACAACCAAAGTAATATCCTGCATCATTTACATTTATCCTCTTCTATCCTATCTACATATACTACAGTATTTTCTAAGTAAGTAGAAAGATATGATTTTGTAATAACCCTACCCTATTCATCTCTCTTTTACACACGGCTAATGCCCTTACTATTGAGGTTTACACGACATATAGTCGATGTCTCCATTTCGTTTTCGGGAATTACCACCACTTTTGATATTTTTCGTGACGAAAATTAACAAACGCGACACCCAATGAAAACAGAATGGAAACACAGCTAATGTCCGAAACCTCCGAGCCGCACGCACAAGCGACTAATGAGTAGACGTAGATCGACACTCCCCAAAGCCATTCGGTGAGGGGGACAGAGAGGGAGGAATACTAACAATAAGTGTGGGAAAAAGGGGTGGCAGAGGGTAGACTAGGAGGGGAGGAACCGACCCCCTTACTCCCACCCTCGGCCCCCGGCGACGGACGGACCTCCAGCGGCAATTCCCCAGAGGCATGGATGTATTTTTTTTACTTTAAGACCCAACCCCTTCCTACTCAGCCCACCCCCTGCATATCTCTTTCGCCAACCCCCTAGCTCCCTCCCCCTAACTCCCTGAACCCTGTCAAAGGAGAGCAGTAATACAGGGTCTCACTGCCGGAGAAGAAGCGATCGGTTAAAAATGTGCTCCCCTGGGTTCACAGTGGCTTCTTCTTTGACATGCCGCTACTTTTAAGGTATCCCTCCACACGAAATTTTAGCCATTTTCACCGAATAAGATATGTTTCGATTAATTTACAACATATTCAACAACATATTTATGTGCAAAAAAAACTTTTGATCCAAGAAAAAAATCATATTAACATAGAAATCATCTCAGAAAATGTTTTGTATCACATACTCAATTACAAAGTCAATTTATATGTAATGACACTATTGTAATATTTCCATTATAGGCCCAGCTAAGCTATAAAATAGCTTGTCAGCAGTTTCCTGTATTAAATTCATAAATACCTACATATTATTTTTTATATCATAACTATATACTTTGAGCGGTAGAAAATATGGAACATATTGTAAAATCCATATATTTAACACTCTAAGAGCCATTTTATAATTTCTTTTTTAACTTCACTTAATTTATTTAGATTTTTCCAGTTATATTAAGATTTATCTCAAATAATTAAAACTAGTATGTGAAAGTAATATACGAATTATTAATTACACGTAATAGATTAGCGACCACATTATTTGCTTTGATTTTGAAGCAAGAGGCGTGTCACTATTTCTAGATAAGTGATTAGCCGAACATTAGTTATCAGCTGCGAAAGCAGTTTCAAAACATTGAATACCCTCTAGTCAGAAAATATTTTGTAGTGTGCAGAAAATTTGGAAAATTTCTAGGCTTCAAAAATACGCTGTTCTGCAAATTCTATCAATGTATCCTTCTGTAAACTGGGTGGGTGAAACGACTGCAGTGACCATGAAATCCATTCTATAGCCAATATACAACTAGTCCCATAAGTCTTGTAGGAACCTAAGCGCTCCTAAAGGCCACATTAGACAACAAAGGTTAAGGCGAACATTCGAATCAAACAATAGAAATGACTCAAGTTCCAATACCTCTAATAAACTGAAACCTTTTTGATAAAGCAACGTATATGAAATAAGCAACTGACTTAAGTCGCGTAGCCCTCATACATTCTGATCAAACCGCGGTGATTTATTCCTAAGTCGCATGAAAGCAAAAGTTCTTTGAAGTTCGCCGATTTATCACTTTTTAATGTGTTTTATTCAGTTAAATAGCGAGAAAAGATATTATGTACTGCTCGCCTAGGAAAAAAAACTGATAAAAATGGAACTTATTCAATGAATAATGGTTAAAGAGGAATTTGGACTACATATTTGAGTGTGAAAATGAAAAAAAAACACACAAAAAACAAGTATTATAGGTTACGGAGGCATAAGTAGGCAGCAGTTTTAGCTTATGCTGATCGGGAAAGGATAGAATTTAGAGCCAACTGGGATGTCGGCGGAGGGATTATTTGGTGATCCTGAAGTTACACCAGAAAATTTGATTCTGCGGAACGTATGCCCCGAGCACGCTCGAGAACGCTCACGCTACCTCCTTGGAAGGCGATATATTGCAACTTGTTCTGGCCTGGTGAAGAGCATGACATTGCAATAATTCTCGTACTCTCGCACAAAACTGTTTGTTTGATGCCTTTTTTTTATCCTTTCCCCACTTCAGTAGTAGAGTCATAGTACCTATTTCCATTACTTTGAATGTATGCATCATTATCATACCGAGTGATTTTATTCAATCCAGCCGCCAGCATACTTTCACCGAACCTCACGACATGCTTAAAGCAACACAATAGTTTTCGACAGATTCTGCCACTCTCATGTGCGGTTCACCGCTTTCCGTTGCTTTCAAGATCCCCTTCACCCTATCCACTCCCGTCCTAGGGGCACCGTCCTGTTGGGAATCAAGAGGCTAGCAGCAAGGGGAGAGACAGAGAGGGAAAGAGGATATTCGGCGCAAGATCTCGGAGACCAAGGGGTGGAGAGCGGCCAGGGAGCGGGTGTAGTACTAGATCTAGCGCAGGGGCGGCGGGAGGAGGGTGAGGAGATGGAGAGAGAACTCGAGAACTTCCCTTGGGAACTTCCGCAGAACAAGAGGAGGCAGCAGCGAGTCCCCTACCTCCCCCCCCCCAATCCGTGCTCCGCTCCTCAGCACTGCTGAGCACTCCATTCTTCTCCGGTCGTCTTAGCTCTCTGTCCGACTCAATGTCCACGAAGTCACTCCTACAGTTCACCCAGCGTCCTCGCTCTTACTCCAGCCACCCATTCATTTTCAATGCTCTATCAGCAGTTTTTCGAACGCAGAGCACAGTCTATCTTTGCAGCTTTGGAATTACACAAATAATAGTACCTCTCCATCTTCTATGTGAATAAGTGAATTAATCTTATAAGTGAATGTTTCTTTGTTTGTCCCGTATGCGTTCCTATACCAATCATCCGATTGCGATGAAGCTTTGGCGAGTTGTTGTGCGTGCGCCCAGGAAGGTTTCTGAATTATTAAATCGCAATTTTTGGGTTTTTTTGCCCTATTATTGTTAACTTTTACACCCATGAGAAAAGCATTCAATTCGGTGCAGGTTTTTCTTTATATGATTTTTTCAATTATTTGCACTCTAGATATTGGATAGAATTTTTGTCATAGAACGCATGTAATTCAGTATTTAATTCTTTCATTAAATTTTACTATACGCTTCGTTTTTGTCCAAGAATTGCATAGTTACCTCTAAATTCATCAACTTTTCTTCCTTTTCAACAATAGAAATTTCCTTCGCAACAGGCGTGAATATCCATTTAATATCGATTTTATGAATCGCTTTTCACGCCTGCAGCATTTAAATGCCAGGTTCAGTGACTAATTTGATAGTTGTAGTCAAACGACTACAGTTCCTCGTTCGCCTTGCCTTCTCAATGACCATCAACAAGGCACAAGGTCAATCGCTTCGAGTGTGTGGATTAAATTAGGAAAATCCATGCTTTTCACCACACCACTCCATACCACCACCACCACCATATTTGTGTGGATTAAATATGTTGTGTTGTCATGAGTGGAACAGCCGAAAAATTTATTTGTTTTTGCAGAGGATCGTAAGACCAAACGTATTGTATATCAAAAAACAGCACGTGAATAAATGATTTCAACTTTAATTTAATACACAAAAAACCATTGTCTTTCATTTATTTTCTACATATTCATGTGTCTGCTTTGTATATGTGTGCCTACTTAGAAAGAAAAAGAGGCATTGCAACGCATGCCAGGCACAGCTAGTATCTGATAAATGATCTAAGAATTTCCCGGTGAAACTCACTTATACATTTTTTACGGGTATTCCACCAAGTAATAGGCTACATATCTTGCATGAAAAATGAATGGAAATTCGAGAGAATCAGTCAACGGTCAATCAGACAAACGAACCAATCAGGAGTCACCTGATCCCGATTGTTGGATATAAATAACGGCCAATTTTGACTCATACGGCATTCAAAAGACCTGATTATGACGAACGAGTAGTTCGTCGAAGTGTTGGCAGATATGAAGCCTATTACCTGGTGGAAACCCGTGAAAGATTTATATAACAGTATATCTGATTTACATGATACTTACGCCACATTGCAGTATGCTCAGCAAATGATGCTGCAGTGTAGCGAAACATGGAGGTATGATGAAAAATTCTTCAATAAAATCGCAAAGTGCTTTAACTTCTTTCTTCAGTTCACAATGGAGTTTCACTTTGTATGGACACTTATCATCACTCATGTTAGAAATATTTTAATTTCTTTTCAAGAATTACCTGAGTAAAAACGGAGTGACATCTACTAATAGCATTGAAATTTCAACATTGAACGCAGGTGACTTTTAATCACTATTGTTTGGCTTTTGGCTCCGAGTCTACGTTACAGTTACACAGGTAGTATACTTAAATTTACACAAATAAACCTGACGGATTCAGGTTTAAATTTGTGGGATTTTGTCGCAATAATTATTCTGACGAATAAAGGAACTTTGTACTATTCGTCAGACATTATTCCACTGATCGATTTCAACGGCTTAAAGCGCATTTTTCGAGGCACGTGAGTTCGATTAAAATTAAGGCGGTTCTCTAATATTAAATACCAATAGACTTAAATCCTTTGCAAGGCCTTTCTGCCCATTTTAGGTTACTCAAAATTAGACATTAGCGCAAACGTAAGGTGTTTCCCTATTCTCTTATTAAGAAGCGAAATTAAAAATGATCTTTCATTTAATTATTTTATCGGAGGCTGCCTTAGAAAGCATTTGATTAATGTTTTCTCGTTTGATTGATGACGGCAATTTTAAACTTCAGTTAATTGAATAATATCACCAACAACCATTGCAACACACATTTGTGGTGGTTGGCTTCCTCAACTACCTAGCACACGTCCATATTTAGAAGAAGAATTGATGGATTTAAAACGATGGATGGATTACAAAAATACAAGACCCCCTAATGGCGAGATACATGGGAGTTTTTTTGTAAACAACACACTTTTTACTGCTCCAAACTTAAATAAACCTTCAAGAGACCTAGTAAACCTCCAAATTATGCCTAAGGATTGATACCAGTAGAAGAGGTTCATCAAAACAATAAGTCTTTAGAAAAGTGATACATACTAACATAGTCAACTAATTTAATAAGCATAGCTAAAACTCCAGAGTGAGTTTGCCTAAGATCAGCATTGAACAATACTGAAGTCTGTTTTTCGGAAAAAATTCTCCATCTACACTGCTATCATATGAAATTCATACAGTAACACTTTTATAAAATGGTATGTTGTTGTAAATTGTTTTCGGTGAATATGCGCACACATAGTCATCACGGTACTGCAACTAATCGTTAACAATCACCCCCGTTTACGGCAAATTAATTGTAATAATCGATCCATTAAATATTGCGCACTTTGAAGGGCATAAATATTCACCTCTCCTATCGTTTCTTATGTCTCTATCCCTACTCGTCTTTAATTCATTGCTTTATGCAGGTTTCAAACGCCGTAAAAGTATTCCCTAGTCACTTTCGTGCACAGAATGATCATCGGAAATCCGACAAGGAGAGAAATCGGACAAGACCCCTGTCTCCACGCTCCGATGAACAAACATGGACCCTGGAGTCTCAAGAAGGGTCTCCTCTTCGGCAAGAGGAAAGGCAAGAGAGAGGGAAGGAGAGGGAGGTAGAGGTGACCCAATTTAAGATCTCTCAACCGTCTCGCCCTCAATGCCGAGTCTAATATTCGTACTCGTCGACCTTGAGAGGGGAACAAGACATCCGCTGCCGGAGAAGACTTCCTCTGACCTTCTAACTACTGCAAGACATGGAGGAGTATTTTTCGGAAGCGGGATAGGGAGAAGAAAGTTGAATACGAGGGGGAAGTTCAGGAGGTCATGAAGGCCTCCGCCACAGCGCAAACGGATCGGGATAATTAGATCTCCATTTTCTAAAGTAGCCTCGATCTTTGAGCTCTATAAAATCCAATCATCTTGCTCGCCAGGTATACGTATCAATAGTGCTAACTTGGTTTTTGATAAATCTCTAAAAACGTCTTGTTTTAAACCTTCTAGCCAAATAATTCTCCATCATTTTTAAATGCCGTTGTCTTTAAAATTTTACATGCATCAATTTTTCAATAATTCTTCCATTTTACAATATTTTTTGGTTAGGCAAATGAAAAATACATGATATTTAATAGGCACATGTATTTAAATATATTTATGCATGTTGAGGAAATGACAATTAAGTTATTTTCACAACTTTTGTTGCAAGATGAGTTAATAATTCTTTCGGTAAACCTCAAACCTCCTCTACTTTGCTATTATGGCATTGTCTGTATTGATGTGTATAAGTCGGAGTGTTTACTCATCCTCCTATTTAACTTGATTTATCCAACACTAATAACTCATTTATTTTCCCTTCATGCTCATTCGCTTAGGAACGCTTTTGTTGTATAAGTCTTGCTCTTTTTACGTGCATGAAACACAGGCCTACTCTTACCAACACCAATTACACACTAAGTATAACACAGCCATGAGTACTTTGAAGAACGTGAATTTAATTTTTTTATGTCTTAAACAAAGTGAGTTACCAATTTTAATGTTGAATACACTGCCGAAAAAATGTGTCGTTATCAATCACATTTTCATACATACTCCCACTGTGGAAGAATAAATATTTATTGGATTTTACGTCTGATTTTCACGACGTTGGAACTACATTGCTCTGCAAAAAAAATGTAGACCTCCACTAGAATTAATCATTCAAAGTTTGGAGCGTTTGGAGTAAGTAAGAAATTCTGTGTATACAGCTTTTAAGCGGGTTAAAAATTTTATGCCGATGAGGAATACGTAAAATAAAGGAAGAATAATACAAATTTAGATAAGGATAGCATTGAAAGCTTTGAAAACAATTCAAGGAGTAAATTAATAACTCCTTCAAACTTCAGAAAGGCTAAAAAGAATGTCAATGAAAATTTACAGTTTTATATTAATAATTTCATTAATAATTAAACCTAAAATTCAATCCGCTACTACTAATAATTTTCTATAACTACAGTACTTTAAATATTGAACTGTCCTCTAGGACCTAATAAAGAGAACAAAAGGTACATAATAAAGAAACGATAGACGCATTGATAGAGGTTTTCATTTGGATAATATAATACGTTCCACGTAAAGTTAGAAAAATTTGATAAATTGCATAAACCACCCCATTATTCGACTTCAAATTCTCATTAACGCTTCGAATAAACAAAAATATGAATTGTTTTAGAAACATTATCACGCAACTATATCAACATATAGAGAAGATCCAAGTTAGTAAAAATTAATTTGACCTTCAGCAAGCACATTGGTACGTAATATCAAGAAGTACAAAAGGAAGAAATCGGAATGCCTTGAAAAAGATTGAAGTTTAATAAAAACTTAAAAACACCCAGAAAACGAAGTTAGTGGATGAAACACAAACTGAGAGAGGAATGCCTTTCGATGGAACGGGCGATGGAGGGTTTTTCGGTCAAGGGAAGGAGAAGAAGAGAAGGGAGGAGGAGGAAACTGGTCGGAGAATAGAAAGGATTTACTGGGATCAAATGGACAACAGAGGACAGAGAGGGAGCTATAGAAGATGTGCCAGGAGATGGAGCCTACAGTAGCAGGCTACCAATAACTAATAGGAATAAATCAATGAAATTATGAAGTTTTTCTTGTGTAAAGTGTAACGAGGACATCATTGGGAGCTTTCTCTTCAAGGCGTCGAAGTTAGCGCGGGCTGGAACACATCATCGCGCACACGAACAACGTTGAACGGAACGCTGTGCGGAGGCAAAACGTTCGGTAACCTGACGCTAGGTAGCATTCTGTGGGTGTACTAAAGTCACTGCCGAAAATTTTGCAAATAGTTCACAAACCCGTTTAAAGTAGAATTCATTGTTACAAAAACAGTACAAATTCCACTAATTAATTTAATGCTGTCGACCGGTTTACGTCGACGTCTAAAGCGTCATTTACAATACAAAACAGAAGGAAAGGATTTGTTTTGTAAATGACGCTTTAGATGTCGAAACCGGTAGACAGCATCAAAATAATTAGTGGAATTTGTACTATGTGTAACAATGAATTCTATCTTCAATTTCCACAAAATATCGCCACAATCGATTAACTTGATCCGTTTAAAGTACTTACTTATAATGGTAAGATTTTTACCTCTGAATAATTACCAACTTTGCATTTCCCATGCTTGACGCATTTGATAAAAATCAACACGTCAACAACAATCGCGGGTGTAATTATCGAAATTCTTTTGTTGTTTTACTCACATCAACTTGACTCACGATCTGTTTTGAAGTACGCTGCCCATTAGTGCGCAGGGTCTGAAACGAATGGAAAGCAATAGCGCTGTTGTGTTGGGGAGTGAGCAGCACACTAGAGCAAATGAAAAGCTCCCGTTAATTTATTGGGAAAATTTCATTACAGAAAACGATCGGAATCAGAATACAAAGCATTTGTTGTGGTTTATCCCACTGAAGGAGAACCATACCCAATTTAAATCATCACTCGGCGGATTTCTGATGACCTTTACGAATGAAGAACTTAGAAGATTAAATTTAAGTTCCTTAAAAAGAGGCTTGAGACGGAGTGCAAAACCCAAAAATATCCATAGCCCCGCATGCGTTACGTGACTGGAGAATGGAATTTCCTCTGTGAATTGGTTAATGTGGAAGCAAAAAAGTTCATTTTTTCCTCAGAACAAAAGTTTCCCAATATTTTGGGATGAACTCCTCGCCTATATTACTCGGGAGTGTGAGTAAATTTTCCACTGCGGAGATCGCCGAGGGATTGATCATGAGACCCTAAAACTGTAACTAATTTTGGGTGAAGTTTTACCTATTCCCTCACAGACTTAAGACGCTCAATCACTTCGCACAGAAAAACGTAACTTATTGCTATGCAGTGCGCTTGTATAAAGGAAGTAGTCCAAATGGGCTACATCAATTCCGATGTTTACATTCCCATGGAATTGCTTGGCCGCCAAATTATCTATATATATTGCAATAAATATTTCAAATATTTTATAACTGGTTAAAGCTATCATGTAATGTAGGAGAATGATAATATCGTCAGTGCCAGATTGAAAATCTTCCGACGTACCTCTCTAGAGTTCATACATAATCTTACTTGATATCTTCGTATTCATAGGATTTACAACTCAATCAAATATTTCAATTGCATTTAAATTTATTCATAAGAGATTCTTTCTGTACTCTCGAGGACCTTTCTTGAACTTGAAAATTAACTCTTATATATATATATATATATTTTAATAATAATAAACACTTGGTTGTTATTCCACACTTCATTTTAATAATAATAAACAACCAAGTGTTTATTATTATTAAAATGAAGGAGTTCCACAGAGTAACGCCGGAGACAGTGTCTTATATCTTATTTATATAGTTCTCCGATGAGTTCTTAATGTCGGCTGTAAATTCAATGTACGGCTATATTAACGTAAAATAACACATTACACAGCCTACTCATAATATCTAACGGCTAACGTCCTAATAAATCTAATTTCTCTCAAGAATGACCCGCAAATATGGAAATGTAGTCAGAAAAATGCGTATCACATGAGTAGTTCCAAAAAAAAGTTGATCTAGTACCAGAAGAGGTTGAAGTGACATCGGGTGTACCACAAGGGAGTGTGATCGGGCCCCTTTTGCTCATGATTTACATAAATGACAGGAGCATCTTCGCACGCTGTAGCATCAGATTGTTCGCCGATGCCAAAGTGTTATGTGGGTAAGAAAAGGGAATTGGAGGGAGCGGTGAGCAGGAAGACACAATGGATGAGCGTGGAGAGGAGAAAGAGGGGCAAGGGCTTCTTATGGAGGATTTAAGGAGAGGGATAAGGGTACAGTGAGAGGAAGGGTTAGGGGGGAAGAGAGTGAATGAGGGAGGAGAACTTTTCTTGGGCTTGAAACGAAGTTGAGAGTAGCCTTTGAGTGGAAGGTGAAGCGGAGAAAGGGTTGGAGGTAAGGAGAATCAGAGGGGGGAGGGGTGAGTGAGGTGGCCGAGACTGGGGGTGGGGTGGACGAGAGATTGATAATGTGAGGGTGGGTGGGTTGCGTCCCCTTTCCTCCGGTAGCCATAGCATTGGTGAGAGGATAAGGGACGGGTTTTTTTTTGCAGCCGTTACGGCGGGAGTTAGGGCAAAGAGGATTTCGGCAAATCTGGTGAAGGAAAAAGGCTAGAAGAAAATTGATTGATAAAAATAAATATAAAATTTTGATTACACTTATATCTCAAGTCATAGGTATCGATTACGTAAATCTTAGACGGTAAAAAAATTGAAGACACTGATATTCGAGGAGGAATGTATTTTTTGTGATGATATTTAATCTAAGTAGAAGGGGAATTATCAAGTATAGGGAGGTCAAGACATATGTACTGAATATCAGTAGAGGATTAGATTTTTCCCGTGGACAGGGGAACAATGACAATGAATGATTGGATCCCCAAACTATATGGAAGAGGTACACAATTAATGATCAGCATCATCATTATACCCTGCAAGCCGCTGCTACGGCGTACGGCAAGGGCCGTTAGTACACTGACAGTGAAAAAGAGGGAGGAAATAGGAATGAAGGCTTAAGGAAAATGAAGGGGCGAAATGTGAGGAGTACTTTAGTATATTTATATCTCGTTCTATTTTCGTGGTAGTCATGAATGATGAGAAGAAGTAATTCTTTCACCTACTGGTTTGATAGGGTCCCACTTACTCAGCGCTTTTTGTCTACAGATGCAGGACGCGCATCACATAATTCTTCGCTTAATCGTTTAACCCAATGTGGTCTCAAAATTTCAAATAACCATCACCTTGCTTGTACCTAAATTCCTGAGTCTCTGGTGGCTCCAAATCTAATCTATTCAATAGATGCGTTTAAGCTATGTCTTGTCAGACTTAAAAAAGGGTGCCAATTAATTTCGTATTTCCTTATTTTGCGTACGAGATCTTCCTATCTAGGGTCCGGAATTCACGCAGCATAGTCGAGATGATAATTCACTAGGACGAAGGAACATCTCTCTTTCACTTTTTCGTCTGAGGACCATCCCGCTCCTGATAATAAGTTAGGGGACGGGGGAGCTCAATTATAATTACATAATCGCATTTCGATATCAATTTTGTTTAGTCAATCACACGGTATGGTGCATATCACATAATTTTGTAAGTTATTATACGGCATGTCGCACGATACCGGAAAAAATACATTTTTTGTGCAGAATTTTGATTAAAAAATTGGCAACAAATACTGATCAGAAAAAACTAATGTATATAATTGTTTCTTTCGAATGGAAATAATATTTCAGAATGGATATGGGAATGAATAATCCGAGAAAGAATATTTATTTTTTGATGGTGCACACACACTGTAATCAGGAATTTAGTAATTCAAGTTGGGTTTCAGAGGTGTTTTTTCCGATTATTGACGATACATTTATAAAATTAAATGAATAAATATATTAATTTTACCTTTCTGTCCTGGGTCCCGAACGCAATCGGCTTAATCGAGATGAGCCCTTAACACCAATCTACAGATTATCATATCGTGGGTACTTACTTCCCATTCACGTACGGTGTTAGCATAGAGTATAATCTGGCATGATGCCACATTATCTATCATCATATCGCTTTATGCCTATGAAGAGATACACAAGCTGGCCACCGGATCTCCATTTCGAGTTTTCAGTGGGAAATAAACGTTTTTCATGGAGGTTGTCATATATTGCGAAGTCTGTCGTTGGCATGTATTAACTATTTAATAATATTTAACAGCCTCATAGCAACACTTTAAGCATTTTTTCCGTCCCAATACAAATTAATATGATTTTTTGAATATGTTTGAATTAAAGAAGAAATTTTTGTACTGTCAATTGCTTACTTGAATTATAAAAAAATATAAAGACGCGATTCAAAGATTTACCTTATTTTTAAGTGTTCACCGACTACTCCTCAAGTGTCAATTCAAATAATAACAGGAATTACTCTAAACAGGAAACACATGAACTCGTTGTTAGAATATCCGTCCTGTCTAACGATCTCTTACGGAAATCACAGTATTCTAGGGACTCTCAATATGGCGGAAATAGCTTCACCAGAAGTTTTTCATGCCACCTCTGTTGAAGCATATACTCATAGGTTCACACGGAGAAACTTACCGCTAACCACTTACCACACCAGGTAAGGCACCATGAAAATTTCACCGTATGCACAGGACTCTTAGTGGCGCAGGAACTTTGAGGGAATGGTTTGGAGCGAGTCAAGCGACGGGTGAGAGGCTATTTAGTAGAAATAGGCATAATACGACCAATATTGGAGTTCGCCACTAGTGCTTGGGACTCATATGAGATAGGGCTATAGAAAAAATTGGAAAAAGTGCAAAAAAAGGCAGCACGGCAGTCTCAGGCAGTTATAAGAGATGTGATAGTGTAAGTGATATGCTGACTAGATTGAGCAGGGAAAGTCTTTTGGAAAGGCGGGCAGCACACAGGCTAGGTAACCTGTACAAGGACAACAGAAAGGATAAGGGATGGGAGAGAATCAGTAAGAGATTGGTCGTGCCAAGCCGAATCGAAAGAAATGACACATCGTTTTAAAAGAAGAGCACGACAGCAAAAACCGACACATGAAAATTTTCCTTCGTTTTCAGGACGATGGATGAGTGGAATGCCTTTCATGTAGAAGTCTTACATGAAGAAGGGGAAACTTCGCCTTGCAAAATTTAAGCGAAGGAATTCATAATTTTTATGTGAAAAATGTTGATCACTGAGTGTGGATTGAGCATTGTGAGAGATACATGGACCATTACCACCAGACAAAATGCCCAATGTAATGTAACAATTTAAATAAATAAATAAATACCGGGGGGGAGGGTGGCAAACGGGAAGCAAATTTGTTAAGGGTATATTATATTATAATATACTAGTTTTTTTTTAAATAATAACTTAATATCTTTAAATACTTCAAAGAGAGAAAATGCAATTTTGTTGTAATAATTTTTCAAACTTTTCCCGGACCCCCATTAGACTGGGCCCAGACCTTTCACCCCGGTACTTACACCCCCATGCATCAAACATATTCAAGAACCCCACTCCCCCCCCCCAAGAGCCAACTTCTAGATACGCCACTACTAGCAGGGAAGGGGTGGACATTTTGGAATTGGGTTCGACAGGCGGGGTGCGGTTCCTGCGCCTCGGCGGTCGCTCCTCCGCCAAAGGATTCCAGAGTGAGCAGTGATCCTTCCACGCCGGGGACCCTTCCCAACCCCCACCCAGAAATGCGAACGTCAATCTGCCCCACTCTACCCTTATCGATTGCCACCGTACTCCTCCTACTCATCTTCCCAACCCCGATTCCCTAACCGCCCTGAGGCGAACCGAGTCTTACCGCTCACGCCGCCTCGTTCCCCGTTATCCTCGCCACATCGAAAGCGGCCTCGCTCTCTAAAAACCTCCCATGTCCCCTCCGGGCGACCCTCACCTTTCTGAAGCGTCTTTTTTTTCAAGCATTTCCGGAGAAACTTCGCTTCCTGGCTCCACACCACGCTCCGAAACGATCTGTCTCCTCATCATCTTCTCTTTTTTTCACCGAATTCTCTTCCCAACTCCTTCATGGCACTCCTCTCCGCTTCCCCCCCCCCCACCCAGAAGAATCAAGCGAACTGCCACACTATCCCTCTCGGATAGCTGAAGATATTAGGATAGGAAACCGACGACTCAGGTCATTTGTACCGTCAAGGATGGATGTGCAGGATGGCCAAGTAGAGGATAACTATATTGTTTAGCATTGGATTACCACACATGTTATTCAGGAGTGGAAGAAAGAGGGATAGTAACCCAGCTTTTCCAATGGCCTAATCTAACAAAAAACTGGGGGAAACACATACGAAACATTTGTGACACAGCATTAAAGAAACTACGATTTATCAAGCAAACAGCTGGAAGGTTCTTTGATGGAAAAATGAGAGAGATGTTATTTTTCTCTGGTTAGGCCACATCTCGAATACACCGCGAGCACTCTGGACCAAGCACAGACAGGCTTGATTCGCGAAAAAATGAAATACAAAGGAAAGCTACAGGCTTTGTTAATACCTGAAAACAGCAAACTGAGAGGGTAACAAAACTTGAGGCTCGGAGGTTACACGCTAGTTATATATTTCTTGTAAAAAGACAGGTCAGGTGAGTTTTAGAATGACATGGAGGATATATTTTTTTAATCCCGCACTAAATCTTCAGAAACTGATAGAAACGACAAAATAAGTGAGAGGCACTGCTGAACTGATAGATATAAAAATATCTCGCTCCATGTACATTCCATTAGAGACTAGCAAAAACAGGATGCAACACTAACATAAGACACACCGTTGACATGCAATCCACCTTTTTCTTCACCCCCTTCCTTTCCCCTGTTTCCTATCCTTTACATGGCTGGCTGGTGTCATAACTACTCCTACCATACGCCTCTGTATCGGCTCGCAGGGTAGTGCGTAGATGCAAAAGATAGGTACCTAGGAGTTCACATTTCAATATTCAATCTTAGGGACGGAGGGGTGCACCTGAAGTGTTCTTTACATGGCACTAAAGAAGGGAACGTGTAAAAGCAGTTAGTATGAGAGGTGTAGTTTGTGAGAGTATAAGCCAGATGTGGGAATTATTGGAGAGCACATCCTATCGATACGAGTCTATGTTATGAAGCCATGTGAAATAAGTTTAACTTTGATTAGTTGGAAAGAAAATTTGTACTGTCCTTTCCGACCACGGTTTCAACTTATGATGTCGTTAATAATTTTTTTCTTAAGGCAAAACCTTGGTCGGCAATTAAATAAAAATTGTATTGTGGAATATACAAGTTTAACTAATTTCAAATAGAAAATGGTGTGCCAAACATTGACGCCAGAAAACATGAAGTTTATCTCATGAAGATTGATACATGCGTCGTTCAATGCAATGGCTATTCAACGATGATAGCCTTTGAGTGAATAACCTAATCGGTGCATTTTCGCAGCGACTGGCACAGAAATGTGAATCATGACTTCGGAAATTGATAGAACTAGGTACAATAATAAATTATGGGGAAGTCTTAGTTGCACCCGATGGTTACGTGTGAAGTAGATTTTGAGGATCCTATTAATAAAAATGAAACCATCCTTAAGCTTCAATTACTGATAATATAATTCAGTGGTGCCCAAACTATAGCCCGCCGCCAGATCCAGACCGTCACACACTTTAATCCAGCACATGAATATATTTGTAGCATGAGTCATAAGTCATCAGATTCGTTGACCGATGCTCATTTACAACAACTTCGGAGAATCTGGTTCACCGAGATAGAACCTAATTTTTCCAACCATACAATACGAAGTTCGGGTATGCTACAAATGGATGCTTTGTTATCGTCCAACTACTGATTTCCAAATTTAATTTGTACATAATTCTAACCCGTATCAAATCTATATCAATAAAACTTTAAGACTGTTTGTTTGAACGCTATAGACTTCCAAACCCCTAAACGGATTCAAACAAAATTTGGCGAAAATGTTCCTTAGATATTTAAAAAAAATACTTGGTTATATTACACAAAGTGTTATTACAACTCGACCGGTTTCAACCTTTTCAGGTCATTCTCAAGAGTTAACAAAAACTTTTAACTCTTGAGAATGACCTGAAAAGGTTGAAACCGGTCGAGTTGTAATAAAACTGTGTGGAATATAACAAAGTTTTTTATAATATCATATCTTCATTCCACGAAGTGAACTCGCGAACCATTAATTTGGCGTTCCTTAGGACCCAAAAGCTATGAAAAACTATTTAGAGAGGCTCAAGGGCCCCATATCACGGCCCCTATGTGGTCCCCTTTTTAAAAGCACTTTTACTTTCATAAGAAAAGCATTAGATACAGCGCAGAAGTTTCCTTTTATTTTAATTACATGCACTCATGATGCCTATAGACTTCGAATTTTTAGTATCGGACGACTGAATGAAGAATTTTTTATCTTGCGTTTGCTTTTCGTATGCGTTTCGTTTTTTTCTCTAATTTAAGTTTTTGGCTCCAAAATTCTATTGCAGCAAAATCAAGTGTTTGCACTAGCTCAATAATAGATATTTTTATTATTTATGTGATTTCTGGAGCTTTGGTCTATGATTTTTTCAATTAAAAAAACACCAATTTGCCAACATTTCACCTCTTTATGTAGGCTTCATCAGGGCTAAAAATACAATACATAAGTCATGCATGAACAAACGTGCTTGAATATACAGAAATATGGTAAACAGTTATTCAGTATGTACCTTTAGGTGACATTTCACTAGGAGAGTCAAAGGTTTATCACAGTTAGTTTCCAATACATAACAACGATGATCTTCTTAGAAACAAAAATTTTAACATAAAACAATATTTAGGAAGGTTCCGCCGCGACTATGTGAGTCAAAACAAATACTAAATTCCACATTTTTGACATTTTGTCCAAAAATTCCTGCTTTCGCTGATGATATTCGTTACCTATAGAAACCCAATAGTAAGGTACAACATATACAGATTATTCCACGAATGTATTTTAAATGAGCACTTTTTTCCAACCATAAGAGCCGACTGTAGCGCCATTTCATACGAATTACAGTATTTTGACTTCAATTATGGCATTAATTCTACAATAACTAAAAAAATAAGGTGGTAAGATGCCTATATTTAATTTTTATTCAATTTTTCTGGATTATTTCCTTCTTATAAATAGTTTTCCGCAAAAATGGCATTTATATTTCATGGAAGAATACTATTTTTCCCCATGTTTATCTCATTCCCCCATTCAACACAATGTAATTTCAAGTTCAATTATAGAATAAAATAGCGTGTCATTTTGTTGTTCACATCAGATAGAGGACAACTTTTTCTACAAGAAAACAAAATATGAATAAATTGACATTTAAGTCATTTTACGGTGAAACCACCTTAAACGAACAAATCATTTTTATGCATAACAAAATATTAAATTAATAATCTTATGCAAAAAAAATAAAAGTAAATAAAAAAAAAAAACAGCTAGATATCAGTTTTATATGTCAAATTTGGAAAAAAATGAATATTCAAATGCTGATGGTTATGTTGCAATATTTTTGTTGTAAAAGTTATGAATCAGATTATGATATATTTTGCTCAAATTTGGTATGTCCGTTCTGTTATTGCATGTATTTGGATTTTGCATTACATGCACCATTTCTTTGAATAATCTCTTTTGGAGGTTAGGTTCAAAATCAAGTGGTTTTGCATTCTTAAAGTTAAAATTATGACTGCATTCAAGCGCATGTTTAGCCTAGGCACAGATTCCGGTATTTGTTTTTATTGACGATTTATGACCATTCAACCTATTTTTTTAGATACTGTGCGGTTTGTCCCATATATGTTTTTTTTGCATTCCTGGCATGCTATGGTATAAATTACATTACTCTTGTAATCCTATGGAATTTGGCTCTTTAATTTTGAATATACTGTTCTATGTTGTGTTTTATCTGGTCTAAATGTTATTTTAACATTAGTATATTTAAAAATTTTGGATATTTGTTCAGATAATCCCTTAACATAAATTATACTCCAATAGTGATTAGAGGTTATTTTTTGTTCCGTTATTATTGTGGTGTCTTGAGCTGATGTTTGTTGGGTTAATGAAAATTGTTCGTTCCCTGGGGTGGGATTTATATTATTTATATTCTTCTTGGGTTGAAGACTGCTACTGTATAAAAGTGATTAGGCGAGCTTCCTCGGGAAATTGTTATTAACAAGAATGTTTTCTAAAATTAACAAATGTTTGTTAATCAAATGTTATCAAATTCAGGATCACTTCAATGTATCGCTTTATATTTCATAGCTAGAGCTGTGTTAATTTTTTCCTTGAAAGGGTGACAACTGATAAAGTTTTAAAATCCATTGGATTTTAATTCTTTTTTCAATTCTTTTTTTCATTCTTTTAATTTTTTTATTTTTTTACCATCTGAATTCCTTTTAATAATGATATCCAGAATAGGTAGTTGTTTTTCTTGTTCTTTTTCTAAGGTAAATTGAAGTTTTATGTGGAATTGGTTAAAGATTTGGACTATATTTTCAACATTATAATCTTGTGGAATTGCAAAGTATAGGTCGTCAACATATTTGTAAATATACGGAATAGGAAATGGAAGGTTTGCAATTACAGTGTCCAGAAGTTCATTCATTGCGGTGTCAGCAAGAATAGGTACAACTGGGAAACCCATTGGAACTCCATCAATAATTTCATAAAAACCATTATTATATTGTAAATACCCATTGTTTACACATAAGTAAAATTCATAAAACTGATCAGAAAACATTCCGGCCTGTAATATAAACCACGGCTTTGTGAAATTCAGAACCAACTGGTTGCGCAGTGGATATATTGAACATGCCAGGAATCAATGTGAATAATCTCGAAGAACGTGCATGGAATTAAGAAGACTGTAGAGGTGAAGTTTACAATATTCAAAATCGAAAACAAATGATGATGACGTCTCACGAAGAAATCGCCTAACCTCCAAAAGGGAATATTAAAAGAAATGGTGCATATAATGCAAAATCCAAATGCATGCAATAATAGGAAGGACATACAAAATTTGAGAAAAAATATAGCATAATTTGATTCATAACTTTCACATAAAAAAATATTGTAACATAACCATCCGCATTTGACTATTCCTTTTTTTCCAATTTTGAAATATATAAAACTGATATCTAGCTGTTTTTTTATTTTTTATATTTATTTTATATATTTTTTGCTTTAGATGATTAATTTCATATTTTGTTTTATAAAAGATTTTTTGTTCGTTTAAATATTTGTTTATGTTAAAATATTTGTTTCTAAGAAGATCATTGTTGTTATGTATTGGAAACTAACTGTGATAAACCTTTGACTCTCCTCGTGAAATTTCACCTAAAGGTATATACTGAATAACTGATAACAATATTTCTGTATATTCAAGCACGTTTTTTCATGTATGACTTATATATTGTATTTTTAGTCCTGACGAAGCCTACATAAAGAGGTGAAACGTTGGCAAATTGGTGTTTTTTTAATTGAAAAAATAATAAACCAAAGCTCCAGAATTAACATCAATCATAATTAAGTGGTCAAGATTATATACAAGATATTTTTATTGAAATGGCAACCGCAACGTAGACTTTAAATGGGAAATTTTTCCCGAGGCATTTTTGTCTCAGGGTAAATCATCATTACGACATAATTACATCGATATTTTAGTAAGTGTATTTTTCATCCGAACCTCTCCATAAGTGATCAATGACAGCCATATAGTAACTGGATTATGCCTGTCACACTGTGAGGAAACTTTCAATCCTATGCAGCAATTAATATTTTTTTTCTTCCTGATCAATTTTAATGAGCACCCTATTCTAGTAATTCATCTTTATAATTTACACTAAGCTGTCGACAGTTGACCTAAAATTACACATTAACTAGGAGTAAGTATGCTAATTTCCGTCAATTTCAAATATAAATTTGCTTAACGCAACGCATTAGCCATTGTTTCCGTTGCATTAAGGTTTATGAAAAAAGTGGTCATGTTACTCACGCATAAAGTGCAATCATGCTGCCCAGTAAAACTTTTGGGCGCCACTGATTTAAGTTTAATTTTTAGAAATAGTACATCCTCTTTAAATGAAAGGAAATCACAGGTACCACGCCATCGGGGAGAGGATGTGGATATTTCATTTCTCGGTAATGCGTAGCTCGCGGCTAGTGGAACTGCTTCTCCTCTTTCCTGCTTTTTTCCTCCGACGGGACGCCCATCACCCGAGAGATCGGCGGGATTTGGCTGATCCAGTGACACACCAATCCGTGCGTGTCCGTAATGATCTACACTCGCCTCGCATGGCACGGATGTGCACAAAAGGCTTCGTGCCTTTGTCGACGGTGCATCGTGAATCACGTGCGAGGAATTGTATGATCTGGCGCATCCTCCGTTTTTCCCCTTTGTCCTGTGAGCCCGGCAGGCATATTTGGTCCAGTAACACGTGCGTCGGTCATCTCCGAGAGTTGGGAGTCCTAATTTGGCTTGTTAAAATGATCCTGTAACTTAGTGCCCCTTCTCTTTGCGATTATTAGCTTACGCTAGCATTTGGAATCACATTGGCACAACCATTACAACTCCCATTTCATTGCACAAGGAATATATTGTATAATTCCTGCCTCGGTGCAAAAGCACGCACATATAACAGGATAACTTACGTACGTCAACTTCATGCACCGGTAATAATGATTAAAACTCAATACTCATAACTTATTTGTTTTCAACAAAAACTCAAAATATTATACACAATAAATTAGAAAATTGCAAGAACTACATCTAACTAGCATTTTTCAATTTACTAATAACCTAGTGAAATACTTGTATAATCATGAATATTGAGAGGACCAAATTTAAATCAAAGTAAGTATAATTTCAGCCAAGAATCTCGAAGTGGAAATTCTTGTCAATTAATTATTTAGTGAAATCGGTATTTCGAATAATTAAAGATCCCGTGAAAAGCTGGATTGGTAAAATATTAATCCACTGAGTTCCTGAAGTAGAACGCTCAACAGGGAGGTTAATAAAAAATCAAAGCAGAATTATTTTCGACTGAAGCTCTGTATGAGAATTTGACATCGTTTTCCAAAATTTGAAGACGTCATGTCCAACTATATATTACAGAGCAGTATCCTTCAGAAGCTTAGCTCTTTAAAACTTAAAATGGTAACTTATAAAGGGATTTTAATGCGGTTACAGGAGATTGCTAATTTAATGCATATTTACGATGATTACTAAAATTAATACCTCCAAACTTTTTATAATCGCCATTTAATCATCAATGGTCTTTTCAGTCGCGTTTGCTTCAATTTAATATTAATGACGTTAAATAAACCAATTACATAAAATCATCTCTTTGACAAACAGCATAATTATGACAGATATTTTAAACACTTATTTATTATTTTTTATTAAAGTGTAACATGATAACATTTTTTTGGAGAACCAGCAACTCAAAAGGATACATTTCTTTCGTACGAGGCGTAAAAATTCACGGATGCCGTACACATGCATAAAGTGTTTCAAACTTCCTTGTAGATGGCGTTAAATTACGTACTTTCTTCATTGGATTGACAGTTTTGAATAGCGACGCTAGTGCAACAAAAATAAACTGATTTTTTTGGACTCGACGAGTGAACCTTGAGACTTATATGACACTCGCTTGTAGTATTAGGCGAATCCCACGCCTTTTTCTAAAAATAAATATCCGGAAACCATTTCAAGGGACACCCATCAAAATCCTCGCAAAGCTTAAGCTCTTGTAATAAAAAGTATCTCAATGCATTGTCGCGATTATGTCAAGCGAATAGATGACAAAGGATCACTTGCATCAGCAAAAACATAGTTAAAGTCGGAAGACCACTACTTAGCATAGATATTCCGCTCTCGCCAGTTTTTTCAGATAATTAAAATATTTATGCCGTATCCTAATATTAGCCTCTATTCAGCTCTGAAGAAAACACATCCGTCAAAATTCATTTCACCAGAGAAATATTCATATATTTGTGAATTATTTCAACAAATTATCTAGCAATAACTATATGCTGTGAGTTACACATTCTTATGAGAGGAAAATGACGTCATTTCAGCCCACGAAAGAGTTTATTTTGCAAATTAGGTATATTACACTTCATTTGGCCCTAACGGAGTTAATTAATGGCTTCATATGAATTCAGATATAGAAATATCAACGCTAAACTTAAAGTTGCAATTTCATGGTGTCTACTAATATATGAAAAAGAAATTCAAGACTTTTTCAGGACTTTTCAAGACAAAAATTTTAAAATTCCAGACCAAAAAGGCTATTTTATTATGCGTTATTGTAAGGGTCAATAATTCGATTCATAGTCCTGTCTAATTTTTCACTTTGAATTGTCACTGTATAAAAAAATGAGATAGGCTAGCAAAATAACTAAACAAGATTCCATCAACTTAAGTTTCAACATGACAAAAACTGATTCCATACAATGGCTTAAAATATTTTTGTTTTAATTCATAATTTTACAGCAAACTGAGTTGTTGAAAAACAATTGACTCACTTCAAAACCATCACTTATAAAAATTATTCACTGACAAAAACAACATTTATTAAGCATACCAACAAAATCGACCTCTTCCGACACAGCGCGGTGGCGGCACATACGGCATCATCGGCGAAGACGCAATATAATGTCTTTACTTTCCATGGGCGGATTTCTGTTCTTTCATTAAGACGTAATGCTTGCGTTATGCCGTATTGTTCGTTATGTCGTAATGAAGCAACGGAATTCAATGGAAAATGCAAATAACAAAATGGCACACGGTAGGCTTTACAGAATGGAGTTCTTTCATGATGAGGGTGAAAGAAAACACTGCCATTCCACAGGAAGTTTAATTTATTCCACCTGATGACAATGCGCAGCATAGAAACTTAAGAAGCGATGGTTTAAATATAATATATCTAGTGGAATTCAACAGAGTTGCACCTTTAGAGGCATGGCAAAACGCAAAATGGAATATGTCACCATCGTACTATAGTACGAACTATAGATAGCTTGAATCTTTGGTAGCGTTGTAATAACCGCGATCAAGATCATTGTTTCGCAATAATCATTCATGGGTAGGAAGGAAGTAAACCATCTTCAGCCTGCAACCGACCGAACCGGTTTGTCGCGCGGCGGCATGAAGGAAAAAGGTGCCCACGTCTAGTACAATCAAACGACGAATGCCGCAAACACACACATATACTGACCAGAGAGGTTTAAAAAAACAACTCCTTGATACCGACAGATAAACAAAAGGGGAAACAGAATATCTCATTTCGTTATTTTATGTCTACCCTTCCAAATTTTATCGTGACGATTTGCAAGCTACCATCACTTATCATTTTCCCGAATTTCGGTTATTGTTATACGAATTCCCGTCTTTTTCCAGATTTTTTCCCGACGTTAGTAAATTCCCGACTTTTTCCCAGATTCCCGACTTTTCCCGACTGGTAGACACCCTGAATTTATTGTCATTATTTGAAGCTATAGTATTGGTGGGTAGATAAAATTGTTCTTTTTTCTCTTATTTATCTTTTTAATCCCACCGAATTTCGTTATACCGATCTGCAAGTACAATTAATCCATTGGCTTAGTATGTTTTGAGCTACCACATACACATGATTATTAATTGAATACATTAAAATTTTGGTTTTGTTCTTAATAATTTTTTGTACCTCAAAATTTTAAGCAATAAATGATAAATTTTTGCATTTATATTTAACCTTGCTGAGCATATTTTTAAAATTAATATTAAATGGTACTCACGATTTTAAAATACATGATTAAATTTATTAATTATGGGATTAAGAGGATAACAAGTGAGCTATTTCAACGAGTTTTTATTTTAATCTAGGCCCACGTATATAACGATCTGGCGAATCGTCGCCTCTATCAGTTAATGGATTAATTTGAACTTTATTGTAATTTACTATAAATATGAACTACTAGCCCAGACTATTCTGATCTAATAGGAAAGAGACATGATATCCAAAGGCATATTATACGCTTTAACAGTGGCGTACGCAGGATTGACTTCTGGGGGGAGGGGGGTTTAACTTCTGCGAGGGGGGGGTTTCGTTAATATTTATGTGCATCATCATAAAATGATATTTAGATTATTATTAAATAAAACAATAATTACATTAACATTCTTTTTTCGTTAAGACAATTCAACTATATTTTCCAGCCCAATAAGCAAAATCCTAAACGCTAGGTCAGGTAAACGAATTCAGGTAAACATGTTTGGGGGGGTGGTTTAAACCCTGAACCCCCCCCCCCTTCGGTACGCCACTGCGATTTAAATGTTTATTAGACTGGCTTTCGTAATGTATTCCTGAAGCTAATCGGCGTTGATCGCTAATCGGTGTTTCGATGCTCGTTGATCCGAATAATTGTCATTTATCATATGGCATTATCTACCAGGATGCTCTCTCTCATTACTCATTTTCATTATTGGATTAGTTCAAAGTATACATTAGAGAATTAATGCTCACTTAAGATACGAAACATTTGATGACATCAAAGAGAGGGTTTGATTCCTTGTTGATATAAGTTCAATGTTAACCAATCACCCAATGGCCAATGGCCAACCTCGTTTTTATTCGAAAAAAAATAAATATGATTCATACGAGATTTTCATCGCTTTTGATTAAATATCACATGAAGAGAACGACATTCATAACCACGAAATGATTTGTGCCAATATACCTTATGAAATTAAATACCCTACCATGAGGGCATAGCTCATTATGTAGATAAAAATTGAGGGTTATAATCCGTAAGCATTGTGTTCCATGGAAAGACTCTCACGAAAGAACTGCTCCGTAGATACACATCAATAAAATATATAAGCCTCGGTAATGAGACAAAATTGGACAGAGGAACGTAACTAGTTCACGTGCAGGAAACTGGGAGTTGGTTTAATTAAGTGGAGCTTCGATGCAGAAATTGCATGCTATTAACCGCCAGCGCATGATAGACGATAGCACGATAGGCGCCGAAACCGAAGATAACGGTGTGCCAAGTAATGTAGGAGATAATTTTTCTGAGGCTTCTCCCAGACCTAGGGTCAGTGTTTTACTACGAGATAAGAGTTTTTAACGAGCAATCCGCAATGGAGCCTCTACCTCGATGGGCTGGTTTCCACGCGTAAGGAGAATTTATTGGTTCATGGGTACCATGAGGTATCTACCACTTCACACACCTGTAAACTGGAGGAGCGGCGGTGGGACTCTCCATAACGTCATTTATGGGAAGAGACATCAAATATAGCTCGGAACTTGCGTGAGAATCATTAAAACGTATTGCATGTCACATGCAGGGAAAAAATTAAAGGGTTGAAAAAATTTAATAAAAATGGAGTATTGCGACACATGAAAAATATGAAACAATTTAAACATATTCAATTCCATTCGTTACACCAAAATTTGCGATAAGAAACTGAGAAAAAAATTTAAAATTACAAGAAATAATTCATATTCAATGCGCATTAATTGACATAATTGTCATTACACACATCCAGGAGACCTCCAAGTCTCTTGACCTCCAAGGGTTTCTTCGGAATTTCATTCAGCAAGAAAATAAATGCGAACGGTAATTGAAAATGAATTCGGTGCAAGTCCGATTCAACATTTACCCCAATCTGGAATGAACGTTTGGCTACTAATTTGAAGTTAGAACATGTCATCGAGAGTACGCTTGCAAATATCTGCTTTACGAAAGTAAAGTGATAGTTATAATCTGCAAATTTATTCTACTAGCTATTCCTATAAATGAAGATATTGAAGGATTATTTCATTACTATAACGAAATTATGGGAGGATTTCAATAGCGCTTAACTAAGGCTATTCTATCACGCAAATAGTGAAAAACATCTCAACTTTAACAACTGATTCATGAATTTATTCATAGAATATTAGCGGCATAAAATATTAGAAAGTAAAAACTTGTTTGTAGATTAGAACAGTACAAAAATGAAACTAAAGGAAAGGACAAAGACAACTTTTTTCGTCGGTCAATTTATATTTTACTTCATCGATTTACTCAAAATACCGAAATTAATATGTGAAATTCATATTTACAGTTTTTAACCTTAAAATGGTAACGAAGAGGTAGCAGTTCCATAGGATTCTTATAGAAGGTACACTACGGGCGATTCCGTGTCAAATTGTACAAGCCTTTCCCCCTGCGATTATTTTAAATTTTTTGCACAGTCATTTTGCAATACCTCATTGAGAAACTAATAAATGCAAGTTTATATCCAGATATGCATAAAATGCCGCGGTAAAAAAATCAACCTGGATCGAGAATTGAATCATGGACCTTTGGCTTGCCGGACCAATGAGCAGACCTACAGCTACCCAAGCTTCCTAATACTGGTGGAAATTAAGGAGGATACAAGGGAACTAGATGTTAAGCCTTTGCGGTCCATCGAAGATGGCAACGCAAGGGAGCAGAGGACTTAAAAAATTCACAAACCATGCAGTTGGAGCCTATATTACCACTTATGCCGTGCTAGGTCACGTGTGAACTTATTCATGCCTGCCGCAAACAAGCCGATGAAATACGTAGGAAAAAACTACATATGTCATCGTCGTATTTGCGGCAGGCATGAATACATTTATCCGAATATTGAATATAGTTTTCGAGATGGGGCGATCAAAGTTGCGTGACTCTCAAGAAACGCACTCCAATTAAAGTAAAAGAGTGGATAACCCTCCTTTTACCTTTCTGTACAGTCGTAAGCTGCAAAGGGCACAGGCATCGCAAAAATGAGGCTCAAAAGGTGAAAACTCGATGAAACACAACCAACGCAACAGCGTGACAATGCCTATGTGACGGAGACACGTCAATTTGTAACGTGATTACAACGCTGGAGAAACCTAACTTAGTAACTTTATGACTTCAACTAACAAGAGTTCGCATACATCACGGAAAATCCATGTACCAAGCACCAACGATGGTAACTCAATCTTGGATGAACAGGTTACTAGGGCCGACGCCAACCTGCGCTCACGCGGCAAGAGCACAAGCCGAGTAACCAGCCTATAACTCTAACTAATGAGTGAGAGCATGGCATTTCCGCTGATACGAAGCAAAATGATTGGAACTGGCGTTGAAACGCACGCCTCCACGCTATACGAAGAGTTGTATACGCACGCCCTCAAGTTGAGACTGACTCCTCAAGGTCATGTCATTCATTCCACGTGCATGACACCGAGTTTCTCGTCACTAGCTCGCCGTGGCAACTTGCGAAGAGCTCGCAGGTCCCGCGGTTGAGTGCTCGGATTAGAGGGCGAGGAGTAGGGCACGGCGGCGGAGTGCTCTCCCGGTCATCCCAGCCCCTCCTCCCCGCCAATCCCTTTCCTTCGCGGTAATTCGTCAACGTTGCGACCTCAGCCTCCTTTCTGTCCCCCGACCTTCTTCCACTCCCCTGTGCGCCCGTGCCCGAAGGCCTGAGCCAACCGCGAGGTAGGCGCTAACGAAAAATCTTTGAAAAAATTACTTTTAAAGGTAGTTAAAGGACTTTTCATTCATATCTTGAAGAATTATTTTCGTCCTCTGCTTTGATGTGAAACTTTGAACGATTACAAGTATCACAAAAAAGCAGAAAAATTCATAAATATATGAATATTTGAGAAACTAATTGTTTGTAAATATTATATGAAAACAAGGGGAGCCCGCACCGCATACGGAGATTCCGATTGGGGCTGCAGGGCCTTTGATAAATTACGATATCGATGGTTAAAACCCTTAACATGTTGCTAGTTGATTTAAAAATCACTGAACTATATTTTCTACAGGGGAGTTATAATAGTTGCACGCGGCTCCACTAGTGACACCATACAAAAACATTGAGCAGCTTGACACTAGTATGGAACCTCTACAGATTGATGAGCGAAGTGGTAGTTATGGCGACCAATATCGTGGGATCCTATTCATCGATAAATGCCCAAGATATTTTTTTAAAATTAGAATTATCAACTTTAACCCTATAAATGTTAAAAACGATAACCATAAAACCCTGTAAATAGTTAACAATGATGATTTTGCCGTTTCTTCATATATTCTCTTGCACGGGTGATAGCATTATCACAAGAAAAACGAAAGGAAAAAAATAATTTGTAAATTTCCACAGTGGATTTATTTGAACCAACCTAGGCATCAGATTGTTCTTTAAGAATAAAATCGTTCTTAAGGCTAAAAAATATTTCCATTTTCTGCATTATCAGTGATTTTTTATTGTTTTCCTGCGCTTAGCTTGCTTCATTTCCTTATATTTTGTACAATTCCTAATAGTTTTTTTATTATTTTGTGTCCCTCTTCCACCAATGCAACATTTATGAGGCAGTGCCCACAGCTCACTGACTAATGCAAATTTTATTTTGAAACTGTTGAGGCGTTAGGAATTTCATAAAAGTAAAAATCGATTCACCCTAATTGACAATTTGCCTGTGATTTCCCGGACCGTGGAGAGTTTCCTCAAACCTTTTTCTTTATATTAGTATCAATCTTCCAAAATACAATCCAGTTACAACTTTTCATATCTCTTGCCTCCCTTCATGCTACCCAATCCACAATAAATTAAACTAAATCGTCACCACATAACTTTTGTTTTCCATCAATATTTCACGCCTATCATAGGACTGTAAAAATCGTTGAAAATTCATTTTATTTTCCACCGCAGGTCATTTCCAGTCCATTCTTAGGCCAGTTGGATGGCGGTCGTTAAGATCTTGGGTGGTAGTAAGACAATGCTCTCAGCCACCTCGTAAACCTCTCGCACGACATAGTTAATGTTCTCGAAAGGAAGGAAGGGAGCGCTATAAAACGAGTAATCCGTCGTTAAAGTAAACGTTTCAAATCTCTTACTAATCCTCTGCCTGTGTCAAAATAGGAACACCAAGTCGGGTAAAAGCCAAGGATTTTAAAATGTAAACCTTGCACACCTCCTGCAAGGTGGTTTTGCTCCACTTTTTCATTTTGCCGGCATAGATTTCCGCCATTCACCATCCCTCTCACGTATTGAAGCTTCCTTTTTCATGCATATCATTCCACTTTTAGATCTGTCATCACTTCTTCCTCTCTTTCTCGCGTCCGTACCCTTTTGGTCTGTTCCCTTTTTGAACACCACGCCCCTCCGCCACTCCCCTTCTCCCTATTTTTCTTTCGCCTCCCCCTCGTACTCCCCCCCTTCGCTCTCCACTCCAGGGTGATGAGATGCGAAGAAAACAAAAGACTTCTGCGAAGCACCGAGAAGCCGAGTGTGAGGAAAGAGAGAAAGAGGAGAAAACGCGCTCCCGTTCGATGTTCTCTTCAAATCCTTCTCTGCCTGCTGAGACAACGGGTCGGCGGCGGTCACCGGAGCGAAATTAATCCAGTCACAGATATGGAACGCTGAAAGATAATCCTAATAGCTGCGAGAAAGAGAGCTCGTGAGTACGGGAGGATTTAAAGCAAAGATGGAGAAAATTGCAAAGCTCTAGCCATATTGTCCGACTCAACACGAATGTTTTTTCCATTGCGATGCGCTAGGATGCAACTGGATTTTTATTCAGCATAAAGAAATGGCTGAGAGACATCCAATTAAAAATTGTTAGATTCACGGCGTCAGTAGCTAAAAACATATATTTAGGAAACCAGAACATATATTTTTATTATCACTTCCCATTTTGCTACATTAATTTTTTTATACGCGCACTAGACTGGTATAAGGGCTTCTTTTCGATCTATTATGTATCAACAATTCTTAATTATTCTTCATCAGATAGCCCCTCTAAGTTTGAATGGTCTTGTGCACACATTGCTACTTTTAATCGTTGCAATTTCATTAAACATTGCATTAACGTTATTTGCTTAGCACAAGAATGGAATTTTTGCATTTTTAAACCGCAGAAGCAAAAAATACTGTATTGCTAAAATAGTGCTGTTTTAAATTTTTGACCAATAGGTACAGTGACAATGAACGCATCGCGATACAGGAGGCGTTTTATAATAGAGTTAAGCAGTATCCTAGAAATGATATCGAGCGATATGGAATTCAGAATGAAATATAAACTAATCACACAACTGAATTTTTTTAATGCGGTCAGTAGCTATGGAAGCGCGAGACGGAGACCGATTGTCAGAAAGACATTTCAGTACAGACCACGCTGAGTCACTAGAATATTTAAAATATCAGTAGCCAGTCGCAGAACGCGGGGTAACCAGATTAACAAGCTAGTAGGTACCTTTAAAACCATTGAAGGATGAAAAACAGCTACAACAATTTTATGCCCGTGCGCACTACAAAAATATGGGGATTAATGCAAAGGAAAAAATTTAGAAATGTCGTAAATGGTGAATGATACGTTTTTACCTTATGTTCTGTAACTTGTTTTCCTCAGGAAAGCTGAGTTTCCACTAGCAGTTGCCATTAACTTATATTAAAATGAAGGATAGCTCCAATTGAAAAATCCACTATTATTGACAGTATTCTTTCAACACTATGCATATTCAATGATATAAAAAAATATTACCCTTAGTTCTGACACCACCTGCGTGCAAAAGGACTGCAAGTGCTAAATCCTAATGCTATTGCCTGGAGAAATACCGAAAGCCTTTAGCAGATGATATCAACAATTGGCTATAAATATAATAATGATTTCAAACTTTTTTCCGTGTAATATATATTTGCTATAAAATATAATGATTTCTTTTCGTTCCACTCGCTTTCGGCGATTGTTTTCGTAAATAATGAATTCTCGAAATAAAATTGCAAGCTGAATAACTAACGGTCCTCTTCACCTAAGGAAAAAAACACTTTCCCAGCCGACTCAGCTCTAGAATAATCAATTACTCGAAACTTTGATATGATTAATGAAAAAAACAGACACTTGGTTATAATTCCACACTTTATTAGAAACAGCACGACCTAGGTTTCAGCATCTCATGCCATCATCAGGTGCCATCTCATAACATCATCACCTGATGATAGCATGATATACTAAAACCTAGGTCGTGTTGTTTCTAATAAAGTGTGGAATTATAACCAAGCGTATGTTTTTTCATTAACAATGAAGGAGTTCCACTGATTGTGAGTAACGCCAGAAACAGTGTCCCATATTCACTTTGATATGACTCGTCATATCTCGTTGGAGTTAACAATTAGACGTATAGAAAGTTTTGATCAAGGCATGTGAATTCCGTCCTTTGATTCCGCATTTTTCCTTAAAAATCCCTCCCAGGAATTATTCAAATGCCTTAATGGATCCTTCAACAAGTATGTTCCAGTAATACACTAGTACTCCTTGAAACTTAAAAAGAGTTCTTGAACCAGAAATTATCATAAACGAGCTGCTGTTCTGGGATAATGTAAATTTAGACGACATTTGAAATTTAGTAAATGTAGACGCTGCTCACAAATTATATTTTGGGTATTTGATCATAAAAATAGAACTTAGTTATTAAGCCAAGTATGGCAGAGATAACTGGACTTAGATTTTCAATTCCCTTATGAAAAATTAAAAGACATGGAATTTTTAATTCTTTCTAAAAAGAGTTTATAATGGTACTAAAATTAAAAAATTAAAATTTTCGTGACATCAACTACAACGCTATCTATTGTATCTTTCAATCCAGATCTTGTATTATATTCTTACTACTACTTTCAATCTTGTATTAACGTCCTAATAATTCTCTTTGTCAACATAAGTATATCTTGAAAAGTGACTATGGGCAGTAAATTTCTTCTTCTTCCTCCTTTCTAGGTTTAGGCAATTTACCTGTTCCGGCTTCACCATCGCAATCTCGGCCTCCCCAACACTTCTTCTTCCTAAAGGCTTATACTCTAAAACCTTCCAGGGAATCCTTTCAAGAGGCATGCGCTCAACATTTTCCTTCCATCTTTCTTTATAATTTGTAGCTACTTCTGTTACTGGTTGTACTTCTAATTCTTGCTTTGTCTTCATTTTTATATATGGTCCAGGCGTGTACAGCCTTTCACAGAGATACGGAATTTCATTTATGAAGTTTCAATTTGTTTTAAGTCTCTTTTTCTAAGTGTCCAAGCTTCTGATCCGTATAGTAATGTGGGGGACAGCCATTATTTCGTAAAATTTTATTTGAGTTTCTTTTGCAGTTTTTACCTTCAGCTCTCTTCTTATAGTCCCACATATTCTTTGGTAATTAGTTGTTTTATTTAAAATGTCTCAGTCCTCTTCATAGGTGATGTCGCATTCCAAATATTTCAATTGTGATGCCTGATCCAAGATATTATTTTAAATTATTATTTTAGTACGGTATGGGTACCTACTTTCCTAAGAATGCCATTGTCTTTGGTTTTTTGTACAGATATCTTCAAGTTATAGTCTCTAGATATCAGATTTAATTTATGAACAGCCAATTGTAAATGGTTTTCATTATATTAAATTATGACTTGGTCATCTGCAAATAGCATTGTGCTTAAAAATTGGTTTCTTTTATTTGAATTCCTGGTGGTGTAACTTTCTTCCATTCTCATAGGCAGTCATATTTAAGTAAACATGAACCTATATTAGTGTAAAAGCTTAAATTCTCTCATAAAATTACCAATATTAGTATGTTTTGAAGATATCAAGTAAGTGGCCAATATGTTGAAAATAAACATTTCACACAATGTATTTAGGCATTACCGTGTTTTTTCGATAAAACCATGTTCTTTATAACAGTATATTTTTATCACTGATGAATCGAACATGAAGGTTCTCAAATATCTTACATGGTGGCACAATCAGCGGAATTTTGACTTAATTGCAATGCCTCAAGTGTTTACATGAATGATAATCCAGTGGTAATCCGTGAGTACCCAATAGATGCACGATAAAGAAGGAAGAGGGTTAATTATTTTAATAAACACACCAAGACCCAATCAATTCAAATTTTCAATGGACAGATCAAATGTATTGACATTTATCATTGTACATGTTTAAAACATGATTAATCCTCTCAATCAACTATGAAACGATAATGATTCATTGATATCTCTGACATATGATATTGGTGTGACCTCTTCCTTATGATGAAATGAAAACTTAGTTATACATGAAGGTAATGATAATTGGCGAGATGCATGGGAAGGCAGGCATAATGATGTTGTCTCAAGACTGTTGTTGTGGAACTTATACATAACGAAAGAGCTCTTTCCAGTTTTCAACTGCAAAAAATATTGACGCCACTGTGATATTTATCACAACGAAAAACTGCAAAGAGTTCTTCCTGCGGAAGGTAGACATATGTGAAGTATAGAAACTCGATGCATTTGATAATAGCTTATCAAGCCGAAACGGTACTGTGTAGAATAAACAAGCTTTGTGGAGAAGTTCAAGTTGCTATACATCGTGCCAATTACGCATGATCATCCGCAGCTACGTCAATCTTAATCATCGCGGCTCTGTCTTCAGCACCTTGCGATAAATCCTTTTTACGCCGTGAATGAATGCGATTTGGATAAGAATCCAGTCACATGGTAAGAGGACATCACTTTAAGTCGCGGAACGAAAATGGCAAGTCTGTTCAGCACGAGGTGTCCAGAGAAAGGAAGATTACTTTTTTTAATTTTTCGTTTTTCTTCTGTGAAGAGAGAGAGAGCGCCATTCACGATGGATGCCTTCGGGGGGAACGTGGGGGGGGGAGGGGGGGGGGGGGTTGGATACCCGGAGGCAAAGAGAGACTGAGAGATGTGGAAGGTGAGGTGAAAAAGATGGAGGCCTGAGCAGTAATACGTCGGATGAATTATTTGGGAGCGGAGGTGAGGGCGATGTGGGAGAAAGAATGTGGGGTTGGGAGGGAAAGGGGGGGAGGGGAGGGGTGAAGAACAGAAGAAGGCGGGGTGAATGGGATGCCGGGAATAAATCCGTGAAAGACTCGAAGCCATTCGGTCCTCATTGATATCGACCAGTGTTTCCGGGCGGGAAGGAATTCCAGCACGTTCCCGTGAATTTTCGCGATCCCTCGCACCTGAATCCAGAGAAAAGTTGGTCGGAAAACGCGGGAAATTGCACTGAGAAACCGATTGACGCTTACGATATTGTATACACTTTCTACATCCCCTGACGGAAATTTCCCCGTGAGATTACCCTAGAACATAGAGAAAAGCAAGGGAAAATTTAAAAATTCCTTAGAAAAAATTTCTTTCCTAAGGAAATTTCCTAAAACTCTAGGAAATTTTTTTCCTAGCACTTTTTCCTTTAGAAATAAGAGACTTTGGTCAGTAATTTCCCTAGGAAAAAACGCTACTTTAGGGAAAACTTTCAGGCATAGAAAAATTACGCCATGAATTGCATATGGTTCAGGGTGCAGTGCATAGAGTGAATGACTATAGAGGAAAAAAATATATATTCATAAAAACAAAAAAAATCTGCATGGTTTCATTTACACAGCAATAGAGTTATCAAAATTAATTATAGTGAGACTGACAAAATATTTCTCAACAAAGAAATATTTTCAGCAATTTAAAAATCACCACTTACAGTCAACTAGATTTTGGGGTAAAATAAATATATTCTAAGCCACTGCAACCCACTTTCAAAAGCATTTCCCATGGAAAATGCAGTATAGGGAAATTACTTCCTAGAGGTATATTTTATAGGGAAAACCGGGGATTCAATTTTCTATGGAATTTTCCGACAGGGTCTTCATACTTACCTGTGAGCCGCCGTGGTAATACAACAATCCTTGGAATCTCGTTAAAATAAAAACTTGTTCGCGCAAACCACAAAGTGAATGGGGTTGTTGTCTTGAGCGAAAACTTGTTTCTTCCCCTCAGACACTACATTCTCGATGCTCGAGATTGAAAGAGACTGTGTAACTACGCACCACGTAAAATGCGCCGTTATATTTCTCATAGAACGAGCCTTTAGAATTGGAACATCGAGTGACAGACAAATCGTAAAGGTAAAATCGGAGCATAAGTGGCACTGTAGGATTTTTCGTTTTAGTTTAGCAGTGTTAAGACGGTACACAAAGTGGGGCAAAAACAGTTTTGGCCGGCCAAAACTCTGAATTGCAAAAAAGTCGAATAGAGTTCAAATTTATTTTGCACTAACATAAAGTCAGGAGCAATAAAATCTGAAGACATATTTTTCTTCCTATCATATACTCAGCGACAGACAACCCGCAAGCATGACCTATTTATGCATGCACTGCTAGCCCGCACGGATTTAGCATTTATTTCGGAGCTTTTTCGCTGCAAATGAAACTTTTATGTTAGTGTAGATTTTTTCTGCTGGTAAAATGGTGAGTGATGGCCAAACTGGAAAAATATCAGACACCAGTATTTCCGAGAAAGTAATTTTCTGACCCAATATTTGATATGTTGCGACTTTGATAACTTAACTGAGAAGTCTAGTCATACAAAAAATGTATAACGTTGTCGTCTCGATCTGTTACTTTGAATCAAATAACCATCATAAACTCTAAAATCCATTTAAAACAAAATACTTATTCTCGCAACGTTTCCGAGAAAAGAGCTTGTAACTGCAATTATGTACCGCAGACACGGTGGCGTTTCGTGGCTAATTACGGGACGACAAACTGTCTCAACTATTACCACCGCGGGGATTTCGTTGCAAGCAAATCTTCATACTGTATGATTTAGGCTAGTGAGTAAATGGTTGTAGTGAACTAAGAAGCATTCTTATTGGTGTCCTTATAAGCATTTGCAACGTGCTAATGGCTATGTTTACAGCAGCGCGGCGTGAGTTATATAGGCAGTTGATGGTTGAAAAGAATATGAAATGGATAGAAAGTCATAAGTCTGTGTATCATAATGTGAAAGACCTCCTTGGTTTTTCTAAGACAAGACAATCGCTGACTGAGGTAAAAGGTATATGGGCACTACGGGGAGGTGCGGAAGAAATGGGAATAATCTCACCGCAATGAAAAGGAGTTTCTCGCACAAATACTTATACCTGATAAGTATTCCTGGTACTAGAAACAGGATTATTAAAACCACGGGTAATAATAAAAACTTGCCTTACCATCGAAAATGCACAGTTTATTTTGGTTTGGATGGGAATTTTGTGGCAATGTATTCTCTGTTCCCCAATATTATGATCCATCACGTAAGCGTAAAATAAAATTAAAAAAAACATTTCTTCCTCGTTTTAAAGGGCTTGGTCGCCCTAATAAAGGTTTTGATGAAAGCAGCACCCCCAGTAAGATGACAAAGACAGAGAAAGTCACAGCAGCTACGTCTACGTCAAACCTAACGTATGCGACCGAAATGGCCCTTGGCGCTCAAGGCAGGGACATGGAGGCTAAATTGATGAAAGAAGCTCTACACACTACTCCCACTCGTGCATCAAAGTTAACTCATGCTTGAAGAAAGCTACAATTGAATCGGAATAGGTCCATTAACCCATATTCCCCAGAGGAAGCCTTCATGGTCGAAGCTGATTTATCTCGTAAATCATATCGGACCATAAGAACGCAAGCGAAGGCAATGATCTATACCCCTCATGCAAGAAAGTTGTTTCAGCCAAACTTCTATCTAACTAAAGTGCTATCCACCTAACACTACCGTCAAAATTACGGATCGTAAAGCTGAAGTTGAATTGCAAGCACTGCTAAATCTCAAAGCTGATAGAATCGTCGTCCTGCAGAAGGATGTTATTGATAGCATTTCCCCCATGATTCTACAAAATATGTGTTTAATCAGCAAGTGGAGTTTTGCCGGCAGTATGTTCCAATCAATGAACAGACAGCCCTGAAGTGTCATTAATTTTCTCGACAGTGATATTTTCATTACTTGTGTCGTTTGTCTTAAGTTGTACCATGAAAAAGACAGTGATGCTAAGTAGGTGGTGGTGCAGAAGAATCTCCGCCCTTAATCCTTAAGGTTTTGCAGCCCTTTGAAGCTGGAGTTCACTAGAGAAAATACAGAAACCATACTATTAGAACAGCAAAACGTTCATGAACAAATCAAGAAACTTGTTCCTTTGGATGTCTTGATGCCAGGATGTGCTCCTATTCAAATGCACTACAAGATGATTATGTCAATGATTGACGGAAAGGTGTGTATTATCGTTACCCACACCCCATATTTCAACGATGTTGTCCGAGCGGAGCGCTACCAAAAGAAATGAACAATATTAAAAAATTGCTTGAAAGGGAAGTTAACAAATGCGCATTTCAGTATGGACTTTCCACGCTTCATGCTTACATACACTTCTTTGCATAGCTTTCACATGTTAGTTATCGGCTTGAGATTATAGTGGGGAAAAAATCCAAGGGCACAAAAGACCAACTAGAGAAAAGAAAAGCAATGATTCAAGCCAAGTTCAAGGCTAAAATGGAGCTTCTAGTTGACTTTGCTAAGCAGGGCAGCGGGAGTAGTATCTAATTATGGAAATACCACCCCTCGTTTTTTCAGAATCACTTCCAAATTTGCTTCAATTACTGGAATAGATGAAGATCTAATAACTAGATGTGACACGATTCTACAAACCCTTTCCTGGAGATACGCAGTTATTGTTCAAACTTTCCAAAAATATACAATCAATACTGCTAAAAGTCATTCATACGTCTCAACACAAGATATGGCTCACCGAATAATAATTCATGGCACGGACGTGATTTCTGTCACACTTAATCCCTGACCCTGGAAGCACGAAATAAAGATTTTAGGCGATACCGGAAGAAAAAGTGCATGAAAACCTCCATAGAGAAGACACCATAAAGATCTGCTAAATATCATTCTAATTTCTTCAGATCCCCTTATTTCATCATTAAATCCAACACCTCCCAGAAAGAATAGAAGCTTGAAACCTGCTGTTTGTGCTCTTCTGGAGGACACTGATTTTCCGCTATGGAAAGTAAGACCGAGGAGAGTGATATAGAATAGGATTTAGTGAAAGAAAAACACTTTCCTTCCAAGTTTGTAATTGCTTTCATGCTTAATTTGCATTTTTAATTTACCTGAATGGAGTTGTAATAAAGTTTATATTCTTCTTGAGCTCTATATTATGAGAAATTTACTTTAAATTAAATTTAGAACGCCTAATATCCTTATTTCTTACATTTTACAAATTACCTCCCAAAACATTTCAGACACAAAATGATAAATATTTCCGCCATTTTGCATCCGTCAATTGTTTTGTGAAACTTCCTTTTAAACTGCATTTAGCAGTTCTTATGAACTTTATTCACCAACTATATTGCGAATTGAGTGAATTGATGACAAATATGTCCGCCTATTTGGATCCGCCTTTTCGTTTTTGGAAAAATGTATTTAATATTTCGGATTTCCAGCTCATAAAATATTTATATACGAATTTTCATGTTGATTAAATAAGCCTTTGATACTTTGCCCACTTTTTCGGTGTTTGGGCTCACTGTGCTGCAGCCACGAGAATAGGAGGAAAAAGGGAAATGAAATCAGAGTAGGGAAAGGGTATAGATAAGTGAATTATATGTTGACGAATTGTTAAGGTCGTTAGAGTGTTTTTTGTTTATGCACATATTTGCGAGCAACTTCCCCTCCGTGTTCTCATTATTGATATCTACAGATAGGGGGGGAGGGGGGTTGGAAACCCGGAGGCAAAGAGACACAGAGATGTGGAAGGTGAGTAGAAAAAGATGGAGGCCTGAGCAGGAATACGTCGGATGAATTATTTGGGAGCGGAGGTGAGGGCGATGTGGGAGAAAGAATGTGGGGTTGGGAGGGAAAAGGTGGGGAGGGGAGGGGCGAAGAACAGAAGAAGGCGGGATGAATGGGATGCAAGAATTGTAAAAGAAATGCATCATACCGATTTGATTTTTGGCACTTCAATGCTATTTTATTACGTAACCATATGGCACATGACATTTATTTCGCAATAATTCGATTAAGTATCCACAGATTTTCTTCTAAACGCGAAGTAATAATAATAATAATTTATTAACATCATCGGGATATAACATCCATGAGTTTTGTCAAAATATTACAGCACATTATTTAAAAGTAGTTTGGCAGGTATACAGAGGTTGCCAAAAATAAATAAATGAAACCAAATATATATATGAGATATATGGAAGAGTGAGAACAAATGTACATACATTTATGAAAATCATCAGATAAATACTCGCTTAAGCAATAATAACTTTTATGAATTATCATTTTTTTTTAATTTGGACATGAAGCATGATGATGAGAAAATGGAGTGATATGGGCCTTTCAGACATAGACTGTAGGAATATTGTTTGTTATGTATGTCATTTCTAGAGCGAATGTAGTGATTATGGAAGCTAGAGTTAACAGGGAAATAATGGGGATAGTTTCTTACAAACATGGCACAGGTAAGTATATAAATAGAATTTCATATCATTATAATTGTAACTAACACACGTCAAGGAGTCACGCCAAGGTCAATATTCGAAAAAATAAACATATTACAATACAATTTCTTCCAAATTTCGAATACAGCGCCGAGAACTCTGCTTTAATTTAAGAACAATATTTAAAATGTAGTTCTTCCATCATTTCCATTTCTGCCTGTATGATGAGTTCCAACGCAGAAACAGTTGAACAGGAATTTAATGTGTTCCTAGAATTTTATGTCGACTTACTTGAAAAAATTGTTAAAATGTGCATTCAATAACCTACGATCACCGCTCCAGCCACTTTACGAGTCGTGATTTGTTTTGGTTGTAGTCACCATTTGTTGTGCATGGGAGAAGGCATTTCTAAACCAATTACTTAGGTAATGCACCTCTGTTATTTTGTCACGTCGATCAGTTCTAAAAATATAGTGTGGCATTAAAGAAATATCCTTCGTGCCATCCTGAAACTCATCTGATCTGAATTTCTCAGGTAGAGATTTTTTTAACATTCTAAGAAATCCTCAAATGCAACAGAAACCAAACAAATACCTATTATACTCCTTATCAGAGCCAAAAAATCCCCCCGTTCATTGTCAAGGGCAAGCGATGCGTTATTCATAGAAATCCAGTAGCCCTCCATTTAGTAACTTATGACTCGTCGAACTTGTATAGGAGCGTCTCACTGGGCGCCCCCTGACTATGGATTCTCCGCGAGTTAACAGTCATGTTTGCAACCACAGCATAAATTAAAACGAATATTCCCGGAATTTTCGATTCCCTATGGTTCCAAAATAACGGATATTTGAAAACCCTAATATTGAAATTGAACGGGAATAACAAAAGAGACTAATCCTAGGGCTGGCACAATCAAAGATAGGTTCATTCCTGCGACTCACTGCCGTTCATATCCGCCTAAAGGTCCAAGTCACATGTCGCCAATGCGACCGAATTAATTACCTCATATATAGTCCGTTCCACTTGAAAATTCAACCGTTTCATTGCGCCATGAAAAAGGAATGGTTCCATAAAAACGAGGGGCGTGCTATAATGTTTTGCTTGATGGCCGGTTTCCTCAAATGCCCTGATTTATTCCCGTGTGGCATGGCTTGGAAGGGCCTATTCAGAGGTAGAAGGCTGGTTCATATAGCTACGGATTAAGGATTCGTAAATATTGAGAAGCAGGGCAACTAAAAGCATCCCAATTGTGTGAATGATGTTTCAGATTTGGTAGAAATTTGATGGAAGACTGTGGAAACGAAAATATGATTAGGTACAGCAGGTACTTGAGAGATTTCTAGAGAACGGTAGTCTTCAAATAAGGCAATAACCTAACGAAATTAGGAGATAGGTAACTTTTTAAGGTAAAAGGTAAAATGTATATTCAAATTTAGTGATTATCTACACATTTACAGACGGCAGTTTAATTATTTCTGTTGGAAATTATCGAAAAAATTTGAACAATTGAAAATTGTTCATAATAATCTGTATGCTTTTGAGAAGATCTGAAATAGTAATAGAAAATTATAAAATATTTAGTTTCCGTAACATAAGCATTTCGAATCCAGCAACAAGAATTTAGGGCATCTGAATCAAATCATTTTATTATGTGAGTTTCCACATTCACTATACGGCTTTCCCGAGGTATGATAGAATGATTTGATTAAACGTGGCACCAAATAGATTGATTTTACTTTAAGTAAATAATTAGACAATGCTATGAAATGGCTGCAAAAGGTGCCACTCAACTTCCGTGCGATGCCTTTGATATTCAGGGAATTTTGCATAAAAACAGTTTTGGAGGTTTTTCTTTCCTGATATGAAACTTCAAACAATTCGTTTTGACGCAGTGCATCGTTTCCCACCGAACGTATTGCCGGTGTTTTTCATAAACCAGTTATTTAAAGACTTCAGCTTGGAGGGTAAGAACAGAGGAAAGATTCGGAAAGGTTCGGGCAGAGATATGATGGTAGCACTGAGATTTGGAGAGAGAACGCACATGTGATCTTTTTATGACGCACTTCGAATTTTTGAACGCAAGCAGTGTGTACTTTATACGCTACTCCACGCAATGTTTAGGCATTCTCAAATAAAACGATGATTCCTTTGACTCCAGCGCTACATTTACGATAAAACATCATGATAGGCAATGCTGAATTATCTACGATGAATCACTAGGATGTTCTCTCGCTACAAATTATTCAACCTGAGTGTAAATGAAGAACAGGTTGAACAATTTCTCGCTTGGTACATTCCACACTTTTTTTATTGTTACCATGACATGTAATGTGATTATTAAGGTACCTTGATAATGACATCATATGTCGAAACCATGGTCGGTACCAATAAAAAAATATACAAAGCAAGAAATTATTTCATGAGACGCATTTCCACAAAGTAAAGCCTGAAACGTTAACTAGAAGAAATAGATAATTTTAAAATGAAGTATAAATGCCACATAAGTTAATGGAATGCGATATACTAAATCAGAATTGATTAATTATAGCCAATTTAAAAGAGATAAAAATACTAAATTTAAAAGATAACATGAATAGATTGGTAAAAATACAATCAAAAGTCTTAAGCGTACGGCAACTGAAAATCAACACCAGAAAACCAAAACTCAAATAGAAAGCCAAAACAAAAGTATTGAAAAAGGTCAATTCATTGACAGATAGCACATGGATCGATAAAGTAAAACTGTTCCATCGCTTAAAGTGTATTTATAGTAACACTATATAAGAATATAGGTATTATCGAAAAATCATAAGGCATAAAGGTTTTGCATGGAAAATATAGCGTATAAGAAAAGGTTATTAAATTTTGGAATTAGGAAAAATTTCTGAATAAATTTAATGAGGCATGGAAGGCACGAAATAAATGATTTGGTTATTTGAGGAGACTTGATGTACCTTCAGTACTTGAGGGGAGAGAATATTTTTCTAAAATACACAAGGAAATTCGTTAAAATACAACATGATTTTAAGTAGGTGGTGTAGGGGAGGCAATTCGGGCGGACTGCAGATCCCTGGAAGGAATACAGTCCTGCCTGTACGGGGACAGATATGTGACACCCGACTATTCGGTTATAACGATCACGAGAAGCATTTAGGAGGTTTTACACTGGCAAGTTTATTGCGAAAGTTACTTGCAGGAAGCGACTTTCGTTATAAATTGCTGGTACAAGTGGCTCAGCAAGTCCGCTTGCAGAACTTTTTAAAGTTTCGGCAAGACGCCTACAGAAGCGTATTGTTACCAGTGTGAACAGCAACCAATCTGGCTCTGCTTGCACTTTTGAAGAACATTTCGTCAGAATAAACTCTCCCGCAAGCTCTTGCAGAAGTAATTTTCGAAAGTAACTTCCCAGTATAAACTCACCTAAAAAAACCTACCTTCTCAAGAAATGGCTGAATTCAAAGCATTCAAGTATTTCGTCAGGCGATTTTGGCCGCTTTTTACCCCCCTCTTTACCTCCTCATATAAGACAATATAAGATTTCATTAACTCTATCCCACTCCTCCAAACCTTACGTAGGTTTTCATATATTATTTAATGCATGCGTATATATCAACTAGTTTGATGAAAGATGTCTCGCGCTATTTCGGCTACCTATGGAAATACTGAGCGCGAGGTATTGATGGGTGTTCTTCTTCCAGTGATAGTTCAAAAAGTGATACAAATACGATTTCACGAGTAATTTAAATCTTACGTAAGATGATCTCCCACACACTCTTAACCCTTAAGCTGCTGCAGCTAGAGCGCACGTCGTCCACCCTGTGCGGGAAATATCTATTCGGACGGAGCCTGTCTCTCCTTCCCACGGGCCGAGGCCGGGCAGTTATATGACCCATATGATTCCCTCCCGACCCTTTTCTCGGGATCCCAGGAGATGGGCACCGGAATTTGTTGAGGGATCAGTGGGACTTTGAACACATTTTGAAAATTTGTTTATAGGCGTAATTGTTAAAAACAAATATCACTATATTTTTTACTAGCAATTTTCTGTTTAGTTTGATACCAAACACCAAAGAAATCTGTCGATAATTGAGCCGGGTGCGAGCATAAGACAACTAAATTTTAAGACAACCATAGCCCATTGAGCGAGCAATCGGAAGAAAGGGTCGTAGCTCATTGAGGTGGTATGCGATCCCTAAAGAGCGTGGGAAGGGAGTGGTTTGGGTAAAAAGGTGGATTTCCATATGTCCACCGCTGGAAAGAAAGAGTTCGGGTCATAAAAATATGAAAGGGCTGAGGGAGCAGGTAGACAGAGAGGGCCAAACGTACAAGAACGTTTTTCCCGCAGTTGCCGGTACACACATACAGGAACGTTTCCCGCAGTCTAAGGGTTAATAATTTATCGCTTGGTACATTCCACACTTTTTATCGTTAAATTGGCACGTAATGTGATTATTAAGGTACCTTGATAATGAAATCATGTTTCGAAATTATGGTGGGTATCCTAACTTAATGGCAGAAGAGACCAACCCCCTTAAATGACCTTTGAAATACTTGAGTAGCCCCAAAGGTGAAGGGTATTTGCACGACGCGTACGTTCGCTGGTTTCCGTTTCACTCCCCGAATTGCCTACTGCTGGGTTTAAAATTGGTCAACGTTTAAAGTTAGCAATTTTTTTTCCTGAAAAGATTAAAATCAAACCATTGCCGCATTTCAACATCTTTTTGGCGAAGAACGGTGAAAAATTGATGTTTTCATCTTTTGTCATGCAACCGTCGCAATTAAAATTCCACCTGCCTTGAAACGCACTTTTTTGTCGTTGAGCACATCCCCCTGAAAACATGACTTCGAATAAGTGGACGGGATTTCAATAAATATGTATAAAAACCTTCTAAGATTCAAATCTGAATCCTCGGGATGGAAAGCCGGCACCACAACCACGACGCCAACCCGAACCTCCCGGATGAAAGACTACAAAACCGTTAACATCAGTGTTATTATTGAAAAACAATTGGAGCACGAAGCCATTAACATTGCCAAGCAAGAAAAACAAGAAAAATTATGAAAATTACATGGGTCAAAAATTCATTCCTCTTAAAAAAAGCTTCCATACATCCTTGCTTTAAAACTTTTATGTAAAATTGAATACATTTTCCAAAATGAGACCGCAAAATATATTTAAAATTTTAATGAATTCATGTACGAAAATGAATTCATTTAGAGGATGGTTAGGATAACGCATATGAAAATAAGCTCTCCAGCCAAAGTCAACACCTCGGAGAATAATCCTTCCACGGAATCGGTAGTTGAACTGCCTTTTGAATTTTGCACGAGGAAGGCAATATTTTTCCAAAGACTGGAAAAATATGATAATTGAAAGGAAACACCAAAGCATCACAGGGTGAAGATAAAAAATAACAAACATTTAATATTTCGTACTTTTTTACAGTTTTCCAATTTGGAAAATATAGGGTGGCGTTCATGCACAATTATTTTTTCTATTGCAAAGTTAAATAATTAGACCCAAGGAACTTTTTTCAGGTTATTATGTAATAAATGCAACAAACAACAAAATCGAGCATAAAATTATAAAAATAAAATACACAATTTTCGTTCACTGCTTAGTTTAATCCCAATTTTTTTATAATAAAACCACAAATGGTCGCCGGATTACACCTTAGTTGGAAGAAAGTATCGACTTCCCACTTGTACGGCTCATCCGATAATTGAGTTGACCATGCAAGGCAGTCCGTCAGATCAGCAACATAACTTTCCCCAATGCACTAAAGGCAATTACTTTGCAATCAAATTCATCACCTTACGATACCTAATTTCAGGTACACTCTGATTGCAAACTATGCTCTAGTCCAGCCTGCAGAAGGGCGGACCAAGGTCCATACTACAGAAGCTCTTCGTAAAATCACAAGACATCCACTGACACCTGAGACTAAGCATTTTTAAGAGGAAGCTAACGCCAATTTTCACTGGGGCTGGTAGTAGCCGTTTTTAGTCATTACTAGTCCCCCCTAAGTGAAATTTGACATGGGCCAATAATTAATACCCCAAACACCTAACAGAGTAGATCCCCAATCGCCGGACGAGTGCCTCACCAATATACACCACATTGAAGTAGTATACCTATAAATGTTTTATCTTTCGCCCATGCGTGTGACTTCAATGGATAGAAAAGCAGCAATAGATAAGCATTCTCCACGAAAATTACTCCAATGGATAGTGCTATAGCACTATCCACTGGATTAATGTTCGCGGACAATGCTGTTTAAAAATTTGGTCGCCCTTTAAATTTTTGCTTTATTCTGATGTGATCGTGACTAATGAACGCCACCCAGGGAGATACAATAACGATGATAAAGGTTCCGGTGCCGATGGGATTTTTACAATAGCCCTAGAGGGACAGTTCCCGAAACCCCTCGATAGATATCGAATGCGAAAATAAAATAGTATCACACGCTTTAGTAGAAGCATCGCATGCTAACCACCACGTAATTCTTTTCAAGCTAGAATTATCACCTACAGATAATATTACAACTCAACGATACTGGGGGACTATTCTCGAGCGACGTGATGATTATCGAATGCCTAAGAGACAAAGTTATCCCATGGTTTATCGTCTATTCAATATTGTTGAGTAGTCACTTCCCGTCCGCAAGTGATGCATCAAAAACATTAAGTGGTGGTGTAGCATGCGATACTTCACCGTAACCATGCGATAATTTCTTTATCGCAAATGCGATAATTATTGTGACTTTTCGATAACATTATTTATTTTTCGCATATGGTAATTATAAGGGCGTACGAGAAAATAGCCCTCGGGGGGTGCGAAAATTCTATGCATTAGCCACAAAACCTTTTAATGATCACTTGACGTCCCAACACTGCCAAGCATTTCCGAACCTTTACGTTCCGATGGGCTTTCCCTAGTCAAAGGAACGAAAAAAGGTTGATGGAGTATAAATATCACAGAGCATAACGATGGGTGCTGGGTGGGGCGAGGGAGGGGATGTAATGAAGTTGTGGGCGGAACATGATATATCGGTGAGGAGGGCTAATTGATATCAAATGGCGGACTAGGGGGGGGGGGTAGATGGGAGTTGGGGTAGATGAGAGAGGGGGGTTGTGGGCGGGTGGTCGGGGAGTACGCCTCCCATCCAACCGCGGCTTTCCCTTAAAAAGAAGGGCGCGGTCACGAGACAAAATAAAGGCTAGTGGGAGGAGGCTACTGGGGGGAGGAAAGTGGAAAGGTGAGGGCATCAAAGACGGCACAAGAGGGATTGAGGGAACTTGTTCGTCGGGGAGGAGGACTGCTACCTCATAAAGAAGATGGCGCGATCGTTTATTTCGAAGCGCGGGGAAGAAAATACACGGGAAGGAACTATATTAAAAAGACTGAATAAAAACTAACAGATAGTACTCGCGACACATCCGTTGGTACTGTTACTGTAATACTTATGGAATAAAAACTATGTTAGACTTAAATAAATAACGCAGATGCCTTTTTTTAATGAAGCAAATGGCACATTAGACCGAAAAATGGATGTAATGGATACGTGTTAGCTGATTCGAAGAGAATTCGTGAAAGGAGAACTTCATTCCTACTAAGCTATCAACTACGAGGAACCTAGTCACCAGGTGTAGCTACCGGGTACCAGGTGCATCTAAGTGTGCCCAAACTCAATTTTAGTCAGAGGGTATAAGTACATACATACACAAAATCACATACTCTACGTAATGTGAAGAATCTCACGCACTGTTGCCCTTATATCCTGGTCAAGTAATATTTGATTTAATAAATAGTCGAGGAGTATAAAATCATGATAATAGTGGTGTACCGAGGGTAGTTAGAGGTGTCGATAATGAGCTTTTCCCAAGATTCGCCAACCTGTCCCAGTGCATATCCCGAAATCCGCTAAATTTCCAGATTAAAAACAAAAACATTTCCTATGGGTATGATTTCCAACATTGATCTGTCGAAAAAAGCCGTTTCTTTGAAACTAATTATCAAAAAACATATGGAAAAATATTATCACCACTGAAATTATCGCAGGAACAAATGCAGGGACAAAAGGAACAGCGGAGGTTATAGTAATACAACTACGAAAAAATCACGAACCTTGTCGATTGATCCATAGAGGTAAAACAGCGCGTATGATGCTGATAGGCTGCAATAATTAGGGATTTATGTGTATGGCGTCACCGTTTCTTTTCGTTAAAACGACCGTAATACATGACAAATATCTTTCACTTTCACGCTTTAACAACATTTAACCTTTACAGCCAGGACACGTCCACGACGCGATCGACGGCTTTACTTGAAGAGGCAAGTGGGTGGCTACGTGAAACTTAGGGAAATTCGCGGGATTCAGTTAGAAACTGAACAGGAACATTCCCTTCCCTACCACCTCGAGTTCCGAAAACTTCGCCGTAAGAGGGCGCAAACTGGCAGGTAGAGAATATGAGCACACATAATAAATATATAATAATAAAGTGGCACATTATGGGTAGCGCATAAAACAAAATGGTGGTGGAAAGGGAAGCATAAAAAGAGACGAACCCCGAAAGGCGGCGAGAGTTCGGAGAAATTGACCGGGGGAACGCCGAGCGATAAAAATTGCCAACCTTTTGCAAAGAGAAGGAGGATGTTTGAAGATTGTTAGGGGGCATAAAGGCCGGGAAATTCCGTTAAGAGACAAGGGTACAAGACACAAGAGTGTGAAGTATGAGAGGAGGCCGATGGGGGAAAAATTTAGTGTGAACAAGGCTTTAATAAAACTGATGTAACCTGACTTGATGGAAACGATATTCATATTGAAATGACAAACTTCGTTGTTTCCACAAAATGTTATTATTCTGGCACTGCGGCAAACACGCATTTCGCCACACTGTGCGATAAGATTCCTCTCACAAAGTCATGATTAGGTATTCTACCAATGGAGCCGTTGATTGAAAAAGTGTTGTAAGTCAACTTTGCTGGGTGCGTGGAAGCTTTCCACTAACTGCATTCTGTTTCAAGTACGAGTGGTTCGAGCCTGGCCAGAGTGTTTTTATCCACTGGAAAGGGGCACTAAATGTTGAATTTTTCTCAATTTGACTTAAAGCTTCATTTTTCAAAGAGTGGAACTTTTACTTACACCATCCCTGGTCAAAACGCCAAAGTTGATGGGCAGGTTTTACAGACCATCTAAACGATAACTAGCCAATTTCGGGGTTATACCTACAATCGACATATTTAGCTGTACCTATTTAAGCGGAGAGGCACCCACTTTAATTTAGTCATTTTTACACTTTCTTACGTAAATATTGACTAAAATGTGGCTGAATCACTTATGAACATAAATGCTAACTTTCATAATATTTTAAATGGCACATTCAAGTGATATATCATAAGTTAATCCATAACCTATATCGAGCGTTGCAACATGAGTCTTGGGCCCCCCCAGTACTACCCATTTCCCCAAAACAAGAGTACATGTGAACAAGCCACTATATGTGCCGCTCGTGGACTTAGAGAAAGCCTTTGACCACGTTTAGTGGAACAAGATGTTTAGGCTGTAGGAAAAACTCAGAATGGATTACAACGGCAGAAGAATGATCTACCAACCATACTAGAAGCAAGTCGTCACAATGCGGATGAGAGACGGAAAAAAGAGAAGTTAAAATTAACAAGGGACTAGGATGCAACCTCTCACCGGAACTGTTCAAATATACTTGGAGGAGCCAATTCCAGAAGCACAGGAAATAGGACTGAACGGAATTAAGATTAACAGAAAAAATTAAACATGTTCCGCTTCGCAGACGATATCGCAGCAATAGCAGGAAATCGTGATGATCTTCAATGATCACTGAACACAATAATACAAGTTCTTCAAGAATATAAAGTGAAAATAAATAAGAAGAAGGCTAAGTATGCGGAAGAGAGAAGATGAAATCAGAAGCCACGATAAAAGGAGAGAAATTAGAGCAAGTGGACCTACCTCGGAAGCACCATCACGTACGACGGAAGAAGTACAACGGACATCAAGCGTAAAATAGCTCAAGCTAAGAAAGCGTTCATGGCGAAGTGACAACCAGAGTTCAAAGACGATGGTACTAGACACAAGGAAACAGTACGAGAAAACATTCGTGTGGAGCGTGGATCTCTATGGATCAGAAGCATGGACAATTGGAATAGCAGACCAGAAGTGATTATAAACATTCGAAACCAGGTGTTGGAGGAGGATGCTGAATATGAAATGGACGGGTAAATAAGAAATGAAGAAGTTTACAGAATAATAGACTAGCTAAGGAACATATGGATCACTCCAGGAAGTAAGAACTAGATGCATTGAGCACACCCTTAGGAAAAATGAGTTTGTGATAAATATGATTGAGGGAAAAATAGAGGAAAAAGCCCCAAGAGGAAGGTCAAGAGATTAATTCATAGACCAAACAAAGAGGAAAGTACACAAGAAGAACAACCAGGGAGCAAAGGAACTAGTAATACACAGGGAAGGACGGAGGGCTGCAGGGCTGGGCCGATGTTAGGATTGAACGACCATAAATGAAGGGGATTTTAGAATAGAACGCACGAAATGTGTAGATCATCAATCCCCGCGAAGGTTTCGACCTGTTTCATATCCAAAACTATGCCTGTTTCCACTATGGAAAGGGAACATGGAGAATAAGGTTACCACCCTTATATCTGAGCCTTAGGATATTCATCCCACTTCTAATGCTCAATGCACAAAGAAAAAACTGCGCAAAATCCTCGATCAGTAAGTCTACAACCACTTTGGGTCACTAGGGACCCTGGGTGCTTTCGTACACACATGAATCCCTTCCATTTCTATTGACTGTACGCATTCAAATTCTTGAGCAGCATTTTACAATCCTCGGACGGCCCACTTCGGAGCCCTTGTGGATTTTTCTAATATAGCATATGTCATTTCCAGTGATATTATCAATCTACACACAAAATTGTACGATAATCGGTTCTTCGATTTGACTGTTATAAAGTAACAAAAACATACTTTCAGATATATAAAATTCAGACATGGACATGCTCTATAAGTACAATGGAGAATAGAAGGTGGATTGACGTGCAGAATAGCGGAGCGAATTTCAATGTGGAGGCTGAAAAAAAGAGTTGAGAGGAGAGGCAGAAGGGATGTGGCACAGATTTTTGGAGAAACCCGGTAGTTCTGGCCTCCTTTCCACCTGGGTTCCTTGAACTCGGGTAAGCATATGAAATGTCTCGCACATGCGGCTGAAAAGTATGCCATTAACCCTGATCGTTGAAGACCCATCGCACAGTGGTCTGAAATGGGAAAAAATTGGCTAAATATAGAAATAATATTTCGATTCCGGTGAAATTGTGTACCCAAGGGTTTTTTGGTAGCTTATTAAGAATTCGATTTCAAAAATTCGTTTAAAAAAAAAAGTCAAACAAAAAAATAGCTATAAAAAATTATGGATCCGCACGCATCCACAGCTGATTTTTGGTGCTTTCTTAAAGAACCCTCTAAATCACGTGAATATGGTGAGGAAGCTTATGTGTCTCGCAGGGCTTTTTTGCAGCTCAAAAAATGTACGGCATTTATATAAATTGTATTTCCCGCAATTTAAGTAGCATACCGGCATACTGGATAGGCATTCCTAAGAGATAAATGTATACTTGTTTAGGGTAATATTCAGGAATTTATCGTTAGTATGTACATACATTTTCGGATGTTTGTCTTTTTTTCCCGCCAGATATCTTATCGTAGGTTATACACGGCAGCAATGTGAACGCGTAAATTTTACAACCCCATATGTGGATTGGATGTGGTTGGTAGTTAAATGAGGATCTATTAAAAAAAATGCTTCCCCACAGACGCGCACTGGACATTTATCTTTAAGATAAGCTATTTTAAAGCAAGGTAGGGGAGCAAAAGATTTGGCGCCAGGTTTTTCGCGATTGCGAACGCCCACTATATCAACATTGACAAGTAGGAAGTATCTTTCCAAAGCAGCACCCTTATTTCTATATCCATGCTTTAAATTGCTCCTTGAATTCACCTATTAGAGATCCAATTAGGTATATCATAAAATTACAGACGATATTGGTTGGCCCCCCACATCCTCTTTTTTCCATCCTATTACTACCAATGAAATTCTCCGATTTTTAAAAGGTAGAGCAGGACAAATTACGGGTTTCCCTATTTAGGCTTATATGTTCCAAATATTTTTTTCCTTCTCGGGAGCCCTCTGGAATACACATTTACGACTGTAATATTTTAATCATATTCAAGAGAATTTACCAATTTTATTTGACCTTGAATAAATGCTAGAAGCTATTTTCTACGCTTGTTTACTCATACAATTATTCATATACATTATAAATATCTAATTATGAGGAATATTTACGCACATCGTTCTAGAAAATGCTCCTAAAAACATAATTTCTATTTGATACGAATTCACTGAAAACAAGGGGTAATATGGACTTTCATCAATTGAAATAATGATTCTTTCAACCAACACTGAGTACAGTACTTTTCATAAACAGCGCACGAAATGGATGGCAAACAATGTCTCTATCAAAATCGAAAATAAAATTTCATCCTGCTAACAATTTCACTTATTTCAGAATATCGCACTAATAGCATTTTTTAAGCATTGCCAGTCTAATATCCAAGTTAATCTAGCTTAATCATCAGGCTTAGCAGGAATGTTTAGAAATATATTAGATAATAGAGTTATCTCTAACGGAAATAATTCAATTTTTCATCCAGAGTTAGCCACTAACATTTCATATCGTGGAAGAAAGAAGATATTTTTTTTATTTAGAAGAAAACACTTTTATATTTAAACTCAAACTCAATCACGATAAATTGTCAAGTCATACGAACAAGGAACGATTCACTATGACTGACAACATGGATACATATCTAAGATTAGAGTAATTTTATCCCGTATAGAGGACTGCAAGAGCGAACGCTCCGGGCGCCGATAAAAAAATAATTCCATGGCTCTTTATCTATCACTGTCCCACAGCGAATCTAGCAAGCATAGAAGAGGCTATTATTGGACTCTACTGGTCAATTGACGTCCGTAAATAAGCATCCACCCTTTCGAACGAAAGACATTTCCGAATGTTACATTTTTTTAGAGAGAGAGAAAGAGAGTGACTTTGATGGTATCCATCTCTTTTAAATTAAAAACAACAAACAAGCCCGTGAGCCTTCGGTCGAAGTCTTTTCCCCTCCACCTCCGCTACAACGATTCCACGCGAAATAACACCATGTTTTTCCTTTCGTACGCCCGTGCTGCCACGGCCGGATGGCTCGCGAACCATACGTTCGTACTTTTTTTTTGCTCTCCCCTAGAAAAAAAAAGAAACGCTCGACCGCGTCGGAAATGATTCCGAAGGAAGCAGATTCGCTTGGTGGAGGTTCTCCTCGACGAAGAACGGGCGAAGAGCTGAAACAAGTGAAGGATTCGGAGCGAAATAAAATGAAGGAGAGAGGAAGCGAGACGAAGGAGAAGGAGACTCACTCTTCTCTCTTAAAATTCAAAATAAAACACTCGAGAAGGAAAAGCTTTTTGTGACTTTCGTGATTTTTCTTGTCTTTTCTGATGGAAGCAGGAATCCTTGATATCTCACTCGCTTCTTAATTCCTTCACTCGACGAATGCCTTTCAGATATCTCAAGAATGACGCTCCGAGGAGAGTATTCATAGCCGAAAAAATGTCGCAGGTTTAAAGAGCTGCGCCACTATTTTAAACTTAACCATTGTTAATAGTCAAGAAATATCACTCTCCCAACTTGAGAGAAACTTATTTTTACCTGCATCGAGTACTTGAAATCGAAAAATCAGATTCTGTACATTTATTACCACTGCTTCAAATTTGTCCATAAATAGCGATTTGCGAAGATAAAAAAAGCTGTTTACAATGGTCTAAACTGTTTAAATATTTGGTTTGGCTAAACCTAACGGAGCTGCGATTACACTTCCGAATTCGTTAGAAAATACGCAAACGTAATCGAGAAGGCTAAGATTCTTAACTTGGGTGCCTACAAGTAGAATAAGCAGTAAAATATTTTCATGTTTAGCTCATATTTGCAAACAGACATTGGCATCAATTGAGTATAAAAAATCAGCCCATCATTTTTAGAGATTTGGGATAGGGTAAACAATGTTTTCCCAACCGATTAAAAAACCATCAGCATGCAATAGAATGATACGACGGAACTCATTGCCGACAGAGAGAGCTTCGTGCTATTGTGAGTGGTGAACAATTACTTTCTCATCTAGCCTAGAATACACATAAGACAAGCCGAGCTACGTCACTTATTATATACTTTCGGCGCAAGTGTGCTCTTCTCTTCCTCATATTTTGATTACTACTTACTCTTGACCATGTATGTCAGATGGATATCCTCTTTTTAATGCATTAGCAAAGGTTTGACATGCACGCGATACATAAAAAAGAAAAAAATTCTCAGAATAGAGCAAGCTATTAAAAAAAAAAAAAAACGTTTACGGTATGCCATTCGTCTTTGCATTATAACTTAACTGACAGACGGGGAACTATCCCCACATTTAGTTCTCATGGATCAAGCGTAATACTGGCTACAGATTGTGTCATGGCATTTATTTCTTTAATCGCCGTCCTCGGAGGCAGCAGGGTTAAGTCCTTGACGGCCAACCCCAGGATCGCGAGCTCGAATCCCACCTGGGTAGGCATTTCTCCTACCACGGCATTGCTGTCTGTGTGGTTGCCAGTTACAATGTCTGATGTAAAGGACCCTTGAGGCCCTGATGATGATGCAGTGCATCGAAACCATGGTCGTAATAAACGTTATCTACAGGAAAATTGCCATTTCTGTTATTAATTTTGCCCTTGAGGCTGCTTTCAGGATGATGTCAAATAAATAAATTAAAATTTCCCACAGATGGTGGGGAAAAAATTAGTAGTGAAAAGAGTAATTATAAACCTAACTACAAGGTAAGAGGTTTGAGGAAAACCAATGTATGATACGACACATACGATATTACCCTAATTATGACAAAAGACCTACTTTTTTAGATACATTTTAAGGCCCTTTGCATACTACTTCATGAATAAACCGAACAATTGCAATTGGCGGTAATTTAATAAAAACAAGGTTACCATTTATTTACTTAAAAACAGGAATATTAAACATCCACCCGATAATACATGTATACATCCGGAGTAATCCCTGCCCTCTGTGCTAACGACATATATGTACACCTGGCGTAAAAAATGGGAAAATGCAATTTCATTAAATACTTTAAAATATTTTACACTTAAAAATTAACTTCTAACGGCACCAGTGTTCATATTAAGTACCACTCGCAAAGGATGATCGGTAAAACGACACGGGAATGGTAAAAAAGTTTCACGAGACTGTTCAGCGCCGAGTGGACGACTCCGTAGTCGAGCATGCCCCAGCGAATGGTTTAAAATAACATGACCCCTTAAATCAAGCATTCAGCATAAATGTTTTCAAATCACACATTCTGAATTATCCGAGCAGAATCGACCAAAATACCACGATTTGTAAAAGCTTGAGCGTAAAAAAAATGAGTGGCTTGATTTCAAACCTTTTCAAACCACACATTCTTAATTTTCCAAGCAAAATATACCAAGAACACGCACGACGACCTTGAAAATATGAGTTTATACGTTACCAATTAAAAAATAATGAATTTCCCAAAGAGTTTGACTAAAATACCTTGAAATATAAACTATTAACAATAAGTTAGTCGATTTTAAACGTTTCTGAATCAGTTATTCTAAATTTTCCAAGCAGAATCGACTAATATACCATAAAATTATAATGTTTTATAATTGATAATGAGACGTCCATTCGTTCGTGTTTTAGCTCCCGTGAACGCGCCTCGCAAAATTATAGGACAGGAAACACGAATAACAAGACATGCGGGAATTTCTTGTCAAACTTCGCTCGATGAGCACTATTTCTGTAAGCTTGGGAGAAAAGGCTACGATTCGTTGCTCGAAAAAAAACTCCACCTGAGGGCTCTACCTCACCTCCTCCTAGCGGGGAGTCGTGGCCCGCCTCCCCCCTACCTACGCTTCCTCCGCCGCCCGAGTTGCCCCTAAACCTTTTCGCCAGCATCCTCGACGCCTGACCCTCTTGATTCGGGGCGGGGAGGACTTGGGCGCCACCCACTGTGCTCTCCGACCCTTCACTAGACCTTTCCCAAACGCCCCCACATCAGCGTTAAGGCGGACTTCCTCGACGTCCCTGCGATGAAATCCATCGCGAAGTATTAAGTAAATTAATCCCTCGACTCTAACCCAACCTCGCTCCCAACTCAAGACTCACAAGGGAGGAGTCTAAAGGTTCAGAATTATACCCCTCCCCCCTCCGGCACGTTCACAGCCGAACCCCTGCCTAACCTGTCCCACCAATCAGAATCTCGGTAGTTTAACTACTCATCTGGATATTTAAATTTTCGGTTTCCTACCCGAGGTGGGTATTTAATTCAGAATTGACGCGTATTTTTACCTTTTTTATGGGAAGTTTTAAGTGGTGAAAATAATTTCTAGTTCATAAAATTTAAACAATTTTTTGAAAGATAATTGAACAACAATGAAGTAATTTTATTGATGAAGAGCCTCTTGCGCAGGGGATCTCCAAGTCGGGGCAGTCACTGTACCATTTCGTCTGTCATTCAAGCATTTCCCGCTTCGAATGACGTGACTCTTGTTGTGCACACATTCATGCATTATACTGCGCATGCAAATGCCTCTCCCATAACTGCGTTTAAACTGAAATGCTGCCACCGAAAGGGGATCGAGACAAACTTTCGCCAGCGAACGCACCCCATCACCCGAACTTCGTCCCTCGTTTCCTCGCGTATCCTCAGACAGGGACCCCCGCTCCCCCCCCCCCCCCCAAGAGTATCCCGCTCCACTCACAAACCCTTAGCTTCCAGCACTCACCCCACCCTTCTGCCGATAACTGATGAAGTGGCACCCTTATTTGCTTCGTCGCCCGCCCTTTCAATTGCCTCGTCGTCATGGCGGCGCGTCTCCGTCCACCCCCTTCTCCTCCCATAAACCTCTCCCCCCTAAACAACCGACGGCCCTGGATTAAGGGGGGGGGGAGGGTTTTGATTCCATCGCAAGGTATTCCGAGCGCAGGGAAAAAATGCTGGGGTCGATTGCATGGGCTCACTTCACTCGCAAATACGTTCAACGGATTTGTAAAAAATAGTTCGACACGGAAATGTTTCGATAGTTATTCTGCAGTGCCATTGCAATGATATAAGTAATAAGGAATATGAGGGTGAGTGGGGGTCGAGTTAGAGTGGTGACTAGGGTACCTACTGCCTTAGCATCGCGAGGAACCGGGCTCGAATCTCAAACTAATATCCGATTCTGGAAATAATAATAAAATGATGATGAACGTTTATTGTCGCAGATCAACAGGATATTTAGACATTCTGTATACATGCATTCTTGGCATAGTAATATAATAGAATGAGGTTAAATTTCATCTTTTACATACAGGTAAAGTTAACAAAAAAATGTCAAAAACGGAAAAAACATAATAAGAGAATCGTTACTTGGTATTCTTACATCAAGTCGCTATACTAGGCAAACATATAAGAATAATGAACACAAATGATTAGTACAAAAAACATTGTGCATAACGTAGATAAGTGCTCAAGTTAACTGCCTGTTTATTCACGACAAAAACTTTCCACCCGCTGGGTAGGTGAAAAACATAATGAACGAGAAATAGCGTATTTCATTGAGATATAACAGAATACATAAATGGTATTACAAGAAAAGATACATATTAAACGTAAAATATCTTTGAAATAGGTAAAAGGAATTACTCGTATACCCCATTTTTTAATTACTACTTGATTATTGAAATTATACCGGATTCTTGAATTAATATTTGATTATTATGAAAAAGGAGCAACAACACACTGAATCATAACATAAATTGATAGTTCATCTTTCTAACCAAAGAAACTATAAATCGGACGCAAAATAAATAATTACTTCAAGCTTTTAGGATTGGGCTTGAATAACATGGACTACTCTTTGTCTAATTCTCTCATAGTAGAATAGAATTACGGGTTAAAATCTATATAAAAGCAGTTACTTTAACTCTTGATGTTGGTACATGCGTATTATGAGTATTCATGTATTTGGCTAGAAAATGCTGGACATTCGTAAACACTTAAGAAGGGATGTAAGGGGAGAAGCTCAAGAAAAACGTCAAAGAAATTCCATTTCTTTATGTGAATGATTTTAAAATAAAATGTAATGTCTCTCATTTTCTTAAAAGCACATTCAATGGTGTATTTTCATATCTAATTCGTGATCGATCAAGAAACCGGCTATTGGTGAATATTGATCATCCTTCACTGAGGATCACAACAAACGACAAGAACGTTACAACTAGATGAATAATTCCAGATGCTAAATGAAAGTAAAATATCCCCAAAAAGACAGAACTCTTGGCGACAGTTGCAACGTTCAGATAGATGAGAAAATATGGGAGGAATAATGCAATATTGATAGAGAATTGATCTGGAACCCTAAAACTGGATTCACCGAACCGGAACTAAACATAATCCCTCTTCTTAGGACGACTAGAATCGAACTCATACGTTGAATGAATGATAAAACTTAAGGAGGTCAAAATTAATTGAATCTCATAGCTGGGAAAACTTTTAATTAGCAGTCAACTCATCAAACGAGAATCGCTGCAAGACCAACTTTAGAAAATCTAAAAAATGGGCCATCAAAATGGGCACCAAGGAATCAAACTCTTCGTTAAGCCAAGTCTTTTAACAGATCCGTTGCCAACTAAGCTATCCTCCTCCGGCATAGAGTATGTTTCTAATTACGTAAAACATCAGAAGGGCAGAATGTTAACACACTACATGTGATCATGAAATCCACCCAAAATGTGGAAGGGAGTACTGAACTTTGTTTCCAACAAACTAATGACTGCTTGGTAAATGAAACGAAACACGTCGCGCCTACACTCGGTTGAAATCTTAGGTGACTTCTGGCAGGTTTAATTAGAAACAGCAACAAATTTAATTAAAAAAAAGTAACGAATCTGAACGACAGCAGACTGTTCGGAAGTTAGAAACTGCACAACAACAGTCAAAGCAAATGGTAAAGCATTAGATCACATGGTAGATCATAATTCACACAAATAGATCATTTGTATAATTAACTTATATTCTCTGGCCCGAGGAACATCCTCGGTAACTCGAACTATTTTTCAGCTTATATTAAATTCAAATAAACGGTCGTTCAGAAACTTATAGAATATTTTAAAAACAAGTTTTTTATGAATTTCCTTGCACCACAAGGCAAAGAATAGTAGTCATAGAAAGGAGCTTCAGGTGGCCTCGAAGCGTTGTGCCTTGTGGCAAGGTTACCACTTAAATACATTCTGAGCAATCTAACAAATTAACAAGTCTCAGGAGAGTGATATATTTAAAATTCCTTAAAATGGTTTAAATACAAGACCGCTGCGTAAAATATGTAATATTCAAATCACACAAAATTGGTATTTTTCATTAATTCTTAAGTAAATGGCCGTTCACGCAAAAATGTACCTTAACACGTTCGCGACGGCGGCGGGACCCACCGGTGGGTCGCGGCTGTTCACCCTCATGGGCATCGAGACCGAACGGTGGGTCCTGGCTTTTCTCGCTCATGGGCGGAGGGACCCAAGGGTGGGTCCCTTTACGCCGCCTTGGCTATGCATTGACCACTGTGAAGAAGGACATATTTCTCACTGACGCTCCTCAGATTGGTCTTTAGCACATCTTTTTACAAGAAAAAGCTCCATAAATTTCCTTTCTTTTGTTGACATATAAGAAGGCATATGGATTGTTAAAATAAATTGTTCATTATATAAAGGGGCTAAATATTACATAAAGAAAGTTATTATTATATAAATAAAATATTACATAAATCATTATACAAATAATAATTCCAAAAACATGAATGCATACTCAAATTTCATTGCAGAATGAAATTATGAGTCTCGTTATCAATGCTCTGCTACTCTGAAAATTGTACATTTCAAGAAAATTTAACTTTTTATAAATTCAGTAAAGTTTTTCAATATAGAATAATTATGAAATGTATTTGATTTAGATTAAAACAATTCAGACAGTCAGTTGTTCATCACAGTCCTTGCAATAAGATTTGCCTTTTTGCTTTCGCCTTTGATTCTTTTACATCACTAGTAATGCGAAGTTTCCATTATCACGCAATGCATCTCTTTCTGCTATCTCTAGCCAGCCCTTCATATGTTCCCAGCTTATAAACTACTTTTAAGTTTTTGTCACTCAGACTTTCATTGCTTTCAATGTCATCACTTTTTAGTCATTATTTTTTCCCTAAAATGTATCATATCCATTTCCTTCCCTCCAGCGTATCTATTATAAATGACCCATGCATTTACCACGCAGGGTCCAAGAAGCAGTTCCCCTTCATTGAGCATCTCCAACATGTGTAGTGGGTACTCATCCGATTGGAGAGGTCATTAACCTTTTTTCCAAAATTATAATCAATCACAGATTACGATTTTTATTTTTGATACACCTGTTACTGTCTTGGATGTAGCCAGAACCAAATAAGCGGTGTGGGTGGGATTCAAGGAAACCACAAGAGAAAAGAATGATAAATTCGTCCAAAGTTTTTTTGTTGTAACTTATAGAAAGATGATTCTAGAGCATCCAAAAATATTTGTCTACCACATATAAGCATAATTGGCCTTGAAAAGCATGTAAAAGAAAAGTTCTCCTCACAAGGGCTATGGCCCAGCCACATTGACACACCCGTAAGATCACCGAAGATCCCCGAAGGTTCCCGTAATATCACCGAAGGACGGATGTTGGATGGGTGACCGTACATACCTTCACCGTGGCGCTCTTGTCCCCTGTCTGCATGTGACAGACAGGCATGGGGTTGGCACAATGGACCAAGAAGGTCTAAGTGCCCGGGCTCCTGTCGAAGGCCCCACCCACAATACAATCTATTCCTCACAAAAATTATCGTCAAATTCGATCTATATGGTTGCATACATACAGGAGTTGTTAAAAAAATTATCATTCAATCAATACACTCCCTAAAAGTATAAATATAATAATCCTCTGGCAAAGGGAAACTTCGAGTATTAAAAAAACACTGAAAAATTGATTTTCATTTTTCATGAAAATTTACGTCCCTGGGAATTGTCTACAAAAATGGCCTACGTCGCGAACGTATTAAGGAGGATCATATTTGGTCCGGGTACTCACATTTCTTTCGAAGCCGATCTAAACTTGTGAATTTCGAAAAAAATACAATTTCCAAACATCACAGCTCATTTCTAGCGCTCGCTTAAGTCTCTTTTTCGACAAAAACCTGTATTCCAAAACTTGGATATCCTACCTTTAAAATATAATGATGACCAAACTTTACACTTGTTGTCTTCACTTCGTAGAAGGCCTGAATGGTAATCATAATTAAATTAAATGTTCAGTACTTGTTTATAGGATAAACTGTAGTAAAATTCCAAGTATTTTATTTAATGATGAAGATAATAACTATGACGCTGGACAGACTTAAATGCCTAAACTTTGATCGTCTTTTATTCCGAAGAAATTTCAACGTCAGTTAAAAGATACTTATCTCAAAATAAAGTATAAATAATATGAAATATTAGCGCATAAAGGAAGTGATCATAGGCCAAACGTAGTGGGCTAAGAGCTGAGGCCATAAGGAAGACATCTCGTGGTTCACTCAATTTCTTCTTTCTCCAATTCATCTGGTCGAAGTTTTTTTTCCAACATTACAACGCGTAAATATGCTTATCATTAATATGCATCAATGATGCTTGTATTAATTATTCCCTTCCATTTAAAGTTCAAAATCTTCATGAAAATGCTAAACAAAATACTCAGCACTTGAAATCCCCAAGTTCACGCAGTTCATTCCCTTGAAATACCTCGAAGGGAGAAGACACGTAACTCCTACACTGTCATCACTGGTTGCAACAATTCACTCGTCCGAGCAATCACCCTTACTGCAGAGGTTAAAAGGTGCGTATGAAGGAAGAGATTTAATGGCCAAACGCATCAGTTTTTATAAAATAAAACTAAGGAATTGCAAAGCATATATTCATTACTTCAAAAAAATCTACTAATTTGAGCCTATGACGGAGTCTCACAAACGCAGCAGCGAAAAAACACAAACGTCCAACAGCTACGATCCATACTTTAACCACGAACATCTCTCGTTCAGACTCATTGTAGAGGATAATTGATATCGAATCGCGAGAGAATCCATCGCCGTTCAAATTCATTGCCGATCGAATTAAATCATCCATCGCTTCTTGAGTGCTGCAGCGCTGGCTGAATAGCCCCACCGTTCCCACCGCGGTCCCATCTCTTTCCTTCCCTTGAGCGGCCAAAGATATCGGAATAACATGAAATGGGAATCAAATTATTTATTCTCCCGATAATGAACCTAAGTGGCACTTTGGGGGCGGGGTTGAAAAAACAAACATGTCTGCCTCTCTTGACTCGTACTCCAGTTTCTTTGCCAATCGATAATGAGCAATTGAGATGAACAGGAGAGACAGAGACCCCCTGACCCATACGCGCCGGAGAGAAGATTCGCGAGGAGTGGAGGTCGGAGGAGAGGGTACGGCGAATGATTTGAGGGGGAGCGGGAAAGAGAGGGGTTTTAAGAGTTAGGATAGGATAGGAGGAGGGTAGACTGAAAGCCCGGGCAAGAAAACAAATAATACCGCGGCCCTTATAAACTCCTCCCTCCGATCGCTTGAGAGCCCTTCTCCATCCATATCCTTCTTTATAAACTCCCACTACGGCCTCGTTCCTCCATAATATGCCCATAGGGCTAACCGAGACTGCGATAAGTATCGTCTGCGTTGAGAAATATTCAATGAAAAACGTGTAACGATCAAGAACGGCTGATCTACGAAATATATCTAATTGCAATATTTTTCGCAACCACATTACGTACAATTCTACGCGATATCCACGCCATGAAACTCCTCACGATATCATACTTAGACTAGAGTTTCCAACCATTTTTGACTTGCGAGCACCTTGATACCCTTTCGTTCTGTGTTAAATCCTCATCAATTTGATCTCTCAAAGTATGGAATCCTTCTCAGCACATTTTTGAAATATTTCAGTTTTTTTCGAGTTCTTTTGCACCAAGACTGTGTAAAGCGTACCCTGAGGATCCGTGCACCCCGGACAGTGGGAATTGTTGATAGATACTACATCTATAAGTGAATATTAATTGATTAATTTAACTCTACAGCCTCCCTGAAATTATTGGGGAAACCGTGGGAACCCAAAATGAAATTACAACATGTGGTTTGAATGACCTACACAAATATGCTCAACTTTAAGTACATATTCTACCGCAGATGAATTAATTAGACTTAAATAAATTATTTCTCCACATTTATTCCATATGTAATAGCTACATATTAGTGTTACTCATAATTCTGCAATACATATTAGTGTTAAAGCCTTATAATCAATAGTTTTGTCTCATATTCAAGAAATTCTTATGATGCAGAATCTAAAGAGTAATAGTAAACAAGGTAATTTTTTGGTCCTTGAAAAATTTCTCATGCATCATAATAACTTGCGAAACACTGTGCTGCGTCATGCATCACGTCTTTGGTGAATAACAAATTAGCATCGCCATGCCATATTGAAATTTGAGCATCGCACTGCTCCAGGAGCCATTTCTTTCCTCCTTAGTGTTCCACCTCCAATCTTCCCCGTTTCGAATATCAGAGCTCCAAAAACAGTCCTCGGCCCCGGTCCAATATCCGCCCACGCCCTCAAAAACAGCGTATATTCACTCTTTCCCCAAACATCTTTCCCCACTAAACCTACTCCTCCCTTAAGTCTCAATGCTGGGGGGTCTGAGGTCCCGAATCCTCCAATCTCGAGACCCTTAAACTGTCAACCCTCGCGATTTGTTCTTATTTCTCGAGCGATTCACCTCCCAGCAGGTTGCCATTATTGCACTGTAGAGACGCTCAGGTATAAGCTCCGTTGCCGCAGTGGATCGCCGTAAATATTCATTCTTGATGACTACATCTTCTCACTTCAAAAGTAACTTAGCCATTACCTTGTCAAGGTATCGATGCGTCCATCGAATTAAAGGATCATAACAATGGTGGTAAAATGATCCACACATTTCCAAAATTGATACAGAAAAGTAAGTAAGAATGTTTTCAAACCCACGATAAAGTACTTTTTTCCGAACATTTTCGCTGGCGTGAATGTAAGAAAATAGTCGTAACATTTCCATTTGATTTGAGGATAATCCACTTTAAGGCTTTCCATTTATTCACATGGGGGGTGATTAGGGTTTTCGGTGCTCAAGACTTGTGGGGCTACATCGCACCGCCAAAACTAAAACGCGACTCCTGTGACAAAGTCGATTTCCGAGCGGTATTCGAAAGCACAGCCTTCGGACAATTCATAGATGTTTTTTAGCTCCACCAGCACATGAACATACTTGTCATCATTAGTCATTCAATACTAAGATTAGTTGACTGCAGCCCTTTTTTTGCCCTGTTCCTTGTTAACTCCTTTATGTCCTCGTAGTTCCTTTACTTCACTGCGAGAAGTTGCATGTTCACTAGCGGGTGACTCCGTTAAAGTTACTGCACGGCCAGTTCCGCAGTTCTTTAAATTCTCCTACCGCAAACACCTCCATGTTTAAAGTTTAGCTTTAACAATTGGACAGCGGTGCTTTACGCATATGATATTCGCAATGGAAGAATACACCTGTGTAGCTTAGCTGGTTAGAGCACTCTACGCTATATGAGTGGTCTGGGTTAGAATCCCAGTTCAGGAAAGGATTTTTTCACTTTAAATTAATGTTTTCAATATTACCAAGGCAAAAGGAAACACCAAACACTCATAACTTCCACTGGAAGAGGAACTGCTGAGGAAATCATCACAAAACTTGTTCTATGAAATAATCAATAACTGACCAAATTAGCCATGCTGTTTGCGGCTCATAGGCCGCGGATTCGAATCGGGCATGGATGAAAAGTTTTTCATAGGACTAAGGTTACATATGAAGCATTTAGCGTTCCGAGCACTTAAACCCCAGTCAACTACGAATTAGCAAGTATGTGAGCAACCTTGGACGCTATATTTGCCTTCCACTGCTTTGGACATTTGCCTAGTAAAGGGGTTCGAAAATATTGACATCGAAGCAACAATGCAATTTAAACTTAGTAGTCCAGCACTTACAACTCAAATCAACTACAAAAACTACAGTAATTCACAAATTTGACTGTAATATTCATCTCCATCCAACACTAGATACCTTGTAAGGAGCATATTCTACGCAGTTGCGCCCAAATATTTCACGACGCTCCGGCAAACACTCTATCGAGGCTCGTACTCCCATTTTCGAGGATCCGTCTCTGCCTTTTGTGCGAGCGAAATTATTTCCACACGGTACACCCGTAATCTGGAGAAGAGATGCCGGGAAATGAGCACAGAAATAACACGTCCTCGACTCCAGAAAAAATGCGATTTTACGCGGCACATTGTGCCTTCACCACGTCCCTCCTTCGCAGCCATCTTCTTCCCGTACTCTCCCTCCCTCTCCGCAGCCTAACAACAAGGTCGAAATGTAAGTCTTCCTCCTCAGACGACTTGGTCCTCCTCTCACGACTCCTCACCCTTCAACCTCCTGACCCCCTCCTCTCCACAGAGATTCAGTACTGTACCGAGGTCACCACTCTCGTCTCTTCCTCTGTTCCGCCAAGCCCCTCCCTTAGCACACCCCGGATGACTTCCCCCTCCACGAAACAAAGCATTATTTGACATTAAGGATAAAAGGGGGTGGGTCAAGTCTTCCACCAGGTCAAGGTATTGAGCTGCTGAGGACGTCTCAATAGCTAAGACTGCCATCGTTCTCGGGGCGTTAAAGGGTCTGTCTGAGACCATGTCAGGTATTCAGCAGCAGAATGTATTCAATAGATTCAAGCTCAACATTGTGTAAATTCATTATAACTGAAGTAAAACCAAATCTGTACTTCCACCAAAATTTATTAACGTACGACTTGTTTCGTCGCATCTGCGTCCTTATAATGCTACCTGAGTCGTGCCTCAATAAATTATGGTGGAAATATGCATAGCATTTTTACGTCAGCAGCTGAATGTACCGAATGGAAGACCCGCGAAGACATCATTCACATAGAAATACACCAGAAAAATACCAAAGAATTTACTTTCATTTTAAGATAGTACGTATTTTCAACCAACTAGGTCAGTCAAACGTATGAGAAATTAGGGCTGGTGTCTTGAAATATTATAAATTGATTTAAAAAATATGATAATACCTCGGTTTTTTTCTAAACATTAATTGAAAGATAAAAACATAAGTTTACTTCAAAGTTACAAAAGGTTAGGGACAAAAAAAAGCACATTTTAGAACTAGTTGACATTTTATGTATATGGCCCAAGTGATCCTTTGTTGATTGACCATGTCTTCCCAGTGCACTTCTAATTACTGTTTATCATGCCACAATTCATTTTTTATATTAATATTCCCATGTATTGAGTTCTATTAGTTAAGCAATAAAACGTATTGAGTGAAAACGTGTAAAACTAATTGTAAGTCCATTTTGACGCACGTTTATGAGGAACAGAACTTCCCAGCGGAATCATTCTCATTCACGATAAACGATTCTATTTTTTAGATAAACTCACGATGTTGTGATTCTTAAGTTCCTCCATCCAAGTGCCCATGGACTGGGTCATGCTCTCTCCTGCACCCCTCCCCTCCTTCCCTCTCAATCTCTAAGGACATACTCCCCGCCAAATTCCATTACCTTCCCCTTTCCTTCTATGCCTCACTATGAATCATTTGTAGTGTTTACAATATGTATTTATCTTATATTATTTATATTGTTTGTTATTATTTTTGCAAAGTTTCAAACTGTATTAATAACTAATTCTGATATTATGAACTGCTATATGTAATTCATGTAAGGGAAGACTTGCAACAGCTAGAAACCTGGCCGAACTGGCGGAACAGAGCAGAGGACAGAAGATAATGGAAAGCCTTAGTTGTATCATCGCGCGGTCCTCTGGGCCTGATCGCGTAAAGTAAAGTAAAGTAAAGTAAATAAGTATATGTAATTCATCATTAAAGTGACTGCGATGTACAGTAATGTCACTTATTGTTACGCTGATGGAACTTATTATAAGGATTTTCTCTTTTGCAGTATTGGTTCATCGCTCACAGCGACTAACAATAAGGGTCAGTTGTAGGTATTCCATAATTTAATTGATTACAGTAAATATTTTTTTTTCTTAGAGGACATACGTCCTAGAACAATAAATTCATTTTCTTCTCATAAAAAAATTCATATTCGTCTTCCTCTTCTCTCACCTCTTCCCCGTCCTCAGATTCACCCACAACTGGCCACCGAGGGATATGTAAGAGTAACTAAAATGGCTTTCGGCACCTTCTAAAAGGCTAGTTTTCAATTGATATATTTGCAGGCTTGTTAATATAAAGAAATGAACTCACAAAGTGAATGGTTCTTTGAAAGAAGAGTCATTCTATAATGTTAAAAAATAAACAAATAAATGGAGTTTTCATGGTGAGCGAAATCAGGCCTACATAGACCTTTCTGAATGTTTACCTCATCACACATTATAGAAACAAATGTCCTGATCGGTAACATTTCCACCTAGCGGGACCAAAACCCACGCCCTATGCGTTAGGAGACGAGGATTTTACCCCAACGCTACCGAGGCCGATATGGAGCGCAATAGAAGAATCATTTGCAAAAGGAGGCATAAAAAACGAGACTAAGAGATAATTTATAGAAAATTTTGAAATATTTATCACAAATTACCTCCATGTTTATCACACACCAAAGATGGGACAGAGAGTATTACAATTCTCAAGGTTTAAATTTCTCTATCAATCTCTCCGATTGGACAATAAAACATCTGTGATTTTGACTCTAGAGTATCAATCTTGTGCTCTGTAAGTTCCTTTCATTGATTTTAGAAGAACATTGATGGAACCATAGAGTACAATAGCTCAAGGGGTGACTGAAGTCATTAATAAGCGTTGTTGGCCACAAATAAAGGATCAGTTACAAATTCAAAACGAATGTAGAGGTATTAGTTGAAGAACTTTCACGCATTACGACTATTTATAAATAAATTTAAACTGAAAACAATAAAAATAAAATAAATTGTATCAGGAGGGAAAGCGAGACAATGCCTATGAAATTGGGATGCAGAATGGTTACTGTCCAACAACCTACCAATCTGGTAGAATACTTAAATGAATGAATAATGCATTCTTACTCTACAAATTTTGCGCCAGACGTTTGGTGGAACACCTAAAAAGAAAATGCTTCATTTTCATTTATTATGAGGCCATCCATCTTTTTCTTTGACTTATTGTTCCTAGATAATCTTCCCGTCTTCTGTAAAGCTAAACAAGGTCGACAACATGTTCGCCCTCTTCCGGAGACTTAGTCCCTTATTCTACAACTCCCACCCTCAATCTCACACTCGCTATGTCACGCCGTACAGAGGGAGATAGCCACTTCCTCCCCTCAATCCCCAACCACGTCCCACTTCCTCTACCCCTCCTTCCCAACCTCCCCCTCCCCCACTTACTCTCGCGACTCCTCACCTCGACCTCTGGACCACTCCAGGACATCTCAAGATGCACAGACTACTCCCCTCCTCCGACTCCCTCTGTACCCTTCCCCTCTCTGAACCCTTGCCTCCGCCTACACTTCACCGGCTGGCCCCCATTCTTCTCTTTCCCGTACCTCCAAAACTCCATCCGCGAGCGAAGGAGCTTCGGGAGAAAGGATTCATTTACCATCGAAGGAAGATCTCTCGCCCACCCGTGGATTTGGCTAGTTTATGGCACGCCTAATTCCACGCATAAGACTTTCCACTTCTAGCTTACAGCACAGACTCCTATGTCTCTATTATTATTGTGGAACTACAGTGTTTACTGTACCCTCATCACGAAGACATTCCACCTGAACTTGACAGTGGTAGGCTTCACTTCGTAGAAGTTCATGATTACTCATGATTAATATAAATTCTTAGTACTTTTCTACAATTTTTATTTTTGTACGACGCGTTTCACCGATTTGTTCTGTACCTGACTATGCCGTAAATCCGTGAATAGGATTCTTACAATGTGTATATATTATTACCTAAAGTGACTTACTTAAATTTAGTGCAAGGCTGCAAATGGTTGCCAACGTGACCTCGAGGTGATCACACGGAGCGTAAATTTGGCTACGACGTTCTTCACGAAGCTCATACAATCAACTGAAGGTTTAACGCTCTATACTTATAACACTCGATACGTTTCGCGGTAATTCTTTTCTTTATTGAGAGATATAAGTAGCCACGGAAAAAGGTTGTAAGGCCGAGGAATAAATACCTAATCCACATTAAATGGGGCAACGGAGAGGAACAGGAGGCTATAAAGGAATTAGCAGAGGACAGGTAAGAAAAGGAGGCCTTATTCGTAAATCTCAACATTGAATAGCTCATGATGATGGACTGTGGTTTTTGTTTCTTCGACTGCTGAGGTTATGCCACAACGTCTAGCTTATCGCCTTGAATCTACGACCACTTAACGCATATTTTATTTGTAGGATAAAACCCTTGACAATGTGGTCTTAATTAGAACCTTAACAAGCCTGGGTACGGTGGCAGGCTTTAGTTCCTTACTGTTCTGCTTCCCATTCTCCAATTCATTCCTCCGAATTTTCAAAAGAGAATTGGCTATAATTACTCTCGCTTAGTAATATTATGGTATTTATACATACACAAAGAGTAAAAACGTAGTGAATTTTATTCAAGCTAAAGTATATGGAGTAAAATATTTAAAATATTTACGATATCCAATCCATATTATCCAAACAATTTTAATTGCGTTGTACAGGGAAATAGCATGTATTACTTGATTCACTTCATTACATCCCATAATCCATTCTGAAGAATTAATGATTTAACCGTAATAAGTTAATAATTCATCTAAGGTAGACCTATGTCTTAGCTGTACGTACTATCTACGCTTTTAGGATTCAAGGCTCTTACCCGACGACACACGCTTAAGAATCTTTGATCTACTAGATCGACTAATTTTGCATTGATGCGACTCATGTGAAGAGATCAATTGTGGCATGGTAGAATGAGATATCAGTAATGACTGGAATGATTTTACTTCTTCCCAGAAATTAAATTGAATTTACACGAATATGGGAAAAAATTATATGACTGCCAGGCCATTTTTATGCTAACGACCTCTAAAATGGCTTCAGAATAATTTCACGTTGAATTGAATTTTGATTGCATTAAACTGATTTAGCTCTTCATAATTACATTTTTAAGACCTCGCCATGGAGTTTCAAATTAAATTAAATTTTGATTACAGGAGGATAATTTGTTAACGGAGAAATAATTTGATGCTCATTTTGATGATCTCACATTTTTGATAATTCAAAAAACTGTCAAGGATAAAGCTAAATCCGATAAGTTGTCCACTAATCTGTTGTATTGCTGCAAATGCCCTCCCCAGAACATAAAAATGTCACAGTTATCACTCTGATAAACTAATTTTATTACTGCGGAAAGTAAGTACCGAATTAGATATATACCAAACACAGAAATAAGTTCCACGTTTATCGTACATTCATCCTTCCTCTTCATAAAATTCCAAATAAAAAGGCTAATTTAAAGATAGGAGGCGTAATTTCATCAGCTTTGACTCAGACATTAGATTTTGAGAATTGCGGGATTGAGATTGCGAAAACAATTGCGAGAAACATGTATCAGCCAATATATTTTCGTCTACACGTGGAGAAAATATCTTTGGATTCATTGTCCTCTTTTATTGATGACTACGCCGAAAACTCTATTTCGAACGACGCGATGCAAAATGCCAAACTTTGCCAACCAAAGCTGGCTTTTGGTATTGGTTGTACCAATTTTTGGCGTACTCGAAACCTCGAGACTCGAAAATCCTCGGAGACTCGAAAATCCTCGGAGACTCATGCACCTCCCATACTCCCCCCACTCCTCCAATGGTCAGCTGCTTCCCCTCCTGCACTGACGAAGTGTACCGCAAACAAACTGGCCCTTTCTTCTTCCGAACGCCGAGAAGTCAACATCGCGGACATCCTGCTGAAGACGTGCTATCTATACCAATAATTCACGGTATCTAGTCCACGGACTTCATTGATTTGTAACATTCTTTGAAATATAATTGTTCTTGTTGAAGTCTAACCCAGTTGTTATTTCATTTTGTCTCAACTCCGTCTCCTGTCTCTTGTCAATTCAATCGCGACGATGAAATCCAATTCAGTTCCGTCGCATGGTTCAAAATTCCTTCAAAATGCACGTTCAACAATTTCGATTTTTCATGAAGAATACTCCCACGTCATAAAAACCTGGGGTATTTGTTTCAAAACCCAGATACCACTAACTCATATGCAAAATCATCTTTTGGAAAAATAAATACATCGTCCTGCACAAATCAAACCAATAATAATTCCAATAGTTAGGTTCTGTTTATCGTTTGATAAAAATTCTATTTGAAAGTATGCATAGTGAAAAATCACTTGGTAAAAATCCACACTTTAATAATGAAAAAACCGACCCAGGTTTCGGCAACTCAGCGACATTTTCTAGGTACCTGATCGTGTGGTGGCCGAGTATATATACGTTATAGGGTGGAGGGGGGGAAGTAAAAGGATTAGGAGGGGGATGGAGTTGAAAGGCCGGGAGGGGGGAGGGGGTTAGGGTAATCCTGGGAAATTTAAAAGAAAGAATCGGGAGGGTTGAGTTAATCTGGGGTTCTTTTTGTGGAGGAGTAAGAACAACAAGGTGAAGGACGATTGTTGGTAACTACGAGGGCAGGAGGTTGTGGGAAGGGGGGATACTGATTTTTAGGAGAGGAGAATGGGTGGAGAACATATGGTCATTACATAAAATACTTCGGCAGTTAACAATCTCAAATTTTTCAAAAAAATCCAGCTTATAGCCTTTGACAACTGTATGTAAAAAAGCCCTCCACCCTATAACGTATATATACTCGGCTCCCACACGATCAGATACCTTGAAAATGACACTGAGTTGCCCAAACCTGGGTCGGTTTTTTCATTATTAAAGTGTGGGTTTTTTACCAAGTGATTTTTCAATATGAATATTAAAAATTTCCAGGAAGTTACGCCGGAAACGTTTTCTCATATTCTATTTGAAATGTTTTACATTTATTGCGCTAAGCTGAGCCTTCGGCCGAACCTCTGAGCTGAGCCTTCGGCCGACCGCCATCTTGCCGAAAAGCATAAAAATTGTGGGCTGTTCATCCAACTAGAAGTATATGCGTGAGCTACTCGCGAGTATTGTAAAGAGCAATGCTGTGTTGAGAAAACAACTCAACGAACATCTATTTTTAATGAATTGCACATCCAAATGCCTCATATGTTGTATCCTTTTCATCCAATGCTCGGACCCACTTTTTGTCATCCAACTAAAATTGACGATGCTGTACTTGTAGCAGGAAATAAAGACCACCTCCGGATCTTGAGGAACATGACGATATCTGCCTCAAAGACAAAATTTTCACAGTGGCTAAAACACATGTTAGATGCAAACTCGCCGTATATGGCAAAATTATACAACGAAATTAAATTTATATACCAAAGTCAGACAACAACTACAAAATTCTTAAGACAACCTGGATCATAGAACAAAATTATGTATAAGAACAAATATATTGGGATAGAAACAAAATCTAAAGTTTATAAAGTTGCTATAAGACCAATTATGACGTAAACGTTGGAGAATCGGCATAGCACAGCAATAAGAAAAATAGTATAATTGGCTAGTGATAAATTGTCGTTGGGAAAAAGAAGCATATGGAGATAAAAAAAGATGGCGTGACAATCTTACCGTCGAACAAGAATGAAAGGTGAAAGCACAAAAATCAGGCAATTAGCCTATTATATAGAAGAAAGAAGACATTCGTAGATTCGGGCGACATGGCATGGAATATCTCCATGATGACTAACTTGAATTAAGTGCAACAGGTACCTAAAATGATATAAAACATCGAAACCTGAGTCGAGTAATAAAGTCTATCCACCTGCGGAAAATTGTACTCAATTCATCGTTATTTATCGAAGAAGAAGAATAAAAATTGAACACCTCACCCACCCTCTTTCTTACGGTATCATCGGGTAATAGGTACATCTCACACCTCGTCCGGGATATTCACGACCACCCACGAACCTCAAATTTCTCTCTTAGGGGTTCGTTACCCTGGGGGCTGTGAACCACAACCGTATCACGTTCCTACCTTCCGTTCGGTTGCATCTCGTGTGCGAACCGCTCCCGCCCTATCATTCATTTCCACATGGCCCCGTGAATCAAACACTGACTGAGTTGGGTTGGGCTCCTCTGTCTCAAATCCGTCCGGATAATAAAGGCCTTCTATACAACCATTTGCCATTTCCGCTCTCTGGCTCCTCGATGCAACAACTCCTCATACACGCATGAAGAGCCCGCCATTGCCTACCCAACTTCCCCTACTGCCTCGATAGAGAGAGAGAGAAGAGGCCGTTTTGTTGGCCAGGAAACCACCCTCTTGAATCCCTTTGCCATTGAGCCCTTCCTCCTCTTCCCAACAGGGCTTCCTCTTTACAAAGTCCTTCAAAACACCCTTCTCAGCCCTCCCTCCTCTCTGCCCTCATCATCTTCGTCTCCTCTCCATCTACATATGAAATTTTGAGAGAAAAAGTGATGTAAGCATGATTTTTACTATATTTCATTTAAGTGCACAAAAAAGTTCCTCTACCTATACTCAGTTTTGATCATGAATAGCGTGAAACTAGCTTCAGTACTTTTCCACTAAAAGGAAGCAATTAAAGCTTAACTTTCTACTTATTTAACTTTGAGCCTCATTTGACAAATTGGGCATTTTTTACTTAGGCCATTCTTACTCTGAATGGCACATATCACCCATTATGTCACTTCAAGGGTGTTTATGATAAACAAGTATTAACTGTGTACAATTTGAATTATTATTTTAGCTACCAACCAAAGTTTCAACACGTGTCATCATTAATACGAGAAAGTTAGTTAGATTAAGAGTAAAAAACCTTGTCCGACATATTAAAATAAGTTTAAAATAGTACACAGTTAATAATTTTTCAAGTATATCAGACTAGCATCCCATTTATAAAAAAAAATTTCATCGATATTTGAATTTGTAATGCCAGCACATGGATGTATTCATAAACATTAAGGTATATCAAAAAGTACATTACAAAGGCGAAACGTTACAGTGATTAGCTTGGCAAGAAATAATAATGAAGAGATTTAACTAGAATGTCTAACCAGCCTAAATAACAGCTAAGGCGACCGCTAATTATATGCGAAAAATATTACATCTAACCTGACTTTTAGACGGTTTAATTCTCTGATCTAATATCTATGATCTAATCGGGGATTGCAAAATATTGGGACGTCGTCAGAAAAAGTAGGATCACCATCGAATGAACTTGAAGCGTTTTTGCCTATATTTTATTATAGCCTACAATATGATAACAGTTCCCATCCAAGTTGTTGTGATTGGGTCGTGAGACTTATGAAGTTATCATAGCGACCTTTCTGTTTCACAGACGCGTTTTTCAATCTTCAACCATTTCTCCTCTTCCTACGCCCCTTCCCCATCTCCGTTTCGACCGCAGCTCCCCCTCTTCCCAAGTGGTCACGCCGCGGCCGCCGTACCACATCCCATTGACTAGCGTACTCGGCCTCAGCTCAGCTCCTCTTAGGCTTCGGAACCGTAATATCAACATCTAAAATTCGTCTCCTTTCCCCTTGTACACACATACACCATATTTATGCGTGTACCAAGAGTCCTCGTATAAGACACGTATCTAAATATTTTTAATATGATATAGCGAAAAAATATATCGCGCATTGTGATTGTGATAAGCGGGGGAGAAGTAGGAATAAGACAGTGACTTGAATAACTGCAGTGGAGAACTTATGTTTCTTTTATCACACTGCACAGTATATTGCACTCTGCCAGGCGTCCCTATGACTAAAGAGAGTAGGTCATAGATGCGGTTGGTCTTCCACTCGCATCCTCGTGTCTGAAGCACATCTGGTTTTTATTGCTAATTTTCGGGAAAGAAAGGTGTGCGTGGTACATGAGTGAACGCGGCAGCTTAGACAATTGAATTTCAATCTAAAGTTTTCACAGCGTTTATAAATGGAGCTTTCATAGGTCGCATATTCAGGAAACAGGATTTAATTTATAGTACGCGGATAATGCATTAATAATACTTCACCTTGGGACTCCAAAGTAAAAGCAACATTATTTATTTGTACAACCAATACACTATTAATATAATGCACTCCAAAATGGTGGCATTTCAGTATAGTTTGTCGTAGAATAGTTTGTATAGAAATGATTCCCTAGTCTCCGTAGGAGAGAATCCGTTGGTCAAATAGAGAAATCCTATGTTACCCCTTACATGGCTTCGAAATTATAACGTAAATAACTGACAAAAATCGGAAAAGACAACAAGCAAGCAAAAGATAAAGTTTTTTTGTTTCTGACAAATCCGTGAAAGTAGATCATTTAAAAAATGAAAGAAAAAGATTATAATTACGCACCTATATACATTATCCAATTATATATATTACCTAAATCCATCCATTTTCTCTCAAAACTAACGTCAAAGACACTACGCCCTTTGGCACAGAAATATCGTATCGAAAGAGATTTTAAATTGCATTCTCGAATTTTAGACAATGCGTGGAAGGTAAATGTAATCATATCATTGTTAATTGGAATTTTCAAAGACTTCAATTTTCCGGAGATATTGAGGCAATTTTTGTTGGATATAAAATTTCAATTAAGTAGCTGGAACTTCAAAGACTCCCGCAAGTGAAAGAGGGGATCTAAATTTTAATTCCCAGTCGGACTTCGGCGAAGATAAGGCGATTGGTATTTTTTTGCATTACCGCAAAAGGGAATACGGGGTCGGTCACCATGTCGATATCTCTGTTCTTTAATTATTTTTATTTTAGCACCCAAAAGCTACAAATGCCATTTAATTTCGGATTAATCCTTTAATAAGACCCTCGTGACCGTTCTTTCGTCCCAGTCGCCTCTCATCTTCACTGTCCCTGCCACTCTACCTTTATCACCGGCCCCAACCGAACCCCGCTGTCAGCATTAACCCTTAATTCCTCCGCTGCGACACATACCCTTACCAACTCGGACATCAAAAACATGCGGGCTTGTGTGCGCATTCAGAGCAAGCAGGTGTCTCCTTTGTGGCCGCTCCCGCCTTAGCAATAAGCCAGCGAATGAGATAATCTCAAGCTGTTTTTACGTACGTGGAAAAAGAAATGACGCCCACTTTATCTTCATACTATCTACCCTCTCATAAAAATCCTGTTTCAAAAGATAATCAAGCGATAAGCCCTTCTTCATAAGTGGGGAGGGAAAAACATTTTTCGCTGCTGAACACGATAAGGAAAACAGGTACTGTAAAATATTTTCGTATATTTTAGTACCACACCGTAGTAAAATAAATAAATTCGTATTTTTCCTCATTACTACCCCACCACAGTAATTAATATTAATTAATAAGCTGTAATTTTCATTTTTCCAAATGACTAACAATCGAAGTCGATTTCTCATTTCTTCCCAAGTATGCCTATTCACTATCAATGCTTAGCATAGGCAAAACATTTTGAAGAAAAACAAGCTGGTGGTAAATAATGGCATACGTTAGAAAATGGAAGAATGAAACGTGAATGTTTCTAAAATTTATGAGGTCCCTAGATTCTTTTGGTAACCTGGTATCAGTCCAAAAGTGCCTTATATAAGGATGAGAACAGTGGTTTTACGAAGAAAACCCAGAAAAAGCCTGAAAATTATTATAGTGAACCACTTGACAGGACATGCAAAGCAAAAAAGATATGTACAGAATTTGAGGATGGGTTGTTTCAGAAATATTTATGCCTAATTAATAGTCAACGTAGAAGGCTCATGGATAACCTTAAATTATACCACTACATCATTTGTTATAATAATTTTAGGTGCCTTTACATAATATAGGGAAATTTCTAAGGAAGTGTAATTTTTTGCGCATCGAAACGGAACCTTAGTCACGATATTAAACCTCAGTAGCATTAAACAATAAATGATTCTAAGGAGAAATTTGGCGCACTACACAATAGAGAATGCAAATGAGAGAATACTCACGTCGGTAGATCACATTTTGAAAAAGGAAACCATAGCTGATTTTACAGCAGCTTACCTGAAATGAGAGATAGAGAGAGAGAGAATTAACATTTCTGTGTATATGAAAACAAAATGTGGGTCACTCTATGTTAAATAATACAAAAACCTACATTATTTTTTGAACATAGCATATATGAATGTATGGCTACTAGCGTTAACTAACACATAATTTAGAATTCGCTATGCAAAAATTAACTTATCGTCGACAACTTATGACATTTTTCATCAGATTTAAACATCTCCTCGGTGAATATTTTCATACGGTGAAAACGGTATGAAAACAAAATGTGGGTAACTCTATGTTAAATAATACAAAAACCTACATTATTTTTTTAACATAGCATATATGAATGTATGGCTACTAGCGTTAACTAACACATAATTTAGAATTCGCTATGCAAAAATGAACTTACCGTCGACAACATATGACATTTTTCATCAGATTTAAACATCTCCTCGGTGAATATTTGCATGCGGTGATTTGTTATTGATTAGGACAAGGTCCGTTTATTTCATCCATCTGCTGTGACAATTATTTTTTCAGAAATGTCCACTAATTTCGCGGGACGTTAGGTCACGTGGAACATAAATCTTAAATAAAACAGGTCTACCCTACTTGGTGCGATCGGAGCGATTGCCCCTACCATCCACGATGTAGTTGGAACGATTTTTCATGTAAAGATTTGCGTGAAAATTTGTATACATGGTCTTATAAGTGATACCTACAGGTAAAAGTGAAAAAATTGCATCACAACGATTTGGGTTTCGGCAATTCAATACTATTTTAACACGTAGCCTTATGGCACATCAGATATATTACGTCATAATTGGATTACTAATGCACAGATTTTCTTCTAAAAGGAAAATAATATATTTCACATCATCATAATCGTCGCTAACTGATATCAAGGTGTAGCGCCTAGTCCAATATCTGAAAAAATACATATTTCCATAGAATTTCACCCAAATTTTGAATACCGCGCCGAAAACTATATTTAGAATTAATTTTGGTATCACTTAACATCCCTTGATTAATGAAAAAAATTCAAAATATAATTCATACATCATTTACATCACTGCCTGTATGGTGAGCTTCGCCGCATAAACAGATGTAATCATATGAAATGTGATCCAAGAATTTTTTTTTCGACTTCCTTGAAAATATATTAAAATGTGCTCTCAATGACCCACGATTACCGCTTCAGCCACCTTAAGTGGCAGGTCACGAATGAGTACCTAACGTGTAGAAAGCAATGGAAGATAAGGAAATCAACATATACGAATCAGCAATCCAGATGTTGGCAACCAGGCGATCTGCGTAAAGAGCCAAATCAAACAAATCAACACAACGTTATTGAATTTACTATTAAAAAGCACGAGGAAATGATTACAGTATAATAAGAGTACAGTATGGAAATTCAGAATGCAAAAAAAATCATTTGACTCAACCAGGATTCAGACCAGGATTATGAAAAGACAACGGTCAGATGAATTGCAGTGCAATAAAACCATAACAGTACAACTGGTAGAACGTAAACAGGAATATCTGTAAATATTATTTAATTAAGATATTGTATTTTAGATTACTTACCAAATATTTGACTTCATGCCAAAGTGGAAACGAGAGTATGCATTATGTGGACTGATTCATTGACTCTAATAATCAACATTTCGCTTTCTTTCGTAAAACTACAAAATTTTGACTTCTTGGCGATAACTTCTGTCAGTGATCGAACACTTTCAAGTGATTCAAGGCTGGGATACTATAAGGTTAACATGAAGTTAGAATCATGAAAATAATAATAAATCCAGAGTGTCAGTTACAACTATTGAGTAAGTGATGGCAAAAACACTTGCTCCTAAAATGGAAAACCTTTTTTTTCACATTATTTGGTTCTTTCCTGGCGTATTATGCTGATTAAGGTTTCTCGGGTTTCCCACCACGTCAGGTACTTGTTGGCCGACGTTTCAATGGCTACCTCTGCCATCGTCCTCAGGGCATGTCCTCATGGACGACGATTTCCTCATGCCCTGAGGACGATGGCAGAGGTAATGAAACGTCGGCCAACAAGTACCTAACGTGGTGGGAAACCCGAGAAACCTTCATCAGCTTTTTCTTTCATATTTACGGACAGCTACCCGTCAAGTTTTCGTCGTTAACACCTGGAGCACTAGTGTCAGTGTTAGCGTTCTAAAGCACACCTTTAGCTTACGTTGGTATTATCCCAGCCTTTAAATGGATTCTACATCGTCCGAAACGCTACCACCATTATCAAAGAGGACATTTCGATATTAAAATAATATCACTTGATGAATTGGAGTGGAAATCTCTTCTACATCGAAAGATAAAAAGTAGGTTAAATTTTCTACATAAATTTGACTTTGAACTGGGACAAGTTATGCTTACCTGGAGTGGTATCACATCGTACAACACACATTCAGGAGGAGTGTGCGGTGCTTTGTAGATGCGGAAAAGGTATTTTGTTTCTATTTACAACGTACAAAAGTAGAGTAGTGGGTCGAAATAGTATTGATATAATATATCGCCCTTGCGAGTTACTTTTTTGTCCACACAAATCGTATAGGAGTGATGTATAGGATGATTTTCCACACCCGTCAAATCCCTTTTGGATGGGAGGCTGAGGTTTTGGGAAGAGGGGTCAGGGAGCGAAGAGGGGAAGAAATAAAAGAGGGACGCAAGCGGCGAAGAGACGAACCCTGCTAACGTCATCCAGGGTTCGGCTTGGACGAAGGAAATGAAGGGGGTGGACCGTACACTCAAGAGCCAGAAAAAAGCAATCAGGGACGAAGTCCAAGAGGGACTCTTGCCCTAACTCTCACAGGAACGACCCATGAGAAAGAACCCTGCGGATATTTTTAGACATTTTGGTACCCCAACAAAATGCCTACTCGTGTTTGTTTGCATGTCTGTCGGTCTCGATGAGAACGAAACGGTAAGTATCGGAAAAATGGGGAAGTGGGGTAACATTGTGATGTAACGATTGAGCTTAACATTTGTCGAATATGACACGGACAACTTCGAATACAAATGCCACAATAATACTTAAATTAAATATATGGTAAGATATTTTCAGTGATGTAAAAATCGGATTACTCGATCGAATAATCGGAGCGGCACCAAGGCCAAGCCGAGTATAGATACTCGGCCGGAAATTGATGAAATTTTCCCAGGTTCTTGATTGGTGATGTCTCTGGTTCTGAAGACAATCAAAGAGTCAAATTCGAATAGGAACTATGTTTTACTTCAACTGATAGTTCTACAAGATATGAGGAAGAAGCTGATGCTGATAAATCCGATGAAGAAGAAGAGGATCTTCTATCATTAGATGATTAGTGAAAGAGGTTTTATTTGACTTCAATCATATTTTGTATATTCAGGAGTTTGAATAAGAATTACAAACAATAATTCCACTGAGCATATTAAATGTATCATAAACTTGAGACCTCAGGTGATTTTTTAAGATGAATCAATCATCTTATATATAATATTTATTCTCATGTCTTTCATTATTTTTCCCTAAAATAATTTGGAAAATATACTTATATACGACCTTGAACAGAGACGAATGTCGCGTGCCTAGTGTGGAAACACCCCGTTCCACTCACCCTGGAGGTGCCTTGCAGGGTACTTCGTAGATGTAGACGTATCTTCCGCGTAGAACAAGGCAAATAAACGTCTCAAGATCTCTCTTTACCCCGCATTCTCCCTCCCCATCTTCTTCCCGCTAAAAGGTGGACTCCTGTGGCCCTGAGCGTCGTGGGCTAGTAAAAACCTGAAATGTTCCGAGTAACGGGGCCCAATCGACTTTGTTCCGGAACCACGTTCATTAAGATAGCATTTTCGAACGCAATACTCGCATTTTAACTGAAGGGAACATGAAACTTACTCGCGTATCGGAGAGGGCAAAAACGAAGATCAGGAAGAGGGTGCACCAAGACCTTCCTGTCATCCACAGACGACTCCGAATATCAAGTTACCCGCTTCCTTCACCCTCCCCCAATCTCATTCTCGTAACTTCGGCTCGCAACCGGGTCAAACTACGCTTAAAGTAATCATGCACGCAGAAGCATAGCATGACATCAAATAGATTACTTTAGAAGGGAAATCTAATTTTAATTAAAGCCTATGAAAATCTGGGCCAATTTGCGGCTGCCGGTTTTCTCATAAATTACTAGTTAGTACCACCAGCAAGGTGGGTTTACCCATCACGACGCGACGTTGGCCCTCCAAACCGTGGAGTCTTGTAGTCGGCCTCCTATTTTAAGACGAAATATGTAACTGAGTGCGATAACCACGTTATCCCCGAGGAAATACTAGCTGCTTTATGTAACGGGCAAGGGGCGATTCAAGTATTATGCAAGGCGCTTTTGGCTACTTTTTTACAACTCTCCCATGTAACATATGATAAAATTTTGTGACCTTCCAATTTCATAAACTCTTCTCTCCCAATCTAATGTAAGTTGTTATGGATTTATGGAAGTACGCACATATAACTTTTCATTAGAAGATGTTTTGCGCAATCCTGGCTGTCGAAGGGAATACTGAACAAAAGCTTTGCAAAAATGGTACAAATGCTAGCCGTTTTCCGACATGAAACAATTTGGCGGACGGGAATGTGAAGATTAGCTCATGCTGCTGGCAGAATTTGGTCTAGGGTACGGATTTATGAAATAAACACGAACTACCTATAGTCGTTCGCTGCCATAGTTTTCAAGGATTTAAAAATTTGACAGAAAAGGGTGAATGAATAAATGCTAAAGAATACACCGGTTTTTTTTATATTACTCGTGCTCACCAAGACGATAGAATTTAAAATATCGCGTCTAGGAAGCAATTGTGATTATTCACATGAGACAACTGTTTTGATGGAAAACTCCGTGCTGCTTGAAGTGCCACAAACTAATATTTTTTTCAAATTATAATTCAGAAAGAGATATAAATACACTCTCACATGCGTTAGGTGTTCATCTACATCTACATCTACAAAATACCCTGCAAGCCACCTCAGGGGTGTGTGGCAGGGGGTGAGTAATCACCAACATAAATTACACTATATCCTAAAGTTAGTGTAACTACGACTAATTATGCATCAGCATAAATCGCTAATGCTTGTCATGAGGCGAAGCCTCACAAGCATGCAACACTACACTACAGATGTCATCAAAATGGAGAGTGACCTCAATATACATGCATTCTACAACTACACAGATGGACAGGGACTCAAGACCCATGTAGAAAACATGCTAGGCGTGCTGTTAGTATGTACTAGGTAACAGATAAGGATTCAAGTATTAGGAGTACTACCACTACTAAGAGCTACACTACCTAACGACAAACCTAGATAAGTCTCATGGCAGCTATTATGGTCCCTTATCGTTTGTGGGAAAAATGACATCTTAAATCTATCCGTTCTGCAGTCTAGTTCCCTAATTTTACTCTCATGATCTGATCTACCGTAGTATGTCGGATTTCGTAAAATATTATCAACCTTCATCATTTTGTTCTCGGGATTCACACCGGGTTAGGTAATTGCTGCTGCCAACGTTTCGATAGACAACTATTCCACGTTCATCAGAGCATTGATGCCTGGGACATTATCTGTTCACGCTTACATGGCCTATCCAAAGGCCACGTCATCTCCTTTGATGACGCCAAACTCGTAAGCTAGGCCAATGGGTATTGGGAGCGTCTGATAAAAGAAGGCATTGAAATCTGGCCGAAAAATAACAAATTAAATCGTGACACCGGGTACGCTCTTAGCCAAGAATGATAACCGTTACTCCGAAAAATAGTAACGGAAAAAAGGAAAAACAGCAATAGGCAATCACAGCCGACTTGACTGCGAGCATAAGCATATAAGCGAGGACTTGGCCCGCAAGACGGGTCTATAAGAGTGGACAGATGAGGTCCCAGGCGTCAAATCTCTCATCACGATGGAAGAGTTATCTATCGAAACACTGACAACAGACAGAAGGAACCTAGCTAACCCGTAAATGAAAATGACTGGCAATTTTCCACAAGAATATATTTTAAAAACGACCGGTTTCGGTGTACAACACCATCATCAGGTCACCTGATGATGGTGTTGTACACCGAAACCGGTCGTTTTTAAAATATATTCTTGTGGAAAATTGCCAGTCATTTTCATTTATGATGTTATTCCATAAAATTAAGCCTGAAACAACAACTTTTACTAGCTAACCCGGTGTGAATCTCGAAAACACTTAACATTTGTCATTCTCCAGGAAAACACCAGATCTTACATAATTTCACCTGTAACTGAAATGTAAGGAAAGATTATCACGGCTCACCCCCACCCCCCTTGTAAGACATTGTAAGATGATTCCAACCCACGTCCCCCTAAAAAACGTCTTACGTAATACTTGAATCGCCCCAATTTATACCCAACGTCGAATCGCCGAAAAGAGGCCTCAAAATGACGGACTTTAAATTGGTGAACTGGCATTTTTTAGTTACCTAATTACAATCAATGGAAAATACTTAGAAAATTTAGATTCCCTATCAAAAATATCTCACCCGTTCCTCCAGAGAAGACGTGGTACTGATAGATGGCTAATTCAACGCCCTCATCAACGGAACGCGTCGCTTGTCTTTACTCTCAGTAATTGGGTGACATGAAATTTTACATGACATTCGAATACTACTTTTTGATGTGCCTCCAATAAATATAGCAAAAAGTTAGTTACTTAGCTAAGCTAGAGAGAAAAAAATCTGTCTTTTGGCACAAAAATCAGTGTGCTGGCATGACGAAGTCGTGAGATATACCTCGCGGAACTTTTGCGCTTAAACCAGAGTGGCCACCAATCGCCACGGGACACCACTCTAGCTTTGCGCATGCGCGGCGCAACTCAACCCCCCTCTCGCAATTTAGTCGTGTAGCAAATCAAACGAGACCACATTTATTTCGACTGTGAGTTGAGTCTTAAAATTAAAGAGTATTTAGTATGAGTAGTAAATTGATCACCATGCAAAGGTAACAGCGTCGATTCCGTCCCAGTAACCCACTGTCTGTCTGATTTTAAAGATGAATACGCGCGAAAAAATCACCTGGGCAAGGTCTGAACACGCAACCACACGTTAAAACGCAAGGAATTTACACCAACACCATCGAGGCCGGCTAATGTCACGCGTTTTACGGCGGTTGTGTCCCAGCCCTTACCCGCTACGGCATTCTTGCCCTCATTTGTTTCTTCCCAGTCTGGCTAAAGCCTGAATCTCACGGTCATGTATCACGAACAAGTTTAGGGATCATTTGATTACAGTTTGTCAATGATAGGGAAAATGAAATGTTTTAGCTATTATTTTCCCTATCAGTTTTTGCTGAAACTGCAAGCACCATTTCCGTAATGTTTACAATCCTCATTTGATTAAATGTCACAGGGAGCGGCAAATTCTCGATTAGCTGCTGTGCGCGCCGATGGAAAACGAGACTGTCACAGGACGGAAAAAAGAGAGGTACCGCTGTAAGATCTTACATTGCCGCTATCCCTGAAAATGATGGCGTTAATAATCCACCACAACTGACATTCCCTGAACTTGCACACGAAAAATGAACGTAAGATTTAGGTTATAACCTCCTCCTTCGATACCTACCAACCTTCTTAGTATTAAACTTTGGATGGAGTTCCTGGTGGGCCATAAGGCACTTAGACCTACCCTAAAATAAAAAGCAATTGATACGGTACTGTCCACTTGATTTGAAGTTAACAACAGGCGTTTCGGATTTTTTTCTTAGCCAACTTCAGTACAGTGTTCCCAAAGATAGCTAACAATAAGTAAAGATCCGAAACACTTGTAGTCAATTTTAAATAAAGTGATACAGTACCATATCGCTTGCTTTTCATTTTTGATATAACAGTTCCACCACAACTCGTCGGACACGGCTTCCTTAGACCTATTAGTCCATCGTGTCAGCAATCATGATGAGAACTTACTCGAAACTCCCTATTGCCTTACCAAAGGCCACGATATCCCCAACGGGAAAATCCCTTACATAGCTGAATTCCGAAAAGAGAGTTCTTGGGTACCGATTCCAAGTCCTTGCCATTGCTAGGAATTCACGGGATGTCGTTTTGCCTTCCTCTCCGGACCATTTTCAACTCGTTCTTTCAATTCTCACGTGATCCCTCTTTCCCTTCACACTGTTAAGACAAGATGCTACGCGGTCAGATATCGGTCTCAGCGACCGATCCCAAAGCCAAGCCACTCTACGATACATCTCCGACGATCGGGAGAAAACCAGGGGAGTGGGACCTCAAGGGACTCCCCAGGGTTCTATCTCATGCCGACCCCGTCCCTTTAGCGCAGCCATTCCAATCCGCATCGTCGAGCCACAACAGGCTGCTCGGCTGTGGGAATATATATCACGGGGAGGGTGGGGTATTACCTCCCGAAGAGATCGAATATTCAATGAGGAGGCCCTGGCGTTCACATCGGAGCTGATTCACTCGTTATTGGCGCATAAACATGGAGAAGGGAGACGAGGGGGGAAAACAAGGAGAGATTCGCACAGAAACTGGAAAATCGAAGTGTGGAGACGTGGCATTAGACATCTGTTTGCTCCGGGCGAGATCTTATTGAGATCCTACTCCGCGTGTACGTCCATAAATAACGTATTCCCTGGAGCGAGTTGTCAAAATTATTTTCCTCATAAACCCCGTAAAATTTCCAGGATTTGTGCCTCTTAATTTTAATAAAGAAAGAAGGTGATTTCGGCACTTGAACATGTACCCTACATTCCGCTAGAGCCAAAAGACTTGTTTTAGGAAAGCAGCATGGTGGTCGTTCTTTCAGCTTCCTTTGTGATATTTTAAGCGAATGCAGATAATTTTGAATTAAAATTAAACAAAAAACATCGCTGCTTAAATTTTTTTAAATTGTGAATATTCTGTAAGACTGAAAGCAAAGCAAAGAACACTGAGCAAAGACACTGCAACGTGCATTAAACGAGTCCTACATCGAGCGTATATTTTACATTACAAAGCTAAAGGGATATCATAGACAAATTTTAACTCACCATTCAGTTTTTTTCATAAAACCCATATATATATAAATACTATTGCATCACGTGGCTATGTAATATGCTCATCCCACAAAATTTACTGTACGAATAATATGCCTCAACTCCCAAATAAACTTCGAATGCTGGTGAATAGAACCGGAAGACAACAACTAAATTAAGAAAAATTAAAACAAAATCCAAGAAGATACAAGCGATTTTGTACGGAAAGTAAATATCACAGAGAAATCACAAAAATTCGCAAATTCTATAAGGAAAATATTTATTACAACCTAGGTTTCGCACTTTACAGTATCATCACCTGATGATGCTGTAAAAATATTTTTAATGTGTAATTTTCCCATTTTCCTGATTTCTCAGCAAAATGAAATCTTCCGAGATGAGAATAATCTTAGGCTCTGGAATATCCAGCTACCATTCTCCGTTTAAAGGGACAATTTTAAATTCTCAACAAGTTTAAATTCTCTGTTATGAAGACAGATAAGCCACTCTAAAATTCTTTCGTACACAAAACAAATACCCTTCAGTGATAAGATGCATACTACTGCAACATTTTTACGTACAAAAATAATAGAAGTAAACAAAAAAACTGAGACTGTGATACCTTGGACACTCCGCCATTGCTGAACTCGCCGCCAAAGGGCACAAAATTGACAGGGAGAACACATAATATAAAAAGATTGTTCCATCGTAGGTTACAGGGGCGTTGAAACGAATGCTCCTGCATTTCCGAGTGTCCACCGCGTAAACATTTTTTGCTGAAAATAGTTTAGCCCGTTGAAATACGGGCGTCTTCAGGTCGACAACGCCAAAACAGTTGTCAAAAAAGAACAACTAACGCAGTGGACACCCGGAAATACAGATGCATTCGAAAGAAAGATTGTCCAGAAATCGGCTTATCCAAGAGGCCATTGAAGTACGCAAACACCCCAATAACTTCAACCGTAACAAAGAACAGACAATCAGTGACACACGGAATCCAGGGGTAACGGCCCGCCACGATGGAAACACCGGTTCCCGATCAGTCACCGAAGTTAAGCATCGTTGGGCTCGGCTCGAGTTCGGAGGGGTGATCCTCCGATTCGTCCGAGTGCTGTTGCCCCTGTCTGCACGTGGCAGACAGTATGTGCGAAATGACCTTAGCCGTCGAAGCACGTTAAACAAGAATACTACTACTACGGAATCTAGTCGTTTCTAGAAGAATCCTGGCCACCCCAATTACTCCTATCCCCAACTCTCCTCCCACACTGCCGTAACAATATAAAGAAACCCCGCTAAAACCAAATCATCACATCTTTGAAGAAGCCTCCGACATAGGAGCGGAAACTTTGGTTTTTTTTATCGATCATTAACGTGGACAAAATCCCGATAATATAATTGTAATTAGTGACATAGTCCGCAAAAGTGTTAATCAGTTATTAAACGAAAAACAACTCTACTTATGGCAAAATATGAATATGCATCACACAGAACGACATTTGCAACCCATCATATTATTCACCTCCAAATTAGTACGGTTTGAAAGGTGATGATGCATTCCAGAATGCACATTTTTAGTCAACGAAATCACCGAGGGAATAAACTAACTTTTGTTTTTAACAATATTAATAAAATCAAGGCAATAGATGAATATAACATGCTTACACAATGAGGAGATTCATTTCCGGTAAAAGAATATTTAATTTACTCTACAACGGCTCCGTAAAAACAAGCCTTAGCTATGCCATTTACATCAAATGAATGAGGAGATAAGATAAATAGAAGTATAACAACACAAAACGCATCACCTTACGGAGTCATTGAGAGAATAATCTTCGCCAATGGGATATCGAACTGCCGAGCTCACAATCAAAGAAGGAATTCAACGAAGAGTGAAAATAAAATACAAAAATTATCATTTACTTATTATTTATTGGGTTTCCAACAACAAAATTACAAAGACAACGAGATCATACGTAAAAACATTACATTACACAATTAGAGAAGTTTAAAAATATCCATATAATTTAACATCCATGTTATTTAACAAAGAAAAAAAGAGTCCTCTTTCTTAGACATATCCACTGTATTACAGTACTTGTTAGAAGTTCACCACAATCTGTTTACTGATAAGTTATCAAAATAATATGTTGTTACACAGTTTTATTTGAATTTTCTTATTGGTTTTCCAACAGCAGTAAGAAAAAAATAATTTGTTTCTTATAAAGATAAATTTTCACCGATATTTATAACATCATATAAATATAATAAATTATTTACAGTTCTCTATTTTTGTAAACTTAGAAATTTATACTCGCTTAAAAAGTTTTCGTAGGCTATAGAGTTATCAAGCAATGGATAAATGTAATTCTGAGCGTAGTAAATATTACATTAATAGTTTTGTATTTTCAATCATTAGCACGTATTTCTTTGAATATGGAGACCATACAATTGAAGTATGCTCCAATTTACATCTTACTAATGGAAAGTGAATAATGTTTTGTGATTTATCTGATTTGAAGTGTCTTGAAACTCTGTTAAACAAACCTAATACTCTTTGAGATGAAAAATCTATATCTTAGATAAATGAGACAAAAGTCATCGATTGTCGAACGCTATACCAAAATATTTGGTAGCCTTAACATGAATGATCAAAAACCCTTCCATTCGGTTCTCAAAATTGACATTATCTAGAGTACGTCATGCAGGAGGATTTTGGCAGGTTTTCCTGTTTTCTTTAGACATTTTTAGAAGATTTTCTTAGTGTTTTTGAAGTTCCACGTAAAAACTTAATTTGTTCACTTTTGTTAGCACCTCAATGCCGTCTGCATACAGACAGCACATTCAAGACTTACGTAGAGAGGTAAATTGTCAGCACACATAGGAATAACAACTATCCTTCATTGGCACCATATGGAACTCCTGAAGTTACAAGGTTTTCATTTGAGAAACACTTATGAAAAGTTACGGACTCCAGCCGTTCCGATACGCACGACGATATCCAATTCAACTAATAATTATTTATACCAATTGAAAATTCTTCATTAAAATACTTTGAAGGACTGAGTTAAATACTTTCTTAAATCCACGAATACTACATCAGTTTCAGCCTTATTGTTCAGATTATTCACGAAATTATCGGTAACATTCTCTTGGCCACACACTATGTCAGGTTGATTTAAAATCGTATTGATTTAATTTATAATTAAAAAATGTGTATGCTTATAAATTATTGAATAAAATATTTAGGGAAATAGATAAAGAATCCTCACGGGTCAACAATATTCTACCATATATTCATCCCCCTTCTTAAAAATAGGGCAGACTTTTGCAAATATCCATGTCGTAGGACAAACTCCAAATTCACAACTGCAGACTATGGGATCTATTTGCCTTAGTAAATTCCCAAAAAGTATTGCATTACCACCCTCAATGTCTCGCTTATCGTTCCCTTAGTAAGCTTCATATGTCTCCTTTATCATATCTTCTATCTCGGATTTAAACTTGATATAAATTTCCTGATGATATTCTGATTCCTTTCGTCAGAACATTTCTTTGGTTAAATTTTTTCTTTTATTTAGTAAACCGTTCAAATTTATACTAAAAAAATATTTGTATTGCAACGATATTCATTAAGGAATGCATATATCCATTAACTGATATCATTATTCATAAATATAACCAAGCCCACGTAAATTAACATAATTCGCTTTAAAAACTAATCTCAGTCTTTTGCTTTTAGCTCTTCATACAATTTATAAAAATATCGGCATCTGAAACTATAAGTTGAACCTTATATCTCGGATTTCTTCTTGCCAGCTTTTGGTGAAAAACTAAAATCTATGGCCGGTTGATAATTGGCCTCTTTTAGAACTAAGAAACTCGGATACGCATTACTGATAATGATCCTCCACCAGTTATTAAATAAAAAATCCAATATTTTACCTGTTACAATTTCGAATTGATTCCTATGTTCAAACTCTAAGATATGTATAAAGCTTTACTACTATAGCTAAATTGTTATTAAGGAGGACACCAAATCAGCAGAGTTAAGCACACGCAAGATTATTAAATCACGATTCATAATGTCACTACACGATAGCTAATAGCACATTTTTGGAACACATCAATTCCAGGAGCAAGATGAAAAATACAATACGCTAAGACACCAACATTTGCCACTGGCAACATTATCTAACACAAATAATTTTATTATTAATTTCTAGCTAAGAATTTTTTGGATTTGTATATTTCCTTGATCATTATCACTAAGCCATCTACTAACTTCACCCTTTGAATATCATAGAGTTAGTATATAGTAATACTAGAATGTCTAATCTATACATTTTTAAATTCCATTCGCGAACCATTTTTACTTACATATAGACTCATTTCTACAAGGAGCCCAACTCCCCTAAAAGTGCTTCATTCTTAGTCACATAAGGAAAATTACGCAAAATTATGCAAATGCAAGATTATTAAGTCACAATTCATAATGTCAATATATGATGTCTTCCAACTATTTTGACACAAAGATTTCAGATCAGGCGGATATATAAATATGTATACAATACACAAAGGTACTATATGTTACTGCCAACAGATAATTCAGTATAAATATTTTCGTCATTTGTTTCTAACTATGACACTCTTTAGGATTTTTATATTTTCTCGACTTTTAGCTATTACTTTAACTAGCGTTACTAGTAATACCAACATTACACTCACATTATGCACAATTATGAGTTATGTGGAGACTTGTCTCAAGAAGGGGCCAAACTACACCAAAAGTGCTTCATTTTAACTAACAGAAGACAATATCAGCACAATAAATCACACTCAACATTATCAAATCACAATTTCACTACATGATACCACATTAAACATTTTTTAAACACCTCAATTCCTGTATCTGGCAGAAAAATACAATTCACAAAGAAAAAAAACTTTTTACTGGCAGCAGATAACCTAAAAAAATTATATTTTTTATAACTCAGTTAAAGTTTTATGACTTTTTTCATTTATAAATTTCCACTACGCCACCTCCTGGGGGCCGAAATCCACTCAATACTTCATTCTCACAATTAGTAACAGAAGACTAAACCAGCTCAATAAATTACATCCAAAATTACAAAATATCATTTATGACTTATTATTGGTTATAATAATTTATAATCACTATATGAAACCCTAAAAAGTATTTTTACCACATCGATTCCATTATCAGGCAGAAATAAATACAAAACCCAAAGATATAACAGTTCATTACTGCCAACAGATTATCTAATATTTACGTATTATTATTTACGTATTAGGTAGAAACAAGAGAACGGATAGCGTGACGGAGATGATAGAAGTTTTGGGTTGGGACTCTCTTGAAACAAGAAGGAAAATCAACAGGCTCAGTGCGGTGTACAGGGTTGTCTCAGGAGACAAGGGCTGGGAAGAATTAAATGGAGTCATGAAGAGACCAAAATATATAGGCAGAAAAACGCGACCAAGTACTCGTTTTTAAATACGATTGGAACCGGCTGCCTGATGAACATTTTTAGCCCTTACCCCAAACCTTACAATCATATAGAACTAAATGCTGAGAATATTTAAGACAAATTAATGTTTATATTGTAACTTATGTTAATCCATCCTTGTTATGTTTTTCTTTTGTTTATTTCTCTTCATTTAATCATGTGATCAGATTATTTTATATTCATGTCTCCTTTCATTGCTACCAGGCGTTTGCCTACTTGCAATGTAAATTTGAAAAATAAAAATATTTTCATCATTAGTTTACAGTTATGACACTTTGGGATTTGTATACTCCCTTAATTGTTTTCACTATGGCCACTTGAATTTTTCTTAAGAATATTAAAATCTCAATCCTTCCGATGAATTTTGTACTTTACATTCGCACACAATTTTGAGTAATATAGAGACTTGTCTGCAGGATGGGCCCAACTACAAACGCAATACTTCATTCTCAGTCACAGAAGGTTACCCTCACCATGAAGGAATCAGCTTAAGATAGTCTGTCAACTTCAATTGAGACTTAAACAGCTTTCTTCACCTTATCTTATCATATCTAAATCTGCATGAGTTTTTATAGAGATTCTATCGCTGCCTTCACTTTTGCGGATAAATATACGCCCATGGCTAACCCATGCATATTTTATTTTTCCATTACGTTTTAACTCTCTTGTAATATTATATAACTTTCTATTCATCTGGGTCAAATATTCACTTACGTAAACAGGACTTCTGTGACTGTTGTCAGTTCCATCAAGATCACTCAAAGAAAAACATATTTTCTCTCTACGGGCATGTACGAATACGGTAGCAAGATTGGCCCGAGCAAACCTCACAAAAATTGGATCGTCCTTAATTCGACTTATCTGTTTTCTTCCAATCCTAAAAGCAACTTCTATATCATTTATGTCCAAATCAATCCCTAGGGCTCGACCAGTTCTACAAACAAGAACCACAGGGATTTCACAGTCTGACTCTGGAATTCCACTGATTACCAAGGTATTCCTAAGTGAATCCTGCTCCACCGAATTTAAATGCCACTCCAGGTCCAAAACCCGTTTCTTTAAATTAGCGTTCTCCATGGTTAACTTCGAAAAACCCTCGCTCAACTTATACAAAATATTGTTCAGATGCTCAAGGGACTTGGCTTGGCCACTAATTATACTTACGAAAGAGTTAATACTATTTTTAAGCTCACTCTGATCACATTTGAGAGCATCGATCCTTTCCAAGATATCGTGTTGCATTTCTGGGGTTACTTCCCCCTTAGGGCTGCTTAAGGGCGTCTGTTGCTTCGGTGAGAACTGCTTCTCTTCCGCAATCTCGGCACGCAGATGCTGGATCTCAGATAAGCAGTTAATGCATTTCCATTGTTGACGCAATTCCTTCCGACGCAACGCGTCTTCCGACACGTATTGACAACGGCGATGAAAGATCTTCTTGCAAGCCCCACAATGCACCCACTTATGGGCCCGTTTGACCACAAGGCCACAGGACTCACACTGACCGGGCATGTTTTGTGACTAAAGGCACAACTCCCACACGTCTTCTCACGACGCGATCCAATCCTAAAGCGACTATAATAAGAGTTATTCTGAGATGTAAAACCATAGCAGTGCAGCGTTTCAGCATCCAGAGGTGGAAAAAAACGAAGAAAAAAACAAGGAATCGGATTAAAATATAAACAAAATCCATTAAAAATAACGACATTTGTTGTCCATCAAACTACATACTCACCTACAGCAAACAGAGTTCCAGGTGCAGTTGCAAAGCTACCTCACGTTGGATAAAGTCCTCTGGAGAAAGTAACTAACTCCTGATCATGTATTGAACCGCTGAAATCAGAGCAACCAATGCACGTAGATACTAGTCCACCAATGAGAAGCTGCTTTTCCGGGCACAGAATATTCAATATTCTCGGGGACCTGTTGCCCATGACAACGGCTCCGTACAGAAATGTACTGCACGATCGCTTAAGTGAGGAGGAACCCGGTTACCATGACGACCGCCAGCCATAGGGCGAGGCGTAGGTTGGTCGGGATGGGTGGAGCTAGCCGGGCAGGTGGGTGGGCGGGTGGGAGGATGGGGAGGGGGGCGTGAAAGGTAGGGAAAGATGAGAGGGTTTTGATTTGGGTGGGGAAAGAGTAACGATAGAGGAAGGTGGGACTCATTTTGAAGAATGGCGTCAAAAACTATCGAAAGCCTCTTTCTAACCAATGAAGCATTCTTGAACAAAAGAAGCTGAACAAATTTTGTTGAACGCCCATAGACCATTCAAGATGGCCTTTTAGTAATGGGTCATTCCACGCCACTTCAGACAGGAGTTGACCCTTGACCTCTCAGATTTTGATGAAAATTGGTGAAATTGTTTGCCTCACCAAATAAAAAATATAATTTAAAGCGTTTTGCGAAAATCGAAAAAACAGATGAATAACGGACATTTTACAAAATGGCTGTTTTCGATGTCACGAAATATTCGTTATCATATATCACGGGGAAGAAACTAGGTTAAAAAGCACTTGATGGCTCATTTCCAATTAAAATTCTTTGAACAATCTCAAACTGGCGTAAAAATAGCGATAAAATGATAATTTGTTTAAATAATTCAATGTTAAACAATTAAAAGTTTAAACTTTTGAAGTTCTTCAAGTTTAATTTTTCTCATTTTTTCAACTATGGTACCTTGTAACATTATGAATGTTATATAAAAATTTTGAGAGGGTGTTTTTCCATTTAAGAGAGAAAAACATTTTTTAATTTTCCCCTGCAACGACCATTTGATGTAAACTTACGAAGATAACTCCACATATGCCTAGTTTTTATCACTTATCTATCAAATTTATACTTCCCCTAGACAGAACAATGGCAGATGAACTTAGATTAAAAAAAATATATGGCTAAAATTTGACACATAAAATTTCTTAAGGTATGTATTTAACAAAAAATGGAACAATGTTGTCCAGTGAAAAACGATCTCGTAACCGATGACTTCAGGTCATACGGACTTCTCAGTTATTATTTCCTGGAACTTCTTAAGCGGGCGTTCATTGGTTCAACGTTATTACATACTTAATATACACATTGTATGAAACGGGTTTAAAATATGTGAATACAAATTAAAAACAAAAATTGTAAGCACTGTGTGGCGTGGGGCACCGGCTGTACGGGCGATTGCTTCCCACAACTATTCCTCTACCTTTTAGTCTTGAGTTTTGCTGACCTCTCTTTGGTCATAGTCCTTGCCATTATATTTGTGTTTTGATGTATGGTGAAGTGTTATTACGAATTGTGTTGTATTTTGTGGCGTGAAATGGGTCGCAATGGAGGCTCACTAGGAAAAGTTTTAAAAACACTGTGTTCACGCTCCGTCGTTATAAAAATGAAGAGGGAGTTTTCACGCCGGGGCTTGCACTTACTACGACTGAGAAATGGATTTAAAGTGAGTGTTTTGTGTCAAGAACACGAAACAGGGAACCTATTAAGATATCCGGCTCAGCTAACTAAATGCTCCGACCCTTTCACGATTCAGAAAGCATCCGTCTGAAAACAGCTGAAAACTATTTCTTTCGAACTTCACGAGAAGTGTACAATTATAATTATTCCTGGGATAAAACAGGGTAAAAAACTGTGCATAGCTTATAGGAAGGCTATATATATATATATATATAGCTATAATGAAGTAAGTACGAATGAGACTGTACCGAAAGAGCATGACCCTGATAATGAAAACAAGAAAACATCCACTTCTTCCGTGCATCACAACGAGGCATTAGATAACTTAGGCCTTCAGGAGTGCACCATCAATATGGTGGGATAGGATCCGAGGATAGATCATCTGATCACGAGTGTAGTACAAAAGTGTAAAAGAAGGATCCCAGCGTATTTTGAAACAAAAGAGATTAGTTTTAGGAAACCTGAAGTAGTCATTCACCCTGTTCAAAGAGAGATTTCCAAGAGAAGATTTTCCAAGTTTGCTCATTTAGACCTACAGAGTGTGTCCTTGCTGGAGCTTCAGGTATGCACAGTTTGCGTGTGCCTTATTCATCAAAACACAAAACTCATTTTCGAAGGTGCTAAGCTCGGCCAACTCAAGGGTGAAAATGGAGAAACAGTTTTTAACGTTTACAGAGATTGTTTACTGATGGCTGTACGTGAGATTCCTGGGAAGATACGTTACTTTGGTAGTTGCAGCAAATGCCCTCAAATCACGAAACTGAAAGGAGTGTCAGAGAGTGTGCTTGATTCAAATTTCATGAAAAACTTATCTTACCAGCAATGGGTGAAAGTAGTCTCATTAACAAGGAAAACAGTTAGGAAGAGCTCAGATGAATTTAATGACTTTTTCGTGTAGAAAATCCCGAATTTGGTGAGGCATGATCACGTGGCGAAACAGCAGGCTGAATGTTTTCAATACACAGGGAAAACCTAGCAGTGTGGGAAGCGATAGTTGTTGCTGACTTCTCAAAACATTATTCCATTGTAATTCAGGAGAGCGCGCAAGGCACAATAGGCAATCTAGATTACACCCATTTGCCTGCTACTATCGCCTAGTTGAAGGAAAGGAAGTAAGCCCTCTGAAGCTTGTTGTCATATCTGAATGAACTGCTCATGTTACTGCGACTGTGCATTGTTTCCAGCATTCACTAGTTCAATTTCTGAGAGTCACTGTAGCAAATTTGAAAAAAGTTATATATTTTTCTGATGGATCCACAGCACAATATAAAAATAGATATAGTCTCCTTAACCTAGTCTATCACGAAAAGGATTTTAAAGTTGCAGCGGAGTGGCATTTCTTTGCCACCTCCCATGGGAAAGGCCCAAGTGATGAGAGACGGGACGAGTTTCGCATACGTGCCTAATGTGGAAGTGGAGGATAATAAAAAACATACAACAAGAAGGTATCGACAAGCTCCTGCTGTCAAAGGAATCCGTTCGTACCACGCAGCAATACCACCGGGTGTAAGGTTTCTCATTTCAAAGACACAATCATCAGGTTCCAATGAGCGTTTGATGCGAATGAGGGGAACAACTAATACCCATCCCCGTAGAAGGTATGTCGAGGAACCAGTTAGAGTTCAGACGAGGAAGAGTTGTATTAATAATGCCATATAATCACGTGGGATAAACTTTCTTCTGTTGGCTGAATGTCTTCCCTAATATTTCAGGCTACTTGTATGACCCACGGGCAGAAATTAGAAGCGGTGTCCAAAGCAAAGTAATGAATTTTTGCATTTAGGGTAAAATTAATTAGGAAAGATTTAAATTACATGAAATCAGCAAAGCTTAGGATGTACGGCTTTTTATTCATAATTTCTGACAGGTATGACAATGACAGGTATGACAATGTAGACAAACCTGTAAATTCAATTTGTTCATTCAAGTTGTGTAATTTGAAGTCATCGGTTACGAGATCGTTTTTCACTGGACAACATTGTTCCATTTTTTGTTAAATACATACCTTAAGAAATTTTATGTGTCAAATTTTAGCCATATATTTTTTTTAATCTAAGTTCATCTGCCATTGTTCTGTCTAGGGGAAGTATAAATTTGATAGATAAGTGATAAAAACTAGGCATATGTGGAGTTATCTTCGTAAGTTTACATCAAATGGTCGTTGCAGGGGAAAATTAAAAAATGTTTTTCTCTCTTAAATGGAAAAACACCCTCTCAAAATTTTTATATAACATTCATAATGTTACAAGGTACCATAGTTGAAAAAATGAGAAAAATTAAACTTGAAGAACTTCAAAAGTTTAAACTTTTAATTGTTTAACATTGAATTATTTAAACAAATTATCATTTTATCGCTATTTTTACGCCAGTTTGAGATTGTTCAAAGAATTTTAATTGGAAATGAGCCATCAAGTGCTTTTTAACCTAGTTTCTTCCCCGTGATATATGATAACGAATATTTCGTGACATCGAAAACAGCCATTTTGTAAAATGTCCGTTATTCATCTGTTTTTTCGATTTTCGCAAAACGCTTTAAATTATATTTTTTATTTGGTGAGGCAAACAATTTCACCAATTTTCATCAAAATCTGAGAGGTCAAGGGTCAACTCCTGTCTGAAGTGGCGTGGAATGACCCTAATATGTTCAATGACACTTATATGGATGAAAACACTACTCAGGTTTCCAACCGGTTTATGTTCTCCATATCTAACGTCGAGTCGTTTCGAAAAAAGGTTTTCTTTTCATCATCAGAGCGATAACGGTTCCTTCCCTCGCGCTGTCGTTATCCAAAAGGCTAACCTCTATAGAAGGTAAATGCTCACAGTTACTGTCCTAAGTAGGCTGTTGACGTCGCCATGTCAAACGACACGTCGGTGGTGTTTCGTCATCAACTGCCCTGGTGACGAAAAGAGTCTTTCCGAAAGGTCGGCAAATATAGGAGACACCATCAGGAGGAAAGCCTGAGAATTTTTTTCAGATGCGGAACAGCACATAGGTGGGGCTTTGAAACTGACATTGAGAGATTTAAAATGGGATTGGGAACTCAGCCGAATACATTCCTATACAAAACTGAAGGCCACGATTTATTAGTTCGAACACGGATTTATTCCCTACCGAATAAAAATATTCATACATATCTCCATTGTTCATAATGAACAATTGTCATACTATTAGAATTGACTTTTGAGTTGAACTCGTCCATTCATAGCCAGAGAAAAGTCTAAAAAAGTTTACAAAAACATCAGATGACATTTGATGTTCAATTGAAATTAGTATCTAACTCAGAAGGCGAATTGGTCAGCATTTAGTACTCTATGGGGGATTGATTAATAGGAAAAATCAAGTACTTTGGAAACCCGAAATAAGCGTGTAAAGCTCTATAACCATAGTGGAGTCACCTTCACATACAGATACACAAAACAAAAGTTGCACATAGATATTCAAAATTTGTCATCAAAAGAATCCTAAGCCTACACTGGGATTCAAACTCAGATCCCTTGTATTCCATTCCAGAATCCCGCAAATTCCGAACATCTGAGAGGCCTTAGAAGTCTCTCTGATATCCACAGTGAGAGAAGACGCTTGGGTTGCTTAAATGGTTTACGTAACCGCCGCGAATTGTGGAGATCTGGATTCGAATCCCTGTCAGAATCGCAGGCGAATGATTCTTTGGCTACGAATTTCGCACATTACCGCAAGAAGTGTTCAAGTGCATAGAACCTGCGGGCTCACTAAAAGTTCAAGAGGTTCGGGCCGTTTGAAGTAAGTGTACTCGAATGCTCGAGGCTGCGAAATTCTCTTTTGCACTTCCAAAGCTTCTCAAACATCAACCCTTCAGTCTGTGTCACGGAATTCAATTAAACGAAGCTGTTTTCGTCTCTTCTCTGCCCCGTTTCTCGGCAACGAATCAATTTGCTCCTATTTTAATGCCCTCGACGTCAAACGGTCTTCTTTATTCTCGGGGAATCGTTACCAAACCTTTTGATAGAACAGCATCTCTCACTTATCTACCTCTTTCTTATCAAAGAACCTCAAATTGCTCCACCTACAAAGGTTCTTCATACCCACCCACCTTTTCCTGCCTCACCGCTGCTTTCTCCACTGTCTCCCTGCCCTGCTTTGAACGCCAGCAAGCAGCCCCATTCGTTTCCTGCAAGCAGAAGGAATGCCTCTCTGTTCAACGCATGAGATCCACCAGTGTGTCTCTTCAGGTAAGAGTTTTACGATTGCATCTCGAACGGCTGCGCTGAAATATTGGATGAACTCTACGCATGTTTCGATAAGTTTACAGACGAAAGGTTGTTCTCCAAAAATACAAAAACCACAGGGACGTTATTTTTTTGGTAATTCTCCACTTATAAATATTTATTACAAAGCTATTTATTTTAAAGCGATTACCTGCGCAAAAAATTATTCTTTTATGAAAGATTGAAAGATTTCCCGGCGAATGACGAATGTAAGGTGTTCTCGGGAATCCCAACGGGTTAAGGGACTGGCAATTCCATCATCTTCAGAGGATTGATGCCAGGGCCTAGTCTGTCCTCGCTGATACACCGCTCGCTTTATGGGATGTACAAACGTGGGCAGTAGAGGCCCTGGAATAAATGCTCTGAAGATGATGGAAATGTTATCCGTCGAAACGTCGGTAGCAGCCAATCATCTAACCCAGGGGGAATCCAGAGAACACCTCACAGTTTTTTTTCTTTTGCCACGCATTTACAAAGCTATTATTTCAAAGCAATAAACTGTGCAAAACTGTTTCTGTTGCCACCAATGAACTTCATCACACCAGTCCCGTAACATCATTGTCATACATTAAACCATGTTGAACCCATCAAAGAAAGAGTGGTTTAAGGAATTGGAAAAAGTTAAATAAAGATTCCCCAGAAAGTGTAACAATTCTTACGAGAGTAAGCTTAGGAACTACAAATGGTATCATTATCGGATCCACCTAAATTTCTCCTTTCCCGTTCTTTTTATACCTACTACCCATCTAACGAGCCTCCTCGGCCATTCTTTTAACGCAGGCGAATAGCCCCGTAATTAAGCCATTACGCTAATTTGAATACTGGATGTTTACTCAAGAATAGCGAACCCGACAATTTTAAGTTAACAATGACACAGGAACCTTAACAATAGCTCTCATTACATCATAACATGATTACGTAAACCCTGAATTTTTGCGAACGCTTCAGAAGAGATAAGGTGGATGAAGAAAGCTCAGGGAAACTTAAAATGCCTTCTAAAAAGAAATTTCCTATTGCAGTCTGGTAGAGGAGCAGTCAAAACTGTTTCGGATAGTTGGTTTGCATGATTGCACGAACGCTTGAATGACTGAAAATAAAATACCCACTTCTATAATTCGTTCTCTTCTTCTATAGAATCAAGTGCAGGAGTTGATCCAATTTTTTTAAGGTTTCACGACAGTTCTTACTCGTTCCCGACCCAAGAATCATGCGTAAATTGTCACCCAATCTTAGGAAAATCGCTACTTAAACACTATATTTAATCTGCATTGAGCTCCTACCGCCTCTCAGGCCACCTGTTCCTGACTGACGACACTGATAAGGATAGAACGAGCCTTACCTCTCCACGTACCATTCATGATAACGGGGACAAAATGAGTCAATCTTCCGGAACACATAAATTATCGTCCGTGAACATTCCCAGTTCGTAACAATAACCGTCCAAATTTCTACTATCACACGCCGAAGCAGTGGATGGCATGGTAGTTTATAGACGCAAAGGTTTTTTGGTATATGAACTGGTTTCGGTTAACATTACGCACAGATGGGTTGACTATTTCAGACGCAGCGAGGGAAGTATGGAGGGCCATTGCATTTTCCGCCGAGGCTCGTAAGATACGTAAAGTGACACAACAGGTGTTCTGCAGGAGGAGAGAAAGTGACTGCGGCCCCTTGGATGGATGCGGTGGAGATAAAGAGAAGGATCTGGGAAGATTTACACCGCCCCTTCACACCCGCATAACTCCTTTCCCGCCCGGCCGCGCACAAGTGCTACTTGCGGTGGCCCGGAATTCTCCCTTCAAATGGGATGCTATTTCTTACGCGTCTTCATGCTCCCGTCAACTGCGGCGATGGCCCTTTAGACGGTTAACAACGCACGGAGGGTGTATAATCGTATAGGGGGAGCGAAACATGGTGGCAGTTACGAAAATGACCCATTTCAGTGGAAGAGTCCATTTCCTACGAACTAGCTCCTCACTGAGGAGTAAGGTAGTCTCCGTGTTTGACTACCAGGGTTACCAAGGTCGTAATCCTTCGTTGCCAACTTCAAATATTTAATCTTTAGTTGACTCACAAACAAACAATCAGATTTCTATCCCTGCATGTCTCTTAATAGTACTGTTTAATTTGGCTTTTCAAATGGGTTGTAAACAATATTAGCGTCATTTGATGCAGCTTTGCTTGGATGGTAGACTGTCGTGAAACGTGCTGCTGGCAATTTCCTGCCCTCTCAAGTTAATTGTAATTATGTTGGCAGCGTTGCTTACTATGTGCTGTCCTCTACCCACCGCTTCTTTGCCAATCCCTTCCACACGAACTATTGAAGGTGATTGGAGAAAGTTTTGTTAACATACAGATTAGGGTGAAACTTCGTATACCTGTGTTTGTTAGTGATATCTATTGATAATAGTGAAAATATTGCATCATACCGATTTGGTTTTTTGAAAATTCAATTGCTATTTTAACACGCGGCCTTGTGCATAATATGTTAAATATATATAATAGTTAAATATATGCGCGGCCGTAATAATTCAATTAATTGTGAACAGATTTTCTTATAAAAACGCGAAATAATACATGAACTATAGTTACAATTGGAGCTTACACATCAAGGTGTCACGCCGAGTCCAATATTCGAAAAAAAAGCAATTAACATCAAATTTCGTATATCGCGCCGAAAACTCAGCTTTATTTGAAGAAAAACATTTAAAATTCAATTCTTGTACCATTTCCATTTCTGGTTGCCTGGCGAGTTTCAACCTTCGGTTCCAACGAATAAACAGACGCACTTAAATTAAATGCGGTCCATGATTTTTTTTCAAATTACTTAAAAAATTATTATAATGTGCGACCCACGATTACCGCTCCAGCCACCTTACCGTCACGATTCACGAAGCCAACTACAGCCATGTTTGGCTACTACTGTACCCGACCTAGCTGGCTACAATACAATTATCGGTCATGAAGATAGGGAAAGAAGGTACTGCAATTACACATAAAACATTTATTGTACGACCCGGGTTTTGCCACAGTGCATCATCATCAGGTCTGTGGCGAAACCCGGGTCGTACAATAAATGTTTTATGTGGAATTGCAGTACCTTCTTTTCCTTTCTTCATGATGGAAAAATTCCACCGAAACACCCCTTAAACCGTTAAAAATATCGGTATATATAATATACAGAAAATCTTGGCAGAATAAATGGCATAGTTCACCGAACTATGCCTTTTATTCTGCCATAAAAAGCTCTTAAATTTACCAAACTTGATTATTCGCGTAGAGTTATATCAACGTATCCGATGAGTTATTCTTAAAAGGTCTATCCACTTAGATTTGCGCGATTTAGTTTCTTTCGTAATAACTTTGGCAGGAACCACATTTTTATTTATTTATTTTATATCACCACCGAAAACAGCACATATTGCCTTTACATCGGGGTATTTCAACAATCAACAACGGACAAGCACAAACAACCATGTCCTGGGAAGTGAAAAATCCTCCCCAGGCGGGATTCGAACCCGCGACCTTTGGGTTAGCAGGCGAGGACGTTACCCCGCCGCCACCGAGGCCAACAAACATCACGTATATTGCAGTCATCTTACAAAGTATGCCGGATCGAAAATTTTAAGTGATCGGTTAAAGAGTAAGCAATCAAAAACAAACTAAAGCCATGATGAGAGAGTAAAAAAAGGAACAGGCTATCTGTAACCTGACGTTTCATCCTTGGAAAAAAATGGAAGTATTTCACATGTTTGGGTGTAGAGGGGCAAGGTGTTGAATTTAGCGCACATCGGAACACATCAGTGCACTTTAGTGCACACGAACGACGTTTAATGGAACCATGTGCGCTGGCGAAATGCTTTGTAATCTGCCGGTATGTAGCATTCTGTGAGTGAACAACAGTCACGGCCGAATTTTTTGAGTAAATTTGTTGAATTCGTTCAAAAACTAAGTACCTACTTAAAAACGGTAGTTTTTTATCACAGAGTAATTTAAACCTCACAATATTTATGTTAGCCGTTTTTATTTAAAACCAACAAACTTGACAAAAATCGCGGATACCATTATCGACGTTCTTTTGTTGTTTAGGGTACATCAACATTGCTCCCGTTCTCTTTTGAAGTGCACTACCTAGTGCGCAGGGTCTGTAAATAAAGGAGGGCAAGTGCTCTGTTGTGTTGCGAAGTGATTAGAGAACTAGAACGAATGGAAGGCAACTTATGAACACGTTCTAAAAGTAACTACTGGGTGTTAATTTGCTTAATACGCCCTATTTGCATGTTGGATTAATTTCTCGTGTGCAATGAACGCATAATTTTTTTAAAGTGAGAGAACAAAAATAAGATACGAGTTTTGAAATGATACCGGTAAGGGGTTAGAATGAGCGGGAGGAGCGATAAGGGGGAATAGGAATGACGCGCGATCTGGAGAAGTATGCCTCGGATGACGGTGACGCCAACAAAACGGCACATTCTTCCATTCCTCCCCCCACAGAACCCTCTCCAGCACTTCCTAACGCTGGTAGCTGTCTCACGCATGATGAGATGCCGGCGGAATCACCTGCCCAAGACTCGAACGACCCCTTGAGCAACGTTAGAAAAGAGCTGGAATGATGAACAGACACACACACAAACAAACGCAAGAAGAGGAAATGGGAGTATCGGGGGCATTTCGTCGCTCCCTCATATTAACCCAGGGTGAAGGAAGCGGAGGTGTTGGGTGAGGAGCTGGGCTATAGTCGCCAGAGCAGAGTGGGAATGGAAGAGTATGCGAATGAAATTAATCTGCCGACACGAAAGACGTTAGATAAGTAACGTTGTTCAGCACGGTGGCGGCTTAATAAATATTGCCCAAAGTCAAATAGATTTTTAAAGCTTTGGAAGAATAACCGAAAAGCGGAGTCAGCTTTTGACATAGCTAAATTGAAGGAGAAAAAAATTAACCTAGAAAAATCCCGCCTAATAATAAGACATCATACTGAATGAAATGTATATCTTCACTATCCGTAAACTATTTCAGTCAAAATCAATTCTTTGTCGGTAAATCATTTCATGTCCAAAAAACTGTAAACGATCGAGGGGCTTTGGGAGATAGTTTACTATTGTCAATCCGTAAGAGCTCACTTATTTGTTTGTGAACACCTGCACAGGTTTCATTGGCTACTTGACATTTTTAAAATGTTTCCGATCCTTTTGAGCGCCACATGGCTGTTTCAATTTCGAGTAGTTTCATAAAATTTTGTGAAACAATTTGACAAAACTTAAAGAAAATCTTCAAAAAAGGGGATTCTTCTCTCTATTAACAAAAATCTTATATTTTCTCTAATTTATCTGTTTGTTTTGATATCTTTTTTGTCTTTCCTTAAGTCATAACGACCAGGTCTATTGGTACTGCGGGCAACAGACTTTTATGCTTATGATTTTTAAGAATCACCCCCACTACATTCCTACTTCATAAAGATAGCAGGGAAAAATCGAGGAAACATTGCAAAATAAAGCACTAAGCAAATGGAATTCCCGCTCACCTCAAGATGGTGGCAAGTTTGAGGAAATCATCCCCGTTTTCAATGAGGGAGCTCTCTGTGTAACCTATTCCTTGGTGGAAGGGTGCGGACACTTGGTGGGAGTGAGTTACTTGAGGAAAAAGGAGGAGATGTCTAGAGAGCTCGAAAGGTGGTGGGTGCCGTCGGGAGATCGATGGCATCCGAGTTCATGAGAGCGCGTCGCCGGGGAATACAAATAGGTTCACGACTTACGAAAGGCGATTTGCTCCCTGGGATTACTTAAGCGCCCCCCGACCCCTGTGAATGTCTCCAAACGCCCCTCCCATTTCCCCTCGAACAAATCTCCGAGAGAGCTCACGTTCACATCGGAATATGCTTTCCTCACTTGACTCGCTTTCCCACCGAGCCTGGATCTCGATATCTATGTAGGTATTTCAAAAAACAAATCCTTTGGTATCCTTTTTCCAAGATAATATGTAAAAACATACTTTTTTTTAAACCACGCTTGTATTCTAGTGTACTAAAAAATAAAAATAAAATAATTTTTTCATCACTCTCCAAATAAAAGCGAGGGCGATTGTGGAATACATATTGATATAAATGACAGAGGTTGGATGTTGATTAAGAAAAAAAGACCCACGCTTTTAGTTTCCGAGTGATGAAAAAACTATTTTTTACTATTTAGTACACTTGGATATAGGCGTGGTTTTTTAAAAAGTATGTTTTTACATATTATTATGTTCTAATTTTTTGTTTTTATATTATTTGTGCAACGGATTTTTGAAATTTGAATTATTAGCATTTCTTCTCACTATAAATGCCAACTTCTACTAGCGCCGTTTATTAGTAAAAGACTTTTTTCCATATAAAATGTAAACTATTTATTTTTTTTATATTAACTTGGTAATTAGTGAGTTTAATGACTGATTCATGTATTGCCATCGAGAGTAAGGAAGTGTGCCAAATGTCAGCTCGATTGAACATTGGGAAAAAGGGTTGGATTTCGATTACAAGATTCCATCCAGACAAACCAACAAAAAAACAAGTGAAGTCAAAATAAGCGTGGTAATGAAAAAAACACCGGCGCTTTGCTACACTGTTATTGCACATCGCTGTATCACAAGATTGTTTGCGGAAAAGAAGTACCTACTACTGAGATTCTGAGTTAGGAGCACGATTTCAATGTCTGCGGGTAGAATTTGGCGAGTAATTATTTCCAATCGATATAGATAAATTCTGGTTTAAATTCCAAAAATTTCACTTGTTTTAATTATAGTTTAATATCAAAACATGGAAAAAAAACTATTTTGTTTCATTTATGAAAAATAGGATTACACGTGAGAATGATCTTCTAATCACAGTCAAGATATTTAAATATTATTTCAAGTTAATTCTACCATATGAAAGAAAAAGGAGTAAGTAAAATTATCACCAAATATCACATCTGTAATACATTAATGGCTGTTATTAACCTCAACTTATTTCATACTCTTTTGGAGAGTTACTCCTCACCAAAACATTTCACTGCTATCATAACTGAATTAATTGCCTTTAATTGTCCGTTTTTCATAACATTACTCGCATCATTACAACAATGTATCAGTCGTGTAAGAGATCAAATTTCTTTTCTCTCAGGACCAAAATACGAATGTCATTTTGAATATATATTCGAAACGAAAGCAGTATAAAATTTACCCCAGGATAACTCGGGGCATAATTTAGTATACATACACCTTGGTATTCCAAAATATAGCATACCCACGTATTTTATCTTGGGATACATGCCCTCCTGGAATAATTCACACATTTGTCTACAGCACACTGTTCCAGATCATAGAATGGCGCTTTATATTTTTACCCAGAAAAGTAAGCCGCTATGCATTAATCCTGATATTTCGACTGGTAGGAGAAAAATGGGTCTACCACTATCAAGAATTTTGGTATCATTCTTCTGTGCCGTGATACTGACGCAACGTGGGGTGCATGGTGCACAGTAACATAATTATTTACATATAGCGACGGAAGGCGGTAACTACACCAAATTCTACTTGGTTCAACACTGCACACACGCATGGAGATGATCCCTAAGCGTTAAATCCCTCTCCCAGAATGGCAAGACGCTTAGGCTAGCCTTTCTCACGACTGCCTAGGATTTCAGTGGAGGTTTTCAAGGGAAATCAGCTTCGACCCTTTCCCGATAATCTAATGGGAGCCAATCCGCGCTAACGCATGCGCAGGCACACGTCGCCGTTGGCATTAGCAACGAAGGTCGTCCTCAATCCCCTCCCCCGTACATAAGAGGCTTTCGTCCTCGCATACCACTGCACTGAGTACATGCCCGGGAAGACAGAGGGATTAACCCAATTAATGGAATAACTTGATCCTTGTAATTCAAAATGATCTTCCCTTTGTTAGAGGAGAATTTTCGTCGGCGCAAAGGGGACATTATCCGTATCCCTCTCCAGTTATCCTATCAGTTTAGTTCAGAGGTATGATGAAGCATATTTGGAAACTATCAGGAATTAACATGGAAGGATTGAACTTTATTTGTAAATCTCCAACGTTAGTGAATAAAAGTGCTTTTATCTAGTGAATCTCATGAGGATTGGTAAAATATATATCATTATCTTTAGATATAATGGGTGTATTCATTATATTAAGAGTGTTAATCTTCGCAATAATTTAATGGAAAAAAACAAAAACGATAGCTGGTCAAATACTAATCATTTTTGAATTAAATGAAATTTTAAATATTAACGACATCAATTTAATTAATTTGTAATATTACATAATTCAACGGAGCAACATGATAATTATAAAAAGCCTGCTGTTGATAATATGTAATGGAAGAACACATTGGCTGGAGAAGGTTTTCGGATGAAGGTACGCTTCAATGAAGATAAAATTACCACCAGATATTATCTCATTATGTGAAAAACGCAAGACTCTACCTCCGTACATGACTTCCTTCTCGGTGTACCTCCTACCTCTTCTCATTTCATCTGACAGCTGATGGGTGGATTAAGTTGGGAACTTGCACACCGGCCTAAGGTTGCTTGAAAATTCCAGAAAACAAGGGTTCCAGTATGACACGGATGGTATTATTTCAACCCCTCACTATACCTCTAGAGCTGGTAGAATAGGTTAAATAATGGAGACACACACTGCCAAAGTGATTGGAGTAAAAATTCTTTCTTACAACATAATCAGGGCGAGACATTTTTATAATGTCTGTTTAATATTAACTGGCAGCTGATGTAATCTTTGCGTTCATGGGAAGTGAATTGTGAGTTTGCGTTTAGAAAAGTACATCAGACTGTTTGCTAGTCGACTTGAACGTTGCTGGGACGTATTCATAATGGCTTTCATATTGATTCAACGTTAAACAAGATATTATAAAATCGGGTCTCAGACATTCCGTCAACGCACAATTTACTATCGTCCTTTCACTCTTCCAATTCCTTTTCAACAACCCCAGCCACACGCCCCACACGTCCCGAGGGTCATCGGAATCCGACTGACGTTTTTGAAATTTCAAAAAAGTTGTTTTTTTGGGACAGCCTAACGGCAACGGATGGCGGAGGGGCAAAATTCCTTAAAGGTGGCCAAACGTAAAAAAAATAAAGTTTTGATTGACTTATGTTTGGTGGAATGTTGGGGAGACTGAGGGTCAAGCTGCAATAAAATGCGTTCGACGGGTGCGCAAGTATGCACCAGCTCGTACCATGCAGAGTCAAAATGAAAGATGAACTGTGCAAAAGTGCCACCAGACGCAGCACCAAAGAAGTAGAAGGACATTTTAAAATTAACACTGCAAATTATTAATTGCACCTACTATTCAATGGTACTTAGTAATTGTACATAGTAAATCAATTTTTTAAATTGGTGTAACAACATGAATGTAATTATTATATATGAATGACCATAGCTAAAATTAATGTTTGATAACCAGATTCCGCAATATTTCAATGTTTCAAATACTAGTTTCTTTCATTTTCTCTTACAAATTGTATAGATCGATGGAAAAGTAATTTAATCCCCGCAGAAGCTCGCAGGGTAATGTGTAGATGTAAATCTCTTCCACATTCCTTTTCTCATTCTTCCACTCACCAGGTTACCTAACGCCTTCCCCACAGTCACGTTTTTTATCGTACCCTCACCCCTATTACATTCTCCTTCCATATACTCCGTCTCTCATTCTCATTTCCTTCAGAAAGTTCTCTACTTACTCACCTACCATAACATACACTTTGCAGTCCGTTATACCATCGCCCATCTCAAAATACTCTTTCTCCTCCTCACTCACATCTCAAACTCCTATCTACAAACATCCTCCATCCTCATTGTAAAGGAGAGTTTCAAGGAAAACTATATGCTCAGACAGATATTTCTAGTGCATTGCCTCTTTTTACAAAGTAATCCATTCACTGCTAGAAGTTATAGGTATTGGGTGTTTAGTGTTCTCATTTAGTTGACAGTATGGGCCCTTGTGGTGATTCATTTTCTACGTAAATCTGTATAAGGCCAAGGTGTGCGATGTTGCCAATTTCAGCAGGAAAATTAACGTCTTGCTATCAAGTATACTAGCAGCACATGTAGGGAGCTTCCAACTTGAAAATATATTTTCCTAAAGCTACTAACTTAATGTTAGTGCGGAGTTGGAAACGGCTGTCTACGTGACGTAGAGGTGAGAGGTGAGGTAAGATTGGCAAAAGCGTTTTTCAAAGGACCATACGATCTACTAAACATGGAACACTCTATAGCTACCCACATACCGCTGCTAATAAATCGTTATTTAACCACTTTCAGAGTTTTTAAGCAATCAGGAGCGTTTAGTCTTGAATTTTACGCTTAGAAATACAAAATCATACTAATATATAAAAATTGAATGGTGTCTGTCTGTCTGTTGCTCAATCACGCAAACACTACTAAACCGATTGAGCTGAAATTTGGCATGTGGTTATAAAATGTATCTGGATGTAACATAGGCTATATTGACAATCCCTCAGGGCCCCCAAAGGCCCCCCCTGGGGGTCCATGCTAAGCATTGGGTTCGGTGCAGTGGTTTTATTTTTTGCTTTTTAAAATTAATTTCACTCAAGATAGAGGGCTGGATGTTTTTTTAACGGATGGCTGAATAAATGACGTTTCAAATTTTTTCAATCGATTTTCTTTTATGCTTCGCAATTGTCTGAATATCATGTTTTTTGCTAAAAAATCTGACATTTTTCTCTTTAATCAACAATAGCATATTTCCTTGACAACCAGAGATTTTATTTCAAAGGATATTCACGCATCTGGCATTGAAGTTTTCCTGCAGGCCCATAATAGTACGTAGAAAGAAAATCTGTATGAGAAAGGCCCAGAGTCCCAAGAGCCCCATGATCGATTGCTTCTGGGAGTAATTGATAAATTCAATGCATATTTACAACAATTATGCTCTTCATTGCCTATTCTCCAAGTAGCTCTCATAGGGGCACTGCATGTATATGAGTGAAAATTTACGTAGTAAACGATACAAATAAAGGAATTAAACGTGCAAGAATATTTACGTGCAGCAAATAGTAATGGTAATAATGCCTCTGTTGCTACAACAAACACGGCGTTGTTTATTATCGTGTAATACTCAGATGTATTACACGTAGTGGAACCATCTGCCTCTCATTTCGATTGCGAATTGTTTTTTTAGACCAATTCCCACATCATACGAACGAACGAAGGAACGTCAACGAGTATCATACTAGGTTAAGAACTCCTCAATTGACTGCGCTGACAGTATTCTTCAGGCTTTGTGGTTTTCTTATAAAATACGTTCAATTTTTTTCACACCCGTTGAATTTGATAACAATTTCGAACAGTTTTTTAAGACCAATTCCCACTTCATAAACGTTACGAGTTATTTAAATATGTTTAAAAGTGTAAAACTTACATTTACTCAATCATCGCATTGCCTTTTCAAGACTCTCACTCGCTGCTGTGTTTACCTTCCTTGGACTTAAAAATATATCCATCAACATGCCTAAAAGAAAAAAAGAGTAAACTTTCTAATAAATCTTCTAGAGCAAGAGGAATGTGTTCTTTGCGAGAAAATGAGCCCTTGCAAGAAAAACGACAAAGATTAGCCTTGAATGTTCAAAGACATGCCCACTAGCGATCTTATGATCATCTCCCCGTGGTGTTTCAGGGGTTACGCTAAGAACCGCACAAGTTTTATCCTAGCCCAACCTACTGACGGGTAACCAGCTATAAATCTGGTTCAAATATTGACCCATCTGTTTCAGACTGTCAATCTGTTTTAAGAAGGCGGAAATTATAATGACGTCACTACATGCTTCTTACCCGAAAGAAGAACGGATATTCTGCGCAATGAACGACATCGGGCATAAAAATTGGCAAGTGCACTAACACTGATCACCATCGATTTTTAATTTAATAACCGATGACTATGATTTAGAAACCAATGATTATGGCTACTCTTTTTGCCGAAGGCGCAGTCCGGGTAATGAAGGATTCATAGGACAAATAAACATGGCTGCTGCTGAAAATGCTCCTTTTGACGTTGCAAACCGCTGGATTGTACCCTACTATCCAATCCTGATTAAGATACTCAACGCACATATCAACTTTGAATCTCGAAACTCAATTAAGTCATTGAATGCAAATACATTTATGTACACAAGGGAAGTGATCAAGCTGTTAATCACTCAGAAGACGGCTCAAGAGAAACGGAGGGACGAGGTGACCATCTATCAACCTGGGTGCTATTATGTAGTGATAAACCTGTGTGGCCCATTTTTGGGTTTCCCGTGCATGAAAGAGGACAAACAGTCACTCAACTCTCCGTGCACCTGGAAAACGGTCAGTGGGTCTACTACAACGAACACTACATACAAGATAGGATACGAACACCTCAAATGATCACGCTGACAGTATTCTTCAGGCTTTGTAGTTTTCTTAAAAATAAGTTCAATGTTGTACACACCCGTTGAATTTCAACGGGTGCCTTCAGCTATTGTTTACATAAATAGGTTAAATTTAAAAGATACCTACTGCTCCATAAAAACAAACAACGGTCGCTACTGCACCTTTACGAGAGAGCAGAGCAGATTTGCTGGCGCCGAGAGTCAGCAAATGTTTTTAATAAGGTTTCAGACTTTATCGCTATGAATTCAAGCACCATCTGATGGACGGATACGCCCTCTCCCAGCAAATCACGCCCCCTAAGTCATGGGGGAGAGCGTCACTGCGTCATTGGCAAGCACATGTCCCAGTATACACGCACACTGGTGCGTCGAAGAGAGGGGCAGCCGAAAAACCCTGGAACCCCTCTAAATGGCATCGCAATACGCCGGAATGCACCGCCAAAAAGGGTCGCGCGTCGGGCAGTCACTCATTCGGACAAGCGTGGAATCACACTCTCCCGCACACGCATGCATCCATGCCCACTTACCCCACACCGTTCACACACTTAACATGAATGCACGTATTTCGGATGTGTCTGGGTCGACAATGAAAGGCGACCGGGTCTCCACCTGTTGCTGCTTGAGTTCGTAACCTGTTGCTGGGTGACCTACATGTTCACACGTACGATACTCGAGTCTCCCGCACTCTCCAAGGGCCATAGGAGAGGGGGGAGGGGCAGCGATCCTTCTTCTCCTTCATCCCTCGCATTTCTCTTTGACCCACGTACAAATTTAGAGACAGCGTGAATAGGGAGCGTGTATCACGGAAGCATAAACATTCTAAACTTCCAATCATTGTGGTTGCACAAATGATGTGGTACGTAGTCACGCGCCAAAGTTATACACCAAAATATTCACCATGAAAAAATCATTTGACTTGACCCGGGATTCGAACCCGGAACACCCAATTGGCGATCAAGTATGTGAGCCAGTTACACCGCCAAGCCATCTTAATTCAAGGGGAATTTCAGTGAGGGTTTATACGAACAAGTTGTTCTTGTCCCCAGTCTACATTATAGCACAGCAGACGTCGTGCATGATATGCCACAGTCGCGGAAAATAAACCCAACATTGTCGCTTTAGAACAACTAACCTGACCAATTTCCAAATCACGAATTCGAATCCCGGTCAAATCAAATGATTTTTCCATGGCGAATTTCACTGTCTTTGATGCATAATAAACATCCCACCTTAAGACGCTAAACCCACGCCTTGATCCAGACAGGTAAATATGCAAATAATATATTCATTAGACATTAACATTAGGAGATATTGAGCTATTTCTTAATCCAGCGGTATTCAAACTGGGTTCCACGCATTGTAAAAAAAATAATTTGTATTAGCCACTATTCTTACTTGACTTACAAGAATATTGAAATTAAAATAATTTTATGTACGTACGGCACGTTATATACTCGACATTTTTTTTTATATTTAATTATTTGCGAGGAAGGGTTCATGTAAAATATTTTTACACTCATTAAGGTTCCCGAAACAGAAATTTAAAAAAATAACTGCTTTAACTCAAATATTGTGGGAATTTTCAATTGAGGTGTTGAAATTGGCGCAGGTCGGTACAAAATTGCGCACTTCAGTGCACACGAACGACGATGAATGGAACGAAGAGTGTAGGGGAAGCGTTCGGTAACCTGCCGGTAGGTGACATTGTCACGGTGGAATGTTTTGTAAAAAATTTAACGAATTTGTTCAAATTACTTACTCAAAGGATGAGCTTTTAACCCCGTGGAAATGAAAAACTTCACATTATCTATGCTTGACAACTTTACTGAAAATATAAAAAAACTGACAACAAATCGCGGACATACGACTATTATCGTATTTTCTTCTCTAGCGCACAACAACGATGCTCCCGATATTTTTTGAAGTGCGCTTCATGGTTCTCAGGGTCTGAAACGACTAGAAAGCAACTGCGCTGTTGTTTTGCAAAGCGAGAAGTGCATCAGAGCGAACAGATAGCGTCCAATATTTCATCACACATAAATTAATGTCCTCGCAACTTTTTACGACAAACTTACTTTGCCCCTTTTCAGTCATCATTAAACTACGGGTTGACATGTAGGAATGCCCCAATTCTGAGAAAATCTCAACACCCACGCACAAGGTAGGATTCAAACTGGAGAAAATGGGGGGGGTGGGTGAAGGGGAGCCAACTGGAGAGTTTCAAACCTGTTTTCCCCGCCAGCCCTACAAGATCTGGCGTCGCCGTATGCTATCCAAAGACATTTTTTCTTCCCCTACCATGTCTCTATATCTTTTAGTGATGGGCAAAGTCGGTTTTTTGAGAGATCTCGATCACGCCCATCACTCCCAATTGCGATTCGATCGTGAGTGTAAGGTCATGATTGATTGATGTTCAAGCTAGTGATCTGTTCAAGTTGCCTATGATCAATGATCTCTCAGGAAAGTCGTGATTGGTACAAAATCGGAACGAACGCTGCTCTCGCTGGTCATTGGTGATTCCTAATACTATACAGCCGCATGTGTGACTCACTCACTCGCGTATGTAAATTCCCGACCACTTCCAGACGAGCTAGGAGCCTGAAATTTTTCACGGACCTTCCTTGAAAGAATTCGTCGGAGGAAATAGCCCAAAATCATGGAATTTTTAACCGGAAGTGACCAAAAAAATAAAAATGGCGTATTTTTGAGCTTTTCGAAAAGTAGACTTTCAGTTCTCACTTCTTTGATCTTTTGAACGGTGGGTCGGATCTGAAATCTGACGAAACTTTCATAACGGGAAATTGAATTTTCTTAAACATGCAAAAACATTGGTGTTCTAGGCTTCGAAGTTTTCTCACCAGGCACAACATTTAGTGAAGAGTTTCCATTCTTTGCTGTTTTTTTACAATAGCTCCTAAATTAGGATTCAGATTTTAAATCTATTTTTCCCAGGGATTTAGATCTCATCGTGACCTACAACTTCATGCTTTTTGTTTTTTTCTAACTCTTATAGTCATCTGGGGAGCGGGGTGGCCTAGTGGGTAGAGCGCTTGGCTACTGATCGAAGGGTCCCAGGTGAAGCCTTTGGACGCCCCTGAACAAAAAAATCCTCGGAGTGCGAGATGGCGCAGGGAAAGGAACTGCCCCCCTACCCTGAATATGTGAAATTCACACGCCTGTGGCTTAGTCTGGAGTGAGCTCTACCCTCAACTATCCCAGCCAACCTTCGGGTTGAATCACCGAGTGAGCGATAGTACTCTGGTAGCATGGTGCCAAAGTCGAATTTTGGTAAAACTGTAAAATGTTTATGAAACTTGACATGGCCATGCGCCTTAACATGCCCGTTGCAAGTAATTAGTAAAAACCTGGACTTACCAAAAGTTGGCTGGTAACCTGGCGCCAAATTCGGATGTTTGTGAAACTTTCAGTTTTTCGACTGTAGCTTCTAAACTAGAAGTCGGATCTTGAATGTGTTAAGCGTTTTTTTAGATCTCATTCAGGCCTACAACTTTATTTTATTCGTTCTTTTCCATTCCTTTCAGTTATCTGGTAACTTATTGTCAAAGTCGGCTTTTCGAGAAAATCGTGGTTTTTCGACTGTAGCTTCTAAACTAGAAGTCGGATCTCGAATCTGTTGGGCGGTTTTTTTTAGATCTCATGCAGGCCTACGATTCGCTGCTATCCGTTTTTTTTCATCCCTCGTAGTTCTCTGGGAACATGGTGGCAAAGTCGGCTAATTCATGAAACTCTCTAATGTTTCTTTCCCTCACGCCCTCACCAGTGAAGGTATGACCTTGAAAGTCGGCAGGAGTATGCGCCTTGACATGATCTTTACGGATAATAAGCAAAAACACGGATCTCTCGTAGTTCTATGGCAACATGGTGCCAAAGTGATATTTTCGAATGTTTCTTTCCCTCACGTCTCGTAGCTGCTAAACTAAGAGTCTGATCTCGAATCTGTTGGGCGGCTTTTTATATCTCATCAAGTCCTAACATTTATGCCAATCATTTATCTCTAACACTTATAGTTCGCTGGAAACATGGCTCCAAATTTGGATTTTTCGGGTTTTCCACTGTTGCTTCTAAACTAGCAGTCAGGTCTCAAATCTGTTGGGTGTTTTTTTTTAATCTCCGAAGCCCCCAACGTCTGTGAGTGTTAAAAAAATGAGTGTGACCCCTAATGACTGTGTTATGAGCAAAGCGAGTATAAACTGTAATCACGATCGATGTGTACAGCTATTTCGTTTAGTGCCGGTTTCCGTGGAGTTGTTGGTAATTCTTATAAAACAATTGAAGGCACAATTGTGCAATACGTTCGAAGGTTTGTTTTGTTCTTACACAGTGTTCTTGGTTTGTGATTTTAAGCATAATTAAGATGGATCTTGTAAATATCCCTTACGATTGCAAAACTATTGAAGAGTGACATAATTTATGGACCACAAATTATTCAAAACTTATTATAAAAACCAATGATAAATAGTAGCATGGAACGCTTCGAAAGTGTATTTTGGAATGTTGTTTGAACCGATCAACATTTTCATTTGGCTGTAAGAATTTAAAGCAAATTTTCTGACTGTAGTACTTAAATTCAATTTTCAATTACAGTCGGCATCACTAAGTTTCACTTGTGCAAGAGACGTAATATTTGTCGAGAATATTGAAACGAAGGTTAATCGTGTGTTTAAGTGACAATGCAACTATGGAAATTCAGTGATTACAAATTTTATATGTACTATATGTGCTGTGATGTATTGCGTGTGTTCTTGTGGTGATATTTTTACATTTAAAGCTAATTTGTATTAGGTAGACTTACGCTCCTAATGACTGTTATGACAAGAGACAGTGTTGCATAATCTTCGCAAGAGTCGGATAAGACTGATGACTGCTGATATGGATGCTCTTGTTTGGCAGTTTACATACTCAATGAAAGGATAATGATTGATTTGTGTACTAAAGCAATGTAGGTATTATAGATAGATATTAGTGCATAGTTTTTTATTACACTTCTTTCAATAAATTTTGCCCCATCAGAGTCATCTATTTATTTTATCTCATTATTGTTTGGCCGGTCTCACATCCCGTGATTGATACCTGATGTCATACAATTATTCCTATCGTGATCGGTTAAGATGAAATCCTCGGTCATTGTATAGATCCAGTTCATCAATCAATCTTTTAAGAGAACTTGATCTCGGGATTCGATCAATCACGACCGACCCATCACTAATATCTTTATCAATTGAACCTCATTAAGCTGAAGAAGGTATTGGATGAGCTCCACATTGCGTGAAAATATTTCCTGAATTTGAAATATACAAGTGTGTTACCGAAAAAAAACCACTGTGAGCTCCAGCAAGAGCTCGAAGCAGCCATGTAAAAGGAATCGACAGTGGAAAAGTGATAGTGGCCGATTGCACAAAAATTTGTCCATGAAATCGGTTGTTATGAGATAGAGCTATGGATCTCTTTACTAAATTCATGTTGCATGAACTATCGTATTACCATCTCCCAGAAGCAGTTGCATTGATTGTTTGGTTCTACACTCCTTCCGCCCGGTAACATTTATGCATGTTTATCTATGTAGGTAAATTACTTATGCACATTAATAATAGTCAGCATATGTAAATTAACTCTACATTTGCAACATAATTACTCTTTTGTAGCAGTGGTTCATAGCGCATTCGCAGGCTCGGTTACCCATGGAACTCATAAGTATTAACCTCCGTTCCATTATACAAAATAAGTTGGGAGACCATTTACGGAGTAGGTAAGTAAATTTATCGTATGCTTCTTCAACGCACGCTGAACGAATGCTTTGCCTTATAGATTAAATTTTTCATTTGAATATATGTGTCGTTTCTACAACCGGCGATAAGAAAGAGGGGAAAGGGTAACGGCTGGCAGCGATGGAAACACCAGATACAACTTGTCACTGAACTTAAGCATCGCTGGGCACGGCACGAATTCGGAGATATGATTCTCATATCCGTTCGAGTGCAGTTGCCCCTGTTGGCAATTAGTTGTAGGCATAAGTACCGAACGACCTCAGCCGTCGAAGCACGTCAAGCTAAAGAACTACTACTCGAGCAAAATACGAAAAGAGGGGTATGTTTGGACAGATAATTGGACCACTTGCTTTTAATGCAGTCAATAATTGTCTTTGTAATATTTAAAACTTTTATGCTCATCTCTATGAATTGTCTTATTTTGTCGCATTATAGAGTTATAGGTATTTAGTTCTGGGTCAAAATTTTATCATTCCGTCGCCTTGAAACTCGAATATACATGAAAACGAAGAGACCAAGGTTTTGTGAGATTGCTGTTATCAGTATTAGGTGACCTATATGGCAACGTTTACCGCATATTTTAATGCAGGGTAACCAAACTACCGCAACGGACACAAGGAAAATTGTAAGAAAGTAGATACATTTTCTGTCCGAACTTTTTCACACCCAACAGGTTCCAGCTTCGCTCAAGAAAATGTTCGCTAAAACCCACTCGCATTCGCATTTAAAAAAAAACAAGTTTTCTTGAACGCCCGTTGGATCAATTTTCCATCTCCTCGTAATAATGTACATATTTAGGAATATGTGTTATTGAGTATGAAAATGTGCATAGTGCAAGGCGAATCCCTTCAAGGGTGTGTGCCAGGGAAAAATAAATAAAAATAAATCAAATTTTCCTATCAAACACAAAATAAGGGAAAAAAATTTACTGTGGGAATGGAACCCACGACCTTCCAAAGCACTATCCTCTGCGCCTAAGAGACGGCAAGAGAACTAGGAATGAAGTACAAAAAATAGCTCTAGCATACATTGGCAATGGAATAACTTATAAAATAGCAAATTCTCACTCACGATATCTTCTCCACCATTTCTCAAATGTATAGCTTTTTAATGACATTCAAAGATCAAATTTATAGTCATAAATTCTGAATGGGAAGGGGAGGTATTAGGGAGGGAAGGGAGGAAAGCACTTAAAAGCTTTTGGAAAGAAAAAAGTTATAAAGAGCAAGTGAATTGAAAACTGTAACCACTGTGCTACGACTTAGAAAGAATGAAAATTAAGAACATCCAAGAGGCGATCGGGGGAGGCGGTGGGGCATGGGCCTCAAAAGTAGACACACCAGGTTACCAGGCACATAATACTTGCCCGTATTTACATCGGTGCAGTTAGTCTGGAGTTCAACATCACGTCTGAACCCGATACCAGTCATTTACGCACTCTCAGAAAATCCAATGTTTTTTTGAAGTTATACTTCTTTGCGCCCGTTGGAGACTTTTGGGATGGGATGTTGGTCGAGAAACCGCGTCACGCTCTTTTCCGCGTCACGCTCCTTTTTGGGTGAGAAAAATCCACAATTGTACTCATTGATACGAATTCCTGGGTATTTCTAATCGAGCTAAAAGGATGATATTTTCAGGGAAGGGTTCAAATTTGGTGTCGAGTCAGGAAAAAATCGAAAATCCCAATATTTTTCATTGGTTTCGAGTCCAGATAGGATTTTGTTTTTTAATGGGTTTAAATGGGAAAAACGAATGATTTACGTGTAGAGTAATTTTCATTCATTCATTAAAATATGAAATAATTTAGATACAAGTTTCATTCTTTGACTGAAATGAGGCCAAAAGATCAATGCATTTACTTCTTTCAACCGATGTTTCTCTATCGATCGATAAATTGAAATATTTGAAGTTTAAACGCAAAATTAATGCAAATTTCGATCTTTTTTCATTTTCGTTGCTAAGCAATTTTTGAAGTTATACTGCTTTGCGCCCGTTGGAGACTTTTGGGATGGGATGTTGGTCGAGAAACCGCGTCACGCTCTTTTTTGGGTGAGAAAAATCCACAATTGTACGTTTTTGTATCCTTTTTTGTACGTTCGAACTTTGAACAAGAGCATCGATGGGTGAGTCGGTAGCGCACTCGACTTTCACCTAAGAGTCCCATGTTCGATTCCCGGTTGGGGCGATTTTTTTTTTAAACAAAACTTCTTTCCAAAGTTCGAACGTACAAAAAACCATACAAAAACGTACACATAGTATATAGGTGTATATAACAGATAATATATAGGTGTATATTATAAAAATTAAATCACTCATAACAATATATCGAAGAGAAATATATTGAATAATAGAGAAAAAATGTCTTTTATTTCATTTATATATCCTGTCTGCCTGTGTGTGTGAGCGGGTGTGTGCGACCGGCCAAAGAAGTATAACTTCCACCGTCTGGTCCGACGCAGGCCACGTTTTATTTTTATTATTGTTTCTGCTGTACGAAACTGTTTAAACCTATCTACCTATAGCTCTTGCCAGAACACAAAACTGGGTCACGAACTGCATTCAAAGGTTTCCGACCGAGAACATTTCTCAATGACCATCTCAACATTTTTTCCCCACGACAACTCGATATGTTGGAATGAAACACAACGATAAATGACAGTAGTCAACACGACGTTCGCGGCCTCTGAGACCATTTTCCAAATTACACATCCACTTACAAATTCTCAAAGAGCAGTTGATAATACAACGCATGAGACTTTAAAGCACACAATACTAGCAGGGTTGAGGCACCCTTGGAAATAAAATGTGCACCGCTCTCATTGGAAGCACACCGTTAGACCATTACCGTCTTATTTTGTATACAAAAGCGCCAACAGAGCTGAATTTAGAGGCTATTTTGGAGTTTATTTGTTAAAGGAATTTCATGGAGCATGGCGACTTTCACCGCTTTCGCATGTTCTCAACTGCATCGTAGTTTAGCTCAGCATCATTAACAGCCATAGAGAATTTGGTATTATATTTTAAAATAAGGGATTTTCTTAGCCAACGGGATCCGATTATGACGGAGAAATTTTATACGTACTACTTTTCAACTTTTTTAGCCATTATTACACCTTCCTCTGCGCAGTACGAAACTTATCGCAATTGGTAGTTTCCGCAAATAAAATTGATCTCCATTCCATAATTCATTCTCTGAAATGGTGCAACTTGACTATAATTCTTGCAATAAAAGTCTAGGGAGAAACTGACAAGATATCGAAAATTTTCAGTTTCAAAAGTATGCAATACAACCGATACCGGTTATATTGCATACTTTTATACCATATTACTGTTCTGGAAGATGTAAATTACCTACAGGTGCAACTTATAGCACCACGAGGGGTATAACAATACTTAAATGTATTAAAATTAAGACTTCCAAGACTTTCAACAAATTCTTGTTTGCATGTTTTTCTCCTAGCCTGAGGTATATTAAGACAATTACTGCAAATTAACAGAAATAGACACAACAGGGTTATTAGGATATACATAAATAGATAATGGGTGATGAAATTAAGTGAGCCAAGATTAAGCTACCCGCACAGATTCCAGAATTTTTCAATTGCGTAAAGATAAGTGTAAGGTTTGATGAAAGTATCTGGGAAATACTAGACCCTGGCCAAGAGGTGATCGGTTCAATGAATTTTCCTTCAAATGCATGCTTCACATATATGTCCACGACTGTTTAACTACAGCAACATGATGTATTACAAAACAAGTGCAGCCAGTGATATTTTTAAGAGCTTAGGCGAGCCAGAGAATAATACGCTGAGTAAGAGATCTTATATCTAGGCATTCTACCGACCAATGGAGAGTCATGATAAACGTCAGTAACTCTTAGCAAATACAGCATTTCACGGTAACAATCTCATTTTTTACACTATTTCTTCCGTCAAGTTGCCAAACATTCAACTTTTCATTCCAAGCTTATCACATACCTCCCCATGCATGAACAGGAGGATAAAGGTTTTTGTTTTACATCTAAGCAAGGTAAAAGATGAAACTTGAATCCGGAAGATATATTTTGGATTTAAAATTGATTCACCCGAAAGGATACGCAATGGAATCCCAAATCGGTGAATTATAAGAAAAAATAAAAAAACTTGACCTTATCAATGAATTCCGATCTTTAATTATATTGCCACAATTTAAGAAAAAGACAGTGCCGAGATAATCGTGCCATCTGAATTTCACTTCTCCAGGCATAATGTCAATCAACTCATGTCTCATTATAAAAAAAAATATTTCTGAATGCTCCGAGAAGGATGTTAGAGGAAAATAAAGAGAGAATCCGAAAAAATTAAACCACTGGTTTTATTTCAAACTTCAGATAACAGCTTGAGTTCTCATTTCGCGTCTTTATTTATTTTTTTATCATTTTCAGAGACTCTTCCTTGTACATGAGATTGTATGCATGAAACATAAAAGCGGCCTCATTCATGTACACAAATAAATGAGAGATGAATGTTTAGTAGGGCTCACATTTTGCTTGATAATCACATGAGAGTGCCATTAAAAAGGCCTAATCTTAATCTGAAAATAATCCTTTCTCAGATGGAGGAAAGTGAGCAGAACATTCAAAAGCTTACCCAAAGGTAACTTGAAGATCCCACTGATGAGTTATACTAGATACTTTTATCAGTAATTGAATAAAAGGAACAGAAAACGGCAAAACTGAAGAATACCAATATATATTTCTATCATAAATTAGCATGATGAGTCAACTAGTCTCACCATTTTCTCAAAGCCTTGCGTGCATTAACTCTTTAAAATAATAACATTATTTAATATTTACAACAACTGAAGCAAGAGATCTTTTCTTTAGAAACTGGACTGATAACTTCATTTGATGTAATAACTCTGGTCAATTGGTGAAAAGCATTGAGCTAGAGTGAAGCCTTTGAATAATTTTTAGCATTCATATATTATTTTATTGCATCTCATAGTGAGTTGAGCATTTGAGGTTTGAGTTGAGGTTCACATATATTTTGTCCTTTGATTACCAAGATTACACCACAGCACATACTCATACACATAGGTACTACATACTAATTGTAAGGAGTACAATTTAGAGAACGATTTAAAATCGTAGGCGCGATTATTTTTAACGAACAGACTTCCTTGAAACTTCGCATACGATTTCTTATTAGTGATCCCAATTGATAAACGTGAAAAAATTGTACACAACTGACCTTTTTCTTGGAATTCGATGTTAATTTAATAAGTAGCTTTATGGCACACGAGGTATATTCCGTAATAATTTAATGAAGTACGTACAGATTTTCTTAGAAACTTCTTGCTTAGAAACGCAAAATAATGCATTTCATATTATTATAATTGTTGCAACCAAATATCAAGGTGTTACGACAGGTCGAATATTCGAAAAAAAAACATTTAAGTATAATTTTCGCCTAAATGTTGAATACTGCACCGAAATCTCAGGATAAACATGCGAAATAGCTTAAATGTATTAAGGCAAACATGTAAAATATAATTATTGTATCACTTCCATTACTGCATACATAGAGGGTTCCCCTACACCAGCGGTTCCCAAACTGGGGGTCGCGGGCCGTTCGGAAAGGGGTCGCGAGATGAGGATTGTAATTACTTTAAAAACAATATCATTTGAATGTACACATTGTATGTTATTTTTAGGGGGTCGCAGCTAAAACGTATGGGCTAAAATGGGTCGCGGAAAGAAAAAGTTTGGGAACCGTTGCACTACACAAACTAATTTACTTCAACGAAATATGGTCCTAAATTTATTTTTTTCGTCTTACTTGAATTTAATAATATTATGCGCTCTCAATGACTCACGATTACAGCTCTAGCCAACTAAAAAAAACAGGAGGTTGCTTGCACTTGATTCGCGCAGTCCCTCAAGAAGGGAGGGGGGCGACATTGCAATTTATCGAGCGCGATACACGATGGATTGCGATATTCGACATCACGCGGCGAGACATCGTTTACCGCAACAGCATGCGACATTTACTGCATATTTACTGGCGAAATTTAACCAACAGAAAATGAGGAATATCACCTTACGATATCATTCGACATGCTATCTGGCGACAAGCTATACCATGCGATATTCATTATTATTTCCTGCAACATCATGCGATAACTATTCAATGCATCACGCCATTCGCGTTACAAACTCTATATTGAAATGTGATACGGAAACTGGAATAGGGCACCCATGCACCCCGATCGCTGTCATTTGAAGGTTTATCCGAGGCGACGCGAATCAAAGCGGACGTGTTCAAAGCATTCCGGACGGAGTGACACCTTTCGAAGCGAAGGGGAAAAGAATGACAGAATAAAAAAAAACTAAGAAAGACAAATTTCCGGCGCAGCCTGTTGTTTTTTCAAGTTGCGCACACATGCATCCCACGAGCCTTCCAGCCTTTTATGTAAACTAATCTACACGCCCAAACAGAAACACGCACAAACAAATAAAAAACGATTGCAAATGCGAATTGAACGCGCACACTGACCCGAACAAGTGATTGTACGGGAGCGTGCAGGTTAGGTGTGGATAGGGAAAGGAGATGGAGAGATAGAGGAGGAGTAGGTGGAAAGCGTGATGGCTGAAAATCTGGGGGCTTTTAAGTGATTGACGGGGGGGGATGGGGGAGGAGAACTGCGCGATCAATAATGCACACCGCCGTGCTTTGGCGAGAGGGAGGGTAGGACAGGGTGGTCGGTGAGGAGTAGGGATAGGGAGAAAGAGAGTAGGGAGGGCAGGGTGCATTTGTTTGAGGGAATAGGGAGAGCTGCGAAGGGAAGCAGCGGTCAGGTTGGACAGGTGTGGAGTGTTGCAGGGGTAGGAGAAGGAAGAAACAAGGAATTGGAACAGGTGATACTGTAAAGCATCGACCGCGATATGCCAGAGGCACTGCGATACCGATGGTCCAAGGCATTCGATACATCGCATAAAGATACATTGCGATGTTTCCAATATATCTAATTACGATACTGATAACCATACGCATGTGATGGATCGCATTTGGATATAGTGCGATATCACGCAATATACGATAGTAATCGATATCCTGCACATAGAATGGTGCCGTACACATCTTGTCGTCAACATTTGGTATGCAATACTATTGCGGGGGAGAAGAATGAGAGACTTGGAATAGGGCCTGGCTACATTGCACTGCATCGACCGCGAAACGCCGGAGGTGATTCACTGCGATACCGATGATCCTATACATTCGATCTATCTAATTTCGGTAACATGAAGTAAACCTAAGATATCAAATTGCGACATCAACCGTCACAGTTATGCGATTTATCGAATTTAGATATCGAGCGATAGCATGCGATATACGGAACCGTTTGATATAGTGCAAGTAGAATGGCGTCCTATACCACACGTTGTCGTCAACCGCGATCAATGAGATTTAGATAGAGTAACTGAAATTTGAATACCGCACAGCGTTGTAAAGGAATATGATGGGTCGGTTCGGACGTCATTATCCTCATCAAAAAGAAGGGAACACGAACGACAGGTAGGGCAGCCGAGAGCTGTAGAAATAAGGGCGAAAGAGAGAGAAAAGGAGGATGCATACTAGTTGAGGTGTGAGATAAGCGGAGAGAGTGCTGTTGCTATGAACTACAATGAACACGATGGTAAGTTAAGCATCGGACACTATGTACCAATTTTGAAAAGTATACATCACAAGTATTTAGAGGTATTGATATCTAGATAAGGCAAAATAAGACATTCTTACCTTAGAACGCAGTACAAAAATGATTCAATAACATCTGTCGGAGTTTGAATTTCTATACCTTTTTTCATGTTGATTTTGATAGCTCCGTGAAATACGCAGGCTACCGTCGCCATTATGCTCAAAATGGTGCGAAGCAAGATGGCAAAGCAAAGAACTTGCCACGGAAACCCCGATTGAAATAACTCCCTCCCTGTTTGCTTGATGCTTCCATGAAAGCAGAGGTGAAAAACTGGAACACGTCAGTTCTGACGGCTGACGGGGGGTTACCATGACAACCTGCGGGTGAAGGCTGGTTTGCGAGCGGTAGGGAGTGGGGGAGGAGGGTGGCACGTCCGCCGGTGACGTGAATTTCGATACGTGGGAGTTGGGGGAGAAATGTTGGCGTAGGACTGGGCATCTTATTCCGCGGTGAGGTAAAGGCTAGGTAGATTGGGCTGGAGGGGAAACCCGATAGGCACGCTACTAGGGATCTGCCACTACAAGAGCTCCAACGTACACCCTTTCATGTTCGGCACGCTTGCCGGGGGCGAGTATTAAACGGGACGCCATCTCCTCCCGTCACAGATTTAGTTCCTCCCTTCCATAGGAGGTATAGAGTGAATGGGAGGGAGTAGTATGAATCCGTTCAAACAATATTAATACGTAACGAAAAAGATAACTTTTACAATCCACAATTTTTTGTCAAAAAATGTATGCACAATCCGAATTTCAATGCTTTTGCATCATCATCAGGTGCTTGATTGACCTGATGATGATGCAAAAGCATTGAAATCCGGATTGTGCATACGTGTTTTGACCAAAAATTGTGGATTGTAAAAGTTTTCTTTTTTGTTATGAAATTGAATTCCACCAAGTCAAACCTGATCTTATATATTTTTAATCTTAATACGCACCATTTTGAGATTGGTAGCTGTGTTGGACTTATCTTGTCCATTGAATTACAAAACTCTTTGCTTACGTTTGTGAATTTAAAATTGAAGAAGAGCATGGCTCTGTTATATATTATTTCAATCACGCTTTACGCATTTGGGGGTCAACACCGAGATAATTATATTATACGAGAACAACAGTATTATCGAATATTTTCGTTTATTCAGTATTGTTGAATTGTGTCATTCTGTGCGATATTGCACGCAATACCTTAAGGAAACCGTGCCTTAATCTGTTATTATCCCCTGCGATATTTATCGAAACTTTTCGAGAATCGACCCACTGACTGAGGCCAACGTTTCGAATCCGTCGAAAATTATTTTTCTTAAACTTGAACACGCTGCACAGTGGTCGGAAGTAAAAAAAATCAGGAGAAAATCCAAAATTGCTTTTTTGAGTTAAAGACTTAAAACTTGGCACAAACACTTACAAATGATTACATATTATGAAAAACTAAGTAATTCTTCATAGGTCCTACCCATTATTTAGATTCTGAGACTCAAACATGACCGACATTCCAAAAAAACAATCGTTTTGATTTTTCTTCGAAAATCTTAACAGTTAATCAGATAAAGGAGTTGTGGAAGGGTTTTCATTAAATAAAAAACATTACCTACCATCTGTCATATTGGTGCCTTTCCTGTCCTATGCATAAGTTTAAGAGATTATGGTCGATATTTGTGTGCTATTACATCACAAAATGGCGGAAGCTTTTTTCAGGCAAAATTTCACATAAAGTAGTAATTTTAATTGGTCTCACGAATATGTGCAAGGAGATATTTATACAGAGTATTGATTGAAGACATTTTAAGGTTATTCTGAAAGAGTTTTTGAAAAACGTATTCGACGCCGAAAATAAATTCAATATTTCTAGCGCGCATCGCGGCCCGGCTCTCCGCCAGCGGTACCTGGAAATTCCATGACTCCGTTGGATTGTTCAAGTTGTGTGGACCTTAGCTTCTCGAATTCGCCGTTTCCAAGCTATGAATGTTGTCAATGACTTCCTAAGATTCTATATTGAAGATACTGCGAGGATTTAGGACTGATCGAACGGATCAGAGCACGTGAAAATGTGGTAAATTTGTTTTTCTTTGGATACTTAATGGAACCATGCTGCAAATTATGAACGTAATTAAGTCTTGAGAAAGCATGCATATTTCCGGGGTATGCATGGTTTCCAGAAAAGGCATCATCTGGGATTCTTATTCTTTCCCTTCCCCCCCTCCCAACTACTCCCTTTACCTTCGCTTCCCGAGGAGGTTCAATGAGAAAGAATCTTGTTTACAGCCTAAGTAAATACTATACAATTAAAATGAGGAGTGGCGTATTTTATTTAGATATTATTCTAACTACACTAAAAGGGCTTGATTAACTTCACTCAAAACCCCATTCAAGCCTTTAAACTAAAAGTAACCCTCTTGCGTTGGACTCTTTAATTCGAATTTCTACGCTTTCTTTTGTCCCAAATGCTAGGAAAGCATTTTTAGTAGATTAGCTGTTTACTCCATTAGAAAACCTTACGATGAATAAAAAACCGAATAAATATCATAAGTTTAAAAATTATTTTTCAAGTAAAGAGGAAGGAGGCTCATCGATCGTAACCATAAAATTTCAATTTATGCTAGCTTTAAAATAGCTCTGTAGCAAACATTTAAGCGACTAACATCGCTGAAGACGACCATTCTGGCTAAATTTATCCGTAATAAACTCTTGAGAGGATGACTTTGTGTCGTTTTAGCGTTAATTTTAACCGAGTAACACGTACACTGTGCAATGCTACAGAAACAATTTTCAACCAGTTGACCAATTTAACCGAGGGAGACTAGCGTATAATATGGTCGATAAATTACTGGAAATAGACCATAATTTTCCTAATTAGACTCTATGGAGCGAAGTAGGAAGAACTCAATGAGTGTACCATGCATTCTAGAAAATTTGGAAATGGGACATATGTGTCATCAAGGGAATACAAAAGATAAAAAAACGAGAATATTCGGTATTGATTTTGCTCGGGGATGAAAAACAATCACCCCCTCTGCCGTACACGTTCAGCGGGACGGGCGATTGGATATGCTAATTTGCTCCCGTGGCAGTGGGTTGGCCGGCTAGGCGTTTTCACGAGGATCGGGGATTAGTTCCCTAGCGCCCCCATTTATTGTGGAGCCGAAAGAGAATTTTTTTTAAACTGTCACATCAAACGGGCTGCTTGCTTCCGTACGTCAGATGGGAAATCCGCGAGAGAAAATCAACGGAAAGTTAGGAGGGATTCCAGATAATCGTCAGCACGTAATAAAAAAATGGTAGGGAAGAGGAGAAGGAATTCTCTGCTATTCCAATTACATATACGATTTACTTTGAAATACATCAAAACGGGGAATATAAATATACAACACCAATATTTTTTAAAGAATGTATAGATAGCAACACTCCATGCTTCAAGTATGTATGCAAAAGAGGGAGTGCGCGCTACTTTTAAACGAATAATAATTGTACGTATGCATGTAAGTAGTATGAATCTCTAAAACGGCTCCAAGGATTTTAATAAGACACCTAACAATGAAAGTTTTAGGCATGATAAAATTCATTGAACTGGATCTGATCTTCGGGAAAATTATATAAGGACCAGATTAAGAGTCCAGGGGTCACGTGTGGGTGGGATCACGATTCCTTCTTTCGCGTTGTCGTTATCGCTATTCGAAACGCAAACTTCTCCCGAGTGGCAATGCTCTCATTTACTTTCCTTAAAACGAACTCCATCGATTGAGGTTAATGATTTCAAACGCCTGACAAAATTTGGAGAATGGCAATCACGTAAACGCTCTCATGAGCGCTATTGAAAAATAGCGATCACGCAAGCGCACGCGTTATGGAGATCCGTCATGGTGGCGCAGAAAAGACTTAGAGAAACATGGGAATTTATGCGGACTTCAACGTACAGTTTTTTTTTTAATTTTAAGACTTCAAATATTTTAAAATACAGGCAATAAGACTCAGACTGAATTGCGCGAAAAAGTTAAATGTTATTTTTATTGAGTTCGTTTCAATTTATAGGCCTATACATGTAGATTATAGCCATTAAACACACTATTTTGGAGTTTTGATCGCCCTTTTAAAGCTTAACTCCATGGCTACAACCGTTATTGCTTGTTTATTAGCAGGAAATGAAGACACATGCCGTTGTTGGAATAATAAGCAATTGGTGGACATTCTACGTGGTTTTAACGACATACCAAAAATTAATTTTGCTAAGCTCGTGTTATTTCTTTACGAACTCGCCTAAAGAAATATTACATTCGGTCAAACATAGGCTTCCAGATTTTTTATTGGTTATGGAGCCAGATCGATCTCATTGCCGTGACGGCTGACACGGTATGATCCGTGACTGTTGCACAGTGGAGCCCCTTTAACTTGATTAATATCCTAGTAAAATCACCCTCAGTGTAAAATTTATATCACTGCAAAAACCACAAATGGCATAGCACAGGATAAAGCGCACGGGTGAAAATATATACACTAAAGCATTGAAATTAGCCAAGAACAATATTATATGACTAAACCGGGATTCGAACACACATCTACCGATAGCCAGTCGGGTGACTTTGATCACCCTGCGTGCGCAAATTGCATGTCATCTCCCAAAACAATTGAGGGCATGAGAGTCAAGGTAATACAAGTGACAAACATCGCCCAGTGTCACCTGTACCACTTTACTCCGATAAGAAATGACAAAAAAACAAAGTAGTTTAAGTGTTCGGCAGCTAGATCGCAGCACTATATGTTCGAACACTTGTATTCCTTTTCCTGTAGCTACCTGACGGTACCAACTAAGAGCATATGCACTCATATCGTTTTTCGTGTTGATGTCACTTGTATTACTTTTACTCTCAGGCCCTCAACTATACATCGTTGTGGAACGCTTGATCTCACTTCAACATCTTCTCACATTAAATCATCCATTACTACTCTCGGCCTGCGATGGAATTAAGATTTCCAATCAGTTTCACCACTTTGACTCAATAGGTAAATTTTGCATCGTGAGGGTGTAAGTTCAATCGAGATAGGAGTGATGGGAAGTGGGAAGTGGAGGGTGGTGTTTGAGCCAAGTATTGTACGGCGCGAGTTTCCAGCTGCGCGAATGTCGGGATTTGGAACGCACACGTGGTATTGGCACGGCGGCGGTGTGACGAAGGGTGGTATTCCACCGCTCCCCGCTGGGCTCGCTTGTCCCGACACATCAAACCTCTGCGCCTTGGTCTCCTCACCCTCTTCTTGCGGCGTGGAGCGAAGGTGGAGGCAGTGCAGAGGCTTTGAGGGTGGCAGGGAACGACTGCGGACGAATTTAACCACTCGTCTCGGGCAAAGTTTCGGCGAGAAACTTCCGTCCGTCTCGCTCTTTCCGCGAGAGTTCGAAATTGGTGAATGATTGATTACTTTGCCGCTACTCCGGCGGTTATAGCACGAGTCTAGGTCGAAATAAGACCATGTCCTGTCAGCAAAGGTTGAGCGTTCTCTCCTAGACCTGGACCCGAGATATGATTCAAGGTTTGGCATTGTAATATTCTCCTGGCATCCGTTGCAGGTTGCATCCTCTGTGTTATTAATAAAATTACCTGGTGTTTGGAATGAATATATTAGATTTGCTATCCGATTCTAGTGTCTTAATTTGCTACGTAGCACTAACAGTGCGCCCCGCATGCTTCCTTTATAACTATATCTCTGTGTATTTTTATAGGTTCAAAAAATGATAATACAGTTTCTACAATTTTGGTAGTATAGAGTGTAAATGGTTGGTATTGGTAGCAAATAGTGCATGCTGGTGAAATTTCAACTACTGACAGATATTTGCTGTTTTTTTACTAATGCATTAGTAGTCGTAGTTTCATTAACTTGAGCAGGATATAGTGTAAAGCATGTTGGTGAAAACTTATCCCCTGCCACACACCCTATAGGTAAGATGGTGAGGGATGGGTACTTGGTAGATGTAGATGAAAAAGAAATAAAAAATCTCTACGATAAATGTTACTAAGATATTCATAAGCGTGTATTGCTGATCGTATACTAGTCCAAAAAGGGTGACTGTGCATCTGACTGATAAGAGCAGCACGACGCTGCCCATTATTATGGAGAAACTATAAACTTTAGGTCGCGATGGAATAATAAACCCATTGGCACACAAAAAATCAATGAGTATAAATAATATAGCAACAGAAATAATCGTCTCGAAAAAGTATTTCTTGCATGGCTTCGCATTGGGCACAGTAGATTAACAAATGTCTTCAAGATGAAGAGCCCCGATTTGCGAACTCTGCTCAATGCCGTTCTCCGTGAGAGAAAAACATCTTCACGGAATGCATGCCCAGGACAGTCTTATAGCCAATAAAATCTCCGAAGTTATCCACGTTGTTTCTGCAGATGAAACTCAGGTTATTGACCACGTCGTGCATTTATTTTTAAGGTATCGATAACTGCCATAAATTATGACCAGTGATTTACGGCGTTTAGATCTTCATCGCTTACTACGAACGCGAGTGTATGTTTCTGAAGATTTCAGGGCACGCATACGATGTAAACATTAATTGTTTATACGTAAACTTATTTACCTATGGCATTTAAACGTGACAACCTTTATGTAGGCAAAGCTACTTTTCGTACTGCATTTAATAACTTTGAATACGGCCTAGAAGCGATGAAAACGCAGGGCAAGTTGGAAGAGCAAGTAACTTTTGCGATTCTACGTATTTATTTAATAAAAGTTTGCTATAATTAGGCAATTAGCCTGGCAGCAACGTTGGACTGAAACTAATAATACAAGAAAAGAGAATAAATGGGACATATAATTCATTTTAAAAATAATTAACATTCATTATTGAATGTTCACATTTTTAGGAAACATCTTAATAATATCACAATACACTCGGCTCCGAATATTGCCTAAGGAAGGGACCACAGAGGCAATTCAAAGATTATTTGCAAGAAAAATGAGTTCAGCTGACTTCGACATACTCTCCAACGTTTTTCAGCATTAACTTTAATTTTACTCATCGTAGTTTTCAAAATTTCTTAGCAGCACGGTATGGAAATTCTGCTCTCATATGAATGTAATACGGTTATTTGGCAGTGAGAACAGCGCCCGAGTCGTTCATGACGTCAGCATTAGCTTAACTGCACCTATTTATGATAAAATATGGTAAAATTTCAGTTTAACAAGTGGGGAAGTTGTCGAGGTCGAATCATTCATATACGTAAAGTTGCCTCACGGATTTCCACCGCGCGAAATGCTTATTATATGTACCTGATCGTGGTCGTGGTACCTGACCATGTTGCGTGTCATAAATATTTCAAAACATTTATTCCGTCCACCAACAAATAACTGTACTTTGAGTTCCCGCAGATATTACAAACTTTTACGAAGTGCGTGATGTTTTCTCTCATAGGTATATGTAGTCCATCGTAAAATCAGAATTAGAGCTTATTAACATAAATGCACTGCAGTGAAAGGGACGCAGGTCCGCCATATGTTATCATTTTCATGAGTAGTTTGTTGTTCTTTTGTGTTCAAGTATTACATCTACTTTATTTAATGGGTGATACTTACCGGTCTTATTTCGCTACATACGAAGCAGTGACTCATTACAAAAACTGAAATGGTAGCATTAAATATGGAAAGACCGGAATTAGACCTGGGCTCTTCAGATTGCCTGTCCCTCGAGTAATACTTGAGATGTATATTGGCCGTTTGCTTGACCCTAAAGTACACCCACCAAAGTGATGAAATTCGCAATGAAAAACTCCATTTGGCTAGGCCGGAATATGAGCATGGAACTCCAAATTTCCATTCAGGTTATGTTGATTCACCGTCAGTTACACCGCCATCTTGGTTCAATTCAAAGTTCTGGATAGGGGAAGGGGGGTTCTTGGGCCGAAATATGGACAAGAGACGAGAACATACCGCTCCCTCCGAAATTAACCTAGAGCTAAGATATCATGGTTTTGTAACTAGGTAACACACCTGATCGGCACTAGGTAGTTTTGGGCTCGTATCCCGGCCAAGTGAAATAATTATTTTCACGGCCAATGTCATCACTTAAGTATATGCCCCAGCAATCGTGCGCGTGATTGCGTACCAAAGCATTCGTGTAAATTTTGCAATGAACATTGGCTGGACCAAAAAATTATATTAGAAAATGTTTTTGCCATTAAAATGGATGAGCTACGGACAAAGAAATACCTACTTAAAGCACCACGAGTTCCCTTGCGCTATAAGTGGAGTATTGCCACAGATGGTCCTTATATGAGAAGTGGATCATAGTGCAATACATCTTAAAGATCTGCCACCCTGAATTCAAGGTAATGGCAAAAAGATGCAACTCACGTATAAAAACCTAATAAAACCAAGAGTTTAAAGTTGATTTAAAGAATACGAATGATTAAATAGCTCTTCCGTTATCTCATTCAAAGTTTACACGATTTTATCCAACGAGTTTTTTACTTGAAATCTGTCCTTAATATACTTCAATTTTTAGGATATTTGAATCAATTGGGTAGTGATACATAGCAATACATGTAAAAAAAACTTCTGGAGTCAGAAGACGTTTCGCAATGAGTAAGAAATAAGAAGTTTTACGCTTACGTTGACAGAGCACCCGGTAAGCCCGCGAAGATATCAAAAGATCGAAGGACAGCTCTCCGTTTCTTGACTTTAATGGGCAACCACTTCAAGCCGAGATAACACACATTACTAAACCCCTGAGACGAAGACCGTGGATGAACTGAACTCTCACAATGCGACGAAAAAGTTACTGAATATCGGTTAATCCTTGCAAAGTCCCTACGCCAAGAAATAATTATAGATTTACTGCAGCATATGTCAGAACATTTTTAACAGGTGCGTTTTCTGAGTTTCATCACCCACTGCAGATAATTCATGGAAGTTACTAACATGGGAGTTCTATAGCATTGAAGAATTCCTTTTATCCATATCACATTTCCTTTGCATGAGCCACGCATTATAATTTCATAGAATAAAGGCATTACTTAAAGTAAAACCACTAACGAATACCTGTCATAATTATTCACCGACAATGAATGTTTGAAAATTATTTAACTAAATTTGGCTGAAAAATAAATTATCATACCTTAAGTAGCAAAAAAAGATTTTTCTTTTCATTTGGAACGTACATAAGTTTTCGCCGTGTTGCAGAAATATTTGAAGGATTACGTACTGAATTTGTCACAGAGCTATTGGGGGTCTGGGATGTGGGGAATTATGCAATCGAGATTGTAATCTATATATATATATATATAAAGAAGAATGTTTGTCTGTCTGATTGGTTTTTATACAAACCTACAGTTTAACTCTGATCGTGCTGAAATTTTGCTGACTAATAGTTCAAGACATGAGGAAAATTGTAGGTTATTTTAAAAAGATCACAGGGCCCCAAAGGTTCCAAAAAGGTGCCAGCCCTTTGGTACGCTACGTATTGGGTTTTGTGCAGCGGTTTAATTTTTTGCTTTTTAAAATTACTTCCCCTCAAAATAGAGGGTTGATTTTTTAAAAATCGGATGAGTGAATAAATGAAGTTTCTTATTCTTTCTTTTGATTTTCTTTTAAGCCTCATATTTTTCTGAATATCATGGTTTCAGCTGAAAAATCTCAAATTTTTATCTGAAATCAACAATAGCATATTTCCTTGACAACCAGAGATTTGATTTTCAAAGGATATTCACGCCTATAGCATTTAAATATCACAGTGCGACATTTTAATGAAAAAAAGAAAATATAGGTCACGAAAGAGCATACGAAATAATGTAGGAGATGAACATAATAGGTACCAGCTAGGTAGTAGGTATTTAAGAGACAAACGTTTTAGTGAAATTCTATGTATCTACAGACAATATAATTTGACCAAATTCGCCACAAGAAGATTATTTTGAATACTAAATAATATTTCCGAAGGCATCATGGATTTTATAAAAAAACTGCTTACATCGAGTTACATCTGAAGGCCTATCATTATTCATGAGTTATGGACAACTGCGGGAAGTCCGATCAGATTAGTATACACGGTTAAGTAAATTCATGACGTTAATGGTACCAAAAATACTACCCGAGTGCACTATTTGGAGTATATAAATTGTCTCAACAGCCAACAGAAGGGACCAGCAGGAATTTAAACCTCTAGCATGCGTCATTTGCCCCTGTACTCTCCCAATGTACTCACTTTTAGGATGCAATTACCTCGGCTATATTAAATTCGGCATGGGAAGCGCTTTAGGCGACATCAGCTATTTCCAAATCTCTCGGCTATATTGGACTGCAGCGCAAAATACACCTCCCGCAGCGAACGCATTGACTGGCTGAAGACCAGGCATCAGAAATGCCCGATGGCACACACAACTTCGAAATTGCATTTGCCCTCGCACTCGTAAACAAGACGTTGGCATTTGCTCGATCGGCGCCATTAGGTGCGCACCCAATCAAGCCTCTAAAATTATTGCGTCAGTGTAAGTGGTCATGAAACGAAGCATTTGTTTTACAGCGTCATTCACATGGAGCCTACCATATCCATCTTGGGAACTACTTTCACATACAAGTAATAGGCCGACAGGGTTTTAATACATATATATATATATATATATATATATGTATTAAATTATATATGTATAATATATATATATATATATATATATATGTATTAAATTATATATGTATATATATATATATATATATATATATGCATAATATGATTCTTCTACCACTGACGATGGCGTCATTGCGTATCACTGTTTTATTTATGCATGTGCATCGTCGCCGAGAGCGATTTTCTACCAAGACATTTTATATATATATATATATATATATATATATATATATATATATATATATATATATATATATATATATATATATATATATATATATATATATAACAAAAATTTTAGACTCAGAACCAAAATTATCAAAAAGATTATTCAAAGAAATGTAACATGTATCCAGAAATAAAAAAAGTTGCAATAAAAGAACAGACCACTTATCTAAGCAAAATTTATCATAATTTAATAAATGACATAACTTTTCAACAACGAAATATATCCAAGCAACCAAATTAAATTTGTAAATAAATAAAAACAGCACCAAACTTGAAAGGTAAAAATCTTGAATGTCTATGTCTATGTATTTTTTATATCTAATGTCTGTAAATTTACAATTATGTAACCAAAACAGAACTGTAAAACATTTATCATCATACATCATTGTTCGTAGCCCAGAAGATGGATGAATAAACATCCGAAACGTCGGCAAAAGTTTAAAAATAAAAAATTATTTGACCTATACTAATGAAATTTGCACCATTTTTATTTTTACAATTAAAAGTTCACGACGAAAAAAACACTGTCGACAATTATTGGAGATACTTAAAAACGTCAAGTTTTGCTGTAAAACGCTTTCAAGGAACATATTTTGACGCTGCGATGAAGAAGGCAAGCCGCCATCTGGCATTGATTTTGGGGTCACAAGACAGCTATCACCCCTGCATATCTTTTGAAAATATTTAACTTCTTCACATTGTATATGCTCTGTAACAGTGATTGAAAATATGTTCTTGACTTCTCATTCAAGAGTTTCCCTCAGTTGAGACACGGTTGACGCTCCTTTTAACTTGAATTGTATAAATAAACAACAACTGTAAATGTAAAACTGCACAAAAAAAGCTCTTTAGTTTTCCACTGAAAAATATTTAATACGACGGGTTTAGATTTTTATATCATTGTCAAGCCTGTAAAATTTAAAATATTAAATTCGGTTGTACCAAACATTTCTCAGTGAAAAACTGAAGAGAATTCCTCATTTGCCAAGCATAAGTTCCACTACATCAGTCCTGAGACAATATATTAATAAACCAACTTGTGGTACGGCCACTTTAGTCATCTTTAGTGTATGTGGTGCCGTCTACGCAATAGTTTGTTTAGAGATGGTCAACTTTCGTCTTTTACCGTCAGGGTCTGCGTGGAGTTTAACCATCTCCTGTTTATTCTACAAAATTTTGATTGACTCTTGCCAACTTCTCCAAGAACCTGCCAGGAGTACCAGTTCCAGCATTGCCTTTACACGATAAGTACAAGTGGTTTACGATCGGTTGTGTCCCAACCGTAAGTAGCGGATTAAATTGGATACTAAAATACATGGTCTCCTACTTACTAAATCACAGTAAGTTTGTTTTAGATATCAAGGTTTTCTATGGACTGGGTAAAAAAAGGAAAATCTTTCAAAAGTATAAAGAAATCCCATTTTCCGAAATAAAAACTCAAGACCCTGAGATCCTTTTTGCGGAGGGTTATCCAGATTTCAACCATTAGCTGACTAATTGCCAAAGGTACTCGAGTCAAAAACTGCATCTACATAGTACCCTGCAAGCCACCTCAAGGGTGTATGGCAGGGAGTGAATTATCACCAACATGCACTACACTGTGCCCTATCAAAGTTAATGTAACTACGATCATTGATGCATTAGAAAAAAACAGCAAATACTTGTCAGGAGGTGAAATATCATCACAATGCACTACACGATAGGTATGCCACCAATGTTAGAAAAATATTTGTATTAATGTATTTTGAAATACATTAATACAAATATACAACTACATAAATGCCAGGCACATGACATCAATTCCGAGTTACAGCGAATTTACTTCAACGGCCTATACTAGCCGCTACAATCCGTGTTCATCCGGGTTATATTGCTTCCCCGTTGCGACATCAACTCATGCATCCCACCCACTGAAAGCGACTGCGACGCCTTAGGCAAGCAATCGGCCTTGTGCACCATTGATGCTTGGAGTTGGGCAAACGACGATGCATTAACCATTCAAGCACAGCATATGTATAGCTCATGAACTCCCTCTCACAACATGTACTCTGCCGAGGTATTCCTAATTTTGCTGACATCACTGGTGAGTTGTGCTAGCTCGCTTTCTGACAGCACGCTGCAGCGGCTCAAATATCCGTTCATGTCCCGGTTTGGTGGTAAAGTTGGCATACCTTCACATAACACCACCTTGTAGCAATACCGACACTGGCTCACATGGCAGTGTGGATCTTAATACGCCTACACATTCTATCTCCTAGCTCGAAGACAAATTGTGCTCAAAGGCTCGCCATGTTCTAACTACGACGACACTAACTAATCAACGTTTATCCGCAAGTCGCAGTCTTCAGTATCAAAACCGAACCGCTGTTCAGGTATTTGTTACAAATTGTGATATTAATATATTGTATGTACCGACAACAGGGCAACATCACAATGCTTGCAAACGCGTTCTCAATACAACTCCTCCAATCAGCTACAAATGCTTCCTCTGTATCGCAGAAAAAATCCGTATGTAAATATGCGTACATTCAAAGTAATGAAGTTTTTAGAATATAATATTTTTGTAATCACAAACAATTATTTGGGGCAATTTTGATTTAACTTTTAGGAGTTCATCATAACGACCATGTCTCCCTAGCTTCACTGACGACAGAGACAAAAAAGTTAGAGAAACGTTATCGTTTCAATATACTTATTGCTACCATTAACAATGGTAAATACTAGCGAAAACCTGCTTTAGAAACTGGTTATAGGCATTAATCACAGATATAACTCGGCTAAGAATGATGAGGCATTACCACGATAACAAGATATAGCCTTAGAAACGTCGAAAGTCTAAGCATTCACCCGATGGGAAACGCATGAGGACCGGATTCAACACGAACCAACATATAATATATAAACATAAAAGCAAATAAACATCCTCTACAGTGAAGACCTGGAAACTAACGAAGTAAGCAAATAAAATGTCAGACACGTTTAGGAAACGAGAGTTAGGTTCTTTGGTCACATAATGACGACGGACAACAGTAGACTTACACAAAGAATTTTTAATTAGATAGTTATATTTAATGAGTAAGAATGACAACCACTGGGTCTAAGGAATAAAAAAGGCATGGAAGTGATTGGGATAACGGAAAACATAATACAGGATAAGCAAAATTTAGAGGATTGACCCGAAACTTCAAGGGCTTTCCGTAAGAAGAAAGGAAATAACAACTGGACGGTAGAAAGGAGGAAAAAAGAAAGCGAAAGGATGAATAATCATTGGAGGGCAAGAATATTACTGGGAAAAATAAAACGAAAGTGAATGTGTTGAGTTATTTTATGTGGTCTTTAGGCGGCCAACTTTTAGAAAATTAAAAGAAAATTAACGTGTTTTTTAATGCATAATAATTTTACTTTTCATATAAAAATGTTTAGAAAAGAAATACATTTTAAGTCCTCATGAGCAAAATTTGCGACAAGAGGTGCTTATGCACATGTGATGTCTCTTGGTAGACACAATAAGAAAAAAGACCGACACTATAAATAAAAATATAAACCGGATAACTAGGTATTTTACGATTCATTTACTGATCGATTTCCTCAAGGTAATGCTTATGATTGAGATCGCATTCACCAATACAGTGAACAGTAAATTTGGAAGCATTTAAAGGCTATAAAAATTAGAATGACGTGACTGAATTTACTATAAGTCAAGGTAAGCTATGTACTGTTAATGGCTCCTAATCTAAGGATACGATATAACTTCGGCAGGATTATGAATCCCCTCTCTCCTCATCCCATCACCAATAACATAACGGAAGCGGAGTCCACTAGCCCTTTGCGTAATTTCCGTCTTCATCATCTCAAAAGGAGCCACCCATCCAGCTCATGCTGCGCTTACATACTCTAATAGCTTCGGGCGGTGGTTGAATACCGCAGGCAGAACACGCAAAGAACAGGTAACCGGACAATGCTTTCGCTGCTCCCTTCATCCCCACGTGCCCACCTCAGCCTCCTATTAATCCATCCACGCGCATCTTGCACCAAGTATCTTTCCATAAACCTGGTGTGCCTAAACCCGTGACCCGCATGCGACTCAGAAAGGCCATGGATGCCCAACATGTGGTTTCAAAACTGGCATTAATGAATAATTAACTATATTTTTATCATACTATATAGAACCCTTTAAAATCTTGACCACTTCATGAATAATAATAACTGGTCTGGAGATTTGATCAATTTGTAATAAATACAGTGAATCTGCCAACGTTTCGCCAAGTTTTATTTGACATCATCAGGGCTAAAACATTTACAGCACCAAGTTTGAAGTCACAATTCAGTTAATTTGAAATTTAAAAAAATATAATAATAAAGATAATTACATATTTTATTCATTTTTATCCCAACCATCAATTAATCAAATTCAATCAATCTACAGTGAATTTAGTCACAATACAAACATAAAAATATTGGTAAATGTATTTCTTTAATACATATTAATTAATTCATGCATATATTTATACACATTTTCAAGTTTGTACTATGACTAAATTCACTGTAAATTGATTGTATTTGATTAATCGTTCATTGAGACCAAAATGAACAAAATACATAATTATTTTTATTATTATATTTTTTAAGTTTCAATTTCACTGAATTGTGACTTCTAACTTGGTACTGTTAATGTTTTAGCCCTGATGATGTCAAATAAAACTGGACGAAACGTTGGCAGGTACACTGTATTTATTACAGATTAACCAAAACTCCAGAACAGTTCTTATTATTATTTTATCTCTATAATTGTTACATAAAACACAGAAGTAACTTTTCACACTCTTTTAACGTACACCGTCCATGGTCTCGACAAGTATCTAAAGCTCCTCTCACGTAAGATCATGATGGTACGCGGCCATCATACCTAAATGTCAAAATAGCTCAATATGATAGCTGCAGTACTTTCAGTCTATAAATACCGAGTCTCTAAATTAACATTATGCCGCTTTTTTAAGTTTTTGGATACTTTTCCATAAATAGTTTACAAACATTTAATCGCAAAACTATGAGGTGAAGAAAAATAATCTTCCACATTGGTTTTGCGTATTAACGCCCATTTGTGAGGAATCGGAAGCTGGAATATCGGGGATTATTCATGATTTCGCGCCAATAAACAGTCGGAATTTTGTTTTGATTACCGTTCAGTACGAAGGAACGCAGGCATAAAATTAATTTGTTCAGAATTCCTCTCAGAATATTAATGCACCGTTTGGTTGTCGCATTAATATTACCGAATAACTCCACGCGGGAATTCCATATTTTTGTTTCTCGTGTTTATTCCGCGGACGATATCGTCAAACGTGGGGCCCATTCCATCAGTTTCCGGGAAAAGCTCGAATTCCAACAACGTGAGGTTAACTTAGATTCCTTGTCAACCCCCTCACCCCTTCCCCATTTTCATCGCATTTATATTTTATGTCCACCTTATTCAGCAGCCTCACTCGACCCTGACTCATGTCTACGCCCTTAACCCAAACCCCACTCCGGTGCCCGATCAAACATTCCCTTCTGCATTCCGCTCAGCGTGAGTCGGAACAGGAATGTCAAACACTACGCACGCTCAGCTATTGGATCCTCCTCCTGCCCCTGTGATACAGGTAATGTTGTCCAGCAAACGTTAGATGCAGGTAGTTATTCCCAATTTCTTAACGTTATTCCTTCGTGGTAACGGGGAAACTAAAGTAAGAACGATAAAAGGAGTCCAACGTTACTTAATCGAAGTGCTTCAGAAAGGCAAAACTAAAAATAATCGCTTTTTAAATGACTATTTTTTACATTACTTCGGAATAATAACTTTTTAGCGAAATTCCACAGAGGAAAAATCATTCGCCTTGACCGGGATTCAAACTCGGATCCCTCTATCTCTGGCCGAGTGCTTTATCCTCGCGGACTGTGGCGCTTAGCGCACGCTTTGGACTGCTAATGACATCATATGTCTAGCAGTCCTGACCACCATGCTCCTATAAAGCCACCAAATAATCCACAGGGGAGAAGTATGCCTCGGTAGCTTAACTGGTTGAAGCACTTGATGTAAAATCGAGGGATCCGGGTTCGAATCCCGGTCAAGTCGAATGATTTTTTCTCTGTGGAATATTGCACTTATGTGCACTCGCGGGTGACTCCGTAAAGGTAACTACCGTGGCTAGTCCCGGTATCCTCAAAATAATTTATGTATTGTCAACAGCTACCAGCCAATTATGGCCAATATAATGTACTTAATTAAGGGGGGAGGAGGGTGTCTAAACCGACTGAATTAATTCCGATCACGAATCGAGAGGAGTCACGTGGCGCAATCTTGAAAGTTCCGAGATTTTTGTATTTTATTCACTCAAATGGGTAACTTAAGCGTCAGCAGTGTTCTTTACTGCGTCTCTAATCGGAATTTTCAACTCAATCGACAAAATCCTGATGAGAGAACCTCGATTGGAGAGGGGGGTTTAAAGAGATGGCAAAGTTCCACAGGGGTTGTGTATTATCCTGATAAGGTAACCAAGGAGTCACGTGGTACAACAACGAACTGTTCGAGATTTTTGTGAGGTTTACCCACACGGATGGCTAACTTCAGCGCCCGATATGTTCATTATTGCGCCTCTAATCGCGATATTTGACTCCACAACAATATTCCCGCGAGAAAAAAATCAATCGGGAAGGCTGCGTGAGATTTTTAAGGAGTGGTTTAAATACACCAAAATCTCGAACCCCTCGTGATTGCACCATATGAACCCTTAGTTATGTGATCTTAATTATCTCGAAAAGTTCACACACAAACTCCCAGGCGGGATACGAACCCACGAACTATGGGTTAGCAGACGTGACCGTTACGCTGCCGCCACTAAGTTGCCTTTTGAGCGTCACTACCGTGCTTGATAGACATTGGAATCTGATCGATGATCTTGCTGCAGAAGTAACTATTAGGAGATATGTCCAACTGAAGAGATATTCGCACCAATAACAATGGATATTATTTATGTGCGAAGAGACTAATGAGAGAAAATATATATTATCTTAATGGATTTGATATGCTGATTACGAACCTGATTGTCGTTCATCTGCATCAAAAATTATTTTAGAATTATTTTTGTCGATATCCCTCAGTGATTAATAATGTATGTTGTATTGATTTAATTTGAAATGTCTATTCTCACAGCACCAAGCGGAGGATATTTCAAGCACAATACATGTTATCTTGCCATTATCATAAAAACAATAGAGAACATCAACATCACTGTTATCCGCACGTAATTTCATAGCAAAATAAAATATTTAAAAATTAATTATATCAACGTCAAAAATGTTTATCTTAGAAATAACGACGTTTACAGATGAACGACGATCAGGTTCGTGATCAGCAGGTGAAATTTATTAAGATGAGGTGCCCTTTATTTCACCCGGTCATTCATACGAAAATTGTAAGCTCATCACAAATATACATGGGCTGGTTATTGATGAAAGATTATTAAATAAAAGGAAGAAAGTTGAAGAGAATCTCGACGTCTGTATTGGCCTTCTCTTTACGGAGGTTCCACCGTGACGCTGTTAGTCAATACATAAAACTAAATTCAACTAAAAATAAAGATATGTTTGAAAAATTTTGCTGTCGCTGATAACATGCTTCAGCCATTTAAAAAAGTTTGCCATAAAATATTCAGATTATATAATGAATATGTTTAAAATTAACACTTTTACCATCCATAGGAGCCGACTAAAACGCCAATTTTATTGAATTACCGCACTATGGATTAATCAAATGTAGTTTTTTTTATTCGTAGCTAAAAAATAAGATAGGAAGTTTTTTCCAATTTCATTTGAGAATTTGATTCTTTGAAACAATTTTGCGAGAACATGATGTATACATTGCATATTAAAAACACAATATTTCCTCATGTTTCACCCATTTTCAAATCTAACACCATGACATATCCGAATAAGTTTAGTTTCAGAAAAAAATAGCTTGAAAAGGAATGATTTTGTTGTTCATATTAAACTAAAGGACAATTTTCTCTATAAATATTTATGCAAATTTACGGTGAAACCACCCTACAAGGGCGGGATTATGATTAACGATTTCTGACGTGACGGAAACGGACGGTTGGGTTCAGTTTTCCGTCGTCTTTCTATCAAGAAGGAGTGTATTACGACTGACGGTAGTATTAGCGCCTATTGCTTACCGTTATCTATATATATTAATTTTGTAGCGTCAGTTAGTCAGTCATTCTGTATCCATTTTGTTTATTTCTCTCTCAAGTTTTGAGCTAGAAAAATGAGGTTTGGTGCATTAAATGTGGACTCTCTGTCTGTATGATTTGGTAGTAGTTTTGGATTTTTAGCAGTTGGTGGTGCAAAGAATAATGCAAAAAACCGTGGTTTTTGAGAGTTTAAATTTAGTTAGATTCCGGGGACTAAAGTTTCTCGGGACTCCCGGGTTCACTTCAATAGGTTAGCATATGAAATGCATGTATTCTATTTAAAGAAAAGGAAACTTTAGTACAGAAAATGTATCCGAAGTAAAGTAAAAAGTAAACAATGGCTCTCTTTGTGATAGAAGGTGGAATTTTTGCCCTCATCTTTTTAGCTATGACTAACCAATCGTCGGAGTGACTGTATCTCACAAATGGTACTCTCCTAAGTCAACTACAGTGAGCATTGCACAGAAAAATGAATACTATAACTTTTTTTCTCCAAAATGTTTAATTATGTTTAAAAAACTATTCTCAATGTTATTTTTTCATTTTTGGGAAGCATATACACTCATTTAGCCACATTTCCCACTGCTTCCACTTGAGTAGTGCAAAGAAATGGAAAAACAACAAGTTCACCTCAAGAGCACACCAGACAGAGACTGCATGCAAAGCAGGCAGCAGGTCTGCTAGTTGTAAATGAAGATCTAAACGGTTGCGAGATAGATGTTGTCAAATTTATTTTATTAAATTCATTTTATGTTGTCAAATCAAAATATAAATAATCCGAAAAATACCGACTACGCATTTATGAGGGTTAATTATGTTTCATCGTAAAAATGAAAAGTAAGATGGTCAATCTGGAGATGAAACTTCGTGAAAATTGAACAAAAGCTCTGATCCGACTGCGCTGACGTTGACTTGGCACGATGGACAAGTTAAGACATTGAGAAGGTTACTTCATTCACCGTCGACGGCGCCTTCAACGTCCGGCTATCGTAATTGTCCCCAAAAAACAACAATAAACAAACTTCGCGAATGCCACCATCCGTTTCCGTCACGTCAGGGAACGTTGATCGTAATCTCACCCTAAGGGTTCCAAAAATTTGAATTCCTTCTCGACGGACGGTGTACTGAACTTGAAGTGCTCCCCATAAGGGAACGAGTATGGATAGGTATTCCACAGGATATCTCCGCCATTGCCCGTAGTCGAACCCCAGGACTCTTTGGTATGAGAAGCCAGAGCTCCAGCCACCACATCAACCCGATCCCATAATGCGACAATGCCATAGGTTTATTTAAAGCACGTTCCTTTGAAGAGAATATTTTGTCTGATGCTATTGGGGCCGGCCTACCTAAAACGTTGGTCGTAAATGTGCCAACTTTCGATTGGAGAGGTGAAGTTTAGGAGGCATGCCATTAGTTAATCAGCATTTTAATTACTCCGATTTGAGACATCGTTAAGCAGATTTTTTCGGCTTTCAAAGCATTTTTTCGGGGGAGGGTCACGAGACATGTACCATCGCTTAAAACGATTTCTGAAGCTCTAACAGAGGTAATTTGTCACCTGAATTTATGTTAGATTTCTTATCTACTGCATCAATATTTTACATATTGATAGATTTTACTATCTTATATTGTTCTATTCCGAGATTATTATCCGGGAATTATTATATAAATTTAAATATTCTATTTTTCCGAGCAAAGTAAAAACTTCAAATGAAAAACATCATCATCGATCGATATAAAACTCATTGAACATGAATCAGAGAAGTTATCTCCATATTTCTTTCCTTCATACATGCAAATCAATCAAGCTCATTTTTTACGATTTTTCAAGCATATATATGTTCCCTGTTTGATACAAATCCTTTCAGAACTTAAGGATTGGCACATTTTCATTGAAATAATAATGACATGCACATTTATACCACGACAAAAAATATACATCATTGGAAGTTGCCATTGTTCAAAGGCGAAGTTATTACAATTAACTACCATAGCAGTTTTTAGGGTTATGAAATTCGTATCACTCCCGTTACAGGTTACAGATTTGCTCATGTCTAATTCATTTTTGAGGTATTTTCGCCTTAGTTGATTCATTAACTGTGAATTAAAAGCAAGCTCAAGAGATAAGGCAGCTTTCCGCACGAACAAATTGATGTAATTTCATCTGACCCCGGGCGGAATTCATATGCGCCATTTTTAAATTTTTAAACGGCTCAAGCTTGCCGAATTTTGACGTGATAAGCATCGGATTAAAATTACCGTAAAATATTCAGAATCTGCGTTTACATTTCCTGAATATCATATTGGAAATCTAGACCTAAGGCATGAATTGGTAATGGAGATATTTTAACGTATCTTTTCAACACAATGTAGAATTGGAGAATTCCCCCCCTTTTTTCATAACTCTTCCATGTTCGTTGCTGCCAAACTCACCCGATTAAAATCCTCGAAGCTACGAGCCCTAAATGAGATCGCTTTATGGGCGAAATTTAAACTGACCCTTGGCCTCGTTTAATATTTTTAAGCTTTAAAGATGACCAGCAACATTAGCTGTTCGATTGCAAGTCCTCCATTCTCAGGGTCATCGATTCTGTCCGTGCCTACTTAGATCCAATTCATTAAGAGATATTTATTTTCGTTTACGGTGTATACCTCCATTTAAAGTATTCTACGGGAAAAAACCTAATATATATTTACATTTATAGGACCACATTAAAAAATGCTTGAACGCAGACGCAGGACGTATTTGCAGGCGGGGATTCCAGTAAGAGGAAGAAAACTATGGACTACAGAGAGACTAAACTATACCGACTTTGGAAATGATATAATCAATGATATATGTGGAAGAAGTATTCTTTTGATGACTTATGATCCTTTTTTCTGAGCACAGGACGAAGCCAAATTAAATTAATAAATATATGAACACAGCTGCGTCAAACCACTGTCCAAAAAATGACAAATCACATTAATGTTAATAATTATGAAAAGTTTGCACTTACACAGCGCAGTGATTTTCATCTTATTACAAAGATAATACATAATTTGCATAGATGGACACCACTTTTGCTCAATTATAAACAAACACGGTTTAAAAAGAAATAAAGAATAGCTCTAAAGCAATAATTAATATGACAAAAAGTCCAGCTTTTATTTCCATGAAATTTTCACAACAGCTACTTTAAATGTAATCCCAACAAACAAAAAATGAAAAGGTAGCATTTCTATATTTCTTGTTTTATTTCCTGTACTCGACCCGATTCGTAAATGCACTAGTTCACGTGATTTAGAAATGCAATAACATGAAGACAAAAATAAAGTTTCACTGTACTTGACAAGAATAATAAATAAATGGATCATACATGAATCAATGATGAACTCCAGTAACTGAATGAAGCCAGAGATATTTATAAAAACAGTCATTGGAATACTGCTTTCACATTTATAACTTTAAGGTAAATTGGTGATGGTCCCCTGACACCCCCCCTCCCCCCCCCGTCTGACTTGAGGTATCACCCATCAAACAGCTTATGAAATATTTTCCCTACTGCTCATTGTCAGTATAACAAAAATCATTTGAACTGGTTCACCCATTTATGGACGCGGTTCCTTGAGTAATTTATGAAAAAATGACGTTTCTCATTAAGGAACATGAGTTCTTAAGTCATTTCCTCATGAAAATAGAAATCTAGAAGTAAAATGAAATGAAGGCAAATCAGTGAGCAATTTACTATATATTATTATTGATTCTACTTGGACGTTAGTAATAAGGCAAATGGAACAGATTTACATCTAAATGAACTACATCATTCGGTTTCGCGCATGAATAAATATCGCTTAGTATTAGTGCTGTTTGTTGTTATCTCATTAATTGCACGAAAGCGTATTTCAGTAGGTACCTGGCTCTCTCCTAATTTATAGCCTAGTCTTGATTTGCTTCCCTGGCCGGCTTTTTGCCTACACTAAGCCCTGGAGAGTAATTCAACCATCGACCAAGAACTGGGGCCTATGTCGGATGCTCGCACGGTACATCTTATTGTTAGATTTTGATGTAGAACCACGGTGGCCATTCAGTTACAGAAATAAATTTCCCGATTTTTCCAGGGTACTATTCCCTTTATTCTTGATTATTTCTCAACCAATTTTGGAGACTTATATCCGTTAAAATGGATAAAAGAGACAATATTAACTAAACTAGTATTCGGTACATTATTTGTAGGTAGATATATTATTTATATAATGTTATAGGTTTTCTGAACAACTTTTCGTGCAAAAAACGTTTATCTGGATGCCTTTGTAAACACTTTTAACTCAAGAACTCGCCGACTAGTTTATTCTGGTATTATTTTGTAGACTTTCAAGTATATATTCGAGTCAGGATTTAGTCTTTTCAATTACTTAGAATTGGCTCCAAAATCATAATAATTATAATGTTTTGAGTCGTACAGAGCACATAATTCTAGTACTTTTTAAACATTTCAGTCAGCATTTTTTGTCACACCAGACTCTAAATTGCTGTTTGCTCAGTACGTTCTCAGCTTTCTGACAACATCCAAAGCGTTAAGTATGTTTTCACAAGACTTTCGCCGGAATTATATCCCCACCTAATCATTTGAATACGGTGTGGTTAAAGAGTTATTACTCAAGTTTTTAACTGGCCTCACAAGAAGCACACAAAGAGAAGGTATAACTACTAACATGTGACATAAATAGTAAGTGGTCCAAGGTGAGTCTTTACCTCCACTAAACTTCAGAATCGTAATGGACGCGGTGTGCTGCACATCGTCTTCCGATCGACGTAGAAGCAAATATTTCCATAGCCTTTTCCATAGAGCTTGCATTTTCCTGGCAGATAGGTCCGGCAAACGATGTGGCTGTTTGGAATAGCGAGGTCGGATTGCTGCAATAACATCGGGAGTGACGCAGGTGATACGGACCACACTTACTTATTTTCCACGAGAAAACATTTTCATTTTTAGCAATATTCTACACATCGGTACCTAAGATCAATTTTTACAGCCACAGATGTGTTCCAATGGACACACTGTTCCATTTCATTTAACTGGGTTCAAATGACGTTTTGAGCGTATGAGCTCAAATGTTGGTGAATTCATGTTTTATATTTCATCAAAGTCCAAAATTGATTATATAATGTTTCAGATTAATTTGTTGATATTTTTATTTGTAACGCTTATCAATCCTCCATGATCAGATCTTGTCCATAAATATTTGCTAAAAATTAAACTATTTGATTGAAAAATGAAAAGATTTCTTTTGCTCTGTAGGTCCCAAAAAGTGATAGAGATAATGTATGCTATAAAGGCACAGTTGCAAAAATTTGCAAATAAATCATTCATCTGGCTCATATAATTTGTTTAAAGGTGGCAACTAAAAAAAACTATGGGGTGCCACTGGTATTGCACTGACGTGTACCCATGTGTAGTACATTAACTTATACATTTTGTGAAAATTAAAAAGGAATATAATGAAGTAAAAATTAATATAGCTATAAAAACCTTAGAATTCCCACATGCGCACACCAGAGTAGTCTAGAGGAAGTATTTCGTGTTTAGAATCACCTCCAATGTTGCGAAGGTTTTAATTGTTGTCACACATATTATGCATGTATACTAGCTTATAGGTTATTAGGGAAGATTCCTTAATTTTTGGGAAAAACAATAATCAAAGTTGCGTTTGTATTGATAAATACCTCTAAGGGAAACACAGAAGGAACTATCCAGAAGTTTGCAAAGAGGGAGTGGTTCCACCAGTTTGCCAATATGGCAGTGCGGGTAACCGCGGGCTTCGGGAACTTGTTTGATTATGAAAACTTCGTCAATAGAAGTTCATTGGTGCAGGTCTGTAAATTTTGTTGACGAGCGTCAATTGCCTTCGCAGCGACCTTTATCGGTAAATCTATAAACCTCATCGTCCTCGACTCCAAAACGCTTCATCTGGACGAGCGGTTGAGCGCAAAATAAGCGACCTAGGTCGCTTCATTAAGGGTCAACATCGCCAAAACTGTCGACCGCCGAGAAAGATGATGGGAGCTGTCCAATCACATCGAGCAGATTAGGCAAAGCAGACGCACCAGCGCACATTCATCTTCACGATCAGAACGATCTGTGCTGAAGTGTTTACAAAATGGTGGAATGATATTCAACTTCTTTACAAAAGTGATAGAACTGATCTCTTGATAGATAAAACTCCATATTATTACTAATTTGTTTCAAGTCATCATCACACTTATCTTGGGTAATTAGGTATTTTCGGTTCTACTGCCAGATATTTCCACGTTCATTTTAAATTTTGTCTGCCAATGCACATGCTTATGCTGACAAGCTAGCATGAAATTTTGTTTCAATCTGCTTAGCGGAAATGATGTCACAAATGTGAATGAGATAGGCTTTGAATATTCAAACTGTTGAGCAAAGGAGCGTGATGGGAACGTGCCCGATTTTTATAGACTGACCTGTGGCGATAATGCACGCAGGGGAGACAATTAACCTTTATCAACAGGCGACAAAAGTAATATACTTGTCTCCCTGGTCAAAGCGATTTGTAACAATCCATAAATCATTGTATGGAAGGCCACGAGATTCTGGAAGACATGGAATGGAGATGCAGAGTTAATTACGTGGTCGGCTTGATAAGATGTTTTTCCATGGATAAGTCGAAACCATTCTTGATACAGTCGGGGTTGTTACAAGATTCTCGAATTCAAATTCCCCTCCCAGCTCTCCACTCCTCTCAATTAACCACTTCAACCCGCCATCATTTCATAATTCCATAATTCTTTCTGTCACTCTTGCAACATGGTTCCATGGTCTTTATCGATAATTCCTACTATGCCGCTGACTACTGTAATTCAAGTGTTAAATGAACGTCACCAAAGAGGTGATGGTCGAGTTCTAAAAATCTTTTCAACCACCAGTTTGGAAACCGCGAGTCTCCAGCGCAGAAATAAGATACCTTACCCATTTATTCTTGCGTTTAACATCAAATCCACTTTAAAGGGAGCGTATCCTTTTCGAATATTTTGTAATACAACTTCTCCAAAATGTTTAAGTACATCGCAAACGGGCAATGGAGGTGGTGGAGAGGAGGCAATGCGGGAAGACCGTAGAGCCCAAGCGGGAAAAAGAGCCCTTCGCACATAGCAAACCTCGGAAGACGGTGTGCGACGACCCACTCGGTTACTAAGATCTCAAAAGTTTTAGGAAACCTACATTCCCGAGAAGTAACTGAATTCATAGGCCGTTGCATTACGTATAAGTTTTTTGATTTTTGAATCACTCTCCGTCACAGAGATGTTCTATGTGGATAATGGTCTATCATTAACGAAGTTTGCGAATTTTTTCTTTACGATGTTATAAGTTTCAACTCTAAAAACAGATTTTTTTCTATTGCTCTACCTTTAAGCGTCAGCTGTTGAAAACAGGATTTTTTTATTCATAAATAAGCACCCATGACGACGGAAATCCTAGCAGTCTGAAAACGCTTTATCTGTAGTATAATCCACTCCCTTAATATATTCGAAGCGGTATGAGAAAGACAAGGAAAACAGACCCCAAATATGAGATAGCTATAAAAAGATTGGTAATAAAAAATGGTGGCGGAGCAGACCGTATTAAACTATGACCATTGGGAGAAGTGATCCATGCGGAAAATAAAAAAATAGCAAGGGTAATTTCCTGTTTTTGAACAGATTTCGTGGAACAGCTTCAAAATTGTTGAAATAAAAGAAATTTTTGTTCTGTCCACCGTTTACTTGAGATACCCTACACAATTTGAATCACATAACGCGTTTCATCGCTTTACAAAATTTTCAACGATTTACATTTTCAACCATGTTCACGCACACACTGTGAAACAACTAACCTCTAAATAATATAATGAGAGTGCAAAATAAAAGATAATAGCTCCTAAAGGAGACCAAGGTACTCCCATAAGAGACCAAGGTACATGCATGGACGAATCATGAGGGATGAGTGATGGGTGCGAGAAATTATTAAAAAGAAATGAATGGCGGACCGTAGTTAACTTATGATTCGAAGTGATAAACTTTGACAATATTTAAAACAAGATCGGGAGAAAGGTGGGTAGAGAATCTTATGTATGAGTATCTGTACAGCATGAAGTTTATCATCAAGGAAAAGCTAGGAAAAGACTACTGTTGACTCACAGAAAGAAGATTAGACGAGAGAAGTGGTAGGATAGGGGTAAGAGGTCTGACTGGGCACCTGAGAGAGTTCAGGGCCATGGGTACAAGACGTGGAAAACGGGATAAGGGTGCAGAGGGGAGTGGTGAGGGCACGGATCAGGGTAAGGGGATAACTTCGGGGATAAAGTTATCCAATTACGATGAAATTCAAGTAGTCTAAGGGAAGCTTCAGAGAGATTTGTGGATCTTATATGGCCTTGGCGTAGATATAAGAACTGTTAATATTGGGTGGAAACTTTCGAAGAAAGCTCTCCTCGAAGTCGTGCCTATTGCACGAAAGAGCACATCGACTGAAATATATATTTGATTGCAATAATTCATTTTCCGTTCACGTTTTCGTCCAAATCAGCATCCTCTACGGATCAAGACATATTAATTAGGAATCAAAAGTGAAGACTTAACTGCTGAGAAGGAACAATCCATCGTACTGATACTGCCCATTTTGTTAAGCCCTGATATGAAATGCAGCACTGCAGTTCCTGAAAAAGAAAACGCAGGAATGTTTTTTTCTAAAAAAAAGTATCAGTTAACTCTCTTCAATGTTTTGAGAAAGTCATATGCAATCATACGATGATATAAATGACCAAACACGAATTATTGATCACCAGGAAAATTCAACAGGAAGCCATTTGATTTCGCTGACATTTTCAGTCCTTCAGGTAAAATTAACCACAACTCTTTTAATTTCGTATTCCACTAGAAGGCCACGGATATACAACACTCTTAGTGAAAAAGAGCCCAGTTAATTAACAGAGTTTCGTTACTCAGTTTTGCTAAGCATCGCTGTTTTCTTAAATTAAATTATTATGTGAGGATACTCTATATTTACTCACCCAATAAAGTACGGAGCAAAAATCTATCCCTTGAACTTCTATCATTCCATTCATTTACTTAGATGCTACGTTCTGTTTATTACTGTAACGTGCACGAGGAATACATATTAAAGAAATCAAATTAGAAATTTATTAGAAGGGTAAGTTTGCCACTCCATTTCCATTTCTTTTCCATTATTTTTCGAACTGTATCACCGATGAAACAAATAAATCGTTGACAACTTTAAATAGATCACATTAATTTTAATTAACCCGAACTTGGGTAAAAAATACAATAGGTACTCGCATACGATAGGAAAAGGGAAATCACTTGATAACTAAAGTAAACATCATGATATAACGTACTTAATATAAAAACTATCGAATATAATCCATTCAGGCGTAGCCACGTAGAAGTCCATTTTTATGAATTTTATACAAATTTTTCAATCCATCGAGTTTTTAATGGTACTACTTGTTTCAACGCTACGGCGTCATCATCAAGTATCCGATGATGATGCCGTAGCGTCGAAACTAGTAGTATCATTATAAACGCAGTGGATTGAAACAGTTGTACTGTCATTATTTATAAAAAACTATCCATTTTACATCGAGCGAACCTTGAATAAATCTAAGATCCGTCCAAATAGGAGCATGAAACTTTAAAACTAGCGTGCATTCTTTAATGAAATCTCTCTTCCTCTTCCAGTTTCTTCAAAACCTAATTTTTCATCAGCTTTTTCAAGGTGTCGCCCTTGAACTCCGGATAGCGACATTGTGCGACACACAACCTTTTTATTCCAGCCCCACCACATATAGACGGAGAAAAAAGAAGTCAGACCTTCGGATCACTGAAACTCACAAGTTTCAAATGTTAGAGAAAAGAACACAGCCGCTTCCAAATAAAGCACATAATATTTTATACATCCCAGGTGTCACAAGGGATGATTTCACTAAAATCGAAATATTGTACGCTTTTGAAAAAATGCACGGGTATTCATAGCGTGACATGTGCGTGAGTCCTCATACCCCAGGTAGAGTTCTACGGCCAGAGGATGTACAAGAAGTAATTATAAGTTGGAATCAGCCGCTCAACTCAATTGACGGACTTGCGAATTTATATTTACCTCCAAAACTTCATTTGAAGTGTACATATAGGGTCTAATTTCATTTCAAGCTCATCCAAAGAGGCATGAATTTCTTTCAAAAGATCTCTTCAAAGGAAATATTTAACCCAAATTCCGAGTTTTTGGGATAAAAGATGAAAAGATTTCTACGAGATTATCTTACCGTATCGCAAAGAAAAATGCAAAAGAAATCCTTAATTTTCAAAGTAAAATAACACCTTCAATGATTTTCAGTATAAAAGCAAGGGTTAATCGTAATTACAAATAAAACTGCCAACTTTCATTGGCAATCAATCTAATGGCTCCCTTTCAACCGTGCTGAAGAACTTTTATGGATTTTTTGTAAAAGGAAGCGGAATGTTACCATTAAAGCCATTGACTTAGCAAAAAAAGAACCTCAAAATACTAAAAGTATGAAAACAAAATACATCTAGAGTTATCTCAAATGTGAAGTGAGACCGTAAAAATTTAAGGTAAAAAATGGCCGATGAATTAAGTGAACAGCTTTTGAACTGCTTTTAAGTAAAACATAGGATACATTTTTTTATTAATGATGAGGAATTCAAGCGGGTTTTAAATCACAATGGGCAGATATTGAGCAGATTTATTGTATGCTTCAATGAAATAGATTATCATTATTAAATAAAAATATTTTCAAATGGATAAGAGAAATGATATATTCTTTTGCAAATTTTAGTTATTTAAAGCTGTGGCATTGAGGTGAAGACTACAGTAGTAAATATTTTTATGAAAACAATGAAGAGTCAACAACAGCACTATCTTGTGAGCTTTGCCGAAAATAAGAAATGCATAATAATGCCCAAGGTGAAATCGATAATGGTACATAGAGCCGTTGTTCATTTCACAGTAAGCATGTAAATAGACGGAAATACGAACAAATATTCTCAATTAATTTTGCACCCCACCCAAGGCAACTAATTTGCATTCATTCATTCTTAGCACGATCTTCAGAGCAAAAACAATTTTTATTACCTTATCCAATTCTTTATTTTAGTAAATGCTACCGTGGTTGATTTAAATTATCTAAATTTGCGCTATATTAATGAAATAATTATCATATTTCCTAAAATTAATCCAAAAAAAGAAGAAAAACGAAATCTATTTGTAAAACCTAGATACATATCGTGATGTCCTGCACTTTATTTTCACCGCTACTTAACTTGTCGGGCCAATTATGCGCAGTGAACACCTAGATACTCTTACATATGGCTTCCTACCTTATTATGAAGAGTAAACAGCTTTAAAATAAGGAAACTGGACGCATCTTCGGTCACTACTCATAGATTCATTAACGCGCAGCATATACCTCGTCGGCAGTCACAAAATTGATGATGTATAATAATGTATATTACTCCCAAACAATAATAGAATAATAGAAACAATAATAGAAATATAGAAGCATAGAATACAATGTCATAGGGAGCTTTAGGCAACCTAGAAGAAGAACCGGTAATGAGGTTACCATCAGAATAAACAAATGACCATACATTGTTATTTAACATGAAAATATATACAAACATTTTAAAAATAATTCCTTAACAAAATGACTTAAATAGTTTGATAACTAAATAGCCAATATCTAAAATTTAAAAATAATGACGTTGGGTTTCATTTTTTGTAGACAGAAGGTAGGTAAACTTTTGGCCCACTATATTTGCCCAATTTGGACCAAAATAACTTCGCCTGAATAAAGATAATTTGGGCCTGGGCAAAGGTTGCAAAACAATACACAGGTTCCACAAGCATGGCATATTTGACACTGGTATTTGTATTTTTTATTTTATTTGTATTAAAAAAAATTTTGATCAACTGAAAAGGACAGTGAGAGAGTTCTTACCTGCAATGGGCGTGTGAGCGACGTAGTTATTTAAAAAGGACGGAGATGAGAAAAACACCCCATAACGTCGTGTGTGCATGTGCCAGGGACACGTCTGAGGGTTTTACTGGAATACGTCTGTGTTAGCCGTCGTTTGCGACGCGTATGGTCGACTTGACGATGTTCCGAAAGCTGCCATACCCGTTACCCCACGGGCTTAGTGGTAAAGACCGTTGGCTAATCGTGAGTATGCATTTTACGCGAAATTCATGATCAAGAATATACAGGACTAAAATTTGGTCGACAAACAATGCTGCTTTATGAATATATTTTTGTTAAATATTACGTGCACTTTGAGGTGTCGAAACTCCAGCAATAAGTCACCAATAATCAAGTTGATGAAGTCACAAAACCGTGTAATTTAAAGTGATTCGGCGCATTTTCACAGTAAATTGAGCTTGTTTGTACTAATTTGATGTAAATCATCGATTTATTTCTTTAGAGGGTGACAATGAACAACTATAATTTTGATCCTTGCTGCTAAAATACATGTAGAACAGAGAAGCAATAGCGTGCAGTTTTTTATATGCCTTCCGGGATCTCCGACCTTTTCAAAAAACATTAATTTTTTTAAGGCGATGATTAATATCTGCAGTTAACACACATGCATATGGATTATATATTTGAGATTGTTAAAAAATCATTCAGTCCGTGTACCATTTTAGCCTGTCATATAGACGACAAAAATAAAAGGTACAAAATCGACTCATGTTTCCAATTAGAGGCACCTTTCGATTAGACCTTTTCCTAACATCTCCACAGGGCTTTTCGGTATTAGTCGACATCTGAAAATTAAATAGAAATTTCATAACTCACTCTTGTTAAATCACCATCTTCGTAAAAAGTCAGTTTATAGGCTGAAAGGGACATATCTAGGCACTATCTCTCGTTTGGATTCAGAATCAACACGCTAGCACATCGGAGTCGCGAGATGCACTCAGCGGACATTTTCGTACCTGCCACATGCCACAAAATGGCCACCAGTCAACGCGGGTCCCCAACAAGACAACGATACTTTACCATGCGCGGTGCAGCTAACGGTCGTGCTCACATTGTAATCAGATGCCCGATTGAAGGAGACCATATTTATTTCAATAGTATCATTGGTCCCGAAGTTATAGAGATGGAATGTACCACCCTGCAATTGTTACGTCACCGTTTTCTATCTGGGGAGCTAGTCTTTAATTTTTCACCCGTTGACAAACGATTTCTCCCCGGCGGAGTTGAACATAGGCAGACTATAAGCGTTAGTTTTCTTGACAGTAAACATTTCTGGCGACTTTAAATATTTATTAAGCGACTATAGACGTTCATTTTACGTAGAGCCGCAAATTTGGACCTTAAAATTGTCGACTTTTGATAAGAATTAGGTTTCAAGTGCGTAATATGAGCACACAGATTTTTCACTCAGGTGGTTTTATTTTTCGCTCAAGGTCCGCAAAATGTTTTCGCGGTCGCTCTCTCATATTAGGCGCACATTTTCACTATGAGAAAACTTTAATGATGCCAATACTCACTCCGAAAAAAATTAAAAACCTGTGAGGTGAGCTCAGGTGGCCGCCATGTTGTCGAAAATGATGGTTTATAGACTCGCCAATGTCTATATAAATTGTTCTCGGTTATATTAATAAATTGTTTCCATCCGAGTAAGGATTTTGACTGCCGCCAAAGTTTCGATGGAATACTCCTCCATCGTCTTCAGAGCAATGATTTGCAGGACATACTGTCTACGCTTATATACACGTCTAATCGGGGGGGCATTATTGCCTCATTTTCTTTCGTTATTTTTTAAATTAACGGTTTCCATTCCCTGCTTACGATGTACCCAGAGTCCCGATTTAAGGTATTATCAATAAGGATTAGTAGGGGAAGGTTGCCTAATTTGGATCATTTTTTTATTTTCTTGCATATTTCCATTATTAATTATTCCACATCAAATTTTAATGCTGTATAACATACTTCACAGTGTTCTCTTTCATCTACTAGTTTTATATTTGCCATGTTTTACTCTGGAGATAAATTGCTAAGATGCTAACGGTCCAAATTGGGAAACCGGTTGCCTAATTTGGACTCACAGTTTCATAAGTTGGACCGGGTGAGGTGCCCCTAATTATTAGGGAAGCGTTTGCATTGAGGTGAGTTACATTGTATGAGTCTAAACTATCGAAAAACAATGTAATTAACCACACTAAATACTCTTCTCTAGCCAGCAAAGAGAAGATGCTTTAATCCCCGCTGAGTGCCTTTCCACTAACTCATCACCCTCACACCACTCTTCCCAGAATGCAAATAATTCCTGCCTCGCCATACCACCACCCTTCCCTTAACCTTTCCCCTCACGTGTCCCACATCCAGCCTTCCCCACCCCCCCTTATTTCGAGTGTAAATAACACTGAAACTGAATTCCAAATTTTGTATCTATTGATGAACTCTATACCTCGAAACTAGTCGTATCATAAAAATAATGTGGACAAAAACCAAGTTCATTTATTCTTTCACTACGTAAAGATTTTTAATAATAGCTAATCAATCCATAAGGTGTATAATAATGTTTAATGGTAATGAAAAATACTTTAATGAACACTTTTATTGAGCCGACTCAGCATTTGTGTTTTAGTAAAACTTTAAAATCATTTAAGTATGCAGAAATGTGCCCATAATGTAAAAAATAACACTCATTGAAAGCACTAAATACACCAAAAATTACCAAGTAACATTATTTATTTAAAACGTATTCAAAAGCACTAACAAGATTATTGCACCACATTTATGTAATTGCATTACAATTGGCTAATAATTGATAAATTAAACTATATAATGTCTATTTCGACAGTTTGTTGGCTTAAGAAAAAAATTAGAGACTTGCCTCCCCATCCCGGTTACCCCGTTGTTAGCCTTTAAACATCTTTTGTTGGATATTAAAGACCTATTCACGCCATAACAACAGGAAACACAAGTGAAAGTAATATGAAGAACGAAGGCGAAATGTGGAGTTTGTATAAATCCGTTGTTTATGTTGGTCTTCGATTAGGGAGGTAACCGAGAAACAGATTGAATTGAAGGGCGAGCGAGAGGGTGCGTACATAACTTGAAACATCTGTTTCCAAACTCCGACGTGGTTCACGATCGATTTCCCGCATCGGAAAAGGGTTCATGAAAAAGAGGAAAAAGGGTAAGGAGAGAGAAAGGAGAACTGCCCGAGAACCCTTTGGACTCGGAAGGGATTGGCCACACGGGATGTTGGGAATGTGGTGGTCTTTTGAGGAGGTAGGTTGTGTGTGCGGGGTTGTGGGGAAGGGGGGAGCTAAAGAACGAGGTTTTGATGGGAAGGAGTTGGGCCTGGGGGAAGACGCAATAGCCACGAAGAACGTGACGAGGGGGGATGGGTGGTATTGTGGTGAAGGGCAAAAGTTTTCGGGTAGAATTCGAAACCGAATCAAATACTTTGAGGTGAAAGATTGATGGGTTGTACGGGAAAATGTTTTGGAAGAATAAACAGAAATTAGCAGCATTTCGAATGGTTTAAAAAATTGAGAAATGTAAGAGATGAAATAATAAATAAAGAATGCGAAAGATAAGGGGAAATATAATCGGTATGGATAGTGAAAATCATTATGTAGATTAGAATAGGAAGTGAATCTACCACGTGAAGCCACTCTAAAATAATCTCTCAAGTAATTATCTTCACACGGGGCAGATCATGAATAAAAATAGGCAAGAATACTTTATGAAACTACGTTTACCTCCTGCCATCAACTCTGAATAGAGTAAATGCTTTGGGATTGATTTCCCGATAAAACTAAACTGCTCACTAAACGATTCAAAATATTTGGGCGGCCTTCTTTCCTCCATTCCCTCTTTCACTTGAATTTGGGTACTCTTAAATTTGGGAAACCAAAAACACGTCTAAGGTCGGAAGACATTAAGGTTTTTAGGCGGTTTTCAATAGTATGTACACGGAAACTCTCGCGAGAAGTAAAGAGCTTCGCGTAACTACTGCAAAATAGTTTTTTCGAATATGACGAAATTGAGCAGTCAAATGTATCGTGGTTTTATAGCTAGTAAAATTTGTACTCAATAAAAATACGAAAACTCTGGGAAGAATAAGTGATATACGGTAAAAAAAGATCATCACCAGCTTTAACGAAAAATTGTCTTCCCTTAAGGCATGGGTAACAAAAGGGACGCATCTAAAGGAGGACAACTGATGCAAAGCCGAAGCAAAATTTTCAGGAGAGAAACTATTGTTTGCGGCACAGCACATATTATCATTTATTTCTTAAACATACAAGGAAAAAATGCCGACCTTCAAAGAGTAATCTTTGGAATATTTCAAGAAAACATCGTACTTTGGCATGTTGCCAAAATTATGAGGAAATAAAAGCAAGCAAATGCAATGAGCGATGTAAGCAGAACACAATAAAAGAAAATAGCTCAGTATAAAAAGGGTACTCTTCCCGGAAAATGACGCTTTAGCGCCAAAACCGGACGAGCAACGAATGAGTTAAACTTTCCGGAATAATACAAGATTATTTCTGTTATTATGTCTAATTTCCATTAAGCACAGCCTCAATCTGTTTTAGCGTGACTGCACTTTCACACAGTGACGAAAGTGGCATTCATTTTTTGAGAGTGCGCGACAATAGCCGCAAGAAAGAAGAAATATTAAAGGAATCGATACCAATTGGAGGCCCCGCAGCACTCGTAAAGATCCGTTCCACTCCCACTTCCTATCTTCTCCGCTGTCATTGTCTCGTGCGATATCCGCGAAGAGGGGTGAACGCCCTTTGTCACCGTCTCCACCCGCTGTTGAGCTGCGGCGAATAATAATTGGCGAGCCTTGGACAACCATAGCGAAACACCGTCGACTATTTAAAACGCTTTTGTCGCCTCCCTTGGTTGATCCTGCACTTTCTTTGATTCCGTTGAGTAAACACGGAATGTTTTCTTATTTAAAAAAAACGAATGGCACTACCTCCTCACGTTTCCCTGCTTCCGATCCCCACACGTCCTAGCAGGTCTTTTTTAATTAACATGACAACATGTTCTTGCCAGCTACACGACGTAAACAAGTGAGATAGAATTTATAAATTTTTCTAGGGTTTCACACCGGGGTTATAGGCTTCATTTCTGCCAATATTCACTAGCCGCTGATGATGGCGAACAAGCCGTTCGTTGAAACGTTGGCAGAATTGAAGCCTATAACCTGGTGTGAAACCAGAGAAAAATTTATAAATCAGATTCACCGGAAAAATCTTAAATTATTTATCAAGTGAGATAGAAGGTGGAAATCAGGTTTTACCATACAACGCGCGGTTAACATTCAAAATGGAAAGTCAGCACTATGTGAGGAAATTCGCTACGGGATCACGAACGTGGCTAACTCATCACGTAGCGCCAGCATTAGTACGCCAAAAACGTATTCCCGGAAACGCGAGAAACGATTATTAACGCCAAATAAGACGAATCTTCATTATATAAAATTATCGCTCTGCTTATATATTATAAAACCAATAGTAACCTGAAATATTCAGAAGATCGAATGACACTACGGTTTCAGCCAATTATGTTTGTCATCAATATTGAATTAAATATTCGTTATAAGTGATATCGACATGAAATCTATTTTTCCTGCAGTGCATTAATCATTTTTCCATGCTGAAATGGAAGTTCATACGATTCGAGTTTTAATTCTGTCTTCGAATAAAAAATACAGAAAATCAAAATCACTCAAAGGGTAGACTTTGAGATTTACAGCTATATATGACCCTAATGCCACTTTAAAGAAATTGCAATCAAATCATTTCTCCATTAATAGAATTTCGCTCTTTAATAATGAATAAGCATTTCTACAATATTAATATATTCTAATAAAGCACACTATGAATTTTCTCCTTGCCATAATCAGTCACCGAGCCCCCTGAAAGGAACTTATTTTTAGACGAAATCTTAGGCCGGCCGCAAAAACAACGCAGCCAAACGAAGGCCAGTTATTGTCACCGTTATTCTGAATGGTAGTGCGAAATTTGAACACAGGCGAGACAGAAAAGAGGAAGTCCTCTGCCCGGCCTCCATCCCCTCTGTGGTCGTACCACAGTTTTCTGCGGCCGCTGTCGCCTTCGCGGGCAAGGAATCCTAGGAGACAAAACTTCAAGTTACTCTAAATTTTACAGCAATAAAGTTTTTGGATAGGCCATAAGTTTCCAAATATGCCATATATATTACATCTCCATGAATATGTCAGATTTTTTCAGAAAAACTGAAAAGAGTTTTTGACGGAGTCAAAAGACAAATGAAAACTGCCGTCATATTTAAATTTTCGTCCAAGTTCACTCTTAAACTCTCGAGCTTGAGAAAACGGGCCATCTTGATTAATTTTTGTTTTCTATGATTTCCGATCCCACTATTATCCATTACCTACGCCAAAGAATGTTGATGTTTCAGCAAAAAAAGGGAAAAGGAATGTTCTACAGCTAATTGCTAACGGTCTGCGCCATTTTTAAAGACGTAACCTTTAAACAACTGCAAAATTTGCAAGGATTATTAGTAATGCACATGCTTTTTAGTTTCCACAACTGCTATTGCATTGCCTAAACATCTAATCTTGGTCCTAAGACGAATCTAACATTCACAACAAAGGCGAGATCCGAGCCTGTGACCTTATGGTCACTAGGAATACCTTTCTGCCACTGCGAGCGGCGCAAAAAAATACAAAAATAATTAATTGTATAATATATTTATATCTGCAATATAACAAGGATATGAAACAATTACACATTTAAGGAGTGTTGGTAACAGCTATAGAATCATTACATGAAGAATGACTCTAGCCATCGGCTGAATACTAAAAGTAAATCATGCAATAACAATAGGGTATGCATATTTGTAATTACTCTTCTCTGTCTGCATATTGACCCAAAATCTGCTGTAATTGTACAAGTTGGTAGTCAACCCTGTCTGGAATTCCGTGCAATTTGAGTTGTGTTGCCAAATCGAGAAACCTCGGAACCAACTTCTCCTTTCAACCACCCAACCACTGCGGTTTTCCAAAATGTACACTATCCCTTTCACTCTCCACCGTAGGTATTCTAGGATTTAATTGGAGTCGGCTTAAATGGAGTCAAATAATGACAATTTCCATGATTATACGATTACTAAGTTTCTTAGAAAAAATAGGCGACTAAAAACCTGTATAGAAGTGTCCTTTGGGCAGTCGCCAAGTACTTAAAGGTCACTCACTTTTGTTAATCGTGCCAAGCATTCGCCTTCTTTAGTTCACCTTGCAGCCTTGCATAGATTCCTTAAAGTCACTGACGAGCAGAGCATTAAAAAACAGTTCGAGGCAGCGCGGAGTAAGGAAATTGTAGATACCCACAGCTTTTTCAATTTCTCAGTAGATGACAAAACATTTATTCCTCAGAACCAACCTTTTTCTTTGACCCAACTCAAATACGATGATCACCCCAGATCCATGCGCAATCCTATTTTCGTTCCTTTTGTGGCGTGTCGTGGAGGGAGTACGTGCATGATTTCATGTTTGTGCTTTAAACTTGATCAATATTTTTCTTCGCGTACGCGGCGAGAATAAAAATACAATAGCAACAATAATTGACAAATACTATTTTAATACTAAATACGGGAAGTAAGTTAACAAGTAAAGAAAAACATCAAAATTATCGCACAAGACTAAATATTTATATTTCCAAAATATGATTTTTCGCAATCGTTCATTTAACTTCACTCTTCCCGCCCCTGTTAAAGGATACTATATTCCGTCGATTACACGGTAAATTTTCTGAGACAACAGCGTCCAATTCATCGTATCTCTCACGAAATCCTGAATTCTGTACTCTCTTGAAGAAACTAATCAAAAGCGACCAAAGAATTTGTTCAATTCATTCAAAAGTCGTTCAGTGTACCATCTTTTTTTTTTAATATAGAAGCTTTCCGTAAAACTCACCCTTTCTTCATCAGAAGTAACGTTAATTTTTAGAAAATAGCCATCAATTCATGGGATTTGACTGTCAATCATTGGTTTTTAAACAATTCCGTCCATTACAACTCTCCACGCATTTTCACCTATTCTTCGGCTGGGATACGTCCCACTTGCGTACCCACCTATTTCTGGCCTCCACCTCTGCACTGGAGGCAGACAGACACCTCTGACAATACATTCTATAAGCTGCATACACCATATAGCCAGCCTGACGCTAGCATTTTTGCCTCCCCAACCAGATACCATACATCTCGGGTTTACCATAGCGATAATGAACGCGTTCTACCATTCCAATCACCAATTTTTCAATGTCTTCCTCCACACAACCAACGTCTACTCGGCTAACAGGACACTTGACACTAGTCCAGCTTCCAAAATGTCGGACATCGTTATCGCCGTGGTCCTCTTCTTATCGAATTTCCTCCTTGCCAGCCAGCGTTGGCCTCGAAGCCACCGTCTGTGCAATGAGATGGAAGACGATCCGAACTAATAGCTATTCAATCGGATTTTCACGAATCCTGTGGTTTGATGGAGTGGAAGTGGGTAACGGCCGATGCCAAGGGAATCGAAGAAGCGAGGAATACGGGGAAAAAGGAATAAGGAAGGGGCGCTTGGACGACGAAAATTGAACGTGGACGCTGGAAGAGGAAATGGCAGATTATACGATTTCACGGAAGGGAAATTACCTCCGAGACACTTTCCTTCTGCATTGTTAGCAAATTTGTACCAAGTCGTCATCAACGAAAATCATCAATGGAGGAGTCATCAATCGAGAAAATATTATCATACAATCAAACTTACACGATATACCCGAAACTAGATGTTGGATGCGGACGCTGAAGACCAAACGGACAGATAAAATAGTAGTAGGATTAATGATTAAGGGTTTGTCGAAAGTTAAGGTCATTTGAACCACGCACACATCCATTTCCTACGAACAGTCGTTGGGAAAAGTAAAACAGAGAATTATTCTTCAAGTATGCGTCATGATTATTATAATGTAATAACTTAATTATTGGTAAAAAAGTAGTTACACTTAAAAAATTTAAAACTCGGCTACTATCATCAGCGTTGTTACCTAGGAATTGTCCTAGGCTTCCCCAGGTGTTAAACCTCTCCCGAGCATCCCGACAATTCATCTACATCTACATACTACCCCGCAAGCCGCCTTAATAGGCGTGTGGCGGGGGGTGTTAGGACACCAGCCGTTTACATATAAAAAGGAAACGCTGCAATGAAATTACGCCTAGCATTTATTATAGTCCCTTATTGTTCGGGGGAAAAACGAATTCCCATAACTATCCGTTCGGCAAAATATCTCTCTTAATTTATCGTTTCTGTCGGATCTGGAAATATAGTGGGGTTCTAATATGATGTTCTCCGTGTCGCTCTGAAAGATATCTATTCTCAATTGTTCAAGAAATCTAAGCCTAGCGCGCAGCCTCCGAGTCTCTAGCGGCTCCCAGCTCAACAATTATCTCATCGCTTCCAAATGCAACAAAGTTTTGCGAACCGCATAGATTTCCAAAACAACGTGCGATCCGCCATAAGAGCATGTGGCAGGGGGTGTACAGACGCTGACCATGAAGACATCCTTTGAGCCGCAAGCGTTAGCGACCTTGCACAGACAAATTCGGTACGCGAAACGGAATAAGTACACGTTCGTTAAAAACTTCTCGCATGCGACAGAGCCGACGGAAGGACTGGGAGTACCCTGTGAATCTGATGCTATAATCTAGTCTAAGGTTATTTGACATATTCAGGTCACGCAAGTTTCAGGATGATGTTACTGTAACCCCAAACTATACCTAACAACCTGATAAGAAAGACAAAATAATAGAAATACTCGGCAAAACTGATAGGTACAAAAATTCCTTTTTTCCACTCAACTTATTGTCTTTAAAAACTGAGATAAATACAGCATGAATATCAATAAACATACACATGAATGAACCCGACATTCTCAGGCTTAACAGGTAAAAATGCATTATAACTGAAACAGTGTAATAACCTTGTAATTTTCACAAAGGTTTCATATGTTGTCCACCATGTTTCATCGCAAAAGGCGACATCATCAGGTGTGATCGCACAACAAAGAAACTTGCTGTAAAATTAAAAAGATATCATACTGATCCTGTAACCACATACATTTCATTTTTAGTCCTTCCCCTTCCTATTTTATTTTTTCCCTATCCCCTTCCTTTTTCATTGATGGTAACCTCATGTCCCCCGGACACACACTCCAGCGGTTGCTCGTACGTTAGTTCGTAGACGTAGAAGAAGGGGAGGGATGATGTATAGAAGGAAGGAGGAGAGAGAGTGGCCGGGGAAGATTGGATGAGTTTCCGTGGGCGTGGGGAGTCAGGAGGGGGAGGGGAGGAGTGCGGCTTGGAAGGGGATTCTGGCGTCGAAGGGGGTGAGATGGGAGAGGGGTGGAATTGGTTGGGTGGACAAGGGAGCGAAGGAGGAAGCATGGAGAAGGAAAAGAGACACCCTCTTCGGAGCGCTCTCTTTTAAAGAGACTTTCATCTCCATCCACTCATGTCGCACTCGTACTCTCCCCGCCCAACATCCAATTCATTCATCAGTCCGTCCCTTGCCCACGTTTCCTCTTCAAACTTTCCCACTGTACACCGAGTTTTGCTTCCACTTTCAACTTTTACTAAGTCCACTAATATATTATAATAAAATAGAATTTGCATCCATTATGCTCTCGGACCGTAATTAATGCATATTCTATCTCTTGGAATAAAACGCTCTCGTCAACTATGTACATACATAGAAAATATGCTGATGAAACTGAAAAACACAGAACACGTAAAAAGAACACTTACAAATGAACTTAGGACAGTTTCGACGGTTGATATGCAGCAGTTCTAATAGTTGTGACCTAATTGTGATTATTTGTGAACACGTGTTGCGTGAAGGAAAAAGTTGCATTTAAAGCTTCTCCAATCAAGAATCTTATATATAAGAATATTGTAGATTATGGTATTTGCCAATGAAGTTGCTGAGTTCTAAATATTTATTCATAATGATGGAGCATTTAATTTTAATCTTTTTAATTATGCAATGGCTGAATTCAATTCCACTGCCATTACGAAATAGTTCAAAAAGTGGCTACTTTCTTACTTTTGACACACGTACAATACATGAAAAGATCAATTCCAGAAACTGTTAGAAAAGCACTTAACAGTAGTAGGGATTTGATTGCAAAAGGGCAATAATGAAGTGGCGTCATATGCTCCCCAATGGAATAAATGGTTTATTGAGTCATATCCCCTTAACTGCGTATTTCGCATTTCCACTTCACTGCCTGAATAAGCAATAAAATCCCGAGGATTGAATCGGACATTCGATCTCAAATTAAAGCATTCCTGGTCGGCACTTATGATTTCACCGCTATAGACGTCACATTTGACAAAGGTCGCGGGAAATTCCACTCGACTGCTCTCCCAGTATGCCGAGGATATATATCCTCAGTCGACCTGCCTCTCTCCTTCGGCTCAACATGGAGTCGATATATTGGGATTTCATCGAATTTCTGAGCCAAGTGATTCCATTATAGTCCTCACTCATCCTACCCGTACCCGACATGCGGGCAACAGATTCGCGCAAGAGGAGGCTCATACGAGTGGGATGTCAACTATGTGAAATGTCAGTCTTATGCGAGATAAAGATAAGAAATAGTTAATGTTCAATTATACAAAAGTTATGTACATCGAACTAGTGCATTGATTTTAGGGTTATTCCTATCAATATTTCGCAATAAGGATATGTTTACATCTAAACGTATTTTCTGTTATCTTTCAATAATATGCGCATCAAAATTATTCTACTAATATTGTCATTTAAGAAACGGGTACTGGCCACCTTAAATCTCTTTTTCTCTCTCATCTCCGCTATTGCATTAGCTTTTAATTATTCCGAGCCTTCTCGTCAATATAAAGGCTGTATATCAACTTTACATAAAATATCAATGTAATACCAGCTGCACATGGTTGATTTTGTTGGTAACGATCTGAAATATGCCCTCTGCAAGTACCTCTACAGGTTAAAGCGTAGTGAAATATATCTGATAAATGAAAATGTAATTTTATTTTTTTAATATATTGAGTAGCCGAGAGCTTCTCAATTTCTTCATTTAAAAAAACAACATCAATATACTACACTTCGAGCCACAGTAGAGGAGCGTGGCGGGTAGAGTAAGGATACCAGCAATGGCAATACCACCTTTATCAAATTTTCTAAATTATGTATCACTGCTGAAACAACCGTTGCCAGACCCTTATTTTAATGGTAAACTTAGTGCATATGAAAATAGCTTGGCCATCAAGAATAATATGGCGAAAATAAAGTATTTTCTATCCACATAATGATATCAGTGATGATAACACACAAAAATGGGGCTCATCTCTTTGGTGTCATAGGAAAAGATTTATTTTGAACTACAATTTAACATAAATAAAATAACTACTATCTCGAGGAAGGTTCTTTATCAGTATTCTAGCAGCAACTCAGTGCAAGAGTTTATAGCGTGAAGTTATCACTGAACTAATGAAACCAGGTTTTTAATCTCCACTCCACGCAATATTTTTACACCAATGCCATTCTTAAATACTTGGTTAAATAGCCATATATTCATCGACCCGTGTTTAGTATGACAGATACTACGTATTTATTGATACCTTCACCAACACTACGAAATAATTTACAACGGAAATAGAATTTATTACAGCACCAGTATAATACTGCCGGGATTTAACGCCTTCATCGCAACCTGTAACGCCGGTATGTAACGCCTGTGCATGTGAATACATATTCCAATAAAACTTCTTCATGTTTTTCATGAATGTATTGCCCTAAGGTTGATTTAAAAGCACTTTATTAACATACTATGGCTAATATACATTTATGTGTAGGCACCTATATGCGTATGTATGTTTCAAAATAAAAACTACTTAGGATGAAAAATGAAAATGTTCGACAGACGCAGTAAATGCGTCACATTGTGAGACTTTTCATCCGCCTGGAAACCGCACTTTAAGGTACAACGAATGGGAAAATTGACTAAGGAATACAAGTATACCAGGAAATTTTTGAAGGATGCAAAAATGAAGATTTATGAAGGGATGAAGCGATTAGCTGTAGGTTTACTGGAGTAAAGAGCTGTATCAGTCCAAACTTCGGATTAATGACTGCTGATGATGTGGATACATGGAGCGGTTAAAGGAAATATCGGAGAGCAAAGGAGATGAACTCGAATAGTAGGAAACGGGCGAGGGAATTTATGGAGTGAAAGAAACAGACAAATTGGTGAGAGAGAGAGAGAGGGAGTGAAAGGAAATTGGGAGAGAGGCGGTGAAGAGGACGGAAAGTGCATGAAGAGAACCGGAAGGGACAGGGCTCATCACGTTGATGTTTTCAGAGAGAACGCCGGTAAGATTGTCATTCAATGCCGAAGAAAGATAGTTCATCTTTACTTTTTTAACTATATACAGCTCAATAGGAAAGTGGAAATCGAAAATAATTTCCTTGGCAATATCTCCACAGCAGAAATATTTAATGTTGCAATATGCCTCAGAAAAAAAGGGATAAAAGCATTTATCATTCAAGAAGTGATACTGATACTTAATGGTGGTGGAGCAGAGAAAGATTGCTGGAAACAAAGAGGAGGACAGGAATTTTAAAAAAGAGCTGTAAGAAGTAAAAACAAACTCTTGAGAAGGCGGTTATATATTTTATTCCCCATTAATTTTAAGGACTAATGTCACTAAAAATTAAAATATAAATGAAGAGGCTGCCTACTTAAAAATACGTCCAAGCAAATATTACAAAAATATTCTGTGTGAAAACTGAGAGAACCGGGCTCGTGTGCCTGTCAAGTCAAACGATGTTTTACAAGGTGACTTTCATCTCTACGGTGTACATCTTTGTAAAGTTCGGGTGACTGCGTACCGTATCATTTGTTTACACCCCAAAATGTGTTATTTGGAAAATAAGCCATGGAATATGAACAGGACATACCTGACCTTTATCTTGAGAACGCAGTTCTTCAATGGAATGCTTAATAACTGGCTTGGATTGGTGCAGTAAGTGAGACAGAAAATTAAAATAAAGAGATGAATATGGTGCATCCGTCAGAAAATCAATAGAACTGTGAATTATGCGATTGACTCGACGTATAGAAAAATGGAGAAAATTAAAGAAATAAAATAAAGCTTGCAGCACGTATCGCTTCCATACATAAGGCAGGAGAGATGCGAATACCTTGAGCTGAAATGCAACGATTTGAATCAAAGAGAGAGACTGTGGCCAATTTAGAATAGTTTTTTATTTACGAGGGAATATACAAATTTGTTTACCCCTCTTCATTAATCTTTTTTTTAAGTTTACAATAATTTCATAAATTTACATTTGGAAATACCAATTTTTACATTATCAATAGGTATCACAATTGTCAACGGTTAGAATTTGTTGTGGTTAAATATTCACGTTATTACTGTAATCTAGAAATTTATACAGATAACATCCTTCCAAATGAAAACATTAATTCTGACATTTCTACGGGAGATTTTTTACTTCCTTGTATGAGCTTATACACTTGGCCAATATGGTATTAACTACGCTCCATGCCGGTATATCTTTTTTTAACTAATTTGTAAAACATTGCTAATGGTATAGCGATGTGAACTTTACAAGATAGATGGTTACATGAAATAAATAAACAAGTTATGGATTACGAAGGATAAGTAACTATGAACAATTATTTGAAATCGCTTTCCGAAAAAGTCAACTGACACCTATTTGCAAAAACTTTAGAAGTAAGGAATTATTTTCCGTAAAAGTACGTACGGAGAAGTTCTCTCATATGGAAGTGAAAATTGGGTGGTGAGAGAAGCGGAGCAAAGAAGATTTGAAGCAGAGGAAATGTGGTATTATAGAAGAATGGAAAGGATCAAATGGGCTAAGAGATTTTAATGAAGAAAAATTACAAAGAGCCACGGTGAACTTTTCGTGAACTCTGTGAAGAAAAAATTGAGAGACCTTAGACACATTCTGAGGCTTAAGAACCCCCTGATTAAGAGACTGATTCAGACCAAAGTTTGTGCACCATGTCATTTTTAATAAAAATGATGGATCAGCATTTATCCACATAATAATTTATTACCAACCATGGTTTCAGCAAATCGTTGAAACCTTGAAATTGAAACTGAACCCTTCAAAAAGGAGATGATTTGCTGAAACGATGGTCGATAATAAATTATAGCGTGGATAAATACTTTTATTGAAACCTCGTGAGAACAGTAATGAAAGGAACAACGCATGGGTGAAATTAATGTACGAGATAAAGGTTGCAGTACATGAAGGAAATAAGCTAGGATGTAAAAATGATGCTTTATGAAGGAATAAAACGATTCGCGTAAGAGAACCAGGAGCAGACAGCCGTAGCAAACTGACCATTGGTTTGACGACTACTGATGATGATGTCAAATTGTAGTAGATTATAGTTTTTGAAAAAGGAGAGTGACTGCTTCTCTTTTTTCTGCAAGGGATGTCTCTCCTTAAATAAGTTTTTTTTGGCATCTTTGAAGAATCACAGGGGTTTCAAGGACAAACAAGATGCGATGTGGAGGAAGTAGGAGAGATGTTGAGTGAGCAGAGTAAATGGAGAGAGGGGTAGGGTGAGCAGAAGGGTGAGAAGAAGTGGAGAGGAAATGGAGTTATCATCCCCTCTTTGGCCGGAAGAGGCTCCCCGCCTGGCCCTTGCGTCGTTCACTCAAGGCTGCTTCATAGCCTTCCTATAGCTTGCGTGTGCTCCAACATTATTGAAGGCAACATCGACTGGTTTGCTTACGGTACACAGTACTCCAAGCTCATCAATCTTGCTGACCCCCTTTCGACCCTATTTTCAGAACCAATGCCCGACGCTTAAGACGCAACGTACATGTGAAGTGGATGCAGTCACGCTCTTGTCTTGCGATAAATTTATGCCTCTCTACGAAGAAGATCTGTACGTAAATAATATATCGTTTCACATCAGATGAGGAATTATCCTTTTCCAGCAAAACTTGCATCGCTGAATCTATTTACGCTCTTGTATGTGGGTGATGTTATGCTGCGTATGAGCCTGAAAACTATCCTGCGAACAGTGGTAGTTTTGACTAGGGTAGGCGATCTAAAACCCTTTGGCGACATATGAGGATAGGTGTTCGAGGGCTAGCTCTCTTGGGGAGAGGAGGAAGGGTGGAGAGAAACCCAGCGTCGGTATATACCTACTCCAGGGATTCCCACAATTTATTCTTACGGGACCTTAGTTGAAGTTTGAAAACTTTTCGCGACCCAGCAATTATTTATGCATCCTTTTGTATCTAGCCTATCAAAAAAGGGAAAGTTTCGTTGCCGACCGACTGTTTACGATAAATCACTGTCAAATCGGTTGTCTCCGGCGTGACTTTATGGAATTTACTTAGTATTTTGAATGGGAAGATTAACTTTGAAATTCCCCATTCATTTATTCCACACATGACACAAGGTTTCGATGTAGCTCATCATCAACACGTACACTTTTACATAAGACACAGGCATTGCACGAAAAATCCCTTCAACCTTGTCCTTCGAATAAAGACCAATACTCTAAATATACAGATCTATCACTGCATCTATCCGATCCCGACATCACTCTACGAATACCAACGATAGACTCTCTTAAGGCTGAGATTATGTGCCACAAAAATAAAATGATCTGAAGACGGAAACGAGACCCAACCGAGCGCCTGTAAGCAGCTGATGTTTTCATTCACTTTTGGATACCTAACCAATATTTATTTTAAACCTCTTTACCCTCTGATGCGCAGATATATCTAATTACGATATGAGTAACTTGAGCGTGTAGTCATAATCTGGGAAGGTGAATCTGCCCCTCTTGGAAGAGAATATGCAACTCGTCTTTACGTCTCCAACTGAAACAATCTTCTACTAAACATAAATGGGCGTGATACAAAGTGAGAGTTAAATCGAAAAAGATACAGAGATGCTGCATTATACATGTCAGGTTCAATGAAAGAAAATTGGACAGGATGGTCTGAGTTTGTTGACGGTGATAAAAATAAATATTTTTCACCATTACTTTAACTTAGAAATGAAATTACTGAAATACTATAAATTCAAGAGACGTTATCCTATTAGTAGTAGGTGCGTACACATCTACGCTAACATATTCCTCTTTAACAAATTTTCTTCCAAAAATCCATAGGCGGCTAGTAAAATCTTAAGTCGTTTCAATCGCAGCTATCCAGCCTGCGAATGAATTGGATGGTAAACGAGCTTATGACACCACAATTACCTTTTCCAAAGAGCCAAAACTTAAATCAACAGCAGGTACGTCTTTCCCATTATGCATCTGAAATAACAACTGTGAAAGCACATCAATACGAGTGACTTAAGATAGAAAGACTACAGAAGGTTTCATACGCCGTTATTGTTCAATAAGCACGCATGCCTACAGACATTTTTCAAAAACTGATACTTTTTCTTCGAATACTACGTCACTGACGTGTAACAGGTGAGGCAGCCAAGCATATATTTTTAGGCACTCACCCGGGTTCTTTCTCTGCAGTAAACGGCCTATATCCTGTCCCTCTGGAGCCCTAATCTTTTTCCCAACCTTCCAACGATGTTGCCTCCTCCTCTCTTTAGATGAGGGATCACTCCCGCTGCACACCCAGGCAACACCCGGAGGCGCCAAGATTTCGGCGACGCCTCCATCAAGACGACGGCTCGTCGTTTAACCAAGGGGCGGCTGAGAGGATTGGAAGGGGTGCGGTGATTGCCAGCCGGCCACCCGGTAAGCGGTCGTCTCCCCGGGGGAGACCAGACCACGGGCAATGGCAGGGTCCTCGGCCCAAAGAATAGAGCGCTGCAACGGTGCAACTTGAGTCCACCTCTTCAGCAATATTGTCTGTGCAATGGCACACAGGGGGAAAATGGCGATGCAGTTTGAAGGGACCAGTTTAACCTTTACAGTGTTAGTGAAGGAGAAGAGGATGAAAGGCTACTAGTAAGCAGGTGCTATATGGTGCACACTAAATTTAAAATAACTAAACCTAAGGCAGAACGGGTGCCTGAACATTGACAGAATTGAAACAATATACATATTTTGACTTTTTGAACTGATTTTATAACTTTTATTTTAATTTTAAATATATATACATATATATATATATTTTTTGGGGGTCTCTGGTACCAACGGGTGTCAGGACAACAAGTTTTCTCTCCTTACGATTTTAATATATTTTTTGGTAGATTTTAAACATTTTATTTCACTTTTTATTTTTTTAAGGGGAAGGAAAGTGAGTAAAGCTTTTATACCTCAGTCATTGTTTTCGCAAGCATAACGATGGAAACAGCTCAACAAAAGTCGTTTTTTGTGCTGCAGCACGCGAAAAGTGAGTCTGTTACAATGGTGCAACGTGCTTTTTGGCGTGAATATGACATTGATCCACCGCACAAATCGAACACCTTACGATGGCACATACTGCCTACTAACAGCGAGGAATTGAAAGCACGCATAACTTTGGCTGTGAAGACAGTAACTGCTGACATGCTTCACAGAGTGTGGGAAGAATTTGAACATCGACTTGACATTGTTGGGGTTACTCGAGGACATATTGAACATTTGTGATGTTTTTGTCTCAACAAAACTAGAAAATATACCGGTCATTTTAAGAGGTCGCGCAGCTCTGCAGATCGTACCATTTGAAAAATACAGATCTTTGAAACCGACGCATTCTTTTGTAATCACCCTGTATTTACTTACATAACATCTCTCTCACCCAGCCGTTAAAATGCCCAGGAATGCTCCTCCTTGGTAGTATTGTGCATCTCCCTCGTTACACACTGTTGAATTTCTTCAATTCCAGATTATCTCCTTCCTTTCACGACTACAATGAATATTATGAACAAAAGTGTCAGAATGTGCCAAATCAAGGTGAATTATTCATGGCAAAGGGAGGTTTTAGTTATAAATGCACGAAGAAAAGGCAAGAATAGGAGGGCGCATGTCATGGAGAAGAAAAGTAATACCCATGTCATTCCAAGGAACACGAACACCAAGGTACATACATGTTCCGCTTGTTTTAATTTCAAAATGAGCTTCATTACACAAAAACTTTCATGTAACACAACAATAATATCCCACAATCCGGGCTACGAAGCCTAAACACTCATCTTTAGGTTTGGATAACAAATTCGGCGAGCCTTATACAGATGATAGCCGTTATATTCGTTATGGATGGCAAAGGGGATTCGAAAACGGATCATCTTGAAGTGAAGTCGTAAAATTAGATGGAGGGAGAAATAAATGGAGAATTGACGGTAATATGGGATAAAGGTACGATTGGGGCGTTATTCGGAATGTTCTGCTAAAGTTGAGTTTTATACTGCCAAAAACAAACTTAAAAGCCACAGCCATGTCCATTGTCCATACATCAACATCAATACCACTGTTATATTTATTTAAGCTAAGGAGAGCACTAGAGGAAATCGGCTAGAGTAGTCACTTACTTCCCTTTCCGAAGGACCTGGACTGGAATACCACCGGCGCGGCGGTGGATATTTTAAGGAGGAGTTTCGTTATCTACTTGGGTTGCTACGTGGAGAGCACCTCAAGTGTAGCCCTCCATCTGTTGCGTGGGACGTTAAACTGTGGACTATTTGGAGTCTTTCGTTAAGAGCGCAATGTCGACGCCGGGATTCTCACCACCCTTCAACCATTCTCCAAAACCCTTCCCTTACCAACCTACCCCCTTACCATTCATGGCGCAAGTGACCTCAGTTGTCGGTCGCTTTCCCAAATAACCAAACAACCAAAGCATTACTACATACAATGCCAGCTAGATTTACAAGTTATTGGGGAATGATTTTTTAAAGAATATAATTCATTATCATGGTGAAAATAAACCAATTCGTAGTCTTCCACTTAAAATGTTTATTACCGATCGATTTCAACGTCTAAGCAATATTTTCAAGGTTACATTGACAAAAACGATTTTCCGAATCCTTTATATGCAATGGATGAGTCTTGTGGGGGGAGGCGGGTAAAGGTACGTGGTGGAGAGGGTGGGAGGAAGTTGTCACCACAAGCCTTTAACCCCTTCCCTCAATACTCATCCATTGTGTCATCTATTCATAGGACTCGGAAGTTTGTTTTATAGTCAACCAGCTCAATTGGGTATTTTCCACGTACTTCAAACTACCGATATTCTGATTCTGTTACTTGTACTTATTGCATTGACTTAAAGTTTTCTAATCAAATTGTATGAATTTCGGTTTTAAAAGCAAAAGAAAGTTGAAGGTTACGAATCCTCCCGAGCACACTCCGAAAACAACCGAATGACCTGTGACGTCATTTTCGCTGTTTACATTTAGACCCATCCGTTTTCTTACGCTTACGGTGGAAACTGGTGCGGTGAAATTAGTTTTGGACGTTTTTCTCTGTTTGATGTGACTTAAAATGGCATGTGTAGATGGTGTTTTGTGCCACAATGTACAAATACATCGGTGAAAACACCGAACCAGAAATGCATTCACGCAATCACGACATTGAATGTTTGAAATTCCTTCCTTGGATTCCTCAATATCAACCTGCACAATGTATGCTTTACTTCACACTTTGTGTTCTGGACATACTCTTGCAATGACTGTTCACAGTGGTCTATCTCTCTTCACTTAGACGTATCCTATAGCATTGCCACCATAACTCTCAAGAGAATCTTTATAATAAAGCAACACTTAAATTAAACTTTGAATAGACATTTAAGAGATGAGAATCTATTTTTAGACTTTTCTATAGCAGATAAGCCACTTATAGAAACCTCTGCAAACAATCACAAATTAACGTCTTAAGTGTGTTAAGTATTTTCAGCGTAAAGATTTGGCAAGTACCTACTGTGTTATGTTGATATGTTACTAAGGTACTGTTTGTTACTGTTGCATGGACTGGTATGGACTTTGAGAAATAAAGAAGAAGTATTATAATGATTATGAGTATATTGGAAAAACAATTAATAAAGCTCATACGCCAAATACATAATTAAATGCATTAAAATGATAAACAACAGTAATGACGATTTTACAAGCAAACTTAATGCTTACAGTTTTTGGACTTAAGCTCCACGAATTTCGGAAGCAGTAAATCGCTCGTCCTTCTTCATAAAAACGCCTACCATAAACATATATACTTTGGGTAAATTAACTGATGTGGTTTTAATAAAACTATTGCACGCCATAGCCTTTGTTTTCAATGAAGACTCTTTAAATATACGGTCTCTTCTACAGTCCTTCACTTTCTCCCTCACAGCTGTCTATCGCTCAGCGAAAATTACGTCAAGCCAATCAGATTTCGTTTCGCAGCCGCGTAAAAAAATTTGAAATTTCGACTATTTTAATCTTAAATATCTCAATAAATATTGAATCAATTTCAAAACTATTTTCACTCCACAAACTTGTTTGAGTTAAAGTAACATATAAAGATCCGTTTACTTTAATTTAAAATTTTGGAAAATACCCAATTGCCCGGCGTTGTTCGAGATCGGACTTCCTTCATTAACTCATCACATAAAAGGAGAATCGAATGAAAAAATGAGAAACTTTCTTTTCTTTCTTTCTTTCTTCTTTCTTTCGGGTATTAGATAAAAATAAATTTAACTCTCTATATTGAGTTAAAGTAGTTTTAAAAAGAAAAAAAATAAACCTATGCTCAAAACCCAATGTAAGGCCTTCCTAATCAGCTTAAGAAAAATGAATTTTTAATGCGTTAAGGACCGAGATCTGGTTGTCAAGGAAATATGCTATTGTTGATTTGAGTGAATAATTTGCGGTTTTGCAGCTAAAAACGCGATTTTCAGACAAATACGAATTAGAAACAATAATTGATTGAAAGAATCATAAACTTTATTCTTTCAACCATTTGATAAAAAATATCACCCCTCTATCTTGAGCGGAAGTAATTTTAAAAAGCAAAAAATGAAACCACGGCACAAAACCCAATACTACATAGCGTACCAAAGGGCCTTTGGGACCTTTGGTACACTTCGTATTGGGACGACCTTTTTGGGACCTACGACCTTTTTGGGATCTTTATAAAATAGCCAACAATTTTTCTCCTGTCTTGAACTATTAGTCTCCAAAATTTCAGCACGATCAGAGTAAAACTGTAGATTTGTATAAAAAACAAACAGACAAACATTCTATTTATATATAAGGACTAGCGGAAGGTTCCCGTTGAAATTCAACAGGTGTGAAAAACATTGAACTTATTTTATAAGAAATTTTTATAAGAAATTTATTTTTGAAATCGGGTGACCTAGGAGACAGCAGTTTATTAAACTCTCTATGTCATTTGGTTGGTAAGTCGGTTGACCATTGTTGCAGATGGTATGGGAATTTTATTGAAACCATATTGTTGTATGTGTGCATTAAACTCTTTGATATTGGTTTGAAAATCTATTGACCATTTCATTTTTTTAGTAGGCATGAAAATTTTATTGATTCCACTTTATTTGTAAATAAAAGGCGCAACTTCTTCATTCTCGCACTTTTTTAATACGATTTCTGTGTGCAAATATATTAAGGATTAAAAAGTTTGATTGTCCACCATTTTTAAACGGTGTATTAAAAAATAATTCAATTTTGTATGCTAGTTGAAAACATTGTCGTTAACAGCCATACAAATTATTAAGTCTTTATCTAAAATAGTTTTTTATGTAGCAGGATTTCCGTGAAAAACGCATACCGACATACAACTGAATAACGGTGCGTTTTCGGACACATGTCCAATTGATTTTTTTCTTATTTTGATCTGATTAATCATATCCTAAAATATTACAGATTCATTACAAAACACCCTGTATAGATGTTACCTGGAAAATGTCGCTTAGGCGTTGAAATCGATCGGTAAAATCAACTTAAGTGGAAGCGTACCAAGTTATTTCTTTTTACCATGCTAAACGTAGCAAAACTCCTTTAAATATCGCTTGCCTCCATCTCTTTAATATAACTCATTACAACCCCAGGATTGAAAAAAAATCTGGCTGCTCTTCAATTAGTCTCAGCAGGGTCAATGGCATAGAGAGTAGCAACGTTACGAATAATGTAGAGTAAACGAATAACATTCATTTCAGGGTAATTTAAAGCTCCTAAATTTGATTAACTATGCGATAAGATAAACCTAAGCAGGGAACCATCTCCATATCATCATATATGATAATGAAATCTTTAAGTCGTGTAATCCGTGCTTTTACAGTACCTTCAACAGGTTGGGAGGGATTCGCCGGATAATGGCGACGGCAAATCTTGGCACCTTTCCCGAGAAGAGAGCTTGGAGCAACAAGTGACTCCACAGGTAGAAGAGTACGCGGGGTAACACTAGAGAAATGGCAGAGCCAATGCCCTCTGGAAGAATTTTTAAAGAATAAATTTCCAACAAATAATAAACGAAATAAGATCCTGATGGCTTTGTGGAATTCCATTTTCTTTAACGAAAATAAAACTTTTATAATCCACAATTTTTGGTCAAAACATTTATGCACAATCCGAATTTCAATAATTTTGAATCGTCATCATGTGCTTGATTGACCCATCAAGCACCGATCACCAAAGCACCAAAGATTGGTCAATCAAGCACCTGATGATGATGCAAAAGCATTGAAATCCGGATTGTGCATACATGTTTTGACCAAACATTTTGGATTGTAAAAGTTTTATTTTCGTTATATGAATAAATTTCCGATAAATTCCACTTAATCAATAACAGTTATGAGGAAATTAGCAGAGGTTAATTAATTTGACCATATCCTTATTTCTAAAAACAGAATCAGCAAAAAAAAGGAAACTCCAAAAACTTTAAACGCAGCCATTAATGAGTATTTTATACAAAAACTGAAAATTAACTTATGATGCTAACTTAGTACTCAGTGTAAGCAGAGGAAAAGCGGACTAATACATAAACCAGAAATAAAGTTGAACTATGAAGCTGGCCACTTTTCATAAACCACGTACACCCTGATAATGTAGATCTAAAAGTAGTAAAAACAGCATGTGAAAAGTTAATTTGTTTCCGAGAGCTAAAATAAGGGAAAATACGAGAGTAGCTGAAGTTAGAATTTCATAACACGAGTGCCAATGGCAGACAAAAACAACTGCTTCAGTATACTCGTTGCTGCTTGCATTCACTCCGGAAGAAGAAACCGGAACTCAAGAAATAAATTTATGTTTTTACTGGCTCCTCTTGTTGATAATTGCGATTCAATCAACCAAACTGAGCGAAAACAGATATTAATATGGAAGAGATCAGTTCGGTCGACAACTGTAAATTCAAACGAAGGCCAACACTTACTGCTGTGTTTCACCAAGAGTGAACAGAGGCTACTGAATTCAATTTTCATGACTTAACGATTTTGATCTACGTGGTGAGCCCGAGTAAGTCAGCTTCAACGTCGACCTTTTTTCTGAACGTAAACGTTTTGAAAAAGTTAAGCTATTTTTCCTGTTGCATGAAACATTTTAGGCACTTGAAGTTATGCCTAACAGAATAGGTAGAAGTTATTCTCCGATGTAATAATAATGAACAGGAAATTACTCTGGTTCACATTGACGAAAGACAGGAGTAGGAGAGAGTAAATGAGAAAGTAAATGTGAAATACACAAGGATATCTGAAAATTTTCGTTGCGGAGATTTCTCAGATAAATTCCAAAACCTGATTCAGTCAAACAAGGGGAAAATTTCAAAGTGCTGTAACTAGTTTGGCGGATGGGACGATAAACCTACTATAGCGCTACCCATGGCGCCTATAGTTAAGAGTAGGCTAATACAAAATCTGGGTTTTTATCCACCCCCACTCCAATCATCAAATAATTCTAGCTTCACCAGTGTACTCGCAAGTCCCTAATGGTTCTTAAATAACCATCAGACCTCAGTGATCCAGGTGAAGTTTTTATGGGTTTTCCGACGGGTGAGGGCATCGGCCGTCGGGCATCATTCATGAACATCCTAAAGACGTTGGTGGAGACATCCTTCAAAACGTCGGTAGCCGAATACCCTAGAACAGCGATCGCAAACAGAGCCACCAGGTGACACGCGAAAGGTTTGCACGTGGTATGCCAAGACAGCGATGATAAATTAAACTTTCAGATATTTTATGCCCTTACTTAAAGATGGTGGTGGAGCTTGGAATTGAATTTTAAGAGAATGTGGAACGCGTACACATATCGGTTCCGACAGCGGCTCTATCACACCCAAAGGTTTACCCTAGAAAATTTTACCCTAATCAATAGTCTGGAAAACACCAAATCTATGACATAATGGGAGAAATAATGCACCCTGTAATATTCCACTGGATTTATTTTACCCATCCGGTTTCGACGCTAGCGCGTCATTTCTCAAGGGTACAGAGTCCCATTCCCACTGTACCCTTGAATATAATAATAATAAGAGTTTATCGTCGCAGACCAACAGGCCTCATAGACATTTTGTTTACATATACACATTTTTGAACAAAAATTAAAACAAATAATATCATTAATAAACAAAAGTGAAAACAAAAAATAAATTGAAATATAGTCCTTGAACTGAATAGTATTTTTGAGATACAAAAGTGAAAAAAAATAAATTGAAAACAAAAATCATTTATCATGTGGATATGTCAAAATGACGCGCCAGCGTCAAAACCAGATGGGAAAAATACATACAGTGGAATATAACTAAGTTCATTATTTCTCCCATTATGCCATCGTTATTCCACAAAGTAGAGCCTTCAGGAGTTGACGTATTACCGAAATTCACTAGGTTTCCTCAAGGTGTAATTAATATATCGTTTGGTGCTATGTTCATTTAAAGGAAGGAGACCTACAGGCGGCAGGATACATGAAGGCCGAGATCCAATAATCCATGGTTACCCTATTCTTCTTCCTTAGAAACCGACTCCCTAGGTGATGAGGGGGTGTCACCCTTGCCTCCGGGTTGCAGCGTCTCCGGGGACTCCGGGAAAAGGTAACTCGGGCACGTAATTGGACGGGGACTGACAGGCGCACGTAGGGTAAGCGAAATGTGAGGGTCGGATAGGGTCGGCCATTGGTTCGCTCAAGCGGAGCTCACGAGCTGCCGAGTCGATTGTACCGAGACACGAGATGGTAAAAAAAACAAGAGAGAACAACCGAAAGAGGAAACAAAGTCTGGATATTCATCAAATACACCCACTTTACCACCCAAACGAGTGAATGAATGAGAAAAATCATTTATCATACGACCACTGAGAAACGCATCCCATAGTCTTGGATCTATTGAAAATACGAGAAGTCACAGTGGAATAGCTGAACAGTCGGATGGGTTGACATTCACACTGCCAACATTTCGAACAACACCAGAGTCATGCTCAAAGTCATGATCAACACAAGCATTACGTTGATATATCTAAAAAATACATCCACAGCAGTGGCCTCACGGTAAAAGAACAACAAATTTGACGATCGACAAAAAGGATGCCTGTTCTCTAGAAATTTAGTTTAGCAAAATTTACAATCCTAATCATGCCGAAAAAAATTGAAAAAACTCCACATATAAATACAGAAATAAAAATGCCGCAAAATATATCAAAAACAAATTCAAAGAACGGCGAAACTTACCGCACGGTAACTTTAACGGAGTAACTCGCAGGTGATCACACGCATGGATTCACATTCGCGCAACGACAAGTGGGTAACTCCGTTAAAGATTCAGCGGGACCAGTTCCGCAGTTCTTTGAATTAATCTACAGCCAACACCTCCATTTGGCTATACCTTTTGGATAGCTAAGCGTGCGAGATCGAATACTTCATGTGCATCAACATAATACCCTGCAAGCCACCTCAAGGGTGTGTGGCAGGGGGTGAGTTATCACCTACATGCATTACACTATAACCTTTCAAAGTTAATGAAGCTACGACCATTGATGCATTAGCAAAAACTTGGAAATACATATCAGGAGGCGAAATTTCACATAATTTATTGTGAAATTTCACATTTATGTGAAATTTCGCCTCCTGATATGTATTTCCAGGTTTTTGCTAATGCATCAATGGTCGTAGCTACATTAACTTTGAAAGGTTATAGTGTAATGCATGTAGGTGATAACTCACCCCCTGCCACACACCCTTGAGGTGGCTTGCAAGGTATTATGTTGATGCACATGAAGTATTCGATCTCGCACGCTTAGCTATCCAAAAGGTATAGCCAAATGGAGGTGTTGGCTGTAGATTAATTCAAAGAACTGCGGAACTGGTCCCGCACTTGACTCTAGGGACGCTACCAGTGCTAGAGAAAATATGTGTATCTATCAATGATTTTTTTTGCAAATACATAAATGCACAAGGACACAAGAGCTATACAGGAATCATTCAAGACGTGATGCTAGCACTATGAATCAGATTCACTCACTCATTCAACCCGAAGGTTGGTTTGGAGAGTTGAGGGTAGAGCTCACCCCGTGTGAGTTACACACATTCATGGCAGGGGGGCCAGTTCCTTTCCCTGGGCCACCTCGCACTCCGAGGAGTTTTTTTTGTTCGGAGGCGTCCAAAGGCTTCACCCGGATTTGAACCCGTGACCCTTCGATCAGTAGCCAAGCACTCTACCCACTAGGCTACCACGCTCCCCACGTATCAGATTAGGACAGACGTATTAGGGAGTAAATCAACTAATTAGCTACATTACCTATCAACAAAACTACTTAAAAGTCTCATTTACAGCTGTTTCAACGTCTCATATCGTTCGCGGGACAAATGGCACATCCAACCTGTCCGTTCTGCCGTCCGATGTTATGGACGTCGTCAGAAAATTAATCGGTTTTGAACTAACATTGTTTCTGATTCTGATGGATTGTCTGCATTTTTATCGACGGTCTGAAATCGATTCCCATTCTAACATACTTGTGACATCATATGCACCATGCGTCGCTCCTTAAAGCGTCCATGATATTCACCATGGAAAAGAATATCAGGGCAGGAGAATTATTTCTTTCGCTGTGCATTTCACACAATCGTATGCTATATAACAGTGTCTCAAAAATGTTGTAATAAACGTTAAACTGAGCTTACGTGGAAACAGATTTGATACTCTTCGATATTTACCAGGAGAAGCAAGGAAGGTCGAGCATGAATTTTTGAATACCAGATATCGCTGGGAGAACGCTAGAAACACGGGGAGAAACAAGATTATTCTATGTAAAATAAATGCCCTTTTAGTAAAAGACTGTTAGCAAGGCGGGAAAACTCTTGAGAAATTTAATGAAAATAAAATATAGACTTCTAACCGCCTTATTTTGAGATTTATTAGTGAGATACTGCGATATTTGAAGTCAAATGTGGTGTTTCCTTAGAAATGGCGCTGAAGTTGACTCCTATGGCTTGAAAAAAGTGCTCATTCAAAGTATATTCACGGAATAATCTGCATTTTTGTATCCTTTAGTTCTCAATGGCTAACGCAAGTATTCACCCAAAGCTTGGTTTTTAAAACCAATTAACTAAAATAAATGCAGTATTAGTTTTGACTCACAGAGTCGCGGTGGAATCACCTTAGGGTAGTTTGAGCGAGATAGTTCCCTAGTCATAATGGAGACATATTCGAATTTTATTTTTAAACTCAAGCGTATGTAAGAAGTATGAAGTAAATAATGTGATTTTATGTTGAAAAAATATAGTTATAAATGATAACTATTCTCAGTAATTAAATAAATATAACCACATAAGTCTCTAACTTGACTATTTTTTTCACGCCGTACGGTGAAATTGCCTTAACAAAAAGGTTTTTTTTGCGATTTTGTAAAAAGTAATGCGGTGAGTAATGATTAATTTTTATAAATAGTGTAGAAAACATACAAACTCCACACCGATAGTTTTTTGACGAAGTCTAGGTGTAGGAAGGTCTCCCTCTGGAGCGCACAGCCGTAATCTATCTCATGTAAAACAGCTTAAGTATATGTTTTGGCAAATTGCTCGAAAAGTAGTGCGGCAAGGGGGTATTACTTTGATATCATTAAAAAGATGGGAGTATTTTCTTAAAAATGATGTCAAAGTCATCAAATTCTATGTGAATTGATTTATCGCTCAAACTACCTTAAGTACCACTTGCAAACGACTTACAAGGCTACTGTCACAGAAGTGACTTCAATGTGTAAAACTGCCATGATCGTATCCCTAATGTATCGAACGGCGGCAATGGATCGACCGCTCACCTAGTGTCTCTCGATGGGGTGTCCCAGTGCGTGCTTGTGCGCTCAGTTTGATGGAGGGCTGAAAAGGGAGGAGGGTAGGCGTAGGCAAGGGCAGTAAAGGATCCCCATGCGGTTTGGCGCGGGACGCTCAGTTCCTCGCGGGGATAAAGGATTAATGGCGTCCCGTCCCTCGTTCCTAATTGATTCGGGTTCACGGGAGGGGATGAGAGGACTCCCGACGACGCGACCGACGAACACCCACGGGCACCCACACCCGGACACCGAAACCCCAACCCCTATAGTGGAGGGGGTTTGCTACAGGGGTTGGCTGATAGGAGTGAGGAGTATGGAACCCCCGCTCGCTTGGGGGTTTAAGGAGCCAGGGGGTTGTTGGTACGAGGGCAACGCCTCTTTGGTACACTCAACTGATCCACTCGCCGGCACGCAAACATTCGCAAAATTTTAAAAGGGAGTCGGGAGGGTCTTAACACAATTTGGAGACCCGTTTGACCCGCTCCGTAGAGCTGCAGTCGTCCATTCGGTTTCCGCTCTCAAATTAACATCAACATCAGGTTAGACTAAAAGGAGATACGAGATAGGGAAACTAGATATAAGGCCAGCATAAAAACGAAAACTTAACTTAATAATTACGTATAGTAGGAGCATTGTGCTCAAAATGAAAGGTTGCAAATTCAGAATAATTACATAAAAATGATAGGTTTTCTCAGTCCCAAGTCTGCAACTTGAAAATTGTGACTTCAAGGTTTAAAAAAAATGCATTATTCGCCTCTTATAGATAGGAAACAGACTCGAAGGGATCTTCGCTATGTTACGGCAAGCCCAGGTGAGTAGGGAAGACCGAGGCTAGTTGTAATAATGATATTTTTGTAAAAACTGTAACTAAAGAGTAACACCTGAGTTATGCATCCTATTTTCACAACACTTTAAACCATAAATACGCAGATAGGAGTGATCATGATAACAATGCTCTGTCAGTTAAAGATTCTTCGGAAAACGTTGCAATTGGGAAATTGTTTTGCTCCTCAACTTTCGCTTCTTGGCATTCGTCGAAAGCTACATTGTATTTTTCTCTGAGGTACCTAACCCAGCATCAAATTATACCACACAGACTATTCGAGAAAGTAGTATTTAGCGATCTAAGTACTTTTTCTCTCGTCCTCTTGTACTACCATGGGATATCGCCGTAGGACCTCCGAAGAGATGGGTATATTACCGTAATTTTCTTTTGAGGTCAGTTACCGCGGTAAATCGCAGTAATTTTCGAGAATTATCGTCATTTTAAGTATTAAGCAATGAATACTTAACGCAGGATCAAATAAGAAAGTAAAAAGCTATAGGAAGCTATAGGCTACTGATGTTTAAACCATACCTTGCACTGCATTCATCTATTATAAATTGAAAAATTGTATAAATAAAGCAACACATAATCTGGCTTCATTCTATCATAGTATGAGACATTTTCAAGAAGAATATTATAATATTTTCATACATTGTAATAATTTTAGTAAAATATTCCAAAATAGAGTTATACATGCTTCAGTTTTATAAAACATGTAGGAAGCATGCATGTATTTGACTTAAAAGAATGTTTGGAACTTTTCAGTGTGAAAAAGTATCTCACACATAAATGTATTTCCCGAAAATTACGGTAATTTTCAGGGGTCACGGTAAATTACGAAAAAAGCCGCGGTGTTTTTCGATAACTACTGCGGTAACTTTCACAGTAGCCCATCTCTACCTCGGGCAGATCGATATTATATTATTTGACTTCAAAGCCATACTTCTAATTTTCAAAGTTACATCTAAGTCAAAATATAAACGCGAGGGGGCTGCCCGCATAAGAGCTACTGAGTTAGTCACCGCGCACCATAAGCTGTTTGCAGACAATTGGCAGCCTACCAAGTTTGGAACCATGACATTTTCATTCATCTCATTGTCATCATAATAAATTTAACGTCTTAAGATCATAGCATGCTTGCAAGTGTTACCCATTCTGCCCCCACAATAATGTTATCAGAAAAAAATATGGTAGTAAATCATAACCACCTAGCCTTATTGAAACGTCATTACAGAAAATAGTGGTCAAGTTATATAAAAAACTGAGAATATATCTTTCCCAAAAGATGAATTCTTAAAATGATTACATCGAGAATCTAAACATTATGAGCGTAACTAGCAATTACAACTCCACGATGAAAGCTTGTAGACGTAACGTTGCAGAATTGTGAAGAAGTCATGGAAAGAACCTCGTTTGAGGATATTTTAGTCTCGTAGAATCCCGTACGTAAGGGACACATTGAGCAAAAGGAGAGTCAAGAGGATCGCGTGATTAAAAAAAAAAGGAAACAGGAAATATAATATTCCATCCGGACAAGATGGAAGGAGGTCGCTGGGAGAGTGCACGAACATTATATTAACAGAGAAGGGCGGTGGCGTCACTAAGGAAAGACAGTGCAAGCAGGCAATAACGCGGGCGGTGCCCATGTATATACCCTCTACTTTAATGGAAATGTTGGGAGTAGTGATAAGAAAAAAAAACGTTTTCTTCAATTTGAAATTTTATTTATTAATTACCGAAAAATATCGTTAAAAAACTAGTATAACGTGCAAAAGATACCTAGGCACACAATATAGTTTTCTCAGCATTTGAAAAAATACCAATTATCTTCACCGAGAAAAGATATACTTGATGGCTTTTAAGTAAAAACGCCCTTTAGCCAGACGTTTTGGTACAAATTTTTGGAAATCTGTCGCACCGTTTTCATTGAGAATCAAACCAATGCCTCACATGCCTTGCTAAAATTCATAGGAAGTAAATTAGTTCCTAAAATATATATAGGAAGGCAATTCTTTCCGAAATGAAATCACCAAGTACCTCACGACATATTTGGCAAGTGAGATCATCAACTGAGTTTGAGAAATTATAAGGAAAAATACTACCGGCAAAATGTTCGAGTGAACAGAGGTAGAATATTTCCAAGTAGGTAAACAAGCATAGAACATCTTGCATTTAAGTATGCTCCGGAACGTCACATCAGCAAAGATAGATCATTGACGACTCACAAAACAGCTTTAATAGATTCCCATCAATTTTTACAGCACATTTTTTTATAGTATTTCCATTTTTTAATGTCTACAAATGTTCCGTTTGCAGGTTTTAGAGGGCAAGGGAGTATTTCAAAGCCTTAAAACGTTATCTATTATTTTCCCTGTAAGCTACTTTTCTCAGCATTTGAAAAAATACCAATTATCTTCACCGGGAAAAGATATATTTGATGGCTTATAAGTAAAAAATAAATTCTCAGGAGTTCGTTTTGCTTCAAAGCGCTTATAACGAGTTTTGATATTGGTATGGGGAGATGGGCGAAAGGGTCGGACGATGTCTTTTCCCCGCTGTCGGGGCTCGCAATCCCTGCAAATTGGGTCAATCTCTTCCTCCCCAGAGGGCCTTCACCGGCCGCTTTCACGCCTCGAGTTATCACGAAAGGGGGCCCACCTACGAGGATACGCCCGATGTTCAAATATGTACACACCCATGGCCGCATCATATTCTCGATGAGTCTCCCTATCAAGACGCTCTAAAAGGTGAACACTGAATAGCCTCATGAGCATCTATACCTCTAATTAGAGGAAAATATGATTGAAGGCGAGTTGTAATTAATATAACAACTACGGCGAGTTCATCGTCACGTCGTTGGAATAGCTTTAAGGAAATCCACTCAGGAGGAAAGTTCATGCGCCGAGGGTACATCGAGTTGAGCAATTATTAAATACATAAATGCTCGTTTACACGTTGAGTTATTGTCAACAACTCTGGTATGAACGCAGACCTTAACTTAGCCTTAAGAGATATTTATTCGTTAGGTAAATATGAGCAACCCGCTTACGCATGATATCAACGTACAAGAGACAAACACCTCTTGATAAGAAAGTGAAAAGTGGTGCATGTGGACATGACCAGTGAAAAATGGTGAGTACTGCTGTCTTTTTATCGGCTCCTAGAGAAATAAATTTTTGATAATTTACGTCTTAACGTTCAAGTAATGACCAAAATTGAATTAAAACACTTGTACCAATTGATGAAGTAAAAATAAATCTATCACATCAGTGTGATTCCAATCAGATCCACTAATGATAAGCACAATTTTGGTATATTTTCCAACTTTTCTAGAATACAATCACTATAGACAGTGTTCTATTGATCGGAATGTAACGTTACCCCAGTTCGCTTCATCTGCACGACCTGATAGCCAGGAACGAAAGACAAATATATTGAGCTAACCTACCTCAGAATACCTCGTCGAAGCATCTAGCACGTTTCACTTCGGCATCACTAGTGTTTAACCAGCAGGAAACATTTACGACCATAAAAATAAAATTTCTAATCATACAGATGCAAAATACTCGTAAATTGAAGAGGTCGATTTTTTAGTGCAATAATATTTTCTCAACGGACAAGTAAGGAGTTGCATGAAGGAAGCCTTGCAGAAAAAGAATGCCACCATTTCAGTCAATGTTGGGTTTCTGGGAAGATCTGAAATGTGAATCGCGAATAATCCAATTGACATATTTAAGTAAAGATACACTACATCTAACTTTAATCTATAATAGAGCAAAAAGTAATTACCAATTAGGCATAATGATAATGGTGCCGATGCCTACATGTTGGATTACTTTCAGCGAACGCAAATAAAGAGCACAGCGAAGAATCACATTAATTTTCTACCTAAAAGCATTTCATCTAAAAATAGAGAGGTTTGCCTCAGATTTCTCTGGCACAGAGGAAGAACTTTCTTCCCTTCCTTCCCATCCATTATGAATATGAATAAGGTAATAGGCGAGCCTCTCCCTCATATCAATTCAACCTACGGGTAGAAGATTATTATTCCACTAGATAAGGTGGCCGTTGAACATCAACGGGAAGGAAAAAAATCAACACTAATATATTATAAACCATTCATATCTTATTTAATGCAAAGAGTCATTGAGTGCATGGTTATACACGGAATCTGGACTTAAACAATAAGTATGGTCGTCATGGGAACGATGACTCAAAAACGCTAAAATATTGCGAAAAATCGTTACGTTTTGGCAAATATTTCGGAATTTCGACTGGAATACAAAATTTTAGTGAAGGAATAAGAATATTTATTTTATTTTCTTTCTATTGGTACCTTTCTCAATAATAGAAAACTACTATTTATAATTTAATTTTACAAATAGAAAAATGTCTGCAGCCAAATGAAGATGTAGCTTCACTTGTATTTATTACGTACAAGTTACTGACATATACATAGAAATAGGTGATTAAAGCCATTACATTGCAGTATATTATCATTTTTACCTAACACTCAACGATTAAGGAGAAACATGAAGGGCTACGTTGGGATTAGCGAGTTGCTTTAGCGGTCGATTGACCATTTAATCAGGTCATTTATGTCAACATGAACACGTGAGTAGACTGGAATTGGTTTGATCCCATTCATGTACATCTAAAAACTACCCTGCGAGCCGTCGCAAATGCGTGTGGCAGGGGGTGTTAGGACACCAGCCATGATGGTGGGGTGAATAGATTAAAGGAGGGTAGGCGAGCATAGAGGAGAATTTTATGTTAACAATGTATCTTTTTGGAGCAGCTATCGGGCGTTCCTCCGCGTGATGTTCATGTTCGACAACAGTTTCTCCAGCCATCCTGCTGGCATCTTCAGGTCTGAAGTGGCGATGTCTGTTTTTTTGTACGTCTTATATGGCTTGGTCTCTTTTGCGGGAATTGTTTTGATTGACTCGTTGCTGGTTTCCTGTATTACACTTTTAAACATCCTTTTCCAGGAGCTTGGGAGATTATAACCGTCCTCCCGGATGAAGTTTTCTGGGTTCTCTACGATTTCTATTGCTTCCCGGATGATTCTGGGGTAGTAGTAGCTTTCCCTCGATAGGGTTCTTGGTTTTCCGAAGTCCAACACCACGACTGTTTTCGAACATGGACATCACGCGGAGGAACGCCCGAAAACTTCTCCAGAAATTAAACCCCGCGGAAACCTTCGTATCAACGATATGTTTTATGTTATTATCACGCTGTTTTTGCTATAATTACAGCATGAAAAGGACATTTAAATGTATCACCTCGGAATCTCTCTTATTTTGTCACTTCTATCAGTTCCATAGATATAGCGCGGGGCCACAATAATTTCCTCCGTGTCGTACTGAAACTCGGCTGATCTGATTTTTTCAAGTAATCTAAGCCGAGCGTGTAGCCTCAGAGTTTCTAACGGCACCCAACCTAGTCCTTTCTATCACTTTGTAACACTTTCTCTAAACAAAAGGCTTCTAGGGGTACATAGTTTAACATCCCCTCCGACGGATGGAGTACAACACAACTGAAATGCTCTCCACACAGGACTCAAGTAGGGAACGGGACTCCAATGATAATATCTTTTCCACAACAAGCAGAGAAATATCAGGCGTGATATGGTGAAATTTCAGCATTATAAAGCACAGAAATGGACATTTTCCACTAGATAACATTTATTTCGATGCACTGCATCATTATCAGGTTCCTTGATGATGATGCAGTGCATCGACACCATGGTCGAAATAAATATTATCTAGTTGAAAATTGCCATTTCTGTGCTATATTATATTCTCCACTGTCTGAATCTGAATCTGGGGCCTGCAGATTCACAGGTCTGAACTTATTTGGATTGAATTTCGGGAGGCAGCCAAGGTAACTTAGATTCCCAGGGACACTGGTAGTAATCTTAAGAACCCTCTTCCTTCGCAACGGGAAGATCTTATCTCTCTGGAGTTCGTCATCGAGCATTTGCCAGTATGTCCTAATATCCCGAAACTCTTCCTTTGACTCCCACTTCTTGTGCCCCAGAGGGTCAATGTGGACCTCAGATGAGGAAGGGGTACACCTCCCTCCATTCAAACTTATTCAACGGGTGATGAGTTTCGAACAAGATGCAGAGGGGTTCGAGCTTATTAAGCTCCTGTCTGCAAGGGTTATCTACATGATTTATGCACTCTCCGAATAACCAAAGCGTTCAGATTTCAATAACCTGCGGTAGTTGAATGTTCTCCCATTCTGTGAAGGTTTATAAGACTTATTGGGTTGACTTGTATCGGTATGCATGCTTATGGACTAAAAGCAGGTTTTCCAATGATATTACCAAATTCAAACTCACACAATAATCGCCAGTTAATAATTATGGTATAAATCCAAATTTTGGAAGATTCCGCATATATGCTAAATGTGCCTTGAAAACTGGAATTTTTTAATTAAACTTTTCAGTGATATATAAATGACTACAATCATAAATTAAACACCCAACACAAACCAACTAATAATTCGTTGAAATAACTAAGTGTTTTGAGGCAGAAGATCCTAGATCTTCCCACTGCTCTTAGATAAAAATCTATAGATAAAAGGCAACGATAAATTCCTTTCCTTAAAAAGCAAGATAAGGTCAGATGACAAGAAATGACATTAAAATAAATATTTTTGGAGGTGAGTTATAGGCAATACCTTAACATGTTGAAAACAAACCACTTGCTACAATTTCATTCTTTTTTTCCATAGAACCGATGGATTATGACGTATGTTGCGTCATAATCAAGGCAACTTTAAACAATTTTCCACGTCAAATTTACCTTGGGAATGACGCAATAGCCACCGAAATCCATCGGGTTGGTAAAAACAAGCGTGAAGTTGTGCCAAGTGTTTTCTTTTCAACATGTTTGACGTGATAAATTTCCAAAAAGTAAAGCCTTATTCCATCAATTCCATTAGTCATTATAATACTTCAGAAAACTTTACAGAGGAATATAAACCATAGCGTGATTTTACTCATTGTATGTAAATGAAGCTAAGTTTTGATCAGTTTCAACAGATATCACATCCATTTTCTCGTAAGCCTAACTTTAGCTTAAGTTGGGCTTCAAAAATTCCTTTTAATATTCAAATTTCGAATTTCTATACAGGATGTTTCAAAGCCTATCCGAAATAGAGACCTATCTATGCAATAATAATGAACGCAGAATGCTTAGAGATGATTCTTATGCAGCTAGTGTTCTTGTGCCAAAAATGCATGACATTCCCTCAGGACATACAATTAGTTTCCCACTCCCCAACTGCATCCGCTCATTACAATGAGCCATCCACCTCAAAGGTGACAACGACGCATTCAATTTCCCAGTCGATGGACCGATACGGTCAACAGACAACGATAGACTGTTATCCCCTCCATCATTCAATACCTCTCCACCGTCCTAACCCACCGCGTCCTGTCCCTCCATGCCAATTAAACTGAGGCAGGAGGACAGACTCTCTCTCAACTTCCAGGAGATAAGATGCGATCAAAGGTCAGAGAGAGTGTGTGAGTGTACCACAGATGCCAGAGGCGCCGAAATGGGCTTAGTCATGAGGACGAAGTAGACGGCCTGGGCCCCTCACATCGATTCACGTGTCGCTTGATCCGCTGTGTCGGCAAACGCAATAAAAGAAGATTATCTCCCGCAGCGGGCGATGGAGCCACGCGAAGTGGGACCGAAGAGGGACAAAGTGTCCCACAGGGAGCGAGGCCGGCTTATGAGGGTGGCATCGGCTGTCACTGTATTAAATCTCTTCGTGCGTGTGGTTTGATCGCGAGTCACGACCTGAAAATACCTCATTTTTTCCCCATATCACGGCGAACTAATACATAACATATTGTTAATCCAAAAGATGTCCGTATCTTCAAACATTCCATGTACCATTATTTGCATGAGAATTCTTTGTCGCAGTAGCAATTGAAGAATTGTAACGGCTTTCTGCACCATTTCTTCTGTTAATTGTATTGCATTTTTGCGGCATATTACCATTTTTTTTAGTGCATTTATTGATTTAGTGGTTTGTTCTCAATCAAAGGCAATATCTAGGTCAGCAGAAGCGTCTGCTCAAAACATGTACTTAAGAGAGATGATTTGTAATTACTATTAATTTGTATATTGTAAGTTGTTCCAAAGGACTCAAGTCCTAGAGCAATAAATATTATTATAATTACCAACACAGAAATGGCAGTACGTAGTAAAGAGCACGAGTGGAAAGATACACACTTAAAAGGTAAATAAATTGCTCGCAGGGATAATTTATGTAGTGCATTCAACTGTGATTATTTGGTAATCATTTCACGTGCAAACATACACTTTGCTTTGATTAAATAATGGATGCTCAACTCAATATGACCTCAGTTATTTGCATTAGCAATGGCTATTGGAAATTATGAGATCCGGGTTCAAATCCCGGACAACTCAAATTATATTTTCATGGCGTATCTCATCCCTCTACTTGTATAACTGCATTTATAAATAGGAAGAAGTCGACTTTAAAATACCAAAATCCACCGTTTTGCTGTAAAAGACGATATAAGGATAAGGACTCACTTCCCCGTAAGAATATCTACAAAAGAGAATTATAAAGATCGTTATCATTGCATACAAAATGCAGAAAAATAATTGAAAGCGGGTGAAGAATGGATGGAATTGTACTTGCATCTGAAAAAACATGATATTTTAACGCGAAGTCCCTCTAAATAGTAGCTGAATACTTGTTCGAGTACATTTCCACTGAAAATTATTGAGCCAATCGTTGAAATGATTTCAAGTTCAATAAGAAAGGTTTTCTTATAGCTTTGATGGCAGCTCAAATTCTCTTTATAAATCAAGCTCTAACAATTACAATAATTTAAGGGTCAAATGTCCGCTCTAAATCGAAGCGTTTCCACGTAATTACATTACCATGCCCTCGCTGGAAATAAATACTTATGACAATCGATAGAAATATTTAAAACGCCGAATAAGTTATTAAAATCTTTAAAGGGGCATATTTGACGTCAATATGCTTTAAGCACCGCGTCATAACGCTAAAAATGCATATTAAAATGTTAAATACAAAGATTTGTATTGCATATGCTCATATATTACATTAAATATCTATTACTAATGGGTTTGTTTTCATACCCTTAAAAATATACATAAAATCGTTGTTTTATCGTAGAACCTCGATCAAAATATTTACGTACTTGCTTAATTATCTAGTGTACCAGGGGAAGAAGAAGTAACTCTGCAATTCCACATGGTAATTCATTTACTAAATATAAATTTAAAAAAACACACGACCGGTTTCGCCGCAGAGCAGCATCTTCAAGTGCTGCTCTGCGGCGAAACCGACCGTGTGTTTTTTTTAATGTTTAAATCCGATAAATCAATTACCATGTGGAATTGCAGAGTTACTTCTTCTATCCCTGATACTACGGAATTCCACGAAGTGAGGTCTGAAACCATCATCTATATCTAGAATATGATAAATGAATTCATTTGTTAATGTATTTCCTAGTTTCTTAAGTTTGAATTATACTTCTGATGGTCACTTCTGCCGATGGAGCACCTCGTTGTGTGAGTCCTCTAGCGTTGCCCAAGATTAAGCCTCGGTTATTTTTTTGAGTCTACAGTGGGCACGAACTCGCCAAATTACTTCCTACCTGTGTCCCGTATAACTGCCATCTTGGTACTATGAATACCATGACTGCCATGACCCTAAGATAGTTTTCCAATAGTATTCTGGCGTGAAAAATGTGTCACGCGTTTGAATTCTCGCTTGACTAATTTACTCGACACTAAACTTCAACCCTCATTCTAAATTTCTAGAAATTTCATTCATTGTTAGTTGAGAAAGGTTCACAACCCCATTGAAGACGTCCTTAATTACACGCTGCCTGGATGATGGAGAGAGAAAGGGTTGGGGCAGAACCAGCGGAGAGAAATGATACGTTGACACCGACCAAGTGCGTTAGATTCTTCCCTGAAATAGAGAGAGAGAAAAATGAACCGCTGACGACAATTAATCAATTAATTGCGACCTATTTTTTCTTCGGGTTCTCAAGAAAACGAAAATATTGCTTCACAAAGCAGGACCCTCCTTCACGGAGGACGCCTACATGAACTTTACGGTGCCATGAAGTTCTAGCTAGAAGGTAGAACCCAACAAACCTTCATTCTGAAGACGGAGAAGAATTCTTCCTAGGGTAATCACGGAGGTGAAGGTAGCCCTAAACCTACTCCTGGAACAGAGAGATATTAAGTATTTTTGAAGTTATTGACTCCAGCCGCAAACAATGTCAACGCGTAAATACGCGTAAACTGGCATGGGCAATATATCCAAGAGGACCGGGAATCAATCACGGATTTCTGGCTAGCTGAACCAATGTACAGACCTCTACGATATCCAGGCTTCCTAATTCCCGAGGGAACTTAGGATGATTCAAGGAGCCTCCATGCTCTGCCCTTGAGGTTCACAAGGATGGATGCCAACGTGGGGAAAAAGGATTTAAAAGAAGCCCATACCTATGAGGTTGGTAAATTCTAAACCATTCCCAAAACTAGTATTGACTGAGAAATGAAGTTGTTAGCTCCTGCCGGGGATTGCGGTGATGAAATACGTATAGACTATAAATTATCCCAAACATGGACCACTTTATGAGTCGCATTTGGCATCACCTACACACGGATCTTTCCATTCAATGTGTTGAAGTTTGCGCAAATCGGAACTTTAGTTCACGCAGATTAATGGAACGATTTGTGCAGCCGGCAAACATTCGGTAGCCTGCCGATAGATGACATTCTGTTGGAATAAAATAGTCACGGCCGAATGTATTCTAAATAGTAAACGAATGCCTTAGAAATATATACTTACAAAGGAAAGATTTATTTCGCAAAATAACTTTTAAAAATTAGATTTTCCAAGTTTGGCGATTGGACTGAAAATCAACAAACTTACAACAATAGCGGATACGATAATCGAAGTTAGTGCTTTTCATTTGAGTACGGCGATAGCCGATTATCGAACGCAGGTGCCGTCGATCGCCGACTCACCTCGGAACAAAGAGCCATCGGCAGCCGGCGATAGACGGCGATTCAGCTAAATCGAAATCACCGCGGCATGGCGATCGCCGTCTATCGCCGGCTATAGCCGCAAATCGAAAGCACCTTTAATGGTCTATCCCACATCATCTCAGCTCTCGATCTGTTTTGAATGTAGCTTACTTGGCGCGTAGAGTCTGAAACGAATGAAAAATTACTGAGCTTTTGAATTCGGAAATTAGCAGTGCACTAGAGCGAATGGAAAGCGCTAAAGCACTTCCTTTAATAAAAAGGATGCCATTTAAGAGGAAACAATCGAATATATGCTGGGAACAAATCAGATATCTAAGTACTAAAATCCTCGTACGGGGAAGAGCAGAGGGGACCAGGAGATGTGTGGCACCTCTGACGGGACAGAAAGATGCTAGTTCAAAGATAGAGAGCGATTCACAGCGGTATATTAGGCAGGTTGAACGAGAGCTTTCGTTTGCAAATGGAAGATGGGGAGTACTTACAAGAGCGTGGGGAAGGCCGTGGGAGATTAACGGGAACGGGAGAGAAAGCTGAGAAAGAGAGAGGAATTCGAAGGGGAGAAAGGAATAAAAAAATAAGAGAAAGTGAGAAAGTTGAGAGAGAAGAGGGTAGGTAGAGAGCGGAGGGCGAGTTGTGGTGTGGAAGTAGGATCGAGGACACGCAAACGGGAAAGGCTGATTCGTTCATATGACTGTAATGATGCCGTCCTTACGCCGGAGGCAATTTTATTTCTCTTTTGAATACTTCATAATACTAAAATCCAATTGCCTGTACTTTAATCATTTTTTTTACCGACCTAGGTTTCAATCCTTGCTTAAGTGTTGAAACGTTGGTCGGTAAATACACTGAAAAAAATGTACACATACGCTCTACTGCTTTGTTGTTTTAGTTTAGTTGAATAAGCAGCTTTTCTAGCAGTATATCCACGTAGTGTGCTGTATAGCCAATCGCTTTGAGTTTGGTATCATTAAATGTATTGCAAATGTTTTTTTTGCTGTACAGCTATATGATGCAGTTAGCAAGGCACACATTATTACACAGTTAATAATTGTCCGTCATGAAAATTAGACATTTTCGCAAAGTGACGCCTTAAGTTATTTCTTGTAAAAGAACAAAACCCTGACAGTAGATGACAATTATCACACACTTTTGGGTACACCTAGAGTGATTAAGCCGTGCTGAATGATTACACTTTTGACAGTTATATTACTGATGCTATTCATTAAGACCTAGGCCTCCTTTCACCGCGAAACCTCTATGTGGTTCATTAACATCGAAGCCTAGGTGGATACAATCCCAGCTATTATAAAATTTACATTCATAAAAATTGAAGTAGCCTATTACGTGAGAGCAGCAATGTAATTAAACAATATTTTCCAATTACACAGCACCCCAATATAGTTACACCACACTACATACTATATTTACCATTTTTTTGTAAATCATTGTCTTTTTCCAGTTTTTGGCACCCAATATGCCATTTATTGAAAATATTAAAATAGAAAAGAACAATATATCGAGTTTCTAGCTATCCATGAACAAATTCAACTTCCGGTCGTTTCATAATTTTCTTCTGTAGCCATTTAATAATTCTAACTAGGTAGGAGAGAAATCCAATGCAAGTGGATGTTACAAAGAAATGCATCAAATCAAAACGAGAGACTTTTATATGTATTATAAGCTGACAAATAAGTTCGATAGTTCAATATATACAACAAATGTGTTCTTACATATTTTCGAAACACATTTTAGATGCAGTTCGAAACATGACGCGAATTATACTTCATGACAGGGCGGAGTCTGACAAGACATGGGAGGGAATGGACGTTTACTCATAGATACACCTAGGCTGCGAAAAATTTGTCGAGCCTGGGTACTATCCGCTTACGTATCATTAGTCGGAACTCTTGAAAACTAATTAGAATGGAACTTCGGCGCTTTCGAGCTGAAATGAGGCATATACCAGCGCCTCTTCATTCCTGAGAGCCCAAGGAGGCACGCGCCCTTGCAAGTAACGCTACGCCCTGCAACCCACGCCCCAATCCCTAACTATAGCGCCCCCTCCGTGATGGATAATATACCGGATTCCACAGTCGCCTTCGAAGGCCAATTAATTTCCTCACGCCATCATCCATCTTCCTATCTCCGGCCATCAAAAAAAAAACTCTTTTCCACTCTTCCTCCCCACTCCCAGCTTCATCCTCTGCTATCCAGTCCCCAAATGTGGTGGAGAGCCTCCTGTGTGGGTGCATGAGAGTTGGGTACGAATCGTTTCCAGGGATTCCCGTGAACGAAAAAGAAAAAAAAATGAAACGCGGCCGCCCCCAGGGGAACCACAAAAATTGGCGTTGCGGGTAAACACATCGGCCACTCACTCGAGGGAGTAATAAAGATTTCAAGGACTTTAAAAGGGAGAGCTTAAAATAAATACCCCAGAGAACTAAATGATTGCGGCTGCGATAGTGAAACTGTGAGTCATCTACACGCTACTGATGATGCATGTGCTCCACATAAGCAAGAAAACTTGATTAATATCACGTTTCCTTGGGAATTACGAAAAAATTGTTGATTGCCATTAAAGTAGGTATGTTCGTCTGCTTTGAAGGCCGTAAATGATTCCTACGTAACAAGGGCTAAAGCTTATTATAGGCCAATGAATTCCACATCGTCGACTAGTCGTCGACATCGTCGAAGCGACTAGTTTTCTTGTCTTCTCTGAAAAACTACAACTATCAAGTCTCAATTCTCTAGCTAGCAAGGTAGAAAATGAATTACGTTCACAGTAAGGCTTGCTGCATATACTCGAAGGATATAACAAAGCATAATGTGGGTTGCCTGCACTTCCAGGATATAAAGAAATTTTATTCACTACGGATCCCTAATGCATTGCCATCATTACCAGTGTAATACCATAATTAAAACTCACTAATATATTAACGTGAGAGTCATACAAAAACGACAGGCAATTCCAAGTAAGTCATCCTTTCAAATGCTGTTCATATGATTTCATTGCGTATTTTCTGATACATGACATGTTACCCTGAAAATGGCCTTTGTGATCCGGCCCGATAAAAATATCTATTTCCAAATACAAAATACTATCTGCAGCCCGGTTTGGTAAAATGAGTTTCCATATAATCGTTTACTCAGGTTCCGAGATTTCTTTAGGATAACATTTATTGATCAATAATGATCATTACACGTCTATTAGAGAAACAAAGGGTTTTATTCGGTTTTTCTTTAATGATGTAACTGGAAAAAACATCATTGCCCGAGATTAGATTAGCTGTTTGAAATAAAGAAAGAGAAAGTTCATTTGAACGTGCAGTAGAAAACATCTTGAAAAAAATACGAAAAAAAGATGCAGACATACTTTGATCCCGGTGGGGAGAAGTAAAGTTGTGGGGGAAATATTATGCAATGTCGTTACGTTTACCAAGAGCTGGTAGCACAGAGTTTTCTCATCGTCCATGCCTAAAGGACACGAAGACTTACCTCGTGATTAGAACATTAAAATTTCATCTTCATCCTTCTTCATCCTCCCCGAGCCTTTTTTTTCACTAGGACGATTCTAGTGGTCCGTATGCCCCTGCGATCCCAATAAGCCATTGGCTTGTCGTCGGGTTTCTCAGGGGCCAAACCACCAGAACTTGACAGAAACACCCATGCTCTGGAGGATTAGAATCCTGTTGGAGGGATTTGCTAGAATTATCCTAAACAGCGTTTGAACCTATAGTGTGACATAGTCAACTTGATATTGCATTATCCATAGAATTTCAGAAAATATTTATACTTTGAAGAAGTGATAGATAAAAATTTAATTTACCTCCAAATCATCGACATCATTAGTCATTCCATCCTAAGATTTGCTGGCTTAGACTCTTCATTCTACCCTGTCCCGTCATAACTCATTTATGCTCTCGTAGCTCTACTGTGTCATAACCCATTTTACCATAGACAATGTATTTGTCACTTGATCTTCCTAGAGAATCTTTAAAACATATTTTTCCTCAGGCACATCATCATTTACCTATGCGTATTTTTAATTTTTCAGTATTCAAGGGCTAGTTTCAATAGCAGCTATCCCTTTTATGAGCAGATGTGATCATTTTCGAAGAAAAAACAAACGCAACAAACCTTGCGACGGTTTTTAATGAAAGGCCATTACGCCAATTTTCTTCCCGTCTACCACAGGCCTGAGCTCGGAGAATAAACATTGCGATAATGTTCATTTCAGAGCCGTACAATGTTGAGAAAAAAAGTAAAAAGTTTCATGTTAGCCTCGCCTCACATTACCCAAATTATTTAAGCACACCCGTGATTTTTCGAGATGGAAAGCATGTAACAGAAGTTACGATTCATTTGAGCGTTTATTCTACAGAGAAAGCAGATTGAAATGTCGTTCGCCATTCTAAAGGTTTTAAAATTCCTATGGGATTTTCAGCGCCACCTGTGCGTTTCCACGGAGGCTTATATAATTCTAAATAAACAAAGTCGCCTTAAAGTGCCTCCCCTTTTCTCCACCATCGCCCCAACTCCCCCTATTTCTACCTGAAAAATAAATCTTTCGCTCCAAATTTCCTCCCTTTCCTCGCTCTCAGAAATCAAATCCTAGCCAATCTCCAGAATCTTCTTTCCAGTCATCGGAAAACTTTTAAATATTCCGCAAAGATATCTCCTGCCTAAGATGGCATATACTGCCACAGGGGCTTCGATGAGCACAAGCGTAAGCTGTCATCATCTTTACGTTGAAAGTAAGGGAATTCCATTCCTGAGGACTGCGTTTACTAAGATTTCTTAGCGCGCTTAGGATGCCACGTACATGATTGCGTTCCAAGGCACCTTCTCCTCCTCGCATGCCTTACCCTTACGTGTTTCCACAATATTTCCAATAAGGAGTATGATGCATAGTATATCTGAATCCCATCATTTTATCAGCTATTAAGTAATGATTAACTAGTCTAATGCAAGATCCTCGTGGTAAAATTTCCCCTAAAACTGATTCAGTAAAACTAGTTTTTATGGCGAGGGTAAATTGTCTGCAAGTATATTTTTATAAAACAAGGTGTTTTACAGATGATTTCATATAAAATTTTCCGAAATTCTCTTAAGGCCGTTTTACACGGTACATTTGTTTGTACAAACTAATCCGTGAACTCTTGCATGAGGCAAAACGTATCGTGTAAAGGGGCAAATTGTATGAACGCTTGTGCGAATGTCTCAATGCCTGCACGGGAAATAGAATCTGTTCTAATTTCGTTGAGACAAACGTACAATCTCACGTACATTCGTTTGTACAAAATCTTTCATCGTGTAAAACGGCCTTAAGAGTATCATGCATAAGCAAAAAACAAGTACCAAATTGCCTAAAAATAAATAGTAATTTTTTTTAAACTTATGAGTAGGAATTCCACATTCAATTCAAAAGATACGATACAAACCACTCATACATAACTTTATAATGACATTTATTAAGGATAGCAAGGCTCCCTCTTCAGCGATTACCCTCTCCTATTATACTTTTAAACTCATTCTTGATCCTTGCCTCATTTGAATTACTGGATGATTCACGTCAATACATGTTCCAAAATCTCATTAATAAACATTACACACAGTCCACACAACTGGCTTATAGAATTTGCTAGACAGGATTTAAAAAAAAACGGGCTTCATATTTGATGTAATTTCCGATTAAGAAGAGAAATGACATAAAACAAACTGAGGGAATCTGTTCGTTGAATATGCGATTAATATTGCGTCCTGCTCAAGTAATAAAATGGATATACCATATAACTAATATCTCCGCATCGAAAAGAACCCTAACCTAATTAAATGATCCTCTTCCGTTTAAATTTTCATCGTCCTTTCAATGCGTTAATGGTGCTGCTTACATCTAAATTCAATGAATATTTTAATTGTAACTATAATTGAAACAAACATTGAATGCATGTCTTTTTTATACTCCTAAACTTAGTCATACTCTAAGAATATCTAAGCATTTTTTTGGTATGATAACATACGTCAATTTCATATCCCATCAATAACACCAATGTCAACTAAATTCCAATTAGAGGTAATATCCCCAACTCTAGGTCAATATTGCATTTATGTGAAGACTAGGTTAACATATGGCCAGGCCCTAGAATGTTTCAAGAAATAAAATCCTCTCAACTAGAGCCATGGCAACGAACACTATGCTAAATGAGAAGGTGTCAACTCATAAATATATTTTATGCTTTCCAATGACCACCATAATTTAATTTGACAAAAACATTGACCATCATGTGGTTTTTATCCTCCACAACTTAAATATCATTTCTTCATTTGAATGGTAAATTTAAATATTAAAAATGTACTTCGAGAACAAAGGTGCAAGTTTTAACTACTTATCTCGTTTGTGTGAGCATAGGTTAAGCACTCCGCATTAATATTTACACACAATGGTAGCCCCAACGGAACGAAAGTTTTTTTCCAGTCTCTGGCTGGATATTATGAGCCCGCAGTTAAACACGGGGGCTTTCTGAGGATCGTAAACTCTTAAAAAAAATAAAAAATTAGAGTAAGACAGCCCTCTCGTGAGGGGAGGGCGAGAGAGAGAGAGAGAGAGAAATTAACTTGGATAATAAGATTGGAAGAGAAAAATAAACAGTCGCGCGGAGAGGCGGTGAGGAACTCGGTGGCTGCACCCCTTCCCCCCCCCCCCGCTCCCACCACCCCCAAACAAGCGAAGGAGGGGGGCAAAGAGTAAGGGGTCGAATTCTAAAGGGAACAGAAATGGAACAAGACGAGGTGGGGTGGCAAAGTTGGGCGGGAGAGGGGGTAAATGTATCCATTAGGGGTGAGTAATTCCTGAATACGGTAGGAGACTCTGATGAGAGGGTTGTGTAGCGTGGGCGGGAGAGGTGGAAGAGGGGAGTAGTAGTATAGCTCCCGCAAAATTTCCCGGCGAAGACCTGCGCGGCAAGGAGGGGAGGTAAAAGTGGAGGGGGTGAAGAGAAAGGACGGAGGGGAAGATAGGGAGGGGAAACGAGAAAGAGTGAGGAAGAGGAACAAAACTACTTCACGTAAGAGGCACGAGGCACACACACGCAAGACAAGTGGTTATAATCACCCACAGCTATGAATTTACCAGGGACCTTGTCTTGAGGTCTAATCCTGAGACGTGCAGAAATGGGACGGCGAGTAATGGTTAGTGAGCGACTTCTCGAAGCGCTTACGCTAGGAGTAATTAGGAAGGATTTCTGACCCTCCACACCAAACAACCTTCCTCCCCCATTTCGCAGCATTTTGAAAGTTCCGTAGCCCATATCCCAAAATAATTCACTGCGCAACGCCAGTAACTCCTGCGAGAGTGATTCCTTTCTACGTACATACCCATCACGCCATCCCATTTCGCGTTGAGCATAGTCAAAGATGTAAGTTACTTCTATTAGTCTCGGGAAACTGGCTCTCAATTGGCAATTTCCTCCACGATTCCCTCTCTTTACATTTACGCTCTTGCATTGCTACATACACGCTATCTCATTCTTGAGACTCATATATCATTACTCTTTCACCACATTCACCCATGACTTTTTTGTTCCACCATATCTTATCATAAATCACCCTTCCTTATCATAAATCTCTTTCGTTATTTGACTCTTCATCCACTCTCTCAGCATGGCTAAACTTTTGAAGCACGCTGTTGAAGGATAATCCTTTTTTTATCTAACTTTTCAAGTTTTTCATACATTCGGCAAAGGTACACAAAATGGCCCAATTTTTAACTATTTTACCATTCACCCTCATGGCACAACTATTCCTCCTGTAGAGTCGGACGGTGTTTACAAATTAGAATCACTTATTTTCTATTTTCTTTATTCTATAATTCTTTTAACTCGTGCAGAGCAGCTTCCAGTCGTGCTCTCTTTCTTACTCAACAACTCATTCCCCCATCAAAACAAAACCTTAGCAACCAAAACATTTTAACAATCAAACATTTGTACACTAAAATAAATTAAAACATTTAAACAAAAATTATACCAAATTATAACAAATTAAAAACAAATACTGAGGTAAGGTTTAAACGTTACACTGCCATTCTCCTTGCCAAAAACTACTTCGATCTCTGAGGGTAGACTAGTGTTTAATTATTTATTGAATACGAGCGTCCCCTTCTGCGGTTTCGTCCGGGCTATTATTAAAAAGTAAACTAAAATGATTACCTAGGGTTTTCCTCGTCAACACTAAACTTTCTTTAAAATATTGAATTTATCATAAAAATACATGGGAACAAATAATAAAGGATGAATTTGTACTTTAAGATGGCGGATTCAAATGTGCTAACACTACATCTCCCCTTCCTCAAAATATGCTTACTTCTTTTAAAATTTGTTTCTAAAATCAAAGAATATAAATTCGGACCTTATCTTATTATTGAAAAGCCTCTTCTGCGCTATCCTGTTCACTGAAATCTGCAGAATAGAATGGCATCAGTATTTATGCCAAAAATTCCATATCATTTGTATAATAATTATGAAAACAAACAAAGATCAAGTTGATAGTTTTGTTTTGTTACACTTAATGGCGAAAACTTACTATCACACTAATATAATCACATGCTACACCCGTTCTTCCTGTGTAATGAGCACATGCAACATAAAGGAAATATTTTTTTTTTAACTGTTGCATTATATAATTTAATAGCTTGAGTTGGGTGTTATTGAAATAGCCATTAAGTCAATTGAACCACAGCCTCTTAAAATTGTGAAGATTCATGTAATGTACGTTCTTAGACCGAGGGGACAAATATCCAATACATTGTAGCCAAAATGAAGTAATGCATACAAAGAAATAACTTACCAACATAGAATCACTAACTAACTTAAATCAATTCTTCTGAAAATTAAAATAACTTTTAAAAAATCAAATGGATTTATTAATATCGCCAGAAATTATTAAGTAGAATCACTATATATGTGGTGGGGAAGACATACATTTTAAAAAAGAATGGATAATCCGCGTTGAAAAAGAAGAAGGCATCTATATATACTTAATAATTTGCTAGTATTAGATAACAAGTAAGTTGTTTGCAATTTTATTCCAATCGTAACTAGATTATTTCATTACCAAATATTCAGGCGGTTTCTTTTCATTTGATGAATAGTTTTACACATTAAAAGCATGGGGGTGTTAAGAAAATTATACGAAGAAAGATTTATCTTCCAGGTGTTCTCGTGTACACACCAACCGATGCCTTTAAGACCCGTTTTTGTGTTTTTCAAGATGAAGAGTTTGCAGTTGCATAACTTTTATTGTGTTTCGATGGTGGAGGAGGAATTAAGAAGGAAAGGGAGAGCCACCAAACAAACAACCGTCTACCACATTCGAAAGACAAATTCATAACATAAAGAGAAGGGGCAGTAAAGAGAAAAGCGAGAAAAAATGTCAAGAGAATATTTCAGCCCCGAGGAATGGTTGGCTGGGGAGAAATCGTACGCTCGAGTTCGCGTGGGAGGCTACGAATTGGCGGCTCGGGTCCTTAAAAACGAACGCGGAAAAGTAGAAAGGAGAATATGAAAACCTGAGGGCTGTTTCGCGAGAATTGTGTGTGTGTATGTGTATATATATATATATATATATATATATATATATATATATATATATATATATATATATTTTGTTCAAACAGGTGGTGAAAGAAAGAGGATAGGAAACACATAAAATGTGATGACACAACGCGAAATCGGAAGGTCCGTGGTTCAATTCCCGGTCTAGACGAATTTTTTTCACTTGGAATCGGCCATCATTCAATCTTCACATCACCATTGTGTCATCACATTTTATGTGTTTCCTATCCTCTTTCTTTCACCACCTGTTTGAACGAAATATTAATTATTTACGCCTGTGAGCGGTTTGAGTGAATGAATGAATGGTTGTATGGCCGGAATGGCTCATTTCTACTTCTTGGGCTCTGAGTGCCCCGAAACGCCTGTTCTGTATCTTTACCACTGTCTGTGTGCCTGATTCAAACTTTGCTTTCCTCTTCTGTGTACGTAATTTCTTCTCTGCCGGTGAGTGAAAATGTCCAGCGCCATCTCTCGGCGACTTTTACGGACTAATCTTGGGGGTGTTTTATTCATATAAACCCCCCGCCGATTCCAGTGTTTCTTTAGTATATATATATATATATATATATATATATATATATATATATATATATATATATATATATATATATATATATATATATATATATATATATACATACTTCTAAAGCTGAGGAAGGACCAACCGGTCCGAAACGTTCCTGTAAGAACAAATCCTTTTATCTATATCTCTTTCTCCTACCTCCTGTAAGTCTTATTTTATTTATATATATATATATATATATATATATATATATATATATGTATATATATATATATATAAAATAAGACTTACAGGAGGTAGGAGAAAGAGATATAGATAAAAGGATTTGTTCTTACAGGAACGTTTCGGACCGGTTGGTCCTTCCTCAGCTTTAGAAGTATATGTGTGTGTGTGTAAATATATATATACTATTCTCGCAATATAAATCCCTCCCGACTCAGTCGACGCAGCCATTTTACTTAGTCCTCAGTCGAGTGAGACACTCTCGTTAAGTGCAACAATACTCGCCCTCGGGCGATATTCATTTTTAAAATTTTTCGCGCGCAAAGTTTAGGGAGGTGACGCCACGATGGAATTTCTCAACGTGTTGTCAAATTTGCTGAATATCTCTCCCTCTTTCGCTATCTCTTCCCTTTAACGCCCTCAAGGCAATCGTATTACTTGCTGAAGTTTTAGCAAAGAGGTTTCAATTTATACGTTTTATTGGAGGAAAAACATGACACCATAATGTAACTCTTTATGTCATCACTCGATTAAAATACTCCTTAAGGTGAGAGTACCAAAATGCATTTTCGTGACAAGTTGATCATTTCCCTGCAATGTGAGTGGGATCAGAAAAGCATTAATATAAAACTTTCCGAAGCTGTTGATTTTGGGAGAGTAAGGAAAAACTCACGAGAATAGCCCGTAAATTTTGAGGGGGGAAGGATAATTATCCAGTTTGACGTCATTCTTAGCTTAATTAATAACAGAGAAAAAAACTTACTTCCATTGGCATGCAAAATGTAACGATAAATTTTCCACCTCGGAGTAATGGCTAAAAACGTACGTAGTTGAAAAAAAATAGCGGCAGAAAATAGTGACTCAGATAAACACTTCGTGGAACGAGAAGTTAAACGCTAGAATATAAGCGTGTTTTGATAAATCATTGGGCGGTAACATTTTCTTAAGGGTAAACATAAGACAGTTTTATATATTTGTGTGAATGCCTCTCAAAACTTAATTATGTTCAATCGAGAAATGAAACATACATATTTTCTGGAGGAATATTCAAATTTTACAACCATGTACTTAACTTGGGTATATTTTTTTAATAAAATTGTAATTTTTAAATTCTGAGTTAGAGCTACCACAAGAAATCTAATAAATGCCTAACAGCGTATCTTATAGACGTATGAATGCAGCCCTTAATACTTCTTACCTATTCAAATATGGAGATCATAAATAGAGTTAATTTTGAGCCTGAGGGAAACAATTGTTAGGAAGTAAAATAATCTTCAAATGAAATAATTAATTAAATTACTGAGTAATTACAATTAATTATCTACAATTTCCAAATGCGACCAAGGAAATCGATGCTCGCGCCTGAATCCAAGGAATTTCGGGCATGGTTTTCGATTGTAACAAAGGAAAACTTAAAAAAACAATAATAAACACACAACTAAAAACATTCAAGTTAAAAAGACGAACATTTGAGCCGTTCGTCAACAAGGCCCCACGAGGAGGAAAAACCTGTACTGAATGCAGAAAGTTTCCAGGCTTTTCCTGCCATCTGCCTCCTCTCCGACAACGTGACGTCAGGGAGGAGCGACGTGAATTCGCCAGTCAGCTGTTATCCCTGTCCATGACGTCAGGGAGTACAGGGGACCAAAAGAGTGGTTATTTTAGGTTCGGTCGTCTATTCAAGAGTTTGTCTCCAAAGCCGCCCACTACTCGCAATGGCACTTTCGTCACGCTGCTTGTCGGTAAAATGAGATCGGGAGGAGAAAAATAATTGCCCGCTTTGCCGACCCCGTCGTCGTCGAGGCTTCCTCGTATCTAATTCACACATCGAAGGCTTGACATCTTTTTAACTGTAAGCGCACACAAGCCACGGTAAACATTCCCTCACAATGTTAGCCGATGGCGTCGCATTTGACTGCGAAAGGCGCATTCACTCGGGTAAACCCAGCGCATATTTACACCCCATTCCCCCAGCCAACCTAACTCTCTCTCTCCCTGCCAAACACATATCATCGCCCACGATCAACTCCAGTTCCCCCAACAGTATTGCTCTCAGGACCAAATTTAGAGCAGCTAATACCCACTAGGATTGTATAAAATTCGGTGCCGAAATGCGGGCGTTAACGTGAAACATTCGTGACCCTAGATTTTTTTGTAACGCGTAGACAATAAAAGCAACAAAACAAAAGAGAACGGAAGAAATCGTGTTATCGAAGAATGACAAGGAGCAAATGGACGGAGAGAATCACTAACGAAGAAGTCCGACGAAGTGCTGGAGAGAAAAGAAGTACAATGAAAACACTAAGAAGAGGAAGAAGAGGCAGACGTATTGGACGCATTTTGTCACTACCTACTGCCCTAAACACTACAACTGAATACAATATTGGAAGGAGAAATGGATGGGAAAAATTACAGAAGACCAAGAACTGAATAAATCAGACAAGTTATGGAGGATGCCAAAGTGTATAATTACGTAGGAATGAAGCGGTTGGCGGAGAGGATAGCGGATTGGAGAGCTGCAGGAAACCAATCTCCGAATTGATGACAGATTTCGTAGAAGGAAACATGAGGGCTGTTCTCCAAATCATTTTGACATGGTTGCCGTAGTATCTGCCGGGTTCGACACGTTCGCGAAAATCACTTTCATTTGAGTCATATTTAACAACTTTCACGGATTAAATAAAAGGCAGGACGCGGCATCCTCCAACAGGCCATCCCTTGAAAGCGATCAGCATTGCTTTGTTATTTTTCCGCTGGGCTGGACTATAGCTTCATGTAATTGGTAGAAAAATATTGCCTCCTAAAATAACATATGAAGAAGATAAAGATGTAACTAACAAAGTAAATAGCTATAAAAGAGTATGCGATACCATAAGAAGAACACTAATAGGAAAAAACCACGAAGGAGACACAGGTTAAATTCTACAACATGATTGCAGTACAGCATTATTGTACCTACATTATTGTTTGGGTCCTAAACCACTGTATAGGAAATTACGGTCAACCCTGCACGCGCGGCCATGATTGGACGATTTTTACATGGGACTAAACATGTTTTCACGAGATAAAAATTAATTAACTATATTTCATCGAATTTGAGCCATGATAACTTGTCAATGATTAAATTGCCTATAATACAGCATCATTTTCATATCAAGTTTATCCTCCAAAATGCGGGAGTCGGTCTGTATAATACGAGCCCAGCAGACGCCTCAAACGGCAGCAGACGACGTCGTCTGCAATATGAGTGGAACGTCGCGATAATTTCCCCGCTCGTAAAGTGACTTCTCGTTGATAACTGACGGATAGGTATTTTAAAATGTTATATCACAACAAAAATATTAGCTTACTGTCAATTAGGTATCAAAATCGACTAGGTGTAGAATATTTGTCTGCAATAGGAGTAAAAAGTCACGTCTTCCTCCACCGTGAAGTGAATCCTCATAGAGAACAGACGGTGACCAACCTTGTATTGTCACTGGAATCTTAATCATTCTCAATTAAGGTTAATTTCACGTCCAAAACTCCCTTAGATTCCCTGGCACTTCAGCTACTGCAAGTGGACATACTTATCATACGGGCGACAACAATTGTGAGAGAAATAATTATTGAGATACCTTGACTTCGTTACGGATCGTACTCCGCACCGGAACGAGACTGTTAACGGCGGCTAAATTTAACATGCTACTATCTAATTTACGTTCTGCGCATGGCCTCACTCGGTGGAAAGACACGCAGGGCAAATAGTCAAGTGAGCATTTTGACAGGATCTACACGATCAGCACTCCATGTTTAACTGAGATTCAATTCACGAGGTTTTAAAAAAGTCAAGTTATTATAGGTAAAGTTTTAGACTAGGTCACTTGGTAATTATGTAACTTACAATTTTACACTTCTACGTGATAGAGCGGACATAAGACGATTAATTAACTACCATTGAAGGTTAACAGCGAAAACAAACCATTGCCGCAGATTTCAGAGAAGTAAAAAATGATTAATATACAGTCAAATTAATAAAGCGTTACACTTCCTAGATGCAACATCAGTAAATAAAGTTATTTCCTTTTTGCGCTTAACGTCAATTGGATTACTCTTAGTTAATCAGATTTTTCCCATACCTTTGTCATTCACTTCAGCAAACAGTGTTTCGGCAACAATCATAACATTAGCTGGTGAAGTAAATAAATGATGAATCGCAGAGTGCAATGGTATAGTTATTGCTGCTATTTAAGGACATGACCTATAACATGATTTTATCCATAACACATTTTTAAGGAATTTTAATCAATCGCACAAAATAGAGAACTCCTATGGCACCAGATTTTTTCCCAGGATTAGAACAGATCACTTCCTTTAGAATGTGTAGCTCCCGTTCTCGGTATCAGAATAGATGAAAATCATCCTTTAAAAAAATAGAAATGTAAATGGCATGAAATGCACAATTTCCAGTTTTTTTATTTCATGTGTATAGAGCGGTATTTAATTAATAATTCCACCATCAGAAGGCAAAATAGAACTCCAGGGTCATTTAACTTGCTGGCATGGTGAAGCCATCGAAATATAGTATTCCATATCCTTTAGACTTCTGTTCGAGGATGAAGACTTTCCCTTTGAATATTTCTCAGCTGCTGTCCAACATGATGCAAAATAACCAAACACTGGGGCTACAGTACACATACTTCAAGAGCTTAATTTATCTGTGGTTACTATATCACTCCTGATTCAATAACTTGTAATTGAATATGCAATAAGCAAGTAGGAACAGAATTTTATGACAGTATGACAGTAACGTTACAAATCTTGCCGAATTTGGTCTTCAATATTAATTACTTACCAGCTATCATTTAAGTTCTTCTGCTGGATCAAGTATCATATGGAGTGTGCTTTAGATGCATGGATTTTCAAGACCGATGGCCTAACTATGATATTTCAACGAGTTAGAGAAAAACACTGAAGGCTGGTGAATTCGATGAATCCACTCTGTACACCAATTATGCACGAATTCAAAGGGAACAAAACAATCTCTGAGAGGATGAGGAGCGAATCAATGCCATTTGATATCAGATGAGATATTAGTTGTTTATTAAGTGAACCAGAATGGAAATACGCGCTACCCAGCGAGTGATCGCAAGGACGTGTGGCAGAGGGTGTTGGGAAATTAGCCACGAAAAGAGGAGGGGATAAGGAAATTTAATTGCAAAGATAAAGAACGAAAAGTAAGATGCGTTTTGTTATAGCCAGTTTTGACTATAGCCATTACTGGTGCATGTGAAAACTGAATTTTTGATATGTAATTCGATAAACAATTATATGACGGAATTTTTGATATGTCTCCTTGAGTACCTCTCCTTCATTCTGTCGATTATATCAGCTCAAGAGATGTTTTGTGAGGTCGAAATAATATCCTCGGTACCACTTAGCCTATTAAGTAACCTACGGGTCTCAATTGGATCCCAACCCAACCCTTACAATCGCTGTTCAGCCTCAGGTTTTCGCGGCGATGCAATGTTGTGGCTGGCATCTTCCAGGTTGCGACCACGTTCAAGTTTTAAAATACGACAGTTTCGCCAGCTGTCTTGCTGGCATCTTCAGGTAAAGAATGTCAAGAAAGCTTTTTCTTCCGCTGTTTATAGGCTAGATTTTGGCATCAAATCTGCACCGGGTGTCGTGACCTATCCTGGTCCTGCATAAAGTGTAAACAAATATCCTTCACCTGAAGACGCCAGCAGGACAGCAGGCGAAACTGCCGTATTTTAAAACTTGAACGAGGCCGCAACCCAGAAGATGCCTGCCACATCCTTACAATCACTGACTTACCATTACTCTCTTCGTTCATTCGTAGCTACTTATAACGATGTGTGCGGCTCTTCTTTGCATTTAGTGCCTATGGTTTGCAAATTAAATATTTCTGTTTTTGGTCACCAATGCTTGCATGGTACTCAAATTCTAGCCTAATTTGGAAAGAAGTTGCATACTCTCTTTCTTATCCGACAATCAGACATCCTGCAGACTTGGCCATGGTATTTACCAGCCCAAAGAAGTTTTCACAATATCTTGACTGCTTGACCTAGCTTAAACCTACAGTTCACACGTTTCAGATAACCGTTTCAATGCGTCAAAAGCTTCTTGTGATTGAGGGGTCACCAGGCCATCCCTCAGCCAACATCATAGTGGGCGCTAAATTCAATCCTGTCCCAACAATATTTTGTCAATGATGAAAATTTAAATAACAAATTTTAACGTTAAGATAATTAACTTAATGCAGGGCATCGAGAAATAAAAGTTTTACCTGAAGGAGAGTACACTTCGTCTTTGAAATCTCATATTTGTCCGCAGGAAACAATATTACTCGAAGTAGGCACCTAAGGACGCAGGTACGAAGGGATTTCATGACGTAGGCCAACAACTATTAAGTTGGTGTAAACTAACATCGACGCCATTAAATATTTTGGATGATCAGGTTGGTATTTTTCAATATTAAAGATGAATGGCGAACCAACAGACAATGACATCATAGTACACAACATCTACATCATAGTATGTACTGCATGAGTATCGTTTAGTAGGTACAAAGTTCTTCTCGATACTCCTTTAGCAATGATAAAAAAATCTTTTCAGAATATACATGGATGTTCTCGAACAATATAGTAAAATTCAGTATCCGTAGTATTTTAGGTCGTTGCTATGAAGGGTTTGACGCCATTAAAGATGTAAACGTGCAAATTACCAACGCTGTTATCAGGTGTCAAGGTCGGGCATTTTAGAATGAATGTTTTTTTTAAATAAGCCACATAGTCTGCAAATGAGGTTCTGAATAGTTTATCATGCATTTGCCCATAAGTGTTTTATTAAAATGCGTACCCATAGACCTATTTCACACACCTTTGGACGCCAAAACCCACGCTTATCCCTCCATCTGTTATCCGCAGCAAATTCAGAGGGCAGAGCAGTGTGAACCGAACGTTCTGTGGATTGCGAAAGGAGATTGCGGTGAATGCAAACGACAAGCTTGCAGTGAATGCAATCTCTGGAATAATCTAACGGATGAAGTAAAACATATTCCCACGTTGAAATCTTTAAAGGCAAAGGTTTATAGTTTATTGCTTACCACCTCATTATAAATCATTGGAATTGTGAACAAAAATTTATATTTCTTATATTCCTTTGATTGTTTTTATTATTTTGTATGTAATTTCAAGCTATTCCAATAACTTATTCAGACAATTCGCACTGCTTTATGTGATTAATCGCAATGTAACTGATGGGCTGTAATGTAATCTATTGTTGAAATGATGAAACTTATAATAATACTTTGTAAAATTGTTTTTAATGTTTTCTTTTTTGAACTTTGTATAATGGAACTCTTTTGTTGTATTGGTCTATCGCCCACAACGAATAAGCGTGTTTGATTTAATAGTTCTATTTCTTGATGTAAATTGTTTTGTTCTTAAAGGACATAAGTCCTAGAGCAATAAATTCCTTTCTCTTCCTCTTCCAAAGTTACGCCTAAGACAACGGATTCCATCGACCAAACTGTTTCTATTCCATATTCAGATAGGATAACCAACGAGAGTGAAATTAACGACGATGTAATTTTGAAAGGATCAACGTAAGGATCAACACATCAAAAGGAAAGTTCAGTCAGTGTTTCACTCGCGATTCTCTCGACTGGCTCACTCAGTGCACCCACGGGATTTGAATCTCACTCCTCTGCCCACCAATCCACCAGTTCGCTCGAATTTTAAGATTTTTATCGATAAAAAGAAATGACGCGCCGTCGCTTAAGGTGGCTGGAGCGGTAATCGTGAGTCGTTGAAGGCACATTCTAATAACTTTTCAAGTAAGTCGAAAAAAATATTCTTGGACCACATTTCACCCACGTACACCTGTTTATACGTTGGAAATCACCACAGTGCAGTAATGTATATGATGCAAGAGTTATATTTCAAATTTTCGCCTTAATTAAAGCATTGTTTTGACTTGGATTTTCGGCGCGAAATTCGAAATTTACGCGAAAATCATATCTAAATACGCTTTTCTTACTCGGTATGATACCTTGATATTTGTTGGCAGCTATTATAATAATATGAAACTTACTATTTCGCATTTAGGAGAAAATCTGTACTTTAGTAATAGAATTTTTTCAAAATATATGCCGTGTTCCATAAGATTACTTGTTAAAATACCATTGAATTGCCAGGAAACCAAATCGGTAACATGCAGTTTTTTTTTTATTTTATCGATAGGTATTACTGACAAGGACACGTATGCAAAGTTTCACGCAAATCTGTATACAAACAAAAATCGCTCCAGCCACCTTAAGGGACTCCCCATATCGTGGCGGGAGCACAGCGCCAGCCCCTTTAAAAGCGACGACCCAATTGAAGGCAACAGAGAGTGAGTCGTCGTGTCACGCCGTCAAGCTGATGGAGTCATCCAAAGGCGTATAAAAAATCCGAAGAGATCAACTTGCTTTTGGGAAGTCGGTGATTGTTTCAGTCGTTTAAATGGCAGTACCAATGAAACGATGAAGCCGTAAAAGCATTCTCTTTATGAAATAATTTCTCAATTTGTACAATCCATGCTTTTACTATTCTTGCCGATCCATGTTTTGACATCTATGTCAGTTATTCCAATCACTGCGATTGCACAAATAATGTGCAACGCAGTCACGCCCGCGGGTGCAAAGATATAACCAGAGAGGGTGAAATTCATTATGAAAAATCATTTGACTTGAGCGGGATTCGAACCTGGATCTCCCAGGTGCCGGTCAGATGTGTTAGCCAGTTACACCATCAAGTCATCTCAATTTAAGAGTTCGAATCCCGGTCAAGTCAAATGATTTTTTCATGGCGAATAATACCCTCTCTGGTTGCATATCTCTGATATCATTATCAAGCTACTGTGTTATAGGAATATAGACGTGTAAGTTTTGAAAAATCGTAAGACCGTCGATGTTTCAAATAATTGAAGGGCTTGGAGAGATACAGCCATAAGCCACACAAAAAATGTTTTGAGAGATTCCAAATTTATAGTTTCACGATTTGCACTTGAGTGATTTGCCCGCAAAACACGAAGAACATGAATCTATAGATTTCGAAAGCATGGTTGGCGAGAATAAAAAAGTGTGGAATGTGCAAAGTGAGAAATTACTTCAACTGATTCAATTACACAAAGTAAGGCCTGAAACTTTAACTTGTATTTACTCCCATCACCACTCAGTTTCGACATCCTCTGCAGACACCTTTCCCCACCCGTAAGATATGCCACCGTTGAACATAAAAACGCGCAAAAAGCTCTATGACGCTGCAAAAAAATATGACGCTAGAGCAAGGTTTAATGACTATTATGAATTTGAATTAGCTGTTATTATTTTGATTACATGAACCATGAATCATTCATTTTTATTACTGATTGATTGTTTTTTCAACTTAGGTTATTACGAATAAACCATTTGCGATTAAAAAATTGAACTATTAGACAGGCATCATTAATTTAAAATCGTGCACGATCCGTTAGGAAGCTTGCTAGATGCCACGATGCAAAACATGGTTATCTGAAATAAACCTCATTCCTATACGCCCTTTAAAAGGTCACCATCAAAATTGGAATGATCAACCTGTTTCCTGAAAACAATAATTAGCATTAAATAGTAAAATGTTTTACAAGCATCCAATTGTGCAACTAATTGACGCACAAGCATGCATATCACGAAAAAATACCAGGAATAACATATGTTTTTAAACTAGTCATTCTTCAATGAGCACGATTTGTGTTAAATACTGATGTAGAGTGAATACCAATTATTCCTACTTCGCCCTCATAAGCAGTACCTTTGAAAACGATTTTTTTTCTCCAAGTCTTTTATTTATGTGTGCCAGAAGTTATATTATCTCTATCATCCTATTTTTTGAAAATTTTATCGATAATTCACAGTTCTACCGTTCCTTTCATTTCGTCTTTAGGTTGCCTTTTTTTGAGTCAAAGAACCATTTAATGTCGAAGATTGTGTAAATTATGAGTCATAAGACACATAAGGTCTAAGAAGAACGGGGAAAATGATATATATTGAATATAAAATGAAAAATAAGGTCTATTGGCAGCGAATAGCATAGAGAGAGCTAGCAAGGCTCCACATACTTCAGCGTCAAATGGCGATTGTGAAGTTGCTGGAAGCAAGTAGCAATATTAGTAATTATAAGAAGTATTCCCCAATTACTTCGTGTTAGTGGCCTCAGCTATATCACCGCCCGCATTCAAGATCCATTTTTCTCCTTAAGGTAGTTTGAGCGGGATATTACTTCACAGATTTTGATGAATTATGACCTCATTTAAAAAGAAAAAAACTCATCTTTCCAATGATATCAAAATATTAACCCCTTGCCAAACTACTTTTCGAGGAATTTTCCTAAAAATATAAGCTGTTTTACATGGGATAGATTACGGCTGTTCGCTGCAGAGGCAGAATATTGAAAAAATTAAGAATTTCTAACGTCAAAAACTAACGATGAGTAGTTTGTAAGTTTTTTCAACTATTTATAAAAAATAAATAATTTCACACCGTAGTACATTTTACAGAATCGAAAAAAAAACATTGTTGTAAAGGTGTTTTCACCGTATGACGTGAAAAAATAAGTGAAGTTAGAGACTTATGTGGTTATATTGATTTAAATACTGAGAATATTTGTCATATATAAATATATTACCCCCTACCCTCAATGTGTGAAATTCACACGCCTGTGGCTTAGTCCGGGGTGAGCTCTACCCTCAACCATCCAAACCAACCTTCGGGTTGAATCACTGAGTGAGTGAGTGATAAATATATTTCTGCGTCATTACTATTACAATATATACGTCATAGGTACTTCATACAGACGCTGAAATTTACAAAATAAAATTGGAAGACGGTCTCCATTATGACTAGGGAAATATCTCAAACTACCTCAAGTCCGCTAGTGACCATATCTGATTGACGGTGCCATGAGAACTTGACTGTCAATGTCGTTAGCTCAGATCTACACTACCTCTGCCTGAAATACACAGGTCTCTTGCAAAAGAATAAAACGCCATTTCTCCTGGTACAAAACTAAACAGCAACAGTGACACCATGGAGACATATCGCGGGGAAATAGATGCGAAATATTTTTGCATCCTTGCATTGGAATTTGCACCGTTGCATTGCGTGTCTGCAATAAAGTTGCCACAAGGTTATTAGAAAGACTTGCATGTGACATGAAAGAGCTTAAGACCTCGAGGTTAAGCGCAAAACTAGATTTTTATAAATAACCTGGACCCAAACTCCACCTGTACGTCAGACATAAGACGAAGAAACAACAGCTGACTCAAGCGATTGCATCGATAACATTTTCTTTATTTATTATAAAAATCAATAGCTTAGTAATTTTCCATACTTACCTACAATTTATTACGGACTATATTTTCAGTGACTGATACCTTCATTTGCAGATAACACGGTTGGTAAAAAAAATAGGTGTGAATAAGGTTTAAGCTATTTCATTAAGTTTTCCTATCATGACTGGGTTCCACAAAGTCATGATCTGGGTCAGTCTCTTACAATTCAATTCAGATGTAGGTGAATAAGCCACTATCGTAATCGCATTCCATTTTCTACTTATGGAAGCATTTGGGCAGAGAGTACTCTTTAGAAGCGAGGAATTAATCGCGCAGAAGGCGACTTCCAAAAAGAATATCAGACATTGCCGACTTAAGTCCAAGTCAAAAAGACATTTCCGAATATCGGGGAAGACATTTCGCGCCCAAAGAAGACCGCGCCTGAATGAAGTCGTCACCACGAAATGTGGTAGCACTGCGGGAGAGGCAAGACCGCGGCGGAACCTCACCCTACCCTCCGTTAAGGGGTAATCCAAAAGTCGATGCCACTTTAATTCCCCACCAGAGAGGTCTCAGAAGAAATCCCCTCTCTCCTTCCCCCACTGTACCCTACCTGTCTCCTTCCTCGTCCCTCGCCCGTCCCCCTCCCTCCCCCTACACTCTTGAGGGACGCGGAGGACCCCAATATTGGCGAAAAAGATGGTGGAGGAAGAAGAAGCCGGGAGGGGGGAGAAATTGTGTCATGTCCCATCTTCTTCATTCCTTTGACCGCAAGAGCGTGGCTTCCTGTTTGGCAGTGAGATGGGAAACCTTTCTTCTTTTTTCCACCCTACTCGTGCCACCCCTGCCGGGGCCCTGTTGCCCTCTCCTTTCCATTACCAACAATCCCACACCCCTTGGTCGCTCACCCATTCCACCCCGCTCCACCTTATACTCCCTCACCCCCTCCCCCCACCAACCCACCCGTCGGAGAAATCCGATAAGCGGGCAGCGATAGGAGTGTTGCGTTTGTGGAGGGATGGGGGTAGGGGCGGGGGATGAGCCGGGAGATTGGTGGAACGGGGAAGCGAAACAAAAGAAGGATCGGTGGCGGACTTAACTGGAGGCGACAGGGAGGAGTGGGCAAGGATATTGGGGAAGGGGGGGGGGGGGTGTTAGAGGAGGGCGAGTTTTCAAAAGGTCGCCATTGCTAGCGCCCTTTCTTCCACGAAAAGGGTCCCGACGATATTTAGGGGAAAATGGTGAAAATAAAATGACGTGATACTAAAACTACACTCCCACATCGACCGAAAAATACTAAGTCAGTGTCACAAATTGAAGCGAGGATATATTTGCATTCGCGAAATTTCTTCACTTTTTCTAACTGGTCAAATTTCACATCCACTGCGGCTCATTAAAAGTCACTACCTAACGCAAAAATCGTGGCAAGATTTGTAGGTTTGGATAGAGTTGAAGTTATCTCTACCTAGTCTTTTGTAATCGCCGGCACCTGCCTCCTTATACGACTTGTTAATTCAGCTAGGCATGCATCCTTCTTTCCTTAACCTCATCAATCAATCAACCTTTCCCTTGTCTTCTACTTCCTCATTTAACTAGCAACCAATGTCTCAATCCACGTAAAACCTATTTTTTTTTAATTCCAGCAATGACCAAGTTATTCTTGAATGTACACTTCCCTGGATATTGTCATGGAAGTCAAATCTTAAGAGTGCCTCAAGTTTAGGAAAGGATGGATTTATCAATGAATACTTTGCTGCAACACATTTTGCAATAAACTAGGCGTTGATTACAACTCCAATAACCAACGGAGCATGTCGGACGTTTTGGTAGGTATCCCAGCAAGTACTACGGTCAACATCGTGTGAACGTTTCTCAGAGTAAAGGGAAAAATGAAAATTTATCGATATAGTAAGTGTACTCTTTATTTTAAATTTACAACACGCGTTTCGGCTCTTTAACCTAGCCATCTTCAGGGACATGTGTACATTTGTACCTGGAGATGGCTAAGTAAAAAAAGTCGAAACGCATGTAAATTTAAAATAAAGTGGACAGAACTATATCGATTTCTTTTCATTTTTGATAATGCAGTTCCACCACATCTCTCCGGACACTGTTGAATTCAGAGTAAAGGGGCCAATCTGCTTCCCCGTGTGACCTATGTTTTCTCAGGAAGATATAGTGCTCAGAAAATCTCATAGCTTGTGTTTAGCGGAACGTATCCTGATGCCTCTACCGGATTTAAACACTAGACTTTCGGTCAGTATTCCAACGATCAACCCACTGGACTACTGCACCTCTTTGAGAATAACGAATTTAAGCGTGGCCCACGCGTATGTAGTTTCTCCTACAATTAGAATACAGATCAGGTGTGCGCCATACATGAGGATATGAGTAAAAAACAGCGCCCGCCGGATACCCAGCCCTCACCCAGGGGATCAACATGCACCCCACCCTCCCCCGCCTTAAACATGTGGGGGGGAGGGCTTCTAGGAAATGGGGATAAGCAGCTAATAGCCTAGTAAGTTAACAAAGTATGAAAACTTTATTTGGACGGGCACGGGCCAACCTGTCCGTTTCTAGCGCTCGGCTCTCAAACGGGAAAAAACAATTAACGTATCATGTGCTTAAAGAAACTTATTTGGAAAAAATAGAATGGCTGGAAAATAAGAAACCAGAGAGATAGTGCAGTGGGAACAATTACAGGAGAGGATGGGCATGGGAAAGCTCAAGCGGTTTGGAGATATGAAAAGACTGGGAACGGACACAATACTGAAAAGAGTACAAACATATCCATCACGCCGTTCCCTTTCGGGGTAGGCACCTAGTCAAAAAGGCACAGTCTCGGTGATTGTCCTGTAAAGACGACTCTGCTGCAATAATTTTCCCCATACTGCCATATCCTCTCTGATAAAAAAAGTGAAAGGAAGATGCTACTTTGCTCTGGTTAGGCCACATTTCTAGTGCGCCGCAAGCATTCGGGACCCTGCACAGAAAGGCTTAATTCGAGATGTAAATAAAATAGATATAAAATAGGAAAACCGCACGGTTTGTTTAGAACAGCTCCGAGCGTACATTAAGTGTAACAGTCAATGGAAGTATTACGTGCGAAATTCGGTAAGACTCGGAAGCCACAGGCTAGCACCAATCAGGCGAATTTCAATGCGACACGGAGGACATTATTTTATCCCCGCTCTATATCTCTAGAACTGATATAAGCGACTAAGTAAGGGAGCAAATTCCCGAATTTATTGGTACAAAAATTCCTCCTTTCCACGCAACTTTAGAGATAATTACAAACACCGAGCGAGACTTTCTTAAGACAAATCGTTAACCCACAATCTATCTCAGTCCACCCTCCCCCTCCTTTTCTCTATTCTCCCCTTCCCATGACTGGCGTCCTAACACCCACTGCCACACGCCTTTGCGGCGGTTTGCGGGGGGTAGTGTGCAGATTTAGATTCTTGCACACCTATTCTGCTTCATTTACCTTCATAAGCGCCATCCTGGTCATTAAGACTCCTAATATTCCTCCTCTAAGGAGACTCTTCCATCGTGGCTTTCGACGTCTATTCCTTCCTCTCACATCATTCATTCCCTATTCATTCATATCTCTTTTGTCATTCGATTCTCTCAGCATGGCCAAACCAACAAAGCGCACTCCTTTCATATACATATGCCCATTACTGGAGCATCCAACCCACATTATTTAAATCTTCACTCATTCTTAACCCTATCCCTCCCACTTTTACTAAAAACATTTCTCAGGTACCCCATTCCCACGACATTTAGCCTACTCTTATTCTTGTCCTGGCATACCCAGATTTCGCTGCCATATAATACTGTCGGGAGGAGAATATTTTATTACACAAAGGTGAAATCTAGGTATGCTACTAGAAGAGTGAACGAAACGATGGTACAAGCTAAAAGACAAAGAGAATGACCAAGGGGTGGATATGGCAAAAAGGAATGGGGGAAAGCGTACGGAAACGAGGTGAGGATTGGATCAGAGTGAAAACGGAGAGGCGGTTCGACGCTCAAGTACAGAGTGGGCCCTGCCAGCTGCTGGACATTGAATCTGATTTGATGATTCGCTGAAAGAAAGAGGTATTCCGTTACAGTTATCCACGTCAATGTCGTATCCCAAAATCTCCCGCTAACTATAAAATCACATTGTGCCGGAAAAAAATTTTTTTCGCGATTTTTTTATCAAAACAAACAGCAGGCGTGTTAAATGAGGGGGCGAGGCACACATATATAAAGGTTCCGAAACTTAGTAGCAGTTGCCTGCGCGAAGCGTTAATCCAAGGATTAAGCGCTTGTGGAAGAGGATCGGCTGAAGAGCGGAGGGGAAATGACCGTTCATGGTAGCTGTCAACATCATGACACATACCCTTAGTAGGTTGGGAATGAGTCAGCACTGGGTTACACGGCAAGGCTCACGATACAAACAAAGCTGCTACAAAATACGTTGATAGTGATCGGAAGCCATTGGAGAAGCCCATTCCAAAGATAGGGTAAAAAGCAAAAGAGAGTGTTTTAATTTATGTGAGCTACAGCTAGAGCATTTTTAAGTTAAAAACAAAGGTCGTGGTAGTCAAATTAGGAGACTACCTTACTCTCCTGTGAGGAGCTAGTGAGCTGACAATAGACCCACTGAAAACGGTCTTTTACGCAAAGCCACCATTTTTCGCTAACACTATAAATACGATACATCAAATTGGTACCTGTACTCCTAGCGCATATAAGAGTATGTTCGCGACAGCAATACGCTTCATTGCGAAATAAGAGAATCAAATGTGAAGAGGTGCTAATTACCTCGAGAATCATATAAAAGGAATTTCTGTGGAGATATTAATCCAAACATTCAACTTTCCAATACGCTTAAAACTTTCAGTTTGTTTTACGCTTGATTCGTCAAGGCTGCACAAAAAATGAAATTGCTTCTTGAGCACACAAAAACGTTTACGACGGACTGGAGGAAAAAGAAATTTCTTTAACCAAATCCCTCGAGAAAAGGGAAAGTTTACGAAGGGGAAAGATTGAAAGGTTGTCCAAAATACATTAGGGGGAATACATTGAGAAAGAAATAAATGGTGTGCTAAATTCCTCAAGGAACTTTTTTGACTCAAAAACACCTATCCTTGGAGCTATTTATATGCCTCCCACGTTGTTTTTCCACAGTCACACACATTGTTATGAAACATATTTACTCAAGAGGAAATCGTGGGAAAGACTGTATAAAAATTGAGATAATATTTGGGATATTTACTATGGTAACGCAACGAATAGCATTGTAAGAAAATTTTCCAAGAGTGAATTAAATAATATATCGTTCAAAACGCCTTAGGCTACGTTTACTATGGATGCGAGTTCTGACGAAAATGTTTTCTGACGAGTACGTCCGAAATCCTCGTCAGAACAAGGTGGTTAATTTGTGCGCGTTTTCTGATAGTCAGTACGTACGTTTCTGCCGCCCAGCAAAGATGGATGAACTTGATGACTTTTATTTTCTTGAAAATTATGTTATTATGTATTGTAAACCCTTCATCAAAATTAAAAAAATGTACAAAATGCTAGTGTTCAGTTCTGTAGCCACTTTCTCCCACATTTGCCGAGAAATATCTCTGTTGTGGTAATTCTTATCTTTCATGTCCCACAAACACCTGTTGTCGCGCACTAGATTAATGAGTTTATCAATGTCCATGGTGACCAAAGAACTCGAAAGTTAATGCAGGAATACATCCAATTCGGAAGCGGTCGCACGAAAAATCAAACTCGTTTGATCGCTCAAAAGGTTCTGACGACGTCGTGCATGTTCTGACGTATTCGTCGTTGCCACTGTAAACACACTCAATGAAAAACAGGCGTTTGTTTGTTCGGACGAATTCGTCAGAACTCGTCCGAAGTCGTCAGAGCACATTTAATCAGAATTCGCATCCATAGTATCCATAGCCTAAACACGAAAAAAATGTTAGTGCATTGCAAAGACAAGGAGGATACAATGAAGTAAAGTAGAAGTTATGAAATAGCCTGTGGAGACTATTACGGTGTGTATGTGGACAGACTTCATGAAGTTTTGACATCACGACAAAGGAACATTTTTGTGTTGATAAAAACAAGTCATGACGAGAAGAGCAGCTTCGCGAAAGACTTTGTAAATAGTGACCGCCCGAGTGATTTAATGTCCGAGTTTCGTATTTTTCCAATGATCGACGTGAGCTCAATGCCTTACAGCAGCTCGAAATTTTACAAATAAATCGTGACCCCGGAGTTAATCTCCTGAATGAATGTCTGTTTCCAGCCAATTCCCCCATTCTCTCGGCTGTTGTTAAATAACCAGTCCCCCACTCCACAAATATCTTTCCTTCCCCCTTCCAGCTACTGTTTTGGAGTTTAAAAGGAGCTGATGTGTGTTTTGTGAATAACATGAAGATGTTTATGCATTAAAACCCGGATCGTGTAGTTTCAATTTTCCTGTGGTTTAAAGAATTTTCCACAACGACATTTCCACGGCGATAATTTGCTCCTATATTGGCACCTTAATAATCGGTTTCAGGGAGCACATTATTGTAAAGAATAATTGGAGAATTGGATCACCTATAGTAGTAGGTAACAGTGAAACCTATAAATTAGCAGCTCAAGAGCAAAGGAGATTTAAAGAAATGGATTTACTAACACTTCACACCTGTCGATTTGTCCGGCATTATTTTATTTTGTTCTCTGCATGAAGTAGCATCTCGTAGCATTCATAAATTAACAGTATTAGTAATATTAACCACTAGATGTGTCTATAGCATTTCTGTGCATGTTTGCATGTTCATTTACGTATCACACTCCCAGTTTCCGGTTGGACTGCGCACTGTTCTCCTGATTCCTTTTGGCCTGTGCCTAGCGGCAGTGGGAGCGTGCGTTCTGATTTGTGCTGGGACGAGTGCTGCATGCCTGGTGTGGAATCACCCCGTGCCACACACCCTAGTGGTGGCTTGTACGGTACTCCGTAGATGTAGATGTGTGGTGTTGTCAAAGAATGGTGGAGAAAATTTGACGGGGAGAATTTTCAATATAGAGATCCTACGATGAGTATGAGAAAAAAAGTACGTGCAACGAAAACTCCGAGAAAAAAAAGCAAACTTACTGGACACATTTGGCGATACAAAAACCAATTTAAAAAATAATAGAAGGATAAACAAATTGGAAGAATCACAGAGGAAGACTAAAAATAGAATACATCAAGCAAATTATAAATGAAGTTGAAATGAAGAATTACATAGGAATGAAGTGGCTCGCTGAGATGAGAGTGGAAAGGAGAGCTTCTGCAAACCAATCTTCGGATTGATGACCACTGATGATGAATAATCAGTTACCGCGGAGCTCCTCAGAGAAAAATGGGTAGAGGCAAATCAAACGTGCCATCGACAACAGACGTACACCAAGGGCAAAGGGAACTCAAGGGCTTATAAGTAGAAATATGGAGGGTAAATGTAAAGAGAAAGTAAGGGTAAAAGGTTATTTGGAAATGCTAAACTATCACCAAAGCAGCCTTACATGGTTTAAACATCAGTTTAACGTCCTGCAACAGCTGAGGTGATTTCGCTCTAGCTATTTGCCACTTACAGAAAGGGGTAACATCTGTTTGGATGAACCGAACTAATCCAAGTTACAAGTAGAGCGCAACATAACTTGACTTAGGGAAAAATCCGGAACTGGCGTTTTCATCGTGGCAGGCCATTTTCCTAAAGGGGGCGATTCGAATTTACAGCAAGAATTAGGAATATTTTATAGTACCCACGGTTAAATTATTGGGTAATGTTGAAAAAATCCAATAGATTTGTAAAAATTGCAAAGAAACAAGGCAAAAGAAGCAATGTTATTGGGTGTGATAGGATGTGAGTCCTCCAAACATGAAGAAAGCAACCGATATTACATAACTCAAAAGGCACAGGGGATCCAACTTTAACTCCAAATCCAACGGCATCATTAAGCTCCTTCATAACACCATTTGCCAAACCACCCTGGTGAAATAAGGAATGTAGATACTGAAAGTGATGGATAAATACACACATTTTCCCAGGAACTATTCCTGACCACAACACAACCACGTCAAAGCATACACCCATCAAAATCATAAATAATACCTAGAATATGTACAAAACGCTATTTCACACACAATAATGCTTAAACAGTTAGTGTTCACAAACATTTCCGCAAACAAAACGCCCTTGAGATGGATAGCAGAATAAAACCTTACCGTAGATATACTGTCCAGGCAAAAAGTCAAGATGCTTACGTTTAATATTCTTCATAACCAAACAACCAATTTCAATGAAATTAACTTCAAATTAACAAGTAGAAAAAGTTAATAATATTTTTAGAAAACAGTAGACACAATATATTATGTAGGTATGCTGCGTAGTTCTCCAGTTCATGTATTAAAATTGATAGCACCGTTTATGAGGCAAAACTGGGAATAATTATATAATGAAACTCCATAAAAATATTAGACTACGAATTAAATTACAAATGTCAATAATGAAATCAACAAAAATTAGATTTAATTATCAGTTCATTCAGAGTTCAAACGGTTATTTCGAGCAAAGTCCATAAAAGTTATAGCATGATTTATAACTGATAAACAAGCCAATGGTGAAACAAACATTTGGATGATCATCAATGCTCAGTTGCCTGAAAAGGATTTTCTTTATGATGATACAGCATTGCAAGCAAGAGAATCTACAACTTTTGAATGACCAATAATAGATAGTCTGGTGGCATTATTCATGAGGAAAATGCTTAAAAAGATAAGAAGGCTAAAGACAGCGATGGGGTTTTCCCTTCACTGTCGCGGCGAGGTGGAGGGGCGAGGTAGGTCGCAGTGTGAGGTAGAGGGGCTTCCGTGATGGGAGGAGCAAAATGAATAAGTAAACGAAGGAAAAAGGTGTAGTGGGAAGAAGAAGAAGAAAGGAAAAAAGACAGAGAAAGAAGGTAAACGAGTAGGTGACGTGAGAGGATAGAGAAAACGAAGGGGGCGTGGTGATGGGAAGGGGGTGCCGTCCAAGGCGGATGAGTGATTGCTTCCCTCCCTTCCACCCCCGCTGTGTATGCATTACGAAGGGAGGACGATTCAGACGACGAGGTAGGCTAAAGGTAAACAGCGCCGGCTTTCTCCCCGTTCCCCCCGTCATTACGCGCGTGTGTACGTCATGAATTTCAAGCCCTTCTGCGTACGAGGAAGTGGGCCTTTTGAGGACTTCATTTCGCAAGCGATGAGGCACGAGGGGAGAGTGCAGTGCGGGAAATGATTTCAAAGAGAACAAGCGGTCATTTTGTGAATTACGGATAAAAGCAACATTAAGTTCTCATTAAGGACGGTCGCTGGACGACATATGCGGAGTGTACCACACGTCAGAGAATCACGAACTATGACACAACGCAAGTCAGGTGATCGCTTCCGGGTATCCCCAAGGTGGTGGAATAAAGCCGGAATAATAATGAAATATTCGACTTCCAGGCATAACATTTAAGCTGTTGATTCTTAAGAACAAAGGGCAAAGGATGCAACTAAGGCGTGCGCTAAAGAGAGAACCGAGATACCTTTAACCCTTTATATATCGGTTTACAACAATCTTCGGCATCTTTCAATTTCCAATCCCCACCTATCTTCATCCTGCCATACAGCTTCTTCCAGCTCCCTCTCCTCTAGTTCTTTGTTTATACCTTCTATCAAACTTCATATTTGTCTGCCAGGTTTTCTTCTACCTTGTGGTTGCCAATTTAGGGTCTGTTTTGGGAGTCTATTTTCGTGCATCCGCTGTACATGACCATACCATACTAATTGGTTAATCTTAATTTAATCGGTTATTGTGTTTCTGATTCCCATGATTTCACGTTTCCATGATTGGTTATTCTTTCTATTCTTGACTTTCCTGCCGCACGTCTCCAAAAATCCATTAAAAATTCATTCCCAAATATTTGTATTCCTCATAGTTTTTTGTATTCCCCGTTTTCAAGGATAAGATATTTTTATTGACTTCCGAAACGCATATATTTTCATGTCTATATTCACTTCTAGACCCCATATTATATTCCTCGATAAGCTTCCGTGACATCATTGAAGTCTTCGTAATCATGGGCGATAACTAACTGATCGTCAGCAAGGCATAAGGTGCATACACTAAAGTTTAGTTATGGCAATCCTATTGATCTGTATTTGCTCTTCCATATTTCTTAAACCCTTTATAGAACAAACTTTTTAAAGCTGAAAAAGGGGTTTTCCAATCCTGATCGTTAAATATTGGAGGCCTTGGAAAAAAACATAAAAACTGTTAAAGTATAACTCAAAATTTGTGCATGATTTTTTATTGTACCGAATTCGGCACATTGGGAATTGGTAAATAAAAAGAGTTGACTTCAGAGGTATGTGCCGAATTCGGCTGACCCGACATTAAAGGGGAAAAAACAGAATCAAATAATGAATTATGAATCTGAAAAGAAAAGACAACTACAAACTACTCTGCGAGCTATCGCAGTGAGCGTGGGGCAGCGGGTGTTAGGACACCAGTCATTTAAAGAAAAGCGTAAAGGAAAAGGGAGGAAGACAATTGTATGCTAACTGTGTTTTAGTACCTCGTTCAATTTTTGTTAGAGCCACTTATGATGCGTGAAAACGAGCAATTTTTGTCCCTATCACTTCGTAGGGATAGGCCATCATACATATGACAACATTCTTCATGCAGTGAATATAATCATTTTAGCCACAAAACAATCACGTCGTTGATCTCACATCTAACTTTTCCCCAAACCAAGTCCTGATCAAAGTAGCGCTTAAACTGGCATGATTTCGATTCATCACAGCAACACTTGCAAGCAGTGCAAAAACTCTGAAGAAGGTGGCCTCCCCAAAGACCTGATTCGCATAATGAGATTCAGAACCCAATTCGTTTAATGAATCCCAATGGTAGCTACTCGTATAGTAATATACTATAAATAGTATAATATACATCAAGGATATTACAAAGTCCTAAATAAAGTTCTTATTGGTGTCGTAGAATAGTAAACTGAAAGCAGATTAAAACACTTAAAAGGTAAAAATGCACCGAAATAAAAGCAAAATTCGCTAAATTGCATAATTCCGTATAAAGTGACATTAAATTTTTCACTAGCAATGCAATCAGTATTACCATTCCAAAGTAGTAAATTCTCAGTAAACTTTCATTATCTTTTAACTTGAGCTGTTTTGATGAGTTCTTCTCGGGTTTCCCACCGGGTTAGGCTTTTCATCATTGCCGACGTTTCGGCAGGAGACTTTCCTGCCATTTTCAAGCCTATGGAAGGCCTGGTGCTGTTTAGCGACACCAGATGAGATAAGATACTCTACATTTAATGCTACAATCCTGAGGAATCATCTTTAAACAATTAAATTCACCATAGATACCCGTCAAAACCATTACTTGCCGTGAAGGATTAATGAATTCACAACATTTCATACAAATGAGCAATTCATTTCCGATTGATTTGCACTCAAATGAATGACCGTGAACCGTGCTTGGGGACAAGATGGGCCAAATTAGCTGATAGTGGTTCCCTTTAAGTCGTGCAAACTCACAACTGTTTAAGAGGGTAGTTATTGAATCAACCAAGACTCCAACAAATATATACGAGCTACCCTTCCTGCATTAAGACACATTCCTGGGGTTATTCAAACTAAATCATTTTTATGCAGACCTTATTTGATTTCAACAAACCGACGAACTTCTGCTACACGAGTGAGTTAGAGGGAAGACTGCAAACTAAAAAAGAAGCACTGAATCAACTCACTCCGGGGGATATATAATTTGGTGATAGCGGCGGCCGTAAAAGGGAAAAAGGGAGGAGCGATACGGCTCAAGGGGTAAAGGCTTTCGTTTTTAAATAAAAAGTGAAACGGCAAAGGAAGGAGAGCGGGGGAACGAGGGGAGATAGCGTTGAGGAGAAAGGAGGAGTCACTTAGCAGGCCTCCTATTGCTCCTCCTTCCATTGGATACGAAGGTTTCCGCAACTCATTTAAACAACTATCAATGAACTTTTCTAAACTATGTATGAAATATCAGCGACGACTCGGATGATAATGTAAGTTTATTCCTAGGTATGATTAGATTCATAGGGTGCAACGATTGCAAAGGTCATTTTGCACCTCATACTTTTAATTTTGTAAAAGTTAATTATTTTCCACGTCTTGAATAACTTTAAACTTTGTATTTCCACATGAAATTTATTTAGCTACGACCATGGTTTCGACGTCAGGGCGTCATCATCAGGTGATGATGACGCCCTGATGTCGAAACCATGGTCGTAGCTAAATAAATTTCATGTGGAAATACAAAGTTTAAAGTTTTTCAAGATGAATTCCAAGTTCCACAAAGTAACGCCTGAAACCATCAATTTTTTTTTCCACGTACCAATTATTATAATTGACGAAGGTAACGGTTTCAGGCGTCACTTGGTGGAATTTATCCATCTGAAGATAGAAAAAGAAGGTACTGCAATTCTACATAGAAATGTTTTGTATGATCCGGGTTTCCCCACAGTGCAGCATCAGATACCTAATTATGCTGCACTGTGGCGAAACCCGGGTCGTACAATACATTTTTATGTAGAATTGTAGTACCTTCTTTTCCTATCTTCATGATAATTGACGAAATTACACAAATTTAAAATACATGCACAAAACAGAGATATAAATAATAACTTCAAATTCCAGAAAAGTGTAACAAATTTATCAAAGTATCGATGTGTTCTGGGTTGTCGTCAAGTATTTGATTAATATCCTCAGTAATATTAAAGATATTGCGTACCGCCCGATAATTACCACATTCAGTCAGGATGTGTTTCACGCTGAGGGAAGATGCGTAATTTTCACAACGAGGGGGGATTTTTCCCTCCGTAAAAAGGATGGAGTGCGTTAGGGCACCGTGCCCTATCTTTAACCGGGCAATTGCGACCTCCTCCACCCGGTTTTTTCTAACTAAAGTGGGCCACACTGATATTAGGGCCCGTTCACACGGAGCTACTCAGCAACGCTTCTCAGCAGCGCTGCCGTTGGCTCATAATGGGGTAGAATGGAAGTGTACACACAGGGCTACAGCCACCAGATGGAAGCGCCACAGACGGTTTCAGTGGTTCTCTCCGCCCCAGACGCCGGCGTAGAAAAGTGGCGCTTCTAGTGAGTTTAGCCGTAGCTAAATGGCGGTGTTCTCACGGAGCGGCTGCCACGCCACTGTTCAAGCAGCGCGTTCGTGGCCCTGCAGAAGCGCTGCTAACGAGCGTTCGAATTTCAAGTAAAGCAAAGGTTGCAGGTTCACGCTAGTTAGAAGCGCTTCTCACGCCCGTTAGCAGCGCCACGCACGCGCGTTAGTGGCGCTGCTAGTAGCGGTTCGACGCTCGTTAGTGGCGTTGTGGAAGCGCCATTAACCGACCACTTAGAAGCGCTGCTGAGTGGCCTCGTGTGAACCCGGCCTTACAGATTTAATTGTACGCAGATTATTGTTAATTAGTTGGTCCACAGATCTTTCCACTTATTCAAGGCTAAAATCCACAGCGCAGTCCTAAGATCATACGCAGGCACCAAATATGTTGGTGTATCGGAGTGAGTCACGGCATCTTTGGCAACCAAGTCTCCCCTTTCATTCCCGATTATGCCCATATCTCCAGGAATCCACACGAAAAGTACTTTTTACTCCTTTTTTTCAAAGGGATTAAAGAGGAATCTGGGTATCCTGGATGAGAGGATTACTGGGAGAGAAATTTTGAATAGACATTGGAGTGCTCGCGGAATCAGTACAAATAAAAAAAGAGGAATTGATGCAGGTTAATTCCTCAGAAGTATAGTTGGTAATCAATATAGTTTTTGAGTATTCGTCTTGAAAATAAAACTGCTCAAATAATAATTGTTTCCGACTCTTTGCTAACTTTAATTACCTTATCCAGCACTAAAAATACAACATAACAAAACAACTGAGTTAATTTACGTTCATCCATTGGAATATTACATCTATAGAAACATTAATATATTATCTTTGACGTAATCTAAACATATATGAAACGCAAATCTTGAATTTCCGCATAAACATACAAATAAATTATAATATTAAAAGACGCAAACAATTTAATACGGATGCAACTCTTATTTACAAATACTTGAAACATTGGAAACTACTTATAAGCAAACGTTAACACAAAAAAGATAACACACAAAATGAAAAGAGAAAATATCACATACTGAACCAAAAACATATTTAGTGACTCAACATTTTCAGTGACTCAGCAAATATGTTACACACTAAAGGCGCTATAAATGAAACTAGAATTACACATATCCGGCTAGTATAATTTGCGTTGTGTTTCAAACTCTAAAATTACCATTCATATGTAATTATTATGCGTCAACCCCAAATTATTTAAGAAAATCGGGTAGATGCAGTGGCTTGAGTTCTGGTTTCCCATCCCAAGGGCTTGAGTTCGAATGCCGGCCTAAGTGGAGACTAATTAGAGGTATCACAATTCCTAATTAGGTGCTATATGGAGAGTCTGTAAGCTCAGCACTAAATCCATCCGATTCGACATTAAGCAGGTCAGAAGGTGGCCCACTCATCGATTCTTTCGTTGTCCGTTATCTCTTTTATCAGATAGTCTATAGTTGATAAGTCTAGTCTGGAGCAATCTGTTGTTATACATATTTAAAATATGCGAATACCATTTGCCACAGTATTTTTCAATAGTTTTACATGCAAATAATATAATAAAATAGCACTATTAAATAAAATTTTAAACAATCGTCATTGGATGCTCCGATTCAGGATTAGATTTAACAGTTACCAATAAAGATAAAACATATAAGAACATTTTCCGACGTAAACAATTTAGAGGAAATTATAGAAGAAAACTTTTACATTTCAAATCACATCGTAGTTTCATTATCAAGCTTCAGGAAAGTGTTCACAGAAGAGAAGGGCCAGACTAAATCACACGCAGCATATCCCGAAAGCGTCGCTGATAGCTCAGCTTCCTTGTTCGGGCCTTCTCCTTCCCTTGTCACCCCCTGCCAATGCCCTCTCCCTATGCAAGCGGGAATGAAATGATCGGCGTTTCTCATACATGTGTGTGGCTTCCCCAGAACCTACTTTTATCGTCCCAAGGCTCGACCAATGAAACGAAGAAGCCGTAAAAGCATTAACTCGCTTCTACGTTCAGTTTCCTCATCCTGTGCACACCCCAGTGGCGGATACAGAAAAAACTCAAGGGGGGGGCGCAAGTTACCGCGACGATTGTGGCTTTCAAACTGACTGCCTGGCAGCGACTCTGCTTCCCCTATATATATAGCTCGGTTGTTTCGAGAATATTCGGTGCCAGAATGTTCGCTTCCAGACTTTTAAGGAGTGTGAACAAATACAAACAGTAGAATATTCGCGACTTTTCTCCAACAAATGCCAGGCAGAAAAACGTATCGAGATCACCAGAATGGCCGCGACTTTTCTCGTAGATTAGCTATCTATGTCCCAGACAGAAACGTATAAAATACGATGACGCGGACGCGCGCGCGTGCTACATAAGAAAGTACAACTACTCGATAACTCGTCTGAGAGTCGACTGACGAAAAAAACGAACGAATAGCGTGCGGGCTGACTGGCGGGGGCGGCGCGGGCGGCAATGCGGGCGGCCCCGCAAGGGGGGGGCGAGCGCCCCCCGCGCCCCACATATGTATCCGCCACTGGCACACCCATGCCCTCACCCTCAAGAGATATGTTAACAATGAACATGAAAGTATAACAAGGACAAAACGCAAGTTATGGCCGTTTCAAATTACGCAGAACAGATCTTAAGAACCTAACGTAAGACGAACAAATGGAGCGTGCATCATAGTGGTGGTGGTGGCTGCGAATAAAGCCCGTTAGTCAGAGAGCATTTTGAACGCATCTCAAGAGCATAACATAACGCAGTGGATTTCGAGCAAGTAGCGGCGATGGTTGTTCCGACGTAAAATATTTTAAGTGCCCTTTGATTCATTTTATGGAAGCATACACAAAAACGTGTCATCTTTTAGATATGAATAAAAAACGCCTTTCCACGGAATATTTTTTTTCGCAAAATTACCTGGAAATAACCTGATCTTAAATGCACGACTTGGTGAATCATTGGCAAAGATAGTATTTTTCTATCTAAAATAATGCCATTTTCGCGACAAACTGTTCAAAAGTAGCAAAATCTCCCTAAATGTTGAATAGTAATAAAATTAAGGCACCATAACATTTTAGTTTTAGATTTTTTTAGCAGGAAGTAAAGACAAAATTCATTGGTTCAACAAAAATATAATTGCAGGCGGCTCCTAATGGCCGTAAAAAGTGCATGCGTCGAATAATTCGCGCATTTAATTTTTCTGCATTAATTTCGTTTTTTTTCTGTTTTTTCGGTTTACGCTAAAGAAAAACATTATTTTTAAACGATACAACCGAAAAGGTATAATTCAGAATTTCCTCTAACCAACCAATGCTTCCTACTTCCCTATAGTTGACCAATCGAATTTTTCCCTCTTATAACCTTTTAAGACCGTGATGTTGCATTGACTGGGTAACTCACAAAAAACTTCAACGAGATGAAAAGCGATCCGTAGTAAACAACCTATATTTACTGAAACAATTCTCTTTCTCGTCGCTGCCGCGCTATTGGCATGTCTGCCCGTCCAGCTTTGGATAGGCCAAATTAAGACAAAACCCTCCTTCGTGATTGGCCAACTTAAAAACATAACTAATGAGATTAAAGAGAGTTGATATCTGCCTAATGCAGGAGTCGCCGAGGCGGTCGATATTAGGGATTGTAAATAAATCCAGAATCTATTTTCGATTAATCGATTTTCGATTAATCGACTTTCGATGTTGGTTTTTAAAATCGATTTTCTAAAAATTCGATTTTTTTGCCCAAAATAATCGAAAAATCGAAATCAATATTTATACATAGTAAAGTAATTGTTTGCTGAAATACAGATGTGTTGTTGTAAAAAAATGCAAAATATGGGTTAATGGAAGCACTAGGGATAAGAACTGAATACAGATAAATTTATTAACACAATATATTATTCCAAAGATATTAATAAGATATACAGGAAAGTAATAATCCATAACAGATACTTATAAACATATAGGAAATAAAATTCGAAAATTACAATTATGGGTTAGTAGCAATAAGAATTGTATATTGAAAAGTGAGCATACCACGAAATGAAAACCAGACTTTTATTTATTTCTTGTCTGCAAAGCCGTGGAACCAGTGTTCCTCAGGGATGGACCTTAAGAAAACTAACATATTTCAATGTTCTCCGAATAATCGATTTTGCACCTGAGTTGCAATTAACCCGGCGTGAGAATCCGAATCAAGTATATTACGCTCCCTTCTTCAAGAATAAGGTGTATGAACATTAATTTTTAGTTTGTACCATATAGTTGTGGAATACAATGTCAAATGATTTGATCAAAAATAATAGTTTGCCATTGTTCAGAATGAGCTATTATCACTACTTATTTAAAGATACCTAACGTAAATTGTTCATTTCATAATTATCATTGTCATACATTGTAAAATGCCTTGTTCTTTGTGATTAAAACAATATTGTGTATACTTATAATATATGGAATTAAAACCTTATTTTTGTCTTTTTTTGTGCCGACTGTTTTTTTTCTTTCGTTACTTAAACTTATGTATTTTTTCTCTCTTAAACTTATGTATTTTTCTTAGGTGGCTTGCCACAGAACATTAATAAATGCCATTATTATTAAGTTATGTTCTTAAGCCACGAACTTCCGTAGGCATCGCTACGTTTTTATGTTATGTTCCAGCGTTCGTGGAAAACTGGTCCTGACTCGCTTCAGCATTCAGTTTCCTCTCGCGAACCCCTTCCCAACCCTTCCACCCCTCTCCAGATCCCCTTGCCTCGTCTTCTCATCTCATTTCGCAAACCCCCCGCCCCAAAAAAAACCCCTAAACCCCCTCCGGCTACACCCACCGCTAACTTCTCCCCAAGTCTCCTCTTTTGTCGCGAAACGCATAAAACAATATGCCCCCCGCCACCATTCTTTTTATTATCGATGTTATCTCTCCCTCCATCTCTTCTCTGATACCCCCTCTCTGCCAGCAGAAGTTAATGGGAAAACTTAAGTCATTAAGTCCGAAGTTACCTCCTTTAAAAAAAAGTTAGCTGTCTCTTATTTTTTTGCATGTTTTTCTTCGCAGCATTTCGTCGAAAGTCGGGTCATTTCGGAGATGAATAGGGGTGAAATCGGAGTCATCATGCATTCAGGGAGTCGCAGAAGAAGAGCGATTGGTAGCAAGCAGCAGATGAACTCTCTTCTCTACCTCCATTTACCGTCTCACCAACAGGCGTGTTTTAAGAGTCGATCGCAGTTTGCCCGATTTGTTTGACCCCCTCAGTTTTCTGCTCGCCAAAACATTCCGCGTTGTTCACGGAGTTCTACCCGGCGGGAGTTATCGAAGGAAATTGGCGAACGCGGCATTTCATTTCCCGAACGGCGAACTGTTTGTTATACGTTCGCTCAGCTCAGGTAACGTCAAACGAACCTCTCTTTTTTATGGGAAAGTAAGGCTAATAGCATTTAACGGTGTTGCTGATGACTCTACTCGCACAGGAAATGCTACGTTAGTTATCTTAAGTAAATCTTGCGTTAGAATTCAGGTTTTTCTTAAGTTCTTGAGTTAGCATTTAAGTGGCTATCTCGTCAAATCAGAGGTCAATTTAATGTAAAAATAGAATGAATTTAATTTATAATGGCCATGACAATTACTTCTACATTCATAGTAAATACGATTAGTACGTAAACGACTGATCGCTCTGTGGACTTGAAGGTGAAATTTAAAATGTAATGGATACGTATAAGGTCAAACAATATTTAAATGCATGTTTTGGCCCGAAACCATGCACTGGATATATACTATACGGGGTAATTAATGGGTTTGTATCAGACGGACTATAAAATTCCTATCTTAAGTTCAAAACTTAGACATTTATACAAAAGTCAAACTTGTATTTTTCAGTTTTGGACCTTTTTCCTAATTTGTTTGTAAGAGATTTTACACCTAAGATCACAGCATAAACCGTTCTCTTAAAACATTATTTTGCCATTAATGGCAAGGTAAAAATTACTTTTTTAATTGCCCAATAGTCTGTAACTACAAAGAAAATCTGAAAATCATCGTAGAACTGTTTTCATCAACAAGCTTTATTTCTAGGAATGACGAAACGTTTTAAACTTACGGTCGAAACAAGACGTTTCAAACATAACAACCCTAGTCCTAGTTTTGCTTTTTACGCAGAATATCGAGAGAGGATCTCAAAATTTTCTGTTTTTTTATGGCTGAGGGTGAAGTTGCTCGAGGTTTTGTTTGTCGTGGCAAAAAACTATCTGCTCAAGAAATAATAATAAAAAATCCGAACTTTCACGAAGCTAGGTTGAGGGAAAGGGTTATACTTCTGATTTGAAACTCTCCCCAAATTAATTAGGTTGATAATAAATCAATCGGCCTTCGTACCCTTCGATTCTTTCACGATCCATAGTAGGCGGACGGACTCTACCCACCTAGACAGCCCCCTATCTCACAATCGACTCACCGACCACCCACTTCCATCGTACCTTCTCCCCGCACGCCCTCCCATTCTTAGTTAAATTAAAGTCAATTACGAGAAGGGCGCATTTTTTCGGGCCCGAAGCAACGCTGCAGGGCAGCGAGTCTCTTTCGCCTTCACGTACAGGATCGCACAGAGTAGTCGGTTCTCCAATTAAGCTGGTTCTGATGTGGCTCAACGGTGGAATTAATCGCTTTTCGTTGCACTACGCCATTACCAGATGTGACTCTTCGCTAGACTTGGGCACCGCCGCACTACGCCGCCGACCTTGTTTTTCGCACACCACCACCGCCGAACTCCAGATCGGCGCGAGTAAGATCAATGTTACTATGGATACTTCGTCAATCACCCGTGATTGGTGGAGGGTCGTTGCACTTATTAGCGTTTACTTACGCCGTGGGTAGCAGGCAGAGAACGCAGGGACGCTTCCCCTTCTCTTCCTTCCTGCTAATGATGTATCCCCTGAACTCTGAACTTGGCTACGGTTTTTAAAACACTACCAGAGATCGCAAGCGATCTAGTACGCTATTGACACATTGCCATTTTGCTTTTTGTCATTCAATCGGTTGCAATTTGTCACTGAATTCTATTTCTTCATGACGGCATAACGTAAGTAATACGTCGTTAAGAAAAAAAATCCACTCCTGGAAAGTGGTAATATTTTATTCGGTCCACGCCGATTACACCGCCGGCTCGAAAGAGGGTCGACCGAAAATTTCGTCGGCGGAATTCATGTCTACCCACCTGCCTCTCATTAGACCAGACTAGTTTCCACACTAACAGTTCCCTTCCGGATAATTGTACACATTTGCTCCGATTCTTTGATGCCATTTTGTATGGTTTCCATACATATTACGTATCACTCCGTTCCCTTTCGGGGTATGCACATTCAAAAAAGTTTAATTCGAGGGGATAGGTCTGTAAATATGACTCAACTTTAATAATTTTCCCATCCTGCCCTATGCTTGCGTGCCTCTTTCGCTTCATATACCCGATATCATACATGAAACCAGATATCATGACTTGTTTCATACACGTAACCTTGTTCTCAAGAATCCTAATAATACTTCTCTTAAGAGTATCTCCCACATCATTCACCCATGACTTTCTCGGTCTAATGCTTACTCTCACACCTTCACTCCACAATCATGTTATGTATGATAAGATATTGTAAAATTTTTCATCGTACCTTTTTAACATTAATCATTGTGATGATGCACATATTACGATAACATATATCAATTCTTTGTGGCGAATGGATTCCATCGCAGACTCAGACGTAGATAACAATAATAATGGCGACTTTCTTTAGAGCGAAATTAAGGCTATGCAGTATGCAGTAGGTCGCCCGAACGTCAGGAGGTCGATATCGAAATTCGATTTTTGACATACGGGAAAATGTAGCCCGTCCTACCAGATGAACAACGGAAGAAAAGATTTTTTTTTCGGACAATATCTAGGGGTGCCGCCGGGGCCGTTTATACTGAGAGTAGGCAACCCGCAACACCCACTCTGATTTGAACCCTTTTAAGCCATTTCAGAGACTCTGGTGCGGTTTCTTCTGGTCGTTATGACTGATATGGCTCGGATAGATGCTAAGGTAGGCCAAATAGGTCAGTGGGTCACGTTATACGCCATCAGTGCTGTAGAAAAGGTAATAAATTAATCAATTTCTTCAAAAATGCGTTGTAAGTGACGTAAAATCGTAATTATTTGGATATGTGGGACAGTTACTTCGTCCAATTAGTTCCTCCCTCACCATCCCCCTTCCCCCCTCATGCACGTCAAAGAAAACTTCGTTTTCCCAAGTTTTCTTTAACGAGAAAAGGAGAACGCTAAACGAGAACAAACGCCTACTCTGCTAGTTATTTCTGCCCGTGAACCGCTGCGACCGAGGAGCTCTTCAGTCGCTTCGGCACTTCCCTTACCCTCACCTCCTGCCCCCTTCCGCCCCATCCCTACTGACTGTGTCGGTCGGGTGGCAGACTGTCGCTCAGTCACCGGCCGACAGGCCTCGAGTCAACATCAATGAGACTACATCGCCACCAGACTCCTAACAACGCGTTTCTGCAAACCATTTCGAGATAGCAAACAATTCTAGCATCCAGCCCAGCTGCTGCCTAAAACGAATTTTTCTTCAACGAGCGTGGGGTGGGGGAAAGGGGATGGTGAGGGAGGAGGGGGGAACTAATTGGACGAAGTAACTGTCCCACATATCCAAATAATTACGATTTTACGTTACTTACAACGCATTTTTGAAGAAATTGACTAATTTATTACCTTTTCTACAGCACTGATGGCGTATAACGTGACGCGCTGACCTGTTGGGCCATATCAGTCATAACGACCAGAAGAAACCGCACCAGAGTCTCTGAAATGGCTTAAAAGGGTACAAATCAGAGCGGATGTTGCGGGTTGCCTACTCTCAGCATAAACAGCCCCGGCGGCACCCCTAGATATTGTCCGAAAAAACGAAGTTTTCTCTAACGTGCATGAGGGGGGGGGAAGGGGGATGGTGAGGGAGGAGGGGGGAACTAATTGGACGAAGTAACTGTCCCACATATCCCAATAATTACGATTTTACGTCACTTACAACCCTTTTTTGAAGAAATTGACTAATTGTTTACCTTTTCTACAGCACTGATGGCGTACCACGTGACGCACAGACCTGTTGGGCCTACCTCAGCATCTAGTCGAGCCATATCAGTCATAACGACCCGAAGAAACTGCACCAGTCTCTGAAATGGCTTAAAAGGGTGCAAATCAGAGCGGGTGTTGCGGGTTGCCTACTCTCAGTATAAACGGCCCCGGCGGCACCCCTAGATGTTGTCCGAAAAAAAATGTTTCTTCCGTTGTTCATCTGGTAGGACGGGCTACATTTTCCCGTATGTCGAAAATCGAATTTCGATATCGACCTCCTGACGATCGTTCCTACTATGCAGCCCTCTCTTATTTTTAACCCTCACATATCGGATCGGGTAGATGTAGTGGCTGGAGTACTGACTCCCCATTCCGAGGTTCTGGGTTCAATTCTAGGAAGTGACGGGGACTTTTCAGAGGATTCCTGACCCCTACTTTGGGGCCATGTAGAGAGTGGCTTAATTGTAGCGCTCTATCCGTTGGAAAAGATGTTGAACTGTGGTCCCCTCGACACCTTTTGTTAAGAGTAGGCTAAAGCCGACGGCGGAAGTCTTCCTTCACTTCCCAGATAGCCCCTCGCTTACGAACCGACCCACCAGTCTTCAATGGCGAACCCGCAGATGGGTCTACCGCTTTTACAACAAATATTGATGTGCTCAGCTAACGGTTAGAAGTTGTTGAACTGTCCAGAAAGAATCACCTAAGCATAAATGGCGTAGAAAACTTTAACAGACAAGACTCATTCACCAATGATTTTATGCCGAGACCACAATCAACGTATCAGTATCAAACTTCATTCTATCAAACGTAGATTTTGATTTCCTTAGATATGTATGCAGTGTCAATTTACCGTCCTGATTCGTCATTTGTCATAAAATCTGTCGAAATGTTTCGCATTCGAGTAAGCTTTCCTTTCGGTAATAACATTTCTTTCTCTACAGAGTAACGATATTTAAATATTGCAGAAGCTGTATTTTCCAACATCGGACCCAAAGAAGCTGAATGTGAAAAGGGATTTTTTTTAATAAAAAAATGTTTACATGTCCAACTTGACGCTTGCTACTTAGTCTTTACTTTTTATAGTCACCAGTGGTTAGAGAGACAAAGCAATTAATAATGTATTTCTACAGCTGGCATGACACACAAAAAGGGTACTACGCCAATGAGCAGCATATCATTATTGATTATCATTGATCATTAATCTCGAGAATTATTTCCAACGACAATGCATTTTCATGGAACTGCGGAACTAGCCGCGCAGTAACTTTAAAGGAGCCACCCGCTAGTAGTCACACAATTGTGTGTAATTCACAATGAAAAAATCATTCGCCTGGACAGGGATTCGAACCCAGACCTATTAACCCCCGATTTCGTGCCGAGTGCTACCAGTTAAGCTACCCAGGCGTCATCTCTCACTGTGAATTTTATGGAGGCTTTAAGGAACGAGATGTCTTCACAGGTACCGTGCGTGGCTTTACCTCGTGGACAGTAGCGCTTAGCGTTCGCACACGGGTACTTTGGCATTGTATGCACGGTACCTGTGAAGACACCTCGCTCCTTTAAGCCTCCATAAAATTCACAGTGAGAGATGACGCCTGGGTAGCTTAACTGGTAGAGCACTCGGCGCGAATTCGGGGGGTCTGGGTTCGAATCCCAGTCCAAGCGAATGATTTTTTCACTGTGAATTTCACAAAATCGATAATGCATTTATTTTATGTATGGCTGAAATAATAAAAAATACGAAACATTCATTTCGGCCCCATTTAACGAACTTAATATTATGATATCGACGAGGATTAATAGGGAAGAAAATTAGCTATGCTTAAGGTATGGACGGTCCCTGAAAGAACATTAAAGGGCACTAAATCACTGAGTTCCATTGAAGCAATGTTTAACACGTTCAGGATATAGCTTTAATTTGTTCAGCAATGTCAAACAATGGAGCGGGAAAGACACAAGTAGCAACACGTGCTTCGGAATGACACCGTGAATGACCTTTGGGAGGAGGTGTTGAAAGTCCCGTGTTGCTCGTCGACCGCGTCCCTTCATTTTCTCTCCTCGGCCTCGACATCTTAACCGAAGGGACGAAAGACATGAAAGCGAGAGAATTTGCCGAAGAAGGAGGAGGAGGGAAGCCTCTTACCCCTCTCCGACCCGCGGGAAAAGTGTGCGAAGAAATGAAGCCTTGAAAAACCACGAAATTGCGTTCCCGCTCCAAAGACACTCATCTCCGTCGCTGCGGGGAGTCGCCCGCTCCAATTAGGCGAGAGGTCGGCAGGTAGGCAGCGAACCCTCCCACCACTTCTTCCTCGCCCTCCACGCTAAATATACGCACACTAGGGTTTGATACAAGACTTAGAATGGAAACCCAGCAGAAATTTGATACTACTCGACCAATCATTTGAACTGCACATAAATGTTTGCTTCCTTCGAGTCTTGAATTCCAGTCTAGCAAAGAAATTAGAATTTTAAGGATAAAGAAACTAATTTGTTCATTTATGGACGAAGCATCTTAGAATTCTAGACCTTTTCAAACGATATTTTACCCAACTTATGCTTTCACTCACATCATGATACACATTTAATGGTTTGACACGGCAGCTGGAATGGAAACCCAGCAGAACTTTGATATTACTCGGAAAATAATATATGAACTGCACATAAATGTTAGCTTCCTCCGTGTCTTGAATTCAAATCTATCAAATAAATAATAATTTTATAGACGAAAAACTATTTTGTTCATTTGTGGACGAAGCATCTTAGAATTCTGTCTTTTCAAATGGTATTTACACAACTCAGGCTTTCACTCACATCACTATATACATTTAATTGTTTGCCATATCAGTTGGAACTGGAATCCCGCAGAATCTTCATTATTGCTAGCCAATCCGTAGGAATCATGTTAATAGATTTTGGCGTTACGTTGTGGAACAAGGAGATATGAATTATTTTGAAAACACAGTACAACCCCACTAAGTTTTAATGCTGTCGACCGGTTTCGACGACTATAGCGTCTTCTTAAAGCTTCTGTTCCTCTTAAAACTGACGCTCTAGTCGTCCAAACCGGTCGGCAGCATTATAACTTAGTTTAAGCGTACTCTGTTTTCAAAATGACTCAATCTGCAGGACTATACAAAAATGTTTAATTCTCCATATTCTCGCTTTTTGCCTATTAAATAAATGTCTAGAGGATGGTTCCGGTGTTATTTACGGCTAGAGTTGTGGATATTCACCAGATTCTTCCGCATAACTTTAGCTCTAGCCGTAACTAATACCGTAACCAGATTTGAGCGGAGTTCCTCGGCAATATTTTTTCTTTCCTAAGTAAAAAAACTTGATGAGGTTAAGATCATGCATTCTGAGCTTAATCCACCTGAAAATGATATTTTGAGAAAAAATAGGCTTCCATGTCAATGTGAATGACTGTTTATAAACCTGTGGAAAAGATTGGTAGGGAACAACTATAATTAGCTAATTAGTTAAGTTCTACAATCGATCTAATGATTTGTTTTTTCCTCGTAAAAATAGTAAATTCAATATGTACTACATAACTCCGTGTGTCAACAGATTAATTTTCCAATGATTAACTAAAATTTTGCATGGCAACCCAATATTAATATTCGTTGTCTTTTTTTCCATGTATATAGTAATCATTAAGTTTTAATGCAAGCCCATTCTTGTGTCGTCATTAATTAGGCGTGAAAGCAAATGTTAAGAGATTTTTCCTCCGTTTGGACGCCAATACCACAACCATACTCAGTGGCAATATACATAACCTGCTACCCAAATCACTGTATCAGCATCTACATGAAACCTTAACTTAGTCTTTCCCGGCTCAATCGGCTAACTTTCCGTGTCCTACGCCACGCGCATCCACGTTACTGTTCCTGAGTCCATGAGAACTTTATCTTCCCTGGGCGTCTCTAGCCTGTGAATTATCCAAGAGTTTTCCGCAATTTCATTACTATTACCCAAGTTTTTTATATGCTTTTACATCATTAGCAAAGGGTGTATGACTGTGGAAAATAAAAAAAGTGAAAATTCTCTCTCTAAAGATTGGCGAAGTGTCGTCGCCCGCTATTTATTCTGCGTTTATTTGTTCGGTATCGAAATTCGGATGTATCGCCCAGTCGCAATAGGTTGGAAAATGTAATGCCTCGTTTCCGTTAGGGAACATTCTGTATACCATTGTTATTTTATCCCTCATAAATGATCTACGTTCCAACTTGTAACTCTAGGGTTGCCACATACCTGGAATACCCGGTACAGTCAGTCATTTTAACTCTCGACTTTATTCTACGCGGAACGGTAAGTTATCGACCTTGAAATTGATTGGCAACCTTTAATAATAATGATTTATTTTAAATGGAAATAAGAATATATTTTAATATGAATTTATCTTTTGAACACCCGCTTTTATGAGACGGCTAAATCTTGTGCTCTTCCGCATACTTCTATCTAGTATAACTTCTAGTAATTGTTAACTATTGGTATTAGTTAAATGATTTCTTAAATATTCGGTGCAGACGAAACATTGAATGGTAATACCTTAACGCTTTCCCTTATTCACTGTTTTTCCATTTTTCCATCCAACCCGGATTGACCTTCCCACAACAAAATTACTACCAAGGTAGAGGAATTTCCTAGTTAGCTCTACCCTTCTAAGATGATTTGCTATGATAGGCGATTTCATTACTAGATTTACGCGGGTAGAGCGTTACCATAGCGTGAATGGTAGTAATGGAAACGATGCATGGGGGTATGGTAGGGATGAGGTGACGTTAGGGTAGGGAGGGAGGCTTCAGCGTGGGGGAGGGTTTGTTTGGAAAGGGTCAAGGAGGTAGGGGTGTCCGGCGAAAAGTTTTCTGCCCTGGTAGATTTCCTCGGATACGGGCTCCGGACGACAAATGTTTCCTCATCTCATCTCTCTCAAACTCCCACAGTTGATTGAAACGGGACATTGGAAGAGATCATTTGTCACGTATCGCCACCACGGGCATTCCTTCCTTTTATTCCCTTTTTATGAATGTATTTTGTTTCATCCCTCTGTTTCTCTTTCACGTCCTCTATAAGCCCTAGATAAACGAAAGGGAGTTCAAGGGGAACAGCTGTTCACCGCACGCCCTAATTTTTAAAATTCCATTTCCAAAATTCAAAAGCTCATCAACAAAAAAATACGAGAGGAGGCACAACTTTAGGTCGAATGTGGTTTTCACTGACGTGGCCGATCCATCCTCGAATGTTGTTCTCGTAGCTATGAAAATAAATACCGTCATCACTTTCATCCACGCTTTTTGATAATCCTTTGGATCTGTTGCAAATTCTGTCAATACTTTTTATCCCCATCGATCACCATTCCTGCTCATGGTCAAATTTTTATCCAAGGCATTGCCATAAAACACCTTCCTCCTCCTGAAGTTAGGTTTAATGGAATAGAAGAGAGATTAATTTCTACCAATACAAGAGACCACATTTGAATATCGCTTTAAATGTAAGAAGTTGTTAGAAGCATAAAGTGAATAAGAGTAATATTATTCACCGAAAACCTTGTTTTTAGTGACTGTACTTCAAAGCAATTAACTAAAATACATAATTGAGGGTTTCGTTTGACGTATAATTGGAATAGTGAAACAGATTTGTGATAGAAGAGTGAATGATGTTCGAAGAAGTGGTTTACCGAGATAGATTTGGGTAAATGTGGTGGAATAGACTATTAAAAGAAGGAATATTAAGACTCTTTTAATAATAGCAGCACGAATATGAAGCAAGCATGAATGAAACGGAAGCGAAAGAGGATGGTAAATCATGGAGTAAAATTATAAAAATTACTATGAGGCTAGTTTCTTAGGCCTAAAAGCAATAGCTAAGTTATTTGACTGTGAATACCCAAAATGGCATTGTCGTGATGGGCAAGTATGTATGCATGTAATTTGACGTATTCGTTTCACGCCTTACGCTGAAAAAGTCTCTACTACCGAAGTCTTTCTTGCAATTTTAAAATAGTGCATACGTAGTAGGTGAAGTTGATTAAATTTTCGACTAAGTTTATTTTCAAAATTAATGAGAAAAAATACGCACAAACTAGTAGACGTTACATTTCTGACGTAATTCTTGTGTCAGGACTTTCTTACATATTTTATTTCTGGTGCACACACCCATATCACATCCCACGGAGAATGGTTTCTATTTTCTGGCAAAGATATCGAAAATTAGTTTTAGAAGTGGTTGATATTTTGGTATCAATAGAGAAATGAGATCTTTTTCCTTGTACTTGGACAAAATTCATTGAGTTCATATGTGTAGCTATATCTCGAAAGAAAGAAAGAAAGACTTATGATTCCCAAATGATATAGCCATTTCTGTTTAGTTGAGCGTGTTATTTGGCTTTATGCGGATTTGAACGTAGAACCTTTAGTTGGTTGCTCAACGCTCGGCCCTTTAGACTAAAACACCGTTCTGTGGAGTGCGATTCCTTGAGTTTTACGAACGCATATATTGAACGCAAATGTTTTCATAAAAAATAATCACGTGGCCGAATTGCAATACGATGTCGTCGTGGCTTATCTCTGGAACAACGCAGAATTGGGTTTTGTGGTTTAATATTCTTGTTTAATTTTAATTTTTGGTTTTGTCCCTGATGATAAAATATTACATATTCGTGTTTCTGACACATGTATGGAAGGGTAAAAACGCCCTGCCCTGCCGCATCATTGAAAATTAATCCTTTGACTGAGTATCAGATACCTTCATTTAATTAGCTGGAACATGCACGGTTAGTTCAGAGCTCCCTGGATTTCCAAACACCACGGATGAATGGCAACCAGGAGTATTGATAGAGGGAAACTTTGCTCTGCTTTCACAATGCCCTTAATTTGAATAAAATACCTATTGTTTGGCGTTATTGTTAAAATACTCGACAGCGCCAGCATAGTATCTGTTATTAGGGATGTATTATTAGCCTTGGAGTCAATCTTTTTTCCTTTAATAACTCGTTGAAAATTTCAATTTGTGGTAATTAATATCCTTCCTTTCCAGGTTTAATGATTCTGCGAAAATGATGCTAACATTTTGAATGTTCTATCTATAACTACTCTTCCATAACCATGCTATCGCCTGGCTCATGCTTCTTTAGCCCATGATTCCTTTGTGAGGAACGAATTTATTTTGGGATTGCGCCCGAGCTACTACTTACATTGCTTTCACGTGTGAATATTTTTACAATTTGTAGTTGATAACCTTACCTTCTTGTAGCAATATCTACTTGCTTAATTTTTATGCATTTTCAAGTATCAGCAAAACTCAATAGGAGCAGGAAAAGCAACACATCGAGCTGCGATATGCATCGAGGTTGATGAGAAAATTTGCGATGTAGCATTTTTAATAACTTCAATATATGCTTCAATTAAATATGAAAAAAATTAGTTTTTAGTTTGCCGACGTCTTCATATGCAGTCTTTAACTTTTGCTGCTTTTCGTCTTAATTAAGGGAAATTTTTCATCTATTACTTACTTCGATTAGTTACTCGTTTATCATTTAAGTTATGGTTTTGGTGACCTTATTCTGCTCTATTCATCTTCCATTTCTAACGCGATTACCTTCAGGAATCAATTTTTCCTGAAGAACTAATTTCTTTACATTTTTATCTCTTATACTTCCTGCGTTTTACAAAGATATTCGATACCGTCCTTATTACATCGTTGGGCTCAATTATCACTAGGTCTTTAATGAACTGAAATTTTACCAAAGGTGTATCCTCTTCTCTGTGTATTTCTGTAAATAACAAAGTTCGTTGAGTGTCGCAAACGTGATGATGTAAATAAAATGTGCCACAAGTGTGGTCGTTTTGGATATATCGAACACAAAAAAGGAACACTCACAAATTAATAGCTCCGATATTTCGGTTGCCGGTAGAAACCTTTCTTTAAGGTAGGAAAGCAACAAACTCAAACCGAGCTATTGGGATTGTTTATTTGTGTTTATAATTTTTGTGTTCCATCCGTCTAAAGTGGCCTCGCTTGTGGCATCTTTTATTTATGTACATAAAAATATGCAGTATATAGTGCGTTTACGTACATCGCAAGACATGAAATTGTAATATTTCAGCATGCAGCGTGTTACAATGCGTGTAAACTTCCATTGATCGCTGTAACTCGCGAGGTAGGGCCTCATGTTATATTTGCTCCAATTTTGAAATAGAATATTATGGTTATTTTGATTAAATTTTGTACAGAAGCAATTAAGAGGAAGGATATGGACGTAGCGTTGCATTCGGAAGGATTAGAAGACGGATGGACTACAGCATCTGTTGGGTGGGCTACAGTGTCTCCTCGACAACCATTATACTCTGTGATGCGAGTAGACCGTAGAGCTACTAAGATAAGGGTATAAACTTTAGGGTTTACTGGATTATAAATTGACGTGAAGCCGCCATTATACTGTTTGGCAATTCCTAACGGTATTGTCACGTTGTTACCTCGGCCGTATTTCTTCGACTTTTCGGCAATCAAAATGTAGTTAATTGTTTGAGGCGTAGCTTTATGGAACTCCTTCATGATTGAAAAGAAAAAACTTTGTTCTGGAACTGAACAAAGTTTTTTCTTTTCAATCAATCAAAATGTATTTTTGCGATTCCTGTGTCCTGTGCTGCTTACGGCTGTACAAAAAGGTACAGGGAGGTACATCAATTATTTTCTCAAAATTTGACATTCTTTTAACTCTTAATTTGATCCAGCTGCATCAAATATTGTGCTTCATGTTGTGTTGGCTCTTTAACAGTGGAATGTAATCATTCCGTTGATTTTTGCATGAAAACATTTATACGAGGTTCCTCCTCTTAATGCAAGTCTTTTTCGAGTGACAAATGTCATTCAAGAACAAATCTCTCTTAGAAATAGTTTCATTTAATGTATTGCGCCTCAAAGGAAAGTAAGTTGCTTTGATTCAACTGATTGCTCGTGGATTCTCTTAAATTACCTGGTAAATGACTCATCGACCTTATTTTTTTAAATTCCGTTAAGCTTTGATGCAATATATTCTCTTCTTCAATTTTAGCGATGTCTGCCCGAAATTAGCGAGGGCAGGTAGCGCGATGACTTTACACTTGCCAAACAGCTGATAAGTAAATGAATAACCAATCTGTTGCTCGACTGAGTGCCAACATTACGTCAACACTAGCGCCGGGGAACATTCAGCCGTATAACTTCGCAGCTCTGCGTAGCAGACAGCCGTTAACTTCTCAATTCTGGCGCCTCAATTGCCTTGGGTAGAAGGCGGGTTTTTTTGTAAACCGCACCAGTCTTTCCCCGTCGGATCCATCCTTCCCTTGCTCTCTCGAACCTGTCGTGAACGCAGCGACTCCTTTTGTTGCCTCGATAACTCAATGATGCAACGCCGGCTTGAGTCGCCACTCTCGTCTCAACTTCCCGCTTCCTCGTGCTCCAGAACGAAAGAGAAGAGGAGGAAGAAGCTGCGAGAGAAGGGAGTGAGAATGGGGAGTTGGCCGGTGGGAATTCGGGGAGGAAGGCAGTCGGAAAATTCAAGTGGATGTTTGGGAGGAGGGTTCCTTTTTTATTTCCTCGACATTGCGCGTGGTTGATCCTGTTGGAGTATCTCGGCTGCGACTCCTGGGAAGGGAAGGGTGAAAACAAACCACGAGTTGATCGGGCGGAAAATTGGCATTTAAATCGGTTCACAGGCGAAAACTAAAGCTCTATATTGGGAATGTATGGACAACGGAACCAAAAAAGACCCATCCAGTACATGGGAAAGATAGTAAATAAACATGTTTTTAAGAGAGAAAAATTTATTTGCAAGCATTTAATAGCGAGTCTGAGCCATGTGATGCAATCAGTTGTGATGTTTTATTTACTACTACAATGTTCTAATGTCTCATATTTTCCCCAATTGCCTCGGTTGTCGGCATCGGTCAAAGACAAACGTCCCTTCTTTCCTAATCCAGAGCTTAAGCGCCCAGACCCTGCTGGTGGTCGGCTCAGGATTCAAGGTTCGCCATTCGATATACATGCCGATGCCATTTTGAGTCCAAATCCTCCGAGATAAAATTTACTTACGTTGATACGTTGGAATCCTGGTGCGTAATGACGGTTTTCTATTGCCAAAATTGGATTGGGAACATCTCCATTTGATATTTTGGACTTGGGTTTAAAAGCTATGAAACTGATAATGTTATGTATCGCCTCTTCTGACCTTCTACATCTACAAAGTACCGTGAAAGCCACCACTAGGGTGTGTGGCACGGGGTGATTCCACACCAGGCATGCAGCACTCGTCCCAGCACAAATCAGAACCTCGCACGCTCCCCCGGCCGCTAGGCGCAGGCTAAAAAGCAGTCAGGAGAACATTGCGCAGTCCAACCAGAAACTGGGAGAGTGATACGTAGATGAACATTCAAACATGCAGAACAATGCTGTAGACACATCTAGTGGCTAATATTACTAATACTGTTAATTTATGAATGTTACGAGATGCTACTTCATGCAGAGAACAAAATAAAATAATGCCGGACATATCAAGCTGTGTTAAGTGTTAGTAATGACCTTGTTTCAATCCTTGTTAAAACATTGCTCCTGACACGGAAACTATGGCCATACCATGGATGGGATTAGAACTATTAAATTTACTATGTACTTGTGTTGGTACGGTATCTCCTCTCATTTTTTAAATTAAATTATCTACGGAATGCTAATGCTATTACTGATATTTTGCTGTTAAAAACTTGGAGTTACTGAGGTTAGTGGTAGATGAGCGGGGCCACATCTCCTACCTCATCGGCTACCTGAGATATGGCCCAGCTCAGCTACCACTAACAAAAAAACTTAACTGCCAACTCGAGTACTGCATGCATGGTGAAGGTGCGGCATACTGCGATAGATTCCCAAAAACTTAATATTTTAACAATGCAAATGCATCGCCAAATTGCATTCCTATTGCAAAGGTCATATGTTATTGACTCCAAATAGAGTATGTTTCGTTAGATATTCCATGACGAATCAAATCTTACATTGAACTAAATAACAACATATCGCATCTTGTGGCAAGATTATATCGTATTTCACGGGGATTCAAGACCGAAATGCGATATTTCATGCATATCGTGTATCACTTGATATGTGTTGCAATATCGACAAATATAGTGCCTATGAGCACATTTAAGTGCTTTTTATATCGTATTACAACACATCAGGTCCGAAGCTTTTACCAAAGATTATTGTGAGGTGTGAGGGCAAAGTATCAATGCATAGAAGCAACAAAATATCGCATCATATCGGATACACCTCGATATGAAAGATAAAATTGTATTTAACATCGCACGCCACGTGATATCGAATGGCTTTGTGGTTGAATAATGCAATGCGATATTTCTATGAAAATATCGCCCTGCATATCGAACTCGATGCATCGCACAGCCCAATAACACGCCAACTCCTAGCCATTTCTCTCTTTTTCCACCTCTCTCTTCATCCCTCTCCCCCTCCAGCCGCCCGCCCCTAGTAGCTACCACCCATCCAGGTTGCCGGGGCAGCGGACGAAAATAAACTTCCCCGTGGATCCTAGGGGGAGGAGGTTGAGTACCTGTACGCGCCGCTAGCAACGCGAGCCCTGCTCAAAGTGGGGAGGGGAAGAGAGTTCCGAAGGGGAAGGTAATTAGAGCTGGGGCCATAATTTAATTTTTGAATCGCACAGCAATATAACTGTACAATCAAATATTACTCGATATATCTCATAGGTATAGGATTTTTATCGCGTGATATTGCATATCTAAACCATTCGCCATTTATATCGATTATCACAACGGGCACCTGTGGCGTATCATATTTGCCTAGCAACTATAGGGTATCATATCACACAGGACACACTTGTATCAGATAGGCAAGGAGGATAATACTTTGCCGGTTCACTAGTATTCGCAGAAGATCCAAAGCGACAAAATAATATACAAAGGTGTGAGTCAGAAATATTTAAGAATCTTTCCTTTCCAAGCACCATATTGGAATAAAACAAAATCAGAGTGAGATACTAATCAATTATAACACGTCTCACCAATCGTTCATTTAGTCACTAAATTTCTTTAACCTATTCCCTTACTTCTCAATAATGATATATTCCTCGACACACACTTGCGGCTGCTTTTAGGAGGGCAGAACGTAGACGAGGATATTTGCATTTCGTAATTCCACAGCAATGATTTCCATTATAAAATCACCCACATCATAGCAGATCGCATAACACTCAACCATAAATATCTCTCTGATTGCTTTCTTTATCACTCGTTTTTTTCACTAATAAGCCGACACATTCAAAAAACGATTTGAAATCACATTAGCCAGAAATTATTCCACAGACATGGACAGTCAAATTCACATTCTTTCAGAAGTTTGACAGATGACATTAGATCGCAGTTGAATTTAAAAAAATCTCTGAATTTAAATAAAATGTACATCACGTATCACGCCATAATTCTTACTGCTTGAACAAAGTTATGACGCATTTATATAGTGTTTCGCATTATATCCGACACTGAATACCGGTTTTATAACGTCTGTTTAACATAAACTGCAAGGACGACGTAATTTTCAGGCTCAACTATGTGGAAGTTTAATATCACAAATGAAAAAGTAACTAGGTTTTCTTCCACAGATTTATTTTTCTGGTACATGTTTCGACACAGCGGTGTCATCATCGGGAACTTTGAGTAGGAGTACCTGATGATGACACCGCTGTGTCGAAATATGTTGCACCAGGAAAATAAATCTGTGGAAGAAAACCAAGTTAATTTTTCATTTGTGATGACGTACAGTCTTTTCGTTAACTTGATGGAAACTGGAATTTCTGTTTCTGTGTATTGCATCAGACGGACGTTTGAGGTGAGCGATATCGCTAGGATAACGCAGTATCTTCGGTTTTCATATCGAGAAAATACTAACTACAATATTTAACTAGAGGGTCTGAATGTATCTCAGATTATGAGGTAATGAATATCACATGATATCTGATTCGATATAACACCAAATCGCATTCCATACATCACCGTATCTAACAGCCCAAGAGGATTGAAGAGTAGAAGAGGGGAAACGGTGGGCGATTTAAGAGGGAAGGGTTGCAAGGAAGACCCTGAGGGGCGGGGAACCACAGCGCCCCCTGGGTTCGAGGGAGAGTTCCACGCGAGGGTTTCGCATAGTAGGAATCGGAGAAATAACGCTAAAAGCATTGACCCCGGCCCTTGGAAAAGTGTGTCCTAAAGAGAAACAAGCAGGGTAATAAAAAGTGATAGAAAGAACTCGCTGGTGAGTTCGCAGATTCGAGAACGAGTTCGTTTCCAAAGGAAGTTTCAATGAGGCGAAACTTTCATTAGGTGTGCTGCGCAATTTGCTTTGATTTTGGTGGTCACTGCGATCTGAAAGCATGTATTTACCACAATAATTACACAATGTCATGGGTGTTGGAATAACTAGGGATTATTATTGTGGCAGATTTGAATTAGTTCTACCAAACAATTATTACCATTCAGCGGACTACCTACTACCACACTAACAAACGCCAGTTCTGAACCAACATAATTAGAGAATTAATACATATTGGAAGAAGAACTTGATATGTCAGAACACTTATCCCAACAAAATTAAACAGTTTATCATGCAGCGCATAATAAAATAGCTTATTGAACTGTACTTTATAAATCTAATACAAGTATAATGATAATACCAATACCCATTTGTGTGAATATTAATTTAGTATACCCCTCAAGGCAAACATTGGGTTGGTAACTATAATGGGAAATCAACATAATAATTAAGAAAAACTATTTCAAGAAAAGGGCCAATATCTTAACAGATTAGAAAAACAACCTACGTTCTATAATACAATTAACTGCTCAAGCAACCGCAAGTTGACTCTGACTATACAAGGATTCAATTCAACAACACAATTTTTCTGATAACAGCAAATTATTAAAACACTATTTTTTCAAATCATATCAAAATCACAGCAGAATGCTTGATTAACGCGTAATAAGAGGGTAAGGTGGCTTTCATCTAAAATACTAAAAACTATTCTATTTTGCTTACAACTGACATTCAGATTCTGAATAATATCACACAGCATCCGTGAAATCCTGATCACTTGACTGCGAGTGGACTTGATAAATCTAAACCACAAATTAATTGGCCATGGAATATAATGTTATAAATTTAATATTTTTATTTTTCTTGCAGATATTTATTGTTGCTAGATTTTGCTTTCAAGTATGGCTAGTGATTGTTTTTATCTAGAAAATGCGAAAGTCATTCTAAAACTTGATATCGTATACGCTTAATTAAATGTGTATAGATTTATTAAGTTCTCAAATTATGTAAATAATCATTTTCATTGTTTACTTCCGCCATTCTTTTTACGGATAGTTTTGATTAAGTAGAATTATGACCCCCTAAGATTAATATTCTCGAGATATCGCTTCAACCCACTTTTTTATAGAAGTCGACTTCCATTCGTTAAGGCGGGCGAAGACAAGGGGAATTTGGGACCACATGAGGAGAGACAGAAGGCTTGAGGAAACCAGGAGAGAATTAACGGCGGGTAAGCAAGTTCATGTGCAGGAAATTTCAAATACGGCCAAGAAAAGAGGAAGATGAAGAAGGGAAGTCCAAATTAGCTGGAGGAACACTCAACGATGATGAGAAGGAAAAACACCCGATCCACCCCATCGCAACCAGTCTAAATGTGCCATATCGATCAATTGAATCGGCTCGTTTTTCCTTGAGCGGATTTCGCGAGGTGGTGGGGCGCCCTGTGGCTCTGGGTGCGGCCCACAGGGAGGCCGGGGGAGAATCTCCGGGGGTGTGGGTTACAGACGCATGCCACCCCGGGCCCATCCCCCACCTTGCGAGGCGGAGCAACTAGTACACCTATCGACCTGCACGCACATCTCGAAGTCGGCCCTGCGAGCCATCGATTGGGTCCGCTCTATCGACCTGTTGCCCGTAACGACGAGAGTGGTGCGGTCATTACCGCACCGTCCGTAGTAAAAGCGCCCAGATTCGGCATTGCTCCGGTAGTTACTCCATCCCCCCCTAATTCCCCCAAACACCCCCCCCAGCCTCCCATACCACCCGGTATCACGCCGTTAAACATCACCCCAGAGATGGTTTTTTTCCCACTGCTTTGGAATTCAGGTAGACGGAGGGCAAGGAGAGAGATAATAGCGCTGCCATCTTGGAATTAGAACATTGAATTACAATATGTGCCGTGTAACATTTGAAATTTACTTTAATTTTTGTTTTGATTTTGTTTTAATTTGGTGTAAGTTTTGTTTCAATGTTTTAATTTATTTTAGCGTGGAAATGTTTTATTGATTACTGAAATGTTTTGGTTGTTCACGAAAAATGGTTGTTGGATTCGGGGAATGAAAGGGAAGAGAATGAAGAGAAATAGAAGCTGGAAGAGCTGTTCTGTAACAAATAGAAGCATTAGCTAATAAAAAATGGAAAATAAGTATTGTTTTGACGAGTAGACACAGTCCGACGCTACAGCTGTGTATCGCATCTAAGGTCGCACATCTTTATAGCGATATAACTAGACATTCTCCCGTGTAATGTATCAAAAATTCAGTCCTGCTTCATGCAGCTTTGTCATCACTTTTCACCAAATATAGCGTCGCATGATTGTCGATTATTTCATGCCCACCGCACATCACCAAATCTATCGTCACAAAATGTATTATACCGTATAACGAATCCATCGCAGATGAAGTCTTCTCGGGTTTCCAGCCGGGTCAGGAAGGCCATTCCTGTCAACTTTTCGATAGCTTTCCCTGCCATCGTCCTCATGACCATCCTGGGGGGTTATTTTGTAATCTCACTTTAGTGAGAATACGTCATAAAATCTCACTTTTTCGTAGTTCAACTCCCTCACCCAGGCGGCGTGACCATCTTCGGATCTCAATCGGTGAACCGCCGGTCATGTACTGGTCTTTTAGATGATTCATCCGCTCTGATCCATATCTTTCGACTCTTGATCCGTTTCATTATCTCCGCCTGCCATTAGTTCCATCTCACCTGTCATAAAGAACGTGACATGGAGCCACCATCGTTTCCACTCGAAGCTTGAGTTGGAAAATAAACAAGGTCGCGAAAGATACAAACAATTTTCAATAGTATTGTTGTAATTTGCTAAACGTGAAGAACTTCAGCATTTTCAACTCCAATATATTGGGCACTTGAAGGTTTGCTTTGTTTGAAATGCTTACGTTATTATTTGCTTGAATTATCTGTGTATATATTTCGTATCAATATTTCCCAAACAATGTTGCTGATACCTTTGTTTTCGTGTGCCTGTACGCCAGGTGTATGGAGAATGGAATTCAGTTATTTATACCATAATTTTAACAAATATTGCCTTAAAATCTACGTTCTTGGTAGATATTTCCCGTGCTTGTAAATCGAACACTAATTAGATGCACTTAATTGTTTTTAAATATTGAGTGATCGCTTACATGTCGCTTGTAGTTTTGACTGTATTTAGATTTTCGTGGTATGTACAGTGTAAGATATCTTCCGTAAGATGTTGAGCAATCTGGGTATTTGCTAGTCTCGGCATCTTTTATTTGATATAAGGTAATTGAAGCTTCGACAATTCACGAACCGTTCGTGAGCCGATCATTAAGAGAGGGAAACGGATCTCCCGACTTTCCACTAAGAGTCACTAAAAAGGTGAGATTACAAAATAACCCCCCTGACCCGGTTGGAAACCCGAGAAGACTTTATCAGCCAAGTTCGCCGGGAAAATACCAAATCCGTCATCGAATCCAACGCACAACGAATTTGTCCATTACATCTCTCCGGTTTCCACATACAAATATCCAAGTGATACATCGCGTTGCGATATCACATAAGTATATTTTTTCAAACTGTATACCATATTATCACGTACATTTAGGAGGAAGATGACGATAGAGATATGTGCAAACCGAAACCACGGATGAGGCCCACCTCTATTATCGAATGGGAAGTCTCGGTCGACAAGGGATTCGATAAGGCATGGCGCGAAGGGGAAGGAGAGGAAAATGGCTCGGATTAAATGTTTTATCTTATCATCCTTAGAGGTTTCCTATCCCATGATTACCCTTGGTCTCCCTGCCATGATTTTGCTTCCAACCGCGCCAGAGCTCGTGGTCGCCGGTTCGGATTACACGTGTGACATACTTTCGGTAAATCCCGTATGCGTTTGCGAAATAGGACACTCCAAGAATAACAAAAAAATCACTGCTGGCCAAGGCAGTGGACTTCTTCCAATATACCGGAAATTAAGGTACCGAGATATTGAAAAGAAGGAAAAACTGAATGGAAATAATGAACAGTAATGCGAGAGAATGCTGTTTTGAGGCAGGTCTTGGTGGAACTGCATTATAAATTAAGTAAAAAGCACTTCGTAGTGTTCACACATGAGAAATTTCTCCATTTTAATAGCATTTAGAGGCTACGATCTTGACCACAGTGGATACACAGATCTTCAGGTAATTTCTAGATATCGGTAAAAAAAATAATATGAACTATCGTACATCTTATTCCACAACCAATGTTTAGTTCATATTTGCATACATCATCAGAGCTCCGACGTAAATTTAATTATATTATAAATTACAGCATTCTAAGATTAATAAACTAAGATCGGATTAATAAAATGATAAAAGGGTACTATAGTACAATAAGAGTGCCATTCACAGAAACTCACCCCAACACCTGTTGAAATTGGTAGCTTTAATGATAAGTAAAAAGCACAATTAAGACACTAAAGTTAATCTCAATCAATCAATCTGTGGTATTCATTACTAAAACTAAAATACTTGTACTTTTCTAAAACGCCTTAAATTTGAGACAAGTACAAGTAATTAGATTTCAATTATGAATACTAAGTACTTCTTTGATGAAAATAATAAAATAGTCAATTTTAAATTGCGGTAGTTTGCTGGAAAACTAATTCCTCGCCAGTCACCCAGAATTCAACCTAGAAACGTCTAACAACTTATAAACATCACCAATATTGTTCCTAAAAGATCATCATAAATTATTACTCATTCAAAAATGATTATACAAAATATTTCAATTTGTTTTTAGCCCCAACGCTATAAGCAGGCTCCTACAAATAAGGAATTCTAAAAAAATAGTATTAAAAGGTAAAACAAACTTAATGGTATGTTTTGTTAGAGTAATCAACTTTTCCATTATTTTCAGTTTTAAATAACGTCTCAGAAATTATGCAAAACGTAAGGTATTTTACTAATTGCTACTTTTCACTCAACTTTACATCAATTTTCTAATCTAAGCTACTTCGACAAGAAACTTTTAACGAATTACGAGCACAAGCAGGCTAACATTATAAACCAGAGTAGCATTATTAAACCATATGGCATACTACATTGACATTAGCTTTGCCATCGCACGAATGTTTTCTCCATAAAAAACTAATTGGAGTAAGGGTACTAGATGTTTTCTATGCGCAGTTTGTTTCCGCAGGGCTAGATGTATGAGCAGTGCACTTTAGGCAGCATTCATTGAGCACTTTAGGCAGTCGAAAGGTGATATTTAAAGATCTAACTGTGTGTAAGCTGTGTAGGAGCTTAGGAGGAAGTGGTTAATAGCTAACACACCCGACCGGAAATTGGGAGATCCAGGTTCGAATCTCGGTCAATTCAAATGGCTATTTCACGGATAATCTCATCCATTTTGGTGTATACCTTTGCACCCGTGCGAGTGACCATGTAATTTGTGCAATCGAAATGATTTAGAAACATTCTCCTTCTTACTGCGACGGATAATTTATACCAAGCTAGCCCGTCACTAATTAACATTACGCTTTAAATGGTTTTAATTTTTCGTCGGCTTCATCATTTTCCGTGTTTTCCTCTTCGTTCTCCGCAGATGTTTGTTTTGCCGGTCCAGGGAGGACACGGCAGATAACCGGAGGACGACGCTGTGGGAGAGAATTTGAGTTTTGGAGAAAGGAACACGGTTTTCAGCGTTCGGGGTATGTGAGACTGATGTGAAAAGGGTCGAGGGCGACGAAAAGCGTGTGGCGGCGACAGCCAAGGGTTCGCCCCTATGCACGGTTGTCCACTCACCCTCTCTCTCCTTTTGTCTACCGCTTATCGCCTGCGCAGCCGAGCCGCTATCCTCTGCAGCTCTTTTTTTCCCCTCGCGGAAAACTGTCGCAAAAACGCCATCCAGTCAGCTGACGGCCTGAGGCGATAATACAGGGTCGTCAAAGACAAAAAGAGAATCGCTCGCGGAAAGTGAGGGGGGGTCGAGGGGAAAGGGTGCGCAGGGTCTGATTGAAGAGACGGGGGGTGGGGCTCGTGTGATGGAGGATGGACGGGTTGAGCAACAGTTGTTCGGAGCGCGATGTTGGGTCCCGCCAGGCTCGGCGACCACGGATTCGATTGCCGCGTGGATGCTTTCATTGTTGCCCTCCCAGGGTGTCTTTTGTGTGTGATGATGGGGTTTCAAAATATTTTGGGCACGTCCCTCTTCCCGTGCCCTTTTCCCCGAACATCGTACCATCCAATCCATCCCTTCCTCGACACTCTCTCGACGCAGTTACGAAATTCAACGCTGGGACGCACAGCGTTACCCATATGGGCTAGAGAAGCGTATTTCGAGCATTACAGTTGAGGGCAGAAGACAATGAAAAAGCCGCAAAATATTTCGTTTTGAAAAGATTGTAATTGCACTCCATATTTGAAGAGTATATTTTTGTGAGATTTTTCGTGAAAAATATTTTCCTCTACACCAGTGGTTCCCAAAGTGGGCTCTACCGCCCCCTAGTGGCATAATCTATGGGGGCGATAAGTAACAAGAGGCGACATGGGGGTGCTGGAGGCAGGATCTTGAGAGAATGGTAACTAACATGTCCTGGGATCAATAAAATATCAATCTATTGTATTTGAAATAAGCATTAATTTAATCAAAATGGTTTTAAACTTATTTTTATAATCTTCCTGATTTGGTCAGGTAGTCTTGTATGATTTTAGAGCCCATGGTTGGGGGCGTTTTGTGGAACCAAGGGGCGGTGACTCGAAAAAGTTTGGGAAATACTGCTCTACACGCATTCGACCCAGGTACGGAATACCACGCGTGACGCATGGCGTTGCCCATGAGCAATAACTGCGCAATTTGGGGTTTATAGAAGGCATATAGCAGTTTTAAACGCCTTATTATGTAATAAATTGTAAATTTTCTGCATGTTTGAAAAAAGATATTGTCAATTTTGTATGAAAACATTTTTTTAGAGCCTCGTTTCATAGTGTTGCTGCTATGCAGGGGACAAATTTGCATTATACCGAGCTTAATATTGTCTCATCATTAAGCGAAATTAGGTCTTCTGAGGCCATTACGCCATTTAGCTAATATTTACATCTCATTAACATAAATTCCCAGAGAGGAAGTCAACAATTCCAGCTAGGCGGGATTCGAACTCACCACCTCCGAATTGGCAATCGAATTATTTTGAAGCTACAGAAAGTTTTTCATAGAATTGATTGACATTTTTATAACTTTACAGTGACATTTTTATGCTTTTTTATTTTAAAGAGACATATTCCTCCCTCCCCCAAATTCGTATGGAAAACGAGTTTAAAACTATTCTGTTGAAACCGCCCTTTCGACACCCCCCCTCCTAAGTGTGCCCCTCGCAGCAGCTCGGGGTCCTGTCCCCATCATAGTCCTGCGGTGGGACAAATACTCCGGCAGGAATGTATGCGCGGGGAACAGATTTCGAGGGAGTCCTTGTTGAGTTGGGAAATCCGACGGGGGAGGACAATGCTACCGGGTTCCCCAGCCTCTGGATCCCACCCTTGCACACAAACGCACTCACAGTGCGTCCCCCTTTGTAGCCATCGTCAAACAAAACCCGTCGATGGAGTTGTGGCGACGAAAATAAAAAAAATAAAACGAAGAAATAAAAAAAGGAAAAGTTCGACGATGGATTCGTGAAATGTGTTTTGGGAGAAAGAGAGAGAAAGAGAGAAATGCGTAAACCCGGATTCAATTCATCCCGCGGATGGAGTGCAGAAACTTTCCCCATAACTTCTCTCTCTTTCTCACTCTCTCTCAACGAAAGGGTGACAGTTGAAAATTAAACTAAGTGATTGCCTTGGTGAGGCAATGGGGATATTGATTCCCGCGTTTGTCCGCCGAGGCAATTTCCACGCATGAGTGGGCTAAGGCATCCAATAAGATTGGTTGAACCTCGTTACGGCTCTGCTTTGATTTTTTAACAGAGTATGACAAAGAAAGAAGTATACTTAATTAAAATACGAACTTTAGAACAGCCTAAAACAGAAATACCATCATTTCAGCAACTATAGGGAGTTCCTAATTAAGTTGAGAGTCTGGTCACTTATGAAATTTCGTTTCCCGTGTAATCTCCATAAAGCCAAGGGGTTCGATGTTGCCAATAGCAGCAGGAAAATTAAAATAGAGCTATGCAGTTAACTAACTGCACAACTAGGAGTATTCCAATCTGAATACACTATTTCCTTAAGTAACTTCCTAAAATTTAGGGGGATTCGGAAATGAATGCCTACTCTGCCGAGAGGTGATCGCACTAAGCGAAAGTTTGGCAACAACGATCTCCATAAGGCCCATGCTACCATCTAAGGCTGGAGCGCTCTATAGTCAGAGCCGATTAAAAATCTTGCAATGATGTTATCATAGCTGATTACGTCTGAGGATATTTTGTCCAGTAGTATGGCTTATTAAAACCATTTAAGCATTTTATTCCCAGTAGAAATAAATTACTCTAACATTATCCAGCATTTAAGTTAGATAACTTGTTGAAATATATAAGTACATCCAATGGGGTAGGAATGTGCTTTCATATGCAGTTACTAAGGCTCAAATTACTACAAAAAAAATGAGTTAAAAATTAATGACGACCGTATCATATTGATGATAGCTTTAGCAACGTGCCTTCGGCATCAAATTCCAAACCGTATCGATACGGAGAAACAGGGCTTTTGTAAAAGAAAACGATAGCTTAATACATATAAAAAAAAAACATTATTAAAAAAAAGTTTTTATCCATTTTCAAGATCATTGTTGAAAGGTGCTTGCCAAGCTGAAACCATGGTCGGTAATAAATTTTAAGGGTGGATAAATAATATTCTACCGTTTTATTAAAATGACTTGGTTCCACAAAGTTAAACCTGATTCACTCTCTGCTAGAAATATAGCTATTTCGATGAAAGCTTTAAGGTAGACAGACAAGTGTGCAATGAAGGACTTTTGAATGAGTAGTTCTCCTCTTTTCTAAGGATATTGCTGTAGAAGTGAGCAATGGGCAGGCCCGGCTTAAGGCCCGGGCAACACGGGCGACTGCCCGGGGTGCCGCAAAGTAAGGGGCGCCGCACAGTGGTCGGAAATCGGAAAAAGCTGGCCAAAAGTCCAAAATGGCTTTTTTTGAGATATGAAGTTGAAACTTCGCATGGAAACTCAGAAATGATTCATGTATCTGGAATAGCACTTCATTTGGCATAGTTCTTACCCGTTATTGAGATACAGAGGCTCAAACATGACCAAATTTCCAGAAAAATGCCCGTCTTCAGTTTTCTCGGAAAATCTTCCGACTCAAGTTGATGGTGAAGTTAAAAGAGTATTTTTATGGAATAAAAAACGATATTATCTGTTAACATGGTACATTTTCTTTACAATGACGTAGTTTTAAAGAATAGCTATGATACAATATTGCTCTGTCGTTACAAAATGGCGGACGCTGTTTTTAGACAAAATTTTACATTTAGTAGGAGATTCAAATGGATTTTTGGCAAAGTCACGCGAAGTTACTAACATCAGAGCATTATTTGAAGACTTCTCAAGGTTTATATGCAGTTAACTTTGAAAAAAGTTTGCGACGCCGGAAATAAATTTGATTTTTCGATCGCGCGGCGGGGCTCGGGTCCGCGCGCCGGGAGCTGGATTTGCCGCGACGCGGTAAGGTTTTTGAAGTGGTATGGATTTTAACGCTCAGCATTCACCGTTTTTTAAGCTGTGCCTGTGGGCAACGATCCCCAAAGAGTCTATAATGAAGACACGGGAGGATTTTCAGTCGAGGTAAGTGCACGCGTAATCGAAGTTAAGTTAGTTTTCTTTGGATACGTTCGGGAACCATGCCTTATATTGAAAGCGTTCAAACCTTGAAAAAGTGAGTATTTTCCCTCAGACCCATACAGAAAGACCTCCCAGAAAGACACCAGCTGGTATTCCTTCTCCCCGATCCTTAAACCCTCAGGACTCGTGTGCGAAAATGGTCGTTTTATGACACCGCGGAGTCTTAACGGTCTTACCCGGGTATTTCCAGGGGAACTTCCCCTAATATTTTAATGTACGCATCCTACACTCAGTTCTAGCCTGACTATGGGGAAGGAAATTTTGAGTTCTCGTGAGTGTCTAGAATTTGTGATAGTGGTTTCAATTAGTTTGTGAAGAATGTAATCACTTTTCCGTGATTACCTGGTGACCGTCAGCGGTGTTTTTTGGTTATACATCCGACCTTTATTTCAGGTATGCTATGTGTTTTTTTCTTTTTTTAAGTCTCCAATATTTTAATCGTCACGTCCACTTTGTTTTTCTTAACATTTTTTTATGTGTTTTGAAGTATTTTCCTTGATTTCCCATGTCTGTGATACATTTACCGCGCGTTATTCCTGCGCGTTATTAGGAGTAGTAATCGGCTAACCTCGGGTTCTTTCAATGAAAACTCTATTTTTCGAACATTTACGCTGGCTTCTCTGTCATTCAATGAGAAATGCCTCCTCACGAGGTTACACGACTAGACATTCATAAAATAATAATGGAATCGGGGAAGAAATCAGTGACCCAGAAAAAAGAAATTTTGCTGGACTTTTTATCACGAAAGTTAAATTTAAGACAAAACGCCTACGCTCTGAAATCTGTAAGTGATTTCCTACAGAAGCGCATTTTATGGCCATACCTAAAGAGATGGACGGAGAGTTCCCGGAACAATGAAAGATTTATGTCACGATACCAAAAGTGGCTCGCGGAATCTATTACTTTTCCAGAATTTGTAATTCAACACCTGCCCGGTACTTCTACAAGCGCCGGTTTGTATTTTTACATATTAATCCTTTTCCAATAGTTTAGCTCAATAATTATCCAAACTTTAGCCTTGTGTGACAAAATTTCATAATTTATTTACCAGGCACTTTCGGGCGGCCAGAAAAAGAATTTCACACTTCAAGTGATAGATCTTGAAGAAGAAAAATTCAAGTCTTAAAAACGTCTTCCACTACTTCTGAGCTTGTTCTTGCAGCATCTATGAGTTTGAGAGAGGAAGGAGATGATACTGCAGCAGCTAAGCTAGTTACGGAAATAACAACAACGACACCTACTCCGGCAAAGAGAGTTCTTTCCAAGTGGAGGAAGAGTGAAAATATCCAAACTGAGATGACAGTTGAGGAGGTACTGTCATTGATAATTTCCTCTGAGTTGACCAAGAGTCAATATATGTCTCTCCGTAGCACGTAGCTTTGAGCCATGGCCACGAATTATATCCGAGCTATGACAGAATAGTGCAAGCAAAAATGGCAGCTTACCCTGAAGGAGTAACAACAACTGAGACCATGTGCGAAGTCAACCTTAAAGCTCTTTTGAATCACACTGCATCGCGAATCCTGGCCTTCGTATCCACCACTCAAGTATTCAAATATGTAATAAAATGCACGTTAATATGCAAGTACGGCTTTGACGGAAGTTCGGGCCACTCTCAATATAAACAAATGTGGCAACAAGTGGATGCATCGGACGAGTTCTTATTCATGAGCTCCCTAGTACCTCTTCGTCTTAATAATGCCGCTACAGGTAAAGACTCAATTTTTTCTAGTTTTCTCTTGGTTAGTTAGATTCATCTCGAACCTATTGATAAATAATTTAACTTGTCTCACTGGCACTATTCATATTTAGGCTCTTTTTATTTTAGGTGACATTATCTGGGAAAATCCTCGGCCGTCATCTACACGGTTTTGTCGTCCCATCCGCTTTCAGTGGACAAAAGAAACTAAAGACATTACAAAGGGAGAAAGAAATTATATTCAGAAGCAGATTGATGACCTAAAGGATTTCCACTCGGGAATTTACTCTATCAACTTATGTTTACTACTGACAATGGTCAACGGAAAGGTAATGCTTATGTTGATTTATAATCGAATAGGAATAAACTTTTATGCCAACATGAAAACAAAACAAATCTTTTAGGTATGCAACGCATTGACCGAGAGCGGAAGTATGAGGTGCTACATCTGCGGAGCAAAAGCGTCGGAGATGAATAACTTAAGGGATATGAAAGGTCGTGCAGCTGATGTAGATAAATATTCTTTTGGTTTGTCTACGCTGCACTGCCGCATAAGGTTTTTTGAATGTATATTACATATATCGTATCGGCTGGAGTTTAAACGGTGGCAGGTGAGAAATCATTAAAATTTAAGTTTAAAAAATTATTATTTTGAAAAAGATAGTAAGTAAATTATTCAAAAACATCTTTACAGGCACGTGGAAGTATTAAATTACTACTTACTAAGAAAAAGGCATTGGTGCAGAAGTTATTAAGAGAAAATATGGGCTTAATTGTTGATGTGCCCCGACCTGGATCGGGTTATACCAATGATGGAAATACGGCTCGGCGTTTTTTCGATTCTCCAAAATTGGCTTAAAAAAAGTTAAAACTTCTCTCTTTGTATTGCATTTATTTATTTCATTTAAATGTAATTGAGTTGCACTATTAACATCTTACGTGATCACTTTTTGTACTTTTTTGACTTTTGTTAATACATTCTTTTTTTGACCTTATGCTTTGCTGGAGTGTTTCATCGTTATCGCTAAAATTGGTTCCAATATTCAATTGTTGCTACAGCCGTTACTAAGATATACATAAAGGGGTTAACTTCCTTGATTCAATTCTCAGAATTACATAAATTTGGCAATACAATACTTTAAATCTCCTCCATTTCCAAAAATGTAAGCATGTGTATGTGTACCTTTGGTGGACAATAATTTCCCAGAAAATGCCCGGTAAAGACCGTTAAAGGCTCCGCGGTGTCATAAAACGACCATTTTCGCACACGAGTCCTGAGGGTTTAAGGATCGGGGAGAAGGAATACCAGCTGGTGTCTTTCTGGGAGGTCTTTCTGTATGGGTCTGAGGGAAAATACTCACTTTTTCAAGGTTTGAACGCTTTCAATATAAGGCATGGTTCCCGAACGTATCCAAAGAAAACTAACTTAACTTCGATTACGCGTGCACTTACCTCGACTGAAAATCCTCCCGTGTCTTCATTATAGACTCTTTGGGGATCGTTGCCCACAAGCACAGCTTAAAAAACGGTGAATGCTGAGCGTTAAAATCCATACCACTTCAAAAACCTTACCGCGTCGCGGCAAATCCAGCTCCCGGCGCGCGGACCCGAGCCCCGCCGCGCGATCGAAAAATCAAATTTATTTCCGGCGTCGCAAACTTTTTTCAAAGTTAACTGCATATAAACCTTGAGAAGTCTTCAAATAATGCTCTGATGTTAGTAACTTCGCGTGACTTTGCCAAAAATCCATTTGAATCTCCTACTAAATGTAAAATTTTGTCTAAAAACAGCGTCCGCCATTTTGTAACGACAGAGCAATATTGTATCATAGCTATTCTTTAAAACTACGTCATTGTAAAGCAAATGTACCATGTTAACAGATAATATCGTTTTTTATTCCATAACAATACTCTTTTAACTTCACCATCAACTTGAGTCGGAAGATTTTCCGAGAAAACTGAAGACGGGCATTTTTCTGGAAATTTGGTCATGTTTGAGCCTCTGTATCTCAATAACGGGTAAGAACTATGCCAAATGAAGTGCTATTCCAGATACATGAATCATTTCTGAGTTTCCATGCGAAGTTTCAACTTCATATCTCAAAAAAAGCCATTTTGGACTTTTGGCCAGCTTTTTCCGATTTCCGACCACTGTGCGCCGTGATGATGAAAAAATAATTTTTTCTACAACGTATAACTGGTGAATGGGTTTGATAAGCGGGGAGGAAGGCACCGGAATACTCTCTCGCCCGGGTTAAAATTTTGTCTTAAGCCAGCCCTGCACATGGGCAGAGAAAAAGTTAAAGAAGAGGTCTTTTTCCGTTTCACTACATTATTCAATGTCCAGTAATTCATATATTTATACATCTCTTACATGCCGTAAGAGTGAATAATTATTGTCTCTGGATCTTGAGACTCCTGACAGTCTCATTTTAAGCATATTTCTAAACTTTTACCTCTAATCTCTTTACCACTTCCTCATACAGCAAATACTTATGTATTTGTTAAATTAATCGAGTGCGCTCCACAGGTTTAACCTTCACACTTCACTAGCAACCCATACCAACACCATTAAACTAACACACTATGACCCTCTGGTTGATCTCTGGTTAATAATAATTTATCGGTATGAAAACCAAAGTTTACGCGCTCCTCTCATCGATAAAGCTCAAGTAAACTAACTTTAAGTCTGTGTTTATATGCAAAATACTCTCAGTTAACATCAAGAACACAAAGAGGCTACGTGATCTTGTCTTTAACGTCAACCAGACATAATAAAATTGGGCCTAATTGTTAAACCTAGGAAACCAAATTTAAAACTTGTATTCAATGAGGTGGGGAGTAGCACACCAGACCCCACTATTATAATAGCTTCTGCGGCGGCTTGCAAGGTAGCATATAGATGTATTATTTCTCTACTAGACAATCATCGAGTCCTTGACGTTTCCTGCATGCTACTAACTGTTTATACCATAAATTCGACGCTTGAATTATATTACTCTATCCTGCTATTCCCAAAAATCTTTTTGAAAAAAAATTACTGATATTTACTTTACTATTGGTAACTAAATGCATCATAAGGTAATATTTTTAATCGTTCTTAAAAATTCCTTATGTATTTTAACTGCGTAATCGTATGATTATCGTATAGTAAGTTCACTTTAATATGTGTAACAAAAATACCTTTTTTTCATCACAGTATCGAACACACATGTTTCAAGGATAACTTGAAGGTGACATTTACATTCCTCACTCCCCTCTTCATTTGAAATAAGTTACTCAAGGTCTCATTTCACCTTAATTGCCTTGTACTCATAATTCATCGTTCAAATTAACTTCTACGTTAAACCATGCATATTAAGTAGTCTATTTATTTAATGAATTTCCATTTCGTGAAATGAAATAACCTGTTACCTATGACGATAAACGTTTCCGCATTTATTCTACTACACCTATGGTACGCTAAAAAATTGTATTCAAGCCGAAAAATAAACAGATAAGACAGAGAAAAAGCTTTCAAACCGATCGCTGGACTGTTTCACTTCACTACTGACAGTAACTGCATATACACTGTACAAGTGTACACTTATTAAACGCGGCGGGTGATTTTCCCCGCTGGTCCAGCTATGACCCCTTAAAGCTCAATTACCCCTTCGGCCATTTTCACGAAGCCCTAGAAAAGGGTTTCCCTGTCCTTACCGCAGAAGGTCTTCCAATCAAGCGAAGCCGAAATTAAGACTTGGAAGTGGGGAAGGCTGTGGCAGAAGCATCGACCATCGGGTAGTTTGGGAAACTATACACACACACACTATCCCCACTTTTCCATTTAACTCATCTTTCAAACCCAACCAAGCGCACATCGTATTTCCTGAAATCCTCCTTTCTATTGCAAATTGCGGCTATTTTTCGTGCAGTCCCTCATAAAATTTGCGCAGGCTCCCAAGCAGCTCTGCACCTCACACTTAGCAGTTTTGATTGCACATCATCTATACATTAGAATGATCAATAAAATGCCTCCTGTAAACCAGTGCTTACAAAGGGGAGCAATTCAATTACTTCGGTAGTGCGTACGAAGAAAATGGTCATAGTAGCAAAGACATTAGGAGAATTGTGCTTGACAAAATAAGCGTTCAGCAAATGAGGGAGCTGAAGGCGGGGACCTTGGGTAAGGACATAACAATGAGGCCGCTGAAGAGTATAATATGGAGTGTACCGTTGCATTTCTCATTGAAGTTTCAATATTACTTAAGTTTTAAGAAGCCGCAGGTTATTAACTTACGTGTTCCGAATGCCAGGAGGATGAGCAAAGTGCGGTGGACGGAAAGAAAGATGAGAGAAGGAAGTACTTGGTATGTACAGTGGGTGTGGACAGAAAACATCTGAAGGAGATTAAGAGTAGTCAGAGTCAGTTTTTAGGAGAGGTAATGAGGGGCAGAAGGGTTGCTGAAGGCCCTGATAGAATACAGGATGCTGTGTAAGCGGGGATGGGGAAGAAAGAGAATAGGTTTTATGGACGGGATGAAGAGGGTTAGGACATACGCTGGGACGAAGAAAGAAGTTGTGTTGGTAGATAGGGCCCTGCACATGCAAAACATTTATAGGATTTTTACTCACTTCCACTAAATATCCACCAAAGCCTGTATCTTACATTAATAATAAATCAGTGTTTACACAGTGGCCGTTTGTGAGGAGCAATAAGAATGAGTAGGATACGAAGTTGGAAAAAAAATCGATTTTCACCCGAAAGGGAAGGGTTTAGAGCTACAGGAGTTCCGGACGCAGTCACCGGCACCATTCATTCATTTTCATGTCGGAGTGAAATCTCCCGCCGGGGAATAGGGAACGCTCTCCTTTTAAACCCAAGCTCACGCGCCCCAGGCAACCGACCCTCATCCTGCCTTTCTTACCTCTGGCCAGCTGTACCCATGGCTCCAAAATCCCACGCGATCCTCCCTCTCCTCCCAGGAGTCTTTTCAAACTAGGGAGAGTTTTCACCGTTCGGTCAGACCCGGGAGTAGTGTGGAATGACCGCTCTCCCCAAGGGACGTTTATATAGCAAGCATGATACGCTCAAGAATCTACGCATGGATTCGTAGATACTCACGAAAGTTGAGAGAAGGACAATGTTGAGAGCCGCCAAAGAGATTCGGAGGCTATACGCTATCTTCAGGTGGCTGGCATCGAGCGTATTGAGTGCACATTTTAATAATTTTTCAAGTGAGTCAAAACAAAATCTAGGATGACATTTCACTTAAGTACATCTGTTTATGCGGTGTAACTCACCATGCATACAGTAACGGAAATACTACAAGAATATTTTACAATTTTGCCTTAGTTAAAGCATGTTATGACTTGAGATATCGACAGTTTTCGGCGCGGTATTGGAAACGTAATCGAAAATTATATTTAAATGTTTTTTCGAATCATTGATTTGGCGTGACACCTTGATATCTCTTTGCAACCATTATAAATAATATGAATTGCTTCAATTCAAGTTTAGAGAAAAATATGTACATATGTTATCGAATTATTCCCGTATATATATCATGTTCCATAAGGTTAAGTGTTAAAATAGCTTTTAATTTACAAAAAAACAAGTCGGTATAATCATAATTTTTTCACTTTTACTTTAAGACTTGAGTTGAGCAGTTGAGCTCCCGAGCTGAGCGGACGTGTTTTTCTCACGAGTCCATGATAGTGATAGTGCCATGCCAGACTGTGAAGTGCGGGAAGAAGCTCGCGAAAAGCCACAAGCAGGTTTCATGCGTCGGTTGTTGCGAAGGGTACCACTTAGCCTGTGCGACGCTTACGGAGGCTGACCTGGAGTCATTGGCGGATCAACAAATATCTTGGCAGTGTGCTAAGTGTATCACGGCAGTCCGTATCAATCGACACGATGATATATCTGTCTCGAAGATCTCACGAGCGCAAGCGCCTTCCCCAGTCCCTCCACAGCCCGACTCGCTGAGTGAAATGGCGAAGGAGTTGCTCAATCGTGTGAAATCCCTACAAAGTGAACAGTGTGAGATTAAAAATTCACTCTCATTTTGGGAGGAAGCAATCAGTGAGCAATCAAAGCAGATAGAATCCTTAAATAGTGCAACCAAGCAGTTGTGAGACCGGATGAACGAGGCTTCAGCTGACATTCTTAAGTCAAAATTCGTCCATAAGTGCATTAAAAAAACCACCTAAATGCTGTCGAATAAGAATCGCTAAAGAACACGGTTGAAATTCACGGCCTACCGGTCAAAGAAAGCGAAGTAGTTAGTGCTCTTGTTAGTCAAATTGGGATGGTTCTAGGAATCAAAGTTGTCCATCAAGATATTGACCAAGAACCTTACAATGAGGACGTAAATCTTGGTGCGCTGGTGTTGCGAGGGAGGCCTCGGTAAATGTGAGCTTTCGTCCCGCCAGCGTTTTCGTAAATTTCACCCACTTTTAACAGAGATATCGGAACCAAATTCACCTCACTTATTATGGAAACCTTGCGCATTTGTTAAATACTTTCAACACAACAAAGCATCATTTACTCTAGGAATGGGAAACTTTCAAATCTGAGAAGTGCGATTTTTCCTCTCCGCCATCTTGTGAAAAAATGCCGTTTCCTCTTATCCACTGTACGTGGCGCAGCGATCGAGCAGTTGCTTTTCTAGCATATAATACACCTCTCCTACACAGTTTCTTCCCTCCTTCCACTCAAACTCGCACCATTTAACACAATCATTTTAAGACTGGAATTGCTTGGCCTACCACGCATTTGCAGCCCCTCTAGCGGAACTTGATTTCTTTCGCGGCCGTTGATAACACGATCGAAGTAGGAGATAAATGTCCTCGTATAAGGTTCTTGATATTGACTATGCCTATCGGTTGAGGTATGACGCAGCTGACGGTGTCTCCAGACCCCCCCTCCTGTCATCGTTCGTTTCCTCAGATCCAGCAGGTCAGAGGAATTTCTCAACGCTCGGAGGGTGAAGCGGAGCCTCTAAACGAAGGATCTTGGTTGGATAAAATTCACAGCTTCAGGCTCTACTTTGTAGAAACTTTTAATATTCATTATAATATAGTTTGGTACTTTTCTACATTTTTATTTTTTTAACACACTACGCGTTTCACCAATTTTATGGCATCTTCAGGTGTAGTAGTTTGTTTACATATATTATATTGTTGTCGTTGTTAGATACAGAACATTAAATTTGATTTTAAATAAAAGTTTACATTAAAAAATTACAAAAAGGAAATGAAACAAAAATGAGGTGAAATTACAAAAAGGAAATGCATTAAAAAATTACAAAAAGGAAATGAAACAAAAATGAAAAAAAAAAGGTGGTATGAGAAAGGTCTACGTTTTTTTGACTGACTTCCCAAGTCTCCCGATTTACGTCAACTCCCGCTAAACCGCTCACAACAGAGAGATCTTCTCGAATGCTAGAAAACTAAAAAAGGAAGGTAAAATCAAATTCCTCTGGCTGAGAAATGGCAAAATTTATGCTCGCAAACATGAGGGCTATGAACGACTCCTTATCCGGTGCTTGAATGATATTTCTCAGTTGCAATGAGGCACGTTTCTCAGTTTATTGAGAAACGTTCTCAACTCATATATTTGTGCATACTGCTTGGTTATTGCAATTATTAAAAGCTGCTTTTAACCGCTAAAGGATATCTTCCTATTTGTTTTTTCACATTTTCAAGTTGTAACCAATATTATATATTTGATAAAATGGCATAGTAGTATGTTCCTCTCCTTTTCTCTTCTCTACGGAGTGGCATGCAAATTATGTAGAAATGATGTAGTTATGCAATATGTAGTTATGCAATATGTAGTTATGCAATACAATCTCTTTCTTAATAAGGCGGACACTCTCTCTTATGCGTGTGGTGCACTGAACTCTTGAGGTACGTTCTTAAAATTTTCGTATTATTGTTCTCAACGTAGTGACAGTATCGTGATAATGGAAGTGGATGTGTGTAGTTCTGAAAGCGAAATAATTATTGATGGCAGCTGAGATAACCTCGGGCACGTTGAATGTGTGCCACGTCAATGCTCAATCTCTCTTTGGTCATTTCGATGGATTTAGTGAATTCTTTACTCGCCAGTCTTATCATGTCATCGGAGTAACTGAAACTTGGCTTCCCGTAAACATTCCATGTGAGTCAGTCAACTAAATGAGGACTCTCTCATACATCATGACACAACCGGTAGAATTGGCGGGGGAGTGTGTGTTTATGTGCATAAGAGTCTTCACTTCAAAATGCCCTGTAGGTCAGATGGGACTCTGTACAAACTCGAGTATATGTTTCTTGAAATAGCCTGCATTGGTGCCAAACTGTAGCTCGCGAGCTAGCATGTAGACGCGGATGAAAGCACCGAAGGCTGAATCAATGTTTGATTCACGCCCGCATAGGTTGTCAGGTATCAGGTGAATAGAGAACTGTTTTACCATCCAAAGTACCCCGGTTTCAATTTTGTCAGTAATAATGATTCTTTTCAGTTTAATTTCTATGTCTAACATCGTGCAATGTAGAGTACTCCGTCCATTGTATGATATGTAAAACAAATGATATTTGGAGACTTTTGTTGCGAGATAGTAAAGCAAGCCCTGACTCTTGAGTTTCCCTCCATCCTTCACCAATTCCATTATTGATCGTCCTTTATCAGCCTACCCATATTTCCTTAGTTTCGCATTTGTCCCCAGTTGCTGGTCCCCTTCTCTGATAACTACCGATAATCTCTTTTGAATTAACGGCTTTCTTTTTCGCCCCTAATAGCAACCATTGTAATGCCCAATTCTCATCCTCCGATGAGTTCCTTCACTATATATTAATTGATCTAGCACTCTCCTAAATTTCACGGTCTAGCCTTGCTATATTCTCCTGACTGACTTTTGGTCCACGCTTAGCAGCCTGGGGAACGAGCGGGGTTTGACCTTGAACTAAGCCAGGTACCGCATGCCGGGGTATGCAATCACCCCGTGACAAACGCATTAGAGATACATCTACGTTGCATCCAGCAATCCGCCATTTGGGCGTAGAGCGACGAATTGAAGGGTCAATCAGTCATTGTGAATAAAGCGCTAGCTTAATTAATAATTATAAAATGTAAAATTTCTTGGTTCCTTGCCCATGTTCTGATGCCTATATATGTATATGTTCATGATATACTTAATGTAAGAGGAAATACGATATTTAAACCTATTATTCCAACCTTATGACGGAAAAATAACATTTTCTGACTTAGTAGTAGTATTTATGCTTAACGTGCTTCGTCGGCTACGGTCATTTTGCACTAACTGTCTGCCACGTGCAGACAGGAGAAACCGCACTCGGACCAATCGGAGGATCACCCCTCCAAACTCGAGCCAAGCCCAACGATGCTTAACTTCGGTGACTGATCGGGAACCGGTGTTTCCATATTAGCAAGCCGTTGCCCCTCTGATTTCGTATTAGGTGCATAGTGATAAGAGATTAAAAATCTAAAAGAAGCTTACCACAGACTCCGCTCGTATTAATTGGAATATTGAAAAACTGGAAATCGTGTCGTTTAGAAAATTAGCATTTTAACCCCTGATGTCCTTAAAAAATTGCGATCTTATGTGAGTATACATTAAGAGGTAAGCTGAGCCAATTTGGAGTAGGTTCGAAAAACAAATCCGTTGCTGGGGGACAAATAATGAGGCTCTTATAACCAATCCCTTCGCCAGATCTTTCTTCTTCTTAAATAATTTATATTTGGTATGTAAAAAAGTTACTTTGTTCGCTAAGTTTGCGCCTACAATTCTGACAGTTACTGGTCAAATTTATCACATTTTTATTGATTCTGAACCGATTTTGTTGAATCTGACGTCAAAATAAAGACATTTCATTTTTTTTAATTACTCAAATGATACCCAAATTTCAGTACAAAAATTTGTAAAAATAGAACTAAATTACATTTTTTTATTTTTTAGCTATTTAAGTTAACATGTGTATGTGATGCAAGATACGAATTTCACGGACCATGGTTTCTTTTTCCGTCACCATGGGTGAACGCACGATTCGTCATCATTAGTTATCCATATCCGTGTGCGCCGGCTTGTCACGATCGGCGATGTCGGCGACAGTTGACACGGGCGGGGCTGAACCCTAATAGCAGAGCCAGGGGCCAATCTAACAGCCAAGCCGAAGACGTAAGCCCTGCAGAATCTGAAGAACAACAGTAATTCGAAGGTGATCACCATAATGATTATAAATAGAATCCAAGTAATTATATGGATGAGAAAATAGTTTGAAATTCGGTCAGAATAATCGATTACGAAAATAAATGATCCTTGGATAATCACAAATTTTGAGGGTAGCGGGACTAGCCACTGTATTACGCTTACGAAGTCATCAGCAAGTGCACATAAGTGCGAAAACCTCAGGGGAATTAATGATTTATCTCGATCAGGACTCGAACCCATGATATGGACGCATCGGCAACTTATCTGGCAAAAGCACTGGGCACGTTATCGAGGGATCCGGGTTCCGATCCCAGTCAAGGCGAAATTAAGGTTAAACAGGACCATGTTAAACAAGACCGTAGCTAATCCCGGTATCCTCAAGATTTGTCATTAATCAAGTTACCTATTTTTTCGGAATTTCCATTTTGCGATATTAATTACGATGTGCCCTATGACGATTAATGCTTCCACTTTTAATGAATGATTTTTCCTCGGTGGAATTTTTGCACGTAGGATAATCGACTAAAATGTTTCACAATTCGAATAAAATAATCTATCATCATGACAACCTCAATCGTAGTCGAGCACCCCTAATCCGGACCCACTATATTGGCGGATGTGGAAGGGCCGGGACACCTTGAGGGCGGTTTGGGACGAAAGGACTAGAGGTCGGGAGGGGGGGGAGGAAGAGGGGAGGAGAGAGGAGAGGGGAGGGGGGTGTCGACCGCGGAACAGCACGCGTGGGAGAGCTACGGCCGAGAGGGCAGCAACAGGTGGGAGAGACGAAGAAGGGAGGGAGGGAGGGAGGAGGGGGGAGGAGGAGGATAGGGGGAGGGGGTAGACGGCAATGAGAGGGGGAGGGAATTGTCAGGGAGAGCGAGATATAGTGCCGAAGAAATGAAGCTTAAGTTGTTTGTGTAGGGGCAAATTAAGTCGGGAAGAACCAGCAGAGGATGGGAGGTCTGAAGATCTCAAACCGACTAAGAATGTGGGATAGAGAGTCAGGGACTATGTGGTAAGGGACTATATAGGCATTAATTGTGATTCACCTCACGTCCAACCGTATGAATTCCAAATGAGTCCACGTTAAACACTAACATACTTAGGCTAGGTTTGTCGATAGGTAGTGTAGCACTTACAAGGAGACATCGCGGGACAGATGCTTGGGATCCAAATGAGGCAATTATTTTATGAAACTATAGAGCGAATGAGGGAAAAGTGTCCCGGCGTCCTTACACATAGGTTCGGGTTCGCGAAAAAAACGCGGTTGAGGCGCTATACCACGTGGTGGCGCGGGTTCGACAATTTTTTTTCTTTAAAATATTTTACGTTATCACTGTAAAATGCATAATCCCATGAATTTACAGCAGTAAAAACAATATTTTTTAATTTTCAGCCTATATGCTGAATTTTCAATCAACCCCCTTGGGAGACTTTCGAAGCAAATTTCGGGATTCCTTCGTTTGGCCGCGTCGAGAGAAAGGATAATAATGGTATAACAAATCAGATGCATGATTGAACAGTGTGAGAGGAAGGGTTATACCGAGAAAGCTGAGAGTTAATTTGGTGGAAGATATTCTAAAGAAAAGGCATATTAGAAGTCTTAAGAACAGAAGGGCGTACATGAAGCAGTGTATGATGGTGACTGAATCAAAATAAGTACGCAAGGATAGGGCAGTATGGAGGAAAATATTAAAGCAGATCAGTTTTGCAGGTCTATCACCGAGAATAAATCATTCTTGGCTTTGCCCATTCCGAAAGGCAACGGCGTGATAGGTATGCATGGATTAAACTGGGATGAGTGACGATTCCCATAAAATATAGCGGCAATACGCTTTTATTTAATTTGCAATGCATGGCTGTCGAGTAAAATATTATGTTTACTAACATAAAGGGAATGCTTATTTCAATGCATTGATTCTCTGTAGGAGAACGGATTGTGGCTAGAGAACCGGCTTCACACCCTCAGGGTCAGGGTATTGACACAGGTAGATGGCGGAGACTTTTCGGTGGAATTCTGATCCCTAAAAAGGTGCATTGTGGAGAGCATGAAGCGAGTAACCGCGGTCCTCTCGGTACTATTCGTGAAAACTAGGCTGATAAGCCGGGTTTTTCTCAACCCTTCGTCCACCCCTCAAATAACCCTAATGGCATCAATCTACCCTACAATCTATTATGGCAAAAATGAGCTCAGTATTCCGTCGTCTCTCCAAGTGTGCTCCAAAAACAATGATAATAAATGTATTTCACCTTGACATGATCAAGAATTAAATAATCACATAGTAAAAATAGTTTACAGGAGCTTTAGGTGACCCCTAAGGCATTTGCCTGTCGGGGGCACCTTCAGGACAAAGAAGCAATACATAAAACAAAATAATCACTACAGATGTAACAGTAAGAAGTTTAATACAAAAAATATTTTAAATATGAGATTTCCGAAAGAGGTTACAACGATTTACTAAATTGTTCGCACTGATTTGTTTGAAGTCAACAACCACAGCTTAACTAGCTTAATAAATAAGTTATATGATGGTGTTAAAAGAGTATAACATAGGTGTCCCCTCTTTTAACAGGTGTAAAAAGAGGGAAGAAGTTTAAAAATGGACGAAAAATGATGGAATAATGAGATGGAAACAATCCTTGGCAAGGGAAACGCAAGAAGGATATGAAGAGAAACATATTCTCGCAAAGGGCAGAGAGGAAGGAAGTTTTCGAGGGAACGGGGTGGCACGAAAAAGATTTGCAGGCGTGCGTCGGAGGTGAGGACATAAGGAGGCGAGGAAGAGCAATGGGGACTGAGAGGAGGATGGATGGCGGGGCAGGGGGAGGATGGATGAGGGTGAAATATGAGTGGGAAGCCCCTTTGGCGCCAGGGCTGAGGAGAAGGGATGGATGACGCGGGTGGCGAAGATGTTAGGGTAACGGGAAGACGAGGGTCGGGAGGTGGCCAATGGGGATGATGAAGGAGAGGGTCCCCCGGAGTTAGAGCGGATGAATGGTGGATCATTTGTGAGTGCCGACTCTCCGACCCGGAGAAAGGGAGAGAGAAGGAAAAAGACCAGATTCCTCCCTTTCTATGAGTAATGAACTAGTGGCTCAACTGCCGAGTGGAACCCAATTAGGGTACTTCAAATGTACACATCACTCAATTTTCAAGCGGTTCGTCTCTTCTCTCCCCAATGTGATATCTCTCTTAATCTCTTTGTTTCTCCTCTTAACACTGTGGTCCACGCAATCACTTCTTGGAGTAATAATGGTGGTTATTACTACTTGAGGGCTGGAACCGACTTTTCAAGCGATTTATTCCACCGGGAAAACGGTATCGAGGTGAGTGGCATTATAGATATCGTGAACTAGAGAATCAGGATTTAATTGAGGAAATATAACATATCCAGAATGGCAGGAATAGAGCACTTGTCATTCCACGCCTTTTTAGGTGTGGAAAGATCTGAAAATCTATTCCTTCGGCAGTGTTTCCCGAACTTATGATCTAATATACCGTAGTTTGACGGAGTTAGTACATTTTTTGACGTGGTCGAAAAGAAAATAGGACGGCTTCGGATTTGATTAAAAGATTAACTTTTATATTTCAACCGGTAATCAGTGTGACTCCCTCTCAAGTTCGTATTAGCTGGTTGGACACGAATGGAGGCAACCTGTAACCAAGGTCATTTTTGTAATTGGAAATCGGTGGATTGGTCGGATTGGGAAGAATAGCCGGGGAGTGAAGTATGGAGATAAACCCGGCATCGGCATTAGCCTACTCTAACAAAATGACGCCAAGAGTTCAACAGTTAAACTTCCCAATCCTCAAAAGAGCACTTCACTCCAAGTGCTCTCAATGTAGCACTAAATTAGGGTACGGAATCTTGACAATATACCTCCGCCACTGCCGGTCCCTGAGAAGACATCACAAAAGCCACCTTACCAGCCTGTTCCCCCACGTTCTTGTAAGAGGCTGGCGAATTTTGTAAGATAATAATAATGCCCTTCGACAGAAGTGCCAGATCTTGGTATAATTAATTTAAACGTTTGTCATTAGAATCCAGGACACTGTCAGCTCATCACAAACAAGGAACAACAAGGGGGAGGTAACGTAACATACCAGTACCTACTCTACCACCCATAAGGTAGTTTGAGCGAAAAATCATTTCACCAAGCATTTGATGAATTCGGCCTCATTTAAAAGAAAAATCTCCCATCTTTCCAATGATATCAAAATATTAACCCTTTACCGAACTAATTTTCCACGGATTTGCCTGAAAATAAAAGGTGTTTTACATCGGATAGATTACGGCTGTGCGCTCCAGAGGGAGAATATTGAAAAAAATTTGAATTTATAACACCTAGATTTCGTAAAAAAACTAACGGTGTGTAGTTTGCATGTTTTCTCAACTATTTATAAAAATTAATCCATTACTCACTGCAGTTAATTTTTACAGTATCACGAAAAACCTGCTGTTTTGAAGGCTTTTTAGCCATAGGGCGCGAAAAAATGAGTCAAGTTAGATACTTAAGTAGATAAATTAATTTAATTGCAGAGAATTTTGGTCATATACTAATTAAATTTTTGCGCCAATAATGTTACAATATTTACTTCGTACTTCTTACTGAAGCTGAAATTAAATTACAACATTTGAATATGGTCTCCATTATGACTAGGGAACTATCTCGCTCAAACTACCTTACTTTCGACCCAATCAACCCTAGGTGCATGAAAATCCATTGATGTTGAGCACACTTTCATACAGTAATCGATCGCACAAAGACATAAGGAGATAGGACTAAGATATTTAAAGCGAAAGGGGGAAGAAAGCAGACGGTTGAAGAAATTCTTTCCGAGAAACAAGCATATCTGAGGTTTTCCGCGAAGCGAAGTTTTCTCGTTAAACCCAATGCGTTTTAGCTGGTGAGATGGGAATAAAAATTTCCGGCAAGACGGGAATCAAATAGGATTTCGGCAAAAATTAAGGCAAAGAAATTACATCAGCGGTGATGGCAATTATAAGAGATAGCTCCGCGGTGGAAGTGAAATTGGCAATCTCCCTAAATTAAAGATGCCAAAATCTAATTATGCCAGCAAGGCAGTGTTTTAGATGATGAGGCGGTATCATCGGGGTGATTTCTCTGAAGAAATTGCAGCAAGCCTGGCCCGACGTGGCCCAAATACTATTGGATTATGTTCCGAAAAAAGGAAAGCTCTGCTCTTTTGCTACGTTATTCCATATTAATGTTCGAATTTAATTGTCACACGTGATAACTAGAATTATCATCATCCCGATTTTGGGAAATACGATATGCCCTTCTCTGATAATCGTTTAAGTGGAATATAAAATTAATTTTCTTTCTAATATGAGTCACAATAGTAAAAAGGTCTTCAATAAAAACATAAACGTGATTTTAATTTTAACCTTTTAACCTAGTGCTAAGCAACTTCACAATGTGTCAATACTAGAATTCATATAATTAATACGTACAAGTCGCATTTTAATCACTAGATTTTAATAACACGTTGTAAGCATTCATTGACTTTCTAAACAATGTCATATTACTGACTAAATATAATTAAAAACATCTTTAGGTGCCTCACTGCCGTGGACTGTAAGTTGCTTTGTGAGGATTCAGAAAAAAACGTCTTACATTCTACGAGTAAACTCATTATTATATTTATCCTGTTTGATTAAGAGATCTATGAGAAGACATTTCACGCATAAGCGAATTTAAACCAGCGATACACGCCTCATTGGACCGTTTAATTTTTAGTAGGCTCTTTTTTATTGGAATATCTGTCACCAAGAAATCCAACTAGGGAAGCTCCATAGGTCGAATATTATTTTTATTCACGAGAATAATTAAGCTTGGCGAGAAGATGACAGCAAGTTACATTAAAATCATGAGTAAACACAAGATTGTAGTCGATAAATCTTTCATGTAAAAAGCTTGACCAAAAATGCAATGGTTGGCGTGAACACAATGAGAATTTACCCTCTTTCAGTGAACCCGATATGATGCTCACAAAATTTATTATGATGATATGAATTTCACAAACTTTAATATCGCCGTATAATGGTACATTTGCCTTATAATTTCCTATTTAATTGTAATAGTTGCTCTTGCGCCTCGGAGGGTACATGCTTTCAACGCTGAGCAAGATTTATAATCTTCCTAAAAATCCAAGGGCTAGTTATTACTTGCCATAGGTTAGCAAACTGAGTGTAGTACTAAATAGAACACCGTTACGTCAAATACGACATTAAAAGATGATGGATCAGGTAAAAATTATAATTACATCTTATTAAGCCAAAAAAACACCAGATTTTCACTATCACAAGCCATATAAAAAAGTATTTCCGATTTTCAATCCGACAAAAATCAGATTGTGGATCACGTAAATTTACGTTTCAAGTTATTAACTAATAATTTAAGCTGCACTTAAACACTATCCGTAACGTCACTCAAACACGTAACGTAACACTATAAAATCTACCATGGGTTCCTCGTTCTTTGGTTAGAGTGGACGAGATGGTCAGATATGAAAGCCCCATAAACAATAGTATAAAGACATTGCTCACATGTTCATTCAATAATTAACTGTTCCATTATTACCCTTGGTTCTCTGTGAACACATATCATCATATGCATGAGATAGAGCAGTAGGAAAATTGAGGTTAGGGAAAAAAATTCCGAGAAAAGTTTAGTGTTATGCCTAAATACTTTGATGTAATTAGCTAAAGATGGCTAAAACTATATAGAAAGTTCACTTCTTTTGCAGTGCACCCCTAACTCCCTTCCGGCGAGTTAGGGAGAGAATTTTTCCCCAACGGTTTTCGTGAAATTCTACACATATTTCATATCATCGACACAAATTGAGTTCATGAATGTATAACGCTCGGACAGAATATAAAAATTACATTATTTTATTCATTTTCGAGTGTAACCCAGGACTTTATAAGAAAACATCTTTTCCATTACGTCCTGGTTTAATGAAAAATTTCGCTGATGTCCAGTCATTGGTAGTAATTGAATTTCAAATTCTGAAAAAAAGCGCCTGACAGTATGCCAACAGTGTGGCCAATAATTAATCGACCAAAAGGTGAGTGGTCAAAATGTGACGTGAATGGAAATCCCAGTTTCGCTCGACGTTCGCTGTATGTGGGGGCATTCTTTCGCATATTAAAACAATTCGAATTAATTCGGTTGACTGCAGTTTGTATACGACAGTCCATAAACGTAGTTCATAAGGTCTGAAGTTTGTATACGATCGCCCATAGACGTTATTAAAACGGAATTGCTCAGTTAGTCCAGCTCGCGCACTAACATTACAATCATGCATGCAAGCTGTTTGTACCCTTCAAATACACATTTACTTGACATTCAATGGCAATGATAAAATTTTGAAAAATTAAAGGATTTATCACGCAAAAAAGAAAGATAAACAATGCCTGAATATTGTTTATACTTTTGCCATTCCGTACCACAATGATGGTAATTTACCATGAAAGCCAGAAGGAAAGCCTTCAGGCCAAGAATGTTTTCAAATTGGTAAAAGAAATAACAATAAAATAATAACCCTTCATCGAAATGTTTATCACATCCATTGTAACAGCACATTGAGAAATTATGCCATAGTTAGGGATAGCTAAAGGAGGAGTAAAATCAATTTTTGAATAAGATGAATTTCATATTTGTTATTTCCTCTACTAACAGTTCAACACGCACAAATCCTGTCACATGTTCAAACTAATTGGAGGCACACAATTTTTGCTTCTTTCAACTTATTTAAGTTTATATAGTTCTAGATAATACCGTTTGATAACACTTCGTCGTGTACTATATTTATTTTCCAACGCCTATTTCTGCTCAATTCTCTACGCCGAAGACTCAAGTGGTCCACATCGAATAATTTATCCTCGAAGAAAAATGACCTTTTATTTTAAAAAAAAACCTTTAATGAGATTTCTAAGATGTTATGTATGTAAGTACATGTAGGCCTGTGTGATTATCGAAAAAACGATAACGATAGATTATAAGAATAATTGGAAATGTGGTCGTTTCAATTTTCGGGAATTGAAGAGATGACAATTAATTGAAGGCATTCAATTAATTGACAAAAGCCAATGAAGTGAGACCGAAATGGGTATCAAATAAATGCCATTGCTCAATTAATTGACATCAACCAATTAATTGACAGGACTCAATTGGATCGTGCTTTTCAGAGGATTTCCATTGTCAACGAGAAGAATGAAAGAGCTAATTTGAATAACGACATAATAATTCACTCAGTTAGCTTTTATTAATTAATAAAAGGAATACATTGTTATTTGAAGACAGGCATATGAGAACCTCAGCGTGTTCATCCGACAGACACTGGCGTGTGTGCGATCAGCAAGTATCAGCAGCGTCAGCCCCCGGCCGGCATCGAACAAGTTTAAACGTGCAATATACAATCCATAGCGAATCAATAATCGTCAATTAATCGATTACCGGACAATAATTGTGAATTGAATAACAATTGACAATTGAACAACAATTGGAACTTGAAAAAATTGACAATGGAGTCAATTACCACAATCGACATCGATGTGCTGAGATAATCGATCAATTGGAAAAATAATTTAATCCACGATTCAATTAATTAAACAATCGCACAAGCCTACGTACATGTATTTAATCACGCGAGATATTTATTAGCAGTTCTAGAACCTAGATCCTACTAGCAGTGTATTCAACTGGCCAAGTCGGCGCTTCATACAAAATAAATAAGTGATATTTTGGCTATGACTGCGATCTGACGGCTTAGACGACAATGGGCTGACGGTGCCGAGTAAAATACAATGACCCTCTTCACTTCCGCTCGTTAGAGCTGCTCGGGCTATCGTTTGAGTAAAATAATTATACGGACCGAATACCTAGCAGGCAACAGTGATACGGATGAGTATGTCTCTTCTTCAAAGGATCCCCGGATAAGACGTGAATAAAGGACCGTCCAATGACATTGCCATGCGGGTTCAGGAGAATGACTGGTCGGGTGGAAGGGATGAGAGAAGAGAGATATCTCTCTAGAAGCCTAACCAATGGGGGAAACCGAGAGTCATCCATGAAATTTGCCGAAATAAATGACAGGGTCATGATTTCATATATATACACACTAAACTGCTGAAGAGTAGGTAGTTACCAGAAAAATAATACAAATGTAATATCATGCTTTGAATAAAATACAAACAACTGTACACGAAAAAAGGAGTTAACTGGCTCTCATTAATTTATGACCATACGGTATTAATTATTAACTGATTATATATTTTTTTTAACCAAAACCCTCGTAAAAAGCATACAAATGTATATTTTCAGTAACCCACTACATCAATACTAGGAGGAGATTGCAATAATTTAAAATATTTTATGAGGAATGGGCAGATACTACATATACGCCGATATATAATCATGATTTAAGTTAAATATTAAAAAAAGCATTTAGGCGAACAAAATGAGATTGTGGGAAATATTTTTGTTTAGTAGTAGAGGGTATGATTTATTACCTGATTCGATTTGTAAAATCAAAATCCCTGTAAAAAGCATAAAAGTGTACATTTTGCCAACCTACTTAATTCAGGGGAATAATTACAAAAATTTACAATAATTTCAGCGAAGTATGAACAGAAACTTCATATAGATATGCTAATTCCCGAAATAGTACATGTAAGTATCCATGGCCCAAGTTTTAGCTGGCGTAGACGTAACACAGTACTTCGTGGCTCTCTAAAGTACTTCAACGTATTCCGCGAATAATGCGCTGGCAAAGGTAGCAGAGTTGATAATGAGAGTCATCCAGAGAACCAAGGGTCGCGGGTTCGACTCCAACCACAGACATGGTCAGTTCATCAGTTCGTTAATCGTTAGATGCTGCAATGTAGCCAAAGCTCTAAAATCACCTAAAACCCAAGTTTACTACTGTAAAGATTACGACCGCGACGGGTCCGTCAGAGGAAGTACAGGGAACAGAATTAAAAGAAATGGCGCGGTTAAGACCATACTATTTATTGCACCGATTACAACGTTACACTGCTCTACATCTCGCGATCAACTGAGAGCCGCGAAGCCTCTTGCTCTCTCGAACTCCACCTTGGCGTCACCACGTGATCGGCACTCTCCTCTCCCATTCGTCGTCGTTGCCGTGGCGTGAGGTTCGTTGGTCGCTGAGGTTGCAGCAACTATGGGTGGGAATGAAGCGACCGGAAACCAAAGGAATGTGTCAGGTAAGGTGCAAGCAGAGGAAAGAACGAAGAGACCGTGGGATGCTTAGGTAGGTGCGTTGGAAAAAGACAGAGGAAGTGTCCGGTCCCTTACACTACTACTTAAAGCAGTATTTCTGCAAAGTGTCTGCATGGTAATTATTATCACTTTCTTTGAGGGGTCATGTACTCTTGAAGAAGAAGAATAATAGCGGCAGCGAAATTTGAGCGCAGTCGCCTAACGAATTGTGACTTCAGGAGGGGAAGACGGGCGTTGAAGGGGTAGATGAAGGAGTGAAGGGGAAAGTGCATAGTAGGCAACGCTGTCAACATATCTGCACTTAAACTGAGATGGCGAGAGAGTGTCAGCAGCGCGTTATGCCACAATGTTTACGACCCAAGCATAACTGGAAAGAAATTCGCTGATAGTGTTCGCAACTCAATGAAGAAACCCATACAAAATTGAATATAGAGCAAGAGAGAGTACTTAAGGTTCACGTAAACAACAGATAGAACATTTTTGAAGCAAGCAGCAAAGGTTAGCATCCTTGGGAACCCGAGTAATCAAACGTGGAGAATGCCTTACTACCCCGTGAGGAGCTAGTATGCACGCAGTGAAATCATTTTTGAAAAGCGTCTTCCACGCAGCTTCCACCATGTTTCACTGTCACTGTACCCACTTGACAGCAAATGAAGTGAAAGGGAAAGGAGGTAGGTTGACCCAAAATTACTAAATCAATATAGTGAATACATTAAGATACTATGCAACGATAAAACATGATGTCCAAAATATTTTGCAATAAGAGTTCTACACGGAGAATTCCAATGCCAAAGATAAACTATATACTATGTAACTAATGGTGCGTGTTTGTGTTAGATATGGGGGTCTGAGTAGCATGATTTCAATTGCGTATTTAAGTAAGATTTAGCACTTAGTATGAAAATGTGTACACATCTACAATTACGCGATATTCTGTAAGAACCTCACGCGTGTGGTAAGAGGTGACTCCACACCAGGCATGCTATATCCGTAAAAACCACTATTAAGTAGCCATTAGCTATTTTACTATACATAGTATTAATTAGGTAATCTATATGGAGGGAGAATTCATAGCCAATACGGTGTCTAACTACCATTCTACTCATGCTAGATGGACAGTGGTCTCATGCATAAAATACCGTCGAGTGAGGTTATCCGACGGAACTGGAATGCATACATTGTCTTCATAAAATAAACTAAATACATAAATAAACCCCTTCCTCACCGCGAGGGTCTGGGTTCGAATTCCGGCGGTGTTGAAAATTGTATCAGAGACGCGCCGATCCCGATGCCATGAGGATGGCATTTCAAGCACGGTACTCCGTCCGTCGGATGGGACGTTAAACCGTGTCCCCCTGGACGCCTTTCGTTAAGAGCAAGCTTACGTCGACGCCAGGTTTCTCTCCACCTTTCCCTTGTTCCTAAAATACTCCTCTCCCTATACCAACTCACATTTCCTTAATGGTGTATGCGAGTAGTCAGTCACGTCCCCAAATAACCAACCAATATAACCTTACCCTCCGCGAATCCAACCGATGACCTCGCCTCCGATGTTCCTTTCAAGCACCACGGCATGCACCCTCCCTCCTATTTTTTCTTAAATTACCCCCAACTACCCTCCTCCCCCCAATCATTCCCGACCTTCCAATATCCCTCGGATCCGCGCCCTCCATTTTTCCCGGCGTCGCGTCGTAACAATCCCAAGGGAAAGGAAGAAAGCGCGGCCATCTTAAAGGCAAACACATCGAGCACCGGCCCCGAAGACCAGTAGCTCCCCTCTCCGGCTGACTTCCCACGGCGAAATAGAGCGACCAGAAATTTGGCAAAGCTTTGCGATATCGAAACTTTTAGCATCACACTGCAATATATTTTTGCCGCAAACTACGCGGTATCTTCAATTATTTCGCGAGTTAAAATATTGTACTTCGTATAGAATATCGTATGGAAGTCTGAACATACGGAATTGGGTACCCCCAGGCAGAAGGAGAAAAGAACGACCGAGAAGAGTATGCGGGCAAGGGGTGAAGGAAGCCATGCTCCGCAAAATTCATTCAATGAGTACGACATTCATAACAGAGTTTTATGGCGTGAAGGATGCAGGAAACGACAATCGCTGTAACAAAGTGAATAAAAAATATTGTGACCTTGCGTTTTGTATCGTACGGGATGATATTTTTCGCAAGTAGTTCTTTTAACTGCTTCTACATCTTTTACTCACCACTTTCAACAAGAAATGGAAAATTAAACAAATTAGTGTGTCAATTGAACGTCTGAGTGGAAGAACAGTATTATTCCAAAATCTCATTTTTCGGGAAATTAAAAAAAACTTTATAACTAAGAAATTTGAAGTTTTACAAAAAAACCTACCATTGAAAATATGTAGATATTTGGACACTAAATACTGTCTGAAAATGGGAAAAAACACAAAATTTTAGTTTTATATATATTTACTATAATGTGCCATGGAATATTATTTTTCTTCCACTCAAAACAGTTTTTATAAAAAATAGGAATAAATAACAGCTTATTTAATTACTTTTTGAGACATAACTCTTTTATTTAGCATGAAAAAGGGAAAATAATAATGTTTAGGGAGAAGTAAACATATTTTTTTAAATATAGAAGAATGAGTTTCTTTTAAATGTGAGTCCATTTACTGTTTATGTAATCATAAAAGTTTTGGTTCTTTCGTTTCCCGGCAATCTGTACCATAAAGAGTTTATTAGGACTTAAAATAATTCTTGAACTTAAACACAGCTTTCACCACAATATAACCTCGCAACAACAAACTCAACGAAAATCACAATATTATTGTACTGTCAGTTGTGAGAGGACAGCGCCCTGGGTAGTAGAAACGGGTACTAGGCGAGCACGGCACGGCGCGGCGTCTGAGTGGAAGAAGAGTAACATTCCTGGAATGTTATTTTTCTTCCACTCATTGCAAACTTTTAAGCATTATTTCAACGACAGGTAGGACGGGAATATTCGATAGCACTACATTCAAACTACAAAATGGCTATCTTAACTTTTTTTTGTATTTTTTGGAATATTACTGTTGTTCTACTCAGACGTTCAATTGATTGGCAGGGCAAAAGAAAGCAGTTTGTGCAAAACATGAAAATATTTATCATGCCATTACCCACGAAGGAACATTTATTTTCGATTAGTGTAATATTTTGAAACCACCCAGTGAATTTAAGTTGGGTTCAAATGTTATCGCTCATAATTTTACGGAAAATACTAAAATTAAATTAAAGCACTCAAACACATCCATTTTTCCGTTCCCTTTTCAGGATAGGTACAGTAAAAAGAGCATTATTCTCGGTATTAGGCCTAGAAAACTGGCTGTTTCAATAACTACATCCGTACTGCCGTATCTTTACATATCTTCTTTACCCATGCGACATTTTCGAATTGCTTTATACACTCTCTCCTATTCTTGAGACTCCTTTTAAGAATATCTTCCACCACACTCACCCATGACTATCTCTGTCTTCCCCTTCCTCTCACACCATTTACTCCTCTATCATAACCCGTTTTTAGTGGTTCCAATCTCATCCATTCTTTAAATAATTGAAATACTTAATCTATTGATTATAAGAAACATGCGATATCACATGACTTAGTGTATATTGTGGTATCTTTCAGACGTATCGCTTCGTGCTGTGACTTAATATCGCCATGCGATATCTTTTGAATATCACATACGGATGACGATGCATGACATAACGTCGAACAACCCAAGGATTAAGGCGAAGGAAGACGAAGGGGTGACTGATTTATCGGTGCATTAAGCGAGTACGTCGTCGCCAGCAAACTCTTCAGCCAACTTCGGGGGAAGAGAACGTCTCGGGTTCGCCCGGGTGGAAAGGCTGCAAGTGTATTTCACGCAGCGGCGCGCAGGATGCGGTAAGAGAGAGGAGGCCGATAGGGCGACGGAGTCAACGCTTCTCACGCATGGCCTGGCACACTCTGGAACTCCGGAGATAAGAGAGCTAAGTAACTATGTCCCTCTCGCCAGATTACATGGCCATCCGGTTGAAAACGTAACGCGCACCATGAGTGGGCGAAATACGTTCCACATCTACGCAGAACCCAGCGAGCCACCTCAAGGCTGTGTGGCAAGTTCCGACTGCCGAGCACCATTATACACTGTTGTTAGCAATTTTACGAAATATACTCTTAAATTAAATGTTTCGAGATCTCAAACGACTTCTAACTATTAGTCAAAAGTTGGAAGTTAAAGTTGGTAAGCAATTTTTGGCACCAAAAACTAGGATTGACGAATTTGAAATCAAGGACATGGGTTTCTGCTTCAATCTTTCATTGCAAGCACTTGCAATGGAACACCATAAAATATCTGAGGAGCAAGTCATAGAAGATAAACAGTCAAATTAAATGGGGCATGCGTTCTTTTACGCGCGTTTATTGTTAAATGAATATGATTTTAAGTTCTTGATCAACGCATGAGCAACACGCTTTTCGATTCTGGAGGATTCAGAGAATTTAAAAAGTACAGCGGGCGGCCAATGTTCACCTAATTGGTCAAATACACACGATCTGCGTCTAATGAAATCGGTCGTCAACATTCATCCACATCGCCAACTGAAAATCAAATTTATATGACAAGCCTCAACGCTGCATGGAAATAAACCGCCTCCCGTTACTAGGAAAGGTAATTTCTCATGCAAGAGAAATTAAAACCAATCTTGCAATTTAATTTCACCGTTCCGAATATTACAGGTCGTTGAGGAGAGAACTAAAGTTGCCGCGTACATTCCAATAAATTTTACTGATAATGAAATGTGCGCCGTTTTACTAGCGTTTCCAAGTATCAAAAAGTATTCTTAGCAATTCCGCTACACAGTGGTATTGATCAGACAATTGAAAAGAACAGATGAGAAAACATGTATAGACCATTTTCAACAAATACAAACGAGTGTATCGCATTGAAAGAAGAAGAGTTGTACTTACATGATCGACATAATATGGCAGAAAGTATATCGCAGACGAACAATTGGCACCTTAGGCATACAGAAAATGTCTTACCTGGAAAAGAGAAGAAAACATGTTGAAGAGTTTCGGGAATTTACAAGTTGTGCTTATTTTGCATGTATCAAGTCATATTAGTTTACAAGGAATGTGATTGAACTATTCAAGCATGAATTAACTAAAGAACTCAACAAACGATTTGTAAAAATGGTGATAGGTGAGAGATATAAGGAATATCGCACTCAATCAACAGAACTAGACTCGGGACAAGGGTGCATCATTTAACTATTTTCAGAATAAAACAACAAATAAGTTAAACTTGACTGTGGCAGGCTTTACTTTGTAGAAGTTAATTATATTTGTACTCATGATTAATGCAAACTTAGTACTTTAGTACAATATTTTGTAGAAAGTACTAAGTTTGTCTAAATAATAAGTACTAAGAGATAAGTTATGAATCAAAGGCACTGGCAGTAACCACCTTAGAATATTTCGTTTTATCATTAATTAAGTTCCTGCTGCTTATTCCAAGAGTACAAATCAGCAATTCATGATGGCATTTCTGAGCACCAGTGCGAAGAAACAGAGAAGAAATAAATGGAAAAAAATGGAAAAAAGAATATTATTTCATTACAGTTGTTTTACTGCATTCATAGTCACGGCCTTTCATTCCTAGTAACGATAATAGGCATCAATTCTTTTTTCACTCTTCATTGCTTCCTCCATAATTTCTCAATGTGTTGTTCTTTCCTAGATTCCTCTTTTTGAACTGGGTATTTGTTCTTGCTCTTACATTGGTAACATCATTAAATTTAAAGAATCAAATAAGCGCAACATTATACTTCCTTAGTTAGCCTTCACCAAAGTGCACTATAAATACCGAATTTGTATGAGCAGCTACAGATTTACAAACAAACATGCCGACATCTAAAGTCAAATAACAAATGTAAAATATCCACATATATCAAAACTCCTCAGAGATTTAAAAATACAATAAAGCTTCTTTTTACCTTAACACTGGCTTTATAAAAAATCAACCAGATATTTCTGTCTTTTACGACGCTGGAGCTAATGTTTTGTAGTGAGCTATCCTTCGTAACAACAGCTGCTTACTCCCGGCAAATTATCACTGCAAAAACTCTCGTATGACTTTCACTCGATAAACGTCTCTTGTGACTCCCTTGTTAAGAAGAAGCCTCGTTCCTTGTTTGATAATCCCTTTTATACTATCTCACCTCCCCTCCTGTATGTTCTAGAACATTCCAGGTTTTCTCCCCTTCTCTCGTATCTGATAGGCTATTCCCCTTTCATTATTATAAGTTTGTTTACGTAAACAGAAAATGGTATTGTTTAAAGTTGTTTTCATAACATAGACGGCATTGTTTTAGTTTGTTTACGTAAACAGAAAATGGTATTGTTTAAAGTTGTTTTCATAACATAGACTATATTGTTGCCTCGCGGTAGTACGTGTTCCCAAAATATACACAATGGCGTCCTTAATCGTATACTTATGCCAACACGGCCAAAATGGCGTGTTACAAGTATATAATCCCCAGTCGACAATTGTAAATGGAATGTTTTAAAACAAACAAACAGGAACAACAAATCACACTCAAATACAATAAATATACGAAACATGTTTAATGGAGTCCAGGGAGCATTAAAATGTTTCCCGCAGAGTAAGCAGGAACTTATAAAACATATTCTGACGGGAATATAAATACGCAGATAACATAATGTGCCATAGAATACAATTTGAGTCCCGCTGAGATATAAAAAGGCGAAATTCTCAAACCACCACATCATCAAATGTAATACGACCGGCTAAAAACTTTTTATACAACCGAAATAGAAGAAAAAAAAGAAACGCTTCACGGGGGAACACAAAATTGGACGCCATTTTAAAACCGATGACGCGTGCGAGGAAAATGCCTCCGGAGCTCCTTTGAAACTTAGGGAATAAAAGAAGGAGGAGAAACAGTCATCCCGTGGGACGCGAGTCTTTCCACTTGATCCGGAAGATTCCCGGAGTTTTATTTTTCTCCCAAGGATGGATGCACGGTTGGAAGAAAGGAGATGGCAGGGGGATGATAGGGCCGAACGGATGGGGAGGAAATGTGCGTGGCAGAGAAGAAGAGAAGAAAAAGGTATTTATTGATCTATGACATATGTCCTCTAAGAGCAAAACAATTTACAGTACGAAATAGAATCATTAAACCAAACACTTATTCGTTGTGAGCGATAGACCAATACAACTAAAGAGTTCCGTTATACAAAGTTCCAAAAAAAAAACACATTAAACACAATATTCCAAAAAATTATTATTAAGGTAGTTTGAGCGAAAAATCACTTCACCTAGAAGTTAATGAATTTGGCCTCATTTTACAGAAAAATATCTCACATTTCCAATGATATCAAAATATCAACCCCTAGCCAAACTACGTTTCGAGCAATTTGTCTGTAAATATAAGCTGTTTTACATGGGATAGATTACGTCTGTGCGCTCCAGAGGGAGAATATTAAATAAATCAGGAACTTATAGCACCTAGATTTAGTCAAAAAACTAACGGTGCATAGTTTGCATGATTTCTCAACTATTTATAAAAAATAATCTATTACTCCTCACAGTAATGTTTGCAGAATCGCAAAAATACCTGCCGGTTTGAAGGGACCAGCCATACGGCGGGAAAAAATGAGTCAAGTTAGAGACTTATGTAGCTTTTTTTCTTTAATTACTGAGAATTTTGGTCATATATAACTACATTATTGCGCCATTAATATTACAATATTTATTTCGTACTTCTTACAGACGCTGAAATTAAAAATTAAAATTTGAATATGGTCTCCATTATGACTAGGGATCTATCTCGCTCAAACCACCTTAAATAACATTACTGCCCATCAGTTACATTGCGATAAATCACATAATGCAGTACGAATTGTCAGAATAAGTTTTTGTAACAGCTTGACATTGCATAAAAGTAATAAAAAACAGTCAAATTAATATAAATTTTTGTTCACTTTGAGGCGGTATGCAATAAACTATAAACCTTTGTCTTAAAATATTTCAACGTAGAGGAGGAGGAGGAGGTTGGAGGGAGAGGCAGTAGAGAAGCACCGGGACTGCTGCTGAGTAGGGAAAGGAGTGGTGTAGAAGGGAGAAGGGTTCTCGAAGGAAGGAAAGAGAATAGAAGGGCTCATTTTGTCACCTCATCCGTCTCTCTCTCACGCGAGGGAATCATTTGGGTTTACATCGTGGAAGAGAAAGAGAAAAATAAAGAGGGAACCCGATATAGTGAAGAGCAGGGAAAGACTGAAGCCTCGTTCACAAAAACTTAACTTGGCTTGACTCGGCGCAACGCCAGTGATGAGACCTTGAGAAAAGCGTCTACCAGTTCACAACAACTTAAAGCGGCGTAACTCGACTTGGCGTAGCCTGGAGTTGAGCCCAGCTCAACTTTCTCTTCATTCCAGCCAATAGCATGGCATGCTCTACTATCGATAGTCGGGCAGCAATCGATTGCTACACTCGATATCTCATCGAGAAGCTATATTTAAAACGTGATTTTGTTGTGAAGTTGGATGTGGATACGTTTTTTTATGTTCAACAAACCTTTCGTTTTAATACTTTTATAGTTCAACTCACTGTTTACAATTGATACTTCATCTCAACTGAGCTGTTTCGGGGGAGCTGAATACAACTCTCGAAACTCACGCAATCGATAGGCCTCATCAATCGATTGTAAGATCGAATTTTGCAGAGGTGCGCTGTGATTGATTAGAAATTTCGCGCACTGGTTCGCCTTTGACGAGATACTAAGTCAAGTTACTTTTAGTTAAGTTGTTGTTAACGAGCCTAAAGGGAGGGGGAGCGGAGAGATAGAAATAGATAAATAGATATATACATGATTTCTTTATTTCATAGAGCGAGATTGAGACTATCGAGTAAAAACTAAGTATTCCGGCTTAACATGTATGGAGCTCACACACGTCACTAAATAAATTACATGTATTCTATTTTGCTGCTGTTATTGCTCAGGCATCTTATACGGCACTGAAGCCTGGACAATAACAGCTGCAGATGAAAAGAAATTAGTAGCAATGGAGATGTGGTGCTTTCAAAAAATGATGAAGATCAAATGGATCACAAAGTATCACAAACAAAGAAGTCTTACGAAGAGTTGGAGACAAAAGAAGTACAGTAAAAACTCAACGAAGAAGGAGATACATACTTATTGGGCACATTTAGGGGCACAACAGCCTATAGAAGACAATATTGTAAGGTGGAATGAATTACAGAGGAAGACAAAGAATGGAATACATCAAGCAAATAATGAAGAACGTCGAAGTGAATAATTATGCAGGAATGAAGCGGTTGGCGGAGAGGAGAGTGGAGTGGAGAGCTGCAGCTAATCCGGGCACCAATCTTTATATTGGTGACTACTGATGAAGATGTCAAAATCATCACGCCTTCCAATTTCAGGGTAGGTACAGTCAGAAAAGTTTATTTTTCGATGATGGGCCTTTAAAGCTGACTCTGCATTACTAATTTCCTCCAGCCTGCATACTTCTGTTGAAATACATGCTAACTGTCAAGCATGTATTTAAGGAGAATTGTGGTTTTTGCTTTCAAAGGCCTGCAACGTGCACTAAAAATAAGTCATAGTCTAAAAGAACGGTTCGGAGGGCTACGAAGAGGATTTTAACAAGTTATGAAATAAAGAATGAATTTCAGTACAAAATCATTCATCAAAAGAAACATTCAATTCTTAAATACAAAACTGTCTACGGTAGTAAACCTCGTATCACTGTTATACATAATAAATCTAACATAAGAACAAATGAGAATTCCTTAAAACTAATAGACTGACTACAGGAAAAAAAAACTATACGGAGGGAGGTGCGAAAACTGAGAGAAATACCCACTGTGAAACATTGATATTCACTAAAATTCTAATTGAACAAATTAAACGTGTTAAATTTTGGTTGATAATAATAACATAACTTTTTCATTTACCAATGCATTTACAAACCGTGTCCAATTTACTATATAATTTGACGGACACAATTAATTGCGTAAATCACCCACGCTGGAATCGAACCAGCGACCTCAGATTAGTAAGTGAGGACTTAATCTCTTGGCCACCGATCCCGTTAATGGGAATGGGAAGGTGCATACAATTTATTCCTCATACTTCAGTAGTGTACACGGCAAAAACTTTCCCAATAGACTCAGATATATTACCCATTTGCATATGCGTCAATCGCTGGTAACATGAATGCCCTTTGAAAAGCGTTTAAACATATTTAAATTCCATAATCTAAAACGATATGTCAATTGTTTGACGTAAGCGCACGGTATTCGTTCTGCGCTCTACAGGTATCACAACAGGAAATATCGAATCACACTACGTCATTACCTTCCATAAAGGAAATAAAACGATTATTTACGTCAAATTACGAAACAAACTGCTGAACCTCACGCGAAAACGCATCGAACTGGCAGTGAGACCGTTCCGTGACGTCTTCTGCCGGGAAAATGGGTTACTGATGACGTTGTGTTTTGACGTCGCCAAGCGAGCATAATTTTCAATTAGAAATATTTCCTTGGTGCAACGATGTTTGTCGATAAACTTTGGATGCTTTCCATTCACATTGCGCACATCGTATCAGATGGGAACACACGAGAACACATTCAAGTCGACGATTTGAACGATCTGCACTAATGTGTTTACAAATTGGCGGTAGGATGTTAAAGTTCTTTAAAGAAGTGGTCAAACTTATCTCTTGAAAGATTAATCTCCGAATTTTTATTTATTTTTTTCAAGTCAATCAATCACATAATTAGCTTAGACGTTGAGATTTTCCTGTTTCCATTAAAAAATATTTCCCTTCCATCACAGGTTTCGTCTAGACGCACATATTAACGCAGACGAACTACATTGAAGATATTTTTTTAACCTGATTAACGCCGATATAGCCATAAATGTCCCTGGAACACGTGATGCGCTAAACAGATTAAAATAGTTTAGCGCAGACACGCGATTGGAAAGCCCCCCAAATTGTCTTTTATATTTTTAAATTATAGTTTCACATAGAAATCTGATGAAATATTTCAGGCTTTACCGGCGAATGGTTCTCGTGAATTTTGATGGGCATCCACAGCCCTGAAGATGATGGGATAGTCTTCCATCGAAACGTCGGTCATCATGCAGACATTGACCAGGGGGGTCATTCTATAACTCCAAAACGATCGGTACAGTGGCCTTTTCGTCTGGTGGGACGTCACACCGACTCAGAGAGAGCAGCCGTGCGATTCTGTACGCACCCGATCGGTGCGCCGGCAAGAGCGGCGTAATTTGTTCTTAAAAGTGCTAATGCAAAAGTCGATGAAGTTAAGGTCACAAAGGTGATGATCTATAAGAGAACTTTTACACAACTAGAATTCCGTAGTACTGCATTCTATTCTCTTGGCTGTTCAAAATGTTTTACTATTTGGCGCTAACAATTACGTAAATAGCTCCACATTTTGGCTATTCAGTATACTCGATCACCGGAATATTTTCCATAATAATTTCCAAAAATCGTCCGCGATTAATGCCTATTATTGCGGTGTAGTAATTCTTAAATGGATTATTCCCGTTGAAAGTTTTCAATAAAATTCGAATTTCGGGTATGCAGCCACTTACTTAACTAGATTACATACTAAAGTTATAGCTTTGATTTCAGAAAATAGGTGATTTCGCACGTATGTGAGCATCGATTTTTGGTTGCGTTATGTTAGCCCCCGATGTTGGGCCAGGGTAACTAAAGTTCGCATTTTTACTGATGTTTGTTTGCTTTCGGCCTCTATTTTCGTAGTTGAGCAGATACGTATAATTTAAGAATCTTTTGCATTGAACTGTCAATCATCACTCTATTCAAATAAAATTCGGATTAATCATCAAATAATGCTGAAACAATGTGTTGGACAACACCAGGTAGGTACTCGTACAATATAACCAAGAGTGCTAATAGCAAATTTACTTATTTCTCCACTCCACTTAAATTTCTTTCACCATATGTATTTATTTGTCACTCATTAAATTCATTTTACATTCAACTTTGCCCCACGAAATTATAAAATAAATTTTTTATGACATGAGAGCGCTGCAAAAACCCACGAATATAGAATATATACCAACAAGAATTTTTCAATACCATGCCTACAAGTATAAAATACATACACGGATATTCTATTTTCGAGAACATGCCACTATTCAATTTACTCCGACGAAAAATTCTAGTAATCTTTGGAAGATTAAATACTAAACAGGTACACGTAATGCCTTTTCTGCAACTAGAAATTCCAAATGCAAAACGCGGTTGAATACTGATCTCGGTAATACTTTCGGAGAGCACAGTCCGCGGACTCATCGATTTCACCTGCTTTCCCCGGCACAATTTACACCCTTTTCACATTTTTTGCAATGCTACCTATGCGCGTTATCGTAGCACTCACATATTTTATGAAAACTTATTGTTCTCACGGACGCTACTAGATATGTGCCCTAAATCTAAAGCACTTATTTTAAATATCAAATACACATAGTTACGCACAAAATTTACATAAATTAATATACTATAATTTTCCTTCTAATATCGTTAATTTTTGTTATTGCTGTCAACCCCGAGATCACCAGGCCGCTTCCTGTGGTAATTTGTTTCTTCTATCGTCTTCCACTGGTGGGAATACAGCATGTGACCCTCAGTTTCGGAAACACTCGGAAAATTGGGAGGGGGGAATACTGAGTGGGAGGAGTTACCCAACCGACTGGAATGGCACCGACTTGCATACAGAATCGCTTAAATAGGCTCCGTCGGTAGCGGAGTCCAAGTCGGTACGGAATCCCAACCGGTCGGTGGGTTAGGAAGCGCAACCGATCGGTAAGTAACCGACGAAATACAGAATAATCCCCCAGGTGGGAAGCTCGAGAAGAATCCTCCATTCGTAAACAAATATTGTTTTTAAAAATGATGCAACTTCCCCAACGTGATGGAGCATGGAGGAGAGAGACGGAGGGAGAAGATGGAAGATAAAAGAGAGTAAGAAGAGAGGGAAAGAACGAGAGTAGAAAGGTAGACGATGATAAAGCCCACTGAAAGAACGCGTAGAGGTATGAGGGAATGGAGAGAGACAGACCAAAGGTTCTTATAAATTTTTAAGGGCATCCACAGCCCTGAAGATGATGAGAAAGTCTTCCATCGAAACGTTGGTCATCATGCAGACATTGACCAGGTGGGAAGATCGAGAAGAAATCACCATTTGTACACAAATATTTTGTTTAAACAAATTATGCAACTTCCCCATCATGATGGGGCATGGAGGAGAGAGACGGAGGGTGAAGATGAAAGAGAGTGAGAAGAGGGGGAAAGAACGAGATGAGAAAGGGAGACGATGATAAACCCCACTGAAAGAACGCGTAGAGGTATGAGAGAACGGAGAGAGACTGACAAAAGGTTCTTATGAATTTTATGGGCATCTACAGCCCTGAAGATGATGAGAAATTCATCCATCGAAACTTCGGTCATTATGCAGACATGGACCAGGAGGGAAGCCCGAGAAAAATCCTCCATTCGTGTATAAATACTGTTTAAAATATGATACATCTTCCCCATCACGATAGAGCATGAAGGAGATAGGCGTAGGGTGAAGATGAAAGAGGGAAAAGTGGGGGGAAAGAACGATATGAGAAAGGGAGACGATGATGAAGCCCAATGAAAGCACGCGTAGAGGGATGAGAAAACAGGGAGACTGACAAAAGGTTCTTATGATTTTTAAGGGCACCCACAGCCCTGAAGATGATGAGAAAGTCATCTATCGAAACGTCGGTCATCATGCAGATATTGACCAGTTAGGAATACAGAGAAGAATATACCATGCGTACACAAATATTGTTTTTCACAATGATGTATCTTCCCCATCCTGATAGAGCATGAAGGAGAGATGCGTACGGTGAAGATGGACGATGAAAGAGAGGGAGAAGTGGGAGAAAGAACGAGATGAGAAAGGGAGACGATGATGAAGCCCACTGAAAGCACGCGAAGAGGGATGAGGGAACGGAGAGACTGACCGATGGGTCTAATTACTCCGTTTTGACGCCCCATTCCGCACCCGTCAACCACCCTGCTCAACCTTCCCTCCAACCACCACAGCTCTCCCCTTCCCCATACACCCTTATATTCACCCAATCTCACCCTCTCTTCAAACCCCCCCGCCAAACACCCACCCATCCCACCCTCATCGATCGTTAGAGGCACGCATGCTTCACCCCCTTACCACCCCCAGGAATCCGGGACGCAATCCACCCTTCAACTACCTACCAGTCTCCCACGCACACCGGGGGGTGCTGGGGTAACTTTTGAGCCAATTTCTGAACCGCAGGACTCCATGCGAAACGTCAAACGTGTGCCCTCCTACCACCTCACCATCACCTCCTCCCCACCTCCTAAACAAGCCTCTCCCTCCCATCATCGAATGGCTTCCTCCCCCTACCGACCTCCTTCCCGTTGCCCCGCAACAGGAGAATCCAAACCTTCCCGTTCCCCCCTTTCAATTCCACTCCACACTCCTCCACCCCCGTTTCCCGCAACCAATTCCATCCGTCTCTTAGCAACTGTCCTGAATAGGAGGGGTCGGGGCGGGGAGGTTCAACTCCCGTCATCAAAAACTCCTTTGAGAGATCCCTGCGCACCTACGCATGCCCTTCCTCCTATACCCTATTACCTCATACCCTTGTCTTTCATCCCTATACTCCGGTCCCTTACAAAAATCGGCATCAGATGGAACAGTCTCCTCCTGTACCGTTCCTTACGTTAAACTCGGTGCTGTGGCAACTTGGTTGGCTGGTTATTTGGAGGAAGCGAGCGACAGTTCTGGTTATTTGCGCCATTGAGGATAGGTGGATAGGTTGTTTGGGGAAATATGGTTTGGGGTATGGAGGAAATGGGGAGGGCTTTCCTCAACAATGTCACAATAGTTTAAAATCAGTCACAAAGATATAGAGATTGAATGAATCACCCTACAAACGTTACATCGCCGTTTCCGCCCTCGTACTTAACTTACGGTTTGATTTTAAAGACGTTCCCTAATACAAAACGCGGGGAATTTACCTATACCATGAAAATTAGAAGATCCAAAGGAAGCACGTTTAGTGAAAACGAGGTTGAAAAGAAGAGGAATACGATACCTGAGACACCGACGTAACACAGCATTTTCCCTTCCCTTCCTCCTCCACCAACCCCTCCCCCCTCCCCCTTATCCTACCTCTCTCGTCGCTAAGTTTCTCTTCCCTCATTATCCGAGTGCCAACTCATCGCGAGCATTATTGTATCCGGTTGCCAAAAGCCATCGTTCGGCTTTTATTTTTTCGCAAAAGCCCTGCTTGAATTTCCTTTTCCGCCATCAGGGTACTTTCTTCCACGTCCCCCTCGGTCCGCTCATGGTATTTTTATTATATAGCCAGCGCACCGCTGAAATGCCATCCAAACGACTGGGTTGACAAGGAAAGCATTCAAGTCGTCTCTCTCATACAGTCTGACCCTGGAAGGAAGCTTCAGTGAGGTGGAAAGACCGACTATGTGAAAGATGACCACCAAGACGTTTCTAAAATAAATGGTGCTCTGATTTCGTTTCATTTCTAATGCGGAACAAAATATTTTTCCTTCTTTAGCATATCACCAGAATATTGAGTTTAAAATAATATCGATTAGAAATTAAATAAATTCACGGGTATTACATGTCACCCATGGCACCGATGGTAATATGTACGTTTGTGACTTCTATAAAGAGGCTAACAGCCATACAATAAACGAATTTGTGCTTTATCCTTCGTCTATCTGACACTGCCAGAGGTTTCATTTTATAAGGTAACCGAATACATAAATAAAGGACAAAAAATTGTCTTTTTTATTTCCTTGTATTTTTTATGATCAAATGCCCGATCACCGACTTACGTCCCTGGAGCTTTTTTCTAAGTAAAACTAAGGATTACAAAGGTTCACTGAAGTAGATTTTTGGGAGCTGAAAAAATATATAGTGATTTGAAAGAATTTTGAGCTCTTGAAATATAACGTGACAGAAATATTCCGTAGGCTCCCGAATCCATTGTCACAAAAATGTTTGAGATTTCGGGTTGTTTGTTATTTTAACACTAGAAGCGCCACATTTTTCCAATACCTAAAAGCGCTGAAAGCGGTCATTTTGACCGGAAGGTGTTTTCTCTCATTTTGGCGGTGTGCATGAATTATTTTACGCATATATTCTATTATGAAGTGAGATTATTTTATTTATAATTCAAATTTACATTATTTAAAGTAATGAATAAGATGTATAAACAATTTATTTTTTCAACTTGAACACAAACTTTGGTATACCTAGATTTATCACCAATTTTGCAATATACAATTATAGATGGTAGTAGTTTAGTTTATAAACATTTTGCAGAGTAAATATACAATGATGGAGTAGTGATATAATGTAAGTAACAGCATTCAACCATGTATATTGCTATCAGTTGTACCATCCCAGACTTTATTTTTCATGATGCAAAACACAATAAGTTTTTCAATTATTGCAGTGTATTTTCCGCAAGTATATTTTTGGCATCGTGAATTTTTACCATAGTTTTATTCCCTTTACTTGCTTGTATCCGTCACTGGTGTCTTTTTCTAATTTGTGTACCTAAAATGGAAGGTGCTGGCCCTGGCTCTGACTTGACATCCTCACTACGTTGTTCTTCAGCTAGCGTCAAAATGAATTTATGGCGGCTGATATTTTGTGAAGTGATCTCTTTGTATATCGCCCATGCGTTAATGGCAGCTAAATCTAGGATATTATATAAATCTTGCACAGGCCATCGGCAAGATCCAGCGTGCATGGCGTATTTCCTTGCCATTTAGTACAGTATATCTACTCCATACTTTGTGGAGTGATAGAAACTGTCTTGACTCTGGTAATCTTTATTCTGTACTATCTAATTCAATGCTGGGATGCATGGTACTCAGAACCAATACGATTTCCATTTTTTACCTCGGTAAATTGTCATCGTAATACTCGTATATTCATGTTTTAGGACTGTGGTATTATACAACTTAGCCTTTGACGTCCGAAGTACTTCAGTGACCTCACGTCTGATTCTATTAATTGTGCCGAAAACATAAATGCCTTTCTCCTTTAATTTTTTAGCGAAAGTCAGTTCCATGAAAAAAATATCTGCCATTAAATTTCGTCCTGAATTCTGGTACGGACGCAATAAACGTAAAAAAAATATTTTCGGGGAGACTTTCGTTCGCCGGGCAAGCTGATCTTTCCTCAGATACGGAAATCCATTGCAAAAATACTACCCAAAACTTTATTCCAAATTTGTCTGGTTTATTTTCCATATACTGTGTAAATCTACACCTTGCTTTAGAGGGAAAAATTTGCTCGTCCACCATGAGGTATTAACTTGGACTATATTTTGTTTTGCAAGATATTTGCCGTTGTCCACAAAGCTATTCCATAATTCGGAAATCAAAGAAAATTTATCTGTAGTGAGACGTGGAGATCTTTTACTACGAATATCAAAACATAAGTACTTCCTAAGCGAGCGGAATTTATTTCGTGACATTGTCATAGAGAAAAACGCTGGCCCCCATTCACTAGACCATAGGATGTCATTAGTATATAGCGAACCACAACCATATGCTCCTCGCGCGTACATTAGGGTAAAAATAGCTTCAATTTCCTCAACAATTGTGGTCCTATCTCCCTCACCCAAGCGCACTGCTTCTGCTTCAGTGCATACTTTGATATGCCGGAGCATACATTCATCAATAAATAAACGCCATACACTAGATACGATCTCTTTTAACACTCTTCGTTTGGATTGGGGTGATGGTCCCCGATTTTCTTTTATAATATTTTGACTCGCACGCCTACCGATCGTGTTAACACCATTTGGGGTCACAGCCCACTCATTGAGTCCACCCCTACCTAATAGCCGAGTTCTGACTGCTGGAGGAAACAGACCTTTTTTTCACACCCTTGAACCTTCCGTCCCTCTACCCGTTCTGAGCTTCTTGGAGGGAGGCAACCCTCACAGAAAGCATTTTCAAGGCAGCATCGCTGTGTAGTCGGAGATTCCCTTTAATTGCGTCAGCAGCGGTCGACACACAGCAGTTCCCTGCACTTTATCTTCGCCGACCCCCTCGTTTTTTTCCCCTCTACCAAGCCTCACTCCCTGAGCACCACCGTGACCGATGCCTAAGGACAAGTGAGGAAATGTATGCATGAACTACGCAAAATTATGAAGAGAAAGACGGCGAAAGATTCTGTAATGATTTCCATGTGCTTTCACTCTCCTTGTAATATATAGGATCGTAGTTATATCGAACGATATATCACCAGAGTCAGAAAAGGGTGCTTCCGTCAGATGATTTTGCAGAGACGCGTGCGTCGAGGCATCACCGTCAGAATTGTCGCTCCCACTTTCAGCAATGTCACTTGAAGTGTCAGAGAAGAAAGTAATCCCATCATCCAAATCAGAATGAACTGGGTTGAGCTCGTCAATATCTGAATCGTTTTCTGACAAGGCTTGCAAAATTTACACGCGTTCTTCCGAAGTAATACTGCGTCGCTGGGACATCTCTCAGAATATCGGGGTTTTGCTCATACCTTATGCGCGGTCAAAGATCGACTGACCGTGTAGTGATAAGAAATAGGGACGAAGAGTGTGGTGGAATACATCACATCTTGCATCCCTTCGAATAAAACAGAATTCTGGATCTATTTCCTAGTGGTTTTATGTGTACTCCTAAAGAAAATTCTGAGAAAGTCTATGCAATAATCCTGTAATATGCATAATAATTAAAAAAAGAAAATTCTATAGAAACATGGAGAAAATCAATTGTGAATTCAATCCGTTAACGTAAGTGCTACTCATACCAGAAAAAAATCTTACTTGAAAGGACAAAAATAATAAACTGAATATTAATAACACCGGTCAAAATGACCGCTGTGGCGCTTTTAGGTATATCAACAATTATTTCATAAATTATGCGGCCGAGAACAAAATTTTTTGGCGTGAAAGCGTAGGATAAAAATTCATTCAAATTCACAAAAAATCAACAATGTTTAACCATCTTGAAGGAAATGGGAACCATTTCAAATTCAAAAACGGTCAAAATGACCACTCCGGCGCTTCTAGTGTTAAAGACACTGATTATTCCAACAAGGGCCACACTATCCATCCAGTAGGATAAAAAAAATTTAAAAATGTGCAATAAAAATAAAAATTTACAATCGCCGTTCTTTTGGCATAAAAACTTAAATTAGAAGCAAGAGGCTAAAAAGATTGAGAAACTAAGAGGTCTTAGAAGTTCAATCATATCGGAATATTTTCATAAATGGAAGTTGGAATAAACAATTAAATATGATTTTCAAATAGGTTAGAATGATTTCCATATTTAAATATTCATATCTTTTTCTTCATATTTTTCTTTCTCAGTTCAAAAGCAGACTAACAGTAAGCCAACAAATGTGTATGGTTTCCACTATATACTCCGCGAAAGAATGGCAATCTCAAAAATATTCATCGTATTATGCCTAATTACGTAACCATTACTCCGAAAATAAGGGAAGAAAGCTTTTTAGGAATAAAGCAAATTTTTCCACACAGCCTTTATTTAGTAAACAACGTCTAGGATAGAGCCTATCATCAAAACACTCATTCTGCTAAAAATATTTCTGTGTATTTCCACGTAATATCCCTCAAAAATGCCATTCTTCCAACGATGTAATCATCCATTTAACCCGTCAAGAGCAGTAATTCTTGTTTGCTTAAGGATCTCTTTGATGTGGAAACTTGAAGTTCTTTTATTAAACTGAAATGAGAAACCCTGGTTCTCGTAACAACTTTAATGATTATTAAGAGTGGTAAATATGGGCTCACATTTTTTATGTTTACTTTACTTCCGTTTCGCCTTAGCCGCGTTTGCGTGAGTTATAATAACATTCACTCCCTTCATTACTCAGGATATTTCCTAGATCAAGCGCACACGTGCTTTTCCACGGCGTATCCAACCATAAGCCCTCAACAAGTACAGTAATAATATGACGGTTAAAGTTTGATTACTCTCAACGTAGGTTTGCACTTTAGAGCATAAAATTCTCATCGTTCATCATATGATTAATCTCTGTCCCGCATGGATCGGAGCTTCAAAGCGTGAGGATAGTATGGAATTAGACGGTGGAAGGTACATCTACAAATTTATATCTACAAAATACCCAGTAAGGCACTGTATGGCAGGGGGTGAGTAGTCACCAGCATGCATTATACTATACGAGTACTCTATTGAAGTTAGTGTTACTACGACTATTGATGCTTTAGCATAAATCGCCAATGCTTGTCAGAAGGCGAAGCCTCACAAATATGCACTACACTCTAGGTATGCTACCAATGTTAGAAGGACCGTTAGTATTTATGTATTTTGCAACTACATAAATGGACAGAGATTCAAGACTTGTGCTGAAAACATGCACGAAGTGCTGTTTGTACTAGATAGCTGACAAGATGTTAGACGAATTAATGTAAAATGGAATAATAATTAACTCGTGGACCACATTTAACTAAAGTGCGTCTGTTTCTGAACTCACCATACAGGCAGAAATGGAAATTATTAATCAAAAATATTTTTTACGATTTTCAACCATAATTATTGATTCAGATTAGGGAGCGGTGTTCGAAATTTAAGGAAAATTTCATTTACAAGATATAGTTAAGAAATAAGTCGATTTGCAATTTTCCACACTCTCTCAATAAACTCTCTGGTTTCGGTGTCACAAAAAGCCAAGGTATGTATATCGGAGTCGACATAGCCAGCTCTTAAAGAAACACTCCAACGGGAACCGACGCTCTGCGTCTGACTCGACGGACGGATTTTTGTTACTGAAGTGAACTCCGTATGGCAGCAACGTAAGGATTGGCTTCATCAGCAGTCATTAATCAAAAGCTTGGCTTCCATTCACCCCATTTTCTCATCAGCTAACCACTCTAATCCTCTGTAATTCTTTATTTTAGTATTCCATTTAATTTGCTCTATGCATTCCATCCTCGGTATATTTCCTCATTCATTTCCCTTTTGCACTACTGTTTCCTAGAGTTTGTAGCGCCTCATAATGAGTCCAATAATTTTGTTTCTTCTAACTTCAACTACTCGTGGCTGTCCTTAGTGGAATAAGTACTATAAGTAAGGAATACTATTGCAAAGCTATTTACTCATCCATGTTGTCACTTTTAAATCACAAGGTTCAACGCAAGGTTTGCTTGTCCATTTGTTACTTCATGAGGAATAAGCCGATGCAACGATTATATTGAAAATCTGCACGTTAGTAGATGATATACTGGGGAGGACAAAAGCTATAAAAAAGTCTCAGAGTCTCCAGGGACCAGAAACGGGTCCTACAGGAGTATTATAAGGTGCTAAACAACAATTTCACCCACTTTTGGAGTTTTATACATTAAGAGTACTTTCCGATACTTTCTATGTCACCTTGTAATGGATGAATTAAAGCACGGATCATCTTGAAATTTTTCACCTAGGTACACGATAGCTCTTGCAAGAAATTAGGCCAAATACGAAAGACCAAAAGGCCCTTAAGGCCACTTAATGGATCCTCGGAAGTCGTAGAATGCCGCTTAAGATTTCGCCCATAGTTGGACGTTTGTGCATGAATATTTTCTGGTGATATAAAGGCCCAAGATCACCGAGCTAAGAAAAGGGTTATAATCGACCCTGGGGTCCATTCCCGGATTTGGATTAAACATAGCAATTGCAGTGACACATTGTGAACACTTCACCGGGGTTGATAATCCAAGGCTTAAAAGTCATTAATTAGCTAAGAAAATTATAAGTGTCCGACGATACGCAGGTTCCTCTAGACGTATAAATAGATACAACAATACGCGGAGCTTTCCGAGCGTATCCTGGTAATTCGGCTAGAATCTACTAAATAAAAGTTTCCTTTCCTTTATTGTGTGTTGGCAACGTACCTCGCCATAGATAACCCAGTTTTCACCCTGAAGGGAAAGGTTATATAATTTAATTTGCGATATCAGGGAGAGCATACGACCGAGTTGGCTTTTTGCTCTTCGAAACCACTTCAGTGAAAAAGCGAGATTTTTCACGCCATCCAACTCGACTTCGACGGCGTCTGTCTCCCGTAATATAAATCGCATTTTCCCGATCCATCATCACACCACCATCTCCTCCCCGATGCTTCTCAATGTCTCGCAATTTCTCTCTCCCCCTGTTTCTCTCCCTCTCCTTCATTCCTCAACGCATCTCCTCTCTACTCTCTTTATCAGCCCCATTGCCGCGTACGCCACTCTAGAAATGTCACCCCAGGGATGGCCCATCCTTCAACTCTATTTCGAACCCCTTCTACGGGGACCTGTAAAAACCTGTTTCTTCCGAGTGAAACAGACTCCCGGACCACATAAATCAGGTTTAAAAACATGCGTTACAACCAATGAGTTAGAGAGGGCATGACGCCACAAAATGGTTAACTGACGATCGAAATGCCCACCATATTGGTTCTCCCAGATCTTTCCCTGCTTGTCAATGGAAAACACGGACGTGTTGACGCACTGGTGAACATCAAGTGAGAATATCTGACTTCTGTAGAAAGTTTATGTTAAGTAAATATTGAAATATATTTAAGGCAGTTTTAGCGAGATAGTTCCCTTGTCATAATATAGACCATATTCAAATTTCATTTTTTTAATTTAAGCGTCTGTAAGAAGTATGAACAAAATATTGTAATATTAATGGTACAAAAATATAGCTACGTATGACAAACATTCTCAGTAATTATATAAATATGACTGCATTTGTGAGTACGTCAGACTGCATAAGTATGACTACATACACTTGACTAATGATTTTACGCCGTGCGGTGAAAACGCCTTCAAAACAGGCGTTATTGAGATTCTGTAAAAATTACTGGGGTAAGATATTATTTTTTATAAATAGTTGAGAAAACATGCAAACTACACACCATTAGTTTTTTGACGAAATCTAGGCGTTAGAAGTTCCTAATTTTTTTCAATATTTTCCCTCTGGAGCACACAGCCGTAATCTATCCCATGTAAAACAGCTTATATCGTTACGCAAATTGCTCTAAAAGTAGTTTGGCAAGGGGTTAATATTTTGGTATGGTTGGAAATATGGGAGTTTTTCATTAAAATTACGTCAAATTCATCAAATTCTAGTTGAATTGATTTATCGCTAAGTGCCTAAAATGGTACTCCTGACGAAGAGGAAATAAACAACTAGAAAATAACTGACATAACTAATCTATCCATTAAAACGATATGAAGACGTTTAATATTTTAAGAGATAGGGCACCATTTATAATGCTTGGTGATGTCAGAATGAAAAGCAACATGGCGGCATGCCTTTTTCAGCGCAGAGCCAAAATGTCCTCCCAAAGCAGTTTTTAGGTAATTTAACGTTTTAAATATTACTTTTGATTACCAATATAATATGATTTTCGACATGAAATTTCGATATCTTCTTCTTCCTCCCACTTTTCTCCTAAGCTAAGGCCTTTTTCCCGCAGTACATACTCAGATTATTCCATCTGTATGTTGTTCCGCCATCTTTTACTAGGTCTGCCCACACCTCTTGTTCCACCTGGAAGCTTTTTTTTCTGGCAATCATAACTATTATTCCGTCTTCCATTATATCTATGTGACCAACCCATTACTGCTTCCGCCCGTTTCCCATTTGATAAAATTCTCGAAACGGCAGTCCTAATGTTTTCAATTCCCTTTCTATCCAGTAAGGGTTTTCCTGAAACTTTTCGAAGGATTTTCATTTCTGCAGTTTAAAGAAGTGTTTTAGTTTAATTTGTCTCTGTCTTGACTTTGTCATGTAGGCCTGTATCCGTCCGAATGTTGCTTTTCATATTCTTGTCTTGTAGTTAGTCTCCTACCACATATAATTACTTTTCCGGATGGTATCATCGAGGTAGCCCACCTTTTTTTGCCATAATCATTGGTTCTCAAGCCTTTTTATCTATAATGCCACTGCAGGAAAGCTCAATTCCAAATAATTTGAAGAACATTTCCTGTTGGATGACTATACCATCTAGTAATAATTTGCATTCAAGCCGTTCTGCTGAAATTGTCATACGCTCTAGGAAATATAATCATACTCAACATTTTACATGTGGTATTGAATATATAAACCACCATTGTAAATCGTCTTCATTGCTAGAAGGACTGGTTCATCAGCATAACATGGTTTTCAGAAATAGAATGGAGCCATAATGATCGCAATATAAAATGAATAAACCTGTTATCAATTTTATGTTACGCAAGATGAGGTTACACCGTGGATATGTTATTTAATCTCTAAGTGATGCGAGAAATTAAAATGGATGTTTTATGCATGTCGTATCTTTACCTACTCACCCATCGTTTAAGCAACTGACCGTTTGAACAACGGAAATCGGACTTTTTAGCTTAATATCACTCCTTAAAATATTTACCGACAGCTTACATAAAAATAACTATCATTTGCGCCATATTTCAACACAGTTAACTCTAACAGATGCATAAACCAATTGGACAGCTTCAAAATGTAATTTCATGAACACGTATATTCAATTAGTGAACTTGAATGTCGCTTTCCTTTAATAACGTGCGACGATTGCAAAGATTAATAGTTGGTGGAATATTTCACTTATGTGATGAGCATAGGTCGTCAGTAATATAGAACGAAAATATAATGGAAATATAAGGGGAAAAAATGGTGAAATGAAATCGGCCTTGACATGCATTAACGACCCATCTGTGTGCGAAACATATTTGCGAAACTTACAATGTAAACAAGCTATAACAACGTTAATATTTGAAAAATCCATTGAAATTAAACGCTAAAATACAATAGAAATAAAAATTAAAAATGAAAATACAACTGATATCAAAGAGAAAATTTCTGGGAAACACTGAACGCCAATTTTTTAAAATTACTTTATTTTTATTTTAGCACACGACACTCGGATTTAAAGCATATTTACATTATGATTAACAGAGTTTGTTGAGAATCCGTGGAAGAGCTTAAACTTTATTGAAATGATACGAGAAGTTTTTATACTGCCCGCCGTATATGGGAAATATTAAGACTCACAAAATGTTTTGACTTGGACACTGAACAACTCTTTAAAATGTCGTAAATCGTTGAAACGCGTTGTGATTTAATATTTCAAATAAACTATGGGCAGTACAAAAACGTCTTTCATTTAAACAAGAATTAAATTATTTACGCTTGAACTTTCGTACGATATGTATGCACCACAAGGCTTCAATCAACGATGAAGAAGACGAATAGCTATTATCGGCAATACCATTCCATTTTAAATTAACGTGGGCGTTATGGAATTAGAATATTAATGGCTTCACAGACGGCTCAATGTTATGGATGGCATTTGGTCTTATTGATCGATTTCCCGCAAGCCGGAGGGTGGAATTGTCACGGCATCTCCTTTAAGGTGCTCGACGCAGTCACCGTTCATTTTCTTTTATTTCGATATAAAGGACAAGAAATCGCTGCACCGCCACTCACTCGTCTTTCTTCCCGAGTCGTTCACTCCCAAAAACCCGGTCACTGAGCCACTTAAGGCTGTCACATAATGTACATGCATAATCCTCATCAATCCCTCCACCCACCTCTTTTCACACATTATCCCTCACACCACCTGCAGGGGTGTGATCAGTGAATTAAAAATCTAGATCTGAGAAGTATAATTTGAAATCGAACGCTGTAGAAAATATGAATCAAACTGTGCTAAGTATGTAATTTGCATAACAGCGAGTATCTGACAGTATTAAGGTAGTTAGAGCGAAATATCACTTCACCTATACTTTGATGAATTTGACCTCATTTTAAAGAAAAAACATCTTTCCGACGATATCAAAATATTAACCCCTTGCCGAGTTAATTTTCGAGCAATTTTCCTGAAAAATATAAGCTGTGCGTAAACATGGCATAGAATACAGCTGTGCGCTTCAGAGGGAGAATATTGAAAAATTATGACTTTATTACACCTAGATTTCGTCAAAAAAAAACTAACGGTGGGTAGTTTGCATGTCTTCTTCACTACTTACTCATAAAAAAAAATTTATTATTCACAGAACCGCAAGAAAATCGTTTTGAAGGCGATTTCACCGTCAGTTTCATCGTCAGTCACCGTCAGTCTAATTAGTTCTTTAATTAATTTCTTCAAGTAGCTTGTGTGCCCCATTCTACCTTCCTCTTTTATGAAACTCTTAGGCATGTACACCTACAGGTAGTCCGCCACGAAATTCGTCGGGTGTGCTTTTATTCGGGTTGACCTGAAGGAGATTATTCAACCCCCACAACAAATATGCAGGACTGAAAAAACCATCAAAATAAGTGAGATACGACGTCGAAAACATTGGTTTAAAAATCCTTTTTCGCAATTTTTTCAATAAGGAATAATACGAGCGAACGGAGATTGATAAAAATATGGAATGAACGGGTAAAGAGCCGCTGGAGACGAGACGGTCACCCGATTAAGTGAGGCTACTAGAGAAGTTCATATCTGTGACATAAGTTTATAGTGGACGCGATGAATATGCTTCACTCCTAACACTACGCTCTTGTGGAAGACAGCGTAATAGATAACACAAGTTAAAGCCTATAATTTGTGTAGCTAGTTAATTACTGCGAACTGCACCAAAGGGATGAAATTCACCCTAAACATTCACCAACATCATTTAACTTGACCGGAATATCGGTCGAGTCAAATGATTTCTTAATAGGGTATAGTGCAATTCATGTTGGAGACAAGTTAACCCGTGCCACACACCCTTGAGGTGGCTTGATGGGTATAATGTAGATGTAGATTTCTATCATGGCGAATTTCCATCCTTTGGTGTGTACCTTTATACCCGTGAGCGCGACCGCGTAAAAGTCATTAGTGCATTTCTCGATAATTTGTAAATTAACTTTAGTTAAAAATAGCACCTTTTTGCCTAATAAATATTTCTATATTTACGATATGCCTCTTGTAACTACTTCAAAAAACAAATTCGAATATAGGTTCTATTTGGACTAGAGAGGTAAATCTGGCTAAAATACCTCAAGAGAAAAGTGAAAAAGTGGTGACATTGAGTGCTTTCAAAGGTAATGATGGAGCCTAGCAACAAAATATTATCATTCTGTGACAAGTACGGCATGAAACGTACAGTGACAAATTATATGATTCGAGGAGTTAATATGTCGGGAGCACCAGTCCTTTGAACGTTCCACGTTATCCGTAAATTGGAAACTGATGCATCTTCTCGTTTCGGATACAAAAGCCACCACGTTCACGCACTTCTTCATTTATTACTTTAATTACCACGGAAAAATAATGCTGTGGTGATAAGCTACATCATTCCGATCTAATCTAGACTGAACCTGATCTTATTTGTCGTTGCATTCATTCGTTTACGTCTATTCTACGCGGGCATTTTTGGTATCACAAGTATTGTAACGCTGGATTAGATAGTATGCCAGCATTGTACTCATGCAGATGTCATCGCGCATATTTACTTCCCAACTGCTGATACGTAAGCCTATAAGAGACATTCATTTATCCAAGTTAATGAGGTCTTCTATTTCTCCCAAATTTGTAGACCACAAATCTCTGAAATAAGCGTGATACAACGCTCCAAGAGGAACTGCTCTCATGCGTACTCATTTGCACGTCAGCGGTGAATGTTTAAAGTAATTGTCCAATTTCATAAAATGTCTGAAACTAATGCAACGGCATTCTTCTAGAGAGAAATGTTCACAAAGGAAGAAAATTACTCGCGGTGTGTTTCGTTAATGCGGAGGAAAATAGCATTTTTTGGACTTCTATATCCTTCCGTTCCCATTTTCACCAACTAACCGAGGCAAGAATCACGTGGCAACCTTTTGAGAGTGTGAAAAAAAGATTGCCTCATCTCAATTTTGGTCAATTTGGGCACGTCTTTGAGTGCAAAGAGTGAAGAGCCATTGAAGCAAAGTCCGGTTTGCTTTTAATCACGTGATATTATGCACAATAGTCATGACGATGAGAGGGAATCTCAATCGCGAGATTTGATGCGTATCGCGTAGATTTGGCTAGGAATAATTATCACCCTCCTGAGGTTTATAGTCAGCAAAAGGCGGCAGAAATAACCACCATTGTTGATATAGTTGGCCAAAAAATATACAGCACTTACAAAAATGATATTCACATCTTATTTTAATTCATTGAAGATGAATACCCTGCTTAACATTCCAGATAAGAATTAAAATCAAAACTCCGGAAGTCATGACTCACAATTTTAACACTGGGTGTCAAATGGGATTTTGTTATCGTCCATTTCAGCATCATGAAAGCATATCGAATAAGCTACGAACTAAATTCTACCAAAAACATGCAGGTCAATCAAACAAAGAGAGATACGATATGCTTCTTTCCTGGGACATATGACCACTTAAATAATAATTGACAGCGAAAGCTAAATAAGGTGATGGTTGGTGGGTCCACAGTCAAATAATGAATTTTCCAAAGAGATAACAACCACTAAACTATCAGTTACCTGAAACACTTACAATAAGTCCCTAATTTAAAAAAAAAAAACGTTGATTATACGTCTCTGAAAACAAGCCACTCGCATGCTTGCCCGTCTTTTCCCGAGTTCATACCTAAACCAAAATGGAAATAGTTACCCTTCCGAGGAAAATTGTCCAAAAAAAGCTTTGTAATAATATTCCCGAAGGCAGAGTGAAAGTATGCTTTCATAACCCGGTGGCAATTGGGAAACTATTTTCCAATTTTAAAGACAAATAAAAACGTGAACGTAAATACAGACTAACTTGTTGTGTGCATACCCAAGTGTAATTCAACTGATTGTATATGTAATTATGATATGGACAAACTGGGAAAAAAATATCAGAACGAATGAACATTTGAAATATTTTCGTAATAACGGCCACCAATATTATTTAGCCAAACATTTAAATGAGATGACTAATCCAGGTGATTTAAATCCAAGAATTTTCATGCATGAGGGTAACAAATTTGACTTCATGGAAAACTTGGAAATCTTATTTTTTCCAAACTATGTGGATCAGATTTTTGTCTGACAACCGAATCCCTTCGAAAACCTCACCCATTTTAACAATGTATTCAGCCGATTCTCCCAATTCTGCTCACTTCCCCCACCGTGACCTGGTTTATGTTCACCCTCTTAAGCAATTACTCATCTTCAATAGTGTGTTATAATCTCTCCCCTTCCTTCAAGAACAACCCTCAACTCCTTAACCTAAAGGAAAGAAAGAGAATATATGGCACTGACAAATATTTCTCAGTAGTTCTCGTAACATTGACTCGGGCATAGCGTAAATACCGGTCGAGGTACTCAAATAAATTTTAGAATATACGAAGCATTATTCTTTTTATTTCATAATGAATGTTAAATAGGCCAGCAATAATAGCAAAAAGTTGAAGATTGGATAAATAATCCTAGCACCTTCACCAAGTATGGGCGTAATTTAAGATATAACTCATTTCCTCCCAGTGGTATTGTTTTCACCGGGACTGAAGCCCTTAGGAATTGGGTGTGTGTGGTGGCTAGAGTACTGGCTTCTCACCCATAGGGTCATGGTTCGAATCCTGGCGGTGGTGGGTAATATCAGTGTAGTTCTGATCCCAACCTGGATGCCTTGTAGAGGCCACTTCAAGAGCAGTCCATCGGATGGGACGTTGAACCGTGGTCCTCTTGGCACCTTTCGGTAAAAGCAGGATAATTCCCACACCTGGTGTCTCTCTACTCTTTCTCCGTTCCCCAAATACGTAACCCTTTTCCCATATGTATTACTCTACCCACCTGTCCTTAGTTGCGCAAATAACGTCAGCCGACGGTCACCTGCACACATAATTAGCCAGCCTGAAGCCCTAGAAAAACCTCGAGGCAGACACCCAGAGGACGATATTGTGACAAAAGACTATATTTCCTAAAACTGAAAAGTTAAATTTCCTAAAAACCCGGAAATATAGGGGAAATGGGGGATGGCCGCGTGCCTTTTGTTTACGTTCGACTACCCCGCATGCGACGCGCTAACCGTTCTAACAATAATGTTGAGAATTTATTTTGATGATTTTTTTTCCATGGAACTTTAAATATGCAACCGTCACTGCTTTTCTTGTTAATAGGACACATTTTTTGTAATTTGCAGGTGGCTCAATTCAGGTCTAATGACCTTGGATACTACTTAAAGCTCCCGTTATTTTGTTTGTACCCATAATTGTAACAATCATGTGGGAGTAAATAAGATATTATAATTATTTTAAGTATGGCAAATGAGACTTCCGCTGACTTTTAAGACTCCTTCACTTCCACTCGAACAGATCTCCCAGCCCATTCCATTAGACGAACTCTCCCTGCGACGCAGCGATCTGCCATCAGCGTTTGCGAGAGCTGTATCTCCTGCGTGCAATAAGGTGCGTTTAAAGTGATCTTGAAAAAAATGAGAAAAAAATCAACGGCGGGCCACCCTCCAGTTTACTTTTATCTTCATGGTTACAGTAAGCATTCTCATATCTCCGTGACCGATCAGCACATTTAGCATTTTCGTCTCCCGTTGCCGCTAACGCACAACCATTTCTGCCTCCACGCGGTCCTACTGCCTCGCGTCGCGTTTTGTCCCGTTTCACATCACCCCTTATTTTTAACGAATTTAATTCGCAATATATCCGTAACTTTTTCACGTCCCCGTCTATGTTAATTCTTATCTCCCATTTTAGGCAGTCTGATCATTAACATTTCCGTAGTAAGTTTTGTGTATTAGGTTTTCGACTAAAAGAAATTAATAGGCTACCTGTTTTCTCTTGTTCCTCTTCAGGTACTCGGAGCGGATGATAAAAAGAATGCAATCATTGGATCATAGAAATGGACGTTTATTTAGTAACTTCAGGCATAACGCTTAAAAACTATCACATTGTGAATTAAAAATGTTTGACTCTTTGTTACAAAACTCTATTGTCAACAATTTTAAGTTAAAATATCACCAGTAAAATCAAAATAAAAATATAATCCACTTGGAAATAAGGCTAAGAGGAATATCAAATACAGATGTACCAATCAATATCAGAGAGCTCATATGATATGACTGAATATCAGCCTTCACAAACTTGTGTTCCACAATTAACATAAATTTCCAATTAAAAGGCTTTGTGACCACACGCATGAAAACAGTTCTCGCGCTCTATGCTTTACAACGCTTTTATTCGATTATAAATGTAGTGTTAAAATGTAATAATTTAAATTGGAATATTCTAGGTGGAATGCGACTAGCAAGTTGCTTATAAAGACGTAATTAATATTTGCGATTGCAGCTGCCACAATTTGAAAAAACGAAAACCTACGCACAGTGAGCAGAAATCGGAAAAAGCGAAAAATAATTAAAACGGAACCTGTCCGGAGGTTGTAACTTCAAATAGTCAATCTCCATTAATTGATGCATTAGCATAGACCTTGAATATAGCTAGATGGCGCTTTCCAATGCTGGGGCATAGGCGGCCGGTGAAGTAAACATGAGGTCACGTGCTATGTGGCAAAAAAGTGGCGGCGTTCAAATGCGTTGAACCACTTCGGAGTACAAACCAAGAAATTCCTGTTCTACGACACCAGTATTTACTTTGAAATTGAAGTCGCTTTTTATACGATCATCCTCCCTACCCACTTATCCATGATCAACCATATATTATGCCGGTTTTTTCGCATAATTTAAATTTTCCTTTTACCTTAAAATTCCGATTTTTTCCTGATCTTAAAAATTGCATCCGCTCAGCTATAAACTCGTCTCATGATGCAGTATTATATTAAATAATGAAAAAGGATGGTTATAAAAATAAGTTGGTTGCATAAAAATGAAGCTGACGGCTGTTCGAATAAAATAATTGTGCATAAACATGAAAGCTTATAACCTTGAGACTGCGAAAAATATCCGTAGCAAGTGTCAAAGGCAGTGTAATAAAATATTAATAATATAATATAATTAAAACGAAACGGTACTTCAATCTTAAATCTATTTTGCCTCATGCAGGAGCTCACGGAAGAGTTTATACAAACAAATGTAACGTGTAAAACGGCCTTCAGACCGCACGTAGGTATTCTGCCAGTGTTAGGGATCCTTATGAGGTATGCTTGAAAACCGAGTTGGAACGCATACAGAGAAGATCGCCAAGTTAAAGGCCGCTATGATAATCTCGTTAGTGTTACTGACCATAGATATAGCCTTATAGATACCTCAAATTAGATACTGTAGAATCGGTTAAATACTTTCGGTGTTAAACTGACTAATAACCTCTTGTGGAGTAAGCATATTCGAGAATTTACCGGTCAAGCTAATTGTAAACTGGGATTTGTTGAAAGAGTACTACATCTACATCTACATACTACCCCGCAAGCCGCCTCAATAGGCGTGTGGCGGGGGGTGTTAGGACACCAGCCGTTTACATATACAAAGGAAACGCTCTATGAGATTACGCCTTGCATTTATTAAAGTCCCTTATTGTTCGGGGGAAAAATGAATTCCCATACCTATCCGTTCGGCAAAATATCTCTCTTAATTTATCGTTTCTGTCGGACCTGGAAATATAGTGGGGTTCTAATATGATGTTCTCCGTGTCGCTCTGAAAGATATCTATTCTCAATTGCTCAAGTAATCTAAGCCTAGCGCGTAGTCTCCGAGTCTCTAGCGGCTCCCAGCCTAATTCGTTTAACATCTGTGTAACGCTGTCTGTACGCCCGTAGCAGTTTTTGACGAATCGCGCAGCTTTCCTTTGTATTTTATTAAGTTCCCGAATTAAGTCTTTCTGCACCGGATCCCATATGCTTGCTGCATATTCAAGGTGTGACCGGACGAGTGCGAAATAGCACCTCTCTTTTACTTTTTCATCCGAAAATCTTCCCACAATACGCTTGACGAATCCTAGCTTCTTCAGAGCTCTGCCACAAATATTTCTTATATGTGTTCCCCACGATAGGTTTTAGGTAATCGTAACTCCCAGATACTTAACTTCATCTGTCGCCTTTATCTTAACGCCATCCACAGCATATACACGGGGATAGTTGGACGACCTCCGCAAGAAATGTACCGCCGTACATTTGCTCAGATTAAGTTCGAGTCCCCACTCTTGGCTCCACACATGAACGTTGTTTAAATCCGATGATAGAATTTCAAAGTCAGAGTGATCACAAATTTCGCGATAGATGACAGCGTCGTCAGCAAATAAACGTATGTTACTGCTAATTCGAGAGCATAGATCATTTATGTATATAATGAACAAAAGGGGGCCGATTACGCTTCCTTGTGGGACACCTGATGTCACTTTAACTACATCAGAGCTAATTCCGTCAAGAACTACTTTTTGCTTACGATCACTCAGAAAGTCGCGTATCCAGTTTACTACTGTTTCGTTTAGGCCGCATGACTGTAATTTGTATAAAAGTTTGTTGTGAGGTACCGTGTCGAAAGCTTTCTTAAAATCTAGGAATAATGCGTCCACTTGTGTTTTCGATTCACCAGATTTGAAAACGTCATGAAGAAAGAGCGCGAGCTGTGTTTCACATGATCTACCTTTCCGAAAGCCGTGCTGACAGCCATGAAGGAAGTTACGACTGTCCAGGAACGTCATGATATTGCTAACGACGATATGTTCGAGTATCTTGCCTATAATCGACGTTAATGAAATTGGTCGATAGTTCCCTGGGTCATGTCTGTTTCCCTTTTTGAATATCGGTGTAACGTTTGCAATTTTCCAGTCTATTGGTATCTTTCCTGACAGATGAGTAAGTGAGACCTTTCATGATATCCTCGCATCGTGAACAAATGTAACTCAAACTCTCGCGATTATTCTCCGAAATCATTTTCATTAAGAAAGGTACATGGTATATAGACCTTTAGAAGGGATTGGCTCACCTGTGTAAAGATATTCGGCTTCCTTTTACAAATGTTTCTTTGCAACCGTAAGAACGGCAGGAGTGAACCGTGTTTCGCCGTCGAGGCCTCTCGAGATCTGCCACAAAGCACGTGACCAAGCCCTGGCTTATCCCTCCCTCATGTTCGTGACGTCATGCTCCATCTACCTATATTCAAGGTCTATGTGCATTAGGTGCCATGACTCTTTTGTTTCCATTTAGGCGCATAAACAATTAACTAGGGCTTAATTTTGAATACTTTTTGCAAAAAAGACTTGAATTAGCTCTGAAAATTACCAAAGTCAAGTTGATACAGAACCTTCTTGTGCAAAGTTTTGGAATTATAAATGGTACCGGTGGTAGCATTGTGGTATTTTCCTATAAAAATTCAAAATACTAATAGTAAAATTATTATTTTTACTGCTGTTATACAAGAAAATGGCAAACACTATATTCGACCATATGATCGCAACTATGTAGGGCAAAAATTAACTTGGAGACAAATAGACAAAGATATTCACGCACAAGCCTCTCCAAAGCCTCTACTATGTGATTCCAAAAAGAATAGCTGCAACTGTTTGCGACCCCGAAAAAAAACGATTTCTAAATTGCGGCGTTGTGGGCTTCGGCCGCTGGCAGTTCGATTTACAGCGATACCTCAGGTTCCATGATCTGCTAGAGGTAAATTCTCTATCTAATAGTGATATTTAAACTAAATAGATTGAAAAAGACATCCGCAGAAATTTAAACGTAGATCTTACGAAGAAATGGATGCGTATTTACGCATTTGGGCAGTCAGCCTAGGTGGCATTAGGTCTGCTTCCTGCTACTACAATGCAGAAAATAATTGTCATTTGATGTTCTTTATTATTATTACCCCTCTCCCTTATTATTTTCTTAACCTGTCCAAGAGTAGTAATTATAAAGAGTACCTTATTTTTAAAAGAAACCCAAAATTGGATGGCATACCTAGAAACCTTACAAACACATTTAAGGAAAAAACTAGGAAACAAATATATGTAGGTATCACAGAGAACTACGAACTAAGGAAATATTCGAAGATTCTTTGAAAATATGAGGAGAACTATGCCACGCAGAGGAGGAAAATCTGGTTTTCAGGCCACGATTGGAAGACATCACGATACTGACTACAGACCAATATGACGTAGAAGAAGATGGGAGACCTTGATACTATATCGGAAGGGAAGGGTACGGAGAAGGCTGGGGTAAAAGTCAATAGATTACGCGTGAGCTGAAGAAATAGGGAGGACAAGACTGTGGTAACCAGCTCCTGCGGCCTCCCCCTAATATATCCTCAAAAGTCTTCCCCAGCAAAAATAATGATGTAACAAAGATGGTGAAATTCGTCATGAAAAAAATAATTTGAATTGACCGGGATAAAATACTTTCGTTCGCATAAATCCGCGATGAAATTCGCTTTGAATTGAGATAACTTGGTGGCGTAAGTGGCAAACACACCTGACCGGGAAAGACAATTGGGGATCCGGGTTCTTTTCCCGGTCCATTCAAATAATTTTTAATGACGAATTTCACCCTCTTTGGTTACATCTCTGCACCATGACGCGTGACTGTGTACCACATCATTCAATCGAAATGATTGGGAAAAATTTAAAAAATAATAGTGATAATAAAATTTTAAAAATGATCAAGAAATGAAAAATGATTAAAAGGAGGTGACGATGAGAGAATAACCTCCTAAAATCAACCGTAACCATAATATTAATAATATGTGCAATACATTTGATGTGCTGGACTGATTGATGACGTGCAACGCGAGTTCACGAGTTCGGATTGCGCCAAGGGAAGATTTATTATCTGAAACGTCGGTACCTGAACTCCTGACCCGGTTGGAAACTGGAGAAGAGTTTTTACTCATAATCTTAGCAGTTGAGTCACCTACAGCCACAATTTACTACCACCGAACCGATAAAAGTGGGCACGCCGAGTGGTTACTCTTCCACGCAGTCGCACATCAATATGTTTCTGGGGAATCATTAGGCGCGCCTTGAAAGCTTTTATCGCTACCGAGGATGCGAAATTAAGTTTTCACTCGGGTTAACTCCTCTGCTTCCAGGTATCTCCACTCCTCAAGCATTAAGAAACGATTTCAGCCGAAATTCTTCTCCCCCACATCCTCCGTTTCGCTGGAATGAAGTTGCTCGTCAGTCAGTCGTGCACTTGGGCTCCCAATTCCCCGTCTCTTCTTTTCCCCTCTTAACATCAATCTCATTTCTTCAAATAATATTTTAGTCTCATCCTGAGTGAGCAGCAGGCCTTTGGGACTGAGCACAAACAGACTTAATACGCGAAAGAAACTATATACGACGGAGATTTGTATATTTTGTTAAAAACTGCTACAATCGAGCAGAATTGCAACATAACTATCATACGGAAGGGATGTGGCATGATTTGCAAACGACTCGGATGTTACGCACAAGGCTAAGCCTGTTTCATACGATACTTGTTCCAGCACAAATCCGAATATACTCGCTAGTATAATAGCTTTCCAGTGCCCTCCGTGAAGAAGAACCAGCACACTGGCTAACCAGCATGATCGCTATCGTACTCGCAGAGTTACTTAATTTCATAACTGATGCTTTACTACATAGTAATTCACTCCCAGAAGGATCAAGTAGCTGTCAACCATTCACGTTAGCTCTTACAATCGCTATGTGATCCTCACTTTTTTAAAACTATGCCATCTATACATCCTGGCGGCTGAAAATAATTTTCTGGCCGTGAAATCAACTATAGATGAAAATGTCCCGGCGCAGTTCAGCATAGTTCCACCGATGTTGCTCTATACCACTTTCTCAGATTGGTGAGCTAGTTAATTCTTCTTCCACCATGGCCTCCTCTTCTTTCAACTTTCTCTTGGAGAGCTAATTGAAGATGTCGATATTTATCGTGGTCTCTCATCATATGTCCAAGATATCGTGCTTTCCGCTTTTAATCGGCATCATTAGTTTTGGCTGACAACCCATGCTGTGAAGTACTTCTTCATTCGTCACATGATCCAACCAAGAGATCTTTAAAATGCGTCTGAAGAGCCACATTTCAAAGGCTTGAATGTTCATCTAAGAGGCCTCTGCCAAGGTCCAGATCTCTACTCCGTACAGTAAAGAAAGAAAGAGCGCTTTTTTATATTCCACGTAATATGTATTGCAATATTTCGATGCTAACACATCATCATCCGGGCTGAAATACGCGTTCGGATACAAGTGGTGTCTAATTTATATGGTAGGATGTGCGGGAGGGGGGTGGTGGATTTAATTAACACAATATCAACTGCCACCACCCTCCCCAACGCCAACCACCACATCCTCCTATAAATTAGACGTCACAATACACTCATTGAAGCTCTGATGATGATGTCTAAACGCCGAAACCAGTCGTAGTTTATTAAGGATTGTGCCAAATATGACTAACTGTTCTCTGGAGCCATTCAAGAAGTACGTGAGACATTATTTCTCACGCTTTTTGGCCACCACTCCTCCCTATGTAAGACAATATAAGATTTTATGGTATTCCCCCTTCCCTCCCACTTTCACGTAAATTAAGCCGGTCAAGTCAAATTATTTTTTCACGGCAAATTTCACCGTCTTGGTGTATACCTTCGCACCCGTGCGCGTGAATGCGTACCGCATCATTTGTGCAATCGCAATGGTTGGGAAAAAAACTCTGAACATTACTGTATCTGGCTTCAGTTCATATAAGTACTTAGTATTCATAATTGAAACCATAGGAATGCGCTGTTTAAACTCGAATATCGCAGCGTTCCGCCCTCCCCCGCCCCACACCCACCCTTGGTTCCTCTTTTACTCGAATCTCCTCTTCCAACCTCCCTCCTTCCTCTGCCCACCTCTCCCTCTCTTAAATTCATCCTCCCTCCGTCACCGAGTGGGAGGAAAAATATATATAAAGGGGGAACCCTCCCCCTTTTGTGCTGAGTAACGAGAAACGAAAATCAGGGAGCGAGGCAGAGGGAGGTGGTGGGGTAGAGGTGGGGGTGAAGAAGAGGGGTAGGATGTTGTGGAAGGGGTAGACTCAGCAAAGGGGGACGGGGAGGAGGAGGACCGGAAAAGAGATGGGAGCGAGTTCGTGGAAGATGGGGGGGGGCGGGAGAGAGAAGAGAAGGGGTGGGGGGTTCCAAACATACCTATACAAAGCCTTCACCTTCTTTTTACACGCCCCCCCCCCTTTTCACCCCTTCGTTCCGCGACCCGCATCTCCAAAACCCCCGCAGGAATATAAGGTCCTTTTCAGAGAGAGTGAGGCACACTCTCCACCGCTTCGGGTTTAATGAATCGGAGATTTTGGGTAAAATCTGCGGTCCATTCTCTCTCCGTGCCTCATTCAAGCGGCGCTCGTATTCGTGTCAACACGGGTTAAATAGGTGGCGCTACTCGAGCCGAACAAAGTTTTCTTCCATGAAACCGTGTTTCTTTCACGCACACAAGCGCTAGGCATCGGGGAATGGAAAGGACTAGGCTGGGAGACGCTAGAGATTCGGAGGCTACACGATTGGAAGAAATAAGATATCTTGAAAAATCAGATCACGCGATTTTCGAGGTTACACAGAGAATATCATTTATCATTCATTGTCATACTAAAACTTGCCTGATATGAGTTTTCGAGTACTTTCCAACCTCTTAACTTTAATCTAGATCTGAAAGAAGCGACAAAATAAGCAAGTACACTGGATAACAGATTAGTACAAATATTCCTACTTCCCACGCACAATCATGGGCACAAATATAAAAATATCGAAACTAAGCCGTCATAGCGCATTTTACCACACATTCTTTTCCCTCTTCCAGTCTCTTTCCCTTATTCATGGCTGTCGTCGTAATAACACATCTCAAGACCTTGTCGTAAGAACATACCACAAGACGACCTGGTGGTCGCTCGCAAGGTCGTATGTAGATCAATCAGTCTCCTCCTAAGCTTGTCTACCTGTTCCTACGTCTGGTTTCAATAGATCATTACAATGTTTGTGAGATAGATATACTATCTGTGCCTTAAGAACTGTGTCGCGAGAGAATGAATGTACTTCTACCCGAGGATAGTAGACCAATACGCTTAAAAAACATTTTAACCCAAAATATATCGGAAGCTGTACAGGGAAAGAAGTTTTCCTAAACATTTAACAGAAAACGAAAAATGAAAATTAAGCGTTTTTGAAGACAGTATGGTGTGGATCATTCCTCAATTTCTCATAACCTTAACGGGCGGAATTACTCGAGACCAATAAATTCTCTTCTCAGTTCTCGTCTTCACCAGTGTCCCCTTACGCCCATTTAACGAATGTGCCGGTAGAACATTACAAAAGCAATTAAATTGAATATCATTCTCTGCGTAAGACATTGCTTCAGGCCTAACTTTGTGGATCCAAGTCATAGTTAATAAAAACGACTGTTCAGTATCTTCTACCTAGATGGATAAATGCAAGCTTCTGCACCTTAACTGTACCTAGAAAATGGCAATGAGTTGCTAAAACACGGTCCATTACAAATTATAGAATGGAAAATACTAATAGTTTTTATTAATCCTTCCCGGTCTTTGGTGGGATCACGACGCATATTTTTATTGTGATGTGGCTCTTAAAATGGGCCATTACGTTAGTTAACGAAATGTTTCACCGAGCACGATCTACCAGTAGAGAACGAGTTGGTTTCGTGGCTAAAGATCCGACCTATCCATCCCTAAGACCGGGGTTCGGATTGCTAAAGGAGTGATGATTTTTAAACAGAATGTTGATCCCTATTGCAGTGTAACAGAGAGATCATTTCAAGTACATATCGGAAACTGTTATCAGGACGAGACGTAAAAGCAACTGGGCGGCATACCCGTAAGGACCATGCGTATACGCCAAGGTCGCTAGGTAGAAGGAAAGGAGACAACCCATCAATGTATAATATGCTAATAATACTAGGATAATTTTTCATCAGAACAGATGAATCATTCATTTACATATTTCTTATGGGAAAAAGTCGTTTGGTAAATGTCCGACTTGGTTTAAGTCCAAGGGTCTGGAACTGATTAAGGAAGTATATCGAGATACCACTCACTGTATTTATTGTAGATCACAACCACGCATGGGTACCGCACTAATAGCACTGGGTATTATTGGTGTGTCGACAGCTAACGCCATTTGCACCGCGTTCAACCCATTTGATACGTCAAAAAGAAGATTCAACAATTTCGTGTTGACTAAAGAAATAGTGAACAAAACTTTCTTGTAAACCGTTGTTATATTATTAAAAATATATCATAACAAACATATTAAATTCAGAAAACCGATTTGATTCGACTAACGCCATTGGGGTCGTCCCCAGAAGATTTCCTCGGCTACTCGCGATATGCGTGGATACAGCATCACGAATACCGTCCACCCCTTAACTACCCGAGAAAATTATGCATGCTCGCTGCCGGTAAACAAGTATTCGAGAAGGCGAAAATCCTGCAAGAAATTTGCAGTCACCAGATTCACCTTTAGAAAGAGATATCTGATCGTTAAATGCAAATGGGGATTCTTGATGCGATGCAGAATTGGCTAAAATGTAGGTCTCCCGAGCCAAAGAATGTAAACAGGAACGCTTAGCCTCAGCGTCTGGTAAATACTTAAATATTCCCACAAGGAAGCAGAGACCTGTGAGGTTCAAACATTAAAAATCTCCCCCCTAAGCCTTCTTAACAGTTTCAATGCATTCTTAACAGTTTCAATACCTACTCGCATCCCCATTCATTTAACTGCAGCAATGTTTTATTCTATACTTAAGAAAATAATGGGATTTAGAATCTAACACTAAAGATAAATTACAAGCCGTATTATGCGTGCATTTTACTACATAAATGTTTTACTCCGCAATCTGATTGCTGAGTGCTTATTTTCCTTGGATGCCCTTCTTCCATAGCTGAGAAGTCAGTATAAGTAGCTTTATGCGTAGCTACAACTAGGTTTGACATTGAGAGTGATATTCATGTCTGTAAATCTTTAATGTCATGTCGGTGAACAACGTCAGTGAAAAACCGAAATACCTCGCTAGCTATATAAACTTAGTAACCAAATTTATGAATAATACAGAATAAATGGCTTAATCTTGCATCCATCTACCTTTGCCCTTTGAAAGTCTGTCTCAGTAAAACGAAAGAAGTTGAGAACCAGAGTCTGGCACCATTATCATGGCAATCTTCTTTGTAATAGGTAGCTTCCACGTTTATAACTACTTCGTCGCTGCGTGGAAATCCAATGCAATATCCAGGTATCCAAAGGCCTTTGCTGAAGTTTTCATCAAAGTTTGCTAAGTTAATACTATAGTGCACCTTTATGAAAGTATTAAACAAGTTTCAAAATTTTTAATAGCAAATATAAGAAAGGAAAATAAAATTTATTCCTCAACACAGGAACTTCCAGCAACTTTACCCAATGAAAAGTATACCACAATTAAGCTTCCGGATAAATGGGAGTAAAAAGTAACATGCCCGTCATTTGAGATATTACTATTCCCAATGGCTATTACAATACAGAAAATATTAACAATATATCATGTGTAATACCAGGACACGGATTTTCGCTAGTAAACTTTTAATATATCCTCTACACATATAGCTTTAACTCACCCAATAGTATCATTCTCGCACTCTAAATTGCACACTGGGAAAGATAGCATGCATTTATGATTCCATAAAACCTTGCTATAGGTCGTAAGAAAAAGCTTCGTCGTAAAAACTATATCGCGCCGCCATTCCCTGATAGCAAAAATCAAGGGTACAGCTTTGGAATCGCAGTGCGTAAAAAAATAGTCGTCCACGAACACTTTTATTTATTTATCCTTTGATTCCCTAAGGATTACGAGAGAGAGAAATTTTCGGGGGCGATAATTTTTACATTCGAGGCTGCTTGCTAATTTAGAGAGCAAGACTCTTCCTTCGGCGAGGATGAGGAAAGGCAGGAACATCCTCGACGGAGAAGCGCTAGAGATGAGATGAAAGAGCATCAGAGAAAGAACATCAAAGGGAAGAGAGAAAAACATGGAGCCGCATCCAAAGGGACGAGTACTACTACACCGTGGTTGGTTCTTTCAGCGCGTCTGTCTTGTTTCCGTCGTCTTCCACTCTTGTGCGAATGATGGAAGAAGAAAAAAAAGGTAAGTGGACAAAAGGGTGGCGGGAAAGGAATAAGGAAATTCCGAGTGAAAGATTGGAAGGTTCCACTTTATGGATGAAATTAACGCAGGGCGTAGTAGCATAGAAGCCGGAATCGGAAAATTGTGCAAAAAGAATACACAAAGATTTTATAAGGTGGTTCGATCGTAAAATGACTTTAATGTAATATAGGTAATTCATATTCTAGCTACCGACTGAAAAAAACATGTCCTACGTTTGATGTAGGCAACAAAGTCATACCTTTCCATACTATATCATTCTCAAACTGAACTTGAAATAACACAGTGATAAATGTGAAAATGGTTAAAATGTAAGGAAAAATAGTATTTTTTATTTCATCTGCATGCTGGTTCAGCCAAAAACTTGTTTATAAGAAGTAGAAACGAAAATGGAATGGGGAAAAATAAAATTTAGGCACCTTGCTACCTTGTTTTTTTTGTAATTAACCAAAAACAGCAATAATTGAAGTCAAAATGCGGTATAAGTGGCGCTGCAGTCGGCATTTATGGCTGGAAAAAAGTGCTCATCAAAAATATGTTCGTAGAATTAACAGCGTATTCGGTACCTTAACGTTTTTAAATAAATAAGGCAAGTTATCAGGTAAAGGAGAATCATTTAAACAAAGCAAACAAAAATGTTGACTTCAGTAGTTTTTTTGACTACATAATTCAGTCGTGGGGGAACCTCTTTAAGCAGTGAAGATTAAGATATCTGGCGATAGAGCGAATAGGATTTCATGATCTAGCAATACAACCGAAAAGCGGTTGTCCACAAATTCTTGAAATTGTCCGAGAACTAGAAAATATGTGGCAAAGTACTAATCGGTTTTACTCCTGATTCATGTTTGAAACTGCAATAAAAATATTTTTCTGTTCAAATGTTTTCATAATCAACGATTGCACAATTGATATTTAAGAATGCATTTGAGCTGAAGAAGCTACTACTACAAAAAAGAAGTAAAAGTTCGTAGATGACGCGAATAGTTGGGAGCGAGGAGATTCAGAAGTCAGTGATAGAAGGGAGGAGTAATCTGGGTAAACCTACTCCGCTATACCACTCCTACTAATGATCATTTGCCCAATTGAATATTTCCAAGCACCGAGGAATCACTTTCCTAAATTATCCTCAGAATGGTGAAACAATTAAAATTCCATTATTTCGGTAGACTCATTTCCAACTAGTTCGAAATTCGCGTTTTCAAAAAACTATCCTGATTTCCAACAATTATTTCCTGCATCGTCCTACCGCTTCCAGTGCTGCATCAAAAGCATTCAAATTCAATAAATCAATCTTTTCAGGGTAACACAAGCAAGCGACAATGGAGGGTAGGCAGAGCATTTGTCTTCCAATGGTAACACGGGTATGGGGGAAGAGTCAATGGAGTGAGGGAGGGTAGAGATTCATGAGCCTAAATTAAGGATAAGTATGTTCAGGCTTTTACACCACATACCTTCCAAACCAGAGGGAGTCATCTCCTACCCGATCGTTACTTTTCTACTATTAAAGATAATAATTTTCAACCTTCACTTGCCATATGTGAACCCATTAAATATGCGATTTTGCAGCACTAAAATGGTAGAGTAACATATTAAGAAGCAAGGTAAATGTACGTTTTTTCCATTCAAAACATAACATAAATTTACGTTTTTCCATCTAAAGTTATCATTTTCAAAAAGTTATGAAATGAAATGTTCGCCATTTCCCCTCTTTTTCTATTGCCCTCTGGGCTTGCAAAAAAAGGTCCGTGTTTACTCAAGGGAACATCAACGACTCTCCCTGCAGAACGACTTCGAAAAGCGGAGGAGAAATAAAAAGGCATCCACGGTCTGAACGCAAGAGTGTGGGTTAGGCTGGTTTTGGAAACGGCAATAGTCTTCAAAAAGTTCCTTTGGATGGTGTGGAAGCCTTCTTTTTTCCCATTCAGCCTACCCTTCCTTCGTCTTTCTTTTTTATAAAGCATCCCCCCTTTACACCCTTTTAGGAATCCCGCGATAAAAGGGTAGCTTGTTAATCCAGGTTGACTCCGGGAATCCGTCCTCTACTCCACTTGCCCCGAGGAATCTGCCCCCCCCCCCCACTTACTCTCCACCCCCATACACAAAATCTTTGTCCTCGCACACCCTCAACAGATCCTCTCCTGCAAATCAATCCTTGACTCTGATCCCCTCCTAGTTGCGGGTGGAAAACGTGTTCTTTATCTTGCGTTTTATTTCCTCCGAAAAAAAAATTATTTTTTAGCCATAAGAATGTTTGCCACATTTCCTTTACTGGACGTACCTGCTCCACGATTATTAATGAGAACCAACCCAAAGCCTTGATGCCTCTCGAAAGAAATTTTTTTAAAGCTGTAATTCCACATAAAATTACATCAATTGTCCTACATGACTCAAAAGGCCCTTGAGCTATATATTATCGCATTCAAGTGATCAGATGATGATTTCTGACAGCTAATATTTCAAAAATTGTATTTTCTGACCCGGATTTCCTCGTCAGCCAACATGTATTACTAACCACGCGCTCTAAACAAACGTACTCTCCTAATATTTTGCTGCACCTTTGTCTAGGTTCTTCAAGGGGCACCAGTCAAGTGATAGGAAGTTTGAACGCAATATACGCAGATTAGGAAGTACACATAAGACAATTGCGAAGATGCATAACGTTATGAATAAAATTCATATTTCATTTTTTCTGCATTGAAAAAAAAATTTATCACAAGTTTTTTCAAGAAAAGCATTTTTTTAATTCGTACAGCGTTCGTATTCCATCCGCCCATCTCTATCCACAACCTGCACGACAAAAGATACTTTGCCCCACGAAAACTAGGCATACTCCATTGTAAATATAGATTCCAGCGGCCGCCTCGTAAGAGAAAGTAAAAAACTCAGGGCGTCTAGCACGAGCATTTTTAAGGAAAAATTATTCGTTACATTCACATTAAAAACTCATGTTTGAAGCTTCCTTTTTGCCAAACCTCTAATCACTCTACCAACTCTTACTCGCTCGATGATGCCTCTAACTCCTCAGCTCAAAGAAACCTCTGCCATCATTTCAGCAATCGCCCATTAGCCTTTCTACCCCTACTCCAGTCCCCATTAGCATTCACAGCAGCCCCCGAGCTAACGGCAAAAAGACTAAGACGGAGCATCTCCGGTGAAGTAAGTTAAATTCTCTCTCCTCGTCTGCTTTGGTAGAATAAGACACACAACTGCAATTATCCAAAATACAGGCTCGATAGGATTGCTTAACCATCAGAAGTGAGAACACTGTTAGTTTCTCGTTGGATAAACAGATCCACATAATTTACCTGAAATGAATTAAGGGTCTCTTCAAACACATTCCTCGAATTTTCAGAATTTAGCTCGTTAGTGATTGGAATCATTTCCCACACTGATCTCGAAATCCCCTTCCTAATCGTAAAATTGTTCCTCATGAAGTTTAAGCGCTAATGAATTGTTCCGCATTGTTAATTTACAAATAAATCGACAATATCCTTACTCAAAGTACTGCAAGGATAGTCGCGTCAATGGCTTTAGTGAACGACCCACTGAATAGATGCACAAATTTGAGGAATTTAAAGCCATGAAATTATTCATCTAGACTGGGATTTGCGCTGACCGGGATGAACATTTTATACTTTATATGAAATTTTATATTTTAAATGAAACACATTTAATATGGAATTCATGGCCGAAGATGAAGCCAGGGTAGCTTGATTTGTTAGAGCACTGGGAGCGTATTCGGGGAATCTTAATTATAATCTCAGTCCAGGCGAATGATATTTCCCTGGGATTTCGGACACTTTATTATTAATACATTAGTTCCAAGTGGATATGATCACAGAAGACTTTGAATTAGCCTGAAAAACTATTTCTTAAATTGCCAAAGTCCTGGGACGATTTTTTCGGGAAATCAAATAGACATTTTCCATAGCATGTGAGTAATCATACTGAGCTATTAATAAAATATTGTCTAACTCCCGCTTTGTACTCCAAAATATACAATCCAAACCTGTATAAGCTCAGATTGCCAAAAGTAGCAGACTTCAACATCTCTCCTAACCTGTGGTAGCGATAAGGCGTATTAATAGTTTTATGCGTATAGTAAGCAGAACTACCATGCAGAGGAAAAGCTTCTCGAGTCATGAATATGCGTTCCTCTTTGATATGAAGATCTTTCAATGAAACAATACGCTTTCTTTACAGCTATCAGGGAAATTAATATTACCCAGCAGGGCAGTAGAGGGCACAACCTAGGACGTAGAAGTATAACTACTCATTGCAAAAATACACTCGGGGATATTTGAGAATTTTATGATTTTCGTATTCCAGGAAAATACATATAATAGAAACAACTGGAATAGTTGATTCAATATACATAGATATTTTTATACTAGTTAAGTCTATAAAAACACTATATCGTAAATACATACGGTATATTTCACAAGGAAGACATTTTGGAGAAATGAGGTAATGAGAAAAACTTCGGCACTATTGTTCCACTGAGATAATTACCAAATGAACAAGTATAAAAATAAAGAAAGGTTCACTAGCTAAAATATCTCGATATATATATATATATATATATATATATATATATATATATATATATATATGTATATATATATATATATATATATATATATATATATATCGATGGTTGTACTATATTTCCCTAGGGAGAGAAGGGAACCGAACTGCGAATATGTAGGAATATTTATTTATCCTCCCTCTTTTACCATCTCCATTCTCCATGCATTGATGTATTTACGCTTAGCCAGTCTCACAGTTATTTTTATCGGCGCTGTAGTCAGATGTTCTCTTTTATACCACAGGCAGGAAGACTGTTTATGCTGAAAATCATATCTAAAATTTAATATACCATTATTTGAAATAAAATTAATGTAATGGGATAGAGGATATCGCAGCCAATTTATTAAATCCATACGAATTGAAATACAACTTATCTGTGGAGTATTCAACAACCTTTTGCAATTAATCATTGGGAATTGGGTTGAGTTCCAATCCATAGTTCTAAACCAGTTATTCAGTTTGATGATTGAGAGTATAGCCCGTCTGATTCACAAGCTCGGGCTCTCTTTTTCTTACTACCCCATGCGACTTTCCCATAGATCGTCCAATAAAATAAGTTTACCTATCGTGGGCGTATCTCGGTTAGTAGGAGAGTCAGACTCTGAGTTCAAGATAAAATATTAGCTACAACTTCAATCAACCACCCTACTTTACCATGCCCTGGATTGAAAAAACTCCTAATCTCCACCAAATCCGGCAATTCGAATATCCGGAAACTTTCTACATTCCAAAAAATACACACACGCACTATCAGTTACTACTAAGAGAACAGAGCAATAAACATGGTACTACGTTACCACATGATACACTTACATCCTTTCCCTCTTCTTCTTTTAACCCAAATCCCTCCCTTTTAAACTATTAGTTTATTAAAATCCCCTGCTAAAAACTCCTCCGTCGGCTTGCGGGGTAGTACGTAGATGTAGATGTAAATGCATCCCTAACCAACCGATCCACCTATCCTATATGGCGCAAATGATCTAAACTGTCGGTCAAATCCATGAATAGCCAACAAACCAACGAAAGAAAGCCATTAAGCAGGTCACTGGGAAATATCAACCAACTACCAGGATCCGTGATTGTTTTAATTTGGGAGAGAATTTGGGAGGAAACGAGTTATAGTGCTATTTCGGCTTTTTAAGTACGGGCGCCAGGCGCCCTCTTTCACGTCGGCCACACCCAGCCAACCTTATAACCCAAACCATAAACTACGACTCGACCGGATTACTCCAACGCAAGTTTATGGATTTGTCCGCTCCTATTAAAATATGGTAAGTGCGATCATGTATTACAGTAACCTAGCCACTTACGTCTCGCAAGGCAACACGTAGAGAACGCCAACAACGTTTAAAATCCTCGCGAGGGAGGCTTTAGCACCGAAATAAGAGGTAAGCATCAATATATTGCATGATATTTGAAAGGATGTTACTGCAATTTTGTTCGTGTCACTAGCCAATAAAAATGCTCGGATGTGAATCCTCACTAAACCGTAGATTAAAATCCAGACTACAGCATGAAAACAAGTTAGGAGCCCATCTTTTCGCGACGATTTATCTAACTCCGACACGGCGATCGGTTATAACATAAATATAAAATTAGAAAATCGGACTCCGAGACGAATAGGATTGCAATGCTATTTTTTCCGCGAACATTAAATCATCATAACAGATCGCTAAGACTAAACAGAAAGGTAGATTGACAGGAAGCCCGGTAAACCAAATATCTCTTTCAAGCCTACTTGTAATGAACCAACCACTTTAATCTGCATGTATTGCATTTGTGTATTAATTATTTTAAGTCTAGTATTTGCATGTATGTATGTAAATGTGTTCTTAATCAATAAACGCGAGGTAACCATAATATGGTCTCCATTACAATATGAAACTTATTTTCTACAGTATAACCTAACCACTCGGTAGACTACCTACGAGAATTAATAACAGCTATATTCATAATCAGCAGCAGTGACGAATATTATTATTGGCTTGCAGCAGCTCTTCACTCAATTGTTTCCACCTAACTTAATTCCTCGTTCATTTCCTCCTTTGACATCGCTAATCATTTTCTTCATGCACTCCACCCTTAGTTCTCTTCGGTAAATCTCCATTCTTAAAGTTTCAAGAATAGGAAGTTCTTCTTCGAGGCATTTTACTACAATATGTGTGGTTCCTCGCAATACAAGCCTGGATGCAAGGAATAACTTTATTAAAACATATATTTGGGGCATGCTCCCATGTGGTAGTGAAGCCAATAAAAGCTGGAGAGCAATAGAGATTGGAAGAAATGGAGATGTGTTGCCACCGAAGAATAATAAAGGTCAAATGGAAGGAGAGAATCATTAACGAAAAAGTCCTACAAAGAGCTGGAGAGAAAAGAAGTACAATGAAAGAATGAGATACAAACTTATTGGCCACATTTTTCGGCACAACAGCAGATTATAAACAATATTTGAAGGAGAAATGAATTCAAAAAATAACAGAGGAAGACCTTAGATTAGAGGATAGATAGGAAGATAAGAGAAGATTAGATTCAAGTATAACGTAAGGCGATTTTGGCGACTTTTTACACCCCCATCTTCCCCCCCATGTAAGAAATGGTAAGATTTAACCCCTCCCCCTTCTCTCCCGATCTCAAGTTTTAAATATTTTTGAAACCATGCACATTGATTCCATAGATGGGCGATTCCATATCCAAGAGCGCAAAAACTGACTTCACTCCCTCCGGTTTTTCAATGTTTTACATAATAATTGGCCCTGCAGAGAAACCTATAGAAATATAAATTTTTAGACGTGTATCGATTACGGTTTTCAAGTTTTCGCAATTTACAGTAGGCGAGACTCGCAAAATACGACATCTTTAAACATGTGATATCTTCAAACTACCAAACGCAAAGAATTGATCACAGCGTTTTTCTATAGTTTAGTATAAATTCAGGCATACCGCCGCAGTGGTAATCCTACAGAGTAACTTAATTTCGTCCGAGAATAAGAAACCCTAATCACCAGTGACAAAGAGAAGGCCAGTGCTCTCAGCAGTTGGTACGCAATTGTTTGTGCGGGGAAAGACTACAAGGCAGGAAAAAGATAGCTTAATAATATCCAGAATGATTAAAACCTCCAACTCCGAAATTTACGATAAAATTAGGAAATTCGAAAGAATAAGTCAGTAGGGCCTGACAGTATTTCAATTGACATGCTCAAAATGGGTGGTAGCGCTGTTTCAAATTATATGAACAATTTATTCAAGGTTACCATGAAAATCAGTGGCCTATCCAGTGACTAGAAGAAGGCACTAGTAACGTCATTCTTCAAAGGGGGAGACAAGGATCTAGTAGAAGAATATAGACAAGTAAGCGTGACTTCCGTGGTCTCCAAGTTGTTAAAAAAGGTAATAGATGTTGTTACCTTTGAGATGTGGGAATGTGAAAAGTGGCTGTTTAATCGTCAACATGGATATAGAAAAGGCCAATCTTGCGAAACTCAGCTGTTACGTTTTTGTAAAGAAGAAATTGCCGATTCTATGGATGCGAGAATAGAATTAGATGTATTAATAGTAGACCTGTCAAAAGCATTCGATAGAGTTGAACATGAACGGCTTATGCTTAAGATTAAGATGAGTCAATTGCCACTGCAAATAGGTGGAAGAATAATCTTGTGGGTCAATGAATTATTCAAGGGCAGGACACAGAGGGGAAAAGTAGGAAATGAGTGATATGAAGAAATGAGGGAACGTCGGTTGCTCCTCAAGGTAGTGTCCTGGGACCATTATTTTTTTTAATTTACCTAATGATCTCCCGGAAAAAATAGATTCTAACATTAAGACTTTTTGTGGATTACTGCATTATCCATAGGGGTACTGAGAAAGAGAGCGATCATGAAGCCCTTCAGGTCGACGTAAATAAATTAAAGCATTGGAAATCAAGAAATGGGATGATATAAATGTGAAAAAATGCAAAAACATAAATTTTAATAGCAAAATAAATATCCGCAACACGAAGTATGAATTCTCCGGTATATCGATCCCAAAATGCGACAGCTGTAAACATTTAGGTGTCCATTTAACATATAATTTAGAATGGGGTTTAAACGTGGAATAAATTACTAAAAAGGCATCCAAAACGCTTCATTGGGTAGTGAGAAACCTCAAGGGGAGCAACATGACTACTAGATAAAATGTACAAAAAGCCCTTGTACGACTAATTCCAGAGAACGCTGCTCTTGCATTGGACCTAACGAGAAAGGACATGCATTACCTTGGAGAAGGTTAAGGCAGTTAGGTATGCGTTAGAGCACATGAGCACAGAGCGCGTAACTGAAATGCTTAATGTACTGAAATTGGAGAGTTTACAGCTCAGGAGGAAAATGAGCAGGTTATATAGAATGTACAGAATAGTTAACGAGGAAAGAGAATGGGAAGAACTTGGAAAGGACATACAGAAACCAAGCTTTGTGGAGAAAAATGAACGCCAGTTCAAGATTAAGTGCCGGTCACAAAGGGACTGATGTGAAAAAGTTTTCATATTTAAATAGAACCATACTGGACTGGAAAAATCTACCATCGAAACTATTTGAGCCCTTAAGGAGCCTCAGAAAATGTAATGTTTTTAAGAAAAGATTAAAATATTTCAAGTCTGACGCAAAATTATAATGGATAAAGTCGGTTCTTCTTTATGTGCTTGAATTAGGACAGTTTAACCATTGCATGATTTTACATTTAATTTGATTTTTTGTTGCCATTCGACCAATGCCCACTTGTAACAATGTATTAACAATCATTACATAATAAACTAAGTGATGACAATACGATGCCTGAAGCGAATATTTTCTTACTTGAGATTATCTCGGACCCCCTCCTACGTAAGACGACGTGAGAAAATCTCAAACTCCCTTCCCCCAAAACTTCCTACGTAATACTTGAATGGCCCCTTACTTAAACATCAGGCAAATTATGAAGGACATGAAAAGTTGGCGGAGAGGAGAATGGAGTGGAGAGGTGGAGTTAAGCCAATCTTCGGATTGACGATGATGTATTTCATAAAATTTTCGCTGTACACATTGAGAAAAAATGTTTGATGAAAACTCATCCCATACCACACGCCCTTGCAGAAGCTCTCAGGGTACCGTAGAAGAAAAGCAACTTCCCCGAGGGGGCGAAGAGGCGTCGGACGGAGGGGAAGTCAGTTGCCGGGCGGCGGCGGCGCGGGCTGTAGCCGGCTCCCTGTGCGCCTCCCGCGAAAGAAGCAAGGGGGTGCGACGAAAATATGGTGGGGAGAAAGAGGGCGAAGGTTAGGAGGAGGGAAGAACGAAATGAGACAGGGGGGATGAGTGACGCGCCCGAGTCCACGAGAGGAAATAACGTCCATAAACGAGCGAAATTGAAACGGAAACTGTAGGAGCCGCCTACTCACCCAACTTCCTCCAACTGCCCCCCGTAACTTTGGACATGAACACGAACCTTTTATTTTAATTTCCTCTCCCAAATGGCAGTCGGTTAATAAAGCTCCCTTCCACATAGAAAATCAAACAGGTTTCTCCAGAAATGATTTACTTACACGCTTAAGGACGAATTAACATGAGAAATACGGGGAACGCTTTTACTGGTATCCGACTATAAAGAGTATTTTATTAAGGTAACTGATGTCACACGCTTTTTTTTAACCCCAGCATTATTTTGCTTCATAAATATCTTAACTCCTGGCTTACACACCACACTAATTTTAATCGCAATATATTCCATAATTTGAAATGCTTCATTGCATTTGGATATTTTGGCAATGGAATTTCGTTCCATTAAAGTGGTATCGTAAAATTTGCAAAATAAAGGACTAAGTAAACCGACAGCCAGATGTAATCTATCCACTCAAACTGGCAGAACTAGACGAAATACTAAACATTTAACTTGAAGGCTGCTGATATTTAATAGAAAACCATTTCCAGAGTGTTTTATCTCAAATAAAATCAGATAGTATAATAATAATGTTTCTGTATCACCTGGAACAGCAAAGAGTACACCTTTACATTACACGTGAAAACAGATAACTTATATTTACAATTTAGGCATTTCCTGTACATGGGATATCTCAAAATCGCAGTTACAGTTTTCATTAAATAAGTAATTAGACTAAGACCTATTACGTAGCATAAATAATATAGGGTCATTCCACCTCAATTCAACAAACGTTTGTCCCTTAGGGTCTCAGATTTTGATAAAAATTGGTGTATGGGTACAATATTAACTCAAACTGAATACCCTCAAACCGTTTTGTGAAAAAAAATGTTTTGAGTGAATTATACATATTTTAATTTTTTCGCATTTTTAGCAAAAATCCGTGCCTTAAATCATATTATCACTTATATCTCCGCTTGTAATTGTCATAAAACAATGATTAATAGCTTTTATTAAAGCTAAATCTTTATTGAATGCAAATATATCAATAAAAAATTATTTTCTTCCATACCCTATTGTTGTAAATTACTAATGTTTAAAAAATTGTTAATAAACCTTTCTCAAATACTCCATCTCAGAATCGGCCGAAACTTTTTTTCCGTTATCCAAACATATTCAGCTAACTATTCCAAAAATAAAATTTGGTGGCAACTCATAAATGCGTTTTTTATAAATATTTAAACATTTACAATTTTCTCTCGCGCGGCCCGTGTTTCAAAAATTGTTAATGCACTTTTCTCAAATACTCCATCTCAGAATCGGCCGAAAATGTTTTTCCGTAATCTAAACATATCCATCTACATTTTTTTATTGCCTCTCTCCCTCTAACCACATCGGCCACATGGCCTTTAATCAAATAAACATTTGTCAGCTAAAGACTATCCATCACGGAGTCACTACATAATCACTTTGATAAAGAAATGATACTGTGACAAATTAAATAACATGCTTCATGGGACTGAAATATCCCAGAGCAAATAAAGATTTATTATCATCATTATCACAAGGAGAAGACGGGATGGATGGACGACGATCTAGAGAAACAAGAGGTAGATATTATGTTATTCGCATATTGTGTCCGAGAGGATTACCAGGAATCCTGTCAGGTAGATCATCGGACTGATGGCCGGAGATTTCGGGTTCGAATCCGGGTGAAGTTATAGGGCTCGTCCAAATAAACCAAATTTTGTGATTTTCCAGGATTTTATTTTTACTTTCCGTCCCTAATAACTTAAGAAAGAACATAAACATAGCATTTAAGAATGGTCTTCTTACATATTTACACCAACACCGACTGAAGCACAAATATATTTTACAAAATATATGCAATAAGAGATGAGTTATCCACATTTGAGTCCACTTGAGTAACAGGTCCATAGGGTGGCGCTCACTTGGCATAAGAACGCTTTCTTCACATTACAGTCATGCAAAATTAGAATAAGTTACATAAAAAACCAAACCATAGCCGTGAGCAGGGCCGGCCCAAGGCGTGGGCGACGTGGGCAAAAGCCACAGGCGGCCGGTCGTTTAGGGGTGGCAAGTCCGCGACTTATTAAGAGGAGACAGAAAGTAAGATAATCGCAAAATGCTACTTACTTCCATCATGCATTTTCATCCACAATGGCTTTCTTTGGTTAATCGCAAACGTGACTGACACTCATAACTAACTTGATCAAAGAGCACAATGAAACCTACGGACCAACTACAACGGTTAGCACATGGGAAGGTGCGAAAAACACGGTCTTTAAATCTAAAAGAGAGAAGACATGATGAAGAAAAGAAATTGATTATTATATTTCATTAGATTATAATGAGTTGATAAAAGAACCTATTTTAAGTTGCCACTTGAATGGGCGAAAAAGGTGGGAGTCTGTTGGAATGACGGAAGAGGTAAGAAAAAGGCAAAGAAGTAATGCTTAAAGGGGAGGGTATTAAGGTAGGATGGTAAAAATGAGAGAAAATGATCATTCGGCAAAATGTAGGAAACAATGAAAGTGTCAGGGATTTGTGAGACAGCTGGAACGAGAAAAGTGGTGATGAAACTTAAGAGGATAATGGTTTCCGGGTGGAAGAAGACTCGTGCGAATGAACAAATAGGAAGTGAGTGTAAGCCATGGGGGAAGGGAGGGCTCTGAAATTGAGGTGTGAGGGTTGTAGAATATCCAACCTCATAAATTAAGTAGAGGGAGAGAAATGAATTGAAGACAAAGAGAGCCTTCTTGAGTTTCCCGAGAATCATCAAGCACTGGTTAATTTTTACACTTACACTTGAGAAAAAACGAGCATCTTTATAATCATATCTATGCATTCACCGAGAAATTTACATTGATTGTCTTCGTTCCATACGCTAATCGAAACTCATTTTAATAGCTGACAGTTATTGGAACTCCAACGCTAATATCATTTTAACACTAGACAGTTAAAGCAATTAATCGTGTTAGGAGGCGGAAAAATTCACCTGGTAATGGCTAAGTAAGCAGAAACAAAAAAGCGTAAGTGAATTAAGTTTTTTCGTGCATAAGTGCCCATTCCATAACATTTTATTGATATTTCCAGGAGAGAGAAACGTCAAGGACTTATCCGGATTTTCAATAACTTCAAGGAGGATGGGCAACGGTAAAACATTCGCCCCAACCTTTCAAACAGGGTTTCGTGAATTTATTTCGGGAATGATGAGGAGAATTCGATGGATGGAAGGAACCACAATTCTCACTCGTGGAATATCCTTGGAGATTCACCCGATAGATGGTGTGTTTTGCCTGGGCCCTATGCGAGATGCACGAGATGTTTTCAGCCGCATGCCCTCACTTCAACCTTCACGCGATCTAAGGACACATTTTATAGGGATAATTTCTTTATACACCCCAAATATCAAATTTTGTTTATTCTGATACGCCTCTTAGTATGTATGTCCGCCAAAGATACTTAAGTGCTCCGGGTGCTTACCCAAACAGGCCAGTTACATTTCGCCAAAAGGTCTGTCCGTTTTTTCCATTAAAGGTATGAAAGGTGAATTTATAGCACTGGAACTTCCAATAGATATATTAATTTTCACGACCATGGTATTTTTCAAAGCAAAATGATCAAGTGACGATGATGTTGCTCTGCAACGAAACCATGGACGTTAGCTATTAAATATCTTGAGGTATTAGCATTTTAATAAATTCACCTTTATTTTCTACGATAAAGACATTCCTTAAGTTAAACGTGAAGGGTTTTACTACGTTTTTTCTAACTCTTAACAAAAACGATAAAAAGATAATGGTGATCAGAAGAAGTTTGAACACACGCAAAACACCGTGCTTTTATTGCAACGCGTCGCATACGCGTCGCAAGTACAGGATAGGGTCAAAATTTAATACTTAATTATGAAATAGAAAACGCTCATATATGGCTGTATCAAATTAGATAATTAAAATGTCTGTTCCCGGTAGGGGGAAGGTAGTTGTGGTGGAAAAAGTCCAATTTTATTTATCATTCACGCATGGATGGAGCCTTTTCAGATTTACACTATTACTTTGACATTCATGTTTCTGTTGCACACGCATTCCTTCTTTCTAGGTCTCAGAATCATTTTCTCTAAGTCCCAACGCCGAATTGCCGACTGAGGAAAGCAGGTATTCTTCCTCCATTTCATTCAATCTCGAACCCGAATTCCAACCGAGTAAAGAGATATCGGAAGAGTGAGAGCACCCCATAAACTCCGATTCAGCACAAAGCTTTATCACAGAACGGAGAGGCTTCCCTTGCCCTATGCCGACGGAGTAAAATTGCAGGAAAATTCCAAGCCAACTGGGCTTCCTCAAGTTTTGCATTTCTCTTAGTGCGAATTACACGGGCGCATTTCAAGCTCGACGATTTAAAAGAAGAGATAAGAACGGGACCTGTTGCAGACGGGTGAATTTTTTAGAATACGCCCAACGGGAGACCAGGAGAGCATATCTATGAATGTGTTTTGACGCGAGTATAAAATAAGGATAAACGGGTATAAATTTTAAGAGAAATAATTTTTATCAAAATCCACGTCACGCCTTAATCTATATAGTAAACATTTCTAAGTAAACAGCACGTCTCGCATGTTTTCTGGTCAACTCTTGAATTTTGGTACATTTATAATGTTCCCAAATATATTACAACATAGTGTTACGAATTTGGTGTTCGTGAAATAAAACACAACTTGGCGACAAAACGAAAACCTCAAATCTCACCTTTATTTATCTCAACACTGTTTGACAACTCTTCCTAACAACCGCAAGTTTAATTACATTTATCTTAATATTAATTCACCCGGAGCTCTTTGAATCTCCGTAGGCGACTCGTTACACTATTATCTATAACATTGGTAGCATAAATATAGTGTACTGCATGTTGGTGAAATTTCACCCAATGTCAGACATTTGCTGGTTTTTGCTAATCCATTAATATTCGTAGTAAGCTATATTCAGCGTCAGCATAGTATAGGGTATGTTGGTGATAACTCAACCTCTGCCACACACCCTTGAGGTGGCTTGCAGGGTATTATGTAAATGTAGATGTAATTTATGTCAGGGATCTTTCGGGGTTTGCACCGGGTAGCTAGGTCCATGGCGGCCAACGTTTCGATGCTCGAGTCGAGCATCGTCCTCAGGGCAGAGGTGAGTGATGTGAGGACGATGCTCGACTAGATCATCGAAACGTTGGCCGCCATGGACCTAGCTACCCGGTGCAAACCCCGAAAGATCCCTGACATAAATCTTCGCCGGGAAAGCCTGAAATCCTAGATGTAATTTGTATCCCGTGAACCACCCCTAGGATGTGATGCACTGGGTGTCAGGATCCCAGCCATTACCTTGTCACTGCGACTTTATAATTATAGGCCTTTTTAAGGGGTTTGGGGTTCGGCTGGTGTGATTAGAGCACTGATTTTGCATCCCGAAGCCCCGGGCACAGATTGCATACAGAGAGGCCAAAAGCGACAATGGCTGTTAATAATGCTTTGCAAAATCCACCATGTCCTTAGCAAGTTCCATCCCAACCAGTCACAAATTAAGTAGTGGTGCTCAGTGAGAGAAAAATGTATTTTTGAAGTTAAGAGATTACTCGGAAATATTATTCAGCAATAAGAGAGAATGTTTAGTTTTAAGATGTAGAGTTCCAGGGTTTCCAACCAGGAGATTGCGTTGAACTGCACCGACGTTCCGATGACATATTCTGCCATCGCGTTCAGGTCCATGGGATGATACAGTGTTCATTGTCTTCAAAACCTAATCTGACATTATTCCAAAGATGTTTTGTTTATATGCCGCTAAAAATATTTTATGTCCTTCCGATACACATCAAGGAAGAAAAAAAAACGTACGAAAATTTCTTAACGAAATAAAAATTGGCTAATACTTATAAAAAACATCGAGGTTTTGCTCTGCAATGTGCATGTAATATTTATTGAATTAAATGTAAAAAAAATGAAGCTGTTTTGAAATACTATTGTTATACTATATCTGACCATGTATTTATGTGCCTCCTATTTCGAACCACTGTTTATCAATGTGTATATCTTTGAGTTAATTTTCAAATTATTGTCAAATTCTTCACTGGGTTGTATAAATATTTGATTGCAAAATTTTAATTATGCTTTGTTTTTTACTATTTTTTGCATGGATTACCTGAAAGTAGCCCTAATGCAGGGGTTACCTAATTACTGTTTCATTGTAATACCTGGCTGAAATAAAATTACCTATCAAAAATTATCCATCTTAACCATGAAGGCAATGGTATACTATGCCATGAAAACTTCGGTGCAGTTCAACACCAACGCCTGCTTGGAAACTCGAGATAACTACATCTTAAGCATTCGCCGTAAAAGCTTCAAATCTTACATATTTATTTTGATTTTTTGGCCAAATCCAAATATTATGGTGTTAATGAAGATCAACGAATGATAAAGCGACAATCTTTATGTTAAAATAAGTAACTTGGCATGAAATGATGAAATAGTTTTTCAATAGGTATACACAACATATTTAACTCACGTTAAATAGAAGTAAAGAAGAAAATTAAGCCTCACCATTAAATATTGCCGGGTTTTCAGATTTTCTAGTATTCTCTATAAAACGGAATCAACTCCATTTCTAGTCCGCTGCATTTCGTTATATCTGAACCAAGGACGTAATCATACAATCCTATACAGGAGATAAAACTATAACTTTCGCCAAAATAGGATAAAACAGCTAAATGTTACTTGAAAATTCATCACATCACTGTTTAGGCATACCTTTCCGTGATTTGTCCGGATTTTTTCATGACCTAGTATCATAACACCGCACAGCGGGTGAAATTTTTAAGATGAAGCGTTTTTAATGCATAAAAGTTGTTTGCCGATTTGATAGATGCAATCGCATCCACCGATATAACGAAAGAGTCTAAAAATCTCGTTGGTGCCAGAATGCAACACAGCTGTAGCAGACACTGCTGCAGCTGAAACAGAAACAGCTGCAGCAGAAACTGTAGTTTTCAATTAATTCATGAAATTGCTTCCTTATAATGCTCATTTGCAATTTGCTTTCCCCCATTACCGTTTTGTACCCACCATTTAACGGCATCGAAGAGACAACGCATGTCATGTCAGACAGTCGCATGCCAGACATAGGGTAGGAGAAACTCCGAAAAAACGCAGCTGCGGTGAATCATCAAGTGTTGGCAAAAGTAAGGACGTATGATAAAACGGTTTTTCATCCAAATCTCTACCGTTTTTTTTATCAGGAAAGCGCAAACAAATATGATGCATCATATTACGTCAAACATCAGTATCCATTTCTAAGCTTAGGGAGGACGCGCGGTGTCTTCCTTGCACTTGGACAACCTCGATAACGACGAGAGATAAAATGCGAAGCGGAAAACATATGGCACGATGAAAGCGTTTCGGTCTCTCGGCGCGCACTTAACCTTAACTGGCAAAGGGATTTAGCTCGTGGCTTTGAAACGGCGACCACACCTCGCGATGCCTTTAGCGGAGCAACTGACCGCTTTCCGTGACCGCAACTGATTGCAACGACTATCAAAAGGGACTCGCTTCATCTGGAGCTACGGCCGTTCTGAGACATTAGATGCTGTTTCACGGATTCACTACGTTGACTGGAGGCGTTATTTGACTATTCGCGGTATCTTAGACGTCATTTAAGGTTTCAAATCAGGTTCGATATTCAGTATCAAGTCAGGTTGATATTCAGTTACAAGTCATTTGGCCCGGTGAATATATTTTCCGTTGAAAATTATGTGACACATTTCTCAGCAACTTCACTTTTACAACGATTTTTTGGAACTGAGCGTTTTCTTGTACTTAACTACTTGCGTTAACCTATTGGTCTGTTGACCTACATTTTTCCAGATAAGAAATTTGGCCCACTAAGGTGATCATTGAAACAATTCTAAATGTTTATTAAGTATCACTTGTCTAGCATGTTTCAGCACTTGCTGGACAAGAAAATAAATTATTTTTACATAGATATTAGACGTAAATTCAATTTTAATTGTATTGAAGCAAAATTCATTTTATGAGTTGTATAACAAATATTTCTCCTGTCGTGAAAACTTTAGCAAAACTTGATATCGAGCTACCAAATACTGTAGAAAATGGATGTTTTTTTCTTTCGGATAATGAAAGAAAATTCCCCAAAGGGCGTGTTACACCGCATTAGCTCTAAATAGCAAGACGTGTATGTTCCATAATATTTCTAGCATGAAGGCGTGATCTATTCGAATGACACTGGGAAGAAATAAATCAGCCATTACCATGAGACGATAAAAGTGACTTCATACTTTTGGACCGAAGATTTTATGGCAAAAGTTGCCTGATTGGTTACTACTTGCCAGATTGATTACCATCTAAATAATCTAAGCATGATAAAAACAGTATGAAATTTGTGAAGACATGTAGAAAAGCGATGGACTGTGCCTTCTAGAGTGTAACGTGAAAACTAGACATTCCTTCATATTGTACATCAACTGGAATCAATCTAATGAAAGAAATAAAAGTTTATTAGATTCCCTAAAACATTAAATGAAATATCTAGTCAAATGACTCCGGCAAGAATTCGGCACGTGAAAGCAGCAATAGAGTTCGCCAGCGAGGGATGATGTCGCACTGACACCCGACTAGTTTTTCGCCTTTGGACGGAAGATTTTTCCGGAAGAACCAGAGCACTTCCCCCCGCCCCCCTTTTCTTCCTCTTTCTCGTTCTTCGCTGCAACACAAAGGGAGCATCACAGCGGGGCAGTGGTCCGTGAGGGAGCCGAAGTCCCTTCACAGAACCCCCCATTTGGAACATCGTCGACGGGAGTCCCTCACAAAGGCACGAGAGATTCTCACTCCTCGGTGGAAGCCATGGCGAACCAAAAGGGAAGAAGAAAAGGGAAGCAACATGAAGACGAAGAAGAGAGGGGAGATCGGGAGGGTGAGTTTAGGGTTGGTGGCGTCGAGGAGGGGGAGGGAGGAAAGAAGGCTAGGATGAAAGGGCACGATGGCCCGCGTCCGCTGCCTCCGAAAACTTCCATTAAAGGGGCTTCTATGACTACAACTGGGATTAGTCCCGCGTAGAAACCCCACAAGGCAGCATCAGGGGCGATTGGAAAATCTTTAGTTAAAAAAGGCCACCTGCACCGCGTGATATGCGCGAGGGACTACAAATGCAATCAGAAATTATCTGGCTTTCGTTACGTTCAAATGGCCATGGATAACGTTGCATTGTTGCCCAAAAATGCATGAACGAAGTCAAGTTATGAACCAATACAAATTATGCATCACAAAACAACCTGAAAATATAGTATGGCTAACATAGTAAATATCTTTTACACTGCCGTATCCTGTGATTTCATTCGCTTTTCCGATGCGAGTTACGGTATTGCCAGAGAAATTCACGCTTATCTGAAGGTCTGTTGGTCAGCATTATTTGGATTTGGCTCATCAAAAAGTAAAAATTCATTTAATTAGTTATTACTGAAAAGTGTTCCTTCATTGTAAAAAAATATAAAAACGCAATATTAACTAATAACATTGCTATTTTATCCGGAAACACTGGGTTTTCAGACCACAAAGACTTGACAAAATATACTTCCTTCTTGCACGGATTTCTAAACGCACGTTTGGGCAGAAAATTGAATTATCGATGTATTACAGTGCAAGCATACAATCTACCTAGCACTCGATACATTAAATAGTTTACATAATAATTATTTTCATAATTTTATATATTATATAGTGAAATAACCCCTATTATAATCTTTTATCTATAACACATTTAGGTCACATCTAGTTTTTGCAACTATCCTTAACTTTTTCCAAGAAATTCCAATTATTTACCCGAGAGACAGCTCAAAATAAATTTCAAGCAAAGAGTAAACACAGGAATTTAAAAAATTGTTCCCAAAATAAAAAATGCACTTTCTATGAAATAACTACAGCGTCTCTGATGGAAGCAGATTGCTAACTTCATGATAAAACAGGAAGCTCTCAATACCTCGTTGACCCACCCATGTTAAATTCATTAAAACAAAAAGAACGCAAAAATTACAAGTCAAGGGCGATCTTGGTATAAATAAACATCTTTGGAGTGAAAGGTGGAAGAATAGACGATACAGGAAGCAAAGGTGAATGTAGTAAGGAAAACAAAGGTAGGCGACGCTTAAGGGGGCGTCCATTAATTACGTGAGGCGTTTAGGAGGGGGTCGAGCCGAATCTCACCCAATCTTACGTGGAGGAGAGGCAAATATCACGTAAACTTTTTTCCGCAAGAAACAGTGTAAAATTGCGAGAAAACTAGGTTAAATTAAGTAAAACAAGTGGAAACAAATCACATGGACATGTTGGTACCAGTAGTCACTCTTGAGACCACACACGAGTCCCCGTGGACTGAATTAGAATAAGTATTCTTTTAAGAATTTTAGTAGTTCCTATTTAAGTATTTCATTGTTCGATTTTCTCACTGTGATTCTAGATTAAGTTCTTAGTAGTCTTAAATACTAGTCTTAAATAAAAATAATTAAGCAAATTGCTTTTCTTAAATAAATTCAACGCAATGAAGCACAGATTAACTTATTTACACTAAAAATACGCATTTTAAAAAATCTCACGAGAGTTTAGGGGGGGTCGAGCCAAATCTCACGACATCTCACCAAAGGGGGGTCGAAAAATCGCCTCAAGTAATTAATGGACGCCCCCTAATGAGAAGAGGTGTTGCAAATGCAAATGGGCACCTTTTTCATACTCAAATGTTAGTGTAGGGTCAAACAGGAAGAAAAGCGGGATAAAATAAACTACAAGAGAAGAGGAAGAAGAAATAAGTGCTAGGGACGGAGCTAAAGATGTGAATTCAATAAAGAGACGAACAGACAGTGAGATAGAGTGGAGATTTGCATAAAATCAATCCCAGAAGTGCTGACTGGTGAAATCTGCATAACACCCTCCGCAAACCACGCTAGGGCTGCCTGAATGAAAGCGTTGAGACTGAGAGAAGAAAGTTCCAAGTTAACGTGATGAATGATGCACGTATTAAATGTCCACGAAGAGCGGCGGAAGTTACAATGCATGTGCAAATAATCTTCAGGATGATTCCAATTTCCTGTGGATCAGAACACCGAAATTTTTGTTTTTGGATTTTACGTTTAACTTAGAAACATATTTTGAAATTTCAATCATCCTGATTAGTTGAATACATAATGAAGAGTTATGTAAAGAAAATCAATATTACTAAATGAAGCCGATGATTGAGGAGGGGGTGAAAACCGTTAGCATTAAGAATGGACATTATAACTTTTTGACGAGCAAGAAATATTATGGATGTTATAGGACTGACAAGGGAGGGTGAATCATGGCAACACTTGCTTCACTCATTTTGGAGTTTTATCAGTTTAAATTGACAGAAAATCATTTCATAAATGAGTAATCCTCTGAATTAATAATGATGAGGAATCGAGGGTTAGCGAGAAAAAGATTCTATTAAGAGCCTTTGGTTAACCATCCGAGTGTGAAAGGTGATTTCTATCACAGAATCATCAATAGCTAATGCCATCGGCATTACCAAGCCAAGAATATCAACCCAAATGTAAAACAACCACCCTAGGATCAAAGCAACGCCAAATGCAACAATCAGAAACACCTTCCTTTTGAGTAATTTGCTTTAATATGGCGGCTGGATAAAATTTTGAAGGACGGATACAGATGGAATTGTACCGATATATATTGAAATCCCGATCCTTTAGGTAACAGCCTGATTGGTTTTAACGATAACATACAGATTTTTATTCCTAAGATCTTTTCATGGCTTTCATCCATCTTTTTTTCTTCTATGACTGAGACATTTCCACTGGCGAGCAATTGACTACACTATCCGTTCTCCCCAGAATAAAAAACGCAAGGGCAAAAACCCGTTTTATGTATTAAATCACCCTATTTCGGATTAAATATCTTGGTCAAATGAATTACCTTAATGATAATGCCTCTTATTAACCAAAAGTATTATATTACTAAGATTACTGACAGCTGTAACATATGGTACAAAAAAATAGACGGCCGGCTATATCACGGATAGTCGCCATACTTGCCTGTTGTGACGTCCTGAAGGAATTTCCTCGCCGAAAACTCATTACCGATAGTCTCAAGGACAAGTCAAACATTTGCCATACGATATATAAGACGCAGACGCAGTATAGACTGACAGACGCAGTGCTCCTGGATAATTCAATCCTGAAAGACCTGTACAGACTCAGTATAAGACGAAGGGTGATTTTCACGAACTTTGAGGAAACTTAAACGACTCATGCGCCTGAATATAATAGTATTTACTCTGGATTCTCCCTATGACGAGCCCGGGATCAGCATAATTCACGCACCGTCAGCACCGAATCCATCGAATCGACTTTCACGAAGATGAGCGGAGTTCGCGAGGCGAAACTTTTCTCACTACTCATCAGTTTTTTTGTTTACTTTCCTTGTTGCTCCTTTTCCGCCAGCATGCTGCTTCTCAGGGAGGAGGAGAGCCTTCACTGGGAAAGCTACAAAGTCTTCCCCTTCTTATGTCGTCCCCCGCAGGGTTCGGGAATCGCGGGAGAGCTAACACTCGCCCATATCCCCAGGCCCATCCACGCATGAGACTCCACCCCTCCTCGCCATAAGCACCAACTTTCCGCCGAACCTCCGTCATTACGCACGAACTGGTGGCAAAACTTTCCCCCTCCCATAACCCACATGCCTGGGAGAGGTGGGAAACGGAAGTGATCGGAGCGAATGCCAATTTTTGTTCTCCCTCATAAGCGTGTCTATGTGATCCACTAGCGAAGTGAGTGACACTCCCAGTAATTTTTCCGAATGCCTGCATTTCCTCTAGAGCAAATTTCCCGCAAAAAACTCCATATCTAAATTTCCGCTTGAATTTTTCAAAGTCGTTCCATGGTAGTTCTATGGGGAGTAACTCAGGTAGAGAGTCATTAAGGTAGTTAGAGTGAGATAGTTTTTTTAGTAATTATGGAGACCATATTCGAATTTTATATTTTAATTTCAGCGTCTGTAAAAATTGTGAATTAAATATTGTAATGTAAATGGCGCAAAAATTGAGTAATATGTGTCAAAAATTCCCAGTAATAAAACAAAGGAAGCACGATGAAGCACAGAAATGGCAATTTTCCGCAAAATAAGATTTAATATGACCATGGTTTCGATGCACTGCATCATCAATTAAATAAATATACCCTCATGAGTCTCTAACATGACTCATGTTTTCATGCCGAACGGTGAAAACGCCTGCACAACAGATTTTTTGCGATTCTGTAAAAATCACTACGGTGAGCATTTGTTATATTTTATAAATAGTTGAAACAAAACATAATTTAACAACTTCACCAAGCGACGCGACGTAGGGGAGCCGTTAGGAATTAAAATCGACGGTATAGGATTACTACAATACGTCTCTACAAGCGCGGAAGAATAAACAATAGAACAGAGAGAGGGGAGTCAAGGACGCGAAGAAACCTGGGGAGTTGTTAGTGATCGACGGAGGCGAACGGACGTGTCTTAAAGTCCGCGGGGAAAAACCCGGATAGTTGACGCCAAAGAAGGTCGGGAAGGATAAAATAAAGGTTCTCACACTGGAACAACCAGAAGATAAGGAAGGAGACAAGAAATTAAGTTGTGGAAGGATATATAGGAGCGGATTGGGGCGCGAGTGGAGAGAGTGAAGCTAGCCCAGCTAATGCAGCCCACGGGAGAGAAAGATCGCAGTGGTAGGCGAGAAGAAGGAACACTGGGTGATGTAAATTAATATAAAAATCTGAAAGCTCTAAGAAATGAACTCTATTTAAAATTGAACTGCCACAAAAGATAAAATTGGAGAAATTCTATTGTTGTCTACGATAAACTTAAATAATAAGTCTCTGTTGTAAATTGGGTCCAATATTTAATGGCAATTAATTAAATTGATTTATTTAACACTTTAAAAAAATAGAATATTAATTGGTAATAATAATCATAACCTGTAAATCCCTCACCAGGAACGGCAAAATAACCTTAGGTGAGTGAGTGATTAGAGTAAAAGGAGATATTTTATAAATGTTTAGTGAGCGTGATACAATTACGTGTTTATAACGTGAAATTAAAATTCAAAGACACAAAAGCATACCGGCTAACGTTACAATACAAGCTACACACCGAAAGTTTTTTCACGAAATCTAGATGTTAAAAATTCCTAATTTTTTCAATATTCTCCCTCTGGAGCGCACAACCATGCAAAACATCTTACATTTTTAGGCAAATTGCTGGAAAAGTAGTCCGGCAAGGGGTTAGTATTTTGATATCATTGGTAAGATTAGAGTATTTTCTTTAAAATGAGGTCAAATTCAGAAAATTCTAGGTGAAGTGACATTTCGCTCGAACTACCTTGTGAGGGTTCATGCTCGCTTCGGACCCTTTCCCGAGTTCGTCAGACGACCCACACAGCCGGACGACCCACACAGCCGGGAGTCCCCACCCCCGGACTGACCACACACAGTATCGAGGCTCTACGATAAAAAATAATGATTTGAATAATGATAGCAATCACTGGGACACCGGCCACAAAAATGGCAATTTAATGTCGCGGCTAGGTGAGCTGAGGTGCGGAAGTTTGAATGACATTCCTCGGCTACGGACGGTATCTCCACGTGGTCACCTATAACTATCCTTATAGTAAAAGGGCATCTGTTCCATGCAAACATAAACACTTATGGAACGTTTAAAGCAATTCTATGTGCTCCCTTTTTCCTTTAGGGAGAAGAGTATAGTTTTATTCTCGGTGTTAGGTTTATAAAACTATCACCATAAAAATGTTCACAAGAATAAGGTTAAAAAAATTGATCGAAGGACATCTACGAAATACCGAGTCAGTTACATCCGAATTAAAAAAATACGAGAATTAATGCAATAATATTTTCAGAGTAAACAATCAACACACTTAATAAAGAAAGATTTCAGACTTTCCCGGTGACTTGTTCTGGTGAATTCCTCTCGGGCTTACCACCGGGTTAATGTCTGAATGGTGGCTAACGTTTCGAATGAAGACTTTCTCGTCATCCTCAGGGCAGTTAATTCCGATGCTCCGCGTTGTTGTACAACGCGGAGGATGGACTGGTTGACAAGAAAGTCTTCCATCAAAATGTCGGCCATCATGCAGACGTTAACCCGGTGGGGATCCCGAGAAGAATCCACCAGAAAGCTAAATGATTCCATATGATTCGCAAATGAGATCTAAAAGAGAATTAAGATTACAAAAATAACGAGAATTCCTAAAACCACGCCTCACCTGTCAACTAATTTCATATGATTTGAAAAACATGAGCCACGGACCACATTTTATGAAATTTCAGGACTTTTCCAGGTTTTCGAGGCCAAAGTTTTCATTTTTCCAGGAGAAAATATCCGTTTTTTAGGGTGTATTTCAAAGGAGCAAGAATCAGAGCAGCATACAATAATGCATTTTCTGTGGGGGAATGAGTTTTTCCAACAAACGGATAACCACCACCATTGCTCAGGGGGGAGAATCGGCTTCCCTTCTGCTGATATATTACTCTTAGGTCTCGGCCAAGATGAGGACCACAAATTACTCGTACAAAATCCGAGGAGAAACAAATATTCTATCCCCCTCAACATGAGAGTAAAGAATAGGACCTGTGCGCATACTTTACAGTCATAATTAATTGCTTAACCGCAAACAAGAGCTCCACTAATTCATTCAGGCAAGGTACTAAAACATGCATGAAATGGTACCTTTGACTTGTTAAAAATAATCAGACTCCGACTTGGGAAAGCAAATTTCCAGGCTGAATTCTCATATTCCTTGTCTTTTCCAGGTTCTCCAGGTCCGTTTTCAATTTCCATGACATATCCAGGATGCGCTGGAGTTAATGTGACATCTGAACTTCATTGAGTTCCAGATTCAACATTCATAGTTTCTCATCCATTTGGCCAGAGTAGTCTTAGCACTGTCTTCCAACGAAAAAGGAGCTCATTTTGGACGAATACGTGAGAAAAACAAAGACGAAAATATAAATATCACCATTACTTAGGCATGTTAAATTAAAGACTTTCCTCTAAGAAGCATAACATTAAATGAAACTGCCGAATAACTGTCCAGTCTCTAGAGTAAGAAATTGCCATATGCTCTCGATTGACGTTTATCGCTAGAAAAGAGAACTTGGATCCTGAGGGGTATTCTCACCCATATTAATCCAGGTAGAATAAACAGAATCGTTTAAGACCTCCGATGAGTAGCCTATATTATCCAAAGCACAAGATCTAGTGAAGTTAGATCAACTGAAAAGTTAGAAGAATGCCTTATTTTTAATAAATATTTAATAATAAATTATTAGTTAACCTTTCTTGTACCTTCCGGTATCACCGTAAATATCACAGGACACAGGTATAGCAAAAATCATATCGACTGCTAAAAACTCGAAGAAAAAAAGCCGTGAAGCTTGTGGTGACGATTACCAACCACCCCGCTTGAAGGCTACCATCGCTAATAAGTGACATAATTGTGCGTAGCACGGTTGTTCAAAAGTTTCCAAGCAACAAAGATGGATATGTTCTCTCCGCTTACTTCAAAAATACTACCACCACTCTTTCAAGCGTGTCTATGAGTTTATTTCGCTCTTTTGTGAATCACCTCTCCCCTTTCCCCCAAAGCCGGCAACACCTCCTCCCCAAACTCCTCCTTTTCATATTCACCCACACTAGTTGCCCCCAGCATCACTCCCACTCCCCGCGCACACCTATACAGGCCTCCCGAACTCTGTCATAAAATAAATACATAAAAGCTTTTATCTCTCTCGAACGCGCTTCAAGCTGACGTGAATTGAATTGGTCCGAAGCCAGCACAGAGGATAGCAGCGCCACAGGTGGTCGGGGACGGAACGTTTTTCCCCTCGACCTCTTCGGTTCCTACTATCTGTCCCTCCCACTATCTTCTCCTCATATTTTAATTCTATTTTGTTTGAGGTCGGCGCTAAAAGATCGCTCGCACCGGACCTCTATTTGGGGCATCCTACCGCCACAAGCATGTGGCAATATGAAGTTTCTCCTCCAGAGATTTAATCTCATACTGTCCCATGATTTAAGGGTCCTTCGTATGCAGACTTCGTCCTTTACATGCAGGCTTAGGGTCCTGCGTAGCATAATGGCCAAAGGAGATGGCACTTCTCTTTTTTATAATTTTTCTCCCCTCAGTGTAAGGTTGATTCTTTTATGTTTAATCTATCACGTGGCACTGCAAAGAAGAGCTGAACCAATAGTACAGTGACGTCAGTAAACTTCATAAAAACTAAGTAAATCTCAAATGCATAAAGCATACCTTGTAATAACTGTCGGTATTTATGTAAAGTTTATCTTGAAAACGGCTCTCCGTATTTAATAAGACACCATATCTTGAAGGTTTTGACACGATAAATCCATTGGGCTAGGTTTGATATAAGGGAAAATTCATTAAACCGATTTTGAGTCCAGAAAAGATTGCCTTGCTAAATCATGAAAAGAAGGGAAATCGAAGGGGACTTCAAGGTAGAGTTTTGTAATTTACGCATTTAAAATGTGAAATACACTTAAGACAATGCCAAGGATTTTTTGCGGCAGAAAGTTAACACTAATGTTTTTATTCTATAGTCCAAATTTGACAAAATGGTCTATAAATTAAGTGAATTAAGATGAAACACATTATTTTGGTGTTTTACTGCTATTTTCAATATTAGCAACATTAGTTACAGCCGCTGTTGTTTTTTTGTTTACGGGAAAGGATGAAACATGTTGTTGCGGGAGAAGTGCGTGTACTTGCGACTTGTTTTCAAAAGCGTAACAAAAATTAATTTGCTCAGCTCGTATTATTTCTTAAAGAATCTGTCAGAAGAAAAATTACAATCCGAGCAAAGATTGGCTTCCAGATACTGAAAAATAGTATATAAATAAATTTAATTGTTTCAGGCTTGACTTCGTGGAAGTGATAGATATCCATTTTTAATAAAAAACTTTGTACTTTTCCACACTTTATTTCACAACTGCTTTATTTCACAACTGAAATAAAGTGTGGAAAAGTACAAAGTTTTTTATTAAAAATGGAGTATATAAATACACAAGAATCCTCAATATATACTCAATTGATCTGCGTTTCGGCATGAAATATTCATTAAATCATACTTAAATATTTAATGAAAGTAAAAACAAATGGCACCCAAGAGTTAAGCGGCTGAATATTTAATAAAATGAACTTGAAAAAATTTATTTCAACTTATGTTTAAAAAAACTTGAATGTTTCATGAATAGTATACCAAACGCATCCAAGCTGATAGAAGGCCTTGGGGCTGTCTTCTCAAAGATAAAAAAGAAAAAATACTGAAAGTAGCATTCTTTAAGCTGAATATACTTCTTGCTAAAATAGTACAAATTCTCTGTTATAACATAACGGATAAATGCTATACAGATTAGCTTGAACCTTTGCACGTAGGTACATGTTAGCACTTGAAAGTAGGCTTGTGCGATGACCGATTTTGGTCATCGATTTTCGATGAAAAAATTTCATCGAAATGTTTCGATGACGATGGCTGTCATCGATCATCGTATAGTGTGTACACGATGATCGATGACTATCGATGAATATCGATGAATGTCGATGATCGATGAATGCCGATGACCGATGAATTACGATGATCGATGACTCTCGATGAACTGTGCAGTAGTGATGAGCGATATATCGCTGTGATTGAATCATCGATACTGAAAATTAGCAATCACAGCCTGTGACTAAATAATCGAAATCACTGTGACTGTGAATTCGGTGAATTTAGCCGATTTAGCTCAGACTGCTACTGCTGCTACCAACTGCACCAGTGCAACCAACGAATACAATGCTACCACTGCTACTGCGTATTAACTGTGATTGAACGTGATCGCATACTTTTGTATCGTCTACCACAAACTTGAGGAAAAACATGAATTCCAAACATCCCTCTGTGGCCCTGCCATCGTCCTCAATGCGGGGTGCTTATACTTTATACATACATTTTGGATCTAAGGCGTTCAAATGAATGGAAAAAAGAAGAAAAATTAGTGATATAAGGATATCGATCATCCTCATCGATGGTTCTCATCGACATCAATGATTCGCATCAACTCATCGGGATCGATGATTCTCATCGACATCGATGATTCGCATCGACTCATCGGCATCGATGTTTCTCCTCGACATCGATGGTCGATTACATTCATCGTCATCGATTACAGTCATCGCACCGCGATGACTAAAATCATCGTCGATGACTTCGATTAATCGACTCATCGCACAAGCCTACTTGAAAGGAGATAGGCTATATAAGAAAGGCCCTACGGCCTCCTAAACTGCAAATTTGACCCTCAATAGTGGTGTAGGCTAACAACAAAAATAGCTTTGTTTTTACTGGAGATTTTTTAAATTTTACTCCCTTAAGAAAAGCATTGGATTTGGTGAATAGGTTTATTATTTTGCTATTTTAAACTACTTTCACTCATGACATAGGCTTTGGACTTTCACAATCGGATGATTAAAAGAACTAAGTTTTCAATTCTTGCATCCGATTTTCTTGTTCGCTCTGTTTTTGTCTAAAATTTGTATTTTTTGCTAATCTCCATATCAGCCGATTTTTTGGAAACTAATGAAAATATTTTCTGCTAACGAGATGTCCAATCGATCTCTCCCGCGCACTATCAAACTTGTAAAGAGATTTTTGAGGATTATGCAAGTTTTCAATTAGTTCACTACTCCACGTATTGAATATGCTATAAAGTAATTATTTCTCCAATAACCCAATGGGACACGTACACCACCTGGGTCCACGAACCACGTGACTGCAATTTTCCTCTAATTACATAGTCCGTCACCGGCGCCTCTATCAATATGTATGCAATGAAAATAGTCACAGAACGTCAAAATTGTCGGCTTCAGAGAAAATGTCTGGAATAATAAACAATTTACCGCATCGTATAAATGTAGGAGTATAATGACCAAAATAATTAACTCTGAGGCAACAGACTAAATAGCAGGACAACCAAAACACACTAATTTACCCTAACGATTCACATGAAACGCTCTGATTTACGAACAATTAAGTTCAATGATATACAGGCAGCTACGTTAAGGCTTATAAAGTTCATCATTTCATTAACTCCATCGTTAATATCAATATGCCTTGATATTTATAAAAAAAAGTTCCCTATAGCTTCCAATAAAAAACAATAGTTCATAGAATACTGAATGGTAACTTTAAATTTGATAACCAATACTCTCGGATACTTCAAACGTACTCCCCAAGTGGAGGCAGTTTTTTTTAATTTGATTAAAATCATAAATCACTATTTCCGTGTATTTTCTAATGATTTCTCCAATAATGTGAGTCTTAATAATCAACTGCTTTTTCTTTCTATGTATATCTTCTTCAACCAACTTCATCCTTCCTCGTTTTATTTCTTCTGGTCATTTTTATATTTAATTATGATAAAAGACAATAATAGCTTGTTTAGAGATAAAATACATCATGACCATTTCAACAAAGAAAACTACTTCAAAATAATAACGTACTAAATTACACGTCTGCATTTTGAAAATTTTGTCAGATGATTTATTTTAAATATGAGTTCTTGAATCAATTTTTTATGCTGATTCTACAAATGTCTTCCATTTTTTCTATCACGTCAGGTTTTTACACAAAATAATAATTATGGTTTCAATATTTTAACTACTGTAAGCACAGATGTATTAACATTATTTCACGCAATGACAATTTTTGTAGCAAAAGTGAATGAAGGATGAATAAAACTTCCCAGGTCACACAACAAAAGCAGCAGTTGTACCAACCTAAAACTCATTAACTTGTATTGAGAAATATCCCTCGCACAATAATTACCCACTGCCACATATAATAGAATAGAATAGAATAGAATATAAGTTTATTGTTCTTGGACGTATTCGTCCACTAAGAACATACAAAAAGTTACATATATGTATGAGCTCGATACATTATTGATTAATAAGGCAGTTACATTATCATGATCAATAATAACAATCATTCAATGAGATTTTACATAATTATTTAATTAAAACCCTTCTTGGTTGAATAGATGATAGCCAAGACAACCTGGCCCCGGCCACACAGAAAGATTTGTGGTATGTAGTAGTCCTATGTAGAGGAGGAATCAAATAATCAGGAGTCATTCGGGTGGTAACGTTAGCCATGTTTACTCTAGGAGGAAAAAATTGCTTCAGATAGCCTGGTTGCTGATTTTGAAAGAGGGAATACATATAAGAACCAAGGAAGTATTTTCTTCTGGTTTTGGCCTTCAGCCATGTAAGCCTGGTAAACTAGGGGGAAATATGGTCATCCTTCATGAGGTTAAAAATAAATCTTACACACATATTCAGTAAACGTTCTAGCTTAACATTAAGCTCTTCAGTGATATCATGGTACACAAGACAGCAATAGTCAAAGTGGGGGAAAATGAGTGAGGAGATAAGTTGCTGGCGTGTGTGAAGGGGTATGAGGTTTTTCTGAATTTTAAGCTGATGAAGGATCATATTAACCTTATTACAGATGTTTAACACGTGATTTTGCCAAGACAAATTACACACCATGGTAACCACAAGGTTTTTAACATTATTTGAATATATAATGCACTTCTCAATAAATCTTAGAAGTTAAATTGGGTCCATTTTGAAAAAAATTGTACGTGATAGAAGAAAACTAAGAACAGTTCTGAAATCAACATATCAAAGTTAGATATTATTACTTACTAGTTTTCAGTCATCTGATATCATGCAGACTAGTGTTATCAATGAAAGTGTTAAACTAGAGATCCGACGGCCTCGATGACTAATGATTTCCGGTAACGAATAGAAATATATCATATTAGAATTACGGTAAAATTGTTTTTAAAAAAAACCGTTATGGCTTGCTCATTTAAGCACTTTGTCATCGCTGGACTCAAAACTGGAGCAAGAGTTAAATGACTTCTCAAGTTGGCTTGAAATTCAGCCATCATTCCTCTACTTATTATTATTTATTGTTAATTTAGGTTTTAAGGCTTTTATATTACATGAACTGCTACAGTGAAACACACAGCGACATATGCTTTAAAAACAGATAGGAAACTTTGCATGCAATCAATTTTTGAAAGCAGTTTCTGGTCACTTACTTGATATGTAAGTCTAGTCTTATGACCTGAGCAAAAATAGGAAAATTGGTTCAAGTTGGTGCGGTGGAAAACGAGCTCTTTTGGGTTCAAATTCATAAAGGATTTAAGTGGATGATAACGGAGATTCACAAAAAATAAGCATTGAAAACACCATTTGAAAACCGTCAATAAATTAAGATAACATCCGCATAACCGATTTTGAAATATCACTTTCGGTAGAGAATTTTTCTTTTCCAGCATACTGCAGTCTAACTGAATTGATAAATATCATTAAGTCGCAAAGAATTAAAAAATAAAATCATACGATATCTGAAAGGATAAGGATCATCAAGAAAAATCCCGAGCATGAATGCAAGAGACACCTAATTACTTTGCCCCACTTAAATTTTGATGCTGACTAATTCACAACAAAAAGGCTCTCAAATTCATATTAGGATGCCTGAATAATATTCTTTACACAAATATGAATATAAGAACGACCAAATATATAGGTTTTCGTCAAAATTGAACACATTATTTTGCAATTGCACATGTATCTACGTCTATATCTTGATTTATTTTTGGATAAGTAAAGTATTTTACGTAAAAAACATGAAAACCTAGTGTTATAAAACTTGTCTGACAGTAAATTCATTACTAAAGCTATAAATCGTAGGAAATAGAATTTTTGGAGATTTGAGGCAAGAAAATGAAATACCCACTTAATAAGAAAAAAACTCCACATTGTCTCATGAAACAGAATGTCTTCCTCAATCATTGGCGGCTCCAAGGGGGGCAATTGCCCCCCCCCCTCCCCACAAAACCCAGCGTATTTTATTTATTTTTTCAAAGACTTAAACTAAAAGCCAAAATTATTTTATGCTGTGAAGTACGATGGAAGGCATATGTCTTAAGCTAAATAAGAGTTTATTTTTCATTTTACACATAGTATGTAACGATTTCCCGGGACGAGACCCCCGGACTCGTCCCGGACCTTTCCTGGGAAGTAATCCATACCTCCAGAGCCAGTGGTTGACCCCCCCCCCCCCAAACATTTGGTCTTGAGCCTGTCCTCAATTAAAATGCTATTGAAGCAACAGTGGGATTCACACTTTTAAGGAGTGAGAAGATTAATAAACTAAAAAACCGGTTTCTGGACAAAATTAATTTTATTAGAAAATAAATATAAAGGTTACCATGCAGATAGCATGGAGCTTTATCATGCGCAGGTAAAGTTGAATCCTTTCTCTTTAGGAAATATTAAGGTCCCATTTTATAAACTCTGGTTAAATATTTTCCCAGTGTGAAAACCGAAGTATAAACGTTCTCCCATAGACGAAGGCTACGTCAACTAACCGACAGAGTCCTGCTACTCAACGACTTGGTATGTCCGGTACGGCGCTATGTAGAGGACTCTGCTAACCTACAGTCTGGTGTAATTAAAGCTCTAGATCAGATAACTGCGGACGTTTGTCCTCGACCGATGCCGACAACCGAGGAAATTGGGGAAGATATGTGGCATTGTAGTATTATATAAAACATTACCCTGCTCAAACTCGTTCAACTGCTTGGCAAGGAATTTTATCCCGTAGGAACATGTTTACTCACGATCTTTCACATATACGAAATAGGTATGTTTTCATTTTATTGTTGGTACTTTCCCAATCTAGAGCTTTAGGTGAAATACTCAAAACCCGACCTCTCACTTAGCATCAAGTTAACGAAAAGGGTACGTCATCTAGCGGTTAACGTTAACCAAGCATTATAAAATTGGCCCTAAGTCAGCAATATAGCAAATAGCAGTCTTCAGTGATAAACAGAGTCGCAAAAAAATATGAGCCTTGTCGTAATTTAAATCGTCAGCACCAAAAATATCTCTGCCATAAACTACTCACAACTCGCGAGCATTCCGAGCGAAGGCCTCGAAGTGTGGGATTGCGTGCAGCGGCATTGCATGAGGGTCCGACTCAATGCTTTTCCCCCACTCTCATCGGGATGCGTTAAAAATGGAACCGCCTCGAGAATCTTGTGAAGTGGGTCCATAAAATGCATCGAATGAGATACTATCCGGGGGCGTAAGTTTTCGCAAGGTGGCGCGAGGAATACTGTTCTCGCCCCCTCCGCCGTCATTTCCTCCCGCGGCATGAAAAATAAAAAAGCCTGTGTGTGTGGCGAAGTAACGAGAGCGTGTCCTACCGGAGTAATTTCCGCAGACGATGTGCGCTCGAAAGCACTCAGCGTTACGGCCTTTCACTCGAGATCACAAGATTGGATCGTTAAAAGGCTTGCGAGCGCTCGCTCCTTCGAAACACCCCTCCTCCTCCACCCATCTCTCAACATGTGGGACCAACCAACTCCCCGCTCACTCACATGAACACTTTATTAGCTATGGAGGAGGAAGTCCTTTGGGGGAAAAAGATGCGAATTAAAAAAAAAGAACACCACTTTTTGCTTCGCAAAACCATTGCGGCACGACCTTTCAGTCGATTCCCATCCCCTAAGCGACCCCATTGGCCGGAAATCGGATCCGATGAAGGTCGATTCGCGAACTTAACGGAAGTAAATTGAGTTTGGCGTGGTGTCTAAAGTACTAGCTTTCATCCAGCCCAGAGGATCCAATTTTTGGAATCCCGGAAGCATTGGAGATTTATCGGAGAAATCCCAACTCCCACTTTGGTGCCATCAGTTGTCATGTAGCTCACTGAAAATGTAGTTTACTCAATCCGACGGATGGATAATATTACTTTAGTGCCTCACCATGAAGCTAGGCAAATTTCAACCTTGAATTTTTATCACCACTCTTCCGCAACTACCACGTAAGCCTTCCTTAGCGAACCAACAAATCTCTCCTCAATCGTGCACAACTGTAACATAGAAAACTGCGAAAAAATTAAGAAATCCAGGGCCGAGCACGTGGGAATAAGCATTTCTTAAGCTGCTAAGTGTGCAACAGACACAGAGAAAGGCAATATAAAATGCCGGCAGATCTCACTTTTTGCTCCTTGCTTCGAAAAGTTACTTATTCCTTATTCATTTCTTTTTTCACGAACGGTGTCCCAACACCCCCTATCACCGGCTTGTAATAAGTATTTCCTCACTGATCACAGCATTTCCAATTACGGTCCAGTTTTACATTGTCTGGTTAATTTAAACCTCAAGATGACGATAACGTTTCGTTAACTCATTTCGTAAGTCAGCGAGGACTTACAATTAGCCCCGCCGCGGTGCGCCACCACCAAGTTAGGTTAGGTAGCACGTATACTCTAAAGCATTTCGTCTTCTAATCACGAGACACCTTCCATGTCCATCCCTTCGAAGGTTTAAACTACACGCTAACTCTCTTTGGTGCAAGGAGGTTATAATGTATTGGAGGCGCTATCGATGAACTTCTCATGGTCAAATACGCGCTAGGTTTGTCAACTTTTGTCACATCGAAGTGGACTTCCCTTTTACGAGCATGACTAAAGACATGATATAGCCGCTGTTTAATCAAATTTCAGCAAGAAATTTTAATATAAATGTTCTTAATACATCACCCTTTGTCGCACTGATAATATACTTATAACACCGGGAACAGAAACAGGTTGCCTCATCGTTTTGCATTGAAACACAACATCCATTGGAGTTACGTGAATTTTCGGGTAACAATAACAATACTTACTAATTTTTTAACAGTAACGCGTAACGAAAGAAAGAATACTTTGCAGTTTTACACCTTTTTTACGAGTTTTTTTCATGGTGAAATATCTGCAAGGTTTGTCAACTTTTGTCACATCTAAGTGGGCTTCACTTTCTCGAACTTAATGGTAGACATGAAATGTAACAGCCGCCGTTTAATTAATAAGTGGAAGACTGCAAAGAATTATTTCTTTCACTATGAATAAGTTCCACCGCATCTTCCCTGAGACAGCATCAGTAACGTATAAGTTACAGCTAATATTACAGCTGGAATTGAGTAGTTACAGTTGCCTTTACATCAATTGTGATTTCAATGTTTAGATCAAAGTAGGCATGGCTTTCCTACCCCAAGCACTCCAAGGTATTCTTATCACATTCCTGTTACATGCACGGTACCAGTAACGCCCTATACGAGATATTTCAACCTCGTCGCCATGGTGACTTTGTCTAGGGACTACGAAGAGGGGGGAAACGGGAACTTTGAAAGAGCCGGGGGACGTAACGCTCCCGTGGGTCAAGAAGCGGGGGCCCGCCACGAAAATCAAACGATTAAAATGGGCTCCCCTGAGTTTCCTTCAAGAACTTCGGGTTCTTTCCCATGGAAAGGTCAAGGCGGTGGATAAAAACTTGTTGGAACGGAAAGAGAATATCACTCCGTTCACAGTTAAGCAAGGGAAATAAAATGCGTGATTTCAAATTAACGATCACTTGAGATGACCCCTTTTTAATGAAAGGAATGGGGTGGTAATCAGTCACTGACATCATTGGATTCCAATCGTCTGTAACTACTTTTAAAGATCGTCAGAAATTACCATCTCCACTCTCAGAAGTATTACATTCAGTGTTTACGAATCTTAGCATTATGCTTTTTGGTTTTAAGTGTACCCTTGAAATACAGTCCTTCGAAACTACGTAGGAAAAATATAACTCCAAAGACCGCTAGAGAGTACACATCAAGTTAAAAGGTGTTTTACTATATCAGAAGACTGTAAACGTTTTATAGGCCGTGGAGCTGATAAAAATGTTTATTTAAGGACACGTCGTGCATTTATGTAGATATGCAGGGATGACTACAATAGTAATGCATTGGCTGAGCTAGAAGATTTATAGGCGGCTCCAAAAATGCTGTTGTAAGTAATGTGAACTAAAACATATATAGAACATGAAAAGAATGTATTCAACTTAATTAGTGATCTGAGGCACTACCGTACTTCTTTCAAAAACAAAGGCAACAAACATATCCTTGCTATTCCAGTTTAAAAGGGAATATGGGGACATAGAGTTCCAAGCAACGACCGACCCAAACGGGTTTACTGTTAACCTTAGGGTAACTTTTGTTCCCAACAAAAAATGAACACTATTTACCGAATGGGATCTTTAGGAACCACTTGGTTATGTTTGTATAAATTCTATTTTTTATAAACTAAATTTTTAAAAAATAAATTTAAATAAAATTCGTAATATTATTTACGGCTTGCAGTACTGTCAGTGAGATTTTAAAATCCAGCTTTTAAAGGTTTATAAGCAGGAAGTAGCTTCAATGAAGATTTTCGATGAACAATGACACCTAATGACGGCAGCGCAGCACCTATTTTTTTAGAGGCTCCGGAGTTAATTACGAGACAGGAGAGTGAACGGCCACCGTCAGTCAGACCTTTTTTCCAAGCTGTCGATCAAAGCCTTCCCGGGAGAAGAGGACTCTCCGCAGAGAAGGGTGCACTCGTTGTAAACAAACCCCGCCCAATAAAACACCTCCGCTTTCCTTGAATTTCCTCCTCCTCCTCTCTCGGCTCCCATTTCCGCCGTGGCCGCGCTCCTACCACTCCCTCCCCCAGTTCAACACCCCCTCCACCAATCGAATCCACCAATCCCCTGGAGACCTCCCACCCCCACCTACCCCCCGCTTCGGTCTCTTCCCTATATCCTGTGCACGCAACTTTTCGCGTTTTTCGACCTAACCATTTAATGGGGGTTGGGAATAGGCATAGGTTTATCACATGCAGCGGGTACAAGCCATATAAAAATCAACAGCGCAATACACCATGACACCCATGAGGTTTTAACTTAATGAATGACAACATTAGTTACAAAATTATCACAACAATTGTAATATTTAAACAAGAAAAGAAATATTATTTGCCAATTCCACGGTAACTATTTACATAGCTTTTTAGCGGAACAGGGTATTATAATATACTCTTAAAGGATCGCAAATTATCATAGGTTTTTCATTTACAAGGCACTGCGTACCATATAACCGTAGACCTGACGACGAATGATGTGTGAAACGCTGTGGTACTTTATGCAGGAAAATAAAGGTTAGATGGGTTAGTTCTAGTTAACATTGTTCTAGTTTCAGGTAGATAACACAAGAGGTTGAGGAGATACCACGTTCTTTTTCTTCTTTTTGAATAAAGAAAATAGAAAGGCACTAAGCAGATATTTCCGTCTATCAAAAGTATCCAGCCAATGGAGCTTTTCATCTACATCAACATTATTCCCTTCACGCCACCTCAAGGGTGCGAAGCAGAGAGTGAGTTATCACCAACTATGTACTCTTCCTTGTAAATGGAAATGTGCTCGTCCCGGCGAAGGCTGGGGATAGCAGACCAGAAAAGGAGTTTCCAGACTTCTGTGGTTTTCATCGCCACAGTTTCATGAAATAGATTTTTTGTAAGCTGTTTCCTCCATTCGGCGCTTATAAGATGAATCAATGGGGCAAACGCTCGCTGTAAAGTTCATAACAATAATACCGACATGAAAAAACGCAAACGTGACTAAAATAAGGGTATTTTTAACGGAGTTGTACTCAATAATTGCTAGTAATTCTTAAACAAACTAACGCAAAGGACATGCAAAGATTCTTCACCCTTGAGTTCAGTCATTTCTCGAGAATGTAGGTTACATAGAACGTTGTAGATCGTGATAACCGAAGAAGATGGCATTGGAGTTGCTCGGCGGGCATACGTGCAGGCAGCGCCGTTTCTCAGCCAAGGCCCTGCAGTCCGCCTGAATTACCTCCCCTCAACTACCTCCATAGCTCCCATGAGAAAATCCTTTTACATTTTGGCGAACGACCAATTGCATTTCCGAAAAGTATCCACTACACCCTTAATAGATATTTAATGTCATGACATAAACCTTGTAGTCCACCAATCATGGTCATAGAGCTAGATAGAGAGGGCATGCCGTCATCGAACTGTAACCTGACAAGCACCATATCCGCCATATTGCTTCCACCTGTTCTTCTTTCCTTGCTTGCCTTTGTATAGCAGCACGGAGGAGTGGTTACATTAGCGGATGTGATCAATAAAATCTTCCTTATGTTGAAAACGTTGGGTAAGTTACTCTTGAAACATATTTTAGTTACTTTGAGCTATTAATTCAACTCCACTTTAATATAGTTTTTTGCTGGGAAAACGGATTATAATTAATTTATATAAATAAAAATACACATGACGTATGCATTTTCAATGAGTAAATTAATACTGATTATTTACAAGGGAGCTATTGACGGAAAACGTCATAAAATGCAAAATTAGTGCGTAAGCCTGAAAGCACTGATGTAAATCGGGGGAAGAAAGATATCGAACAGGCCACACCCACATTACAGCTTGAAGCACTGACCACCATAGCAAGCGCCCTCTCCATCTACCTCATAGGTCATGGTCTATGGCAGGGGTTCTTAACCTATTTACTTGCAATCCCAAAATTGTAGGTGACGATCACTCACGACCCCTATATATTTACAATACTGTAGCCCCTACAATGTAAAGCGATAATTTCTCACTTCCTTGCGACCCCTCTTCTTGCGACCCTTGCGAACCTCTACCGCGAACCCAAGAGGGATCGGGACTAGTTGTGGCACTATAATAACACAACAGTTTCATTGCAACTGTTTCACAACCGAAACAGTCTCAAAACGAAACAGTTTCGTGAAACACCCTGTTGCGGACTACAGCTAGACGCATACCCAACAACAGGCGATCGACCGACGCTGTTAGAGCATGGCTGGTAATTCTGTAGGTATTATATGCAATTAGAAATCTTTCACTTAAATAAAGTAATAATTTAATTTGGATTTGGAAGATAGGTGATTCATAGTTCTAATTCTATATGCAACGACGGGCGGACATATATTGGCTGGATAAACCAGCAACCGCCTGCAAAAGATCCAAATCCAACAAATTGTAGCTTATAATTGCAACTCAGCCACACGTGCAGAGCAACTGGAACGGAATAGAAGACGAAACAGTCAGCTTCAGCTATCAGCTGCCACTCACCAGCACAGAGCGCAACCTCGCGGCTGCGGTACAATTACGAAACTAACCTACGTTTGCAAGTTATTTGAAACAGTTGTCCCACCGAAAAAGTTGCGGCTGCAGCTGTTTCGCTCCGACAACAATTTATTCCACCACTAGTCAGGAACCCCTGGTCTATGGCTCACATCGTCTATAATAACATCTTCATTTACATGCAACCCTACGAGCTGCCACAACAGCTAGGCGTGTCGCCAAGTATGTTTTCCAATACGATCGCTAAAAATTAATAAAATAGTAAAGTAACGGATTGAGGGAGGGAAGGGGCAAAATTTGAGGACTGCTTTGGTGGTATCGCCTATTGTTTCTGCAGTGGTAGCGATATGGGCGTGAAAAGGAATAATTACATATACTTGTTCTACAGTGAATCTCATTGTCGCATTAGGCCGTTCTTGAGACGTAGGATGAAGCTTAAAGTGTACCCATTATATCAACTGAAGTCGTACGATTTTCGATACGATACGAGTCGTACGATAAAAAGTCGTACGATTTTAATTTTTTCCTAGTAGCCCTTACTTTACGTGTAACCTCCAAGTGTCCAGCTATTTCCATCCCAGCCTTTCCAATAGCTGTCCATTTCTGTTTGTTTGTGGTAGTTTTTTTTACAACAAGCACGTATTACGTTAGCCCAAGTACTTTGATCATTTAACGGGTAATATCTGTTTTTCTTTAAAATCCCAAAGGATTTTGTGTTTTTGGATATGAGGCTTAACCAGGGAGAAATGATATATCTCTCGTACCATTTTGTCCTTAGACCTCCCCACTACCACTGATGAGATGAATGGTCAGAAACCCTTAATGAACAATTTCCATGCATCGAAGTTGAGCTATTTGCGAGTATAAAAAGAATGCGCTAACAGAAAAATAAATCTAAATAAGGAGTATTCGACGAAAAACCTAAAACCTAGTCAGAACTAGCAGGCCCTTATAGAAACGCTTCACTTCACAAAACGGAAAATGTATAGCCATTGTCCTCAAATGAAGAACTCGAATCCAATAAAACTGACTTAAAAGTTCAGAGGCATCCAATAACTGAAGAGTAATTTACTTTCGTCAAACAAGCCCATTAAATCCTTTTAAGTATCAATTCAATTCAAAAGTCATTCTGTCAGCCCAGGAGGAAAGGCATACCTATTTTCATTTCATGTTATAAAAGCTACGAGTAGCTCCACGACATCTCAAACAGTAAATGTCTTTAAAGGTCAACCCTATGTGCAATTTAATAACTAAATATAATATCAAACGAGTCGAGCTTGGGTCCTTTCTAGGTCACGTACGTTTTTCACGAGGTTCTGACTTTTCCGGGTTGCTAGGACACGGCTATGGCCAATGGAGCACCCGAAAAATGTATATTTCCATAGAAAAAAATCAATATAAACGCCGGAGGCAACTGGTATTAAAATTACATTTGAGAGCATGAATAAGCTAGAGCGCAGTGAAATAAATCATTCCAGCCACATACATCCGAGTGCAGAGTCGCGAATGCCAAATCACAGGGTGCATGTACGCATATGATGTGAAATATTTAAAAGAGTGTTTCGGCGGCTTTGAACGAGTCCGACTAATGGACTCCTCTTCACCTTTAAAGCTGCAAAAAACCTCAAATAACGGGGAAATACATTTTTCTAGACGGCCACGAGCAAAGGATTGTGAGGTGGGGAATGAAAAGGAAATGAGTGAAGAATGAAGCAGAGGAGAAACCGCATGGACTTGCTCTTTTGACTGATTCTCCACTCGGTGAGTCAAAGGTAGAAAACATTTGATGGCGAAAAACTACAGCGCGACGAGGAAGGTTTCAAATTGGGAGCTCGGGGCTTCTCTCTGAAGAATCATAGACGTAAATTGCCACACACCGTTTTATTTGTAGAAGGATGAAACACAAGAACACATGACGTTTCAATGCTACAAAATGACTCCATTCGAGGATTCTCTAGAGTTGTTTTGCTACACGTGGTTCTACGTGGTTTTGCTACACGTGGTACACAAGTCTATCACGTGGTTCCGAGTTACAATATCTGTCACTAGAAATATTGCAGATCTCGCTGGAACTCTACAGAGAGGATTACATAGGTAAAAGAGTGTGAGGCAAGCGTGGAGCAACGGCCACAGGAACCGAAGTTCTCCGGTGGGCATCTTTTTTCGTTCCATTGTCTCTTGGCCACAACCACTTGGCCTTCTCCCTGACGTCACATTCTACGCAAGTGAGGCCACAAATTTCTGTGTGATGTAAAATACAATGTAACCTATCATGATGTAAAAAAATCACCACAAATGGGCGACTTTAAGCCGTAGAAAACCATCTTATGAAGAATTTCAAAATGACTGCAAGAAAAATGTATAAAAAATCAATTTGCCGTTTTGAGTCCTATTATTTCCCTGATAACGACGTACAAATAAAAATACAGAGCATCTTTTATCGACGTACAAATAAAAATACAGAGCGTCTTTTATCACAAAAATATCATACTTTCTCATACAAGTATTCAATTATTTTCCCATTTGTATTAGATAGTAGTGGAAAAAATACACACGAGTCAATAGTGGCACAGCCGCGATTCGAGGGGAATCCAAATTGCCACGGATATGGGTATTAACAGCTGTTATTACAAGCGACCCAGACACGATAGCCTCTCACGTTATTTCCCAGACTTCTTCAACGCGATGTCAGGAAAAAGTTGCGGAGAATCAGGAGAACTCAACCCGCAAAGAGTGCAAAAACAGGCCAAAGGACTCCATCAACAGAAGGATTTTCAACTGCGAAAATCCGATAAAACATTTGCTATCTACCAACTATGGCCTGATTTAAACGTATTTTAATTGGAGTATGCTTTTTTGTTTCCACTTTTAAGGATATTAAATAGCAACTTTACGAGTCAAAAGAAAAAAATAAACCACTCTTTAAAATTATTTCCGTCAAAAAATATTGCTTTCTCCACGAGCCTGTGACGCTAGGGTGAAGATAAAATTATAAAAGAACTACGGTGCATATTACTGGAAGAATGCCAATTTTTACTTATCACTTTCCACGGCAAGAGGAGAACTGTGGTGCTATTTTCACTAACTGACGCATTTTGTAGGCAATAATGGTGGTCATTACAAAACAGCTAAAAAATAATGTCAGATTATTGATTTCAATAACTAATATTATAATTTCTAGAAAATACAAACAACAATCATCAGTTTTTTTTACAAAACCTTACTCTACTTTCTGCTAAAAAAATATTCTACTGATATGTTGCGCCGATTCTTCCCCTTGCATGCTACATATTGATATTGCATGGGCATATTTTTATAAAAATTTTTGTTTACGGAAATGTAGATTGGAAAGGCAGAATGGTGTTTTGAAAATTTGATTGGAGGACACACTTTTCTGAAAGTGAAGCAAATAATAGAAAAAGCTAAAGCAATGTCAATCAAACCACCTTAAAGATTAACTACTTCTCCGTGGAGAATCGAAACTGGATTATCAATCGCGGACTGAAAAAAACACAATAAAAATCTCGCGAGAGCGACGACTTCGATTGACATACTCGGACAACGTAGAGCAGCACTTGGACAGGTACCATCTATGGTTTGGTGCGATTTAACAAGTTGACGAGTCCTACTCCGTGTTTCAAGAGTGGACGAAAGGCGTGTTTCTCCGGCTTTCTTTCGAGTCTCATGAGAGAGGTCTCAAGGTAATGGAAGAAAACCGTAGGAAAGGAGAGAGAGGTGGAAAAGGTCGATAAAGCCCTTCGATTGAGCCTAGGAAGCCGAGAGACGACGGACGATTCATAAATTAAGACGCACCGCAATTTTCAGCGTCCACATCAATAAGCGATTCGTAAATTATTGTGTGCACATCTACTCAGCCCCGTGACGAGGGAAAGAAAATACGCTCACATAATCTACGCCTACAAGCTGCGAGACGCCGCTAGCGTGTTTGTCAGGGGTTGTATGTTTTTAAATTATCAATTAAAAATAGTAAAATCACCGACTGTAGTGCATGATTTATGCTTTCTTTGTTGATTAACTCCACGCGTTTTCTCCTTCAAAAACCAAGTAAAATTACAACTGCGCCTAATTTTTCAATATTACTGGAGACTGAATCCTGGAATGTATATTCCCTTCATCCATTTCTCTACCAATTCGAACCACAACATTTACCTTATTATTATTTTTAAACCGATACTCAAAACTTGGATGGAGGATCCTAGAATGGACATTCCCTTCATCCATTTCTCCACCATATCGATCCACAAAATTTACATTATTATTAATTTTAAACCGATAATCTGATTTTGGAGGGAGAGAACAATCCATTTTGCCAAATAGTCTAATAAATTATATGGAAATATATTAACAGATCAAAGGGGAAAATATACGTTGGATCTTTTGCTTTCGAAGTTTGAAGCACACTATTTTTCATAGAACGTTCAACACTGCTCATTAAAGCCAGCGTATTACGATAGAAACGATCACAAAAAAGGTATAAATGGATTGCAGGACCGATAGACATAAAATATCATTTTTTCCGCGGAAAATAAGGGACCATAATACTTGCGATTAATCTCATCCATTATACCCCCTCTCTCGCTAGGTAGAGTAGACTTGGTACGTACTTCCAGAGCCTTGATAATGGTAGGAAAGTCTTCTGACAAATGTCGGCGATCATAGAGAGTCCAACCCGGTGGGAAACCCGAGAAAAACTCATCAGTTGGTACGTACTTGTGTTTCATAGTTAATCATCAATACTAACATCACACCCCTCATGAAGTGTACCGCGTGATTTGGCTTTCTGCATGAATTAGTATTACATGGTATACATGAATTCTAGCATTATTAATACAAATTACTGTACGATTGTAGGCTTTCCCGGCGAATGAAGAGCTCCCAATTTCACACCGGGTCAGGTTTTCCATAACTTCAAACGTTTCGACGATCGACTTGCCCATCTTCTTCATAGATACAAGAGTCCAATGCCAATTTTCCAACTTGTCTGCGTTATATTCACTGCGTCCGGTGGTCAAGTATTCGGTGATTGGTTCCGCGCTATTTTTCTTTGGCGCCAACTCTTTTTCTCACGCCCTCGTTCCTCGGCTCTCAGTTTAGTGAAATAATCTTACTGAGGTCTTAATCAGGTCTCACTGAGCCTATAGCCGGTGCCCTTATTGATACTGTTACTGTGGAACGTTGAAAGTTTTGGAAAATCTGACCCGGTGTAAAAACCGAGAGCTCTTCATTCAATAATAATAATTGTTATTATCTTAACCTAAGCATTGCATGTAAGCATGTTTGATAATGAAGCACTCTCCTAATGTCTGGCTAAGCCGTTCTTTGTTCTTCTTGTTATTATTTCTTGGTTTGCTCTTTGCGGTCAGGGGAACCAGTGAGGTTCGACCTTGAACTGGGAAAAGTATTGCATTCCTGGTGTGGAATTTACTTCATGCCACACAAGCTGGAGGTGGCTTGTACAGCAACTCAAAAAAATACATTTGTACTGCCTCATCCTTTAAATCTACACATGGTGCAACTTTTCATCTACGCCATCATTCCACTCAGAGAGCCACCTCAAGGGCGTGTAGGAGGGGGCGCACAGTGGGAGCAAAATGCAGTTACCTACTAAACCTATCAGTACTAAATTCGTTTTTCATAGCGAAATACATCGTTTCGAACCACTTTTAAACCTTGAGAGCAAGGCCCAGCTGGTAAGAAAATACAGTTGACTTATTTGAGCGATGCTATCAGTTTTATAGCCGCTACAATTCGAGCCACATACTTTGTTATCTTAGTCCTCAAAATTTACCCTCGTCATCTCAGAATCCTTGTTGCGACACTGGCAAAGTTTTATCTACGTAGATTTATTATTTCGCTTTCCAAAGAACCATCCGACTCATGCCAAACTGAATTTCATCTTAAGGAACCTACAATCCATTCAAAAACTTAACTCCCTAACTTTCCATTCCCTCCCCCCTTAACTCTCCACCCCTTCTCCTCCCTTCGGTCAAAGGCTTTAAAACTACCTACTTAAACCTTGCACATGATTATGCCACAGTGTGCTGAAACGCATCGTGCCTGCTGAATAAACCAGTAGAGGTGTGTTTTATTCATCATGACGTATGCTTCCTATTGTGAACATTCCCTATTTTTCTAATATCCAGTGCTAAAAACCAGAACAGCACAGTCAAATAACAGTAATAATGTCAAACTTTCTTCAAACTCAAATTTTAATATAATGTTTTCTAGAAATCTCGCACCTGATAATTTATAACAGGGATCTCCAAAGTACGGCCCGCGGGCCACATCCACAAGATGATTTAATGCGGCCCGCAGAAGAATTATTCGGAAATGCACCGCATAATATTTGCTTGGATGGTCGCTACTTGTAAGTAATTAGCGTTTCAAAATTCAAATCTCAGTTTAATAAGGTTTTATAAGCACAAACATATTCATATTAATGGTTTTGTGATGAAAATATGAGAATTAGCTGGTTGTGTTCGTCGTCATCAATACACGATACTTTAATTTCACATGGTAGTTAGTTGATAAAATTTTCTGATTTCGATAAAACTCATATCTAGATTTTCCTATTTATTCATTTTTACTACGGCTCGCTGAAAAGTGTTTTTTTTTGCCCTCGTTACGATAAGTTTGGAGACCCCTGATTTTTAATATGCATATGCGTGTACGTGTGCACATAGTTTTACGCTATAGCACATATATGTGCGTGAGTACATATTCATGGGCATTTTACATACGAGGAAGAGATATATGGCAGCGGCAGATATGGCACTTCATTAATGGAAGAGGCTCCCGGGAGAGCTAATTACTCATTCATGCATGCTCACTCCCGCCCCCGCCGGCGTTTGAAAGAACGTCCGCTCTCGTCATTCCGAATGAAAAAGGAAAACAGAGAGAGAGATAGCAGCAACTCTTCCTCCCCCCTTGTGCCACCAGGAATGGTTGACTCCACCCCAATGCCATCGTCCCGTTGCTGGGCCGTCAAATCCTCCTCCACAGACCTCATTCCACCCTCAAACACGACCCCTCTTCGCCTCATCATCCAAACTCCCGAGTCATCAAGGCCCGTTAGCACCGAACGTAAGGACATAACGTAACTTAAAGTGATTGAAGCGATTTCGGTCTACATACAGATTTCCGTGAAACTTTTCACTTGTGTTCTTGTTAAATATGGCTACAGATAAAAGTTTTAAAATGATTTTTTGGCAATTCAATGCAATGTTAACACGTATCCTTACGGCACATGTGATACATCACGTACTAATTTGATTTAACATGCACCGATTTCTTTCAAAACGCAATTTAAGGGATTTAATATCATTATAATGGTTGCAAACAAATATAGCCGTCATAAAACGTCACGTCGAGTCAAAGATTCAAAAAAACAAACATTTAAATATAATTTTCGCGTACATATATTTGGAATCCCGAGGCGAAAATTATCAATAGCTTAAGTCACAAGGTACTTTAAATAAGGCAAAAATATACTCGCATGACACAATACTTGTGTAGTGGGTTTCAATATATCAATTCCATTACTACATGTGTAGTGGGTTTCATCAGATAAACAGGCGCACCGCACAAACGAAAAGTTAACCTTTTATTTCTTCGACTTACTTGAAAAATTATTTAAATTTCCACTCAATGACCCACGATTACAACTCCAGCAACCTTAAGGTAATTTGAGTGATATATCAATACTCGTAAAATTCAACGTATTTACCTCATAATTGAAATTAGACGTCATCTTTCGAATTACACCAAAATAACAGTCACTTATTGCACTACGAATTTTGAGGACGGGACTTGACACGGTATTTCCTTTACGGAGTCATTCGAATTTGAAATTCGAATCGAAGAATCATTCGCCATGACCGGGACTCGAATCCCTCTTTATCGCGCCGAGACATCGAGAGACTGCACGATATCGAGGGATGCGGGTTCAAGTCCCATTCAAGGCGAATGATTTCTCTTCTGGCGATTTCGCACTTAAGAGCACTTGCGGGTGACTCCGTAAAGGCAATACCAAGTGACAAGTCCCGGTATCCTCAAAAAGAGCGAACACTCGTAGTGTTTTATGGATGGCTTTAACCCCGCGGACGGTGACACTTAGCGAAGGCTTTGTACTGGTTCTTTGGCATCTTATGTCCGGCAGTCCTGAATATATTGTTCCTTTAAAGCCCTCAAAAATCCATAGGGAAGAAGGACGCCTCGGTAGCTCGGTAACTGGCTAAAGCACTCGAAGCGACATCGAGGCATCCGGGTTCGAGTCCCGATCAAGGCGAATGATTTTTCTTCTGTATGTAGCACAACTTTCCGAGATATTTGACCGAAAATAGAAGCTGATTTCCACGAGGTATCGTGGGGCGGTGCAATCCAGATAGACATAATTAGAAAAATGAGGAAGTTTAGACCAGCAGACCGCGACACAAATATAACGGTGCGTAGTCCGTATGTTTTCTCAATCATTTAAAAAATAAATTTTTTTATTCACCGTAAATCGCAAAAAAAACCTTCGGTTGCGAAGGTGGCGCGAAACAAATATCGTCAAGCAAAAGTCTTAAATATGTAACAGGCTTCATTAATTACTGCGTTCAGTCATAAAACAGTGTTAAAATCATCATTATTACTGTATTTACTATAAACGTCCTACAACTACCTGAATTTTTTATTTACGCTCGGATATTGTCTCCATTATGGCTGGAGAAAAATCTCACTCAAACTAACTTAAGGTGACTCTGGCCCCGGCACTATTTACTACTAAATATCTGAAAATCATGATATCTTGGGTGAACCCTGAGCGAAACATCAACCTGGCCTGTTGGATCCAATCTACCGGTAGAGCTGCGTGTTTTGGTGCTTCAGCGTTTCCTGTGTGTATTGGCAGGCTAGTGGCACCAAAAACAACATTTTCGGCGCCACTAGCCTGCCACTATATACCTGGCCAAAATCGTACTAACGACGTATAGGTATAGCAAAACTTGGTGGCACTCACCAGTGGAGGATTAGAGGATACTGACCGTAAACCAAGCGTTGATGAACGGGAAAAGTTATCGAAGGACTCCCGCAGGGTCCTCTGGAAAAAGACTTGCACACTTCATCCCACATCTCATGTATGCTTTCCTCTCCTTTGCATCTTTCTCTTCACTAGTGAGTGCCACCAAGTTTCGCTACACCTATACTAACTAACCTATAACGGAGGGAAAGTTGTTTTCGCTGAAATGCTAGCAAACGAAGCTGAACCAAAAGATGTGACCCAACACATCAAGCTGCAGTGCTTACCTTTGCTCCAAATAAACCAGACTTATCTGGAAATGAATATTTCATCTTGGCAGAAGTTAGAAGTTTTACATACTGTTCTGCTTATTAATTGACGGTAACCGTAAAACGCGGTAGTCAATTTTCGAACGCACGTAACTCGGTTGAGCGCAAGCTCAATCGCAAAATTTTCTTTAAACACGTAAAGCAAAAGATATTATTGAGAAATGTTTGAGACTTGAAAAGTTTTGGTGGACTGAATTCTGAATAAAGGTAGGTAACTCCGATGTATTTAAGCTGCGAAATTGGGCAATTGACGATACAGGAGCTTGAATTGCACGGAAAAAGAATATTCATACATAAAAGTCGGAATATGAGCGCAGTTTGCCACATCTATGTTGTTCTATGGTAATAAAAACTGAATGCACAATATGTGACACTGCTATTCCGATTTTTCTGGTAAATTCCTTCTTCTGACTTTCAGCCAAACAACGTTGGCATCGCATCTTCTGGAAGCAACGATGGTCTTGTGAATTCTTCTTTGAAATGTTCGTGCCTGAATTTAACGGAAAACTGCCTTAAACGAAAAAAAATATAATGCTCCCAAGAGATTCCGCTAAAGACAGGTTTCACGGCAATGTCATAGTTTTATCTGGTGTAGTGATTACTAGCACCTTCTCCAGCTACGTTTTGCATGATTCTTCTCGAAGGGCAGAGTTTTTAGCATTAGCATCTGAGGGGCAGTTCTTCTTCCTCAGCTCTACAGCCCGGTGTGGGCCTTGGCTTCCTCAGTTATATGCCCCCATTCGGCCCTCCTTCTTGCTTTCTCTCTCCACCTTCCAATCCCATTGTCTTCGGGTCCTTTTCAACATTTTGCAGCCATCTTTTGCGTGGTCTTCCTCTCCTCCTACTCCCTTTCATCTTGTTATTTATTAACATTTTGGGCATTCTATACTCATCGATCCTTTCAACATGGCCCAACCTTGACAGTCGCAATGACTTTGAGAACCTAACTATATCCTTCTCTTCCAATATTTCATTTATTTCATAGTTCATTCTTATTATCCACGTTTCTCCTTCTTTTACTGGGCCATAGATTCTCCTTATTATTTTCCTTTCAAATCTTCTTAATGTTTCTTCATCTTGTTTGGAAAGGACCCATGTCTCAGCTCCATATGTAATTACTGGTCTTATCAATGTTTTATAAATTTTCAATTTAGTTTTCCTGGACAGAAGAGTTGATTTGAGGTGTAAATTTGAAAAATAGGAGGGGCAGTTACCTACTTCTTTCTAAAAGATTTTACTTGAATGGAAAAAATTCAATTAAGTTTTGAGATAAATTTTGCATTAAAATTATACATAGAATGTGATCTGATTGTTAAAATATCTCAATCATCCCCATTTTGTAAAAAACATTTTGTCATGAATGTAAGTGTTTCAGATCAACACGGCGGATGCAAAGTTACCCCATCACTACATACGTAGGACAGACAAAAATGAGAAAATAAGATAAATTCACCTCTGAACAGACACGTTTAATATTTCCTTCGCCCCACGCACCATTCACGACTACCACAAGAGAATATCGAGACATTACCTCTACGAAAATGTGCCTCACAACTAATCATCCCTTTCCTTCCTCAATTCCTTTCACCAATACCCTTCAAGGCTGCTCAAGGCTGCTGTTCAACCTCTCCACCCCCCGCCCTCCCCCACCCACACTCCAACCCCCTGCCACAAAGTCCTATCGGCGGATCGCGAAGTCGTACGTAGACGTTCGATGTGAACTGGCCTTACAGTCGCCTTCCGCGAACGAATTTATTCGCATCGGCACCACACCATCGAACTTCATAGGGCTTCCTTACCCCCCTTACACCCTTATCAAATATGCATTAATTTCTTTATGAACTCGATATTCTCAGGTGTAACTTTGTGAAAATCCATACAGACAGAATCAACACACACTTTGAAAATCTCACGATGAATTTTATTTTATACGACCGGTTTCATCGCATAGACGACATCGCAACACCTGAAGATGTCGCCAATGCGATGAAACCGGTCGTATTAAATAAAAATCATTGTGAAATGTACAAAGTTTGTATTGATTCTGTCATAAATTTCTTTCCCTTCCTTTTCCACAATACCGATATGGCATTTGCAAACGTTTTTCGACCTTGGAGATGGAGCGGAAATCGCTTTTGCTTTCTATCTTCCCTCTCCCTGTGTTAACAGGGGAGACGAGCAGTGTGTGTGTGTGTATACCTGGTGCATTATTTAACGAGGCTGTCCCAGTTCCCATTCCGAGGGCCGCCGGTCGAACAGTTGGCGCCCACAGCTCTCCACAGCCTATGTGAATTCCGCCGCCGACTGCCTGTCGATTCGAAAGGTCAAGGGGGCCCGTCGTCTCGTCCCATGAGCGTCGAGAATGTAATCTCTTAACGGCCGTATTCATTGTTTTCAAGTTAAACTCGAATTGAGAAGAGTTTACTTAGCCCTGGACAACGCAAAATTAAAATAGGGTTCAATTACCTAGTTGGTTTTAGGGTTCTGAGTATTGTCATGCCCCAGGGGGCTCGTCCCTTCTCTCTCACCAAATAGGGGAGTTCTTCTAGAACCCTCTTATTTGCGTGTATTCAAAAAGTTCGCGATTTGTTAATTATATGATGATATCCCGGCCGCAACGCCAAGGGGAGGGGTGCGACATGTGAAGAAAAAAAGGCGGGTTCCCAATATCCCAAAAATAAGGCGGTGGTCATTTTTAAATAAGAATTGGCGATTGGCACAGGTGCCGGGCGCCGCCCTTCCCCTCTTTCCTGTGGAGGAGAGGGAGGTCTTCCTGTTTTCGCCTAAACGCCGTATGAGTATATTCCGTGCACTGACGTCAAAAGGAAGGTGATGTAATGTGGAAAAAACCCAGGTCTTTAGTCATTGTTCCGTTCTAATCTGTCACCAAGGGGCCTGGCGGCCCCTGGGGCATGGGATTATAAACAATTAAAGCCAATCCAAATTGCCTAAGTATTTTACTAGATTATTTTTGTGTAAACCCGTTCTTTCAATTTGTTTACATTTTCTTTGTTCACCATATTATTTCATGTATTTCGTGTTAGTAAGTATTCATAAATTATAATCTAGCTAATTCACGAATTTATTTTTTTATATGAGCTTCCGAACACCTACATCACAGTCAGGGAAGGATAAAGACTTGATAAGAATTTTTTCTTCTGGGATGCCCGATTTCATTTCTTTTTTGTTGTAAATCTTTACGTAATCAACAGAGAGAAATCACTGTCATATTAACATAAGTTATTATTTTTATTTTGTTCCAGATAAAGCAGCGTCGACTAACCCATTATTTTTTTAAACGCCACTATCAACGCTGGTTTAGTGGAACCGAAGGGCTACCTTCCTTAGACCTGGTTTATTATAACTATGAATGCAGCCGTGAAGCTCAAAAAAGTCCCAGATTGGCGCTACCTGTAGATACAGAAAAATGTTGGCATGCGAAGTAGAAGTATTAGATGTAAGGGAAGGAGATTCAGGTCATTTGTGCCATATGCGCTCGGTGGACTGGTTGGTAAAAGATGCCGCTGGTCCAACGGTACGCACCCACAGTTCTCCTCAGTTTATGTGCATTATGAGACGCATACCTGTCGATTTGAAAAGTCCAGGCGATCCGTCGTATCGAGGGTTATTATTCTACTCTGCGATTCTTGATCGATAAATCGAAATGGTTGCCAACCGATAGGACTTCGTTAATTCGGGCGGAAATATTGGAAAATAATCAGAAGAAAGTTACATGCTACAACGGTGAACTGAGAAGTTGATAACGGCCCATAAACCTAAACACTATCGGTACCAAAGTTAACATTATAATCTCTCTGTCCCCTGAACGTCTCAGTTATGATCTCTAAGACACTTTTTGAGGGTACTGTGAACTAGCCACGTGATAATCTCTTACAGCGTCATCCGCAAGTGCATATAAGTGCAATACTTCCACGGAGGAAAAATCATTTGCCTTGACCGGGAAACTCTGTGGAATTATTGTATACATGTGAACTTGCGAGTGACGCCGTGAAAGATAATACCGTGGCTAGTACGCAATATCCTCAAAAATTAAAATTTAAAAAGGTGTTAAACTAGATTAAAATAGGACTGTTACTGTAAAATAAAATACTCCTACGTGTACACTTTCTGTTAGTGCAAGTTTTTAATTACATTACATATCCGGCTGTCGTGTTCATCTAGTTTCTCTAAAGCTCTCACAATTCCACATGGGAGAAGGACGTCTTGGAAGCATAACTGGCTAAAGCACTCAGCGCGATATCGAGGAATCCAGGCTCGGTCTTGATAAAGGCAGATGATTTTTCCTCTGAAGAATGATCACCCTCATTCGATCTCTTAGCCCTAAATATATTTCCAGAAATTTGCAACCCGTGGATAAAAGAAAACTTTTGGCGGCAGCGATAGAAAAATTTGTTTAATAGGAAGGAGACTTACAGCGAAGGTCATTTGTACAATCGAAGCCGGATGGATTGATCGGTAAGGGAAGGATGATTCGCGGAATTGGAGAGAATCCCAGGGTTTGTATTTGTCTACCCTTTAGTAGAAGGTGTTAAGGGTTCCACAGTATGACCTCCTATCCGACGGACAGAGTTTTGCACAAGAAGTGCTCTCCAGATAGCACCCAAGTGGGGAGGGGGATTCTATTGAAAATTGCCCTTCACTGCCGGTATTCGGACCCGGGCTGGTAAAAAATGGAAATATACCATTCATGTTAGCAATCAACCCAACCCTTGAAGAAGCTAAGCTAATTTCCGAAGAAAGGAGATATTTCCCACGTCTTATACGGGAGGCCATCGAAATAAGCAGGAATGAAGACAATTTCAATAGGGAAGATGGCTATTCCCTCGCGAATGCCTGGAAACGCGTTTTGCGCGGGAAAAAGAAAAACAGCAACAGCCAATCACGAGTGACCTAACCCCTAAGGATAAGATATATAAGGCGGCCAACATACTGCATCCACACTTCACTGACCTGAAGAAGCCGACTGCAACGCCGGCGAAACTGTCGTCCCTGAACAATGGACCTACGCGGTGTAATACCCGGAAGAAATGTATCTTCATACTCATCAACCCGCGGAAGCCTACACAAGGCATCAACCCAATTCACTGATGGCACCTGTCAAGTAAGGTTTAAGGAGAGCCAGGGAGGTTGAAACCACTTGCTTGAAAATAAAATTGCTTTAACTGGGCGCCATAAACTTGTTGTGTTCGGGTTTCTCCCGCTTTGATTCATGTTTATGGACAACTGTTTCGCTTGCATTCCAGCTAGCGTCGTCAGGTCCTGGGCGCCATAAGTTCGAATTAAAAGACTTGAGGAAAATATTTATGAGTATACCGCCCACTTTTCGCAATAGTTCTGCTAGTGTTAAGGTGATTAATAGTATTTTGCTTTCCTCTCATGTTTTCCTCCCATGATGCACACGATTAAGCAACAAATGACCGACGAAGAGCGCCATAAAAAGAGCCCACGACTACGCCCTCAAGTTAACTTCACGCAAACTCAAATTCGATACAATCCTACGTTAAATAGGTAGTGCTTTTAATAATCTTCCCGTGGGGTTAACCTAATTATTAGACATCAAAACCCCTAGAGCCAGGGAATTATACTATGAAAGCGATAGATAAACTGCGAAAATATCATAAGCACTGAAAAAGATATTTATTTTGGGTATCACAAACTTATCAAAGGATTCGTGGTTCGCTTCGCATTCTTAGAAGAGAAGGTTCTATCATACTCAGTGCAACCAAATTTCTTAAAAGCCTATTAAAATTCACTCTAATAAAAGAGTTGATGGAATTTTTCACACAATTTTCTCCTTTGAAGGAATGCGCAATATCTTCCATGAAACTGGAGATAATTTCCGTTTTTGGATTATTTCCAGCTTATTGTATTTCATGTCCCTTTACTTCGTAGACCCGGGTTTAATTTCCGGAATCATAATGGTTTCGGCATTCTTGAGATTCCTGGCATTCAATACTCAAGCAAAATTCCTTCCCCCCGATGACCCATTCATATCTAAAATTACTTAAAGTAACGAGTTACTTGGCAGAGACCTTTAGGTTTTATTAACTACTTCTTCAAGAAAATACCTTGCAGGGAAGCATGGAATTAGAGTTGGTAAAGAAAATTTTGATTTTTCTGGCAATATTTTAAAAAGTACATTCTTCTTTAAAATAATAAACTTATCATGACCATCGTATTTTCCACCTAAATTATTCTATCGGAAAACGTGTTGGCGTAACAGATGCTGACGAATTATCGTTAATACAGACAGATAACGCAGTTACGTTTGAACGCGTATGTATAAATTGAAAACAATTTGATAGAAAAATAACCACAGACTCAAATGCTGTAGTATGGATAAATACCACTACTTGTGGCCTGAAAATGTTAATGCGTTACACATTATTATTCTCTATCCCCTAACAATAACTGCTCTGCCGGCATAACTGTGCATGAAAAACGTATTTTTATACAATATTAGCGTTGATATCTTTTACTAGTGTCCAAAATACCATTCAATACAGTCGCTGGAATAACTCGATAAATCAGTTACCTCCAGCAATGAAGACAATGGCAGCCAAACTCATCGAAGTATTGCACAAACAAAATCTTACACGCTGAGTGGTGACGCAATATATTCCGAATAATTGGAAAATCTCATCGTTCAAAAGTCATGAGGGATTTCAATGCCTACTTATGGCACAATGACTCGTTTTCCCTTCCCATCCGCATTCCGTTTACTCCCAACAAACTGGTTTCCATTCACTGTCAGTCATATTTTTGGATCTTCGCTCGTATCTTTCCAAGATTAAAGCAAAAGTCTTTTCCCCTTTAAAGGTTTTCTCTTTCGGAAACCCATTATCGTTATGAGAGCGACCTCATTTCCCCCAACCCATTTCGTTCCCTAATGCACCCCCCCCCCTCTCTGCCCGCATTGTTTTTTGTCTCCGTGAGAGCGGGTTTTCATAATTTCGTCTATCAAAATTTCGAATCCCGCACTGGATATCGCCCGTCTTCTGACCTCGCATCTATCTCCCCATCTTCCCCTCTTTCATCATCTCTCTCCTCTATCCCTATTTACCTCGACGGTTTGCTTTAGCTGAACACCATCTTCGACAACAGCAGCCATCAATATGAAGTTTGGTTTGCTGCAATTCTGTACCCCAATTCTTTCCAGCTACACGCTTCATATCTTCAATTTCCTTTCACACTACCCATCGGGTAAACACTTACTACGATAAAAAATATTATTTTATCCATTATCAGCATAATTTTGGGAATAATGAACCATCAAGCACATCATATTGCGTGCTTATGTAAATATCACAATAATCAGCGGTTATCAATATGACATTTAGTTTTTTCTAAATGTCCATTCTGTGATCTTTTACAGCTAACCACACTTCATTTCCCCCTTTTAAACACTCTCCAGCATGTAAAAATTGAGAGTTATAAATATAATAGTTCTAGCTTACGAACACAATTCAGGGACTAATGAGCAACTCTGAAACGCTTTGCACATGCACTAAAAATGGTCCTCCTTGCTGCAGGTACTTACAGTAGTCAAAACTGGTCAACTTAATTGGCGGAGGAACGAATCCACACATAACATGTTACCCACATACTAGTTTTTTTAATAAGAAAACTATAAATTGTAACTGTAAAAGAAAACTGAAAAAAATTGTTTGCTCTACTCTCTTACAAAAGTTGTTTGCCTATTTTTCTAATTTAAAAATTACTCTAATTTTCACCCTGTACAGAGAGTTTTCCTCAATAAATATGTGAATATTGCAACGTATTCTTTTCCTACCGTAGGCTCACAACAAAACTTGAAGGCCATGTGTGTCTCCAAGAATATTTGTGCCCGCTGGTAATATTAACACCTTGCTTTAAAATTAATACCAAAGTTTCATGTAGTTAATCACAAAATGTACATTGTTCATTTGAATAATTTATCTTCTTACATTTTCGTCAATACATTCATTATGTCTCGTCTGAAAAAAACCATAACTTTTTTGTTGTAATGAGTATATTTTCCTTATTTCTCAGTATCTTTGTTCTCACGAAGCACTGCTCCAGAACAATACATTTTGTTCGTTTATTTATTCATTCTCGTTTCATAGACATACAAGAGAACACACTATTCAAATTTGGAAGAAAGTTTCAATGAGAAAAAACCCAACCTGAATTGCACAATCACGGACCTTCGGCCTGCCGCGCTATTGCGAAGACAACTACGCTAAGTAATTCTCGAAGTAATTTCAAAGGATTCAAGCGAACTCGAAGTTCTGCACTTATGGTCAATCAAGGTTTGAAACATAAGGGAAATGAGGACTTCAAAGAAACTACTACCGATGAGAGCAAGGGCCGGTTTTATAATGTGTGTTTAGTGTTAACCGCAAGATGACATAAACTCAACGTTAACTTAATGTTAAATCAATAGTTCGGGTTTTGAATACAGCAGTAGTCGGTTAATTTACGTGAGCGTTATTGTTAGGAGAATAAGATAGCTTCGGTTTTAATTCCGAGAAAATCTTTAATCAGTTATTATAAAAACGGGCCTGAATCCTATGCCATAACTATGCCGTGATAGGAAACGTAAGTGAAGTTGTCAGACACTTGCCGAAATAACGGCGACTAAATATGCATAGGAAATTTCCCCAAAAAGAAAAATAACAGGGACAGGGAATCGAACAACGGAACTTAGGATATCCATTCATATACTCTAATGACGTGCTTCTTTCTCTCTAGCTCGTGTTGCTAGTTGTAAGTAGATAGATAGGCTACTTCTGAAAGAAATGTGACGAATTAGACTAAATAATCGCCCGCCTCTTTCAATCCATTTTCGCTTCCCATCTGCCATCTGTCCGCGCGCTCATTCTTCTCAGCTCGACGTATCAACAGTCCCACATTTCCGTCGCCTACCGCCCGTCCTTTGTTTCATATTCTCCCCCTCCTCTCTCTATCTCTTCACCCTCAGGGCCGTCCTTGTTTTTCAGACAAACCCTCTAAACCAAAAACCCTTTCGGGATCGCCCTCTCGTTACCGCCGCCCCTTTCACTTTCTCCCTTAACCCCACCCACCCTTCCCCTCCTCCTCCACGAGAGCACCAGTCCCCGAATTTCACTCTTCCGTTGGCCAAAGGGGTTTGGCCATTATAAGGGTATCGACTTGAGCGAGACCTTGTCCCACCCACCGCTCATCCGCCCTCCCGCTTCTCGTGAAGTCTCATTTCAAATTTTACCTTCAGCGATCTTCATACACATGCGGGTCATCTTTCCATTCGTTATCGCTTTAAGTTCGCACGCGGTTCAAACCGATCAAAGTTTCGACGGAATATTGAGCAAGACAAGCCATTATCTATCATAATAATCACAGCCGAGTACATCATCTATAAATATACATTTGCTATCTGTGCCTAGCATGCGATGCAATGCCTCTTTTTCTCTCTAAGTAGGCACACATAAACAAAGCGAACACATTTACAATATACAAAATAAATGAAAGAATGATTTTTTGTGTATTAAATTCAAGTTGAAAAAAATTAATTGTGTGAACTTCACAGTGAAAAAATCATTCGCCTGGACTGGGATTCGAACACAGACCCCTTGATTTCGCGCCGAGTACTCTAACCACAGCTACCCAGGCGTTGATGGAGGCTTTAAGGATCGACTTGTCCTCACAGGTACCGTGCATACAATGCTATGGAGTACCCGTGTTCAAGCGCTATGCGCTACTGTCCACGAGGTATAGCCCCATAAACAAATTTCAAAGAACTGCGGAACTAACCGCGCAGTAATTTTAACATAGTCACTCGCTAACGGTAACACAATTGTGTGTAATTCACAGTGAAAAAATCATTCACCTGGACTGGGATTCGAACCCAGGCCCCTCGATTTCGCGCCGAATGCTCTAACCAGTTTAGCTACTGAAAAAGCTGAAAAAAATTATTCTTCAAGTGCTTTGGGATATAAAATATTATTGGTTTCATCACCCTCTGCAAAAACAAATAAATTTTTCGGCTGTCCCACTCGTGAGCATGCAACATATAATTGACCATGTGAAAAGCATGGATTTTCCAGATTTAATCCGCACACTTGAAGCGATTGACCGTGTGTCTTGTTGATGGTCACGGAGAAGGCAAGGCGAACGGGGAACTGTAGTCGCTTGACTACAGCTATCAAGTTAGTCACCGAATCTGGCCTTTAAATGCTGCAGCCATGAATAACCATTGATGAACTCGCGGTTAAATGGATATTCACGCCTGGTTGCCAAGGAAATTTCTATTGTTGAAAAGGAAGAAAAAATGATGAATTTCAAGATATTAACCCAATACTTGGACAAAGACGAAGCGTATAAGAAAATTGAATGAAATAATTAAATACTGCGTTCTTTTAGGTGTTCTATGATAAAAATACCCATCCAATATATTGAGTGCAAGTAATTTAAAAAAGCAATTAAAGAAAAAATATATTGGGGTAAAAACAACCCCAACAAAAGCTATTTTTATAATTCATAAACCTTCCTGGGCGCACGCACAATAACTCACCCAAGTTTTATCGCAATCAGATGACTGGTATAGGAACACATAAGGGACAAACAAATAAACATTCATTTTTATACATAAGGTGATGTAATGCGGAAAATCTGAATGTATGTTCGTTTGGATGTTCGACATGTTTAGAGGCCTTGCAGAAGACCTAGGAAGTTGAAATTTGGCAGGAATACAGGGCCGTGACCTAAATCGGATGGAAAAAATTGTGAAAAACCCCGAGCAACAATTTAAAGGGGTTGTTTTCAACCAATACTCTTTAACTTTTAGCCCCATTAAGAAAAGCATTTAATCGGTGCAGGGGTTTCTTTTTTTATTTCCCTGCACTATAGATATAAGGTTGAAATTTTCGTTGTCGGATGGTTAAAACACTGCAGTTTCTTATTTTTACATTCAATTTTCCTTTGCGCTCCGCTTTTCCCTGAAAATTATGATTTTGACGCCGAAATAGTCCATTTCTTCACTATTTCAACAATTTAAATATTGTAAATCCCTTGGCAACCGCAGCATGGGTTTCATATGGGAATTTACACCTTAGGCCTTTACGACTTAGGTTATGTGATCAATATGAGAACTAAAGTGAGGTTTTTGTGGGGTATTTTTCACCCCACCCTCTTCATGGGTGGCTATGGTATCCTCAATGGTTTATGTATTTTGAGCGCTATCTCCTGGGGATTCTTTTAATTCAATGACACAGTTTTTAAGATTTTCTTTTTCCTTTTGAATTTCAACTAGTATTCTAATAACGACTTCAATTCAAAATTCCCTCTCCTATATTTATATATTTGTCAGTAACTCACATAAGAAATACACGTAAAGCTGATTTTTCGTTTCCTTGCAGACTTTTTTTCATTTGGAAAATTTAATTACAAATAATAGTTATGCGAAATTGGGTGAGATACCAATAGAAAGAAAATTGAATAGACATTTTTTATAACAAAGTGTTGTTTTCCAGTCGAAATTTTGAAAACCTTAATAAAATAGGAATACCAATGTTCAGATTTATTTAGCTATATTAGTTATTTATTAGCAATGTTTAGTTTTTATTGATTTGATAAATTGTCCCCATAATAAAAAGGGAGGAATCAGGCGAGATGTTGTGGAATATGAACATAATAAGAAGTAATATCCTAGTTCTTATTATTTCCCCATAGTGACCATGCTAGGCGTTGAAGTCGAAATTTCACATATTTCAATTTACTCTGCACTAAATAAGGAATAAATAACGTATTTTACACATCTAACTCAATAATTAATGATAAATAGATAATTAAGGGGTAAATAAAATATAGATTATGAGAATGACTTTAGTCGTTTAATTTAACGTTGTTTAATAGTTTATAAGCGCTGGAGCTACTGTTGTAGCAAACGAGATTTTGTAGATGCAACGTAAATGTTTACTGACGATTAGCTACTTAAATTCGAATGAATAACGTGATTCAGCATTGTGAAAACAAGGTAGGAGTGATAAACGTATTTAAATAGACTTAGCGGTAAACATGATTGAATTTAAAGTGTCACATTGAAAGGATTCTCTCATTCCTATAAATTTATCAACAATATATTTATTTTTTTCTTCCCTTTGAAATCTCCAAGTAGAAAAGAAACAATCTTTCTAAATCTTTTTTGTGCGAAAGTATACGTCACATAAAGGAAAGAATAAGGGTTTTCTTTCTCATTACAGACTTTAAGAAAATATATGCTCAAAAATGAAAATGACCGAGTTGCTTCTTGGAAGAATCGTGTTAGTGTGTTGGTTGAAGTACTGTATTCCCCAAAGACCCAGATTTGAATTCCGGCAGTGGCGTAGATTTTCCATAAGCACCCCGATGCTTGGATGCCATGTGGAAAGGATCAAAGTCAGAACTATACACGTCAGAGAGGACGTTAAAAAAGGGAGTAATCAGGCGTGATGTTGTGGAATATGAACATAATAAGAACTAAGATACTACAATTTTCCACAGATAAAGTTTTAATCGACCCGGGTTTCGATGCACTGCATCATCATCACCTGATGATGATGCAGTGCATCGAAACCCGGGTCGATTAAAACTTTATCTGTGGAAAATTGTAATATCTTAGTTCTTATTAGGACGTTAAAATGTGAACCTCTTTGCGCCTTTCGCTTGCCAATCATGATGCCATCTTTCTTTATGCCATTCCTCAAAATTTCCTAACCTTACAGTCCTATCGTCCTTATTGCCTATCTTTAATAGCGCAAATAACCTTTTTTTGTCTGTTACCCAACTTCAATTGTCGATTCTTCATGTAATACAAATCGCAAGGTGCTCCACCAATATTGGAAAAGTCAAAGAAATCATTTTTAACTCCTCACTTTCTCTATTCCGAGCACACATCCACGTAGTTGGAAATGTACAATCACTCAATTGTACCACGTCCGGAATAGCACAATTTGACGCATTCCACACGTTTTTCCCACGTGAGAAATAGAGAAGACAACGGAAGAATCCTTAGGAAAATTTGGAGGCAAAATTCTCCAGATTATGCCATGACAATGATAATCAGAAATGAAGATTTTTGGAGCAAGGTGGATAATTACATCCAGGAAGTACTTTAGGAAAAGGTAAGATAATATGCTCAACACAGCTAATAGAAGGTGTCGAAAATTTTCTAGTACTTTCCATCAAAAAACATTACAGCATTCTTAGATCCAACTTTCGAGACTCTTTCATCTTGTAAACTCTTTCTCTGGGCAATCACTTTCTTATTTCGGAGATATTTAAGGATATCCTTAAAATACATAAATGTTTAAATATTTCATAATTTTAATGTTTTAATTTTTTGAGCCTTTATAAATTCAGTTTTTTCGTGGTTTTTTAACGAAACAATCTGAGTGCTTTCATATGAACCTACTCGCAAATTTTTTGCTTGATCTTGGATCAAGCTACAATAATTTTACGCAGTCAGCGATACATGATTCAATACCTATATATGGGGGCCATCGCCTTTTGTGTGATGACGTTAACTAGTACAACATTGCCGTTTATTTGACTACTTCTACCTTCCTCTTTCGAATGTAACATGACCCGTTCGGATATTTATTATACTTTCAGAGTTATAATGAAATGTTATGTATACGCAATATTATACCATCACCGCCAGCCATAGGTCCAAAACTACCCTCTCTTAAGCCACCAAAATTCCTTATCTTCTTTACCCTCCTCTTCCCACTCTACCCAACTTTCTCCCTCTCATATTATTTCCTTAAATAACCCGTAACCACTCACAATTGTTTACTCTCCTTCTCCAATACATTAACCTCTCTTTTATAGTCTTCTTCCATACCAAATTTACCATCTCTATCCTTTGCTAAACCTAAATTTCGAAAGCCTCTTTATGTGCACTCATCCTCATTTCTCATAGACCAAGTTTCGGAGCCGTTCCCGCTATCTTACTGCCGGTGTGGAGGCCGTAAAAATGAAAGTGGACGAACATAAAATAATCCATCAAAAGGCCTAATTTTGATCACCTTGAGATCCAAGAGGAATCTTGAATTTTAAACGAACCACTAAAATTCACTTTATTGCTTGAGTGAACTTCCGCAGGAACTTTGGAAGACACTTGACTTAAAAAACCAGCCGTCACGAGAAATCGCAGCATCTCCGCAGTATAAATGGAGCAAGACTTGGGTAAATTCATCACTCCAGTTTGAGCTACGACAAGGGAGAAGATACGAATAATTACAAAGAGGCTCAACGGGCCCAATGTACATCGGTACTAAAGGATTATGCGTACAAACGTTTCATACCAAACGAAGCTAAATAAGTATGCCGGAAAATTTTAATTAATTCTAAATCCTTTGCGGAGCATTTTGACCCAAAATTTTCAAACAAATCCTTATTATTTCCTTAAGGCCTGGTTACACGGTACATGACAATGTACAAGTTTCTGTACATTTTTCTGAATGGTTTCATGTACAGATTCTTGTACATTCTCATGTACAAGATCAAGGAATAGGTGGATACACGGTACATTTTTTCGGACAGATTTTCGTACATTTTCTGATGAGCATTATGCGTTTTCGTTTGTTTTTCCTAATTTTAAACCGTAGGTGCGTTATTAAAACCAATTTTTTTGCCATGGATACGACACATTTTCTTGTCAATTGGCTTGTGAAAATGTGAATGTGTCATTTGCGTCGTCTGCCACCAGGTGTCTCTGTAATGAGGTCAACTTGTACGATTGTCTGAATGGAATTAGAACCCGTTCTATTTTCTGTTCAGACATTCATACAATCGTACATTTTCGCGTGGTTACACGGTGCATTTTCGCGTTCATTCTGACAATCAGACATTTTTACATTTTCTTGTACATTCTAATGTAGCGTGTATCCAGGCCTTTAAAGGAGCTATTATCTGTTATAAAATATTCGTACCTTGATAGCGGATCGCTTTTTGGCAATAATTTATTAGTTTTTAAGTTTAATATATCTACAGGTACAATTGAAATTAAAATTACCTACTCCTGATTTTTAAATATATGTAACCGAAAGTAGAATTATTCTTTGAACACGTAGTGGCCACATGTAAACATGTAATTTTTGCATATCCCCTCCCCCTGATAAAGAGTGATTCCATTCCTGATTTGATTGCTTCCAGCTCCTTGGACTACAGCTTATTGAAGTGAAAATTACCGTCTATTCAGATCGAGGCCTTTCAAAAACATAAAAGAGGTGCTAGTTATAAAATGAAATCAGATTGTACTTGCTTCCACCTCCTGATATGTCCTCGTTATAAATAATCTTCAGCTGTCTCAAAAGGGTAAGAAATATTTTAAATAACTCTATTCCAGCAATAATAATAGTCTAATACTATTTTACTAAGTTTACTTATAATAGAAGTAGTTTCAAGCGGCCAAGTTCATTCCGAGAACACCTTGAACAGGATATAATTAGAATTACATTAGGGGTTTTATTAACAATATATCTAGCATCAACCGAACATATCATTGATTCAGCAACAATGATCACCAATAAGTTTGTTGCAACACTTCAATGAGCGAATGTAAGTTTGAGATCAAATTATCCTGTAATGCAGACTATAAGCAGTGCACAGATGTTCTGGTTATTGCGTAATCCCCTTATGGGAAACAGTCATGGTTTCAAGGCATAATCTCAAGCTTAAATACATACATATTATACATATATAGCTTTATTCATATTAGCAAATAATTGATGAAAACTAGTCGTAGTAGCAGCAGTAGTATTACTACCATGGTGGTATTGGTGCTATCTTTTTAAGTCAATCGTTGCCAAGCATTTAATTTACCTAATTTTTAGTCTAACTTGCCTCATTTTCCCAAAATGTTCGTTAAAATAATGATCCGCTATATATGAGGTTCAAAATTAATTTCATCGTTGATACAAAAAAAGCTAAAAAAGATTCATCAGATAGCAGAAATTACGACCGCAGCAAGTTTCTCTTCGTGTTATATCATTTTCCTCGATCCTCCAGGCTCCAAAAGTTGTTTTTCTCACAAAATAAACTTTGTGGCGTACATCAATAAATTTCAATTTTGGAAACTTCTCTCTAAGTTTAGTAATCAAAATTCATGACTTCTGCATGGCAAAGAAAACAAATCGATATCGGGAGGTTTAGCCAAAGGGTTTTAACCTCAAATCGAAATGCCTCGCTGCATTTCTGCGAATTACTTTAGCATGACTTGTGAAACTCAAACAATTTTAGCATTAATCCACCTTCTATCTCCTTGTAAACTCCATAAATCTTACATTTCACGCTTTTCCGGTGAATATATCATATTATCCTGCACAGACGTAACTAGGGAGAACTTTCTAGGCTCACAGACTGTTCTGAAGACACTCTTGATTTCCTCTTATGATATTCGTATAGATTGAATTGAAAATAACCGGCATGAAGTTAAATAGGGTAGTCACTGGTTTAGTTTCAGGGTAATAGGTGTTTCTTACTCGTCTCCATAGTTTTCTCATTCTTCGTTAGCATACACCTTACACGTATGGTTAAAATAAAAATGCAAAAGTCATTGCAGCAGAATATTCATTAATATTGATGGAGGATGAAATTAACTCCCCAAGGGCGTCATATTCTCTAAAAAGATTTAATTAAAAAAAGTTCTGCTCCTCGATTTGAAATGCTCTATAGCTCCGACTCCTAATTCAGTTTCCCATGTAACCTTCAGAAATGTAAATTGGAAATGTGTACCTAGGTATCCATGACAGCACAGGATGACGAGAATAAGCCAATTGTTCAGAAACACTTTCCAGACAGCATATACTAAACGGGCATTCGTCCCTAATGCTCAAATAATTTACCTTTTTTTTCTCTCTGGACTTGCCAAAGTACTAGATCTTTCAATCCTCAGACAATGGTTCTTCATAGATACAATGATGAATTCGATTGGATAACCTTTATAAAATATCAATGAGTTAATATAATATCACTTAACTATAATAACTCAAAATAAAATATCACTTAACTATTCTATCTCTAAAATTAAATTCCCAACTGCTAAGTCACACGATACAACTCAGCCGAAATTGATCGGAGCAAAAACCATTGATGCAATAATTAATTGAATTCAGGATGGAAGCAAATCAGGGCATAAGCATATATTTTTAACTATTCCTGGATTTTTAAAAGACATAAATTACATTTTTTTACTGCTAAGGAGAATGAATTTTTTTTGTGTCCGGAAAATTATTTATTATTACCTAAACCATGAATTACGCTATTTCAAGATGTTTTCTTTAGGCGCAGAAAAAAATATTTCATTTTCTCTCTGAATGTATAAAAAAAAGAATAATTACTGGAAAATATTAAGAGAGGTTATTAAGAGTAACCGAGTACTTTTATTTAGTAGCTTTCACGTAATTAACCTTTTGTTAAATAGGAGATAATTTTACATGTGTTTAAATGTATTTTTATTTAAATATATAATATAAAATGTAATTTTATAACTAATCCATCATGCGAGGGGGGACCCAAAAATAACCGGACACAATTTTTTTAAAACACCAGAATTTATTTTTTTTAGTTAGAAACGTTGGCCACCTTCGAAGTACTCTCCATTAACGCTTATGCATTGGTTCAAACGTTTTTTCCACTGCGCGAAACACCTTTGGTACTCGTTCTTTCCGATGCCTTGCAGCGCCGCCTTCGATTCTCTTTTCACCTCCGGAATGTCTGCAAAACGTATCCCTTTCAGCTCTTTTTTCATTCGGGAAAACAATAAGAAATCACAAAGTGCTAGATCTGGTGATTAGGGTGGCTTAGGAAGCGGTGTCATGCAGTTTTTCGCTAAAAAATCAAGCACAGAAATGGCTGTGTGAGCTGGTGCATTGTCATGGTGGAAGAACAAGTCCCCTCTCCGCCACAAATCGCGCAGTTTCAATTCGTCTCATTTGCAATTCTTCAGCTAAAATGCGCTGCACTGAACTCCACGAAAGACCAGATGGTTCAGCGAGTTCATCAATAGTACGCCTTCTATCCTGGTACACAAGCGCATGAATTTTTGCCACGTTTTCATCAATTCTGGACGTGGAAGGCCGGCCCGGGCGTTGAATGTCTTCGATTGCCATGTTGCCGCGTTTGAATCCCGAATACCACTCATAAACTTGAGTTATTTTCAAGGCGTGTTCTTCATAAGCTGTAGACAACATATCAACCACATCCGACGCACTTTTACCGAGCAGAAAACAAAATTTAAACGCTGCACGCTCTTCTCGAATATCAGCAATTTCCAAAATCGAAGAGGTCGATAAACTCGTTGAACGAAAACTGTCACCGGGGCTCGCTACAACCGTCTAAAAGGACGCCGCTTGCAACAATGACTCAGGAGAGGTTACTTAACACCCATCCAGTGGGAGAAACCCGAACTACAAGAACGACGCACGCAGCGAATTCCGTCCGGTTATTTTTGGGTCCCCCCGTGCTTTTTACCCCCCCGTGGGTGGGTCCCCCCGTGCGCATTTACGTGCTTTGTATTGCATGTATGTTTTAGTGATGAATTTGTACATTATTTGAGCATGCATTTGTGTGTATTTGTAATCATGAAAACTTACTTCTCAATGGTGAAGCCTAAGTATTATATTTTATAGAACAAGTTTTGTTTTCTTTGGCCAGCACATATTTTTGCTACTTTTCATAATTTTTCAATGCAATGCTTCTTTTTATTTATCTTTTTGTAAATACTGTGTGTTATTTGCCCACACCCAAAATGTAGGGAAAGGAGATTGCCAATTAGCAGGAGCATTAGTAACGCAGGCTTTTACTAATTTGAAAAAAGCCAAAGAAGTCTTCAACAAACATGAAAATCTGTCTTATCATAAAAAATCTGTTTTAACTGCTCAGAACACAAGAGACATTGTTGAGAAAAAAGCAGAAAGTGTTATCAACCAAGTAAATGTCCAAAGGTGTTTGGATGTTGAAAATAATAGAAAAAGGTTGATCCCTATTATACAAACAATAAGATTTTGTGGAAGGCAGCAAATAGCTTTAAGAGGTCATCGTGACTCTGGACGCATAAGTCTAGAAGAACCAAAACAAAATGATGGAAATTTTAGATCGTTGTTGAGATACCGAGCTAACAGTGGGGATGATATCCTTAAAGACCAACTAATGACCAGTGGTGGGAAGACGATGTACATAAGTTTGTTTATTCAAAATTAACTAATTAACACATTTGGTTACTTGATACAATCTAAAATCGTGGAAAATGTCAGGAAGTCCATTTTTTATTCCGTTTTAGCTGATGAAACCACAGATGTCAGCCAAATTGAACAGTTTTCCCTTTGCGTGCGGTATGTTGAAGACCAAACTCTCAAAATCCGAGAGGATTTCTTAACATTTGTTCCAGTGTATGACGTTACTGGCGCGGGATTGGCTAAGACGCTCTTAGAAACCTTGTTATCTTTAGGGCTTGACTTGAACAAAATGCGAGGCCAAGGATACGATGGCGCAGCCACGATGAGTGGGCAATTCAGAGGGGTGTCTCATTAAAAGAACATTTTCCGCTGGCCCTGTATACACACTGTTCCTCACACACTTTAAACTTGTGTTTGTCAGATGCAAGTAGCATACCCTCAATCAGAAATTGTATGGGTGTCACTAAAGAAGTGTGCGGATTCTTTTATATTCCACCCAAACGAACAGATATATTAAAAATAACTGAATGTTGCCCTGAACAAAAAAAGAAGAAACTGATTTCATTATGCTAAGGTGACCATCCGTCCTCCTTTAGGGAGGACAGTCCTTCTTTTGTAAGTTTTGTCCTCCCTCGAAAAGTGTCCTCCCACATGTCCTCCTTTTCGATATTTGAAGACTAATCTGTAAATCTCTGTATTTGATCGATGCCATGCCGGTCCGTTACACGTGATGTGACGCATATGTACTTGATATGACGATTCGTCAAGGCTCGGTAGGTACAGTGCAGCGAGACGCAATCAGCATGTTGAAAAGAACAGGTTGAATGGGAAAATCAACATGTTGACATTCATAAAAGATGGGTGAAAATATTCAGCTATTTCAAACATAATCATATTTCATGTGAACATTTATTTGTTCTTGTTCAATTTACGTTACGCTGCCCTGGAACTAATGCAGCAGTTGAAAGAGTTTATTTTTCAATTGCTAATGATTTTTTGGCAAGTGAAAAATCGAAATTGAATGTTGATACTCTAGCTGTAGCTCTCGCCGTAAAATTCAATATGAAAGATAATTTTTGTTCAGATATTTCCAATATATTGTTAGAAGATAATACATTGAATAAAAATATTCATTCAATGGAAAAGTACTCATTTAAATAATAATTAATATGTATGTAAGCATAATCACATTATTAACGGTCACAAATGTTTTTATTATGCATTTATCATATTATATGTAGTGTATTATTGTTGCAATGAATGAAATGTTTCTTCTATTTACGATATTTGTATTTTTTATTTGCGTCCTCCTTTTCAATGTAAAGAAAAATAATTTCTGTCCTTTTCATTGTAAAAAAGTTGGTCACCTTAATTATGCGAAACGCGGTGGGTAGAAAGGCACGATGCAGTGATCTAATTTAAAGACATTATAGAACCTATCCTTATCTCACTTTATAAAACAGAAGAGGAAATAAGTGACTCCGCACCCAAAGCACATGCTCTAAGTAGTGCTATCAGTCAGTTCCCATTCCTTGTCAATCTTTTTGGTTTGAGTCGAATGTTGTCAACCACACACAACTTATCTGAGGAACTCCAACAAAAACACATAGATCTTTCTCAGGCTTTGAGACACGTCACTAGTGTTCTAGATATACTGTCAAAGTGGAGGAAAAATGCTGATGTCTCATTTACAGCTTTGTATGATCAGGTGAAGTCATTCGCTGCAAAACTTGGAATTATAACACAACAGAACAACAGAAGAAGAATATTATCGGCGGGCTGTTTATATACCGTACCTGGACGATTTTTGAAATTCACTGAAGGAGCGATTTGTATCCCACAGAGAAACAATTACCTCCTTACAAAACGTCCAACCATAATATTGTATTGAAAATGAATTTTGCTCATTAGAGGCAGCTGTTAATTTTTATGAAGAAGATTTGTCTCATAAAGAGATTGTGCAGAGTGAGTTCATGTTATGGAAAGAAAAGTGGAGACAGGAAGAACTTGATGATCTTCCGAAAACTGCTATTGGTTCTCTGGTAAAATGTGATAAGACTTTCTTTCCTAACATCTATACCCATTTGAAACTATTAGCAGTTCTTCCTGTCTCTGTTGCAACTGTAGAGAGAACTTTCTCCAGCCTGAGAAGACTGAAGACCTATTTAAGGAACAGCACATCTGAAAGTAGGCCGGACTGGCTCTCCTCTCCATCCACAGGGACATTCATGTTAGTGATGAGGAAATTCTTGACAAGTTTGCCAGTGTGCCAAGAAACCTAGACTTTGTTTTGTAACAACTGTTAAATTTGTTCGTAGAAATACTAAGTAAAGTTCATTTTTGTATGTATTCACTCATTGGTAATTTTGAAATTCATAAATAAACCATTTTCGTTTGGTGTTAATCATTCACTTGGTTCAACCTTTTTAAAACAATAGTATTTTAAGAATCAACCTGCTAATTATTTATTTTTATTAACTTTCTGAATTTAACCACCAAAAACTAATTTTAGAACATTTATTGTGATTACTAACAACTTATTATTGGTATTGCCCCCCCCCCCCAAAATATTATCTATATTCGCCACTGACCTCCAATGCTTCGTTTCCATATATGTTCCTAATTCCGTAAAATATTTTAAGCAATTAAATTGATTCTGATTTTACTTATGTAAAAATATACAAACTACGTTCATTATAAACCCTTTCTTCCGAGGAAATTTACTACACCCCAAAGGAAATCCAATATTTCATTAGTAACTTGAGCAATGCACTTCGATGCTTTGCATGCGTTGACCCGGATCCAACCCACTTAAAGCTGATTGCGGTACGGCCAGCGGCGAAAGGGAATTAGGCGATATTCTTCAAAGCAGCGCCAGAGCAAAGAAATTTCCTTCCAGACGTTAAGACAGCACACGCCACTCCAGCCATCGCCGTAATCAACCCTCAGGAGAGGAACGGCCGACCTCTTTCACGTAAGGAGGGAGACTCACGCCACTCGGCCTTCAAGCAGCGGAGGTAAGGGCAAGTAGACGAATAGAGAAAAGAAAGCCCTAGACTCTTCACGAGGCCTCCATAGAGGCCTGTTAAATTAAAAAATTAAAGCCAATTTAACTAAAGCGCATGCTTAGGACGATTTTTGAGCGCCTTACCGGAATTGGCGGAGTTCATCGAACAACTTATCAAGAAAAACTGTGTTAAGGCACGGAAAAAAATATTCGTAGCATTTAATCAAATTTGAATAAGCGTCAAATTAACTTAAAGCCGCAGTATCAAAGTCGTTTCTCCTATGGCTCACAATCCAGAGGGCCCCGGCTTAAAACCCGGCAAAGGTGGAGATTTTTATTGGAATTTTAATTCCTATTTGGAATTACCCGGATGCCTACTTGAAGCACTTCTACTACTAAGTCTCTTCGTAGGTGTTGCGAGAGCTGAATTGCCACGGGAGAGCTATATTTTGAACACCTTGTTTATGTTGTTCTGTATTTTATTAATTTAATGAACGATTTGTGTATGAAATCATGTATTTCCTTTTATTGATTGAGTAAATTTAAAAGTATCAGCTTGTTTTTGTTTTGAAATCAATTATGGTTTATTGTTGTATATGTGCATTAAACTAAATTTGTCGTTTGGTTTGACAATCGGTTGACCATTGTTGTAGAGGGTATGGAAATTTTATTGAAACCATATTGTTGTATGTGTGCATTAAACTCTTTGACATTGGCTTGAAAATCTATTGACCAATTCATTGTTTTATTAGGTATGAAAATTTGATTGATAACGTTTTATTTGTAAATAAAAGCCACAACTTATTCATGCTTGCACTTTTTTAATACGATTTCTGTGTGCAAAGCTATTAAGGATTGAAAAGTTTAATTGTCCACCATTTTATAACGGTGTATTAGAAAATAATTAAATATCGTACGCTAGTTTAAAACATTGCCATTAATAGCTATACAAAATATCAAGTCTTTATCTTAGATAGTTTTTTATTAAGCGGGGTTTCCGTGAGAAACGCATACCGACACACAGCTGAATAACTGTGCGTTTTCGGACACATGTCCAATTGAATTTTTTTCTTATTTTGACCTGCTTAATCATACCCTAAAATATTACAGAGTCATAACGAAACACCCTGTTATAGTGCTATATAGCACTCATTGTCAGTCCATCGGATGAGACGTTTAACGATTGACTCCTAGGCTCCTTTCGTTAAGAGTAGGCTACAGCCAACGCACTTTCCATTCAATCAAGTGCGCTGCTCACTTAGCAACTCAACGCGCACTTGCTTTCCATTTGTTTCAGGCCATCCGCACTAGGCAGCCTACTTGTAAACAAAGCATAGTTGACGTGAGCTAAAAAATAAAAGAAATTAGATTATCACATCCGCAATTTTTGTTTCCTTGTTGATTTCCGGTAAAGGCATCATGTATGGATAACGTATATGTTTTGATAACTATGCCGTAAAAATCTCACGTTTTTTAATGAAAAATTTGAAAGAATTCGATAACTTGTAAATTTTTAAAAACTAACAATGTTATCATGTCTCCTTCAAGTAAAACCGATGTTTTAAGAACAACTGGGTCGATGCCACGCCAATAATGCACACCACCTTCACAAGCGAAGGTTTTCTTACGATTATATAAAAGGTACTACTGTATTTTTTTAATAGTTGATAAAAAATACGAACTAAATACTGTTAAACGTTTGATGCGATCTATGAATGAAAACTTCCTTATTTTTTTTAATAAATCATTTCTGAAGAGCACAGTCATGCCAAAAACCGTGGAAAACGGCTTTTTGGCAAAAAATATCGAAAAGTAACGTGTTAAGAGATTTACAATTTGGTATCATTGGAAAGGTGGGATATTTCTTTATATTGAAGCCCAATTCAATAAATTGTACGTCGATACTATATCAGGCTCAAACTAACTTAATTCGTTATGTTAATTTTGCGCTGAGTTCTTAAGTTAATTTCGCGTTAATTTTTCAGTCTATCCCGGCTGTTTGTCGCGGCGACGCGTCGGCGAGTCAAACGACGCCCGCGGTGGCAACTTCACTGCAGAATCAACCTCAGACATAACAACTTCACTTCTTATAGGGTTGAGGAAAATGGGATTAAGGAAGGCAAATGGTGTAGGCGGAAACAAAAGACGAAGGACGCTCAATCAGCTTGCTTTCAACGGGAGAGGGAAGAATAATTTGTAAATTTCCGGCCGCCTTCGTTGGGTTGATCGTGCAAGCCATAATTCTCTTCAATCAGCCACCGTCTCCTTGTGCGGTCTCACAAAACTACGACGTCTGGGGAACAACAGCTGTCTCAAGACTCTCTCAAGTCCACAGCCAGAGAATGGATTTCAGATAGTTAACATCACGAGACCATATATATTCCCCTCCACTCATTTGAGTTTACTTTTCGAAAAGTTAATGCAAAATAAAAAAACTTCTTTCAACAGAATTATTTAATTGAATACAAATTTATGGGTTGATTTTAAAATGCTACGGATAAGTACATACTTAAATTAAACACTTATTAACGGTTTGATATTGGAACATTGACATTAACGGCTATGGAAAAGGACTAATTTTAGATTTTATTCAACACTAACACATGGTTTGATTTTTAAATACAACGAAAAAGTAACAATTTTAATTATTTATCAATTTCTGATATTCTGGTTGAATTTCAAATGTTACGCTTAAGTAATAATTTGCTTTAATTGTAACCGGTGAAAAAATATCAGCAATAATTTATTCATCATGCGCTGTCACAAAATAGACCTTACAAGGCGCTTCTTTGGCTCAGAGATTATAGATCAGAGAGACGTGGTAACTAGTTTTGTTGACCTTATTACTCCAAAGGTCACGCGTTCCTATTCCGCCTCGATCATGCATGTTATCTATTTAATGATTAAGGTCTTAAGTAACACGGTGCGATGATATATTTGAATATGGAGTCCATTACACCTGTCTACTAACTTCATTATATCATATGTAATCGGCATGCGTCGAAAACAACTATGGTGTGGAGGTAAAAGGAACTATCCTGATGGTAGTTTAGCTGCACCTGGGTCGTAAAAGTTAGCGAAAATGAACTCTGAAAAACTATAAAAGTTATCAACTAAAAAAATCTCTGTCTTGAAATGAACTTTTCTGTGCGCAGAAACACATTAGCGTGATCTCATTTTCAACTGGAACCGTACATGATTTTTTTTCGTTTTTACAGTTGTGATGTTTAAGTAAGACCTTCATGTAACACGTAGCGTAAAAAGCCTTTCTAGGATTGTAGTTCTCGTTTAATGTTTTAAAAACACTCAATTCTAATGACTAAAACCTCTTCATACCACCAGAAAGACAGAAGACATGAAACACTCATTCAAAGAGTAACTAAATACAGTTAGAGGACATAAAATAACTTAATGTAAAAAAATACTGATTTCAAAGGGAATTAGAAAACTTAATAAAAATTCACACCCTGCCATAAAAAAACAAATACCTACACATTTCAGTAATTTTAATTCTTTGGAATAAGTTTATTTTTTAAATTAAGACGAGTTCATTACTTCTCCACATCAAACGACAGAGAAATGGACTCAGTAAATTATGGAAACTCCTAATGGATACATATTGGTAGACTCGAGTCGACATTCCGATTAACTCGACATTCGGTTAAGTCATAGGCTGTGATGAGGAATAACGATGAGAACTAGGGCACACTTTTTTATCTTCAAAGTTCGTTTGCTGAGAAACAAGAAGCTAAAAAAACGCGCCAGGGAAAATTGAAATACCAACGAACGTACAGGGACGACAAGCAAAAGAACAGGACAGGTGAATTTGTCAAAAAATAAAACTGTCATGAAAATAAGCAGAGATGGGAGCAACTAGAGAGTATTTCTTATTATTATCGGCTACAACATTACGATACTCAAGCATTTATACTTGAGAGAGCCTAATACTGAGCGCATATCAGATTTTCGTAGGAAGGAAGATATCAGATTTTCGTAGTTAACACAGTAGTCAAGCTCGGACATTTTCCAAAATGAGCACGCTAAATTTTCCAATCTGACTTACTTTTATTTTTCAGAGCAAAGTGTTTCAGAGCAAAGCGAGCCAGGGGAATACCCCGAATGGCCATTGCATCGTAGGGTTTATGCTTGCACTTAATTCTTCCCTTCCCTCTAATGCGATACCTCGTATACCCCTGCTCACCCGAACGACAAACATCTATTATACCTCCGCTCACTCTCAGACTCCTATATCGCATGCAAGCACACATAATCCGCGCACGGCGTTTCTCTGAACAAGTTATGTGAAATTGAAACTCTTTTTTATCATGCAAACCTTTTTTCGCATATTTTTCCTTTTATCTTCTCATAATGCGATTGTAAGTAAATAATAGAGTATTTGCGTAAGTGAGGTATTTTGTTGAAATTTATTATGGCGAGTAGTGTTTGGTTTCGAAATGCCACATACAAAATACCAAGGTATAATTCCAACTAATTAATTTAATAAATAGCTTTTAATATGCATTTTTTTAGCATCGAAATTGCCTAGGTCTAAACGCCCAACCATTGGTTCTTCGTAGTGTGACGTCATCTCCCATATCAGCAGAAGCGAAATAGCCTAGCTGTGCGTTGAGAGTGAAATAGTATTTGCCTTTTCGAAGTTATTTCGATATTTGCTAATTAATAGTTAAAGTTTCGTCCGCACGCTAAGACTACGCAGTCACACAATCTCCAAATCAACAAATGGTCGACTATGGAAGATGACGTCAGAGCCTACAAAACATGGCGGACTAGTGTTTCGGCGCAATAATAATTTATTAGACTTTATTAGCTAATAAAAATTTAACGAAAAGCCTCTCGAGCGTCAGAATGAAAATTTAGTGTCTGAAGTATCGATAGATTTTTTAGATGTCACTTCCCAAAAGTGTGCAAATACTCTATTATGTAGGAATGAAGCGGATGGCAGAGAGGAGAGTGGAATGGAGAGGTGCTGCAAACCAATCTTCGTATTGATGACTACTGATGTTTAATGCAATTTTCCATCCTTTAATGGTTTGGTTTAACATTTAAGTCCTATTTAAGTTATGTTTTTTCATGAGTGTGCCAAAGATATTTCATGCAGTAGCCAGTTATCGCATAGCCCTTAGATAGGTAACAGAATTTTCCCGGCCAATAAGCAATTGAAATATTGTCATCAACATGAAAATTTGCGGTGAATTGCTGGGTCAGGTTGGGATGGCGATGTGGCCATGGTAAGGTGTAAGACAGACGTCCCCTAAAAACATATTACCAACGAAAACATCACAGCTCAAAACTACTGATTACTATATAGGTACTATATGTTCTTCTCAGGAGGCAAGTTAAGCTGCATATGAAGAAACTCTTCACTGTTTTAAAGCCTGCATGAGATTTACCAAGCGTTATAAGAGTAGGACTCTTAGTTTTTTTCTGGCAGATATTGATAATAAGTAGACACACGATCCGTTAGGTCTGTATGGATGATTTTTGTGCCAAAAAACATTGGTAATAGCATAGAGTAAATAGTAATAGGATATGTTTTCAGGCTTGTGGAACAAGGAAATTGATAATTTGTCAGAATTTCTTCCGACGCCATCTACGATCTCCCTCCCGAACTACGAAAAAATCTATATTAATTTTGCGCGTGCGGTGAGCCCTGTATAATATGCTTACTCTATGGATAGTTATTTTGCGAAATATGAAAGTGAATCCCCAAATTATCGAAAACAAAATTGCATTCCCAATCTTCCCAGCATAAAATATAAACGTTATTCCAACAGCTCAAACGTTTGAAACATTTAATTCGCTCCCATGCCTGCCCTGAATTATGTCGTCTGGATCGAAGTTCCAGCCCCTACACGACAGGGGGCCAAGAGTCTAGGGGACGGTCAGCAATTTATGACCAGAGGGACAATTTTCCGGAAAGGAATTTTTTTCAGCTTTACGACCGAGCAAGAGACAACGAACTTAAAACGCGTTCTCCCAACCGCGCGTTTCCTCATTTCATTTCTGACAAACTTAATTTTTTCTCTGCCCCCGCACGCAAATTTGTTTATTTTCCAGCCGCTCATTTGCTCCCGCTGGCAAGAGGAAAAAAAAGACTCTTGTCGAGTGCCGAGAAAATCCTTCTCACCTTAAGGAGGCTCCAACGTAAAATAGGCCAAATGTCAGTTCTTCAGTATTGCTATAGGTACTTTCAAAGGAAATAAGAGGATTTCCACTTGGTTACTTCAACAGAATCGTACACCTTTCTATATTTTTTATCCGAAAAATAAAACTTGAATTAAATAGGCTAGAAGGCGATAATAGGTCAAACACGCGAAAAAGGTATTATGCTTGACATATTAAAACGTCATTTTGCGAAAAATGAGAATGCGCTAAAAGCGTATCTATTTTACCAGGATATTAATCGGATTTGAAATGAAGGCATCTTTGTAACAAATCCAAGTATGTCAATTTTTAGAAACTATAGCAACACACTGAGATAATTGATCAATATACTATTCAAAGTATAATTTTGGTTTTTATTATCAATAGGATGCGTTTTTATGCAGTTTACGACAGTTATGGCAATATAAATTTACAATATACTCCTCTCATGCAGATGAAGCTTTCTTGTACTCTAAGGACAATTGATAACAAGTCCCAGTCTTCAACGTTGTTTTAGTTTTTTGTTTCTATGCGACTGTTTTATCACAGTTCATTAAATTTTTAAAATTTGTTAATACCTATTTTTTGTTTCGTTGACATACATCTTATATCTGTGTTAACTACCTATCATTCAAAGTTGAAAAATACAATGCAATGACATATGCGGAGGAGGATGAGCTCGGAATAAGGAAAAAAATTGACTTCTCAGGATTTCCATTTTGTTGTTGGAAAACAACTTTACTTGAATAGTCAATTTCATTTTTCGCCCAAGCAATGTCGTGTATTTTAACGATCGTTGATTAAAATTCTTCATAATTAGCACTTCATTTCTGCCTTCCAGAACCTAATTCATGCCATCCATTTAAACAGTATTTTTTTACAGAACAAACGTGGTGTAATTCCTCATTTGTTTTGACAAACGCAGTAGCGGGGGAACCTCTTTAAGTGGCGCCGCCACACCTTGTGGTGGCAAACCACCAGAGTGACCTCTTACACAATTGGACCCGCTGCTTCTTCCTCGGAGCAAGCAGGAGAGTGTAAGGTTGTCTGGTTTGAGATGAAGGCAAGGAGGGAAGATGGGACGAAATAACTTAAATGCCAGGGACGACTAAAAGGATCAACCACCCCAATTGGCCCTCTACACCCCCTCTCCCTCCCCCCACTCCCCACCCCCCAAGTTCATTTCCCAAGCTCTATATACCCTTCTACACTCCCATATCCATCCTTTCTACCTACCAACCCCTTACCCTTCGTGGTCGGCTTTGAATTCAAAGCTGCCGAGGAGGGAGGAAAATTAGGACACGGTTAATCATTTATGTGGGCTGAATTTTTAATCCTAAAAGAGGAGGAGACGATAATGTGGGAGTGAGCCCTCATTTCTTCCCCCTTGCAAGTGCTTCCTCCATCCTTCCCGCACACACACACCACACATCCCCTTCTCCATCCTCCACCTCCAAGGGGTACCCTCTTTTTCTGTCCGCCGAACCCTTAACTCACTCCTCACAGACCTTTTCCCCTAACCCAGTGTTCAGTTCGGATTTCTCTGCCGTGGTGTGTGGAGATTTATTTTATTTATTTCCATTGGAGAGAATCCATATAAGGAGAGAAGAGTTGGCCCTTTTAATACACTCCTTCGGACGGTTCGAAATATTTCCGGAATTATTTTTATCAATTGAATCTTTGACGTATAAGGCTGGAGATTCCTTCAGGGCAGTGAATGGGGGGTTATGTCCTCGTCTCCCAATCCAAGGGTCACGGGTTCGTGTCCCATTTTGGTGGATTTTTCTCGCCGTAGGGTATGACCGTGGGTCTATTATTATTTTCTGTTCATACCTGACGTATACAAGGACCAATGTGCTGTTGTTAGGGGTCAATGGAAATAAATAAAATAATTAATAAATAAAATAAAAGTAGTCTCAAGAGCAATTCCTTGGCGCGTCTCGTCAGAAATCCAATGCTTAAGTTTAATTTGTCTCGCTAAAATAGGTCTCCAAATTATTTTTGGAACTGTGTTTAGGAGTCCGACAGGAGAAAAAATACCTTTTCTTTAACTTCCTCAAAATCCATTATCACTTAATTAAAAAAACCTCAATTTTAGAAATAGTTTATTCCAAGTCTTCTAAGTAAAATTATAAGTCAAATTCTAAGTTTATTTTAGAATAAACTATCGTGAAAACTACAGTCTCCTTAACTCAGAGAGAAGAAAAAATGCTAAAATCTCATCATGTAAGGCTCAATCAACACGTGGTAGGGAAACGAAAAATCTTCATTCTTCCCTTTTGGCTGGGAATTAAATGCTGCACAGTAAATAACTTCGTCAACACCATTCCTGAACCCCAAGAGAGAGAGATTTTTAGGATATTCTACGAGGTAACTGGGATCCTCCATTTAAATTCCACAAATCTAGCCGTGTCAGACGACACAATAGTCGCCTTGCTACGGCCCGACTAGTAATATATGACACGGAGAGCGTGCCGACCCCAATTAAGTATATTTACATGTTCAAAGGGTTCAATTAAGTCATTCACCGTTTTCCAGCCATCATTAAAGGGCCTCATAATCAAAACGATTGGTTGTCAACTGGAATACAGGCCAAAAACCATCGCGTTCTCTACTCAACCCTTCACTCCGGGAAAACCTACTTTTTTTCGCCGAACAATTAGCTCACCGCTCGCAGACCTTTCTCGCCCCCTTCTCAATGTTCGAGGTCTCGTCCGGATTTCTTTAGCGCGGAAATGGAATGTGAAGAAGAGGAGGCTCTCTCTAATCAACTCTATCGGAAAAATTGGATTCTTTCGGAAAGTAATTCCTCTATTTTCAATCCACATTTCAGCGTCGCTTTCACGTCCGATCGGCGACGTGGGTCATTTCTATAATCTGCAACTGCGTGCCTTCGAATATGAATTGCAATTGGTAATTGAAATTGCATCTTCGCTAAAACCACATACTTAACTCGCGGTATTAATCTCATCAATATTATTTTTAGTTACTCGTTAGCTTACAATCTATTTAAGCTAAATTTATCTCATTTACTATAAACCATCTAGTCTCGACACCACTTAAACTTTATTCGCGTTTTACTTAGTCATTAAATACGTCGTTATTAGCCTAATATTATTGAACTGAATAATAACGGCCATGCCAGATGAAATTATCTACACGTAATCTAGATTGATTAATGATAGATACAACTATTATTAATACATAAATATTATTGATCCCGCATATTTTATTTCAAATAAATTTTTACGGGAAAAATTAAAGTATGCGTTGGAAAATTCTTATTTATAGCTGAAAACGGTAAACGACAAGTTATATTAAAGTTATCTTCCCCCATTTTTCATTTGAAACGGTGAAAAAAATCATTACTAGATATAAAAGTAGCAAAACAAATTATTCATCAACCATAATGTCCGGAAACTATAATGGCGGAATCATGTTTATTCTTTCAGTGAACTACAATCGGTATCTCTTATTACTTCTCTCCTGTATCCTCCTGTATTCTTCTCCTGTATAATCTATAGGCTCACAGATTTCCCCTACCAGAAAATTGAACTTCATTTCCCACACATAATATTTTGATAACGCCGAAGGATATTCCACGTCTTACCACCACAATGAAGATTTATGGCCATTTTTGAAAAAAAAATTGTAGCATGGATGTCCTTCATGCATTGACCCCTGTGAGTGGCCATTGCAAAATTTTTAACTCTCATCAGTTCCTTATCACAGCCATTTTTCTGGCATGGCGTACACGAATTTTTTTGGTAGTGATTATGTTAAATTCAACTTCATTTTCACCAGCAAAGTTGCGATTTTTTCATTCCGATATTACTTCTATCAATCATGGGGCAAACAAACGTTTAATTCATTGCTCAATCTTTAAGGCGCTAAATGATGAAAACCCCTGTGGTCTGGAAACGCCTTTTCTGGCATTCTATCCACTCCTTGCAGAATCGTATATGTACTGGCTGCTTATAGAAAAGCTTGTCATCGAGTTGATAAAACCAAATATCACAACCCTTTCATAGTAGGCATTGTTTACCAACTGAACTTTAAATGGCACGGTGTAAATGCGAGATGGATGAAACAAGAGATAAAATATAATTTTTAATCTAATATAAATGCCATTTTCGCGAAAAACCGTTCTTAAGAAAATTCTCCCAGGCAGTTGCATAGCAATAAAATGTATTCAGCTTACCATCATATTTTTTTAAGTGTTTACCAAATTACTGCAGTATCTAAAGTCAATGCTGCAAGTCAACCGAAATGGCACTGCAGTAGGCCCCTATTGCTGTAAAAAAGTGCTCATTAACAATATAATCGTCGCATAATCCATACATTTTAGGGTTTAGTGTAATGCATGTTGGTGACTACTCAACCCCTGCCACACACCCTTGAGGTGGCTTGCAGGGTATTCTGTAGATGTAGATGTACGTTTTATACCTTAAATTTGTTTTTAAATAGTTAAAGCGTCTCATCAGATAAAGCGTTATCTATACGATACAAACATAAAGGTGGAATTTACTGTGTGTTATGACGGTGTAATATAACTGTAGCAGATGGAGCACCTGAAATCCTTATATATCACTACTACTACTGACTAAGCTACAATCCTTTTATAATTTTCTATCCACGACAAACACATTCAAGAGATGAAAATGCGATTTTCTCTCATAAATATAATTAATAATGGACGGAAGGTAGAGCTTTTCGATAGACATTCTTAAGCCGATAGCCTGAAGAGGATTCCACAACGATGATCCTTTAAATTTAACAACGGTCCGACCCCCTGCAAGATCCTGCCCCAAAAATAGACCCCCAAAATGATTCCACATTCTCCTCTCATCCTGAACCCTTCCCTCCTGCCCCCCTTTCCGCTCTTGCCTAACACAACCATCCCCTCAAAACACCCCCAGTCCATAGGGGTGTAGAATATATAGTGATATATTGCCAGGGATATGCTATGCGTATTAAATATCCAGACATGAGCTTAAGGCTAAGTGACATGCCACCATGAGATTCATGCTATATTCAACATTATACGACAATACTGGATCTAAATGTTTCTATAAAACCCCTTAACCTTAAAAAAACAGATCAGTATTTTAGGATACGTTAGGAAAATATTTATTGAAAATTTTCATTTAAACGGTTGATGAATTTTTAAAAGTATAACGTGCACGTATCTCACACTTTTCATTGCAAGAGGATTGTTTTACTTGAAAACAAGATATTAAAATAACCAACATATCCTATCTTATAACACAGGTCCTAGGACAAATGAAATATGATGATTATTATTATGTAAGGCCATGCGACCCCGAGAATTTTGAAGAGTACTGCAGGGAAAAGAGAAGACCATTCAATTTCTCTTTTTAATTAAATCAATTTTTTAATTTTCTCCTCCTGACACTTTTCCTGAGCATTTGTACAATGTAGAATTATAATGTAAACGCCGAATTAGTTTAAAAATTAGCAATTTCAAACACATGCGCTGATAAGCTTGCTGAGATGAGCAATACACACTTATTTTTTCAAAGTTACAAGAACTCGAATATAATGCGAACGTGACTTTCAAAAGTATAAAATAACCCACTGGAGAAAAAACATCGCAATATAATACTATATGTAACACATGATTTCAATTCAACAAGACCATGCTACACAATTAATAGCAAATAATAGAGACGTTAAGATTTTTGCATTTAATTAAGACGCAATCGCAACGTGTCAACCTTGTACGTGAAACGTAATACTAGTAAGAATGGTTACTGGATAAGGTTTTGGTTGAAGATAGCTCTAATGCCTGTATCTAATTACTAATCGATTTATGTGTTAGGGAAAACAAAGAAGCGAGTAAACTGTGAGAATTAAGCGAAACACCCCGACTTGCCCAGGGCGATACGCGTTCTGAAGGCGCAATGACTGCAGCATTTGGTACCTAGCAAATTGCCTCATCCAACGATAACTTGATATACCTTTGCGATATCTTTTGACGCGCTTCTTCTTCATCGATAGTCAATTTAGATCACATTTAGATGCTAGATTACACAGACCTACCAGTTCACTCACCCCTAATCTTATGTACAACGGTAAAATATTTTATTTAAAAAATTGACCAAACAGGTACGAGCATCTGGTGAATAACGAAATTTGAAGAATAGTTATATAATTTCATTCCAAGAATTGACTTACTGATTGACTGATTAATAACTTCTACCTCGTATCTTTGCGATATCTTGCAACGCGCGATATATCGCGTACTTATCGATTAATTATTTATATTGCACTCCGATGTTATACCTTCAATATCACGGGGGCCTACCTGTCCATTAACTCTCCAGTCGTCCATCGGTCAACTTTTTGAATAAAAATGTTGACCAAACGGATACGAGCATCGTCTGATGGGCTAAATTTGAAGAATATATGATTTTACACTTAGATTATGACTGACTTGGAATCAGACTACATTCCCTTCAACTTCTGGAGGACATATGATACTCAAACCCGCTTGATTAATAATGAACTACAATTTCTTCTTCTTCCTTCTATATTAGGCCAGCAGCCTGTTGTTATTCGCCAATGACTAGGTAGTCCTTCCATCGTCTTTTGGGTCTCCCTACACTTCAAGTTGGTAAGTTCTCTCGAGTAACCTTTACAGTAACTATTGTTATCCATCTAAATAGTGCGTAGTAATAAAGTATTTACTTGGTCGTTCCATGCTTTTTTCTTCTTCTCATCCAGTCAATAATACATTCTATCTGAAATTCTCTTCTTACATCGTCGCTGATTTCATCGTCTAGTAAGGTCTTTGCTGAAATTCTACTAAGTACTCTCATCTCTAGTCCTCCATTAAAAGCTTCGTTTTTTTTGCCTTTGGTCTTCTTTCAGCTCTATACGTGATGATAGGTCTAATTGTACCGCCTAGTTTTTCATTCTACTTGAATACGTATGTTTCTTTTTCAGACAGCGTCGTTTAGAAGACTAGAAATTTGTACGCGGGAATTCGGCTTTACTTGCAAACCAGCTAGCCCCAAAGACCAACCCTAGTCCCTTCACCCTGACACTACCCTTACTCGCCCATACCACAGGGCGCGATTATCTCTCTTCACTTGCCTCCCTTATCTCCTCCCTTCGTAGCGCAACTCCACGCGTGTCCAATGTGTCCGAAAGGGAGAGCGTGCGAAGGAGACATTCAACGCCTCCCGCTCCTCACTTGTCCTTCGCCGGCGCCCCTCGGCGCCTTTCCTCCCACAACCCTTGAAACACCCCCATACGCCCCCCTTTACCCCTTCGTGTGCCCTCAGGGCACTTGAATTTTCATCCCCCTCTCCACAATGGACGGAAACAGGAGGGAACGGAGGAAGAAGGGGACGAACGAATGAAGTTTTATCAACGCTCCTTTGTCACACGCCTCTCCCGCACCATCTTCTATATGCATGTGCGTGCGAACAAACATACTGACTAACGGGTCCCGCTTTGAACTGAAGGATGCATACAAGTTCATGTATTCAAAGAAGGGCCTGAAAGAGGCCCAAGTTCCCCGGCTATGGTAAACGCGGGTAATTAATACCAGATAGTTTTTCTGGCATAAAATGATAAAGGGAACTCATATATTTTTCACAGAATATAAAACAAATATTCACGGGTGAAAGTGGTGGAAAATATTCTAAGGGGAAGAAATATTAGAAGTCTTAAGGACATGAAGGCGTGTATGAAGCATTGTATGAGGGTAACTGGAGCAAAAGAGGTATGCAAGGGTAGAGCAGGATGGAGTAAATCATCAAATCAGAGTCAGTTTTACAGGCCTATCACCGAGAATTACCATTTTTTACTATGCCTAACCCGAAAAGGAAAGTCATGATGGGTATGTAAGAATAGAAAAAAGCATTTAACGTGTCCATGGAAAATATTGATCATAATAAAATAAAGTTTATGAGATATCCAAGAAGTAATAATAATATTCATTATTGCTCTAGGAGTAGCTCTCCTTTTGAGCATAAAAATGAATACAATACAGTTTAAATTAAAGAAATAGATAGGCTAGACGATGGATTGAGGTGGTTAGGCAGAAATCACAGCAGGTGGAGCAGTTTACTTATCAAGGAAGTATTCTGAATTGGAATGGGTTGAGTAGTAAAGAAAAAGGTACATAAATGGTTTAGTTAAAGAAGCATTCGCGAAAAGGTTTGGTGAGGGGGATAAAGAAAATATTAGAATAAATCATAATATCGACCATTACAGACTACGAAAACTTGGTCAAAGCAGAAAAAGGACGCGCTTACACATGAGGCTCTTGAAAAGTGTGTCACAGGAGATAATTGGAGAAGGTAAGTCCGGTAGCGAGGAAGACAAATGAAGAAGTTCTGAACATGGTGCGTGAGAAAAGGGAAATTAAGTGGAATATTCGGAGAATGCAGCAAAAGTGGATTCATTAGCACAGAGGTCGGTAACCCTCGCAAAGGATCCTCGATGGTTTTCGTCGAGAAGACGGCCACTTAACGCAACATCTAAGTTAAAAATCCCCAGGAATAGGCTCATCGACTGACTCCCGGAGAAGAGGAGAGTGAGTACTCCAAGGTCGTAGAATGTCACCTAATGAATTCACTCGGCCTAGGATGGACCTAAGAGAGAATGGGCGAAATTGAATCTTGAGACAATGGTCGTAAGATGAAGAACCCGAAAAAGTGCTTTTATTTCTTGTTCAAGTAGTCAAAACTTCCGCCAAATGACCGTTTAATGGTAACTTGCTATGCAATTCAATCCCCTGACGACGCAATGACAGAGATCTTTCCGATGTCGATCAATTTTTTCTTATAATTCACAGCGTCAAGGCTGAAGGGAATTCTAACCATACAAATCGATTAGAGAAATTCTATTATTTAAACATAGGGATTTTGCATTTTCCTTCTAATAATATTTTAAGTTGTCACTATTATCGCTGCCACCATCATTGAGGTATATGTTCCAAATTCTTAAGATAATTCAATTATCACACTAGTCTATAATTGCTGCTACTGTTATTTATTTCATCCTACAGTAAATAATTATGACATTTGTCCAGCAAAAGGTTATTTTTTCTCCCTTCGTAATGACTTAAAACGTTTCAGAGCCTACTGGTTGCAAAATTAGAAAAAATATGCTACCTATGAGGTAATTATTAAATTGCTTGCGATTCTCTGTTAAAATACCCTTTTGAAAGAATTATGATAGATGGCACGGAATAATTACTCCAAATGAAAACCATCAATAATGGTAATTTTATAATTTGTATAACAAAACTCATTTTCAAGTGACTAAAAATAGCTTGGGACCATTGTAGGAGACTGTTAGTTAGACCAATCAAAGAAAATTGGTGCAAAAATATAAACAAACTATTTTTTCGTTTCAACGGAATGGTCTCACCAAGTTTAGCAGAAAAAAATTTGTTTTTAAGAAAACGATTGCACGTAAAAATATCTTACTAGTGACCATTTCACTCATACGAGAAATTGCTGCGTTTAAAAAAGTTCACATTCGCGTATTTAGGATTCTCCGTGTCTCATGGTTCTAATTACTCTGAGCTCATGAATTTCGTCTCTCCAAAGATAGATGAGGACAAAGGTTATTCGGACTTCCATGGTACCGTCGCCGCTGGCTTCACGAAGAAATACCGTGGCTCACACAACCCCGTAAGATAACAAATCGCACGTGACGCATTTCAAGAGGGTTAGCAGAGGACTCCTACTATTGTGACGCTCTCTTAGCTCTCTAAGAGGAAGATGGGCACTAGATTTTAAAAAGTTTACCGGCGAACCTCGTGTTTGCAATAGGTTCGAGAAAGTCACGCAGTGAGTTGAATTTAGTTTGTAATTGGAGATGAATCTTCCCTTTCTAGTCTTGGAGGTTATATTTACACCCTCGTAACAGAGAAACCATAGTAAATCCTGCCGCGGGAATCACGCTATTAGCGTGTCACCAGGCAATCCAAAGTTCAAGAGACTGAATCTCACATCGGGAACGGATATTGCTTGTCCCAGAATTTTCAATTTATGATATCAGGCGAGATACGGACCAAGCCTTAAGACCAAGTAAACAAGATTCAATTGCAGGTAAATTGCAGGCATTCAATTGCAATCAAACATAATAATGACTATAGCAACAAACAACGGATACAGTGAACATTAAATACAGAAACTTCTCCGCAAAAAAGTTAATGGCAATACAACTAAGTCTTTTACAAGCCTTCAGGTTATTCAGGGGGAAAAACCAAAAAAGTGGCGTAAGTTACGGTTCCACGGAAATATTTCATACTTACTATTGAAACACATCCCGAAAGACAAATACAATGTGAGTTTCTATTCCCCACTCACCATTGGGAAAGTGCTTTTCAACTCTAAAGATCGTGTTGACAACTTGGACAAAAGTGGTGTGTACTTGCTCAAATGCAGTGATTGTGACGGGACATATGTGGGGCAGACTGGATGAACATTCAAAACAAGAATCAGCGAACATAAACGATGTTTAAAATATAATGATTGTAAATCCTTCTTTGCCAAACACCTGATAGAAACGGGCCATAACAGTGATTTTAACCTAGAAGTGTTACATGTACATGACAAAAGTTGGAAACTAGATACTCTCGAAAAATTTGAAATTATGAGACATAAAATGCTACCAAATGTTCAAATTCTAAATGACGTAACGGTTTTCAAATGTTCCCATCTGCTTACAAAGTGTTTAACCTTGTTCAAATGTAACCTAAAAGACCACAAAACCCGGACTCCACATTCACCACCACCTGTCAACTATCCCAAACCCCCTCCCTCCCCTCCTGCAAACGGCCCAATCCAATCCCAATACCAAAACCCGACTCCCACCCTCCCACCCGCGTAAGTCTTAGCACTCACCCCACCTCCTCTCCCGGAGTATATAAAGAACCCCAAATGTACCAGATGTATGTATACCTTGACAATGACGCTAAGACGTTGAAATCGATTGGGAATAAAATATACATCATATCGTGGAATAGTACAAAGTCTTTCATTTAACATGTTCAGTGCAGGTGACGTTTACCTAGTGAAATTTCTCATATCGAGTAACTTTTTCCTTTAACTTTAGGTACTACCTTTGATAATAATGTAAAACATTGAGATCGGTCTGATATCAATAATAACATTGTGTGCAAAATTACTAAGTATTCTTTTCCTAGCCACGTAAACCCGATATCTATTACACCAATATTACGTAAAGATACAACACTACGCTCATTTAACCGTCACTTGACGAGTGGCGAAGTGGCCCACAAGTTAAACGAAAAATGATTTTTGCAGCAATAAATGTAAACTAAGGTTACCACATTGATCTGCGCCGATCAAATAATTATTTCAGGTGTGCCAGTTGATTATTGCTAAAAAAAGAAGGGAAACAAGTGTCTACAACTTAGCAAATCGTAAACACATGATAATCATCATAATATTTCGCGCCGAACATATCACCCAGATATCATCAAAGGATATTTTCATGTCTTTCAGGTACAGCTGCGTCTGTGTCTTGATGATGACGTTTCGTAGCCAATGCAGGCCACATATTCAGATCAGGTACAGAGACACAGACGCAGCTGTACCCGAAAGACATGAAAATACCAGCACAACAGCGCTGCGAAAGCCTCAAGAAGATATCATCAAAGGATAATTAACAATAACATATTTGTCATCCAATTCTTTCAATTTTATTCTCATTAATATATCTCTAATTCAAGAAAGGAGTCACGTACAAATAGTAAATCAACGGTTATAACAGATTATCATCTCACTTCATCTCCGGGTAACTTCAACATCGAAGCCACCAATGGGGTTTTTGGCATGAAGTCAATAATAACATTGACGCATGATGCAGATGTAAATTTGCATGATGCAGCTCATTGTTGAATGGAGGCTAGCCTAATGAGTTTTAAACCTAAGGCACTTTATTTGTTTTTTAACAAAATGTCGACACCATCATCAACATCTTGAATCAGTAGTTAAATAAACCTAACGCAACGAGTATGAAACATGCAAGTGTTAAAAATCCAAGCAGTAATATTTGAGAGTTGAAAAACAGAGGAAAATTCACGCTGTATATTATTTTATGCAGCGTACTGGTTCAAAATAAAATTCTAATATGAAATTTGAATTTTTTTGTGCTTTACTTTTCATTTATAGCATTAATAAATATAAGAAGCGTTCCCCTTCTTAAAACCAATGATTATTTTCCCATATACTTCCATTTCCGCCTAAATATGGAAACTTCCACCAACTGTGGGTAGTACCTCCTGGTATGTTGGGGTTTGTTCGTGTTTCCGACCGGATCACACTCTACATTTCTGCCGACGACGTTTCCATTAACGAGTCGTTCATCGAAACGTCGGCGGAAATGTAGAGTTTGACCCGTTCGGAAACCCGAACAACCTCCAACATCGCTATACGCCTGGAAAGCCTTAGATCTTTGATCACCTCCTGGTATGCTTGACGTAGGCAACCACAGTTTACCCTCGGAAATTTAGCGAGGAAATTTCAGCACAAACTTTCCCCTATGCCTATTTGATATCCGGCTGTGCGGTGATGACCAAATAGGATATGGTCATCTCCCGTTGGTGGCGTCCTCGTTCGCTAGACGCAAGTGGTGCCAGAAGCCACGAGGGATCCGCGATAAGTCAACGAGTATGCCTACCCAAAAGGTATCTCGAGAGAGGATCCGAAGTCACCAACTCTCCAATGAACATGAACGAAGCTTAGGGAAGACCATTGACAGCTACATTCTACACAAGATCATTGCACGCTATCTACAAATGTCACAATTAGTACCAAGCGAAGAAATGGTGACGGCCAGATTCTAAATAAATTTCTGAAAGAATGTCTTATTTGCTCAGTGTTGCACTTTTTATTGCATTGATACACATAAGAGTTACTTATCGCTACCGTAAAAAATAATTATGCTTCCATATAATTCGATTTCCGTCAAAAATGTCAACTTTACTCCGCTCCTTGTACAGTAATGAAGATATTACACACCTCCGGGTATTCTTGAGAAAGGCAAATACCAATCAAGCCCTGAGAACTCTCAGGTAAGCCAGCGCTTTCTCATCCCTGACGGTAGAGTGGTGACCAGATAGTATACTGCGTAAAGTTGTTGGCATTCCACTGTTCTTGCCATGAGTAGAGCTACTAGGACCCCATGACGGAGCTGTGATAAGACGAAAATGAGTAGGACTACTGCTAGGAGCCTCGTGGGAGGAGTCGCGATTACTCTCCACAAAACATACTGACAGAAGACCATGGTTCGCGGGAAATAATGATGATTTCCTTAGGCTGATTCCACTTGCTCAGGAGGCTAGTGCAATACTGCATCGTTGTAGCACCTAAAATCAGTGTAAATATTTACTACTAGTAGTTCTAAAACTGCTATTACTGCTACTTCGTCGCTGTGTTTAGAATATATTTTTCATTCAGGATAGTGCTCGAGCTTGCATACCATGCTTGTCTTTGAACTAAGGCCTTAGATATCACAGCAACACAATCTGTTTGAGTTTCAAAAATCCAAGACGACAGCTACTAAATCTCAAGTCTAACAAAATACAAAGGAACTGCATACGCTTCGTTTAAAACGGCTACGATTGAGTAGTGATTGTAACAAAGCCGATGGAAGGTCTAGGGTTGGAGCCGCTTGAGACAATGGGAGGCTAAATGCAAGGATAAGATTAGTAGAAAATTTCAAGAAACATCGCGACAGTTTGATTCGGAGAATAATTTACCCTCACGATGCAATTGCATAACAGACAAAAGCGAAAAATCTATGGAGAGATACACGGTTAAGTGGGTGCAAGAATTCTTTTACCCACGCTATATAAATGACCACAACAAGAAAGGAGTGAGACACTAAACCATAAAAACATTTCTTTCTTTCCTCCTTTCCCTCGCCCAATAACTTTCCTCCATTCTTCAGGGATGATCCCCCCCACCCCCGCCACACACCCTTGCCTGGCATCTGGCTTCGGAATTACAGAAATGACTGAGGTTGCACCCGTAGAGCACATGTTCCAAATGCATATTTTTTCTCAGTCGATACAGATCTATTGATCAGCGATTCTCAACCTGAGGTACGCGTACTCCAAAGGGTATGAGATTGAAGATTTAGGGGTGCGTGAAAAAATGGAATAATAGCGGGAGTGTGAAACAGCAGCAGGAATTAAAAAAAACATTTTCCTGGCGTGTGGGATACAATTGTAGGAAATAAATGACTAAAGGATACGCAAATCAAATGAAGTAGGGAGTCTAAGATCTAGATTATGCCAAATACGGAATCCAAAAATTATTTTTTTTCCTCGTTACATTTTTCCGAATTTGAAATTATAATAGCAAGAAGATGGTAGAATGATTAAAACTTTGTAATGTTCCACACTGTTTTTATTTAATGGTACAAGCCTGACCGGTTTCAATGTTCACACATCATCATCAGAGGCTAAAATTACGAAGTACAGAGGTGGTGGCTTGAAATAAATACTAGGGTTCCCGGGGAAGGAAGTAAGGAGGAGAAGGTTGGGATTGTGGGGGGGGAGATATTAGTAACGAGACGGGGGTTAACGGGGCAAGGTTACGGGAAATTAAAAAACCAACAGCGTCAAGAGTTAAAAGGAGGCGGGAGAGGCACGGTAAAAAGGGGGGACAATTTGTCCGGAATAAAATCATTTAAGACCCTATGACTAGATTTTTTAAAGGCTAAAACAATTTCAAAATTTTCTAAAAAATCCAATTTGGCACCTTTGTCACAAAAATATAAAATATTGGGGTTAAAATTAGAAGTGTGATTGTGGTCAAACAGATGCTTAGCAAACAGAGCTGTTGTCATTATTTAAAAAAAAAAACATTTCAGATGTTCGAACATTCTTGTCTTAAATTTGCGGCCAGTTTGACCGACGTAAAAACAATCTTCTGTTTGACCACAATCAATCCCAACCTCCTCCTCCTTACTTCCTTCCCCGGTTAATATATTCCAGCCACCACCTCTGTACTTCGTAATTTTAGCCTCTGATGATGATGTGTGAACATTGAAACCGGCCAGGCTTGTACCATTAAATAAAAAGTGTGGAACATTACAAAGTTTTAATCATTCTATCATGTCGAAATTCCACCAATTAAACGCTTCAACCATCTTGTATAAGAAGATGGTATTTATTTCTCGACCTCTTATTCTATACGGGGCAAATCACAGGAGATTTTAGGTCAAATGATTTTTTTTTCAAACTTCTGCCAACGTTTCAGATCTTTATTGATCCATATTCAGGGCTATAAATAAATGATACATTACAGTGAAAAAAATATATTATTTGACCAAAAATCTCCTGATACTTGCAACGAAGAGCAAGAGGTAAAGATTCATTTAATGAATGTATTCTACCAATATGATATCAAAATTCACAGCTTTGGTACAATTTCTGACAAAGGAGTCAAAAAATGAGTAGACATAATAGAGTGAATGTAGATGTACTGTTGTCACTGCATCGTCTTGCTTAGGATTTATTCTTCAACTTCGCTCATTATACCTGATCCAGGAAGTTGTGCTCGTCCGGGATTAAGGTTTTTGGATCGAAAGTTCGATATAACCTCAGCCGCAGGAGTTGGTAAAATCCTCAACTATAAATGCAACAACTGCTACTCCATCTTCGTGTTTAGCATGTATTCACAGTTCTCACGTGCAAATAAATACCCCAACAGCTAGCGTGAGAATTCGTGCCGCAGGCGGGAAAAGGAGTCACCGCGTGACAGGAAGACCTTCGCAATAAATGCTTCTGCCGGCGTGTCTTCGAAGAAAATGACCCCACTCTCTTTTATCCTTCATTCTCAAAGCCCCCTCCTTTATTTCTTCCTTCTGAGTCTCCAAACCCTCTCTCCCCACTTTGCCATCCCTTAAATTCTCATTCCGCTAGGTCCCTCAAAACGCCTCAAACAATTTTCCCTACCTCTTTTACACCAAAGAGGTCACCTATTAAACCCACCCCACACTGGACAACAATTTCAACCATCCACTTCTCCGAGACTCAATTCTTTCCACAGGGCACACCGTATCCTAAAGGAGTCGCTCTTTCCTGCGCCGTTCGTGTCACGGGATCGTCCAGCGGCCAACTCCCCCCGGTTTGGACTTCGGTGGACGGAGTGGACAGGAAGGAAAAGGGTACAGCCAAGTCGAGAGAAGACGCAAGGGAAGGTGCGCAGGAGGGGAAGAGGAATAAGGAAGGCAGTGGAATGGAGGCGTGATGGAGAGGAGGGTGAAGTAAATGGTTTCGCGGAGGTAAAAGCCAAGACGGGAGGGGAGGATGGAACACGCTGGCCACTCGCAAACACAATCCTACCTCTGGCTCTCCTTCACGTAACAGAGAACTGCGTGGATCACTGCGCAAGTGCATGCAAGACTGCAGATCAGAAAGATCCGGCTCTAATTCGGCGCATTCACGAGACCCTGTCACTCGCAGTCTATTGAACAGTTAGACGACCAATTGAAATTTCTGCGCAAAGCGAATGATTTCTTGGGTAGCAGAACGAACTCATGATTGACTGCACCAAAAATAAATTAATAGAGTGCATATAAAATAACCCCGGATGTTATTTTTGTGCACTTCTGAGGAATATTCGCACATAGTCTCCCTTATGGAAGAATGCACAATCAAGTTGGAATCTTATTACGCAAAACAATGCTTGATGACAGCGTGAATGTATGAATTACTGATATTGAGAGAACCTGTCCGAAGTTTAAGCATTCACCCTCCCAATTTTGAGTCTATGTATTTCTCCACCGCCAACTTCTGTTCTTCATTTTTCCAACTCCTATTGCAGCATTGCTAACAGTGATACTGTAGAAGCAAGAGTCGTTTTCTCGTTTATTCCCATATCTGTGTCAAAAAATATTCTGATGGAATTAATTCTCTAACCTTCTCAAGAATAAAATGCCATAAAGTTATGCCTGAGGCAGTCACCCTTTCTTTTAAAATATCTTTTAAAAATTCGGCACGTAATCATGAATTCCAAAAAGATATTTTCCTTTTCTTACGATCGATTTGAAAATGACGTTTTACATGAGGCACTTAATTTTGCAGCTTGATGCACAGAAATTGCAAGAACGCGGGCACGGAATTAGAACAAGGGCTATTTTCAAGTCTGTTGTTCATGCAATCGCGCACCCGATTTACACGACCCAATCCTCACTGCATATCCATCCAGACATCACACTGACAATGAGCGGTCAAGTGTCTCGAGTAACACGGCCTTAACGTATTAGAAAAACACAATTCATATCTTTCTGACATCCATCGGAGTCCGACATTTTCTTATCACTTCATATTCGCCACGACATCCCATCGCACAGTTACAATATTGCGCGAAACAACCCAGCATCAAATTGCGCATTGAAATGCCTAGCTTATAACACGGCCTTTGGACTAGAAAATATAGGCGGCTGGTCGGTTCAGGATAGCGGGGGCGGGCAAATAGAGAGGAGGAGAGGACGGGCAGGGACAGGGGGGAGGGTCCTCTTCGCTTAATACGCCGGACGTTTGCACGGAAGTGGAATCTATTTGCGGATTGGCTTCAAGACGCCCGCCCCCTCTTTCCAAACCTTCATTCTGCTCTACTCTTCCCCCTAAAACCCCTTCGCCGTCCCCGCGGAACGAAATCAATTTGCGGCGGAGATCGTGACAGCGGATACCCCTGGTGCGCTGTCCCCTTAAGAAGGGTGGGAGAGGAAAAGGATTCGAAATGGTATGAGGGTGAGAGGAAAAGAGAGAAGAAGACATAGAAAGAGAGAGAAAGAGAGAGCAATCTGCCATCTTAGGAGACCTACAGACACTCCGAAACTCCCCTTCCCCATTCACGTGTACACTTCTCCACTTCCTCGGGCGACCCTTCCACACTCTCTCGTTCTCCATCGTCGCTCACTTTCCGAAAAATCAGATACTTCGACTGTGCGTTCATAACCCTGAACGGCTGAGGTAGAAGAGTGAAGACAGCAACGACATCCAAGATAACAGATCTTCCATCGATGCTTGTTTTTTAAACTCACAATGCATGCTCGTCAGGAAAACCGTAAGGTATCAGGGTTGCTACAGACCAGAAATTATGACATTCCATCTCTATTCCAGATCACGATAACTTTTTCAGGAATTTATGAATCCCTTCCATTTTAATCATTAACAATTCCTGCATTTCTTGTGTACCTTGATCCCTCAATGAAAACATTTCATCACTATGTGAAGTAAGGCTTTCGAAGGTAAAATCATGTTTCCTTAGACATTCGAGGCCTAATGCTCCCACAAAAAAGAAAATAAGGGCACTCAATGGACCAGAGATTCTGTTGCTTATTTCTTTTGGTTCTACTGACTCATACTGGAGGTTATTATGACTTTGGAGTGGCCAGCAAGGAATTACCTGGACATAAGCAATCTGAGGAGAAACAAATATTCCCTCAGCCTGTGTGTAGAAAATTGGACCTGAAATTTAATTTTAGGTGCATGCAATTAATGGATAGGCCAAATAAGAGCTGTAGTACCTCATTTAGGCAAGGTACCAAAAGCATTAAGCCAACACACACAGAAAGTGCCTAAAATGGTACTGCTCACTAAAATGAAAAAAAAAACAGATTTTGACTTGGGAAAGCAAATTTCCAGTTAAGTGCTTTTCCAGGTTTTCCAGAGCCATTTTCAATTTCCCTGAACTTTCCAGGTTCTCCAGGTTTTCTAGGTCTATAGCAACCCTGGGTATGCTTAAGGAAGACAAGGTCCAGACAGATAGGCCACACTTAGAGATACAAAGAATTCGTACAGAACATAATAGAAGGGTATGCACCTCGAGGAGGACCAAGGGACATACATAGGGGTAACAAAACTTGATGGCATTCGCTTACGAAGACTATTACGTCAGGATGATTAAGGAAAAAAGGAGAGGTGGGACAAAGGAGCAGAGGGTTCCACCAGAGTCGGTAGTCCTTCTGTATCTCTGCACGCTCATCAATGCGCAATTCACCCTCACTGACCTAAAACTGTCCGCTGGCGAATGCCACCAAGTTTTGCTATGCCTGAAGAGCTACAAGAGGGACATGGAGGAGTGAGCAAGAGAAATAACAGAATGGAAGGCTGCAATCAACCAGTCTGAGGATTGAATGACTAAACTATGATGGGTGCATACTCACTCATATGCTATACCCACTATGCAACAGAACCTTGGCCAATATGTCAATATTCCAACGTCTTAAGTATTTTTCCTATTTTTTCCTCATCATTCTATCATACTCAAGGCCTTTTCAAAGTGGATGTATGTTGTTAGAAAAAATAAAATTTCAAATAAGGGCGCAACTAACAAGTTACTTCAGGCATAAATCGTATATTGATAACACTCAGATGCAAATACACACAAGCCCATGGATTCCTGCCAACGATCAATCCGTTATAATGCTTACCCATACTTCCTAGTATTCTCCTACACATACGTTGCTCAAAAGGGTAGAATGGAACATGTATAAGGGAGATAAGTGTAAAATGAGGGTGTACCAGTAAAGCTTTATGCCCAAGATGGCAGGTAAAAAAAATTCGTCCGCTTCGGCTTACTCTTTAAGATAGGCGCGCAAAGAAGTATTCATCTTTACATTCCACAAAAGTAAGTGCGTGCACTTTAAGTTTTTCCTGAATGGAACAGAAGGTAATACTGGAATACCACAGGAAATACAGCTCCTCTAGTATTTGAATCAGGCTTATCAGAGTGGGAAGCACGTACAAGAGCCACCACAATGATGTATTTCCTCGGTTGATCCATAATGCACTAGTACAACACCAAGATAGGCAAATAACTCCATTTTTAGAAAATATTCAGGGCACCCTCACCCGTTTCCGTAATGAGACTGGTTAAAAAGTTCGGATAATGAACATAATGTGAAGAGCAACTGACAATGGCTAAGAAAATCACGAGTAAAACCGGTAAAATTTGACAACATTAGAAAAACCCGACCGGAAAGTCCAAAAATAAATGTAAAATACCCCCCCTTATGTTTGGAAATTTGCAATGAAAAAGTACACTTCACCAAGTTTCACTCTCACTCAGTGATTCAACCCGAAGGTTGGTTTGGATAGTTGAGGGTAGAGCTCACCCCAGGCTAAGCCACAGGCGTGTGAATTTCCCACATTCAGGGTAGGCGGGCCAGTTACTTTCCCTGGGACACCTCGCACTCCTGAGGATGTTTTGTTCTGGGGCGTCTGCTTCACCCGGATTTCGATCAGAAGCCAAGCGCTCTACCCACTAGGCCACCACGCTCCCCCTCAGCAAAGGTTTAAAGCGATTAAAATTGTAAAAATATAAATAACTATGCATTAAAGACCAAGTTATGAAGCCGAAGTGGTGGGATGAAAATAGAAAAAAGGAGAAAGTGCATGGATAGCGGCGAATAAGCTCTAATAATGCTCAGTATTACTGTTACATCATGGCAAAAGTTCACGGGACCGACGGAGAGAACTCTGGGCAAGCGGTCTCCTATACAGTGGCCGAGAGTGTTTCATCTCCCGTTCCGGCACAAGCCAACGCCCGCGACCAACTACACGATCTTCTCAAGCAAAATTAAGCGTATCCGTGACGAGGTAAACTTAGATAAACAGATAAAAAACGAACGAAAAACGTTCACTTCATTGGATGTGCACAATTATTCTTTTCACGCTATCAACCACGCCAATCAGCGTTTTCGACGGGTAAACAGTGCGATACACACATGTTATCGCAAGGATTAGATTAGTGGCCGCGATAGATTCCGAAGTTCCACGCAAGGCTGTCACTAAAATGACTTAGGTTACACGAATTATTGGTGGGCAAGGAGGGCAATAATTTTACCACCAACTTACATCAGTAGACCAGAAAAAGACAACAAAATCTGATAGAACCACCGCCAAAACAGATAGAAATGCGACTTTGAGGTGACTTTCTTCTCCGCAGACGCTAAGAAAAAATTAAAAACTCAGTGATAAAATGGAAGGTTCCATCACAGGTATATAATTTGAGAAATATATTTCAGGACTAAGTGGCGTAAAATTTAATTCTTTCGGCGTAAAGTTAGACACCACAAGAGCAATCAGATGCCACCAATAGTGTAAATAGAGGCGATAGCTGGCACTATCTTATTTTTTTCAACTTTTTTATTTTACTTTTTTACTAGCAATTTCTGCATGGATACTAATTACCCTTGCTTTACGTGATTATAATTTTGTAAAAAAAATGTTGCAAGTTAGCATGACTGAACTCCAACAAATTATCCCGGTGAAGTATGAAAGCAGTGTCTATCCCGTATGAGTAGCATATTTAGCAGACGTATTGCGTGGGGAGACCCATCCTCGTACTTTACTGAATTTCACAAAGGTACATTGAGTAAAATAGCTTATGATAGTGTATTTGACGGTTATAACATACCTACTATGGAATCAAACCCTACCACATACCTTTATGGTTGCTTGCAAGATAAACCTACATTTACTCACTACTATGCGAGTAGCAGCAGCGGGGTGTGGCAGGAGGTGTTACAAAGTCAGCCAAGTTAAGGGGAGGGAATACGGAAAAGGAAGGGAAAAGTCGGGTAAATTATTTCAATTCATTCCAAATTATTTTTTTATATTTGAATAGGCTTCATTCATGTTAATAGTTTTTTATACCTATTTGTGATTTCTGGTGTTTGTTCAATTTAATATTATTCCTGTACATATATTTTTTTCATTTGTAATTACTGATGCATTTTTATGAAGTGATTTTTATTGAGTAGGTAAATAGATCATAGAGGTGAGAACTAAAGCTCTGTACTCAAGAGGCGGGATACCATTGGAGCTCCCCTGCCAGTATTAAGATGCGGATGTGACCCTCCAAGAGCAAAATTTAACGAATTCGGCCGCGTTTCTGTCCGAAAAAACAAACGCAATTGAATTATCAACAAATCTGAATCTACTGCAACGATTGTTAAATCGGAGTAAATTGTAAACATGCTTTTTTCAAAACCCTTGCAAGCCCGCAACACGCTTGTGACATCCTGGTTGCCCTTCAATAGGAGCGAGGCCAAATACATGTTGGAGGAGCAGTCGGTCCCTGGGGTATTCCCGGCAGAGATCGGCCGCTTCGCTCCCGGTGACTGGAACGTTCCAACATTGCCTCCATGCCGAGCACTCAAGCGACCAATTGCTTTAGCTATGAGAGATACATACAGTGAAACCTCCCTTATCGAACACCTAATAGCGGACACCTCCCAAGAACGGACCGTATTTCAATCCCCGGCCGCAGGACAAGGGAGACTTACGGATCTCTAAGCTTTCGAAATAACGGGCACTCTGAATGACGGGGACGGACATTAGCCGATGCTGTATTCCCATTTTCTTTGAGGAAAAATACCTATCTTAACGGGCAACAATTTCACATCTGTTGAGAGAGACAAATTATTCTTAGCGGGACGGGAACATTCTGTAGCCAATAGCTACCAAAAACGATGATGCACTTATCCACAGAGATCTTCTTTGAAAATGTTCTATGCTACTAAAATGGCACTTCTCCTCGATAATCTTATAATTACCCGGCACAATTCAGTAGCTGAAGGAATATTTTTTATTCCGGGGTCAAAATGTCAACAGCATTTAGTGCATAATCTACCTACACATAAAATATGTGCCAAATTGTTTTTTGCTTGCTTCAGATTTATTTGAGAACGGTATAATTTATTATCCTTTTCGTGTTCCAATGAATATCAAAGTCTTTCTAAGTTCACAGACAGAGCATCTGCGAAACGTTCCAACGTCTTTAAATTTTAAATGACAGAAAAAGATTTGGTCATAAGCATAACTCTCCCTCTCAATATTGGCCACCTGCCAATAGCGGACAGTTATCGTGGTTTCAATAGTGTCCGCTATTGAGAGGTTTCTATGTATTACAATACAACTTGTATCTTAAATTTATTTGAACTGTTGAATCTAAGCGATCTCAAAGAATAGACTACGTGTGGGGAGATATGTATTAATTGAAAATTACCACCAAACGTCAGACGCACAATTGGTTTTGGTGTTTTAAATCGATTGAAGGAAAAACAGTGCTACTAAAATAGTTTCCGTAGAATACTCACTGAATCAAAATAACACACATACAGAGATTATTACTAATCAGCAGGTGTGCACTCCAAGCAAAGATAGGGCGGCAGACAACTTCAATCGATCATGAGAGAAACAGGTGGTCAAAAACTAAACGGAATGACTGAAGCTGAAAACGGTTAAGTCTGCTCCCTAGTAATTTCGGCTTTAATGGTAGTTTGATAGTTACCCCTACTCTCACATTTCATTTGCACCAAAGCAATAAAAAAATTATTTCTCAAAAACTGGAGAGACCTCGGCCTGATCCAGCCTTTTAAGTTATAAAGTTTAATCCTCGTTCTCAAAAACTTTTAAAGCATTTTTCCCCTCGAATAAAGGAATATTTCATTCCATAATCCTAATTAAGAATCGGGTTTAAGGACTCTGGAACTTGGGCGATCTTCTCTTGGATTCAGGGATTATAGGGCTGCATATAATTTCCTCGATTCAGTCTCATTTGCAAAATGTGATCTTGTTTCAGTCTCGTAATTAAGAAAATTCCATCATAAATGTACGCATATTAAACGAGATTAAAAGCTCCAGTCATAGGAAATCTAGGCGAAGGCTTAGAAAGAGTTTCATTACATTTTATTTTATATCATTTTACACTTAAAGAGGGAAATAAATTTTAGCACTAGGGCAAGTTTGTTCTGCTGAACGAAAAAAATATACAATTCAAGGTGAAGGAATCCTACGATCTATTTAAGAGCTTACTTTCGAAAAATATTTGTCATCCCGCTAAGTTGGAAATCTCTCAAAAATCAACTTATACTTCAAGGTATTATCGCACTGGCTAACTTCAGAGATCCTAACATCGGACTACCGAAAAGTTCTTGAAAAAGCTATTATTCATTAAAATAGAAATTACGTTAAATTTAAGCAATAAGTGGATCGGATGTAAAACGATACTTCTTTCAAAAGTCAGGAACATGTGGCTAAGCGAATACAGTCGTCAGGTATCTTTCAACGAATAACTAAAATAATATTATGTTTTCATATACTGCTCATTTCATATACTACTCATTTCATATACTGCTAGGTTTCGACGGTCGAGCATGGACTTCCGAAAGGCTAACTCATGGAGTGTATACTTGAAAAACCTTTTTTGAGTCATCATTTGATACTAACTTTGGTGTGAAGTCAAAATTCACCCTGCTGATATTTCACTAACATTATTTACACAAAAGTAATTCTGACAATTCTTTTAAATGTTCCAAATTCCGTCAATCTGAGGATCACTAGCCAAAATTTCCAAAAATCTTTCGACGGCGTGTTATTTTTCCCACACTCTCTGAACGCACACCGATGCGAATTCACTCCGGTGACGGCGAGCTAATCAAGGATTGTTCTGACGAAAACCAACCATACCGAACAAATCACAAGTTCGCACTCAATCGACTAGTTCATTATGAACTCTCAGACAACACAAAAAACGGAAATCGAAGAATAACCACATACCTTTTCGCAGTCGTCTAGGTGTTATCGTCAGCAGTCTCCACCCCCTGGGGATTTATCTCTGGGCTCTTCGGGTGCGTCGAAAGAGACCCTCGCTGTCCCTAAGCGGGGATTCACTGGGCGATGTTAAGGCGCCGAAAATGCACACAACTCCACGTCCACGGAGCACAAAAGTCGCTTTCACTTCACTCGCTATGAACACTCTCCTGCTCTGAAATACCTCCTAGCAAACCACATGGGCAATTCGCGTATAAAAAAATAGTCTTCACTCCGTCGTGGACGGGTGATAACACATATCCGCCTTAGGAAGTGCGTGCTGTCTCGCGATAATTTCAGATCTCTCCATCAATAAAAGACTAATAAAAGGAGATATATTTAGTATTCTGTGCGGGCGTTAATCTAAGACTTTTATAAAGGATTTGCTCGAAATTGACGACTGGGGCGAGTTGGGAAGTGAAAAGAGGTAGATGGCTCAAGACGAGCGAGGAGGGAATCACGGTACACTAATACATAGGAGATCCACTTGGGTGTCTCTAAACAGCACCATTATATTAAGGTAAAGTTGACCTAGTAAATACACAGAATCGTAATTTCTCTACAGAGAAAAATACCCTCCATAAGAATATGGATATTTTAATATCATGATTAATAAAATGGTTTCTCTAATAACTCGTAAGTCGCTTTCCTAAAAGAACCACGACGCTGAAGGTTTACTTTGAAAATGAGCGCTGCTCCTGGTGCCTTCAATAGGCAAGCGACTGCTTACAGTCTACTTTTTTAAACGTGTCCATAGAATAGGCAATTGGCTGTTTCTACTGGTTCCAAACATGCAAAATGAGACGGATATAGACTATTTCTCCTCTTCCGTCGAGGATATGTTTGCTATTTAAAAACCTAAAAGCTATTATTCAGCTTTTATCATTTTGGTATCCTTCGATTCCCGACATCGGTAGTTGAACAGATTTTTTTCACAAATTCATGATCCCATCACAGAGAAATACATACATAAAAAGAGATATATCCTTCATTTGGTGAAATATTCTTAATTTGAGGCACACGATTGGAACACTTTCAAGAAGATATATATGTTTTTATGAGTGGATGTATATAGGTACTTTTCAAAATTGTCAGCTGTCCTGAAACACCTGACTAGTTTGGCAATAATCGGGAAGCCGAGTAGATTAAGAACAAACTTCACTGTCCGCGAAGACCTTAAGACTACAACAGTGGAGGAATAAAGACCAAAATTACAGCTTAAATCGTCCAAAACCCTCCAAGTGGCTATGTTCCATACGTTAAACACGGGACGCACTGTTTACCAATTGCAAATCTGCTTCCTAACTCAATGAAATGGATATGATTCAGACCAAAATTCCTCATCGTCGGCATCGCATTGAGAGACATTAATGGTTTCTTCTCCATCTCCCGTCAAACCACCGCAAAACTGATAATACTATCTAGCACGATGAAAAAACGTCACGATCACACTGACGCCACCCTTGCGTTAAGACTCCACCCGGACGCGTATGGGTTGCATCATCCCAATCTGGTTCGGAAAGACGCAACCAGATGCTGTGCGCTCCACTGGAACATTCCTCCCACAGTAAACAATCGGTACAAAACGTTTCCACGATACCCCGGTGATGTTTCGGTTTCGACCTCTAGCTTCGACATCCGAACATTTACCACACCGACTCCCACTATTCTACCTGCTATCATCTTACTCCTAGGCCTAACATCTTAACAACGGTGTTTTTGGAACAACGGTGAAGTTGTCGGGAGATGACGGCCCTCCGAGGCCGCGACTTGGCCCTTCCTCACCCGGGAGGCAGGGAAAGAAGAGTCGTCGACGGATATCGGTCATCTTGTCTCTCGGAGTCAAGTAGATTTCGGGAGGGACGCGGAAAACTAAGACCGCCCATACATCATGGGCTTCCCTCGCCGAACGCCTGGGTTCCCGAAAATACGGAGGTGATTCTCCCGAAAGAGATAGTACCGTTGCCAGGATCAAGCCCAGGCCGATAGCTCTTGCTGCCGTCCCCTCAAATCACTAATTGGAAGCTCGGTGTGAGCAGTTTAAAATTTCCCCTCCGGACCCCAACAACCAAGCTCTACTTGATCTCTCAACTATCCGAAAACCCAGTAAAGTTTTCAATATTTCCGATGGTTCCGCCAAACGAAGGCTTTAGAATTACAACGTACAAGTGAGTAAAATCCAGTGGAGGCGCTTGGTAAAAACGATCAATTTCGAAGCGAAGAAACTGGAGCTAATAGTGCTCGATGATTACAGTCACAGTCATCAGAAAAGTTCAATGAGTGACATCAAATTTTATCATTTACTCGAAAATGCTTTCACCTCAAGTATTTTGGTCCCAGTTTTGAAAGACAAGGCAATTTTTAGTATATAGCCGTCGCAGAGTTAGAACAGCCCTGGAGCAATGAGCAAAATGAAGCAATGCTTTCACGGTTTCAACGCGTAGTTTTGTACTTGAGTATGAGTCCCAGATATAGATCCTTGAAGTGCAGGAAAATTAAATTTCCCTCAAGCACGATTCTCAGCGTGTGACCTTCCACAAATGGTTTTCACGGCAACCACTGAGAATCAAAACAAACGATACGGGAACACGAAGGCTTTCAAAAGATGTTCGGAAGAAGAAGGGGATGAAACTAAGGTTATGTTCGAAGGCAGCCCAACTTCTACAATACGAGTGGGATATTCCCCATTGCCGGAAGTATTACTGCACTTCACTCTCGTCTCATTTACCGCGTTCCTGCGAATTTTACCGTGGATTGGAGAGGGGAGGAAGGGGTCCAAATTCTTCCCTTCGGCTCTCTTACGAGAGCTATGAAAAGCAAAATAAAAATCCCTAATCAAGTCCTTTACGAGAAGAACAACAATCGAGCAGCCATTAGCTCCCGCTTCCTCGACGCCAGCCTCCTCTTTTCATCTCCGAGATAAGGCCTCCCCGAAGAAGGTTTATCATCCACCGGTTGAGCGAAACAAGCGTGGTTTGGAAGGGACCCTTCTTTTCTCTCCCTTATGGCCCGAACGGGGGAAGCGAAGGAAGAAGGAAGCCTCGGCAGGGTGGCGACGAACACCACACCCGTCACCTGTTGACTCCGAAGAAAGTTGGCACGCTCAAACGAGAGAGACAGAAAGAGAGAGGAAGAGATAGAACACTATTCGAAACGCATTGTACAAGAGCTTTTTCCTACTACTGGTGACTGGACTGATATACCATAAACCGTAATAATTCCAACCAAAAAATCTGTTCAACTTAACATCCAAATGTCGCGAAGTGGAATCCAAAGTACGTAAAACATTCACCCTTCAACTTTTAATCCGCAGAGATGAAAATTAAGTAATCCATCATTGTGCACAGGCAGGTGGAGCAACTCACTGGCGTGAATTATTCTTATTCCCCAGCACATTAAGAAGGAAGATAATTGGCTCTCCGAAGAATTCAAGATAAAACGGAGAGATGGAAGCAAAAAACGGGAGCTGGAAGCATTAGCACGGGAAGAGCGAAGCGCACTTGAGACACGCACTGCACACGATTGGTCGCTTTACGCGCAAATGAATCAGCCAAGTACGTAGCGATCGTAGAGTTAAAGGGAGTAAATTAAATAAGAAACGAAAACACAAAAAAAAGAACCTCTTGATAAGAGCAGAAGGGAAGCGCTGAGGAAGGACGAGGAAGGAGGAAAAAATTAAATAGAGAAAGCATATAAAACTTTCCAACACGTTTGCAATCACTTTTTTCCTTCCTTTACTGACGAACAGCACTTCAGCATAGGGTAGAAGCCCTTGGAAAAACCAACACCACTCACGCGTCGTCCGGGTAACAAAACATGGCGACGACAATTATAAAGTCGAAGCACAAACCGAAGGAAAGATGGTGGACGCACTTTTTTCCACGGACCAAGGGCGTCCTCCGGACCCGCAGAGCGTCGTCGGATGGTAAAATTGGAGGACAGAAGGAAATATACACGTAAACTATAAGGAAACTATGCGCTAAACTAAAGGTAAACTATGCGTAAACTTAATGGGAAATTATTTTTTTTTTGGAGAGCTGGATTTGGAGGATGGGAAAAAAAAGTCCCACGACGTTGATTGGGATACTTTTAACGAAGGGCGACGGCGGCTCCGGTAGAAAAATAGACCGCGAGAACTGTCTTAGTCTCGATAAAAGCGCGCGCGGAATTTCACACGAGTCGACCGCCTTGTATGCTGGCGAGGTTGCGTTCGGGTCGACTTACTCGGGGCTACTGGAGGTTGCCTTTCCCGAGCGCTGGAGACGGCGGGGGAGGAGGGGAGGGGCGGAAAGAGAGAGGGGGTGGGGGAGGGGGTTGGGGCAGAGGTAGGGGAGGGCGGAGAGGAGGGAGGAGGGAAAAGGGTGCGTGGTTGGGGGAATAAAGTTGGCGGAAGGGGTGGACGAGAGAGGTGGGGGAAGAGAGGTGCAAGGCAATGGTGGAGGGAGGTTTGCAAGTAGTCTGGGAGATGATTGGACAAATAGAGAAGAAGGGGATGGGTTTTTCCAGCCAGCCAGCGCCGTGTAGAAAGGACACCACCCACCCCCACCCCACTTCGACTACGATGGAGGAAATAAAATGGACAAAAGCGACCGTGCCACGCCGACGCACAGGGGGTGGGTTCTCGGAAGAGTCAGGGGTCCGCCGTAAGCTTCTCCCCCTCCCCCTTTGCCCACCTGTGCGTTGCGCAGAACACCCACCCCAAGCAGGGACGTCCGCTCGTCCGGGGAACTAACGTCAAAAGTTATGATTCCCCCCACTTGGCGCTTTTCCCCTTTCATAAGATAGGAGTTGTTATCTCATTGGTGAATTAGATTGAGGCATGCAACGTTTGAAATTTACTTTCGTTTCTAATTTTCGTTTTCTTTTTGTTTTAATTCGGTGTAATTTTTGTTTAAAATGTTTTCACATATTTTAGTGTGGAAATATTTTATTGCTTTATGAAATGCTTTGGTTGTTAGGGGGTTGTTGACAAAAAGAGGGGAGTGAGATCTGTTGAATGAAAAAAGACTGGAAACTGGAAAAGCTTCACTGTAACAAATATTACCATTACCTAATTAAAATGTAAAATAAGTATTGTTTTGACGAGTAGACACAGTCCGACGCTACAGACTAAATTCAACCACCACTCCATAAAATTCATGAAATCCTATCAATGCATCGCGTGTAACGAGCCAGATTTTTCAAAAAGGCATACAAATAATATCCGACTGATTTCGCATTCCCCTATATTCATTACTTTGCCATTTTGATAATTTTTGCTGACGTGACAATTCATTATTTTCAAAAACATTTAACCAGTTAGGTTTTGATAGACGATTTCAACTCTAATTTTTCATTTCAAATGATCGGCTCCACACTATTCCCATATCCAACACTACATACTTCCTTGATACCGCCTATCTTCTTCTCCCTCTACTCCAGTTTACAAGCTTGATACTTACAACAACGTTCACCAATTACTTGCATCAGATTATTTGTTCCAAGCACCACCTCTGCCTCCTGATCTCCATCAGCAGCCTCTTTGTCTCCGCTAACAAACCGACCGCTTCCTCTTCTGTCAATCTTAATGTCTATCGCCGATATATTACAGTGCACAATAGAAAATCAATCAGGAGTAGAAGATTTAAATAGCTATTTTCTATTAACACCGTTTACTTAGGTGCACTGAGTCAAGAAAACGCATTTTCTTCAGCTGATTGCATATGCTTAATTAGCGGACTGCGGAACAATATTACCATCACGGTTATTTCTTTAGATTCAGTGAATTTATGATAATAATAATTTTTATTACTCAACAGAATGATACATGCATTTATCTTTACAACATGAGCATTTAGCAGCACTAGTTCAAATACCTTTCTTCAAATATTAAAAAAATTCACTCCAGGTATGCGAATAGCACGAATGTCATCCTCAAAATTATATCCATAACGAAACAATTAGTAGAAAAATAAATAAAGGAATTCACGGAAGAAAATAAACTTAGATAATTACAAAAAATGGATTGGGAACGTACAGTTTAACTTACTGACACATAAGGCCTCGTGAACTAGTGGCGTCAAGTCGGCTTGAATGAAATTACATTTGATGAAGATAATGAATCGAATTTATGGATACCAATACGTTTAAAGTCAAATGGGCATCAAAAAGAAAGAGGGTAATGCACAAATCTGCAAAAGCCAAAGTTGACAGGATATTGTTTCTCGGAAGAGAGATAGCACTGGTTAACAAGGTTTTTCCAAAAGATGGCTGAATGGTGATTCCATTTCATTTTCAATCCTTGAATCCATCATTGGAATTTTTCTATTCGGTATAGTCTGTGTCTGCCACATTTAGAAAAATCTGAAACCATGTTCGGATATAAATCGAATAACGCATTTAGATTCAATTTTTTCGTTCTAACGAAAGGAAGAAGTTTTTTTGTAAATCAAGATAGTCCATGATTGATTAAATAGTAGGTGCAACATGGCATTCTTTCCGATCGGGAAATTCGTAACGAAGCATCCGGGGAAAAGGTGGAGGGGAGAGGTTTATGTAGTGGTAGGAAACTGAGAGGTCGTATCTAAAGGGAATATCAAGAAATGGAGAAAGATTTCGGTCGTTGAGATGAAGCAGGAAAGAAGGACGACACAGATGGAAGGCTGAAGAGGTTGAGTGGTCACCAAGACGAGGGAAACAAGAACTTGCGGAGAGAGGATGTCCACTCCGAGGGCAGGGAGATTGGGATACAGGGAGACTCAGGGTCATATGATCACGACTCAGCGGAGAGTCAGTGATAACACGGCCCTTCTTCCCTCATCAAAACGCAAAATAGAAAGTACGGAAAATGAAGTTCAGTACTATCATATTTCAGGCTCCTCAAGATCATCAATTCCTGAGTATAAAGAATATTCATCCATTCTATCATTGCCCTTGTCCTGAAACAAAGATGACCTTTGCTCTCTTACCCTTCAGAAAAACGGAACTTTAGCAGCTCATTGCATATTCGATACTTACACTTTTTCTTCGAAAATATGTTCGTTACCTCTACTCTTAAACAATGTTTCTTGATGGAATGACGAAAAAGAACACTGTGCGGTCAACATAGATCTTCATTCGATACAATATCTCTTTCCCTATTCGATACAATACACAATTTCGGCACACACAACGCCAATGTAAGACGCATATCTCATAAAATTCTCATACATCTTCTGGTTCATGACTCGATATTCTCCTAACGCTCGGGAATGAGCAAAAAATAATTGGCACTAATAAATCTTTTAGATGCTCTTGAAGTGTAATAATCTCCGTGGAAGAGTTCACTCTTGCGACAATTCAAGCATATGGTCTCCTAATATTTCTTGCTTTCTCTGATGTATATTCCCTCAGAATGAGAGAACTAAAGCTATCAAACACAGTTGCCCGCCAGTTTGAATCCCTGCCAAATATTTCTTTCACGCAGCATAACATATTCACAAGAGTAAAATCTCAACTTTGTGGTATAGGAAACACCTCGATGACAGCAGACGCCGTGCAGACCGCGCCGTGCAGACAGAACAGAAGCCGTGGCCGAGCGGTTAGAGGCGCTGGACCTGTAATCCCCGTAATGTGGCGCGGGTTCGAATCCCTGTCCGGCCATTTTTTTCTGGTTGGACTACGCACTGATCTCCTGACTGCTTTTTGGCCTGCGCCTAGCGGCCGGAGGAGCGTGCGAGGTTCTGATTTGTGCTGGGACGAGTGCTCCATGCCTGGTGTGGAATCACCCCGTGCCACACACCCTACTGGTGGCTTGCATGGTAATTCGTAGATGTAGATTGCGATATACAGAACGGAGGCATAAGCAATTTCAAGAAGCACTGGCGACGGAACCGTGGAGCAAGGGAGGATGACTACGTTACCCCTAACGTAGTCATCCTCGATGCGTTCAAGAGTGAGCACATATAACTCAATTTGAGCCTGCTATATCAACGAATTTTCGGGAAACTCAACCCCGTGAGGACCCGCGGATGCTTCGCTACCCCTTGGAAAATAGTCGCTTCGCCGCTTCTGACCAGGAGTCAACGCTCTGCACACATCGAAAGTGGATAACACACACAAAAATGGATCTTCTGATTAGATTACATTTCCTCGCTAATGACTTCACCAGGTGGGTTTTATGCCGGGCATATTTCCGAAGGACATATTACTCATTAATTACTAAAGAGAAAATATAAAGAACTTGAAATCAGCGAACTTTCACAGGAATTAAAACATAAAAACTAATTTATTTATGACTAAACTTTTATAACAGGCTATGTATTTTTTTAAACATCTGCTACCAGAATTTATGTCTTGTTAGGAGGAGGATTCAAATACACGCAAACGGGGATTTCGGTGGAGGGATATACAGGATGATCCTGGAGCGGCACGAAACCAAGGTAAGTAGAATAGGTAAGAGGCTAAGGTGTATAGACATACACCTTGGTAAGAGGCTATCTCGTTATAAGTATATGTAAGCGACAGGAGCGCCTCAAGGAAACGGGTGTCAGAAATGGGGGTTGATGGGGTCAACCACGCTCACTACGATCAAAACTACAAGTTCTCTGCAACTACAACTCCACTGTAAGGACAGGAAAGCGGCGCTAAATGGCGAAATTTGAGTAAATTGCGGCGAAATCCAGTCGAATGCGGTTGATGACTAAATTTATGGCATAACCCAAAATGCATAGGAATACGAAAACTTTGTGGCACTCATCTCCAGAGATTTAGAGGTCACAGAGGGCGAATCTAGCGTTGATAAGCGGGGAGAGGTAGCGAAGGAGCCCTGGAGGAACCTCTCGAGAAAGATTCGGCCGCTTTATCCAATATTTCTTTAATACTTTCCTCTACTTGGAGTATTACTGTTTACAAGCAATTGCCACCATGTTTTGCTACGCCTATAGTTCACAACACCCGTATGAAATTCGCGCACGAGCGTAAGAAGATTTTTGCCACGGAGGGCGGGCGCTTCTATCGCCTCCATTCACCTTGGTACGAGACTATTTGACGCGCCGGAAAGGCAGCCGCGAACATGCGTGAATTAGGGGTTCACGCTGCTAGTTCAGGAGTCGACATACGCATTTTTGAAGCTTCCCTGGCCTGGTGAAGAGCATAACCCTTGCCTGTATTATTGTCCCGTTGAAAATAACATTTAGTACTGTCATAACTTCATGCATTATTCGCGTATCAAGTGATTTTAATTGATCCAGAGTCCGGTACCATTTCACCAAATCTAACAGCGTGATCAGACTCATGGCACGCTCACGGTGGAAAAGTAAACAATCACCATCACCACCATATTTAAAAAACGTAACGCTGACAAAGAAACAACGAGCAAAGATAATGCTGTCAAGAATGCGCATCCACTGTGGAAAGTGTATCTACTTTTTTTTAATTATTTTCACAATCGCAAAAAATAAGGCGAGCGAGATAAGAAAATATCAATGAGCGAGAAATTATCCGATAGGTTCATTTCTCTTTCTCACGGATATGAGTCCAGGGGGGCTACAACAGAAAAAATGGCTCTTGCCTACCTTGACTGCAACTCAACAGCATAGGTCTGCACCTCGGTGTCCTCTCCCTCTCCTCCTCCAAGTCCCTCCGGCACAATTTCTTCGACATCTTCATCTTTAGGTCTAACATGATCCTCCTTCACGACGTGTGGAAGACAAAAATAGAGAGTATCACTATGCTGGAAACCGAAGAAAATAGTTATACTGTAGGCTTCGATAGGCCACCTTATCTCGATAGAATGGAATTGACATTCAAGTATTTAAAAAAGTAAAAATAAGAAAAAAGTAAATATTTTTGTTTCGTATTCCGGTTCAACAACTCCATCTTGAGAAATCCTCCTTCACATGGAGTGGAAGACAAAAGAAGAGATGATCACTATACAGAGAAAAATACTTTGGAAGCAATGGAGTTGTGATGCTACTGAGGAATGATGAAGAACAAATGAATGAAGAAAAACACCAACAAAGACGTCTTACGAAGAGTAGGAGAAAAAAATGATCATACTAACGCTGCAAAGAAGGAGAGAGAAGCTTAATGGGTACATTTTGCGACACAAAATCCTTTAGAAGACAATATTGGAATTAAAAATGAATGGGAAGGATTACAAAGGAAGACCAAGAATACAATACAGCAAGCGACCAACGAAGGACGTCCATCAGAAGAATGACGTAGGAATGAAGAGGTTGGGGGAGAGGGCAGAGGAGAGGAGAGGTGCTGCAAACCAATCTTCGGATTGATGACAACTGATGATGATGATGATGAATCATTATGCCGGAAGCCGAAGCAAATGATCTTATTGTAGGCTTTAGTACATCACAGCGATGTAGAGGGAATGGCAATCAAATATTAAGTAAAGAGATATTTGTCACGTATTTGGGGAGAATACTGGCGCTGCTGGCTTGATTTTTTCGCTCAATTCACTCACCGGACAAATTCACTGTATGAGCTGCGCCTGGCATACGACGAAATTGTGCTGAATTTAAACTTTTTTTTTCATTTTACTAACACCCAATTGATATAAGGCCCATGCTGGACTTTACATCCACATACTACCCTGCGAGTCGCGTAGGGACGTGAGGCAGGGGGTGTTACAACACCAGCCATGAAACGGGAGACAATAGGGAAAAGGTAAGGGGAGAGGAAAATGTGTACGGTATGTCTAATGTTAGCGTCAAGCTCTGACTTTGGTTATAATCACTAATTGTGCGTGGAAAGAAGGAATCCTTGTACCTAACAGTTCGGCTGAGAATCTCTCTTATTTTGTCGTCTCTATAAATTCGAGAGATATATCGCGGGGTCATAGGCTCCGTGTCATACTGAAACACGGTACTTATTTAATGTTAAAGTTTTATGAATAAAACACTAGCAGGGAGAACAGCAGTGTCACTGGGCAGCAGATTTTCCATTCAGTCGTTAGTAATCTTAATACGTGGTGAATTGCATCTCTGTACCGAGCTTCCAAAGGATATTTAAATAGGTCCTCATACGAGAAAATTTAAGTCAAAAAAATAAGTAACAGAAAAATATTAAGGTTAGAGAAGGATGTTAACATAGATTAATGAGGCCGCACTCACTGCGCGAGTATTGGGACTCACCAGAAAGGTTTATAAGGAATGCGATAAATGGACGAGATAAAAGATCCGCCATATTAATTTTTTTACACGGCGAAGAGAAAAGATAAGGTGAAACTGAATTACCAGATGAACAAGGTTGGAAACACGGAGAAAGAAAGCGAGATTAAGAATTCTAGAAAGGTAAGGAAGACATGAGTTTAATTCTGGCACCAAGATAAACAAGATTCCTAAGTAGAGTCGACCACCATATTAAAATAATAGAGACATCAAGATTGATAGATTAAAATACTCCTCCTTCCCTCACACAATTCGTGACCACAAACGAAACACGGCTACGCACCCATGTAAATCAAAATGCCACAAAAATACACATGCATCAAATAATTGCCAATCACCATGACTCGTGTTATATCACCCCATACCAAACTTCCCTGTGGCAACTTGCGGGCTACAGCATAGTACATGCAGATTAAGGTGACTGGAGCGGTAATTGTTGTGCATGGAGTACACATTTTGATGATTTTTTTGTCGAAAAAAAAATTCTTGGGCCACATTTCATTTAAGTAGTACATCATGCTTATGCGTTGGAACTCACCAAACAGGCAGAAATGGAATTAATATATGAATTACATTTTAATTTTTTCCTTTAATTTAAGCATGTTATAAGTTGAGTTTTCAGCGCTGTATTAGAAATTTAGGCGTAACTTATATTTAATGTTTTTCGGATAGGTATGACACCTTTATATTTGTCAGAAACCCTTATATTAGTATGAAACGTGTCATTTCGCATTTATAAAAAAATTAACGTAAGTAATCGAATTATTATGAAATTTATGCAATGTGCCACTCGGTTACGTATTAAAATTGCATTTAAATGCAAAAAAAAAACAAATCTGTAACATGAAATTTTTTACACGTTTATCTATAGTATCACCAATAAAAACACGCATGTAAAGTTTCACACAAATCTGCGCATAAACTAAAATCTCTCCAAACACCTTAATGCACCTACATACCACCCGTTGATTCGCGCAGAGACGTGAGGCAGGTGGTGTTCGGACACCAGCCATAAAAAGAGGAGGGAATAGGGAAAAGGAGGGGTGAGAGGACATAAGTGAATTGTATGTTAACGATGCGTCTTATATTAGTGCCAAGCTCAGCATTTGCTACAATAACAAATGGAATTTGGAAATAAGCAATTTTTACTCATTTGTTCGGCAGACTACCCTCCTATTTTTTCCCTCATAAAGATATTTCGGGGGCTCAAAATCCTCCGTGCCGTATTGAAACTCGCCTGATCTAAATTGAATAATGAAAAATTTAAGGCTAAACGATAATACTACCTTAAGATCGTATTACCGTTTTGATTGTTTTTAATTCAACATAAGTTGCTATGAAGCACCAAACAAATGTAAATCTCCTAATTTATTTATTTATTGTTAGACATCATCGCAGACATTTTTTCAAGACCACTTAGCAAAAATATGGGCATTCAAATTTCGAGTACTTTTACATTGGTCATATAGGAAGTGAGCATAATAAGTACCTACATGTATTTTTACTTTTAATGGAAATTAACAACACGATTCCAAGTAAAAAAAAACAAACTGAAGAAGTACAGAAACCTCTTATTAAGGATAAGTAAAAATGTTTCTACCATATAAATCATTATAAGAGAAAAAAACGCTGTGCAACGATGAATGTCAGAATCAACATGATTAATGCTAATATATCGATACGACGGACAACCACGGTAATAATCCCTTCGTCTTCTCTCTTTCGTTGACCTACTCGAAGGAGAAACGAAGGAAAAAATAATATTATATGACAGCGATAGTCTCTAGAAATTACAGCGAACAAATTAAATCAACAAGGAAACAGTGCAACGGCAACAAACATGTTGAAGAAAACTAGGAGATTCAGGAGAGCAGAGGATGCCAACAACTACATTGCCAATAGAAATTATAGATTATACTTAGTACTTAAGCCATTAGTAAACCACTTTTAAAATAAATATAGAAAAGTAAAACATTAAAAAACTCCAAAAAAAACAATTTTCTATTTGAAAGTTTATAGGTGTCAAGATAGTAGTAATTGCCTGATTAATTGCTAATGCTGCTTGCAATAAACTTGAGTCATTTTCAGATCCGACATTACATTTAAGTTTTTGAGTTTCTAGACACTGAAATACTAGTCAAAAGAATGATAACAATATTGTTTAAAAAATAAAAACATTCGGCATTCTAATGCAGCGATTATTATTCAGGGCAACTTCGCAAGCATTTTAAATTTGTTATAAGGAGACTAGTTCATATACCTGCTGACACATGCTAAAATGTGGCAAAATAGCAAAAAAGTAGTAAATAAAGTAAATAATTGAATAGAAATTAATGTGTGATTTTTTTAATGAAAACAATATACGTAACCAAGATAAACAATTTATAAAACCTAAATGCCAGAGATTTATTGTATACAACATTTTTGGTGAAGTAAACGGAGCTGCTACAAAGTCCTTTGTATGCATTTTGAAAAATGCTTACTCCCGCGCCATGTGTTAGTTAGTGGAGAACGCATATGAGAGCTCGCTTGCCATCTATTGGCGCGCATATGAATCACTACGCCTAGTAACTGATTCATACGTGTGTACGCGTAGCCTTTTATATAATAGATGTACTAGATTGTTGTTGAAGCTACTTTGATTTCTTTCTCTTCTAAAATTGTGGACCTGACTCACCTCAAAAGCGCTACCTCTACCTTAAGGGTGGAAAAATGTAAGTATCTTAGTTGCGATCGGTCGTCATGACACTTTCCAAACTCAATTCGTAAAAAATGAGTGGTAGCATAATCGCTCTATGAGGCTCAAGGAGTCATTAGTGGCACAAACTGTGAGTGAGACGCAAATGAAATGGATATAAGAAGGCCTAGAATAACGCTGTTGCTATGACCAATGCTCTACTTTCTCGCCCATACTCCAGATTCCGCGAGAGCATCCACAGGTGGTCTCACATTCCAAGTTCAAAAATAAGGACTCCACGTTTGTCTATTAATTTGCCAGCCTCGGAAGCGATGTGGTAAAGCCTACGTTGCCCAGGGGTCTCGGGTTCGAATCTCTCCTTGGTTCCACTGGTTGGTTTTCCACCAACCATGGAATGGTTGTGAGCACGTGTGTCTTCGTATGGCACTGTCATAATATTGGTTGAAGAAATTATCTTAAATACAATTCAGACTATTTAATCTTCTTTGGCTTATTTATTTCACAATAAAACTTCAGAATAAAATGTGGATCATTTAACATTCGAATGTGCCCGGATTTCATGAGTACATAATTTCATTTCAATCTTAATTGTGGTAGTCGGACATTTTCTCCTAATTGCACGATAAAACATTATTTAAACAAATTGGTTTAAAAAAAGAATTTATCGTTTCTGTTAAATACGCCGGTACACATGTGTAAGGCTAGTTACATAAGTAAACTCTAAAACGACGATTTCAGTATGCGTGTAATCTAAATTAAAGATTAATCCAAATTTTCAACGAAAGCAAAAGGAATGTTGACTTTCATGCATGCATTTCGACCATTAAGGTGACCATCGACAGGGATAATAATTAAAATCTCTATTCCTATCAAAATTTACATTCCTAGTTGCTCTAAATCTTGTTTAAGATCCGACATCAAAAAAAGACAACAGTACTCACAAAATGAAGTAAGGATTACTAAATATAAATTGCACTAAATTTTTTCAACAAAATTAACTACAATTATACATTTTAGTCGATAATAATAGCTTGTAAGTCTTTACGGCAGCGACAGAGTACAATCTCTTTATCCTTCTCAGAATCTTCCAATTCCAAATTTATCAAAATTTCACTGATTTTCAAAGCTATCCAGTAAATTAATCATCTTCAATAGTGCAGCAACACCATAGAGAAAAACACGGATTAATATGGTAATTATCACAACTGCGAAGATTAGAACCTGTACCCTTGTCATTGGAAGCTATTATTCTCACTGCCATAAAAATCGGACCCCGCAAAAATATATGTAAAGAGTTAAGCACACTGGAAAACAATCAATCACGATGAAAATCAATCTCCACCTTATCGATGGCAGATAACATTTGCAGGAAAGGGAGAATACTTGCAAGGATATATCCAGGTAAACGATGTACCAAAAAAATGCTCAAACAAAAAACAAGTGCCGTATGTATCGTGAATGAAGTCTGCAGGCTAAAGTGAATCGGACAATGGGTTAGGAATAGTTATAATAAGAATTGGGACTCATTGTCAGTTCCTCAGGAACCACGGTAATCTGCAGTATAGGATGACTCGATGGGGAAAAAGCAGAAAAATTAGCCAGAGTAACCAATGAAAGCCTATTCCAGTAAACAACCAAATATGAAAATTCTTTTCTTTGAGCAAACTGCTTTGCGGGAGGAAGGAAAATTACATAGTAACGATTACAAAACCTAGAAAAATTGATGTAACGCTGATACGGATACAGGGAAGAAAGATGACGATAGTGTAAAAAGCAAACGCCATGAGAAGGGAACAGGAAGTAATACGAATGTTGAATATACAACGAAGTAGCAATATGAGGAGAACCCCAAAGTAGTTGAAAATTTCCCGAGTAAAAGGTGTATCATGAACCGAAATCGAAACACGAACTCTTGATTTCCAGGCAAACAATGCGCACCATTAGACCATAATTATTGTGAGCATAAGGTTACCTCATTCGCGACTCGGGCTGCTATTGGTTTGACGTCACTGATGACCAAAATTAAAAGGGGATTGGAATTAGCTATATCACAATTGCTCACTTACTTTTAGCCAAACAAAATTATTTCAAAGTTAACTTCAACGGAATAGTTTTTTCTTGAAAGAAGATCCAGAATGAAATTAAATAGGAATATGAAAGAGAGAATTATCTTTGAAAGTTTAGAGCAGTATGGAGCTGAGGAAATGAGAGCTGTCTACCTAAAATATAGTTTAACGTAAGGGTCTTTCGCTAGGCTTGCTTGGAGTAGAAACTGAGAGGTATATGCTCTATCACCACCAGTCCAGCACTGACGCCGAAAGTACGCGATACGCTGCCAGTGCAATTTTGAAAGAAAATGCATTCCTTTAGCTCACATACGATATGTACACCTGCATTCGCCAATGGTCGAGAACAGTATCTTGTTGAGGAAGCTATAATAAAACCGCGAAATTATGACTGGAGAAATATTCGTATGATCACAATCAATTTTTCTGAAATACGATCGAGGAAGAGAACAAGAATACCGAAATTAAGACTCGGCGCATCAGAACCAAACTAGGAAAGACAAATGGAATTGGTTGGCAATACTAAAAAAAAAAATAAGGGAACCGCGGCGAAAATTGGAAAGGCAAAATCGTTCGACAAGCGACGAGTTAATAAAAAAAATAGCGCCAAGTTTTGGCGGGATAAAAAATATTACATTCAAAAAAGTAAAAGGAGGGCCTACCCCTCCTTCCTTGGATGAAAAATCAATGAATGCGATCGCACGGCTCCTTCCCTCATCGACACACTCGGCCCTTCGCCTTCCTTAGCCCCCCACCTCCTTACCCTGCTCCCCTCCTTCGTCCCTTTGTATCGCCCTCATTGTTACTCCCCTTACCTCCAACGATGAGAACCCCCCCTGCCCCGAAAAAAACCCCATTCCTTAAAAACCCTCCCTTACTTAAGACCCGAAACAAGGCCTGCTGGGGGAAAAAATAATGACAAAAAAATAAAGGGGTCCTCCCACATACCCTTGAGGAACCATCAACCACCCCCCTTACCTCTCCTCCTCCTCCGTAGCCGGCGTCGTCAGGGAAAAAACGTCTTCGGAGTTCTATTTTTAAACCCACTCTCTCGCCTCCCCCTGCCACCACTCCCCCTCAAAGCACCCCCCTCCTTCCACCCTCACCCTCTTACGTTACCCTCCTTTTCCCCCCTTACCTCCCCACTCTCTCCCAACCACGCACATTCAACGATACTACAACTTCCCCCCCCCTATCCCATCATCCTCCTCTCCTCCATTGGCAAAGGGGGGGTTATGAAGGGGTGAGCGAAGAAGGGAAGGCGCCAATTAAGGAGGCTGTGAGGTTGAACGGTGTGTTTAGTAGTAGCGAGGGAACGTAACACCCCGTACATACCACCATCGCATGTTCCAACCCAAACAACCGAGGTGCGTACACACTACATCCCTATTAACAAGGTGAGAAGTGGTACCTCGGAAACCACACGCTGGGCTAAGATTACTCGAAATTTTCAAATCAAACGAGTTTCAGGGTACACAAAGGGAATTATTTTAACTTCAAACTACATCTCTTGGGAATTACAAAAAGATTAGAGAAAGGAGGAAAGCTATTTCAGGGTGTGAGACTCAGGGACGGGAAAGCACCGAAAAAGTTGCAAACAAAACAAATCTGTGCATTTGGCAAAATAAGGAATGAAATGTTATGCAACATATTTTCTTTCTTAAGGTTCAGGAAGAGGCGAAACGTATCATAAAAGAACCGAACGCGATGGAACTGGAAATAATAAAAAGCAAAATATTAAAAATCGCGAGTGAGTAGAATACTCAATTCATTCGAAATTAATTAATGCAAGAGATGCTGAGGTTCTTTCAATGCATGTATTCATAATGGCGCGGCTTAATTTAAACTAGCAAACAATATGACCTTATTTTTTAACCGTAAATCCAAAGTTATGAGTAAGAAATAACATAGAGTATACTTATAAGCAGTAACAGTAAAGTTATATGGTTACTCTGAGGTAATATTGACTGTAGAAAACGAATATCAACTCAAATAGTTAAATGAAAAAAATAACTTGTAAATGTGTCATTTTAGGAATACCTTTTGACTATGCATTTGTTCTCTTAAAGGCTCAAATGGCCTGTATTTACATAATTCCACCCTACTTTCAGAAACGAGGTGCACGGAGGCCATGGTTCCGAGCGGCCGTTGAAGTTACTTGTAGACAACATGCCTACCCACTGTAACTTTGCTGCCGGGAGGTTCACGTGCCCCATGGGAGTAGAAAAGGCTACTTCACAATGGGAGCAGCTGGCAGAGCAGTTGAATGACATTGGGACTTTCAAAAACTGCAAACAGTGGAAGAAGGTGAATAGAGGAAGTGTAATGATGGATTAATCATTGTCATTTAATTTTTTTTGTCTAAACTAAAATTAAAAACTTCATGAACAGACATGGAGGGACATGGTCATAACAGAATTTCTCAAAAATGTGAAAAGACTAAGGTGTCAAGAAGAAATGACAGGGCCAAAGCAACCAGAATAAATTCTGCAGCCAGGGCAACTGGCAACTTTCCTGTGGAGGAGGATCTAAGTGAAGCAGTAAGGAAGTACTTGTCCGTGATTGGGACGGAGGTAGCAGTTGGTATTTCAGGAATAAAGGAGTGTGGCCATGGAAATCCAGTAAATTGCACGAATAATTAACGGACAAAGAACAATGTTATTTTTCTGATGTGGATAAAATGGTGTATTAGTCAGTCATGCCAGGTTTGAAAAAACAGCTACTTACTTCACATAAAAGCAGGCTTACTTTTATTGCAGTCCCTTTCACAGATGGCATCTACTTCATATCAAAGGATGTGCCAGCTGTAAGTTGCAGTATGTTTTATAACTCTATGATTAGGATAGTCCTTGTAGGCATTAAAATAGACCCTTTGGGAGGCCTACCTATGACTGACATTTCTTTAATCCTCTTAGCACTTCTAAATAGCTTAAGCTCAGCTATTTAGAAATTAGGAGCTAGTTTAATGGTAGAAATAAAACATGAAATGTTTTACATATGCAGTCATTGCATTGAGTTTAATTATTTGTCATGCACTGGGAATGTCTCATATGAGGGAATGAAAATGAGTAATGTCTCATATGAGACATTACTCATTCATGTAACTTGTGAGCATCTCTATTCCTAACTTGGAAGTTAAAAATTTTCAAGTAAAAATGAAGGAGACCTAGAAAGAGCCACTGCCCTCATTGTGGAGGCAATGACAAGGAAGGGGTACTGATATTAAAGCTGTTTCTAGTTTATTTTTCCTGAAAATTTCCTGTTTGCCATTTTTAGAGTAGTTTTTGTACAGTTCAGAAGCTTCTTCTTCAAATTTAGTCTTGTGAACGTGGACTTAGAATTTGTTTAATATTTTTTTCAAAATGTACATACATTCATGGCAAATGTATGACTTTGATGAACCTTAAGAAAGAAACTATGTTGCATGACATCTCATTCCTTATTTTGCAAAATGCACTGAGAATTGTTTTGTTCGCAACTTCAAAAATTCAAAATTATTTAATGTCACTCAGAAAACAGCAGCTAAGAAAAGGTATGCTGCTGCAGTTTAGTAGTGAGCAGCTGCAGCAGAGAGGAGGGCTGAAGCTGCAGAAAGGAGAATGGATGATGAAGAGAGGAAGGCTGCTGCAGCGGAAGATAGAAAATGGCAAGAAATCCCCTTGGCTGAAAGGAGGGTGGCAGCCACAGAGAGGAGGACTGATGGAGCAGAACAAGGCCTTCAAATGCAGGCCCAATTTATTTCATTGAGTAAAATAATGAGTGAATGGGTTGAAAATAGGAATGAATGAGGTTAACAGTTTTTGCAAAGTTTCTATGATGTTTTGTATTACCTACCCGTCTTTTATATTTTCTGTTTCCTTTTTTATGGAGAAGATCCTCTTTTATTTACGGCAGTTCTACCTCATTATTTATTATGCATTTGTATTGTTATATTTCTTCTAAATATATTTTTAGTTAATTTAATTTAGAGAAGCTCCATTTTTATTCACGGAAATAAATCTTTCAACAAATAAATAATTACCTTAATTCTTTTTCATGTTCTTTTGTTCCCTTATTCAATTATTGCTGTATCACTCCCCAATATTTTATAGTTTTTTGACACAGAGAAAATCCTCCTTATTTATTGCAGGAATTCTTCCTTCTTTTTTAAGGTTTTTAGCTTCTGTGCTGAGTAAAAGATTAAGAAAGCATGGGAGGAGCTTGAATGGGGACTAAAAGAAGATGAGTAAATTATAAGGAAAATGTAGGTGACAAGATTCTCAAGAGGTAGGAAGGGTAAGATTCGCATCAAGGTTGCTACAGACCAGAAATTATGAAATTCCAGTACTTTTCCAGGTTTTCCAGGCCAAAATTTTCATTTTTCCAGCGGGTATTTTAAAGAAAGTGCAAGAATAAGATAAAACACATTTACATATGCACACCATGTAGAGATAACAATATGCATTATAGTGATATACATGAAAAACAGGTTGGTTTTGAACCTTTTATTAAACATAAATCCTAATCTAACCAATGGGTTATGACCACTAGTGCCACACCACAGCCCCCAGCATACCTACCAATAGCAGAGTTGGCAACAATTCAAGGAGAGAGTGTTTCCGCATTCTCTCTCTAGCTGAGACCAAAAGGTGAAGGTGAGATAAAAAAGATACCCTTCAACAACAGCATCTCCTATGCCTTTACGCCCATTATGAAAAAATCATTGCTGGGTTGCATTCCGTTTTACACACCTATCATATTGATGCGCTCCAAGTCGTTCCATTTCACGCATCAAGCCATTTCGATGCAAGCTCATTAACCCTTCAAGCCCGGAGGAGTATTAAATGAATCCCATCTCGTAGGTCAGAGGAGATTTAAATGGAACCGCTGATTTTTCACTGATTTAAATGGAATCACCGCGACGTAGTCACTACGTCGCTCGACGGCATGTGAAGTTCGTGACCGACATAGTGACTACGTTGCTCGTCGTTGAAGGGTTAAGGCACAGCAACGAGCATAATGTGCACTCCAAGCGCTCCTCCCAAAAGCTGGAGCAGTTGATGCGATGACCCATGACAATGAAGTACCTATCACGTTTTTTTAAGAAACATCTATGGTGACCATGAATTCTGTCCAAGTAATTTTAGATATTCTAGAATCCATAATAATGATGAAGTAGACCTTTTTTTTAATTGACTGCTCCCCGTATCGGATCCACTGTACATTAAACATTTTGTGGAGTGTATAATAATGGCTTTCTTTTCGTCGTGAAAACTTTCCTTCAGTGTAAGAATAGGATAGTCATTGTTAAGATAGCAACTAAGCTGACAGACACAATAGCTGTACAATTCTACATGCCCATGAAGGACTATGAAGGAATCGAAGTAGTCAGTGAAAAATATCTTGGAATTAAAAAAATGTGAAAGAAGAATAATGCTTGGACAATGGTATGCCATTACATATCACACAAAGCCAAGAAGGAAGAACTAAGGGTAAATAGTAAATACGGATTGGGACAATATAATGAATGAGGAAAACCGCTCTTAGAATTTCAAACAAATTAATAGCAGCTGTTTAAAAAATAATCCACAAGGAAATTATTCATAGAATGATGTACAATAATTGGACTTACAAGTACATTGATTGATCAATTAACGAAGAGGCACTGAGATGAGTGGGAGATGATTGAAATCTCATAAGAACTCGAAAGAAAAGGAGGGCCAACCTACTTCGGCATATTTTAAGATACAAGTGTCTAATGATGACAGCCAGAAGCACAGTAAGACCTCGGCTGCGATGCATGGAGCACATAATAGAATGATGAAGAAACAAAGAAATATGTAGAGGTGAAGAGGCTAGCTGATAGAAGCATAGAGTGGAAAGTCAGGTCAAACCAACCGTAGGGTTGATGACCAGCAATGATGATGATGACAAAGGCACCATTGTGATTTAACGGGAAGTAAGCCAGTTTGTATAAGAGCACATTTAGAATATACAATTCACAAAGAATGATACAAATTCTGAGGTATGTGCAAAAACAACTTAAGTCCTACTACCTCCATCATACAATTCCTGCATTTCCTGTGTACCTTGACCTCTCAAATGAAGAAATTTCTTCACTATGTGAAGTTAGGCTTTAGAAGGTAAAATCATGTTTCCTCAGACATTTGAAACCTAATACTCTCACAAAAAGGGAAATAATGGCACTCAATGGACCAGAGATTCTGTCGCTTGTTCCTTTTGATTTTACTGACTCATGCTGGAGGTCATTATGACTTGGGAGTACAGAATTACCTGTACGTACACAATTTGAGGAGAAACAAATTTTTCATTTTTTTTACAAATTCTATAATATGGCCTGAAATTCAATTTAGGTGCATATAATTAATTGATAAAGACCGAATAAGAGCTCCAATGCCTCATTTAAGCCAGGTACTAAAAGCACTAAGCGAACACACACAGAAAGTGCCCAAAATGGTACTGCTCAATTATTGAAAACAAAGAATTTGGACTTGGGAAAGTAAATTTCCAGGTAAGATCTTATTTTCCCAGACTTTTCCAGGTTTTCCTGAGCCATTTTCAATTTTCCTGACTTTTCCAGGTTCTCCAGGTTTTCCAGGTCTGTAGCAACCCTGCACATGAAAGTGGGAGGATATGAAGTAGAGCAGGTGGATAATAAGAAATAGGATGTTACAATTTTCCACAGATAAAGTTTTAATCAACCCGGGTTTCGATGCACTGCATCATCATCAGGTGGAGCAATTCACATATCTAGGTAGCATTTTGGATGAGTAGGATTAAGTACCAAAGGTAATAATGTAGGATAGAGCCTGTACAAGGATTTACATATAATGATCGAATAAAAAATATTCATGAGATAATTACAATATCTACTTTACTTTTGGTAATGCCTCTTCCATGTAAAGCAATTAGGGCCGAGAGTCCTAATCCTATATATGTGCCAGTTTTGAGTTAGTGAATACCATGACTGTGGCTGTGAAATTATCTCATCTACAAATTTTAAAAAAAGTATATTATTTTTAGTACATTATATTTATAAATATACCTATATTTATTTATTTATAAGGAAATAATATTTAGCATACAATTGTCCACTTTCCACAAAGATCAGTGATGACAACTTAAATGAATATGCCTGGTCCTGTCTTATCGAGGTCCTCAGAGACTCGGGTATGCCCACACTATATGTTATCCACAGCGCAAAAGACCATGCTGTCAGGGCACCTTTCTAACCCAAAACTACTACTTTATGTTATCCTTGAAACTAACATCATTATAAAAAGGTACATGCTCAGTAGTTTCAATATTATTATTATTACTAATTTCATTAGATGAAAAATATTGTGGATGATCTATTTCCACAAGACCCAGTGGTGACCTCAAGAACTGAGTTTGAGCATTCTCAAACAGAATCACCATTATTTACAAAATGAATATGTACTCTGAATGGTGTAAATATTTTGTTTAACAGAGCAATTTTAGATGAAAGAGATGGAATAATCAAAAAGCTATTAGTCCATTTTGTACTCCCAATCAGACCCTTTTCCACAGATTGACATTGAACATTGAAGTTCTACAGAGAAAGGTAAAAGTGAACACAAGAGGGCAACAACCCCAACAGTGGATACCATCAGCAAGAATAAGGTGGGTAAACTGAAAAAGTCTTCATTCTTTTTCTTTAAATCTGGTGATTCTGGAAATGGAACCTTCCTATATTTCTTTTTTGATTCCATTTGATTCCAAATATAGAACATTTAAAGCTCTAATCTAGTTGTCAAGCAACTATAAGTGATTGATTTTAATATTTATCAGCAATTCAAATAAGTAACCAGTAGTTTCAGGCGAAACTTGGTGGAACTAATTCATTATGAAAATGAAAAACTTTAACTTTGTGGTTCCACAATGATATTTTTATTGACACGACCCAGGTTTCGACATACTATAACATCATCATCAGGTGAGGACTCTACAAAACTCTCATGTTTATATGTATACTGGCTTGTCTTGATAATGCAATAACTAATTTTAACGAGTATGATTATAGTGTAAATGTCTTCGATCCTATGCTTTCTGATCACTGGGCAATTTCAATGTCTGTCAACACTAAAGTAGGTGATGATTTCTTGAGTACTCCTAATACCATTTTAGTTCGGCATATAATTCCCCATCAAATTGAATATTTTAATTATCTTCTGAAAGAAACAGAGTGGGATTCCTTGGTGGGATATAGTGATGCCCTAAGAAGTTTCACAGCTTTTTTTGAACACTTCATTTTGTTATTTGAACATGCTTTCCCAAAAAAAACAACTCAAATTTCACATCAGAAATCTAAAAGGCATAAATGGTTCACTAATGAACATGGAGAACTGAGAAAGGTCTTATTAAATGTTCATCAACAGTATAAAATAGCTGGTAATGAAGACATCAAAAAACAGTATATCAATCTCAAAAGGGAATATGTTTCATGCAGAATTAATCCGAGCTAAACGAAACTACAACAGTAATTTTATCTCTAATGCCCCAAACAAATGTAAGGCCCATCCACCCATTGGTCCATCATTAAAATGGAATCAGGTATGAATACTAAATGCAAGGACATACCAATTGATGTGCATACTCTCAACAAGTCATTCATCAACTCTGTAGAGAGTATTCTTTCTGGTATCAGTACATAATTGCAAGGTAACTGCAGACCAATTCCTCCATAATATTTTTACTGAAAGTGTTCCCTTCCGATGGAAAGAAATTTCCCAGTTAGAAATTATCCGAGCTGCCAAAGTACTCAACTTCGAGAGTAAGGATGTATATGGCCTTACTAGTAACCTTATTAAGTCTGTTATTCATACAATAGCCTATCCTCTTGAAGTTGTTATCAACTTTTGTTTTCAGTCTGGCATTTTTCCTGACGCCCTCAAATATACAAAAGTGATTCCTGTCTAGAAGTGTGAGATGTACAATTACCAAATAGTTATCATCCAATATCAATCATTCCTGTTTTTGCAAAAATATTTGAAAGCATTGCTTACACTCAAATATTGAACCACTTTGAATCTCTAAATTTATTTACAACAGCCCAGTTTGGTTTCCGACCAGGCAAAAGCACAACAAAAGCAGTTGACAGTATAATTAAGCATATCATCAATGCCTTTGAAGTGAGGCAAGGCTTGTCTCTTACCCTATGTGATCTTTCATATGCATTTGATTGCGTTGATCATAAAATACTTCGACAGAAATTACAGCATTATGGCTTCCAAGGCACTGAACTAAAATTTATGGCCTCATATATGTGTAATCGAAAGCAGTTAGTGGTACTCAATCTGAATTCCTTAAGGTCAGGCATGGGGTCCCACAAGGGTCTGTGCTTGGTCCCCTCCTTTTCCTTATCATGATTAATGATCTGCCAGCAAATGTATCCACGAATTGTGTCTTATATGCTGATGACACAACCTTCTTACATCAGTTTGACAATCACACTGAGGTTTCTAGAATCATATCCAGTACCTTAGCGCTTGCAACTGATTGGTTTTCAGCCAACAGACTATATATTTTTGAATCCAACTAAAACACAGTCCTTAATATGTTCTTTACAACATGTTACCCCTGAAAATGAAGATGTTAAACTTCTTGGCTTTCACATTGACCCAAAACTTACTTGGAGTGCCCATATTTTTTCAGTAAGGAAGAAACTAGCCAGAGCGCTATTTTTAATCAGTAAACTTAAATGGTGTGTAACTCATGACTATCTTCGCAATGCATACCATGCTTTTTTTCAATCTCATATTTTATACGGTATTAGACTTTGGGGACATGCAACTGACGTAAAATTGATTTTGTTACTTCAGAAGAAGGTGGTTAGAGTTATCACCAGTGCAGACTATCTTGCACACTGTAAACCACTGTTCGTTAGTTTAGGTATTATGACTGTATATAGCTTGTATATATTTAACAGATGTTGGACATTAAAGAAAATTTGGATATGTATTCTACCAGGAGTGATATACATACTCATTCCACCAGAGCCAACCATAAACTAAATATTTCTTACTGTAGACTTGCCAAATCTTATAACCATGTAAACCTGGCTATTAAGTGCTATAATATGTCACCTAACACAGCCAACACTGTTGAAAATAAAGTATTCCGTTCTGTCCTACAGAAATGGCTCATAGCTAATGCTCTGTACTCGTTGGAGGAATACTTTGAGCTTGACTTTACTACTGTTCGATTTTAATTCTGTATTATTACTGTGTCTGTAATTCTGTATCTCTCATTGATAAATTTGTTTTTTTGACGACATCTAACACAATGTATATGTGCAATGGATGAATAAAGTTTATTATTATTATTATTATTACTAAACTCAGGTAGGAGGGGAGGGTTGGAGGGAAGGAGGGTAGGAGTGGTAGGAGTTTGAGATTGGGTTAGGGACGCATCGCATGCTGGAGGAAAAAGGGGGAAGAAAGGAGGAGGGGGGGACGAGGATCCCTGTAGGGAGCACTCTTCTTGAGGTGAAGGAATATAGAGGGTGGGGGGAGGGGTAATTAGCAATACAAAACAAACCATAATACCCTATACATGTTTGGTGGTCAAGGTGGAGGGTGGAGTGAAGGGGAAGGGTTTTTTCCATCTGGGACGTTAGGATGAATAGGAGGTTTGGGAGGGAGGAATGGGAGATTTAGGAGGGGTGAGTGGGAGGTGTACAAAAAGTCGTCAATAATATTCTGCTTGGAGCGTAAACAAAAATTGTGGAACCACAGAGTTAAATTTTTTTCATTTTAATAATTCAAATAAGTATTATATCATATACTTTGGCCATGAAGACGAAAATTGTGGTAAGTAGACAAGCTAAGGAGATAGCCAACATTAGATCGGTAGAGGCTCCTGAAAGACAAGCTGAAGCAGCAGAACAACACACTACTGCAACGGAGAGGAGAGTAGAAGGAATAATAATTTTCAGTGGTGTAATTTATCATGAATCTAGGAAATTCCCACTAAGTGGAAAAACAATTATGGTGGTTAGCTTAATCATTTCCAAACTGTCTGAAAATCATATGAATTGAACCCTAAAGAAAGTATGGAGGTTAAAAGAGCCTTAGAAGTTCAAAATGAGATTAGTGATTTTGAGTACTCCATAAAAGAAATGTTGGTTCTGAACCAAAAATGTGATAATTGCTGGTATGAAAACATAAATGTAAATGGCCAGTCAGTGAAAATAAAAATTGACACTGGAGCTCAAGTTAATATAATGTCTGTTAGAGATTGTAAAATTTTTGGACAAACTACAAGGTCATGCAATGTAATTATTGAGGATTTTGGTACACAAAAGATTAAGTCTTATGTTGTTACTTCACCAGTCATTATGCATAAGGAACAGAAATTTTCATCAGAATTTATTGATGCAAATTACTGTGGCTAACCCATTTTATGGGTTTCAAAACTGGTGAACTAGATGCAAGTAAATTCACTGAGAATTATAAAGATGATTTTGATGGAGAGGGAAAATTACTTTTTAAGTACCATATTAAATTGAAAGAAAATGCCTTACCTGATAGAAAGCCAGAGAAAAGGATGTCATTTTAAATAATAGACAAGCTTATGGTAACGCTAATAAAGTTAGAATTAAGAAATGTTATTTTTAAGTAAAAAAAAAGCTGACCTAGTGGGTGAGTAATCTGAGAAAAAAATGGATCCTTGAGGATTTGTTTGGATCCCAAAATATTAAACCAAACTATTGAAAGAGAACAGTTTTATATTCCAACTATGGAAGTTATGAAGTGTGGTTTGGCAGGTAAATCTACATTTACTGAACTTCACATGAAAGGTGAGTTTTGTCATGTAGAATTAGATGAAGTATCCTCCCATTTATACACTTTAGCAACTCCAATTGGGAGATATAAATTCTGTCGGATGCCATTTGGCCTGTGTTCAGGACCTGAAGTATTTCAGAAAGTGGCAATGAAAGCTTTTGATAACATAGAAGGTGTCACTGAATATATTTAGATGATAGCACTATAGCAGCAAGAACTGGGGAGGTACATGATAAAGTAGTGAAGGGAATTATCCATGGATATAGCATTAAGATGGGGATCAAGTTCAACACAAATAAACTATAATAAACGCAAGAATTCATGCAATATGTTATGATAGTTTTTTCTAAGAATGGTGTAACAGCTGATACAAAGCAAGTGGAAGATTTAAGGAGTATACCAGAATCAAATAATGCCAGAGAAGTCCAAACAGTTTTCGGGCTCGCTAGTTATTTACATGAATTTATTTTAAATTTAGAAGACCTGAAAGCACCCTTTGACTGCTAATTAAGAAAGGAAGTCCGTGGAATTGAGGCAGGGACCAGATAAATGCTTTTAAGACATTGAAGGAAATGGTAGTAAAATCACCAGTTTTAGCATTTTTTAACCCAGAAAAAGATATTTCCAAGCACATTGATGCAAGCTCCCATGGTCTGGGATGTTTGATGCTGCTGGATGCATATCCTATTGCATATGGGTCAAGGAGTCTTAAGAGAAACAGAAATTAAATAAGCTCAAATTGAAAAGAAGCCATTTGCAGTGTACTTTGCTTGCAAAAGATTTCATATGCATGTGTGTGGTTATTAAGTACAGAATTTTACTGACCATAAGCCATTGATCATTATTCTAAAAAGGGACAGCAGCTAGGCTGCAAAGAATTATGTATTAAAATATGAGAGTTAAGATTCATCAGTGGAAAAAATAATCTGGGTGCAGACCCCCTCTCAAGGCAATGCCATAAATCCCAAGATGATTCAGGTTAGTAGGATACAGTACATGAAATATTTTTAGCACTGGAAACTTCTTCGCGAGTGAGTGAAAAAAGGCTTCAAAAAATACAGGGAGTATTCTTGATACTCCCGTCAGATGTTTATTTTGTGAATGCAAAATTACATACGCTACTCTCGTTATTGGGAGATAATTTTGTTTTGTCTGTCAGAAAGAAAATTGAAATGAAAGATAGAAAATTACGCAATACATAAAATTTATTCATCGAAATCATTGGTACAAATGTCTAACCTATGAACAATTGGTCGATGGTAACTAATATTTTCTACTTTCCAATGAAAATTTTATATTTTTTGTGTGATTACCGTCTAACTCACGTTCTCAGCTCTCCGTAGACACCTCGATCACTAAAATCGACCTACTCGTTCCGGAGATACAACTGAACTGAGCACGCGCCGTGCCCACACAAACCCAAATTTAGACCCCCACGCGCAGCGCTGTGACGTAACCTCGCAACCCTTCCTTCACTCGCGACAAACCATTTCCGGTAGTGGACAAAACAGGCTATCCAGTCATAGTTTTTGATATTCTGTAATCCTTATAGTTTTAGCACACTAGACCCTTGAAAGTATACAAATATTGGTCGTGGCAAAACCTTACATGACACCGAGAACGAACCATTTGCATTCACATTAAAAAATTTGGAAGGCTACTTAGGCTTCACAATCCTACCTTAGTTAAAGTAATGGATAGTTATATAAAAGGATGGCCCATAGCGTAAAGTTGTGATACTGATAAAAAATTTAAGATGTATTTAAGCTACAAGATGATATAATTTGTAGTGATGGTATCAGGGGATACTCTAGACCAGAGGTTCGGGCAGGGGCAACAGCGGTTCTTGGGGTATGGAATACCCCCAAGGAAAAGGGGGGTTTGTAGGTCTCGTCCTGGAAATTCGTAACAAACTATGTGCATAATGGTTTGTTACAAGTGCTTTGGAAGGAAAAGTTTGCCTTTTGATGAGAGATTTTTACTAAATGCATATTTCTCTTTTAGATTACCACCAAAGTTTTGACTAATTTTAAAATTATTTTGATTTACATTCGCATTTAGCTTGTGGTTTTCAAAAACGGTTTTAGTTTGCATAAATTTTAACTGGATTTTTAAGTAAAATAACCAAAACTTCAACACAAAAAAAGCAACAAAATAATTAAGGCTTTTAATTTAAGTTCTTTGACAAAGAAATACGCCTGGTTTTTGGGGGAGCAATTATATATATTTCATTCAAGATGATATCATCAAAATATATGCTATTTTTGTGGCATCACCACCCACTTGGGTGTATATTGTTGAATTAATCAATTAAAGAATAATTTACAGTCATTATTAACACTGCATATCAAAACTGAATGAAAGATGAGCAAAAAATCGGTAACTATAAAATACCAGGGAATAACATGGGTCAGGATCAATTCTTGTCTATTTCTATCCAGTAATATACGCCATAATATTTTTGTAACAAGTGCATGACAGTGATGCACAGGTCAATTTATGAAGGTAGATACTTTTAAATGCTATTTCAACTGTACAAATAAATGTGCCAATTTACTTCCTTTCTTAGATCACTTAATTTTTTACCTTATTAGAATTTCTGAACCACACCTTAAATTCCTATCCTCTTTCTCCATCTTCCTCCAGATCATTATTTCTACGTTCACCACTGCCAGCAGCATCAAATTGTCTCAAATTATCAAAAATACCCCTCCCCTAGGGGTACTGCCGAAGGAATCTTTACTGCTGGGCAGAGAGCATTTTCCTGCATTAATGATGTCAAGGGTTATGCTGGCAGTAGACTAGCTACCGACAGGTCTTGACTAAACTGCCAGGCTAAATGTGCCTTAAAGCAATAGGGCAGAAGGGGTTCCTATACGTAGAGAACCAAACCTCTGTAGGAGTAAACCCTGAGAACAAATCCCTGTCCTCCAGGTTGGGGGTAAGGGGTGAGACTAGTCACCCTACCCTGTAAAAATATTCCTGCTACAAAACCTTCAACTTTGCTTTGGATGAATAAGGATAGATTCAGAAGATATCAACCTGGCAAATTAACCAGTACCATGAATATATGCAGGGCAAGGGCCTAGCCACGTTGAAACACCGGTTCCCGTCAGAACACCGAAGTTAAGCAACATTGGGCCTGGACGGTGGTTGGATGGGTGACCCTCCTCCATACCTTGACCAGGCGGGGATGGAGAGGTGATACTCCCTCTAGACCACAGGGAGGCCGGAGGGAGATATACCCAGACCGGGAAGGTTAGAGGGAGGACACCCTCTATACCTGGACTGGGGAGGCAGGGGGAGGCCAATCCTCCATACCTCTACCGTGGTGCTCTTGTCCCCTGTCTGCAAGTGGCAGACAGGTATGGGGTTGGCACAATGGACCAAGAAAGGTCTAAGTCCCCGGGCTCCAGACAAAGGCCCCCCCAACTAACAATCAATCAATCAAATGAGTATTTGCAACCAGGACCAGGTATTAGTAACCAGGTATGTAAGAATGGTAGAAAAACCAGGAAACATTATAAAAGATACCAATGAAATAAGTATTAAAACATATGGGGTTACATGTTACAGCCCTCAAAGAAGAGAAATGGGTAGGAAATGGTAGAATTCATAAGAAAGATATTAAAATATTATACAGTGACCCATGCCATATACTTAACCGGTTTATATGGAGCCGGTTTCATGATCATTTTTAAGAAAAGGAACAGTTTGACAAATTTTGAGCCTGTAAAAATTGACTATGAAAGGAAAATTCTGTAACTTTAGAATTTTAAGTATCACCCCTTGCCCCAACTAAGGACAGTACAGAATAAATAAAATAAATAAATAAATGTCTTCTTTATTTCTCAAATGCATTTTAGACTTCTCCTTTCTTATAATGAACTCAAAAATAGCAATGTACAAACATCCATGTTCTGGGTGGTGAAAAACCCACCCAGGTGGCACTCAAACCTATGAATTCAGGGTAAGCAGGCGAGGACTTTATCCTACCACTACCAAGGCCAACAATGAGAACAAACAGAAGAAGGAAAGCAAACCTTTTACAATGAATTGTAAATAGAATGCAAGAAAATACCAAAATATGTATCATACCCTAGTCATTCTTGAGGATCTCAAAGTAAAAATTGCTACGGAGGACTTCATGTACCCAGTAGCAAGAATGTACTCTGTGCATGATGAGAAGAGTGAAATTAGGAGGCCACTTTTCCCATTAGATCGGTCACTTTACATGACCATTAAAATCACATTTTTTTGACACAAAAATATTCACAAAGACAACTCCAAAATGTCAGGAGAAGGAATTGTGAATCGAACAGATAATGTGATTGTATCCAGGAGACACTCATCTTCCACATTAGACATATGATTTGCACGAGGATCAAACTGTGACTCAAATCACTATGTATGTTATTGAAAGCAATATTTAGAGAATGACTGGCCTTCTAAGAGAAAATCAATGGACATATTTGACAAAAATGGAATAGCAAAATTCCAAAAATAGATCCCGTGCAAGCTAATAAATACAAATATGATTCAAGGAGAAAGTTAACAGGTAATGTAGAAGAATTAATAGAGCAATATTCAGTAGGAGAGCTATGACTAGATTTAATAGAGAAAAGTTCAGGCAGAGTAGGTAAGAGGTAGATAAAATATGTACTTACTAAAAAGAAAGAAAAAGAAAGTTTTTTTAATTACCGTATTTCTCCGAATATAAGCCGCACTTTTTTTTCCCGATTTTGGGGCCTCAAAATCAGGGTGTGGCTTATATTCGAGGTGCAGCTTAAATTTGAGAACTTTCTTAAAAATCGTAAAAATGACCGATTTGAGCAAACTAGCCATTCGGATTCACGCGGACGCCCCAGCTGAACTCGCCTAAGCCACGGGGAAAGTAAGAAAAAACGTTGAAAAATGTCAAATTTGAGCACAATTTATTCATATATTAAAGAATAATATAGGTAACATTGTGTCACAGTTACATAGGTAAAGTAAAAACAGTTAATCAATTCTAATGTCTGATTCTGTAGGTAGAACTGGATGCACTAAAAATGGTGCGGCTTAAATTTGCATATTAAATTTTTTCCCTGTTTGAGACCCCAAAAAAGGGGCGCGGCTTATATTCGAGTGCGGCTTATATTCGGAGAAATACGGTAGGTAAAAACTTGACAGGAGCTCATAAATGAAAAAAAAAATTCTACCAAGCAGTAAAATACATGAATAATGAATACCAACCTTTAGTAGGACTGAAAAAGTCATTGGGGAGGAGAAAGAGAAGGGGGGACAAATATATTTACCCTTTGCGGTCCAATTTTTTTTTTAAGTCAAGTAGTCTGGTCCAAATTAATTTTTAGGAAAAAAGAAATAATTGATAGGATTGATTGTTGTCCTTATAAATGTTCGAATTTTATTGTGTATAAATCCACTGGTCTATAATATTATGCATGATCAATCAAAGGTTTTTTTTAATTTTTTTTATTTTTTAAAATTTTTTTTTCAACATTTTGCCTAGTGATGTCGAGCTCTACTCGACGTTGGACCTGATGCTAGGGCTAGGCCTGTCGAGCCAGCCTCGACGTTGGACCACAAAGGGTTAATGGATACATAGTACAATAAGGAAGTAACTTCAAGAATAGAGAAGAAAATATGTATTCAAAGATCAGGGGTGGAATCACAGTTCCATCTTCCCCGTTGTTGTTATCGATATCCAAAACACAAACAGCCTAGAAGGTCAATGCTCACAGTTTATGTCCTAAGACTCCACTCCATCAATAAACAGGAGTAATTTAAAACATCTATAAAAGTTTGAAGAATGACGATCACTTTTTTGCATTCATGAACCATTGTAATTGAAAAATAACACTAATGCCAGTTCATATATGATGGAGAACCAAGATAACACCCCAGGATGTACTACTTCCTACCAAAGAGAAGTGTAGAAAAGTAAGGAAATGGATGAGCACAAGAAGAATAAGGGATAACAGGTGAATTAATAAATAATGGAGACCAAGGTCCAATTATAGCATTACACCTGCTAACTTTTAGTATTTGGGAGCCTGAGGAGTTTCTAGAAGATAGAAAGACATTTTTGATTTGCCGAATATTTAAAAAATGACAAATTTGATAGTAAAAGATACAGAGGCATCAAATTTTTGAATGGAGCATATAAAATTTTCGGCATTCTCATAAAAATGAAAAAGTACCTCATCTGGTGACATTTTGGAAAAATATCAATGTGGTAATACCTGGAAGAAACACTATTGGCATGTACTCAACACATTGACTTCCAATAAGCTTTTGACAGTGTGAATATGAAAGAAATAATCTGTGCATTGAGAGGTTATGGCATTCCAGAAAACTGATTCGGTTGGTTGAAATGACATTGAAGGAATAACAATGTAATGCTCTTGTTGGGGGATGAGTTATTAAAGCATTCAACATGACTTGTGGGGTAAGACAAGGGAATGCACTCTCAGCTGCATTATTCAACTTCATTTTACACAAAGCCACGAAAGACTACTTACAACTAAGGAGAACTTCATAAATCCAAACAAGGATTTGCTTATGTATTTGATATTGCTATGATAGCACACAATGTGAACGACCTTAAGGAAATGTTCAACACTATAGCAGAAATCAGTAAAAGAATGGGTCTGTGTCAATGAAGAAAAGACCAGATACATGAAAATGTCATCATTTGAAAGGATAAGTGAGATGTAAAACAATAACTGGGAATTATGAGATTGAGTCAGAAAATTTACTTGCCAGGAAGTCACACTAAATAATGAAAATAATGTTTCTGATGAGATCAACCAAAAGGTAGTGGATATTAACAAGCTCTATTTTGCAAGCATATACCTTTTCTCAATTCTGTTGTCATAGACCATAAATTTGAAAATTTGTACACCTATGATTAATTATGATATATTTGTACACCTTCTAATGCTTGATCAGAATTTACCATACTCCAGCTAGAAATTCAAATACACTTGCATTGTCAAGAACTTTATTTATCCTCCTCAGCACGTTTTGGTGCCAGCTTCGCCTCTATCATGGACTTCGCTTTAGTAACTAGTTTTTTAAGAAATTTTGAAAAGCTGAAGACATGCAGTATTACCGCTAAGTAATTCCAATTGATTTTGCACCATAAAAGATACTTTCGTTTAAATTGGAGAAAAGTATATAATGAAGGAGGGGACACGTAGCATTCAGAAAGCAGCAGCAGCATTGGTTTCCTATTCACAATTTTCTTCATTTTTAATAATTAAAGTATTTTTTAACCAGGTGGGTTTCTTAGTTGTAGTATTTTTGTTTAACATGCTTCAACAACTAAGGTTGTTTTGCACTTACTGTCTGCCACGTGCAACCGGGCAACAGCACATAGACGAATCAAGAGTTTAAACCCTCCATCCTCGAGCCGAGCCCAACGATGCTTAACTTCAGTGACTGATCGGGAACCGGTGTTTCCATCGTGCCAGGCCGTTGCTATAAGTGGGATTTCTTATCGTGGTTTGCATAATACCTTTATCATGGTCTTAACTTTAAATATGGTATGTTTAGCCATGAACTTTCACTTTAAATATGGTATCTTTAGCCATGCCACATCTCTTCTCAGTATGTTACCGCCAGCCATAACATATTGAGTAGAGATATGGGTTTTACCCAAAAATGATGAAGAAATATGTACTTATTGTTAGATGTGTGAAATTCCAAAGAGAAAAAATAAAATGCCTTGACCAGGACTTGAACCCAGATCCCTCAATATGACGACGGGTACTATAGTCAATTAAGTGATATCGAGTCCACATGATATTGAGGGATGCAGGTTTGAGTCCCAGTCAAAGCAAATGATTATTCCTCATTGAAATTTTGCACTTGTGTGCATTTGTGGGTGATGCCTTCAAGGTAATACCATGGCTTGTCCCAGTATCTTCAAAATTTGTAGTTAAGATGGTTTGAAAGGAAAAATTTTATGGAGACTTTATGGTCCTGTTAGAAAAGAGATTTGGAGAATCAGAATGAACTGAGAGATAAATGAAGTACTCAGAGGGGAGGATTAATGTAGGTACCCCAAGTCACAGCAGGTGGCATGGCTGGTTCATGTATAAAGGATGAAAGAGGAAATAATGCCCAAATGGCTGCTCAGCAGCAATATGGAAAGGGTCAGGAGAGGAAACCCACTGAAAATATGGCTACAGAATGTCAAGAAAGATCCAAGGGAAATGGGCATTGTGAGATGGAAGAAGAAAGCAAGAAAAATAATTGAATGGAGACTTATAATAGAGGAAGCCAAGGCCTACTCTGGGCTGCTGAGGATGATATGGAAATTACCCCACCATAAATAATCAAGACCAATAAAAACTATGGGGTAGCATGAAGTTGGGTTTTATGTAAACATGATGAAATAAGATGGCTTATTAGGATGACAAGCAGGGAAATGATGCAGGACAGCATATGTGGTAAGAAAGGGAATGGGAGAGCAAAATATTGGTCATAAGTGGTCAGATCACCCTTTGGAAGGAATAGGGCCGGTGGAAACAGCACATCTCATATTTGAATACACAAATTCATATTTATGTTTCCTCTCAACTGGAAAGGGACATTCGAAAACTGGAAGCTTAGAATGATGGAACTTAGAATCACGAGAGTATAGGGACAAAGATAATAAATTCCATAGGGGATTGCGCAGCCGTCACCACCATAACTTTGGCACATTCGCATGTAACTGATAGCAGAGACTGGGGCAAGGCCAAGGGACAGATGCATGGACTAAATCAAACTGGATGTAGAAAGAGTCCACCGTCAAGGCGTGAGAGACACTAAACAGTAAGGAATGGATGACTGCCATGAACAAGTTATCACATGGAAAAGAGGAGACAATATCGTTTAGGAGTAGGTACTTGCGGCTTCCTTGTCTTGGAAGCAGATGGTTCTACTTACGTCTATTAATTTTCTACCTACCACTTCTAACCTACTAAATAGAACTGGGGTTCGAGTTCATTACTCTTTCATAGCCTAAACGTTACCGAAACGAATTTTTAATAGATTTCGTACTCATGAACACACTAGTGTTACACAGACAATGGGGAAGTCCTACACTAAAGCTAATGAGATCAGCTGGCTCTCTACTCGAAACCTTTTGCCAAATTGAGAACAAAATGTGTTCACCAAAGGCATTCAGCTATTATTATCATTGCGTACCTTGAAAGCAGTCAAAAGGTGTCAGGAAAAGGACATCTCCCGTATATCATGGCTCGATAATTTACACCGTCAAACTTGCTCGCCATATTCCTTGGTAAAATTTCAAGTGAAAACATTCATTCGCAATCACACGCCTTATACAACACTTTTCCACTGGAGTAAAATTAATATGCATTAATAATACCGCGCATCCAGACTTCACAGTCCGCCAAAACTGTCCGCCAATAAATTTTACGATACCAATTCAGATTGCCATTTGTCTCCAGGAGGTCTATGAGAATTTCGTACTTGATTCCAAATTTACATATGATTCGCCATAAACATATTCATAGGAAGTTGTTCGCTCACTAGCACTCGTCTTGTTGGAGAAAACTTCAAAGAAGTTACAGCTTTCAAAGTTAAATATCGAATTTTGGAACTTTCCGCTGTAAGTCATCTGCAAATTTGGAATTAAGTAATTCTCATAGACCTCCTGGAGACAAATGACTATCTGAATTGGTATCGTGAAAGTTATTGGCGGACAGTTTTCGCGGGTTGTGAAGTCTGGACGCGCGGTATTATTAATTCATAGTAATTTTATATAATCTTTGGTCATTTTACCCCAGTGGAAAAGTGTTTTATGAGGCGTGTGATTGCGAATGAATGTTTTCACTTGAAATTTTACAAAGGAATATGGCGAGCAAGTTTGACGGTGTAAATTATCGAGCCATGATATACGAGAGATGTCCTTTTTCTCATACCTTATGGCTGCTTTCAAGGTACGCAATGATAATAATAGCTGTATGCCTATGGCGAACCCATTTTGTTCGCAATTTGACAAACATTTTAGCGTTGGAAGTCAGCTGATCTCATTAGCTAGTGTAGGACTTCCCTATTGTCTGTGTAACAGTGAGTGTTCATGAGTACAGAATCTATTAAAAATTCGTGTAAATAACGTTTAGGGCATGAAATAATAATGAACTCGAGCCCCAGCTCTCTTTAGAAGCTTAAGAGTGGTAGGTATACCTAGGTATAGAAAATTGATAGACGTAAGTAGAATCATCTGCTTCCAAGACAAGGAAGCCATAACATAGTACCTACTCCTATACGATATTGTCTCCACTTTTCAGTGTGGTAACTGGTTCACAGCAGTCTTCTATTCCTTACTGTTTAGCGCCTCTCACGCCTTGACGTTAGACTCTTCCTGAAGGTAGGTACTTCCTAGGTAGGTACTATCAAAATTGTCATCTTAATTAGGGTGGTGGTCAGGGCCGTCTTAGGATATGCCGGGGCCCCGCTGGGCACACAAAAATTTGGGGCCCCGTTGGAAAGTAAAAAAAGGGAATGACAAGAAAAAATATTTTTCTGTTATGATTTTATATTTATTATACTTATGGCGCAGTTAATCAGTTCCACCAAATAGCAAATAATACTTATTTATTATGGTTAAAATGTTCACTGTTCACTCTGGAAAAAATTGAAAATCTGACGGTAATTTTAGTAGGTATCTACTTGAAAACAGAAAAAAAATTGAGCTCCTTTTTTTGTCTAATTGTAAGCAAATATATCGGCACCCCGTGAGGTCGGGGGCCCTAGGCTCGGGCCCCGTGTGCCCTTATGGTAAAGATGGTATTGGTGATGGTCTGCGCACTCCCTCGGAAATTCATAGACCCATGGTCGGGGCACGGGAGATTTTTCTCGTGGTTTTTTCCATACATTTAAGAGCTGTATGTTTCGCCCGAGTTTAAATCTACGTAGGGTAAGTGATCGTATTGTACCTATTTTCATATTTTTTTGCTACACGAAGGCCGGGAACTTGAGTTCTTAGCCACAGATAATTTGGGATGGAAGGAGGAGAAAGAGCCGTAAAATATTGTGAGAGCTTGATTGGTTTAAGCAAGGCACCTGTGATTTGATATTCCTATTGGATACAATTGCGTATTCAGCCGATAGTCTTGAAATTGATGCGACTTTGAAACGCAAGTCTGCCGACCAAATTTTTGCAGATGATAGATAGTATAGGATATCCGCGCGCCATTCAATGCGGTGTTGCAGAAGAATGATAAAGATAGAATGGACGGAGAGAATCATCAATGAGTATAGTCTACAAAGACCGGTGGAGAAGCTATTGTAGGGTCTGTTGTTTGAGTTGTAGAAGTTGTTTGAGGTCTGGGGTCCCTGAGGAAAAAAACAGAAGATACGAGGGGAAACAAGAATGGAAATACCTCGTATGTATATAAGGTCGCGAATTTTCGGAAGTTACTCGCTTCAACTTGTGGCCCCAGAGGCGGATCTATGGGGGGGGAGGGGTTATAGGCCCCCCCTTGGAAACTTACACTAGATAAAATTGATCCCTCGAGAGGTCGAAATCGAAAATCGAGGTATTCCCACTAGACCCCCTCGGTTTGCTGACCCCCCCCTTGGTCCAAACCTAGATCCGCCACAGTGTGGCCCCATGTGCATATGCTATACACCGCACAAAATTTAAATGGAGTTACATTTTGTGAGGTAATCACAGGGTAGGTGAGTTATAACTGAGGTAATACGAGTTCAATTTAAAGGTGAACTGATATGAGAACAGTTCGCCCTATTCTCGTCCTCCTTTCCCAAAGCCTGCGTTTCTGCCCCATACTCCATAGGGGCTGTCCATAAATGGTGTCACACAATTTTGGACCAAAATAGATCCCCTCCCCCCCTGTCGCAGTTAGTCACAGATAGTGTCTCCCCTTTAATGATGTCACAAAAATGAAAAAAAACTTCTACCCACCCACACACATTCTGAGTAAAAAAGTAAGACAATATACAGTAGATGTATGAATGTCACATGAAGCATAGCCCCCCTCCCCCCGTCACACATTGTCACAAGGTGGTGCCCCCCCAATCGTGTGGAAGTAATTTATGGAGAGACCCATACACTCCATATCAAGCTCTTCACCGGCCCCTTCTATACATCCTTATCCTTGGTCCCCGTCATCAGCTCCCTTCTATTACTGATCGCTTCCTTCGCAAGCGCTATTCTCCTCCTAATTTCTTTGATACTATGCCCATTTCCTTCTAACATACTACCCAAGTAATTAAATTGCTCTATACTTGCTCCAGTTTGTGTCCTTCTACTTTCATGATCAGCTTCGCTTTCTTTGCCCTAGAGAATCTCATTAATTTTATTTGCTTGTGAGTTATCTTCATACCGTATTTCCCGCAAAGCTTTTCTAATGCATTTCCTAAAGCTTGCAATCCCTTCGATGATCGACTAACCAACGCCTGGCCGTCCGCGAATGTAATCAATTTTATCAGCTGGCCTCCTACATATTACTTCCTCATAATCCTCTCTAACCATTTCCTCGGGATAAATTCTAAAAAGCATAGACGACAACGGGCATCAGTCCCTAACCCCACGGCATATAAGTGCCCACCCTAATTCAACGTCAGCCACCCTCACCTGTGCCCTCTGGGCCATGTCTATATAGGTATCCTACGAGTCTCCTATCCCACCAATCTATTCCTATTTTCATAAACATATACATTAGTTTTTCCCAATCAACTCTGTCAAGCGCCTTTTCGAAATTCACAAAGCAAGCAAAAACATCCTGATTATACTATATATTCTTTCTATAAGTGCTATTATCACCGCAATCTTATTCCGAGTCGCCCTCTACTGGAACCGAACTGGTCATCGCCCAAGTAGTAATTTGCCCTACTAGCCATTATTTTATTATTTATTCCAAGCAATACATTTGCCGAGTGCGAAATTAAACTAATTGTTCTATACTCCTCGCATTAAGATGCTTTTTTCTTCTTTGGGATAGGTGTTAACACTGTTTTAGCGAAGTCTTCTGGCCATACTCCTTCCTCGTATATCCTACGAATAAGTTCGAAGAAAGACCGTCTTCCTCAATACTAGCCTACATTTTCCAGTAACTCAGAATGGATTCTATCTCTCTATACACTCAAAGCTTTTCTAGCCTACATATCACGTAATTCCTTATCTATTTCACTGTCGAGTATTTCCGATCCGAGGTTATCCCTATCTATTGGTCTCTCATTCTCTATATCTATAATTGTAGGTCTATTACCGCTGTCATAGAGCTGTTCTCTCAATCTATTATAGATTTATTCCTTGTCGAATAATATCTACCCTGTTTTGTCCTTAACTTGTGGTACCGTTTGGCCTCTTTCATCTCCCGATAAAGGTTTCACTTTAGCGTGAGCGTGTAGTGCATAGCAATTCCCCAAATGTCTGTAGCTCTTCCAATTCCTCGCATTGTCCGTTCCACCAGTTTTCCTTCGTCGGATTGGTTATTCGCCAAAGTTTATTATTTAGTTCCTCATGCTTCCTCTTGCCTAGGACGGTGTCGACGTTTTTTCTCATGCTTCTCTCCTCTACTTTCCTAAACATTTCATCTGTGACCCATTGCTCCTTTATCCTTCTCGTTCCCATTGATCCTATTATTTTCTCCGCTGTACATACTATGCCTATTTTTATACTTCCCATTTATTTTCGAGTTTCCCATTTCCTTTGCTTCACCTATGTTCCTTTCATGTAGCTGCTCGTATTCGCTCATGTTATACCCTCTTAATGCTTCCACAATGCAGATCTTTATTCTCCTACTTTTATTCGCCTTTTGAATCTAACATCACATTTAATCATAACTAAATTATGCTCTTAGTCCGCGCCCGAATAGCTGCGCGAGTTTTTGACCCTGTTCCTTATCCTCTGTGTTACCGTGATGTAATCAATTTCATATCTCCCTGCATTTTCTACGAGTACCTACACCTTGGTTGACGTTAAAACCAAGTATTTGTTGCTACTAATTTATTTATTCTACAAAATTCAACTGATTTATCATCGCGATCATTTCCTCCCTAGTTCATAACTTCCCACTTCAAATCCATCCCTCCCTTTCCCTATCACTGCATTCCAGTCGCCCATCGGTATCAGGTTTTTCTTGCTCGGGACTACTCTAATTATCTCTTACAGCTGCTCATACACCCTAGCCACTTCTTTCTCTCTATGGTTACCTGTAGACATGCGCACCTGTACCCATATGAAATTCGTCGGGCGGGCGTTTATTTCAAGCAATATTGTCAAATATCCTGTTGCTCTCCTGTTTTATGTTTACTACCCTCTTCCCCAGTTTTGCATTCAGTACCATAGCTACCCCAAGTTGACTTTCATCTCCTCCACTATATATTACCCGGTAATTATCACTGCAATAGTCCCCGATATCCCTCCATCTCACCTCGCAGAGCCCTAAAGCATCTGTTCCGTTTCTCCATTTCCAGTTTAATTTTTTCTAGCTTCCCAACCCTCATCATTGCCCTAAAGTTTCTCTTTTTACCGCTGCTTTCCTCCCCATCTTCTTCTCATTCGTAGTCCTTGTATCCTCTGATGACGTTGTTGTGCAAGGATTTCATGTGATGACGACTGCGGAGCCTTGTCTCCCCCACTACCGGGCACGACACCCGCCCTAGTGGGCGGCGTCCCGTAGTGGTCTGGATTTAATTATCTTGGATTGACTTCCATATTCAGATAATTGATATTTGGGAGGAATCACTACTTTCCAACGGTATTTTTGTCATGGCACCATCGCGTGAAGTTAACTTTCATCTGCTTGCTCCCCTTCGACCTATGTGGCACGGGTGACCTTACCGGGAGCAATAGCAATTGCTCCCGCGTGTCTAGCCCTAGGGGTCACTGGAACGCGCAAGCCCTTCCACCGCTTCAAGGTTAAAGTCCAAGGGAAGGGATTTTCATGATAAATGTTAAGATAAATTTCAGATAAATTGGGCTTAATAAGAGAGAATTTGTTTCCCTGGAGCTGGTGAATCTATTTTACGCCACAGCACGCAGAGTCACGGACGAATACACACTGGTATGTCATATAGCGTACAGGAGCGAGAGACTTGACAGATCTTGGTTGCGTTAAAAATGAAATTACTTTAAGGATTTAAAAGCGACGTTTTCTATTTCTGAATATTCATTTCATTGGTTAATTATCATTAACCCTCCATACACCAACAGCCTCATTCAGATAAAAACACAAGAACTACTTCATTTAGCATTAGCATTCGTGTAGATGTTATCGAGGATATAGGAATCGAGGATTTCTTTTTCACATTATTATTAATAATTTAAAACAATTCTTACCGTTCGTTATTAGCGGTTTCCTCCAATATGCTACAAAACGCTACAGTCATAATTTTTAAAATCTGAAAAATGCTAAATCTAGAATTAATAATGCGAAATCATTAATTTAAAATGCTAAAAATCACCATCTCTAGGGATATATCATCCACCTATGCGCATGGCCTAGTACTGAGTTCATTTGTGCTATTTCACAATAGATTGCTCTTTAGCATATACCCAATTTTTCTACTACGTAATACCTCTAACCACAAATATTTTAAACAAGTGAAAAGAAAAATTGGACTGTGCATCCTACTACCAGCGCCAATTGTGAAGCAATTGTTTGACTTAATGTTTCTGGGTAACCTCTGTCCTCGGGAGATAATTTTATCTCACACGAGGACCGAGGAAGGTAGAAGACGGTCCTGCCGAATCGTCGACTCTTTCGAAGTTTAAAGCGTGAGAAATGCCTCCGAAGCTCGCGCCGTTTTTAATCGCGGAAGGCAAATTTTTCTCACGGCAAGTTCGTGACCTCGTCGGATTTCTGCATGCGCGTTATGCGAGAGACAATTTTTTCCCGGAGGAAACACAAGAAAAACAAAGGACACGGTTGACACTGCTCTTCCGGAACCACCCACCCATTCCCACTCTCGAAAAACACGTGAAAAAGAAAGAGTTGTGACTCAGTACTATTTCCGGGATTGTGCGTATCTTGATTTTCGGTTTTGCTCATCTTCAAGTCGCAAGTAGAGGTGAAAGAATCAGTTTCGCGTATAAAAATTGCGGTCTCAACGGAAGATAGAGAGAATCAACCAGTATGAGTGGCGTAGGTAGTGAAGGGCGGAAGGGGCAGTCCGCCCCGGGCGGTAGTTTTTTCGGGGAAAAATTTCGGCATTAAAATAATTAATGTTTTTAATAAGAATAAGATCGATAAAAATGAAAATAGCATACCAACTGACTAATGATACCAGAAATAGGAGAAATCTCTCCACAAAAACGTAAATCAGGCACTATAATATAGTAAACAAGCCAGACAGTCTCTACGCCACCGGCGTGTTCTCAATGAAATCAGAATAAATAGACGTGATAGAGAAGAGGGAAAGAAAGATTCTTAGAAAAAATCCTGGGATCACTGAAAGCAGAGAAAGGCAAGTTAGACCCAGGATGAATGAAGACCTTTTCAAGAATGAAGAAAGCGAAAAATTATATTTTGTAAAACAATTATATTTTGATAAGGAGAGTTGGGTTCTTCGGCAACATAAAACATAATGAGGATGTGCAACAGTCAACTGAAAAAACGAATTTTTAATCAAGTTTTTGCGAGTGAGAATGGCTACCAAGAGATCCAATAGATGAGGAAAGTCATAGGTGAGATAATACGAGAATACTATGTAAGAGAATACTATATACTACGAGAAGATATAACGGAAGATATAATACGAGATAAAACTTAATCAAAAGATTGATACGGAACTTCAAGGGTTTCCGGAAGAAGTAAAAGAAGAAAGCAAATAACAGTATGGCGGAATAGAGGGTGTGAAAACAAATTGAAGGGATGAAGCTTTATCGGATATCAAGAAAATAAGCGGAAAAAAAACAAAAAGGGATGCGCTAGATTATTTCCTTGGTCCTTAGACGGCCAAAGTCGAGAGAAGAAGAAGAATGAGAAGATTAAAACTATGAAATATGCTATATGCCTTTAACTATAATGAAATGATTCACCATGACATCTCGACTACGTTTATAAATGTTTATCTATGTTCACAGGTATCAAATTGACGCAAATAACTAAGTTGTTCGATCATGCCTGTTATTTGTACATCCACAGTTACATTCACGACGTAATCATGATTCATCTTGCGAGCCATGTCGTTGATCATAAATTGTCTGCTAGTTTTATCGTTGTTCCTTGTCATGTGTCATCCGGATTGGAATTTAATTATTTTTCAGAAGATATCGTTCTGTGAGGCCTGTTTAAAATTGTTCGGAAGTCAGAAATTCTCTTTACACGCAAATACGACCATGTTATATACTTATCAGTTCCCTTAATTGTGAGTAGGTAATACATTATGAATAAAGCAAAGACCTATATCGTGGGAAAGGTAAATTGGCGTATGAAAGTTATTATGATTTACCTCGAATAGTCTTCTTTAGAAAAACTTTGGCATCACCTGAATGACGCAAACAAATTGTATGTCCTCATATGCAATAATAATCTTACGAAAAATGTGCTCCCTTTATGATAAAACACGAGATCCATTACTAAACTAGTCGACATTAAACGTAAGTTAGAGAAATGTGCCACTGCAATCACTTGGCACCTTCGTACTCATCTTGTGTGATAGATTACGAAGTTAAAGTAAAAGATCTATTTTTATTACTTATTTAACTATACATCTTCTGCTAACATTATAAATGTATCGCAAGTGATTAAGTTTGGACGAGGCAACCGCAGTTATCATCTTCATATATATACACTATCAGAAGTGAATTACGCAAGTGAAACAAAAGAATCTTAAGCGATTTCTAATTTCCTTCCAAAGCTATTGTCATTAAACCTCACATGAAAACAAAAAATGTAATAATAGAATATAGCCATTATCCCCAACTCCAGAGGATATTGTGGTAAATGTGCGCTTTAAGTTAACTTTTGTCAGCTACTACAGCATAAATGCAACCCTCAGGAGGATGGCCCGACCATGTAATCACAATTTAGAATGTTAACTAAAAAGACGAAATTTATCTGTAAGTGAAGTTTCGCCAAAATTACTTTGGCGAATAAAAATGCTGCGTCTAATCTCGTTGCTGAGTTATTTTCTTAAACGCTCAAAGTGTTACTCAGTTTTTATGTTTGTGGGCAAAGAAAGCAAAGCATCACCAAGCAATTCCTAATCTACAAATATATATCTTTCATTTTTATAATGTCGATAGTAAACGCTATTCACTAGGCTGTCAAACATATGTTATGAACTCGATGTCATGGGAATTCTTTCTGTTCCACTTAAGAAAGAAAAAAGAAATAAACATCATCCAACGAAAATCAGGCGAAATGTGCGACAATGATCGCAGAGGAGAACGAGCTGTTAAAAACTGATACGGAAATTAGTAGATACGAGTTAAAATCCCACTTCTAGCATTATGAACTTTTTACATTAAAACGTTAAAGCAGCGTCATCGTGGCGGCAAAAATACGCCTAATCACGAAAACACTAAAAAATATTTTAAGTGCCATAATTCAATTAAATATTACTAATATCTGGCAAAATATCTGGCAAATAAAGTAAACAATATTTTCACGATCATGTGATGTAAACAAATGCCACCATCTTGGATTATTCGGTCACGTGATTCGCGTCACCAGCCGGATTTGAACGAATTTACTGATTGGGTGCATTTCTAACAGTCAACTTCGTTATAATTCTGGACGTACTCTAGACCAAATTAAGAGGGATGAAGGGAGGCAGGGCAGAGGCAGAGGTCCACGAATTCTAGGCTTCCCCTGCGATAATTATTGGTGGCTCGCCTTTATATAAAGCACAACAGTGAAAAGAAATATAATCGTGAAAAAAAATTAATGATTTTGTAAAGATTATTCCAAGCAAGCGATAAAAAACAGAAGTACCAAAGTTGTATCCCGCCGCACGGCAGGGTTTGGCGGGTTATAAATCCGGCCCTAGAGCAAGGGAACGTGGTGCAATATAGCAGGGAACGGGATTGCACGAAGTGCTGTCGTGGAAAAATCTTCAGTTTAAAAAGCATTACATTCTGGATTCTTTATCAAGAGATAGTTCCTTGAGAAATTGGAATTTCATCGAATTACGAAGTTCCGCAAAAGCTTCAATTAAGAATATACAATAATGAGATAAAGTATTTTTGGCAAATGATTAATCGGTTTCCCCATAATTTTTTCTCTGTAATCGTTCAAGGCTTGAAATCGGCAATAATTAAGTCAATTATTGGTACTGGAGGTGGCTTATGAAGATCAAATGGACGTATTGGATGGGGAATGAGGAATAAAAGAGTATAAGGGGAGATGGCCATATGAAACATCGTACGAAATAGAAAAACCAGAAAGAAAGACAATGCACGCCTTGAGGCAGAGCGATTTCATTGGTCAGCAGGGGAGGCTCCGTGATAAAGGTCAATGGACAGTTACCTGCATGGATCAAATGATGAAGAATTTTGATCTGGAAGAATATCAGGATAAAAAAATCATAATTGAATAGAAATAAGTGGCGGGATGCCGTTAATTAATCTTCTGATTTTAAGAAAAAAGAACATGATAGTAATTAGTAAAATCTTCTCGGGTTTGCCACCGGGTAAGGCTTTTAAAGGCCAACGTTTCGACGAGTGACTCCCTCATCGTCATCAGGGCTGAGACTTAATGCCGAGTTGGTCCATTCCGGGGTTTTTATAGCTGGCCAACGGCGGTTGAAAAAACCCATTGTTGACCGGCTCATTCAAGGCGGTTTGAATTTAAATTGTAACCGCGACCGTTTGATTTTATTGAGTAGCGGTCAGCCAAATATGGAGACCGCTACTCAATAAAATCAAACGGTCGCGGTTACAATTTAAATTCAAACCGCCTTGAACGAGCGGGTCAACAATGGGTTTTTTCAACCGCCGTTGGCCAGCTATAAAAACCCCGGAATGGACCAACTCGGCATTAAGTCTCAGCCCTGATGACGATGAGGGAGTCACTCGTCGAAACGTTGGCCTTTAAAAGCCTTACCCGGTGGCAAACCCAAGAAGATTTTACCAATATTATTCGCCGGGAAAGCCTAAGATCTTTTATCATGATAGTGATGTTTATAGGAAAGTGGGACATATATCGGGAAATAAAAAAGAAAGTGAAGCCGACTATTGGCGATCGTTGATTGTGACCGTTAGGACGTCCGAGATCTGTCAACCCAGAGGATTCACCGGGAAGTACCCAATCACACTAATGGAAAACGCTTTGAATCGATTATAATATGATTTCTTTTTATTGAACACCACATATTCCAGCCCTAACCAGGGGAGTGCCTCTTATGAGATCGGCAGTCGCGAGTGTCATTCCTCGTGCCCACGAAGACCTTAACTTCCTTCCCTCCGCAGTCCATATAGTCCCAAGAAGAGGCGACCACGAGGATTTCCCACGCCAGCGGGCTAGAAAATTGGTGCGAGGGAGGAGAAGGGGTGTGACTCATGGGAGCGTCACCGGGACAGCTCTCCTTGCTTTGACGTTTGACCTCACCTCACCGCTCGAAGGGCGTGCTCAAGAGGTCGGAATTGAACCAAACTCACGCGCAACGGAGCCAATGGTCTAATGACTGCCTATCTTCGTCTCCACTATTACCTTAGTGACCCGTAGTGCGAATGTCTCCCAATGAGGGACTAGAGACTCTTCTGACTAAGAATGGTAGTGGCATTTGTTATCTTCTGCCGTAAAATACGGCAGTGGAGTACGCATAGATTTCATGAGAAAAAAATGCTTCGAAACCGGCAATCGAACCACGGACCTTTGGCTTGTTGGGCCATTGTACTCGTATAGACCACTACGCTACCCAGGGCTCCTAATTATCGTGAATATTTCAGTAGGATTCAAGGGATCTCGATATTCTGACTAAATTGTCCGGCAAGTTAAAGGTCTGTGATTCAATATCCTGTCCAAGTGGTTTTTTTTCGCGTGGCAATTTATGCGTATGGGAATGATCAGTTTGACGACATATCGACTAGGAACAAGATATTCGATCCCTCGATATCCTCCTTATATATGGCATCGAGTATTGAGAGAGGAATTTCCAGGCTAAGATTTCAGGAATCACGTGACACTATCAAGGAATGTAATCTTTGCTTGAAATCTTGTGATTCTCCGCTTTAATATCTTCCGGGCCGTCTACCGCTAAAATTTGCTCCTGTTTCCTGTTCTTCGTGTTTCGGTAGCCATCGACTTAATACATTCTTGGTTTACGACGTTCAAACATCTTGCATGTACAAAATTGCGAGTCGACTTATGATACACATATTTCAAAGGTGTCGTGGATTAGTTTTTTTTCACGGCAAGTCCTCATCTGTCGTTTTTTTAAATACATTTTTCTGCAGATCACTTCATCATATCACTTGATCATTTAAATTTCTGCATCGTGTTTTCAATAGCTCGAGGCTAAATATACGCACACCAAGTTTATATAGGCAACTTCCTTCTCGAAGCGTTTTCAGAATACCCGTTTCTTCTCACAATTCTGGTTGCATTTCTCCTTTTATAATATGCAGATTTCCTCCACCCATTTTATTTCTTTTATTCTCTAGTTGCAGGTTACCTGTATTTTTTTCCTTCCTGATAATGCTATCCGTAAAGTCTCACACCAAAATTTTAGGTAAAAAGTATCATGCATACGGATTTTCATACATCGTTCCGTAACCTCCTGCCATGCTGTGACACATTACCTATTACGCGTGGAATTAGAGCAGAAAAAGGACAAAGGCATGCCAGATTAATCTGTCTTATTTATAAACGAATAGAGTACAGTTCGAAAAATTGATTTACTTACAAATTTTACGAAATTCACCTTTGCTTTTCATTGAAAAAATTGCAATCTTCTAGATTTTTCCATTGCGAGATCTTCGCGCAAATCTCTTGCCAAATGCAAAATATGATGATGTAGTGCTAATCTATTTCGGAATTCAGGCACTTGACTTAATTTCATAGCTTTCCGAAAAGATTTTGAGGATTTTGATCCATTCTTTTATCGATTTTATCAGGACCATCAAATATTTACGCCATACAAAAGGATAGGAAGACGATGAAAATCTCACACAATGACCCTCACTTCTCACTCGCAACAATATAATGTGTCCAAGTCTCCTTAGTACAGTACAAGCCACTTCCTTCTTCACTACAGTAAAGCAGTTTTCGGCGTATCAAGCAGGTGTAGTTGTTAGGTACACGAATATTTCACCATTCATCCCACAGCGACAAGAGTTCTGATGGTATCACTCGCGGACAGTGAGTGAATGGCCTCGTTTAACCGCATAAGCACCTGTTTAGCGAAGAATGCTGATGCCCACGTAACTCTCTACTTCCGCTTGCGTCCATCTCAGCGTACCCCATTGTTGGAAGTGATATAAAATTTCGACGGCTAAATGTGTGATGTTGCTCATTGTTCGACAACAGCTGCTAGTTTTATCGTCCCTTTCCAGATCGCTCCTCGAGCTGAGGACTTGTCGTCTGTGACGAAATTTGTGGTTTCGAATCTAGGATAGTTTGTTGTGGACTCGATAGTCAAACCAACGTTTTCTACTGGTTAATACATAATGCGTAAAATAGTGACACTATTCGTCGGAACACATTCCCTTTACGTGCCAAATCTCACCGATACAGTATAAGCTACTGAAGTATACTATTAAATGAATATTTTTTCGTCAAAAAAGTTAGGAAAAATATGCTGTGTTTCTAGAAGCGCTTTTATTCCAATAAAAAACATAGTATTTTAAGAAATGTGAGATTATTAGTACACCATTTTGCCTATGTAATTTTAATGAGAATCAAATTCCTTTGTGCCATAGCCAATGTGTGACAGATGCCAAACGTCATCGTACCGGATGCCTACGTGACGGATGTCAAATTTCATCGTACCAAATAACTCAGGGCGAAATAAATGTTTTTAAAAAAGCATTTGGCATTATATTTATCTTAATGGATTAAAGACCGGGATTTTTCCCAACTTCTCCCAGCGGCCGGATGTTGAAATTAAACACGAGTAGATTTGTGACCCATCCATAACAAGTGGCTCATAAAACACTGGTAAACTCCAGACAATGAGACCTCTGCAAAGTGTTACAACTAAAAACAAAATAAAAAGAGAGTTTTTTTTACTTAAAAAATCCAGAGTCGAATGGGTCAGAGTTAAATCATGACTCTTCTGCATTAGATGCTTTTCTAGCTTCTATCGTGAAGAGGGATATGAACCAAATCCGTCTGTTTCGGAATATTTTAATCCGCGTGGATTGGTCGTCCTGAAATAATATCGCGAAATACTTCCGTCAAAACTGGAGCTACAAGCGCCTAAACAACCATGCTTGAAATTGTGAGAATTGCAGTTGTGAAAATATAATCTCCGTTCCTCGTCTCACACGAAATCGCACACGTTTTATCTACAATTGGTTGTCTGATAGGTAGAATTATCTAAGTCACAGCTTAAGGCTTAACTTGATGAGCCGTAAAAATTATTGAGACACCCCAAATTAGCCATAGAAATATATATAGGGGGAAGCAACCGAAGGCTACCATAATTAAGTAATTTTGTATTAGTACACGATGGAGTAATGAAGTAGTGGAAGAAGTGAGGTAAGGAAACCTGGTATCGGCATTAACCTTACATGGACAAATGGCACCGAGAGGTCTTCAGTTTTAAAACCCATGAGAAGGACGGAGAATAGTAGATACTTGAAGTATTCTCGATATACCATCCAAGTAGGAATCTTGATTCCATTGAGTAACCCGTTTAACTCGTCATCCCTTAAATGCATTACCTGGAAAGCATACTTTACGAGGCTAAGGCTTCACTTGATATGAGGTAAAAGTTATAGAGACACCGATACAGAGTTGTAACCCAGTAACCGGGACTGCCCACCAATCACTAATACCACTAATCGGATCATGTAAACAATAATAAGCGGTATGTGCTTCTTGAATGAAATTATAATTAACATGCAACGTATGATAGAATATTTAACGTCACCCGCGTTGCTGCACTAATTTTAACCTCCACTCTTGACTCGCCGATCATGTGCCCCACACCGTCAGGATAGGTGATCTACCTCCAGTAGCGTAGCCAGGGGGGGGGGGCAGAGGGGGCGTATCCCCCCCCCGCCTCGTGTTCTGGTGCCCCTAAGTCTGTGAATGTTTCCAATCCTGAGTCTCAAATACGCATAAAGAAATGTGTATACTACGGTGTCATTTGTCATATTTTGTACAAACACATCCGCCTATTGCATCACAAGAATTTTTAGTTTAGTAAACTGGTTAATTTATAAATCGGCGCCCTCTAAAAATTTTCTGCCCCCCCTGACCCAAAACCGTGCGTCTTCCTCCCAATAAGTCCCACACCCGTCAATACAATCACACAATACCCGTCACACAATAGGTTAGGGCGTCAGACCTAACCTATTAGGGTAGTTTGAACGAGATATCACTTCACTTAGAATTTGATAAATTTGGCCTCACTTAAAAAAAACTCCCATATTTTCAATGATACAAAAATACTAACCCTTGCAGAACTGCTTTTCGAGCAATTTTCCCAAAAATATAAGCTGTTTTGCATGTGATAGATCTCGGATATGCGCTCCAGAGGGAGAGTATTGAAAACATTCGGAATTTAGAACTAGTTTGTGTCGAAAAACGAACGGTGTTTACTTTGCATGTTTTCTCATCTATTTGTGAAAGATAATCAGTTAATCTCCTCAGTAATTACTACAGAATCGTAACAAAAAAACCCGAATCACAGAAATGGCAATTTTCCACTAGATAAGATTTAATACGACCTTGGTTTCGATGCACTGCATCATCATCAGGTACATACAATAAAACAGATCGGGTATCTAAAACAAAATTTTGCAGAGGAGGAGGAGTAGGTGGGATAGGGAGGAGATGAGGGGAGGGTAGGTGTGAGGTTGGAGGGGGTTGGGGAGGAGGAGAAGGTTAGCCAAAGTGAAGTAAGGTAGGGGAAGTTATGAAGGCGTTTTCACCGTACGGCGTGAAAAAATGAGTCAAGTTTGAGACTTATTTGTTTATATGTAAAAATTCCTGAAAATGTTTGGCATATATAACTATATTTTCGCGCCATTAATATAACAATATTTACTTCACACTTCTTACAGACGCTGTAATCAAAATATAAAATTCAAATATGGTCTCCATGTTGACTAGGGAAATATCTCGCTCAAACTACCTTAAGATGATCGTAGTGGAAACGGGGCATAAGATAAACCTCCTATGCCTTCAGTGAACGCGCCCGATGATTATAAATGCCGTCCGGTTCGGATGGACGGCGGGTGAGGCGAGCGTGGCGCCTCCCAGAGGGGGATGAGCGGAGGTCGGGCGCCGCGGAGCGTAACCGACGCGTCGGGTGAAAGCTGAATCGAAAGAAAAAAGGAGGACCCGTCCGTCTTTCAGTGAGTTACACGGCACGGCGAGTAGGGCATTTCCCACCACCATCGCACATACGTCCCAATGTAAGCCATAGACGTGCGTTCGCTCTATTCCTGATCACGTTCAACACCGACAGGCGTCAATCGTCGTCCGTCGGGTGATATCCGGTGACTGCGAACGACGATCGTCGTCCGAGTTCGTATTCCTACCATAAATAAAAATTTCGGTCATTGGAAAATGAAAAATGTTGTCGCCACATTAAAAGTGTACATTAAGTGTTACTGTGGTCATTGTCGTTAAATCCTAACTGCATCGTCCAAAATTCGTACTGTACAAGTGGAAAAAAACTGCTAGACTCAAACGAAAGCAGATATCCAAAATAGCTATAATTTGTCTGCGAGTTTGGGAATGTTTTTAAAAGCAAATTGACCCTCTCTTCTACATAATCATCAGTAAAAACTTAGGCTATTACTTCGCTTGATTGAACTCATGACCTTGCTTCTGTTTTTCCCGTTTTCGTAGACGTACGCAGTAGATGTAATTGGGGGGAACTAACGACGACCGAGATGATATATGCCATTTATTATAATAATAATAACTATCCAACATACCCACCTATAATTATAGGTGGGTATGTTAGAACATGAGGATTGTTTTGAGGTCTGGAGGTTTTTTGGAGAGAACATTAGCCTACGTGTCGGCATTACCCTTCCAACAAAAAGTGACAGAGTGTTTACAGAGTCCACAGGCCATTCGACGGATGGACGCGTCACTGGTGATATTTTTTTTACAGGGTCGGAACTTGGCTGACTTATCTCCGCCAATATCAGGATTAGAACCAGGGACTTTGAGATTGCAATCCAGCACTCGCATTAAGACACCAACCGAACCCCTTTTCCGTTTTCCCCGAATTTTTCCTCCGCGATTCTAGCGCTCAACGTGTTAAATTGGCTGCGCTGGGAATTAAAATTCACGAATGGAAGGGGAATAATTCCCAAGGCCGTAATGAAAGAGGGCACAGGAAGGTGATGTAAGGATGCCAATACAGAAGGATTCACAAAAACAAAGAGAAACAGTATGAAGCAATGCAAAGGAGAACAAAGAAAAGTAAAACCACTCGGGTTTTATCGGAAACAGTGACCGTCGTGATTCGCACTAGCACTCAGGATATGTTGGGAGATCTCCTGCGTCAGGGACCCACCAATAAAACGAATTTAAAAAACAGAAGCTGAAAAGTATAATAAAATATATACGACAATAATAACGTAAACGTCACGATGGTCCGAACGCGTGTCTACTCAGGATTTTCCACCAACAATGGTCGGTGTGTTGGTAGTGTGCAGTAAGAGGGGTTACATGTTCTTATGAATTATCTACATCATCCACTTAAATGGAGATTTAAATGACTCCCCCACTTAAAGTGCTGATGTAGGAAATGTCAAGGCAGTTTAAGTGAGGATGTATTTAAATTGAATGCGCATTCCCAGTTAAAGGGAGCGCAGTCAGTTTTTTCCCTCAATATGCCCGTCGTGCGTTTTTAGTGTGAATATCGCATGGAAGAGCATTTCGGACATTACTCGTAGCTAGTGTGATGCACATAAGCTTTTTTAAAGGTATTAACCAGAAATATGAGCTGAATGCATAAACGATGTCGTACTCCTGTATTCAACGATCTTAACAGCAACCTGCTGATCATTCATCGCCTGCGTCTTAGCCCCACACGAATGCATCTGAGCTCGTTTTCTTTCCTCGGAAGACGGTATCGTCGGATTGACAATAACACCGGTCCATCGATAGAGGCAAGCATTTCCTTGCTTCAGTGCATTCATCTAAATAGTTTGAAAGGAAAAATTAAGAGAATAAGAAAAAATATCGAATGCAAATTTTAATGAGAAAATGATGATATTGACTCAACCTTTGACAAGGAGTGTGATATAAATTTCGCTAACAAATATTTATTCGCGTCAAAAAGCTGTTTATTTTATTCCAAAGTTTCTTTTATGAATATTTTACAAATTCAGCTGGTCATACGTTTGGCGTTAATCATTTGTTTTTATATTCTTTGGTGCTGTTGCCTTCAGCTTAAAGTCCAGATGTAGACACCAACTTTACTTAAATGTATACTTAAATAAAGTGTGTATTAAATGAAATCTGTGATGTAGACAGTGCGATGGGCGTGGGCGACGACGACGTGGCTCAAGTTCAGTGGCGTGAGAAGTAATTGGCACGGGAGGCGTTGGGCGGCTTGGTCAGCGCTTCCTCCCTCGCCTACGGTGAGCGACCATGCGTGCGAAAATGGCTGCTGCAGCTTGCAAGGCGAGGAGGCCTAGCGAGGAGGAAAAAATGAGCGAACCGTCCGATTCGGTCGAGAGGGCGGAGATCACCGGAGCTAATAGTGGGAAAGGATCGTCTTTCTCATTTTCTGGTGATTTTTTTTGTAGGGTACGGTGTCGCATTCGATGCGGAAAACTGGAGCTGGAGACGGATGATCGGAGACGAGGAGGGAAGTCCGTCGAGGGAGGGGTTGGTGATCGCAAATTTGTCCATTGGTTTTCGATTATTGTTGAGTCAGTGAAACGTGGACTGAGAAAAAAATTCAGTGATCGAGCAGGGTTCTCAAACACAATTTGTGACTTCATCAATGACTAAGGTCTGCAACGAGGGATGTTGAGTGAGGCTGTGGGATGTATAGATGCATCGAATGTGACGTGCGACACACTGGAGGTCAAGGAGTGACCTCATCTTAATTGTGTAATAATTTAGACTCCTTTCCGGAGTTTTTTGTAGCTTTACACACGGAGGTTAATTCTATAGCAGTAGCTTTACATGTCGCTTGCAAAAAGCACTTCGATGTGTTAGCGCGGACCTTGCTGCGCGATTCGTCAAAAACAGCTACGAGCGTACAGACAGCGTTACACAGATGTTAAACGAATTAGGCTGGGAGCCGCTAGAGACTCGGAGGCTGCGCGCAAGGCTTATATTGCTTGAGCAATTGAGAATAGATATCTTTAAGAGCGACACGGAGAACATCATATTAGAACCCCACTATATTTCCAGGTCCGACAGAAACGATAAATTAAGAGAGATATTTTGCCGAACGGATAGGTATGGAAATTCGTTTTTCCCCCGAACAATAAGGGACTTTAATAAATGCTAGGTGTAATTTCATTAGAGCGTTCCCTTTTTATATGTAAACGGCTGGTGTCCTAACACCCCCCGCCACACGCCTATTGAGGCGGCTTGCGGGGTAATATGTAGATGTTTCAGTAGGGGTCGATGGCGGTAGAAATCGGTACACTATCGACCACGGTTTGCATATGTGTATTAATAATGTGAACAATAATAAACTTGAACAATTTTCTCGGGAATTCCACTGGGTTAAATTGGTAACCATCACCGATGGGTCAACGGATGACTCGTCCATCGTCATCAGGGTGAGTAAATGCAAACTCACCGACTCACTGTGACTTTCATTTACTCACACTGATGACGATGTCCGTTGAAACGTCGGTGCTGGTAACCAATTTAACTCGGTGGAATTCCAGAGGAAATTTTACAAGCATCATTTGCCGAGAAAGAATAAAATCCTATTTTAACAACAAACTAATTTGCCTCAGAAGGAATTATTGTTACATATGTGAATATTTATTATTTCCTGGAATGTTTTGTTTTGTAGCAAGAATGTACTAAAAGGAAGTACATTTGTATGTTCTTGTATTAAATAATTAAAAATAAAATAAATTTCATTCCTAATACGCTTTATTGATGCACATAAACTTATAGAAAGTATAAATTTATAAAAAATTATAAAATCCACCAGTTCCTGTGGAACTCGAGCAGTGCGATGTGCAAACGCATTGACAGCCGAAATTCTTCGAAATAGTCATATTGATTATTTACTTTCGCCAATATTCTTTTAGAAAGGACTGGAAAAAGAACAGTAATGTGCAAGCTGAACGATTCCCTGCAAGTACCGATACCATTCGTGATATCACTATGCTCGCTACTTCCATATAAGGAAACTCCCATGAGTAAAGCCGCCTTATCAACATGCGATATTGATCGTCCAAGATATATGATGTATTGCGTTGCCATTCATACCAAACGCGCTGTTTTCCTTTTCAGGAAGAAAAAATGTTTAACCCTTTGAGTAGGACACAACAAGGGCTGTGTGTTAATCAAATTTCAATATCGCATTTCAATAATGTAAGACACCATCTTAGACTCTACTTTATGGAATTCTTTAATTTTGTAACAATGAAAGAATTACCTCTTTATATATACAATATAAGAAATATCCCTTTGAAGTTCCATATCAATTTTCTTAATAAAAACCGGCTTCGTAACAGAGTTAAGTTCTCCTTTTTACTCCTGGAGATCTTACTCTTTTGCAAAACCGGTCATTGTGGTATGGAATTGCAAATTGATAGTTTCATTCTTACATCCAAATTTAAGATAAATGTTTGAAAGTAAAAGAGGCGATACGGCACGATATGATATTCAACGTGATAAAATGCGATATGCGAAACATGCCCTATGCGATACCATGAGATATAATTTGATATACCATAGCTCGAGTCTTTTGCGATGCAAGCTTTAAATATTTAAATGCGAAATATTGAAATTTGAACATCACTGAAAATAATTGTGCAACTCTTAATTGGTTTCTTCATTCGATATCCAAACAAAAGAAGAAAAGCAGCAAGCTTAGGTGAAACTATCACGAGAGTACATGAAGTGTGACGTAATCATAGTAAAGACTGGAAAGAAAGTCAATACAGACTCAACGGTTACACGTAATTGTGAGGTTACCAGAAATGTTCAGATCATATAAGGTTCAGGATGACAAGAAAAATTGTGTTTTACCCCATTCTAGGGCAGTAGAAAGACAAAACAAGTAACACGCACCGCCAAAGAGATAGGAGTGCAAGAATTCCCTCTTCCCACGCACAGTGAACGACTACGACAGAAATAGAGCGAGACAATAATGCACCAAAACACGCCTCACTTTTCATCCCTTCCCTTTCCCAATTCGTTTTTCGGATTCTCTCCATTTTTCATTTTCACGGTCGGTGTCCGAATACTCAAAGCCACACGACCTTGAAACGACTCACTGCGCAATATGAAGATGTGGAATGAACCTGGAGAAATAATCTCAAAAGGGTAAGTTTATGAGTCTCAAGGTGCAAAATAGGACCAAGTAAATTCGGGCACCTTGCGCTAAACATTGCTCCATTTTCATTCCCATTTGGTATTGAATTATTGATGTGTATTTTCATTTAATTTATTTCTTCTTTCTTATCGTATTTTCAAATAATTTTTTTTGTTTATCTGTTTATTTTGTATGTCGCAAAATATTACATTATCTATCAATAGTTTTTTTTCAGATTTATTACATCTCCATTCACGTGTAGGCGTTTTCCTGTTGCGTGTTTTGTCGACAAGGACGTAATCCAAATAATCCTTAAGTTTTTCCCGCAAATGTGCATATTTTTTTTCGCTACTTGGTGATATTGTGAAATATATCAAATATGGTGTTTTATTGTGAAGTTCGGATTATTCCTTCATCTAAATGGTTTTTTCACTTAAAAATTATTTTTTTTTCATAAATTCATGTGTTCATAGACGAGGGATTAGATGCTAGATGCGACTTTATAATCCCAACCTCGTCCCCGTAAAACCGACATATTATTATTAAAAAACATGTGATATGGTTGTATGGCAGTTTCTTCTTATTTTTAAATTGAAAGTTCATGTCGAAAAAGGAATAATGGTGATAATGAATAGTAATATTTAGAACGTCAGTTGAGGCATAAAGCACATTGGAAGGTCATATTTTGAAGTTTAGTTGAAAATCTACGGCAACTGATCACTAACTTGAGAGAGAAATGAATGGAACCAGCTGGGATTTCTAATAATAACAAGTTTTCTTTTTAATTTTATTTTATTTCAGGGAAGCCGCTGTCCCTTTCCAGGATGCTTTAAAAAAAACAAATTTTTGGGCGATCAAACTCAATTTCAATAAATTAATCAAAGTATTCCGTGAAAGGGAAATATTTTTTTATGTTTAGTTTGCATTAATGAATGAGGAATTAGCATTTAGGAAAAAGTTCTCCACTCTATTAATAAAAAAACGAAATGAGAGAAAAGTAACAGAATAAATCTTGTCTCACTTCAGTGAATCACAATATTTTCCACGATTAAACAGCCACAAAACTATGTCTCATAATTAGCTGAGTTTTATGTCAATATAAATACACCATGCACAATCACCGTATGTACATAGAGAATGTTTCACCTAAGTAGAGTAAATATCACAAATATAGAGATAATGAAAAAATGCTTGACTACTTTCTTCACACCTGGATATGCTGTATCATGGAGAAAATGTTGGTAAAATTCAATCAATTTACGGAAAAAATACGAATCTTAGCTGACTCTGCACAGTAATGTAAGCCGATTCTCCGATAATTCATTCCATCGAGAAAGTGAAACTCATTGAAGCAGAACCTGACATTCCTATAATTTTTATTCAAATGTTAGGAGAAGATAGTGATAGTAGTATTTCTATGAAATAACAAGTTTTATAATTAATCATCTCTGGTCTAGAAGATCCTATATTTATAATTATAAACTGCAAGAGCAGTTTATAATTAACAGTGCAGTTATTTTTCAACTGACCTACCTCCAATTGAATTTTAGAATCAGTGCCGTTTCATCGTCCGAAAACGTGAGTTGCAAATCGACCCAAAAAAATTTTATCTACACTGATGAGTGGAATTGATATTTTGGACCACTAGTTGTATCCTGGTACATTATGAAAGCGATTCCAGACCTTTTTTGCTGGCGTATTCTTTGACTGACTATTTTCCTTTGATTGGGCCCAAACAGAGCCAGCGTAACATCTGATTACCATCTAAATAATACCCTGCGAGCCGCCGAATTGGCGTGTGGCAGGGGGTGTTAGAACACCAGCCATGTAAAGCTGTAAATGAGGATGTTATTGGGAGGCGATAAGGTGAAGTGTATTTCGGGAGTGGTTTGAGTGGATCTTAGTTTTTATTATGGCCACTTACTGTGTGTGGAAAGAAAAACATTTTGTACCTATCTGTTTGGAAATGTATCTCTCTTATTTTATCTTTTCTGTCGGACGTAGAGATTTAGTGCGACGTCAAGATGATATTCTCGTTGTCGCACTGAAACATATCTGTTCTGAATTTCTCAAGCAATCTAAGCCTAGCGTGCATCCTCCGAGTCTCTACTGGTTCCCAACCTAATCTCTCTAAAAGCTGTGAAACACTCTTTGTTCACTTGTAGCAACTTTTAACGAAGCACGCAGCTTTCCTATGTATTCTATTTATTTTTAGAATTAAATCTTTCTGTTCGGGGTCCAAAATGCTCGCGGCATATTCAAGGTGAGGTCTAACCAGAGCGAATTAGAACCTCTTTCTCACTTTTTCATCCGAGGGCCTTCCTACTATACGATTGATATATCCTTAAGACTGTGCCGCATATGTTTAATATGTGTGTTCTCCTCGTTATGTTTGAAGTTAAGATAATTCCCAGATATTTTACTTCGTCTGACGACTTTGTTTACTCCACCCACAGTGTTAACTATGATGATGCCTTTCTTTAAGCTTCCTCGCGTACCCCTGTACTACCTTTATCGCTCCTCATTTGAACTACTGACCACATGAACTACCATGTATACCACGGAGGATACTTGTGCTCAAGGATGAGAACTGCTGCGTTGAAGTACTAGACAAGACCAGGGGAATTAAGAGGACTGATGGCAAGTGTTATCATCAGTCACGAAGAGTTACTCTATTCAGAACCGAACCAGGGCCTGAAGGGTAGTGTAACAATGGGCAATCGATAGAAAAACTTACAGAAACCATGTACGTACCTTCTCTGTCTGTTATCTACGCACTGGATTTGGAGAATGGGGAGTTAGACGTGTTAATTCCAGCTATAAAATCTATAAGGGGACATAATTTATTTTTAAATTAGCACCTGAGATACAAAACTACGTAGCTTCAGTTTCAATTATTCCATCCCAATATTGGCACAAATTCATTTATTTTCTTTGAAATTAATTTTAGATTTAACCGGTTCATGACAAACTTATATTTTTCTGTTTGTATTCATGATTAAGTAAAATACTTGGTAGTAATAATGTTCTGCAACATTTTATTTTTACAACGCGTTTCACCGATTTACGGCACCGTCAGGTTACCTTCGGCACCTTAAATACAGACAGAAAGACTGACCTACAGAAAGTACTTGGGTGAAACGCGTCGTACAAATAAACCTTTGTAGAAAAGTACGAAGTATTTTAATTTTTCATGAATGCAAACAAAAATAAATCTTACGAAGTGAAGCCTGCCGCTGTGTACTTTATAATATTTTTCTGATCTGGCAACGCTGGATTCCTCTTCCGCTGTGGTGTTAAACATGCACTTCGTAAGTTTATGACGAGATGACAGACCAAAGGTTGTAATTTAAGTATGACTTTCATACCGTAGACACGGTAGAAGCTTTCGTGTTTATGTTCTACTACATGCGTATCTTTCCAGCTTCTTCTTGACTAATGGCCAATATGAAATTTAAAAGACGACAACCAGTGCAAAAGACAACAGAAGAAAAATGATTTTTAATTTGGCATATTATTCTTGATTTCATAAATGTTAACGATAACATATCGATATGCTCAGTGTATCGTTAAATAATAAAATAATTGCATCATGTTATTATAGCTTGAATTATTTTCTCGTGAAAAATTACGATCTGTATAAATAACAACATACAAGCAACAAATAGATTTTAAAAATGTATGTGATTGGATTCAATACAAAAGCTTGTATTCTGCCATCTCTTACCAAACGTTTTATTTTTGCGTTAATAAGTGATAGGTAAATTTATTTTAGTGGAATTTTGGTCAACATATTGGTACATATTGCAATTTCTGTCAATAAGATCTCACTACTTTCAACCATTTTAACATTTGTCTCCAAACATTTTTAGTTAAATTTTATGAGACGTAACTTCTACATTTTGTTGATAAATGATTATGTTAATATGTTAAAACATTATTGAGTTGTGTGATTACTCTCACGCTTGATATTAAATATCAAATTGAGGAACAGAAAATGCCTATGAAAGAGCTATTTTTCCTGAGATGACAATTAAACTTCAAAATGAAATTTCACCGACAGAATCTTATTAGCAGAGTCATAAAGTAATAGCGCATATGCCATGTAATGAGTTTCACTTTTATTTGGTACCACGTATGCATTTTCTTTAGTTTTATGTTTCTTTTGTAACTAGCATGTCGCGTAGACTTAGCTTTTACTCGAGAAGAAGCATTTATATAGAAAATACATGGTTAAAATGAGATCCTTTACAATGTACCTACACCCTAGCCTCATCCCACACTCACTTCCAATTCACTCCTAGGGTCCGCCGGCTAGTACGGCGATGATTGAGTAAGGTGATCCCAGGGTTGAAAATAAAAGTGATTTGCCTTTAATGGCTTAGAAACACTTTCTCTCTCAGATGTCAAACGATCTCTTTACGGGCGTGAATACGGCCAAAAAAGTCTCATCCAGGAAGTCAATGCCTTCTTCTTCTCGGGGTGGAGAAAGGAATAGAACAAACCAAAGTTGACCGAATAGAAAGAAAAGTACGAGCCTTTCTTTCTCATCGGCAATGGTAAAAAAATGTTTTGGCAAATCATTTCTTTTCGTGTCAGTATGCATGCACGGAGGAGTGAAAGAGAAAACGGAATGCACGTGCATCTTGACGGATTCCGAGCTTTTTAAAATATCATTCATGAGTTCCCACCGTGATGATCTCACGCAAGAATACGAATGGACTCTCCTTGTGAAGTCGAGCTGCGATAAAAGCGTGCGAACGGATTTCGGGCCGATTGAGGGAGAATGAGAAGAGGGGAATGGGGATCGGGAGAGGGGAGGGTGGGTATCCTGGGAGAAGTGCATTTGAAGTGGCGGCAGTGGAAAGGGTCGAGAATCGTGGGAAAGTGAAAACAGGAGGGTGGCCGGATTAATTGTTATAAAGCTGGTTGAAGAGAAATGGAAAGTGGAGCGGGAAGTTTTAAGTAATGCCATTTGCATATGAAAATGAACTCTCGAGAGGTTTTGGGCTTGCGTTATTCGATGACACGTTAAAAAAATCCATTTCCTTGTTTTAATGTTTAAACAGATCGCCCTGACTGCTGTTTATATTTATCTACCGTGCCCATACAACAATCAGCACACGTCATGAACCACAATGGGCAGTTCAAAGTATCAGATAACTCTTACTGGTAATAGAGCAGTTCTTGCGCATATTTTCTCAAAAAAATGATACTGGCAAAAATGCCAATTGCATTTCGACAGTTCTTATATTAAAATACACATTTTTGTTTATATTTGACGATAAATATCGAAGAAAAACTGAGCAGTAACAATTTTTTATCTTTCTGTTACCTCTCTTCTGAAGTAAATCTGTCGATGTTCTAAAATGATGTTGGGGTAAACTTAACGACGCGACGCCTCAACCATATTTTAGGGGCTATCGGTATACTATTTATACTGAATTTCATTGTTACAGCTTTATCTATGTTACTTCTTAATTACTCCCGCAAGCACAGCAACTTGGTAGGTAATTAGTCGCTGGTTTTCAAACAGCGAGATCAGCAGTAGAGAAAGGTAACTTTACTTAGAACTGTGTATTGGCTTACGCACTATAAATTAATGGTAAAATACAAAAGACGGGAAATTAATTAATAATTTCTATACGGTAATTGCAAAAAAGATAGCGCTCGATATAAATAATATATATCAATGAAATAAAATTGCTATATATAAATATCGCAATGAGATAACGGTGATTTGGAAGTAGGTCAAATCATAGTAAAGAATACATTCAGACTACGTTCGAAAACGTTGAAATACTACGAAATTAATGCAAAATAAATTTGTTGACCAGCGGAAAATTACATATAATACATCATATAAACCTTATATATCAAACAGTTGATTAGCATACTGCTGAAGGGTCGTGGTAACACAATTCTCTAGATCAACATATTTAAATAAACATCTTTTAGTCCTATGTTTTATACATTCACCTTACTCTGGCAATTTACTCTTAATAGCAGTTTTACGTCCATTATAAAATCGGAGAATGTAGGTTAAACCATTTAAAGTTTGTTAAATACTTCAAAAGCGAAAAAGTAGAACCTATTTAAGAAGGATAAAAACCGATTTCTTTGTAATGTCTCTTTCTTTCAAAGACAAACATTTTAAAAGGCAGATGTTCATCTACAAATAATGCCTTTGTTTTTTTTAAGTTACTCCTTGTGTCTGGACAGCTAATTTATTTTTTCTTCAATCGTCCTATAGATCCGAATGTAGTACATATTAACCTCAAGATTGTTTCTGTCTTTTTGTATTTCCCTTTGGAATCCTGTGGGCCATATAAACGGCAAAAGCCCATTGAACGATTGATGTTATGACACTACTATTTATTATGAAACAACAAAAAGATGTCATTGAACCAACATGAAAACTTCGACAAAAACCGGAAGAACATGAGGTTACACCTTCAGTCCAACCCACTCATAGTCATTCAAAAAGAACAATGATTTTTATAGAATCCAAACCATTTAATCGGCAGGCAGCTGAGGAAGCGGAAGGCCATGCCATTCTGAACGCTGTGAGAAACTAACAGGTGCTATACCCAAACACGACAACAGTTCAAAAAGACAGAACAAGAGAGACCTTCGGCCTTCGCAGAAGGGGAGAACTATAGTTGAGGACCGCAAAGTAATGCAGCGGAACCGCGGGAGGGGAGACAAAGGAGAGCGCATCTCGGATGGTGTGGGGAGGTTTTAAGGGTTTTTATTCGAGCGGGTGGGGTGGGGAGCGAGAGAATGGACGTCGAGGAGCAACCGCCGCCTCTTCACACAAGAACTCGGGTCGTCTTGTAAGTCGGTCGCAGAGCTCTCAAGAGTTCGTTTACCTGGCGAGCCACTCACTCGTTGTATTATCTCGGCCAACAACGGCAGAAGTGCCCACGCGGAGATCGGAGACTTCAACGGCCGACAAGGCGGAGATCTCTACGTCCGAACGGAGAGAGACCCATATTTCGCGCTCTCCCTATCCGGGGGATGATTGCAGGTGTTTGTGCCAGTGGATCAAGTGTTTCCCCTCATCCCACTTGACGTCTCGCGGCCACCGGACTCCGGGATACCTCGACTGCCATCCTCTTTCGTTGCAGTGACGGGATCTTTTAACGGCAAAAATAAGTGTCACCGCTACTTCGGCAACTGGGGGAAATTTTATAACAGTCACTCTAGTTCTCCGCAGCATCAGTGTCCGGGTTTATCCAGCTCGATCAAGACCCAACTTTTCAGACCACCTGTGAAAGTTTGCAGTGTTTCATCGTGAAAACCCAGGAGTGAAAAGAAGTAAAGTAGTAAAATATATTTTCAGAGAAAGCTTTCGTGATATGAAAGCTTGAACTGGGCTAAAACGCTTTTAGTGATTTTACATGGGATATGCAAAGGTAAGTTATTTATTTAAGTCGTAGTTCATAACTAAGCGCTTCTTCAAGTCAAAGGGTGTTGTAAAATACCGGGTTACTTTTGCAATTTTATTATTCTTTAACAATAGATAGGGAGAAAATCCAATAATTCTTTCTACATAACTTCCCATAGTTAGATATAGTTTGCGCTCAATCACTGCACACTTATCCTATTCATTTTATCTCTGGAGCCACTCAGTTTCGCAAAAAATATTAATCAAGCAGTAGATCAGGTAGATTTCCATCACAATTTGGAAAATTTGACGCGATAAAATCGTATTAACTCCTCAGAGACGTTAATCATGCCAACTTTGGTGCATGGATATCATCATTATACAAATTTAATGCCTTGCTTCAACATTTTTCTCAGAATTTACCTATATTGACTAATGATGTGATTTTTTTTAATGATTAGATCTTGTGCAAATTAATATCTTTGAAAAGATCTGTATCATCAAATTTTCGTTCATATTTTATGTCGCAATAATAATCCGTATATCTGGCCAAATATCGTTCAGTAAAATCTTCATGATATACTGATTAAAAAATAAATAAAGTTCTCTGACTTGTAACTCAAAATAAGGGTCCAAAGTCACCTTGGGATCGACCCTGGAAAGATGACGCATTATCGCTTCAATATTAATTTATTGAAAGTAAATATATTTCCATTGTTTAATATACTCTAAAGATCATGCTTATACTGCTACACTATTTCCAGTTCAAAAAAGCCGCTTACCAGCACTGGTGCATTCGAAGGGGAAGGAAGCACAGCCCACCACTTTCGATTATAATCAGTATCAGATGCAGAAATCAGGGCAGTAATAAAAGGCTCAAGTTCAAGATTTTATCCTCCCTCATTTATCCCCTCTCTTGCGATGACGCAGATAAAATTGGAAAACGTAAGACCTCCGTTCAAATTACTAATTTTTCGAAGGATCAATAATGAGTAGGTATCATGCAATGCATAATGAGAAGCATGCATTCCTTTAAGTAGAACCGTTAGTGGTAAATGATTTCACCCCTTCGAGTGTAGCAAAAGAAATTTCATAACTTGCACGGAATGTTTACTGATATAAAATCAGAAAAAAGTAACCACCTCAGTGATAGTGAGTCATTCTTGAGCATTTATTTACTGAAAAAAGTGAAATATATATTCATCGACTCATGTAGATCGATGCCGAATTTAATGTTTGCAGTTATTTGGTTTTTCTGAGATCATTAATAATGAATTCGTTATGTAACTAGCATATGGCTTGGTTATGCAGAGTTCTACCTTTACGGAAGTTTTATTTGACAACGAATCAATACATGAATAATCCAAGCAGCACAAACTGCTGTCACATCAATTTGAACTGGGAGCACGTGACGCCATAACCGCATTCCAAAGAAAAATTACCAAATATTTTTCCAAAAGAGTATTGATATGCCTTTGGCATCCGTTGGTTTGCAATTTCCGGGCTGAAGTTCATCCTTCTTCATCGATTTGTTATTCAAGGTCTTAACAGGCTAACATCATATTCCCGTACTTAGATCGTACGGCATTTAAGATAACAGTAAAACTCACTGAATTGAGGTCCATTTCACTTACTGTTACAACAAAATAAGGAAGTGACAGGTTTACACGATTTATTGATTTAATATACCTAATAATGAAGAGAATATATTATAATTTAATTATCAAGAAAAAATTTTGAGCACGCATCTGTGTATTTTTCCCAATTTATTCAGCGATCATTTCAGCTGACATTTTAGCAGAATTTCTTAATTGTAAAATTGCAAGAAATGCATCACTTTGATGGGTCGTCTAAGAGTTGGATGATACTGATAATTCATTTAAAATACCTTCTAACAGTTTTTTTCCGTTTATTAAAAGGAGAAATGGATGTCAAATCAAAGAATATGCTTACGGTGACCACCTACCTCGCAGTCCTCATCCTTACAAACTTTGCTCCAGCATGCAGTAGGAATGTGTCCTTTGTCACCAAAAGACAAGCTGCCTTGGGTATGTATTGTTTGTTTCTCGTTTCACTTTCAAAAGTTTAACTCAGTATTCTAACTACTTTCAAGCCACTGGTCTTGTACTTAGATATCCTTGTTTCCTTAGAAATAAAAAAATCAAACTTTTAAAATATGAATCTTCTTTTAACCAAAATATGGCATACAACTGCATATTTTTAAATCAATCTATTATAATGAGTAAAATCTATATAATATCCTTAGTAGAACTCATGAAGAATGATGATTATTGTAAGAACAAATGACAAACGTTCTGGTGTCATGTGAAAGGATTACCTAATACATATTTCGGATTTTGATTGCGCAAGAATATTCCCTATCAGTTCCACTGCATCTGTTCGAGAATGTCTCATAGGTCCTTTCCGCCAAACTCATCTTTGGCAACTAAGGGTATTCAGGGTACATACCAAATAACTGCAGTAGGGGAGACCGGGGCTAGTTGGCATTGATATTGCTTTCTGATTTTTCTATTTTTTGGTACAATACTTGGATAGATTCTGGTGAATGTGGCGGATATCTGAACTTTTAGACTACAACATCATGTCAGACCCATTCATTAAATCCGTGTTTAGGTAACCCCAAAAATACTTTTCCAAAAACAATGCAACTATGCCAACTAACCCCGGGTGCGGGGTTAGTTGGCATACCCCTCGGGGTGAGTTGGCATAATGTGATATGGATAGGGATACTTAGGCAGAAAACAGCAATTTTTGAGGGCAAACATTTTATTTTATCAAATCTTGGTCAAAAAAAGAAGAAAAAAAATTCTGCTTATTGTTAGTTATTTAAATAGAATTAGCTCAATTTTTAATATCAACCACGAATGTAGGAGTTTGGCGCTCGTTTATTTAAACAGGTGGGTTCAATTTTCGCACAAATTTATTTTTGTCGTACCAAATTGAATCTTCCTCGTCTGGCCATCTCCAGTTTTTTTCTCTTTTTGACCATAATGGAAACGAGAATCTCGTTGACAGGGGAATCAGCAATCTTCACAGATACTGGCGGGCGTGGTACTTCACCAAAATATGTATAGTCATTTAAATGCTATTCAGGGTGATCAGGAGGCCGTTGAGATTGTGGGGGATTCGTTGCTGGTCTTGTTTGATGTGACCTTTTGGCATCTTTCTGAGGTTCTCCAGAGTTCGTGGGAACAGTCGAATGAGAACCCTCACCACCGTCTTGGCAGGAGGCTGAGGGTGAAAACTCTTCGCCATGGAGGCATAGCTTATGTCTGACGCCGTCTTCAGAATCCGCAGAAGAAAATTCAAATCGACGTTTTCTGGGAAGTTCTTTCTTCTTCAACTTGTCAACCTTAGCCATGTTGCCCTTATTGACTGTACATGGCGTTTTCTTCCTATTATCCCTTTCAGCCGCAATTCTATCTTTGATGGGAGTGTCTGTTATAATAGCAGTAAACCTTTTTCGGCCACGGTTGGATTGCTGTCGTGGCCCGGCCTCGGGGAAAGGGCGAAGTTCCTCTATGGTGACATATTGGGAAGATGATGGTGTGCCTGGAAGGTCATTTGTTGTTACAGCGGATTCATTGGGGTCCCTTAGCTCTGATTCATTGGCAGTTTGTGTAGCCTCTGGAGTAGGGCGATCGGTGACGGAAGATGGCAAAAAGTCCGAGTCCTCAAATATGCCTGGGTTGAATGGATAGATCACACTCACTTGAAATCCAGATGTGATGTTGGACGGAGTCATAGCTTATTTAAAGACAGTTTTCACAATTGCTGGGATGTCGTAGATGGTTAAAGTTTTTCCTGGATGACTGGTCATCCAAGCGTCACAAGCCGTGTTGACGTATTTTTTAAGGGGTCCAAATACGGTTATTTCCAATGGTTGCAATTTATGGCTGCAGTGTGGAGGAAATGATAGGAGAGTAACCCCATTTCCTTTGAATAAATCGAGGGCCTCAATGAACAAATGCGAGTCATGGTTATCGAGGAGAAGCATCACAGGTCGCGATTGTGAACATCTGGTAAAGTGGATAAAATGTTTTGCAATCTTCACAAAATTGTGTTCGACCATCCAATCCGACTTGTTGGCATCGCCGCTGGAGCCCTTTCCGGATGGCACGAAATATTCCTTGAACTTGGCTCGTGGAAAAATGAAAAATAGAGGAATAGTACTTCCTCCGGCCGAGACGCAGGTAGCCAAGGTAACAAGGGTACCTCTATCAGCAGAGGTGATTTTTCCAATGTGCTTAAACCCTTTCCGTGCTATCACCTTGTCTGGATTTTGAACAGTTTTAATCCCAGTCACGTCCATGTTGTGGATGTCCTGTGGCTCGAATCCATGCCTGTTCAGTACTGTTTGGAATAAAGTGAAAAACTTGCCAGTCAGTCCTGTTGAAACTGGTGGCTAGAGTTAGGCTAGCGACCTCAGATGTTTGAAGAGATAAGGATTTGTATCTGTTCTGACAATTATGAATTTCATCGTCTTTGGTGTATATATTCACAACCGTGTGCGTGACTCGTAATTGTAAATATTGGAAAATTATTTTAATACCTTTATTTATTCATTTTTTACAGAAATTGTTTCTTTTTTAATTAACAGTAATGGAGGGGTTAGTTGTCATAGGTGTAGGGCGAGTTGTCATAGCTATGTCAGCTGACCCCATACCTAACTATGCCAACTAGCCCCACGGGGATATCCAAATCAAGATGGATGCCACGCAATCCCAAACATCAGAAACAAAAGATTATGATAAATGCATGCAACCACAATTAACTACTCTTTCGAAAACCACCATAAGCAGCGCCTCAATTCAATCTACAGGTTCACCAGAACAAAAACATTTACGATGAAAAATTTACTCACGAGTCAGAAACACTATGAAACATTTTGACATACTTCCTTCGTGATGCTTCCAAGCATACTGATGTTATGGTGGATGGTGCACTTAGACACACTCTCCACTAGCAAGATGACAGAACACTAGCTCTACGGTCGCAGAAAATGGAAGCTGAGTGCCAACTAGCCCCTTATGCCAACTAACCCCGGTCTCCCCTACAATAAAACGAATTCATTTAGGAAAGCTCCTAACTTATGACCCAGTTTCGAGGTCATTGTGAAAAAGAAGATCATCGTTAGTTTAAATGAAAATGTACCATAAAATATATAAACGTTATCACTCATCGAAAATAATAGAAAAAGTTTTGATCCAACCCTAACAAACCAAATGCTCAACACTTTAACAATGCAATGAGAGAATAGTGTGAGATAAAGCCGAGATCAAATCAACCCATTGTGTGCTACCTGTTCCGCCTGTTCCCACGGTGAAGCCACCGATGTCTCTTTTCAGGGATAACTTCCATGAGCGGCAATAGCATAAGTTGAGTATTTTATCATCCATCTTAAGAATAAATGAAAGTGTACTTTTCTATTGCTGTAGAAAACTTTACTTGTCCTGAGTGGTAGTAAACTGATGTGTCTAATGATGGCTCATAGTGTCCAAACGCGTGGTAAAGAAGCTGTTGACTCAAGTGTTAAGAGCTGTTTCATTTAATTTCATTAACTTGCTCTACCTCCTAACGTTAAAAACTGCGAACAGGTTTCTCATTACCTACTGTTGAAGCGAAGCCGACAGGGCCCAATTGTCCAAGTAAGCTTTTATCTGTCACTTTGTACCCCAATTGTCAAACTTTTATTTTACCTGCGGCCTATTGGCGAAAATTTCTAATTATGGACAAAATATCTAAATACCCTTAATGTTGTATTTATGATGCAGCATGGTAAAAAATATTTTTGCACTTTCAGTTAGTGGAAGTTTCAAGAATCTTTGCAAGTTTCAGTTAGTGGAAGCACACAGTAGTGGATGCAAGCATTATTTACTTTATGGCGACGGCTAAATTTTATAAAACAGCAGAATTATGAGCAATTGGGAATTAAATATACTGTTTTTTTCGTCATGTCTGTAACGATGTTCCACAAAGGTACACCTTCATCTATTATTTTTATGAGTGCTGTAAAATAAATGAAATATTGCTGTTACATTTAATGTCAATTATAGTAATGCTGGAAATGATTTTCCTAAGTATGTACCAAGTGTTTACAAAGAATTGTATCTTATATTCCTGTGGGCATAAATTATAAAGGAAGAAAAGGTCACTGTAGGAAGTTTAAGCTGTATAAAAGGACGAATAAACTCTGGTAGTAGCAATAGCAGTGGTGGTAATCTTAGGTTTCAAGCTCTCTAAAGCTAAGGTTATATCCCGCCGGCTAACATAATAGAATTTTCCTCAGATAAGCATAAAATCCATACATGAGGTAGTATTTGAAAATACAACCACATGGATTGTAATGCTGGCACGTTACCAACCTGGCTCCCGCGGCTAGGTTAAACTTCGAAGTGAACAGATCAAAGCGGAAGAGCATTTCGCCTCGGGTGCATTTCACTTGTTGTCGAAGTCCAAAGCATCCGGATGAGAAAAAAAGTTCAGCGTAAAGGGTAGGGTCATCTTGCAATTACATGATATTTGATGGTCTGACAGCAATTATGAAAGACCACGCAAGAACATGAAAAGAAAATAAAGTCGAAAGATAAGACACTCGCGTTCCCTGATCATTATAGAGATAAACTACTAAATTGCGTGGAATTCCACCCTCCGCTGCCAATCCAACTTTACCTTTCGACCTTGTCTCTCACACTGCCACAAAAAAACCTCGCACTTGACGAACAAGGAATTCCTCGCACTTGAATCGTGGCCTCCATAAAAGACCCTGGCATTGAAGTTCACGCACTGTTACCGAGCATGCCTCAGTGCATTCAGAGAAATAAAAATTTGAAACAATTCGAGAAAAGGAACTGAAATAAATCATCGCTCCTAAACTTGTTTCCTCAATGGACCAGTTCTCGGTTGACTCATTGCATTCACCAGGTTTATGAGCCACATGAGACATGCTGTCCTTGAGATCGAAATCAATAAGAAGTCTTTTTTTTCGCCCAAAACAAAAAACGAGAGAAAACACGCACCTGTGAGTACTTGCAAGTGGTCGGTCAGTTGCTCCTTCGGATGCCGGCACAACAAAAAAAAACAATCGAGTTTCATTCGTTAAATTCCCGTACGTTGATATCTCATTGTCTTCTTCATCCGCTGTCAGCGCGAAGTAATCACAAGCCTTCGGGCAGCCAAATTCGGAGAGTTTTCGCGAAACGAGTTTGGATTCATATGAGGAATGGAAGCATTTTTTTCTTTTGCACTGAGTGACTTTTCCTTCTCGCTTACTCACACTTTCCCTTTTAAAAGAATACTAAAAGCGACTCCTGAAAGAAACGAGGCCCATTATCATAATAATATCCTCTTATTAAAAACTAATTACATATTCTCCATAATAAAGAGCTCACATCGAATCAAAAGTCTTTTTTTAAAGTAGTCTACATATAACCTCCAGTTTCGATAAATTTCTTACTCCATGGGATCAATGTAAGCCATTATGTAAATTTAGTGATGTAGTACTACCCACTTTATTTTACAATTACAATGCATGTATCGGTGTATTTCATCGCCATCATCAGGTACAATATCTAATACTAATAATACAGAACATTGTACCTGATGATGGCGTTGTAATGAGCCGATACACGTGTTGTAATTGAAAAATTAAGTAGACATCTGTTAATTTTAATTTTCAAAAATCCTTTTCCACTACATATTGACGGATACCATTGATGTATAAGATGTTTTATTTGAACAAATGTTTAAATATCCCACCAAGGATTAAAAAACCGCCATTTTCATATCCGTTCATTAGGCATAACACAGCCTCAAGTGCTACTATGTATACAGATGACGGAACATCTAGATCACATAACCCCCTCGGAAATATGCTTTGAATTCAGATACTCACTGGTCTAATCAGATAAAAAGAAACTCGTGTGAGGTGACTGTGTCATATCTTTGTGCAATTTTTCTTTATTTATTTGACTAAAATATCATTAGCATGCCAGAAAAACAATGTGAAGGTTTTGATTTTTAGTGACTTTTGATTTTTAGTGGCACATCCTGATTAAGATAAAATCTTTCATAAAGAGCATGTTTAACCTTCAATTGATAATGCAGCAGCTTTTGACGTGATCCTCGTATCGTATCGATTCAGTTTAGTGCCTTATGGAGTGAAATTCTGTCGTTGTTGCCGATGGCCACTCCGTTCTGTATTCTCCTTTGTTTTCTCATAGCTATGAATTCAACAATTTGAGCAGATAAACGATTAGGATGGACTGGGGAAATAGGTGATACTAGCTGAATTAGCTGACTGCTGTGGTCAGTTTAGTAGGGCTTCGACCCGTTAATTCAAACATCGTGAACTTGAACTCTGCTTTCGGCTGATGTTTTCTGTTATACAAAGGATTAAGGTCGAATGTTAGACGGTTTAATTAACCTTAGAAATTCAAATGCTTAAAATCGGGAATTAGTGCTTCTTCGGAAAGGTGGAAGAATTAGGCGGAATTGATAATCAGAATAGGGTCGACCGATTCTAAAGAAGCTCAGGTCGAAGCTTGAGACTTTTGAGTTACAAAACTATTTTGTGTTATAAAAAAATTAACACATTTTTATTGTTTCAATGTGGTTGAAATCTATTTGCTAAAATCTTCCGATGGTGAGAAAGATTCATTTTTTTCTATTTTTTTCGTCATATTATGCTTTTAAAATATCCTGTACTGCAGGAAACATTCGAGGAAACAAAACATTAGGTAATCAACCATACAGAATGCTGAATCAACTTAACACGTGATACATGGAAAATGAACACAACTTTCAGCGTTGCCTTGGTTGAAAGGAAACGGAGTAGTATAAATAGCAAACCATCTGCTCCTGCGAGTTCATGAATTTGAATGCGTGCATTCATTAAAATTTTTAAGAGAGAGTAAAATGTCAGAGTGGAGCGAATATTTCCGTTTTCCCGTATTTAATTAGCTTGCTATAGGCGGCGAAGTGTGTGAGGCAAGGGCTGGTGGATGAAGTAATTCACTGTGAGGTTTTGCATTGTAATGCCTTGAAAATTGCGGTGTATACCATTCACTGCCTCGCTGCCTCTTTATTTAAGAATTCTTCTGGAGCGGAAAACCTATTTGTCCTTGACATGACTTTTCAACTTTTATGTGAACCCTACGCTCAAAATTCTTATGCAATCCATTTGTTAGTGGGAATGACTTTACTTTTTCTATGAATCAATTATTTCCCTCAATCATTATGCAATAATAAAATATTACTACTCACGCATAAAATCCATTCGATAATACAAATTCTCATATTTATGACCTCGAAGGTTGCAAAAATTAAAATAATCGAATAAAAACTGTATAGAAGATATCACCACACTACACCGTGCTCTAAATTCATGCATTAGGTTTATTTTTAAACTTCGCTGAGATGTCCACATGACCCCCAACTACAATGAACTTAGATGGCTCGATGTTAAAACCCGAAGGAAATATTTCCTCGGATTCTACTTGTATTGCTCATTTCAAGAAAAATCCCCATAATATTTATTCGACATGTTTTCCGTGAAACCTTCCACTAGGGATATGTGCACTATATGTGATCCTGAGTATCTTTACTTTCCTAGTCATCGCACAACGAAGTTCCAAAAATCTTTCTTGGTCACTGCGTATCATCTCTGGAACACCCTTCCCACAAACATAAAAAAATTGTTCTTCTGTTGCTATTTTTAAGATGAAATATTATAATATGTTACTTTCTGACCACTAAATGTTGTTATTATTTTGCATATTGTTGTAATTGCTTGTAGTAGTTGCGTTTGCGTATTTAATAATAGTATTTAAGTGCTGTTCTTCTGTTGTTAACTTTGAAAAGAAAAAAAATGTATGCAGATGAATTTGTTATACGATATGATTTCCAAAATACTTTGCATTCAGCTTTGTAAAAATGGTATTAATTTATATTTAATTTTTTCATTATATTACTGTCCAAATTGTTGATTTTTCTCTTTATGTTGCTCAAAAAATGTGAATTGCTTTTGTTCTTAAGGGGTATATCCCCAGGACAATTAATAAATTATTCATTTATTCATTATTCATAGTGAGCGGTCCATGAAAGTTGCACAAATCGTTGGCTTTTATCAAACTGAGAATCTTTAAGATTTTGATGATCCGGAAAAACTGTCAAATTTTCATATAGGCTCAAAACTTTCTGATACTCTGGAACCCCTGGTGATGCCATCTGGCATTAGCAAGCGCTTTAAGCACTATCCTAGCTGTGATGCCTTCTATTCATTCTAAGAATTCAATTTCGTTACCAGTCCGTCATACACATGCTTTACATGCATACAAAATCTAGCCACACTCTCCATGCTGTAAGATCCAGCTTATTTCATAAAACCTGAAAATAGACGAAATGGCATTTACAAAAATGGCAAAATTAATTACCGTTTCGTGGTTTAAAGGCGGAATTAATTTATCTATTTTCAGCTAAACAATAGCTTTGAATAAAGTTTTTACTGAGTATTCCTCTGAGTTTGATTTTCGAGCAGAAACGCTCCATCGGCTGACTGCCACCATGAGTCTCCAAGGCTGATGAAGTTTTGAACACGGAAGTGATAAAGACGATAGCAGAGTCAGCCGTCGAAAGTTTCTGTTCGACAACCTTACCCTGTGAAACTGACCAGAAAACGTCAAGTAAATTGTATCCTATGGAAATCTCAAGTTTCTGCAATAGCTTTAATTAAGTTGATTGTACCACAGTAACTTTATTCACTAAATTTGACATCCTTATACCTGAAAACAGCATTGAAAAAATTAGTTTTCGCGTATTTGCGATGTCACAGTTGAAGTTTAAACCTGCACTTCCTGCCGATCGTTTCGATGGTGGTTCAGGAAGTACAGTTGCAAAGCAGGGTAGAAAATGAGTATTTATACTTATAAGTAATATGGCACGGGGTAGGAACTTAAAAGACGTTGAGTTTGTCGTGAGATTTTGTCTCGTCCATCATTGTAACAACATTTTTTTTACTAATTAGCAGTAATTAATAAATAGAGACGTTACAAAATAATATATTCTCAATTTGAATGACTTATTTGAATGACTTAAACGTGGCGTTCACTGATGTCGATACAAGTTTAATTTGCTATATTAAAGAAGATTGCGTTAATCAAAGAAAAGAAAAAATGCTGAAAAAAATTTAAGTCCTTACTCCCTCGCCTAATCTACAAATTTACAGTGTGTTCATAAATGTTGGAACTCATGGCTTCAAATATCCGGACGCATATGGTAACACTTTTGCGACACGCTATATTATAGAAAATTGTGAACAAGAGTTCCCTCTATTGCAGTAAATAATATGAAGATAACTAACTTTTTATGTAACTTTAAGGAATAATTTCTCGTTTAAATTTTTTGATTGCTTTGAAGAGTTGTCACTGCTTCATAAACTCCCAAAACAGATCATTATTCATTTTCCGTAATGAAGTAGGGAATAGTTCCGCCAACTAAGGGTTAATCAAAGGGTAAATATCCGCGTTAGGTATCGAGTATAATCTTCCAATACTTCTTGTAAAACAAAATTTTACCGGTCATGTAAATCTAATATCGAATAACTGTCTTTATAAAATATTTCGATAATACATTTTTATTTTTACAAACCATTTCAAAGTGCTTATGACATAAATTGAAATAGATTAATGATTTATATGTTCTAGCAAACTTTTATTGTGGGTTATTTTTTGTGTTGGAAGACTAAATTACATTTACATATTTTAAAACTGCAAGTCATACGTGTAAAGGTCATACAGCTGAGAATTCGACACTATGTCAATATATAAGCGTTAAGGAATATAGAGACATTTCGTTACATTGTACCCTAGTGCAAAAACCTTGGTAGATGAGATTCCTATATCACGTAATGATCTAGATTTCTCAGAAATCCTAAGGCTTTCAATCCTTGGTTTGATTCCAAGTCCTGGAAACTCTTTTTCCTCTACCCATTGTAATTACACAATTTTGTTCTTTTCTACAGTTTTTAAATTAATTAATCAACCCGTGCCACCTTGATAATGCATCTTCTTAAAACTGTCTGGCAGCATCTGTGAAAACGATCAAAGTTGTGGTTTTATTTACTTATTTGATATCAATTTCCCCGAAAACAGAAGGTAAGGCCGTTCACACAGCATAATACATCAGGCATAGGGAGAATAACGCACACAAAGACACAGAACATGTCCTCATTGGGGAAAATTCCACCCAGGTGCGACCATAGGGTTGCAGGCAAGGATTTAATCCCGCAGACAGCGGGACAGACGGCCAATGATGGATATAGAATTTACGTTGGCCACTTTCACGAAGAAATGTCTGAATAATGAAATTTAGCCTTTATCTTCTGACTGTTTCCCGTATACATTCCAAATCATAGATTAAAGAAGAGAGTTAGTGAAACCGTTGAGAACGATAGCACAGGGGAATATTGAATCCATCAAAATGTGCAATCGGCCATAGGTGGAAGAGAGAGTGTGTCCATAATTTGAGGGATATCGGTTGGAAATTGTAGGAGCCTAAAAATAACGGACAGACACACATATTTTGACTTTTGGTGATACATATAGATGTTGTTTGTTCCAGGATGGTGTCTTCCTGGCTGAAGGATGGAAATTTTGACTTTTAGTTTTACATATAGAGGTTGTGTCTTCCAGGATTGAAAATTATAGGAGCCTAGAAAGAACGGAAAGTCACTCAAATTTTGACTTTTAGTTATACATATAGATGTTGTGTCTTCCAGGCTGGTGGATGGACATTTTGACTTTTAGTTATATATATATATATGGATTCTGTATATTTCAGGAGACGCGGATGGCGCATCCCCGAGGGTGTTGTCAGACGGCCAATGGTCTCGCCAGTGCAGCTACCGCGTGGACGACGCCCTGAAGGCCGCGGCCAAGGAGATAGCGAGGCGGAGGGGAGGAGGGGGCGAGGCACAGCTGACGCCTCCCAACAAAGGCGGCGGACACTGGGAAGAGTGGAGCGGACTGGGAGGGGGTGGGCAGGAGGGGAGGAAAGGCGAGGAGGGCGGCGAGGGGGGGAGGGTGGTGAAGAGGGAGGCCAGGGGAGGGTTGGAGAGGGCGGGGAGTCGGAAGGGGGGAGGCGGCGGGAGGAGGAGGTCCAGGGGGAGGAGGAAGAAGGAAGGGGGGGGAGGAGGCAGGAAGGAGGCGGGGTGGTCCGTCTTGCAAGACGTCCAGGAGAGGATCCGGGCCGAGATGCTGCGGGAGGAGGGCGAGAAGAAGACGAAGGAGAGAAGGATACATAACATATTCGCGGAGACGCGCGGGAGGGGGAAGGACAGGAGCGCGGGTAAGGGTTCAGGGTCTTCCGGGAAGGGGAGGAGGGGTGGGAGGAAGGGTGCGGGAGGGAGCAGGAAGAGGAGCGGCTGGGAGTCGAACCGTTCGGGTGCCAACGAGACGACGTCGTCTTCACCGCCGCACCGCGGCGCTTGGGGTGCGCGGAAGAGGAGGTTACCAAGGGCGGTGTACGAGTGGCCCACGGGGCTCAGCCTTCTGCGGCCGCTCAGGTCCGCTCCCGGCATGGACATGACCGTGCAGGGGCTGTCGTTTGAGTCCTTTGACGCGGCCACCACCATGGGATGCAACTTTGGTGAGTGCTCTTGGTCGCCAGCATGCCAGACTATCCATGAATAGAAAGTGCCACAAAATAATATATACATTCACACTTGAAATTACTATAAATGCAGAATTGATGACGACTCAAGTCAAATGAGTTGATGTAGACACAAGGCTAATGAGCTAAATTGAAGAATCCGTTGGTGGTTTCCGGCGTGACTTTATGGAATTTGCTACAATTAATTTTGAATAAAAAGGTCACACTTTGTTTTTCCACAATAGGTTTTAGTTTCACACGACCATGATTACGACGGTTAACGTCATCATCAGGTTACAACGTCATCGTCACCTGATGAAGAAGTTAACTGTCGAAACCATGGTCGTGTGAAATTAAAATTTAGTGTGGAAAGACAAAATATAACCTTTTTATTCAAAATGAATAAAGAATTCGTGGTCTCAGACGTGAAACTGATTCATACTTAAAATGACACTTGAACTTGGTGATTCCACAAGACCTGAAGATGATGTCCAACGTCTAAACCCGATGCATGTTTTATTACAATGGAAGCATGTGGAATCACCAAGTTTAAGTAATTTCATTTTTCGTAAATCAAGGAAGATTGCGATAAATAAAAAAATAAAAAAGTACTGAAGGAAATTAAAATCTTTCCCCCCCTCAGGGCCCCTTTCCTTATCTACTCATTTTCTTTGTGTTCGCAAATTTTGAAACTGATGACTTCCATTGCCCAGAATATTATGGTAATATTTAATTTGATTATTAAATGACAATAAGACCCACTAATTGCCATTCCTTCGTGAATCCTTTCCTACGCCTCATGTTGAGAGCTCAAACTCAAATTTGTATTACTATAATTATATTACCACTATAAATTATATCTGAGTCATAATGGAAACTTTATACATTTACATATACATTCACGCATTTTATCCTCAACATTTGGCGGTTGACGGATGAAGGTATAGAGCTGGTGGATGGAACAAGTCATTACAAATGAGGGAATGTTGAAGACCGTTACAGAAGGTAGACTATTGAGGAAGGGTAGAAGTGGGAGGAAAAGGATAAACATGTAAGACATAATGAAGAGAGGTAGGAAGTAGGCTGATTTGAAGAGATAAATTGCGTGAGGAAATAAAATGTTTGGGATGGTTTCTGAGAATAGAAAACGGTCCATCAAAACTTACTCGGACCGGTAAAACACTATTAATATATAACAAAAATTTAGTCTATCGATCCAAGCTGTAAGGAGGCTGAAAGCTTTTTCACGTAAATACGGTCCTCTAAGGCACTTTCACAGTAAATAATAATTTTTGCCTCCAGATATTTTAGTCCTTAGCACTTTTTATTTTTCAGATGAGCCGTTAACCTCGCCAAAAAGTGTGTGCCGTAGACTTAATTATAACGAGAAATGATATATGGACATCATCTCCAATCACGTTCATTCCCCCGAGAATAAAATCACGCTGAATTATTTTATTTTTTCATTTCTTAATTTATCCTCCAAATTAAAATTCAGCAGCCACCTCCAGCACCATGGAACCCTTGGCATGTGCATGTCCTGAACGATAGCCGAGTCAGAATTTTGCTATGGCGTTCGGTGAAACAGTTTCTCTTCCGCGGAAAAATGTTCTTCATTGAAGCTTTCGCGGCTCTTAGTGATCCGATGGAATTTCAATTTCTTGCGGGACTATATCCAGAGAAAGTGACCGCCAATCGGTCATGAAATGCCGGGTTCAATCACCGAACCTCACGCGACGACTACCCGATCATCCTCATTGAATCATATCAAAATCTTGACCACTCTGTAGGCTGATCAAAACCAAAGCGCAATTATAAAACTCGCTATCCGTTGTTTTGAAAAGGATGGAATGGATATAATTACACGCATATTCCGTCATTGAAATTGATAAAAAATTATGCTGAGAAATTATATGCTTTGATAGTTCTTGTTTCGTAAAAAGGTTTTTTAGAAGTTTGAAGCCTAAGGTTAATAAGCCAGTTTGCCGTAAATAAACTTTGTGGGTATAAAAATCGTTTTCTTCTATTTATTAATCAGTTTCTTCCATAAATTAAACATTTTTGATGCAACATGCAGGATGAAATCGCTTCAAAACGGAGGAAAAGCATCACCATGTTGGTACTCTCAGTGAGAACTTGAAATCCCCATCCACATCGGAGTTACTTAATTGCTGGATGATGAACATGGCCGGGATACAGGGAATTGTGTCAACAGAGGTACAGAGTTGACATCTGCTCTCCGTAAAGGACACCAACGGAAGTTCTGCGCAGCGTTCAGTCATGGCAATTTTCTGCTCTAGTTCCCCAATGGAAATGGTTTACTTCGCGGGCTGAAGTCGGGTAACTCGTGCGCGGGAATTTCTCATTGTCCCGATCGGTCTCGCTGCTTGTCGTTGCTGCTGGCTTTGGGAGTCCTAACGGGAGGGTGCTGTGGCTGAAGTTGTCGATAAAATATGCCCACCAGCTACGAGGAAATAAGAGGGAGAATGCAGTGACATCTACAGGCAATACTAATGCTGCAAGGAAATATAGACTTTGCAATTCCACTATAACTCGCTTTATTTATCAATTGGTTTCATTGCTGACACTGAATAACGTCTTTCGTAAGCGGTCGTTGAAAAGAAGTAATTTCTTGCGGAATTTTGAAGTTTATTTCTCCTTGATACACCATATAAGTAGACCCAGATAAAAGATCAAGTCACCTTGAAACTTGCTTGCTGAGCGTTTAAATAGATGTCTATCTGTATGACTGTTGATTTTCTGCATATGTCAAAATTTTGTGAATACTGTTTTCAGCAATAATCAAATATTTAAGTTCCATAGTTTTCGTTTTTATTTGAACAAGAAATACGCCAATTTCTCAGTTCAATAATATATATCATAAGAGGTTGATAAAACATTTCCTTACAACAACGATAATTATCAATTGCAAAATTGCATGTTAGCGAGGGTATTAAGAAGTCGTGGTAGTATATATGGTGGTGGGATCTATACTATTGTCTGTAGTTAAAATACCAGTCAATTTAACAATTAATCACATTTTGATAAATAATGTACCTATCCAATATATGCATCTTCTCATATACCAGTTTTGTTATACTTTCCGTAATATCATACTCATGTATGGATCGACCATTAAAAAGTCCCTTTCCGACCATTAAAAATCACTTTCTTCCTCCTATATGTAGTTTCTTCAGCATCCACAATTGATTTTGACATCATTAGGGTAATGTTGCTGTTTTTCGTGAACTTATTGCATTAATAATAAACCCATTGAAACGATGATCAAAATGGTTTAAATTCAGACACACACCTTAGCCTTACAGCAAAACATTTTATTTATAAAGAATGCAAAGGTATACATTGCGAATTCCGGAGAAAACTTATAAATGCGAGGGATCGTGTTAGTGTGGTGGCAAAAGTACCGGCTTACTGCGTTCGAATCCCGGCAGAGGCGGAGACTTTTCGGTGAAAGCCCGATCCCTACTTGGATGCCATGTGGAGAACGTCTCAAGTACGATACTCAGTCCGTAGGATGGGACGTTAAATCGTGGCCCCCTTGGCGCACTTCGTTAAGGTGGCTGGAGCGATTTTTGTTTATGCACTGATTTGCGCGAAAATTCGCGTACGTGCTCTCGTTAGTGATATCTATAGATAAAAGTGAAAACAATAGCCCCATACAGATTCGTTTTTTGGAAATTCATTGCTATTTAAACACAGCCTAATGGCACATGACATATATTTCGTAATAATTCGATGACATTTGTACAGATTTTCTTCTAAACGCGAAACAATACATTTCTTCTTGTTATAACTGTCGTTAATAAATATGCCACACCGAGACCAATATTCGAAAAAAAAACCTTTCAATATAATTTTGTCTAAATTTAGAATACCACGTCGAAAACTCTCGTCATAACATGCTTTATTTAAGGAAAAAAATGTTAAATGAAATTCTTGTATCATTTCCAATACTGCCAGAATGGTGCGTTCCAACGGATTGACAGATACACTTAAATGTGGTGATTTTTTTTCGACTTAGGTACCTAAAAATAATTAAAATGTGAACTCAATGACCCATGATTATCGCTCCAGCCGAATTAAGAGCCTACCCTGGGTTTATCTCCCCCTTCCTCATTCTCCGAATACCCTTCCCTCATTAACCTACCCACCCGTCTTTCATGGCGCAAATGACCACCGCTGTCGGTCCAGTCCGCAAAATAACCAACCAACCTAATATTGGACAGTTATTTTATATGATATTTTGTATAAAAATTACATTGTATGTATAATTTATGTGGGATTAGTGAATGACATAGGACTAACATTGATTTAGTCCGCGAGTGTAAGTGAAATTCACAGCGCCTATAGTCGGGAACGGTGACTACATCTATTTCTCCCGGTATCATTTCTCTTAACTTTCTCCTAGCTCAAAAAAAATATTCTATGAAAGTTTTTATGCTCTCATGTGAATCTTTCCTGACCTATTCACAACCGAATAAATTTTTAACCAATGCTTTATTATTTAAAAATATGAAAAATCCACCGAGGATGCGCTTTGAGAAACTATAAATTGACAATATGTATATGGTATTATAGCTTTTATGGAACTCTAGTCGTGTGCTTTCATTAAACAACACAATTTTGAATTTATCATGACTTGAGATTGCTTAATATTATGGTCTTTATCACGACAGTGATATTAAAAATATCATATTACAATGCCTTTGGTGAGTATATAATTTGAGAACTAGTTAATTTAAACTAATTTTCAAAATTACTCCTTTGAAATATTCATAAAATATTTAATCTTTAATACAACATATTCGAAATTTACGTGTTATTATAAATTTTCAAAAATAACATGTTCAATTAAACTTACCAATTATTCGTTTGATTGTATTATTTTACGTCTTCAAGCGTAATTAGTTTCTAGCCTAATGCTTAGGTTTGTTTTGGGATATAAGTGCATTCTGGATAAATTATCATTATGAGCATTGCAATGAGATCTTTCTGAATCGGCGTTCTTTGATTTTTCATCACTGTTGGTAAAGGGGGGGGAGAGGAGGATAGACGAACGATTGACTCGATCGTAGAGCCAATTCGTTTTACCAATCTGATGTAACAGAGCCGATTCATGTAAGTGACCCGTTTTGCCAACTTTTTGCGATAAATAGTGGCGTTATCCCCTGCCTATGTCATTCCTTCTCTAACAACATGATCGGCGCATTCTTTTAGGATTGACTCCCCACATCGGGAACCACCGATGAGAGTTAGAATAGAATATAAATTTATTGTTGCATGACAGAATGTCCTATGGAATATGCAGTTGATTCGCAAAAAGAAGTTCTGTGGTATAAAATACTTACAAGTCACCTTGCTTAAACAAAATGAAATTAAAAACCATCCCAGATATAATTGCAATACAAAAATAATCTGAAAACAAATATAATGGCAGATTTTACAGAGTTCAGAGAAACGAGCAATGAGCGCTTTCTCACGAGTCCCATCAAATTTCCTTCGTTCTTCTTTTGTCTTCTTTTCGCAGCGCGCGGCGAGGGTGAGGCTCCTCCGGCCCTGAAGGTTGCCGTGGTCTTCCGGAGGGCGATCGTCACCGGACGCGTGGGAATCAGCGGCCGCTTGCACCCGGAGTACCGCGCCGCCGCCACCCACGGTGGGCAAGATGGCGGCGACGGAGGAGGAGAGCAGGAGGAGGGACGTGGGAACAAGCGCTACATGGAGTGCGACATGAGCGCCCGGGTGAGCGACCTCACGGTCATCGTGACGATCCACGCGGAGAGGCGGCGGAGGGTTGACGGCGGGGGCGGAGGGAGTGCGAACATGGGGGAGTGGGGGCCTGAGCCGAGGGGCGAAGGGGAGGAGGAGGACGGGGAGGGCAGGGACTCGGAAGAGGAACTGTGGAGGAGGGACGAGGACAAGGAGGAAGCAGCAAGCAAGGAAAAGGAGAACGAAGAAGAAGAGGCACCCAAATGGAGGAAGAAAGTCGAGGACAAGGGTTGGAAGGGCGAGGAAGCGACGAAGGGGAGAGATGAGTCGAAAGAAGAGGTCGCAAAGGGAGGAGATTGGAAGTCAGACAAGGTTAAGGGTTTAGAGGGATGGAAGGGAGTCAACGCGAAGGAGGACGATGAATGGGGTGGCGAGGAGAACGTTCGAGAAGGAGTTTGGAAGGAGCAGAAGCCGAAGAGTGGACAGGAGTGGAGGAGGGAGGAGGTCCCGCCGGAGTCCAAGAAGGCCCCCGATCCGGTCGGTGCTTTCGAAACCATCTCAGTCTCCAAAGGGAAGCTGGACCAGAGGGAAACTGAGAAGAGCAGCACGTACCAGAGGGATGAGCCATTGGTCAGGGCACCCTCGAACCAGATCGAACCTCCGGAAGAAGGAGACGAGGCACAGGGGGAGAGCGCTAGGGTTCCCAGGGTCGCGTGGGGGTCGAACCCTGGCGGCAGAGGCGGACAGGGTGGGGCGAAGAGGGGTGAGGGAGCGGAATCCTGGAGGGGAGAGGATGAGGCAGGGGAAGGAGTTGGCTGGATAGAAGGTGGAGGAGGTAGGGGAAGGATAGAGAGGAGAGAAGGGCAGCCTGAAAGGGTCAGAGCAGGTAGGCGCGTGGGGAAATGGGAAGAGGGGGGAAAAGTAGGGTCTGGTGAGATGGAAACCCTTGGTGTGGACACGGAGAAGTGGAGAGGGAAGAGTGGGGAGGGTAGGCGAGGTGTGGGGGAGACAGGGGGCTGGGTGGGGGCGGGGAAAGGCGTAGCGTGGGGTGGGGAGGAAGAGGAGGTGGCTGCGAGTGGGGTGTCAGGGAACAGGAAAGCGAATGAGGGAGGTGGGGACGACTGGGAGCCTGTGATCGGGAGCAAGGCACCCAGTTGGGAGGATGGCAGACCGGAGGAGAGCGGGTCAGAGGGTGGAAAACCTCTTCAAGGGGCCAGGGGAGATTCCCTGAGGGAGTGGGGAGGGTCTAGAGGGGAGGATGGAAGGAGGGAGAAGAGCTGGGTGGGCGGCGGGAGGTCAGGCTCCGACAGGGGTCCTCCGCGGGACGGGCACAGGGAGATCCATCCCCACGGTGGCCCCCCCTCAGGGCACAGAATGAGGGAGATGTGGCCCGTGCTGATAAGGGGTCGTGGGGTGCCCGTGGAGGCCAGTGGACGCGGGGGCAGTCCCACTGGTGTCGGCGCGGAGAGGAGACAGTGGGACGAGAAACCTAAGGCGGAACGGAGGCGGGAGAGGTGGCCCGTATTCGAGTCCCGCCCCCCTGACAAGTGGGCCGTCAACTGGGTCACCGGTGAAAGGGGCACAGGTTCGAATCCAGGAAGGGACTCTCAAGGCCCGAGACCAGGCCCGCAAGACCACCACGGACCTCCGGGAACCAGGGGTGATGCGGCCAAGGGTCCCCTCCCGGACGGCAGGAGGAGATCTCAGCACCCTGGACACCCAGCGGGAGGGGACCATAGGGGCCCTCACCCTCCGAGATATCCATCTAGGAGTGAAGACGGTTCCGCTGATCGTCTTCGTGGAGCTGGGTTCTTTGGTGGACAGCCATCTTCCGGCAAGCGATACAGGAGGTCGGCGAGTGAGCACGCAAAGTCCGGTGAGCCAGATAAGAATGCTCAGATTAAGTTTCTGGAAGAACTAAAAGACCCTTGGTGGACCGGGAAGCACTCGTACCTCAAGGACTCCAACATGAGGGACTCCGAGAGGAAGGCCTTCATTGACCTGCTGGTGAGGATGGCAGAGCAGCAAGGTATACACAATGTACAGCCAGACATGAGCGACGTTGAAATCTTGGAGGTTCACCCCCAACATGAGAATGTCACGAGTGGAAGTCAAGGAGGAAGCCCGAAAGCTGGAATTGCCATGATGGCGAAATACACAGGAAAATCAACGTCTACTACAAAAGATTCACACTTAACGAACCAAGCCAAAGTCACATGGAATGATATTCAGGGGGATGTTGGGCATCAAAAAGGACTGGAAGCCAGCCAATGGGGAGAATGGAATTTCACAACTCTTTATGTCAAAGAGGGAAGAAGTAATAGGAGGAGGAGATCAGGAGAAGAACGTACTGGACTTGAAAGTCTTAAGCATGCTCGGTCTCCAATCCTGATGAAGTCAGAGTCTTTCATGGTTGGTCTGCCTCTCATTCGATTCTCTGGATGCACCAATGACTTTGGCTGGTTGAAACAGAGCTGGGAGAAAGAGTCACAGGTGAGCAAATACATGGATAATTTAAGAGGCTTACCACTACATTCACTCATTAGTTCATTCATACATTTACAAAACTATTTGAAGGCCTGGATAGGAATGGCTGGATACTCAAAGGTTAGGTGCAAGGATATGGTAACTGTAACATATCTCATTAGTTTTAGGTGGATGCTGTAGGTATGATTTCACCCACACACTTTCTTTAGTTCTGACAAAATTGACTAAACGAGAGAAATTCATCAAGTAGATAATTTTAAGAATACTTTTTGCCTGTGCCTGATGAATGATGCTGGCAAAAGCAGATCAGGGGCACGGTCATAGTTCTCTATGACATGTGCGATTGCGTGATCATTATTTTTCAATTGCGCTCATGAGAGCGAAAACTTGATTGTAATTACATATTAAAATTTTGGCAGATTCTTTACATCAATATTTTATTTGATGGAGAGAATATTAGGAGAGTAACTGTGAGCATTTCTTCTCTATAGTGCATTTTCCGTTTAGGATAACCAGTGGCGTACGGACAGGGTGGTTTAAGGTTTAACCCCCCCCCCCCCAAACATGTTTACCTAAATTCGTTTTCATTCGTTTATCTAAAGAGCATTTGGAATTTTGCTCTTTGGACTGAAAAATATAGTTGAATTGCCTTCACGAAAAGAGAATATTAATTTAATTATAATTTTAGTGAATAATAATCTAAATATCACTTGATGATGATGCACATAAATATTAATGAAACCCCCCCAGAAGTCAATCTTGTGTACGCCACTGAGGATAATGATAAAGACAACATGATAGAATGTACCATTGTTCCACTGCAGCGCACTAATTCTACCAAAATATGTCACACTAATCATCACTCTCCTCCTCCTATTCCTTTTCCCCATACACTCCCTTAAAATGGCTGGCATCCTAACATTCCCTGCTACACACTCATGTGGCAGCTTGTGGAATAGTGAGTAGATGAAGATTTCAGTAAAGTATTCGAACAATGAAATGTAGGTTTTTGATGATGAAATAATTTCTCACTTTGTAAATTCCACACTTGAGAAAAAGAAATAAATCGAATTTACGAAGTGAGAAATCATTTCATGAGAGTCAGTTGCACAAAGTAATGCCTGAAAACTTTAACTTGTATAGGCTTAGATGAACTCAAAGCTATTCATAAACCCATAGTTTTATCCAAAAGCCCCTACTCCTTCACAATTTCCTTTCATTGTCACATTACCCTTCCTACTTCTTGTCATGCTATAAAAAATACCCAGATTATTCCTCTTTCATCCATGCTTACCTAGCAGTGGCTCATCTATAACAGCCTTCAACATCCTATAGTCTATAACAATCTGCTCAATTCTAAAAAGCATTCAACCAAAGTTTCATCAGAAAACTCTCATTTTCAAGGTCTGCTTTATTGTCGTAACCTGTCCCATCCTAATTCCTTCGCTACAATGCCTATCACTTATTCATTTTTCTTCTTATCTGTCCACCTTATTTTCTTCATTCTCTCATACATCCACATCTCAAATGCCACCAGTCTTTACCTCATCTAAGGAACATATACACTTCTCAAATTACCCTGCAATGGAGGACCCTGCCATCACCTTCTCTTTGTTAGGCTGAATTGCATATGAAGGGTTCAAAATACACCATTTAACCTCCCTTCTCCACTCTTTTTCTGCTAAATATCCTAGTGTTTTCTATGTACTCTGTCACCGCTCACTTGAAATTTACGAGGTGAGTATGCCCTGAATAAGTATGTGTGTAGAATTAATCATATTCCTATTGGTCGTTAACCTTACTAGTACTATTAGAGTAAATAACACATTCATTATGTTAAAGTTATTATGATATAGCTGTGACTACATGCCATGTTCCATTCCTTTTCCATGATGAGATGATTCAAGAATTGACTTGGTTAACTCTTTACTGATATTCTAATAACTACAAAATATATTTGGAAATAGATTTCATAATAATAATTTACATATTTCAGTTCCATGGAAATTCACGAGTAAGAGCTCCAGATCCTTTGAGGTTAAAACAAGAAATGGAGGGACTATTTTATGGTGGGGTCAAACGTATGGTTGGCATGTTTTCGGAAAGGACTGTGCGAGGCATATTGGCTGAAGACCTAGCAACAAAGTTGGGATTCATTGTTTCATATGGATGAGTTTTAAGGTACTTTATCACCCCTTGATAAACTTCCTGGCTCCAGGTCTGTATTATATTCTTCTGATTATTAGATGAATTCAAAAGGTTGTGACATTTAAAGTAGAGAGTTCCATTAATGCTATTTTTCCGTTACTAATGCTATTTTTCACATAAATGAATCTCTTGCACGAATACAAAATGTTTGATTAATATTGTTATTGAGGAAATTATTCAGTAAATATGTAAGGCTGTAAATACATATACTTATTGCATCATGTAAGATACCAGCGCTAATTCTAGTTCTTTGTTTGCAGATGATCCTACCACATTTCTAGTGAGTAGGTACCTACCTGCTATTCACATATTGTGGTGGTATCCATCACGACTTGAAGAAATTCAGTATTTAACACAAAGACATTGTGGGTGGTATTTTGTCTTGGCATACAGACTGAGGCTTTGTTTGGGGCCAAAGCTTAAAAATGAAGTATGCAGTCCAGAAAAAATAACCAAATTTGTAAATATATCTGAAGATGAGTGCTTCAGGGCCTATTGTCTACATCTTCGTGTAAACCTGAGATAGGACTCTTGATTCTTGGCAAGAAGAACTTGGCTCTTCGGCTATCCATAACAAAACGGATACCTAAATAAAGTGTAAAGTGGGATTCAAATAGCATGTGAATTTTGTACCCTTTCAAGCAATGTGTAGAGAAATAATGTATGTCAATTGATTGTGACTTAGCTTGGTGGCTCAACGGTTGATTGCTCAATTACTAACTGTACTGTGTTAAGTTCCAACCATGGAGGTGACTCATAACAAGCCATGTTTCATCAAGCTTAAGATAATACATCTACCAAAGTCACTAATGGCATAGGTGATGGAACTCATTTCCCATCCTACACGTAAAATTTTCTTATGCTGTTGGGCATGGTAAGAGGTGTACTCCACTAAAAGCTGATTAATGAATAAGATTTTTAAACTCACCGAGGAGTTATACCATTTAAGGTGTTTTTGAGCATGAGCACATCTACTACCAAAAAATGAACAGAAATGCTTCAGGGAACAAATCTTCTCTGATTAAATGTGCTTTTTTTTAATAATAATAAGGTGCTGAATCAACTGTATATTTATATTGTGATGATATTTTTGTTAAACAACTACTTTTAGAGACGTTACTTAGAATAAATTTAAAAAATATTTGCATTCTCTAATTTAAATTCTCGTACAAAAAATGTGAGAATCCAGGTCATACACCTTCAGTTAGGTACTTTTTTAGTAATGGGTTAATTCTATAACATTTTCCTCATGCATAGTGTGATAATTCTTATGGTTGTTTTTAACCAACTGCTTGATAAGTCAAAAACAATTTTAATTAACTATCATCAATGCAAAATGAGAAAAGAATGAAATAAGATATATGGTTACTATGAAATTTTCATTCCTAAAATGAGATCCCTCCTTTTTATATTAAATGTAGCAGTACAGTGCTGTGTGCATGACAAGTATGTGGTGACGCATGATCACTATAGAACAATGACTTTTTTTTTAAATGACTGAACAAAGTGGGCAAGAGAGAGGGAAACAAATACATCTGTACTACATGTATCATGATGACACAAAAATGACCATAAAGCCTTCTCCAGGCATTGAAAATATTTGAAATAATCTGAACATAATTCAAGTAGAGTTAGTGGTAGGGAGGTGTGGGGGAGAATGATTTCATTGATTGTGGATATAACGATGGGGTGTAAAATTTACCATGAAGCCATCATTTGACTGGTGTTTGAACCCAAACATCCCAACTGCAAATCAGGCGTTACAACAACAAGCCATTTCAATTCACTGCAAATTAATTTTGATTTCATTAATAGACAAAGATGTATGGCTAGGAATTATGGAGACTAGTATTTGGGGGGCTTTTCAAAAGGAAGTATTCAGGAGACACCAAGTGTTTTCATCGATGAAGTTTTTGGCATTGCAGATTGATTTTATATAATACACATTAATAACTAACATTTAATGCAATCAACATCAACTTCAGTTGTCACCTTTGCAGGTGAAACATGGACACCCACAAAAAAGGAACAAGGAGCTCTGACAAAATTAGAGAGAGATGAAATCAGATGATAAACCTGTAGCCCAACTGGAGAAAATGATACGTACTTACAGAGTAAGATACAACCACCAAATAGATGAAATCCGAAAGCATGAAGATATCACAGACTAATGCAATTTCATAGAATTCCATGATCTGGCCACTTGGAACGAATAAATGAGCAGCAAATGCCAAAGAAAACCTCAAAGGCACAGATATATAAAAGCAGAGAGGGTTAGACCGAAAAGGATTACATGTTGGAATATCTTAGAACAGGAGACATTGGAAGGACTTAGTATTGGAGGCCAAGGCTCATATCAGGCTGTAGATCCACAGAAGAAGAATGCAATTTACCTCTCTCTTAGGTAGGCTGGATATTTATTCTTTTGCATAGGAAAACCGCCATCATGTGGGCACAACATTTGGCACAAATGGTTAAATTCTCAAATTAGCATGTGTTTATCTCAATCCTTGAATAATCATTATCAAGAGCTGCTAATGGTATTCATACAACATTAGCTACTTTATTTATACACAGGGACATATCCCAGGGAAGGATCCATGGAGTCCAGAACAACTCCAAAAATTTTGAATTTATGTCAAATAAATATGACACTAAAGGAAAAAGTTACACAGATTTTTTGACAAAAACACTGATTTTGTTAATGCTTGAAATTTTAAACTTAAAAAAAATAAATGCATGTAACTTTCAAACAAAAATTCATGAGTATTGCATTCTCCCGGAAGTTAGCACAGCAACTCTTAAATCCCTGAAAACACAGTTTTACTCCTGATTTTCAATAATACCCCATCCCCAGAACAAAATCCTGCCTACATCGCAGTTATATAGCAGTCCATTGGTAAAAAAATTATTCAATTAGTAACTATTAATGTATTGGAGAATTAATTTGGGGAGCTCAAAAAATCAGGGATCAACAGAGGAAATGTTTCAACTGTAATTGCACGCCATCAAAAAATAAAAATGCGGATGTAATGAGGAATACACATTTTATTTCAATTCACCACAGTCAAAAACCCCAATTTTACAATGAAAAAAATTCTTTCTCACTATATTTTATGTACATAATAAAAGTCCTCTATTGCTATTACAACAAAAAACCTTTTTTTTTCACAAATTGTACATGGGCATATAGTTTTTGGGAGACAGGAGGGGACACAATAACAGAAAATGGTAAAGGCAGTAAGACATGAAAAAATAGGCAACATATCACTTAATAATAAACAAATATGTTAATTACCTTGCTGTGATTATTTGGCTCTCTTTACAAAAAAATAATAACATTACGATGCCCCACACCTCCCTCTTTCTTTTTTTGACTGTTTGCTCTTGGAAGAAGAAAAAATGTTTCAAATAAATTGGTCACTTCAGAGCTCTCGTTAACCACTACTCCCCTCCACACTTATGTACACTATCTCACAGTTTATCAGTGGTACATTTCATTATTCAACTTTCTTTTCTATTCAAACAATGCTATGGTCCCCAACATATATCATAAAAAAGCATGATCTTTCTGATAAGAGGGAAATCTGGGCCAGATGCATTTGAGTTCAAGATTGCAATATACCATCACTCAAAAACACAACAAAAACTCCCTTTCAACAAAAGCAAGAAACCAAAATATAAAGAGCTGAAAAGGAATTCAGTCTAACATCAACACCCATTTTAGTTAATTTTTAAAGTAAGTAAATCATGCCATTTTTTAATACTAACTTATATGTATATTGGCATAGGGACTAGACAACTGTGCAGCAGACTGATGACTCTTACAATATTTTTGCCTTTTTGATGGAGAACAATTTTTTTTTACAACTAACATATACATAAAAAACTTTTATCAGACAAACTTTCAAGTGACTGACATTACCTCCCTTCTAAATCAAAGGCACTATCAATTGTCATTCGAATGTATTACTCTTCAAGAGATAAATGGTATGTACTTTTAAAATGGATTCTTTGTTTTGTTAACTTTTGGAATGTATGTTGTACATGACTTATAGTACAGTGTTTTATATACAAATGGTCTGCTTTAAAGGTAGATTATTCGTAACCTCTTTAACGCATTTGAAGACAAGAGCTAAGGACACATTAGTCTCCAACTTTTTTTGTAGATTAATGGAATAGTAAATATTAGAAAATATGAACACTGCATTGTTACAATAAAAGTATGGATCTTGAGTCACCAGTCTGTAGACACCACGAAAATAATAAAAAAATGATTAGGTCAGGCTAAGCCAGAACAATTGGAAATATATTCTTTCCTTTTTTAAAGCATGGAATGTACACAAAATTAAACAGGAAAAACAATCATAAATATATAAGCTTCAATTCAGTCCCTCCAAGGTCCATCCACGAACATTACTATTAGCTTAAGGAATAAAAAGCTTTGCCACAAAGCAACAGTTTTTTTTCCGTTAAAAATTGTAGATGGGAAAATAGGAAATAAAAAGAGAAGCAGCACACACGCAATAATTCACCAAAAAGCAAACTCACACAGCTTGCTCAAAACAACAATAATGATGTGAAACGCAGAAAAATTCCATGCACTGATACAAAAATAAACACTTAAGCTGGGACAGGAAATATGATACATGTGAAAAATGTACCTCCAAAATGGCAAGACTGAACATATATCAAATCACTCTAACCCAAGGGAGAGTAAACAAATTACTATGCACATTAACATCAAGAGGCAAAGTTTTTTATTGTTATCTATTTCTCCATCATAATCAAGTTTAAAAGAAAATGTCCACAGCTACCCACTGATCACAACCACAGTTCATGAGACACTATATACACCTTAAGCCTCAACTCTTCACCTAATACAGATCAAGTCTTGTATAAAATAAAAGATAGTTTAGAAATAACAAGCAATTTTGTCATCTCATTGTCAACTGAACCAAAAAAAGGGGTTTTAGCACAAAAAAATTAAAGCTATTGTCTGACAGAATGAGGTGGTCTTAAAACCACTGCGGTGATCAACTAAAACCATTTCACTTCCTTCAATGCAAAACTCTCAAGAGTAAATTTGGTACAACCTGGACCTTAAATATTCTACATAAATGTCACTAGAAAATCCCACTCAATACCTGGGGAATTAACCTTCTTTTGAAAAGCACTTCATCCTATATGGACCACAGTCATTTATCATTTCCAGCACCGGAATAAATTACTTAGCTCAAAAATAGATAATTTCTATGTTAAGACATAAAAAAATCTGAGTATGACAACAGTAAACACACAATTCCTTATCCTGGATATTGCAGAAAACCATGGAAAATTTGAAAAAAAATCAGGGGACAAATATCTTTCTCTAGCACACAGTTGCATTATAAAAAAATACACAGTCACAGAAAATGTTGTAATAGAGAAGGGATATCTCATTTCAGATAATGGCGCTGTTGTCACATGGATGTTATATTCTCTTTTAAGATGTATTAATCAATGGGCAGGAGATTGCCCACTAATGAAATGGAGGGGTACAGTAAGTTTAACAAAGTGAGAGAGTAAAAGTTTTAAAAATATATATATATATATATATATATAACTATTTACACATGCATAAATATTCATCACATTCATTCAAAAGCCAAGCACCAGAAGTAATCACCATCATTAACCACCAGGGAACAGGCAAGCTAGAATGGGAATGGACAAAGGGACAGCAGCCTTGGAAGATAAAATATTTTCGGGTAAGGGAATTAGCTGTTATGCTGTTTACATCATTGGAATATCCCATCATCTGTTACTAAATAAATCTTTGTTCCCACACAATCTGCCACATCTCTATCACTTGGCGGACTTAAACTTCATTACAAGGGTTCATGCTCATTTAAGAGACTTATTAAATGTTCCAATGAGCACATAGATAAAAGGCGGCATCAACTATCGGCTAAGCATTTAGGATATTATGAAGATGAAACTGGATTTATTTAAGGGCATGTGGGATTAACGCAAAATTTGAATAAACTTCTTTGCACTTTATGAACTTTTAACATCTCAACTACAATTCAGTTTTAACCAGACTTGCTTTTGTGAGCAGTGAAAATTCATGAATGATAATTATTATTCATAGCAATAATGTACGATGCCAAAATTATAGTAATATAATTAACCAATTGAAGAAACAATGATTCTTATAGTGTTTACCTAATGTCACTGGTAAACTGATTAATTAGAAGGTATCCCAAAGAATGCCAAATTTTAACCATCAGCTGAGTAATCAACAAAAATCCATCACTGGATAATTTAAAATTACTGCCGAAGGGAAAAGGCATAAATGTATGCCAAGACAATTCTGAAACATTAACTATTAGCTCTGTGAATTACATTCATGACAATTTCTACCTCTGGGTTACTATGAACATGCTTGGAAAACACTGCTCTTGAAAAAATTATGAAATACTACTAAGGAAAATATATGTAAGTAATGACATCAACTGTTTCCTCCAAAATAGAAGACAACAGAAGTACAAAAAAGTGTTACTCCTGTTAGGTACAAATTACTACATGATCCATGGAAATTTCAAATAAAAATTCAAATTGATTTCTTTTCAGAATTGCCATACTATCCTAAACACAATAAGGCACTGTCTTATCAGGAATTAATAGATATCTGTTCACACACTTATGGGTTTCAAATATTAAAATCTCACAGATAAAAGTTTTTGTACTTCATTTAAAATCTTAAGTGTTACGCTCAGAGCAGTAGAATAAAAATATTGTTTGCACCTACATAATTTTATAAATTGCGAAATCAGTTACAGTAGAGAAGCAATACTTCAAAAATGATGATTTATCTAGTTAAAGAGAATTCCAAATTGCAAAGAGAAAATACTGACATTATTGATGTAACTTCACGTGATGAAAAGTTATTGAGCAAGATACTGCTTACATTATTATTTAGACACTTCTTAAGTAATTCTGCCAATTCATTTACTTCTTCTACGTTAAAAGACAATTACTCCAAGGGATAAGGTACACAACCTACTTATAACATACTATTGAACATGTACCAATTAAGTTTAGTAAGAACATTAACCAATTAAATCTGGCATTAAAAAATGAACAAAATACAACAAAGTCAGGAGCATAGGCACTCCACATTCTAGTAAAAATAATGTGTATAAGAAGGAGGAAGCACCATGAAGTATGTTAAACTGAGCACATATGACCTAAAACTATGACTCTCCATACTTAAATCTGCAATAACATTTCTGTAATGAGCTTTGTATTTATATAATCATTTATCATGTGCATATTAAAAAAATATACCCATTTGTTATTTATTAAAATGAGCACTCAAATATATGAAATCAAAAGAAAAGTTCTATTAAAATTTTTAAGAAATGATGAATTTTTAAAAAAGATCATAGAGGAGCCCACTGTGGAAGCTATTTTCAGATCCTCAGAAGCACAATGTCTCAGTCAAGAGCAAATTATGAATTTGCTATACATCTGCGTTACTGAAATTAATACAAAGCAAACTTTACTTTTTCCATCATGATTGAAGTAACACTAATATTATGAAAGATTTTCCATCTTTCAGTAGCTGGCTCCTTGTGCTGTAACAAACACAATCATTCTCTAGTGCCACCGACAGTCTTGGATTATTTGTAGCAATGATATGAGTTCCTTTCTAATGTGAAAAGGAGTTTTTGATTAATTAAGAAATGTGTAATGAGCAAATACATTCTCAGTACGCCTCCGCAGATTTCCTACGTAACTGACTAATCTGGATGGCTACGGCTAAATTCAGTCAAAACAATGGCCTTAATGCCAGACAATTGAAATCATTTTACCACAATACTTTGAAACATTGAAGACAGAATTGAATTTCCCACGAGATATACATGAATGAACAATTATATTTTGCACTCAGAAGTATTGCCAAGCAACACCATGAAAAACAAAAGTAGCTACAATTCAGGTAGGAGAAAATGATCCCAGCATTTACCTCTATGCACGCTAATGAAGGATTAACATGTTCAATTCCAGCACATTTAACTTGTTTTATTGCTTAAAATTTGGGAAATGGAAGAGTATGTATTAGATAATCAGTTCACTCCTTAAAGTAGTATGCATAAGGTAATCAACTCCAATAGTGAGCAATAAAAAAAATCTTTCTCTACCTTCGCTTGCTAAAAATTTGACAATGGAAGATTCCTTGAATGTGATACTCATCAGAACAATCAAACTCCATCTAGAGTTAGGACACCTTCAGGAGTTTTCCATTCACAAAATTTAGGATCAAGGATTAAGTCCTTTCCATATTCTTTGAACACAAGAGTTTCAAATAAAAATTTTCATTTGGAGTTTGATTAGGGAGGTAGGAGTGGCACAAGTGAATGCTTGCATTCCAGACTACATCATCCATAAACATGAACATGGGAGTAAGACTATTTGATTGTCCCAGGTAAAATATGTAATCTTTTAAGCAATCAATGCTTAATAAAGAGGATATACTTACTATTTAAGTATGGAGAAGCTAGTGCAAACATTTAACAGGTGGTAACAAGGGATAGGATTTTGTCAAAAATCCTACGCAGGATTTTATACATTGAGCAATGAATGATATGAATGTCCTAACTGGTTTAAGTGAGGATATGACATGTCTATGACGCCCATGATAGAGAAAAAACTGCTATGAAGACTTCTGTATTGCCAATGAAAATCAAGCCCTCTAAAAATGACTGCTTAAAAACCATTACTTCCCACTGTTGAAAACAGTATTTACAGCTGACAGAATTCAATGATTTGTGTTAAAGAGTGGCATTACCCTGATAAGTGGGGCCAACATATTAGCTCTGTGAACTACAAAGCTAAAAACAGACTTGTATAAATATATACAATCACACAACATTATGAGGAGCAAATAATAACAGTCAAGGGAGATGATTCCATAAACCTTCCTTCGCATGCCTTCATTGATCACACACATTGAAACAAATGTTCCCTCCAACCAAAATTCAACTTCTAACCGAAGAAGACAACGAGAAATGGTTTGAGTCATTTAAGTAGGCAACAATATCACTCAATATATGGAAGGTGTGAACTATTTCATATACAGACTTCTGAGATGTATTTTATCTACCAAGGCCTCAATGAGGCCAAATATTCATTGCCCCTTCCTGAATGACAAAGCATCATTATAATAAAAGGTATTCATCACTGGAGGGCAATTATTTTTCCATTAACAAAATTATTTATTTCCTCTTGCAGCAGTGGTGAATTTCTTGGAAGGATCAAAAAGCAAATCAATGCAAATATTGTCCCACTCTTCCTTGGAAAAACACCTCTGATTAAATACCAGTAATGTCTTTATCACTGCCACTTTTTCTCCCAAATCCAGCCATATCCATGATTCTTCATTGGGATATTTCCAAAATAGATCATGTGCAGAGAACAAGATGAAACTAGGCTTCAGTTTGGAATAAAGTCCTCCAAACTTACCTGTAGAATGAGGCTGGAGCCTAACATTGCACTTCTTCCTTGTCATGCTACTGCTTGATTCAAAGGTGTCTCTGGGCAATCCTTGTTTCAAAATTCCACCAAGTTCATCACATTGTATAACTCGTTTGAACACCTACTTCAGACGTCAGATTCACTCTGTTCTACAGTAATGTTTCAGAGAGCATTTTTAGTAAAAAAAATCATGGTAAAGCAGCAGCCTGCTATTAAAGCACCATTTGGGACTCAGTAATCTGTTTGTGAATGCACAATTCACTTGAAAAAGTGTCATTGCCAAGGCAAACAGATGCAGAGCATGGGGGAATTTGCTACGAGCAAAGCAAATTCAATTGGATTTCTTACTTTCTTTTTTTTTATAATCCATTCCAACCACAAACACTATGTTGCAAAGTCAACCCTGTCCCACGATGCCATCCTCAACTCCGCATCATCAAATAAATCGAAAGGGTCATGGCTGTGCGAGAGGAGTGGGTCGTACTGAGGGGGTTGCTGCAGGGACTGGTGGTGGAATGGGGATGCACCGCCACTTTGAGTCGTCGAGGCCGGGGCTATTAGGGAATCAAGCCAGTCTGACACATCGAGGTCCATGGGCATCTCGGACAGTTCTCCCCCACCACCCGACCCCACCATAGCCTCCATGTCCACGTCCTCGTCTCGCGGCATGGAATTGTGCATGTGAGGCTCAGGGATGTGGTCCATGCCCCGACTTTCGGGCGTCACGGGGGACACTGGACCCATTTCCACCTGCGACATCGGAGGGGGATGAGGGGGGCCACCCAAGAGGTCAAACTCCATGACGTCGAGGGCTTCGAGATCGAGGCCAAGCTCTTCCGTATTCTGTAGTGGCATGAGCTCCGAATGAGAGTGGTCCTCGTGGTGGGTGGCGCTCTCCTGCGACGCCACACGGTGAAGGGGGGTGGGGGAAGTGTCAGCACCAAGCACAAAGTCAAAGGGGTGGAACATATGCGAGTCTGACGAGGACATGTGCTTGTCCGTAGACATGTCCTCGTTTTTCACTTCAGGGAGCACAAGTTGGGAGAATGATGAATGTGATTGGGCCATCGGCTGCTGGTGCTGCAACATGGAGACAGCAGTGGTGGGAGTGGAGTTCTGAACTGGGGCAGTGGATGTTGAAGTTGTCGATGGAACAAAGATGAGGCCTTGAGGAAGAGAGCGACCAGGGGTAGTAGGAGTCGCAGGATCATTTGCTGCACTGGGTGGAAGCTCTGTAATACATAAAAGCAATTTAATCATTAGAAGTAAATTCAATTGAATGAATCTTAAGGATCACTGTAAAGAGCAATTTTGGAGAGAAGAGTCAAAGAAGTCAGGTGATGAATATGAAAACTGCATCATATTTGTTCATGGCTTTGCTTTGCAGTTATTGTAATAAATACAAATATATTCTGATTAACAACATACCTAGCAGGGGAATATATGTGGGCCCAAAACATAATTTTATCTTGCATGCCAAGAACTACATTAAAACTGTATTATGATGCATCAAAAGAATGACTGACATGGAAAATGAAGAAATTATGTTTGATTGAATTTATACCAAGAAAGCCCATAAAAGATTTCTCTGTACATAAGTGCTCCAACTCATGCACTTTATTCCATAAAGTATCCTCTGGTGGTTTTATACACAAAAAAATACATAATACTTTCGTCACAACATTAATACTTTCTCTTAGGGAAGCTACTGAGGTGAACCCGATGAATGATTGCTAGTTCTACTGTAGTTGTGAAATATCTTAATTGTTTTGTCAACATATTATGCATTTATTTGAATAACTTTAAGATGCCAAATTTATTTCACCTACTGAATACCACGATCATGAACGTGTACAACAACTGATTGAATTCAAGTCCGTACATGCTCAAGACCAACAAGTACATACATACTAAGGTATAGAACTTTCAATCAATCAATCTTGTCTACATAAGGAAAATGAGAAAATAGGATGTACTGTCATTAAAATTACAATGTAAGGTACCAATGGAAGTAGAACTTTTACTCACCTCCATTTTTAATGAGTATCTCAAGGACATCATCTACGATCTGGCTTTTAACACTTTTGCCGCTAGTGCTTCGAGAACTTGAAGACTCAGAATTTCCTGCTTCAGTGCTCGAATTATCTGACCCAGGCTCCTGAAAAACATAGATAAATAACAATATTAAATATGCATGCCAAAATGCTGCACATATACATCACATAGCATCAAATGTTCGTGACTCATTCTCAGCTTCTCTTGACCAGATAAGGAATTGTTATGAATTTAATTCAATGTGCACACAGAACCAAATGCATACATGAAAACCTCAACATCAAAAAGGTGAACTACGATAGATACATAGTTAAGGATTTTTAGAATAATATTCTATGAATTTTTAATAACATCATGCTGAGATTAAATGTTAGAGAAAATGACGATTTTAGAAGTACCATCCATGACACACCAAGAACATGAAATATAGTTATCCTACAATAGTGAGTGAATGAAAGTAGGAGCACATTTGACAAAGATAGATTCTCAGATGAACAAACATTGGATAACCAGTCAGTCAAAGGACTACTGACATGAATGATACCATCATACAAACAGAGTAAAAGGTTAGGGATGGTGGTAACAGTTGATAATGATATTATTGGGAAGTAGAAAAGCTGGAACACATATGGAAGGCGAAAGGGAATATTACAGAGGAGGAGGAATATTGCACACCTCTATGAGGTGTTTCAGGAAAGAGTACATTTAATGTTACAGGTTTTAGGCCAAGTATTGCATTGGCTAAGAAAGCATTGAAAAGGAGACATTGATAAATGGGACTTTAAGAGTTAGGATATTAAGATAAAAATTCAAAAATTTTACGTGAAATAGAGCACAGTTTGGTTCAGAACTTGAGTCAATGTTGAATGAGGATGAGCATAGACAGGATTTAAAAATAATTTTAAAGGAAAACAACTTTTTTTTTTAGATAAAAAGGTTATTTTTAATGTTTTAAATTTTAAATTAATTATAACATGCATTATATTTAGTATAGATTGTATGTATCATTTATAATCCTTTCAATCCCATGATCTCCCGTCGACAAACCACTTCTCTAACTCCTCCTTTCTTCCAACATCTAGATCCTTTTTTCTGTTCCCCACTAATCCTCTAGAAGTCCAACAGGTTATATCTGCACTCAAAAACAAATGGATGGCTGGCTTAGATGAAATCCCCATTCCCATTATTAAGGCTGTAAAGGGGCTTATTTCCTCTCCATTAGCAGAAATCATAAATACATCCTTTGCTGAAGGTCAGTTCCCTGAATATCTTAAAACAGCTTGTGTGCATCCCCTTCATAAAAAAGGCCCATTATCTAACTCTAGCAACTATCGTCCAATCTCTATCCTCCCGAGTTTTTCAAAGGTCTTATGAAAGTTGTTTTATAACCTTACTAATTTTGTAGAGTCACACTGCCTTATCCATGAATCTCAGCATGGGTTTCGCAATAATAGGCCCACAAAATCTGCTTCTTTCCAACTACTGAACAATATCTATGATGCCTTAGATTCCAAAAAACAAACCCTGGGTATCTTTTATAACTTCAGTAAAGCCTTTGACACCATTAACCACGATCTGCTCTTTAATAAGCTACAAACACTTGGGATAGATGGCAATCCCCTTCGGTGGATCAGATCTTTCTGTATAAATCGACAACAAGTGGCCCCTTCCTTCCACCCATCCCTCTCCTTCCCACTACCCAATCCCTCCTCCCTTCTCCGTCCCAACCACCCCCCTCTCCCTCCCCTCCCATTTCTCCTCCACTCTTTCTATATAAATTGACTTAAAACTTTGTATTTTCACCAGAAGATGACATAATGTGTTGAAACCCGGGTCGTGAATAAACCAACTTTTGTGAAATTCGCATAATTTTTTAACCTTCCTAACATGTAAAATTTGTATCGAACAGACAGACAAGAGCCCAACCTAATAAAAACGTTTTAATAAGGGCATCAAGAAAAATGGAGAAGGTAAGCTGAGTGGGAAGGAAAACAAATGAGAATATGCCAGGTATGAATGGTGAGGAAAGGAAGCAGCGATATTGAGTGGAGGACATGCTAAGAGATAATAACATGTTTAAGAGGGTGAAGAAAAAATTATGGGTATGCAATAGGGAAGAGTTAAAGTGATTTTACATTTTTAAAATAGGTAGCTCTAATATGGAAATATTATAGAACATACCCCTTCCTTCAGATTAATAAATTTCGGCAGAAATTAAACAAAAACCTACCAATAATTAGATGAAACATTAAATTAAGAAATCACACACTATCACAACTATGACCAATCAATATTTAACCCTTGAACTATGAGCTGCAATACTAAATTAGTCACATCAATGTCAAGGTTGCAGTCAATGGGGAGGACTTCATGCAGATTCACCTTCACATAGATAATAATGAGAATCAATGAAATTTAAGGGTAAAGAATAAGTCACACTATTACCACTGGGGAAGTTGCATTGCTTGACCTTCACACATAGATTTGGAGATACCTCTGAAGAATCTTCCCGATTTGGTTCAGTTTCTTTAATTTCTGTCATTTCATTTCGTAAAATCAAATTGATACCTCCACTGGGGACCAAAATAGCCTTACGTAAAATCATTACATCAAATTTACGTAAAATCAAATAATGATTCCATAAGAATACTGTAGGAGTCAGCCGGGACCGCTCATTCACTTGTGTAAAATCAAATTTTACGTAAAATCGGGTAACGTAAAATTGAGATTCTACTGTAGTGACAAGAGTTGATGAGAATCAAACATGGTATGAGGGGGTTAGCTTTTGAATGATAGCTTACCAGCTTTATCTTGAGAGACTTGGTGGCTTCTTCATACTGTGGGGGATGCTTGGTGATAAGGTACTGCTGGGGAGATGGAGAGGGAGATTCAGCTGGCGAGAGGGGAGACTCAGGTTTCAGCACTCCAACGGGTGAGAGTTCTAAGCCGATTGCATCCCCGATGCCGCCACTCCCCTCAACTTCATCAATGCCCTTCTGAGTCTCTTCAGCAGTTGGCATCATTGTCACCTGCTGAATGTGTTGTTGCTGCCCTTGCTGGGCAGCCAGCAGTGGAAGCCGCTGCTGTGCAAGCTTCGCTGATCCAAAGGTAGTGCCAAAAGAGTTAGGCAGGGAAGCAGTCCTATGACACCAAATATATAGACAACAATTAGGAAAGATAGGCAGGCAATATAGCTACTGGCACGAGCTATAGATACTCTTCAGTCTGTCATGGTGAACAAAGCATGTAATGGCAATATAAATTAGTAAACTGTCTATTAGTAAAATATCAACTGCATATATTTCATCCGAAGTAAGGACTGTAGAAATAGAACTCAAACTATTCAGTATGCAATATTCAATGAACAATTGTCATTCAAAAATAATATTTCAGGTACCAATTACTTGTAACAATTTATATACTGTGGTGCTGGTTTGTTTTTAATCCTACTCCATTACTTATTTGCATGGTGATGCAAATATCTCAGAAAGTAATGCTCTAAAGAAATGGCAAAATGAAACAAGGAGTACTTATCTGAAAAAAAATTTAAAAGACCAAATTCATCGCAAGTTGATGAATTTTTAATTAATTCCTAAAAGTACCTAATAACCATCTGACAGAAATTTGCTTCTCATTGGGGTTTGACCTTTTGAAATCTTAACTTTTCCAGTTTCCATTTTGAATGAATTTCCTAACTAGTTCAAAGGCCAACAAACAAGATAAAAGCATCATCTAACTATCACAAAACATTACTGTGAAAAGTATTTCTTATTTGAATATCATTTATTACCTATGATGTCCAACAACACCATTCGGAGTGGTTCCTGTGGTTTTTTGGTCAATAGCGGTTAACGGCTCAGCCTTGACAGTCTTGTTTAGTAGATTCAGCTGGTTTAGCACCACCTTCTGCTGATGACTATTGGCCCCCTTCTTCAAACTATTGTTATTATTGCTGTTGTTGTTGTTGTTATTGTTGCTGCTATTGTTGGAAGTGGTAGAAGCATTGTTGTTGTTGGATGCCGCAGTAGCAGAATTCTGCTGCTGTAGGAAAGCAGCTAAACTCGCCCTGGCACTCTGAGTAGCCTGCAGTTGAGGCTGCTGCTGCACTTGCTGTCCCGGTTGCTTCATTGCTGATGCCTGTTTCTGCTTTTGTTGCTGAAGCTGCAGTTGTTGTTTTTTCTGCTTGAGCTGCATATCCTGCAGTTGCTGCAGCTGAATTTGCAAATTTTGTTGCTGTATCTTGTTCTGAATATGCTGCTGAAGAACCAATCGGTGTGCTGGTTTCACTTCACCAGCAGAGTTAGTTGTAGGTGCTGCATTAGAGAAAATTGGAACAAAAACTATATTGTAGTATACATATTTACTTCAAAATTACCATACAATAGACAGCAAAATGGAAATAATTGAGGCATGATAGAATAAAATATAAGACAATTCATATTTAAACTTTTAACATACTCTAATTAAAACTATCAATATGAAAGAAGCAACTTGTTTAAAGAAATAGACAAATACCTGCACTACCGGATCTTTGCTGTGTTTGGGAGGCAGCCTGCTGTTGAGACGCAAGTTGTTGCTGCAATAACTGCTGTTGCCGTTCACATTGAAGCTGAAACTGTGAGCGCAGCAATTCCCTCTGTAACTCCTTTATCTTTTTCTGCTGCTGTGCTATTATGTCATTACCTAAAAGATTTAGTAAATATAATAAAATAAAATAACTCATCATAGGACATTAAGAATAATCATGATTGAACATTTTTCCCTAAGATTTACAGATAATACTTAAATAAGAAATAAAATATTTAAGCAAATAATTAACTCTATTTTGAAAAATATTCACTTTCATTAGCATTGAAATTATTTGTCACTCGATTGCTAAGAAACATCAAACTTGTGATTTTAAGAGACATCTAGAACAAGTAAAAAAACTATTGGTGACAATAAGAAGAGGAACTTTGGAGGGAAATAAATGATGGATTATGCAGGTCTGCTTATGTAATTCCTGGCACATAGCATTGTCTTTCATTGACGACAGTTTCTCCAGCCATTTTGCTGGCATCTTCTGGCAGGAGAAACTGCTGTCAATGAAAGACAATGCGTTGCATGGAGGAACTCCCGAAAGCCAAGCTACATAATTGGAAAAGGCACAGAAACCAAAGAACTAAATAAATGATGGAATAAGGCAATATACCTATTATTATGTTGTTCTCTGGCACCACAGCTGGCGTGGAAGAAGACACCACATTCTGCCCTAGTTGTTGCGGTGGGGGAGGCAGGGGTGGAGGTGGTGGAGGAGGCCGTAAGGGTGGAGAGGAGGATGACGTAGGGGGAGGGGACGGAGCATGCTTCACCCCTGGGGGTGGCGAGGGCACCAAGCAGGGTGCCGGGGGAGAGGCTGTCGCGCTAGGTGGTGCCAGGATCACAACGACGGCTGCTTCCGGATCCACCTCCATCTCCGATGCTGGAGAGAAGACCTGCAGTGTCATGGCTGCTGATGGAGGATTTGACTTGCTCTGAAGGTACAGCGGTGATGGAGGTGATGGCGATGGAGATGAGAGACCATCCATGGAAGCCCCACTAGGAGACACCACGGGAGAATCCATTCCCAGAGCTAAAAGAAGAGGTCCAGAAAACAAAATTTTAATGTAATCAAACCTCATTTACAAATTAATTTCAATTTGACTGAATAAATAATAACTTTGTAATTTTCACAATGGTTTTTATTTCAAGAAGACTGACTCAATGATGAAACCAGTCATCTTGAAATAAAACCCTTGTGAAAATTACTAAGTTAATATTCATTCAGTCATAATGTATTTTCACAACGTTATGCCTGAAAATATTGAGTTAATTTCAACATATCACAAAATGAGAGACATTTGCAAAAAAAACAGGGATGCCACTGAATTTCAACAAACAAAAAAGGGCAGTTCCACATGTTCCAGGATGAAAATCACATTCATCAAGGAGGAGGCAATGCACATCAGGGTCTAGGGCTGTGCGAGTCTCGACTTATTGAGATTCAAGCGAGATAAAAGCACTTTTCGAATCTCGCTCGATCTCAATCTCAATATGCTCAAAAAATGAGTCTCGAGCTAGTCTCGAGATTCCGTCGTGGTGGACGTAATTTTACAGGGCCTTGCGTTATAATTAGGGATGAGCGGGATCCTGGAGTTTCAGAAATTCCCGAAGTTTTTGGCCTTCCCAAAGTTGGAGACCGAAAAGGTCTTTCCCGAAAATACTGTTTTGGGAAATTTTTTTTTTTTGCTTTTATGAACTTCCGGCCTTGAAATTTAAAGCAATCACACATCATTTATCCCATTTACGATAAGTACAAATGATACAAAAGTGAATCTATAACATTCCTTTTGAAAGTTTAGAAGAGAGTGCAAATTTTCTCTCAGAATCAAAGCATTTGTGGTATCATGAAACGTACTTACGTATCCAATAGTACCTGTGCCAGCTGTCTTAAATTTTTGCATAACTTCGAAAATTTCAGGGGCAATGACGAAAGGAGAATGCACGCATGCACTAAAACTGTTATAACTTCCCTATTAACAACAATAGTGCAGAGATATGTAACAACATTATAAATCTAACAGTAACGTATGTAATGCATATAAATGGATGGAATGGGTCCATAATTAACAGAGAAACGACGCCATGAAAAACAATGATTTTTAAACATTAAAATTACTAATTTTCTCAGAAATGGCAAGATGAATATTTTTTTATTTTTACTGGCATCTTTTTTAACTCATTTCCCGCCATCACAAGTTACGTGGAATGATTGTGCCCTCCTTAGATTCACGTGAAAAAATTGTCAGAGTAGCAGCTTGCAATTTGGTTAAAATAAGCATTCCTCGTATATGAACAATACTGATTTGACAACAAAAATATTTAAAAAAGATGTTAAATCACTAAACGGTTGTACTGGAAAATTTTTCTAAATTAAAAAAAAGAAAGGAAATAAAAAATACCAATTATTTAAAAGTTTAACAACAAAAATCTCAAAAACCAGCAGATAGATTTTGTTAAAAATTCTTACATATATCAAGAAACTTTTAACGAGAGCCTTTTATTAGAAAATATATCTTAAATGGTAAATTTTCGTAGCCAAATGTGTATGCAAGTCTTCAATAAAAGCAGCAAAAATTATATGTAATTGAAATGAATACGGTTGAATGCAAATACGATGCGCGATTTCCCAATTACTTCGGATACAACTATATGTTAACCATGGTTACATATCCGATCTATCACAAATTTTAATATCGTCAAAGACTCTCAAGAAACATATCATTTGCAGTAAACGAAGCGTGGCTGCATCTTTATCTACACCTATTAGGGAAGTCAATGAAGACCCCAAAACATCAAGCTTGGGAAATAATTAGTGTAAAGCTGAATTTTATCCCACTGATAGACTACTGCCAGTGGAAAATTTGTACATAGTAAGTCTCCAAAAATCCCCCTGGAGCTTCCCTCAAACCCCCACAATACCAATATTTACGGAACACCCATTATCTCTGTTACTAATCATCAGATCAAGCTCAACTTTTTTGTTTTGTTTGTAATTAAATGTTCTACAATATTAATACCTAACACACTTATGTTAAACCTAATAGTTCTTGATACATTTAAGAAAATATTAGTAAAAAGTAGGGTTTTTACTTTGAAACTTTTTATTTTTGCACTATAGGTTTTTTATGACATATTATGTAAAAATCCTTCCTATAAAGATATAGCCTAAACTTTTTTGAATCTATTGATATACAGTTTTATTTATTTTTGGGTGACGCTAACGCTGGGGAGGTAGAGAAAGCAAGAAGGTTCTACTCTTTCCTGATTCCCATCCCCAAATCATCAAGAAAATTCATGTCCCGTTCCTATACCAGAATTGCCTTTCCCGCTCATCTCTAAATAATACAATGTAGTGAAGTAATATTAATATTGACCCCCTCAATTACCATTTGTGGAAAGATATCAGATAGTGAACAGACTTTTTTTCTTAATCTTTGAGGGTGAAACAGTTTTCGTATGTTTCTTAAATAAAAACCTGAAGATCCGGGTTGCATTTTTGTTTTCAGTAGGCGGCTAGGCCCTAGTGTAATTGAATAAGATCTAGATAAAGTTTTTCTTTTAATCTTGTTAGTTACATGTTGTGGATAGCTAATTCATGATCTCAGGTAGTGAACATACATTTTGTCTTGATCTTTGAGGGTGAAACAGTTGGCTAATGTTTCTTATATAAAAACCTGAGAATCCAGGTTGTGTGTAAGATTGTTTTCATTTTTGTAATAATTTAATAAAGACCAAGCTCAAGTTTGAAATCCTGAAATGCTATTTTATTTAAAACGTATTTATGTGAATATAGGCCCAGCAAATAAAAAGATACCAGATTAAAACATGGGGTACGGCCATTGTGCTTAGGTATTGGGTGATGGTATTTATAATCAAAAACGTTTTTAAATTTTAGAGGTAAAAGTAGGGTTGCATACATAATTTGATGGAGACCTGTCATCTCATAAATACAGGATACCTTCATCCTAATGATTCCACGTAGATGTTGATCTCCAAAACTAAATGTTAAAGTTACGCTCAACAGAAGTTGGTTAATAACGCTTAAGCTTAAACTTATATTTGTGTAAGTACAAAATTAGTACATACATTAAAGTCTGTACTGCAATTTCAGTGCGTTCAAATCTCGCTTGAGATTCAAGATTTTTTTTCAAATTCTCACTCGATCTCGCTTGACTTAAAAAATTCCTGCTCGCACAGCACTATCAGGGTCAGTTGTAGGTACATCTGGCTTATTATCTCATTTATTTGACTTATATATTGCCTTCTTGAAACATCTTGACATTATATTCTATTTCCATTCAATTGAAAATGCAGTGGACATATTTAAACACGATAAAAACAATACTGAGAAAATCTTCAGAAAATTTAAAGCAGTTTTTGTGATAGACGTGGCAACAATGAATATCATTGTGGCATGCATGGAATATAGGGCATGTAGAAAAAGAAATCCAACTAGCTCCTGGCTCTTGATGCTTTGATGCAAGCATGAGTAAATAAAATGAAATTACGGTGTACAAAGAAATAAATAAGTTCCATGAAAAAGTGAACATAAATCAGCTGAAGTAATGATTTCATCACCTGACGTAAAACAGCTTTCATGGTGAGTGAGGTTGGCAAAAAGGAAAAATAATGGATCTATCAAATTGATGGAAATGGCTCCATGTGATAATTCACCTTAAAGGGCAATTTTACACTAATGTATAATTTTCACAGAACTTTTATTGCATAGAACTGGTTACACTACAAATTTGTCATCATCTGGTATCTTAGCCTCAACCACTGTATTTGAATTATTGATGAAATATTGCATTTTTGCATTGAAAATGGTTGTACCCAATAAAAATTCTGCAAAAATTATAAATTGGAGTAACATTGTCATTCATGACGAATCTATGCTTACTAGAGAGAAGCAAGGGTTACTTACGTGGCAGAGAGTCATCGAGACTAGCATCCATTCCGAAGATTGCATGTTGTGATGATGTTGATGAAGAACTTGTGAACTGAGACTGGGACACCAATAGGGGTGTGGATGCGGGGGAAGGCAAGGGTGGAGGCGCTGGTGGTGCAGGAGTTCCAGGGGATGACGCTGGAGGTGATCCCATTTGCACACACATAGAATTGCCCGCAGATGGAGCAGCCTCAGCATATGCACGCAATCTTTCAATTAGTTGTGGCTTTGACCCCGACACTGGCAAATTCCGCTTTTTCAGCTCTGCCTTTAAGTCACTCACTGTAAGAATTCAACAATACCTATTGGAAGAGTCTGCACAGTACTTCCAAAAGAAACTCCATAGACAAGAACCAATGACTTTTGGAAAGAATGCCATTTATGAAAGGGTCATGTTTCATCATGGGGAGAAAAATTAATCACCAGTCCCCAAAAGTATACGCCTCATAATATTCTGCACTTTTTGTTAAAAGTCAGCTATTATGGGTTTTATCTGTTATTTTACTTTCTCAAGGGTAGCTTCATGAGCAAAGAACATAAATCAATTGACAAAACAGCTGACAACGGTTGCAGCATTCATTCACCCATTTGCTGTGCTGATATTCTATTCCTATACAGACTTCAAAAATACAAAATACACTTAACCCTCTCCCTCCTAACTCGGCCGAAACCGGCCGTATGGCATTCTCTGGCCGCTCGGTGAATTTAAATTCCCAGTATTCAGAGAGAAGAATCTACGGCCGGTTTTGGCCGACTTAAGAGGGAGTGCGTTTTTGGGCATTTAAACTTCAGAAGGGAAAGGGTTAATACAAAAATGATAAACAACTTCTCATCCAGCAAATGAGACAATAATGCTTTATCATGTGCTGTATTGGTACACCCAACAGCAATCATTGAAAATACTTGGGGAAATTAATACAATGTGAATCAAAACAATGAGCCTTACTATTCATACTTTGAAGATAGGTTACCCATGGCAACACACATTCATCATAAGCAGTTTAAGGGATACCACAATGGGAAACCTATCTCCTACCTACTCTGACTCTACTACATTAACTCTTAGACGCTTAAAGTGCCAATATATCACCTTCCACAGGTCACCTTAAAGAGCTCAAGGTGCCGATATATTGGCTCATACAAAAAGTTCTTTAGTTTGAACTTTGTTTTATAAAAAAAGTTAATACTGATTTATCTCGTATTAGATTGTTTGTAGGGGGGGCCTTCGACAGGAGCCAGGGCACTTAGAACTTCTTGGTCCATTGTGCCAATCCCATGCCTGTCTGCCACATGCAGACAGGGGACAAGAGTGCTACGGTGAAGGTATGTACCGTCACCTCTGTCCGAGCCCAATATTGCTTAACTTCGGTGATCTTACGGGAACCAGTGTGTCAATGTGGCTGGGCCCTTGCTATCTTATTTTAACTTTTAAATTAAACAGTAATTAATTACTAGAATCTAAAAAAAAATTGATACAGAGAATAGGTTACACAGTAAGGCTACAAAAAAAATGTAAGTAAATAGTTGAAATTTTTGAAAATTTGTCACGAGCTTACTGAGAATGAAAAAGGGTCATGGGAGCAAATGATTTAATAAGAATGGTGACTGTCTTCAATGAAGTGACAATCCACAAAATAAAAACAAAACAATTATTGACTTGTTTTGAGATCTAATGATATTGTGAGGCTGAAGGATCGAATTACCTTTCATGTCTTCCATTTTTGGTGGCAAGCACCTAAGGGCAGCCACATCCTTTGGTGAAGGCGCTGATGTTGATGACGACACACTTATCGAGGCAGCAGATATTATTGGAGTTGTTGCTGTTGTCGAGACTGCCGCTGGAGAGGGTGCAGTGCCAATTGACCCAGGGGAAGATACGAACCCTGGCGAATGGGCCTGGAGGAAGATGGGAGTGGTTGGCGGTGGGGGTTGCGGTGGTGGCGTTGGAGGGGGCAGTGATGACGCTGACGATACATTCCCAGATGTCATCGTCGGTGATGGGGAAGTGACAGTTATTAAACCCACATCGGAAGGCTTCTGTGCTGCTGGTAGGATTATCTGAGGATACTGAAAAAAATTGAACATAATCGTTATTCCAAAAGGTTGTATAGGAGCTGAAGAAATCAAGGATTAGTAGCATTTATTTGCCCAGAGATCAGATACACTAAAAATGCACAGTATATATGGCATGTCAAATCATAAACACATACAAACATATCTACTTAATAATGCTACCCACGTACAATTAAATGCTTTCACACCTAGCACTATCTGCAGCATCATAGAGGTATTCTTCAGTAAAGTAGTGCATCTTGTTTAGCAAGTGTCTTTTCAATTTAGATTTCAAAGAATTTATATTATTTACATCTTCAAAACATATTGGCAGTTTATTATGCAATTTTATGCCCATTTCTTTGGGACCCAGTTTTGCAACTTTTGTATGTGAAAATTGTAATGCATGTGATTGTCTCTTAGGATCCCACAAAACCCAATCAAAAAATGAAAATAGTAAGATATTTTCTGAGGGAATTACCTAAAATGAACTATCTAAATTCATCCACAAATTAAATACATAAGCTTTTCCATGGATGCAGCAAAAAAGTTTGAAATAAAAATCAGGAATTCAACAAAAAACCTCTCACATTTAGGCCACTAGAAATACTTTGGTATTAAATCAGTTGATTCACTGGCTAATTGAATCAAATTGTGCCTATACTGAGTTTATCCCATATCAAAGAATTTTCACAGCTTTAGATTATATGTTTAATAGACATATAACCTCTTCATAACTTAAGTTTCTCAATAAATATCAGGGTTACTGAAAAATTTATGAACCAGGTAGAATATATTACAACCATGTTATTTTGGCACATAAGTACTGCCACAAATTGAAAATTTTAAAAAGCATCTTCCACATGCAAGACAACTAATTATTAGATCCCTAAAATTTTAAGCCATGGGTTTGCAAACATAACTTTGACGATAAAGAGGTGTGCATTCTAAGGCAATCTAAATAATAAATACTAAAAAAATAAAATTAATGCAGCCTAAATTTCCATACTCATTTAAGTTAAAACAGAGTACCAAATTCCTGACTAATCCCAAGATTTTACAACAGAAAAAAGTTTTAAAGCTAGAATCAAACCATATTAAATTCAATACTTGAAAGCTAAGCTATACACAAACTGCTTCAATTTTAACAACAAAAACACACACTAGTCATTAAAAACTATTAAATTAATTTGCTGGAGTCTTACTTTGTGTTGCCACTCCAGTTGCCACTGCAAGAACAACTGTTGCTGCTGAAGTAGCAGCTCATATGAGGTCTCCACAGGAGGGGGTGAAACCAGAGAAGATGAATTACGCTGTGCATTTGGTGGACCCTGAAAGCAAAGCACACATTTTTTTGAAACATTCATTCTAACGAGTACCAAACCTCACATGAGTATTTAAAGAAAAATTACACACCCACACGCACTAAATGGCCACCTAACTAACCTTGTACTCATGGAACTTAATTGTCCTCGTTTTCGGCTGAGATTTTGTCTTAGACTTCTTCCTGTTCTTGCTACTCGAGGAAGAAACCTGTTCTTTGTGAACCGATAGCACCGCTGAGAGGGGAGATGGTGACACGTGCGATAGGGATGATGATGGCGTAGACGATGCGGACGAGGACGGTGAAGGGGCTGGGGTCTGAGGCTGAGCACTAAAACTCACTTGGCTTGGAGTGGCGATGGGCATGGATCGAGGGGGCGGGGGCGTTGGTATTGTGGGGGGGGGAGGGGGAGGAGGTGGCGGGGGGAGGGGAGCAGGTGGGGCCACACTCTGCGGGGACGACACAGAGCTCAGTGGACTGAGGCTTGACGTGGTGGAGGCGAGACCAGGGCTGTGGGGAATGGCAGTCTCGGTGGGCACAGACGGGACTGCTGACTGGGAAGATGGGGGCGAGCCTGCGGCACCCTCCGAGCTGCCACCAGAGTCCTCCTCAAATGTGACGTATTGAGAAGGATGTTGCGGTCGAGCCAGGTGACCCTCACACGTTGCCTTGAAGGAAATCTGGCCCTCTGGAATCAAAAAAGAAATAATGAGTTTGTCGGCGTACAGATCAAGTTTCATCTAAGTTAAAATCGGTAATAGAAGGAAAAATAGTAATGAAGAAAGATCTGATTGACTGTGAAGTCTATTTGGGAACTCCACCTGTATTTCTGCTGATGTCTCAATATTTTTAGCCCTGAAGACAATGGACGACTTAGCCATTGAAATATCTGCAGCAATACTGAATTTGACATGATGGGAGTTACTGAATAGACTTCAGAAAAACATATGGTAGAGGATTATTTGTAAAAACATAACCAAAGAGTAATATTATTGATTGGTTGTGTATATAATTAATAGGTGTTCTAGTGGAATCAATGTGTTTCCTTAAACAATTAGGATAGTGGTCTGCCACGATGGAAACACCAGTTCCCAATCAGTCACTGAAGTCAAGAATCATTGGACTGCTCAAACTCAGAGGAGTGATCCTCCTATTGTCCAAGTGCTGTTGCCCCTGTCTGCAAGTGGCAGCATGCAAAATGAGCTTAGCCATCAAAGCACATTACACTAATACACTACTACTACCACCACTAAAACAAATACCATGAATTGATAACACTAAATAAAGCCTGAAAAAGTATCTTTTAAAAATTGGCTGGTCTCAGTGGTAGGAGGTGCATTTACATACTATAATTGCTTGCAGAGAAACTACTCCATGACTATTTTTGACGAAATGAGCAAAACAAAAGTCACTTTCTTTCTCATCTAACCCAGTAGTAAAGTGACAGTTCAAATCTTCAACAAATAACCCTAATAGCAAAATTGAGGTTGCCTGAGAAGTGAAAACTAAGAACAATATTTAAAAAATAAACTGAGTAAAGAGGGCTTCAAAGATGAGAAAGTGTGAAGCTAAGCACTGATATGGCATAAGATTTATCTAAATGATTACCTAACAACAACAGTACTTTTTGTAACACCTTGTCTGTCAGCTATAGCTTTAAAAAACTTACAGGTGAATGCATAAATGTAAATGGAACATAATTAAACATTATATCCTAGAAGTCAATCTACTAGATATAATGGAACATGGAAAGACTAGAATAGAATGAGTAAAAGAATGAAGAGAATTGACTGAATGGCTAGAAGACGTAAACTTTACCTTTGACAGCTCTTTCAATTATTTCCTCAGTATGCAAAATATTTTTCTGGATGAGCTCAAGAGGCCCAGGCCTGTGTGATAGCTGGTCATTAAGGGTGTCCTGCAGCCTGGCCTTCTTCAACATCCGTTGGCGTTCTGCCAATGATGGATCCACATGACCCATATCTGCTGTAATGGGATAGAGAAATTTCACATAAAATATAGCCTTTAAAATACATCTCTCACGAAAACAGGAAGATAAATCGAAATAGTTATCACAAACTTAACAGTCTTGAGATATAAATGAAAATTAGCAAAACAATCACAAAATACATTATTTAACCTGATTTTACACCAAAATTCAAAGCAAAGATTTCTTTTCACAAGCTCAAAATTTCATTGAAGACATGAAAATGTAATCGGGAGCAATGCTTGATGAATACCTTCTAGAAAACAGGAAGATAAATCGAAATAGTATCACAAACTTAACAGTTTTGAGGAATATGCATGAAAAGTAGCAAAACAATCACAAAATATATTATTTTTCCTGATTTTACACCAAAATTCAAAGCAAAGATTTCTTTTCATAAGTTCAAAATGTCATTGATTAGATGAAAATGCAATAGGGAGCAATGCGTGATGAATACCTTCTAGAATGTGCTGCCTCACTAGTTCAGTTCTGTTGGGTCTCTGCTGAATCTTGGCCTTGAGGAGGTCACCAGTTTTGGCACGCTCAAGCTTTTGCCTTTGCTCATGGAATGCTGGAGGTGTCTTCAGAGCTGCAAAGACACGAATGAAAACATCCAATTATATTAATCACCCTTCTATATTTGCCACAGACATTGGCACGAGTCCACCTGAGAGGTAAATTATAGATGCACTGTTCACTATGGTGAACCATCCCACCATTACTTCACATCACTTTATTTCTCCCAAACTAATCTAAAAACTATTCTTTCAGTTAGGTACCATAAGATACAGTGCAAAATATAGCAAACCACGGCAGAGGTATCACTCGTAAGCTCCTTGAAACATCATAATTTTAATAAAATATACTTCTTAAGATGGATTATCTGAGTTATAGCTAAAAATGTACTGAATACTTTAAATACTAAAAGTTAACTGCAAAATAACTACCAACACACCGCATAATTGGTACAGAGGCTTCCGTGGTGATTTGATGAGTTCCTTTTATTCAGGTTTTTCCCGCATTGATTCATTTTTATGGACAACAGTGTCCCTTGCGTTACAGCTAGCATCATTCAGGACCTGACGACACTAGGTGTACCACAAGCGAAACTGTTGTCCATAAAAATGAATCAATGCGGGAATAACCCGAATAAAAGGAACACACTGCAAAATTATTTTAAATTTAATTCACCATTCATTGTCATATCCTAACTACATTTCTATGGACACAGTTCAAAGCTCCAGGCATCAAGAAGACTGACCAAACGCCTTGGGACACTCCACAGAGAACCACCCCCCCCTTTTTGTTTTATACAAAGTGTCATCTACTGTTGTGTACCCCACAAAATTCCCCAGTAACCAGTGACAAAGAGTAATTTTCCAATGCATGTCCCTTCCCCCCCCTCGACGCGGGACATCACCTCAATGAACTTGTGTTTTTTTCAAAATTCAAATGTTAACGTTTTTCTTGTGTGAATAAAACTCCCTACCCTTTGAAATTTTTCCCCTTCCCCACTCCCTCCCTCCACTTTCCTAACCTCCCTCACCCACCTTCTCTTGTTAATATACCTTGATTTCCAAATATATGTACCTGATGATGATGCAGTGCATCGAAACCCGGGTCGATTAAAACTTTATCTATGGAAAATTATAATACCTTAGTTCTTATTATGAGCACTGCGTCTATATCAGAAGTGTGATTCAAACTTACGTGGCATGATCCCCTGTGCAACCAACTGATTTATAGGCCTCCTCAGCATTAACTTCACCTTCAAAGCTGGAAAAAGAACAAAAATAGAATAATTTAAAATGATGAGATTACAAAAAGGATTTTCTAATTTAACAATATCAATTAAGCAGTAATATAACTTGATTTATGACTTCTGTACTAGGCAATCAACAACAACAGAGGTGTGTAAGCAACCAGAGATCTTGATCCCGCCCATTCATATCTTTAACCATTTGACATGTTGCATAAGAAGTTCATGACTGTAATATAATTAATTCCTCTCTGTAGTTGGGGAATTCTCTGGGCCTATGCTGTAAACTTTCAAAACTAAAGAGGAAATATAATAAGAAAACCTTCAATAATCAAAAGTATTCATTAATTAAAAGGCAAGATTACTCGATAATTACTCTATACTTATATATTTTGATAAAAGTTAATAAGTGTTAATAGGTCCTACGTATTATCATGAAGGCTGCAAATTGATCAACTTGGTCAGGGTTTCTAAGAATGAGTTTATATGGAAAGAGAGAAAAAAAGGGGCTTGCAGAAGTTATTATCCCCCTCCTCACCCCACACACAATTCCAAGGCACTCACAGAATGATTCTCCAACATAATTTTTTCTCCGATTATACCATGTCTCTGAGGAGACCAGATACTTTCACAATAGTAAAACAAGAAAATTTTCTCAAAATTTAAAGCAAATTTTGAAATAATAAACCCATACTTTATATCATCATCTTCTCCAGATGGTTTATATGAATAGCCATTTGCTGACTTATGCTTCAGTAAAATTAAGTGTTTCTCACCTCTTAGATAGTCATAGGCACGAGCAGCGGGCTTACCCAGCACATATTTATTAGTGGCACCCATTGAGTAATTTTTACTTGATTACCAATAAGTTAATGTATCAATCTACATTAAATTTTGCTAACAGCCTATATTTTTACACAATAGGCAATCACAGGATTAAGTCTGCACAAAAGCACTCTTCACAATTCTAACAATGTTTGGGTTGTGAGTTAATCAATATTATTGTCTACACAATCACATCACCGTCATTCACAGATCAATAGTTCCATTTAGGAGTTTTCTAGTCAGCCAAATCACAGACTGATGCAGTAAGACTGTCCCCTTGAACATGATTTTATCCTTCAAATTCACCAATTCATGCACTTATGAACTCATCACCGCAATGTCCATAAGCTGAGGCGAGGATAAATGGTGAAAATCCAGAGACAAATAATTTTCTGTCCGAAACGATGATGCTGGATCCATAACAAAATAGATCACAAAACTACTCCGCATGCCCCAGAAAAATACACACACAGTAGTTGATAAACTAATGAAAATTCCGCACGATGTAACAGAACATTTTTTCTGTGGTCATCCGGAAGTTATACTAGCAAACGTTGTTAAGCGTTGGATTAAAAACTGAATACTCCACCAGAGTATCAAAGACATCCCGCAAGTTTACACTCCCACACGAAAATTTTCTCTCAAGAGAATCTCTATACATCAGCGAGCCGATCACAATCATCCCTGGATACCACAACAGGAGCGAGCGATGTCATCATCTGGAAAACTTCCTGAATACTCCACATGAGGAAACCGAAGAATATGTCTATCAACGGGCATCCCGGTTTACACCTGGGATCGCGAATAATAGTTCATGATGACCACCTCTGGGTTTCGCGGGAGGAGCCCGAGTAGTCGCACGCCGGCAATCACAACACTCTTCTTAACGGGTGGCTCTGTCATCACCACAGCGGCGGCGGGACTGTTGTGGACATGTCAACAGGAGGGCCGGGGAACGAATGAGCGACGCGGAAGTTCCGGTGGTGTAGAAGTGGAAGGAGGCGGTTGTCCTAGCGATCCCGCGGGGAGGGCACCCTGGCATTTGGTAAGTTTGCGTGCGTGTGTACAACTGTCCATTGTGTGCTTGGGGGCGGTTATATGATCGGATCCACCTCGGGAGGTGAATGAATCGTTCAGGGCGGGGTCAACGGGGGAGGTAGCGCGATGCGCCACCGAAACGAAAATCACCGACGACAGCCGATAATAACAAGAATGCGTCCTTTCAATCGTATCGACGTTTACCGACGGTGAAAAGTGTCAATCGTGGGGGTGGAGGTATTGCGTAGCTGTAATATGATTCAATTGAGACAATTATATCAATGCAAACGTCCGCCTAAAAACTTGCCACCAGCTTGAACTACCACTTGTACAACAATAACATTAGGGCTAAAAATCGAGTATCACCTGTGTTTTTTTGCGAAACTTAAATATTCATGAGTGCTGTAGGAATTACAAATAACTTGGGGAGAAATACTTTCACTCAAAACAAAATAAGAAGACTTTCAACGCGTGAGTCACAGTGAAGGTCTCTCAAATTACCAAGGACGAGAAGAAATTTAAAGGATCGTAAGCCAATAAATCATAATACGGCAAAAAATATTACGCAAAATTTGTCAAAGCGGGCTACAAATCCCGGTAATCGTTTAGTATTACAGGAATTTAGTCATAATATTGCCGAGTAACACTCGAAAACAATATTTGATGGAGGAAATAATGGGAAGTTACCGGAGAAGACTAGGGATGAAATACATCAGGCAAATTATAGAGTACGTCAAAACGAAGACTTAGGTAGGAATGAATGGGTTAGCTTATAAGAGAGAGCAGTAGAGATCAGCAGCAAACCAATCTTCAGATTGATGACTGCTGATGATGACCACTCGAAATTTAACCACTCTCCCAAGTTGTAATACATGGCACAACTATCCACATTGGAGTCATTTAACGGTGTCTCCAATAACCAGTAACGAAGAGGGAACAAACATAAAGGATCTCGAGCCCAGAAATTACAACACCACCAAAAATATTACGACGCGAACGCTGTCAAAGCGGGCGTCGTGCACCGGAGTAATCGATCAGTATCGCTGGAATTTCAGGTCATAATGTCGTTTCGTTCCGTACCGCACGAAACACACCACCACTCCCCGGAGGTGAATGAATCGTTCAAAGGTGGGGGTCGGGGAAGCGAGGAGGGAGCTACCGGAGGTGCTGACTGGCGGAGAGAGGTAAGGAGGGAAGCGGGGGAAAGTATTGCGGGCATTGCGATTCCACTCACGCCGGACTACGTCCGTCCGCCTTCCGTCAAACTCACTTCCACCCTCTCCCGAGTCCTCGACGACTCAACTCTCCTTCCTCCTCCGACCGCGGCGACTCCCTTCCTACTTCCTCGCCGTTACCACCTCCTCACGCACCCTCCCCCACTCCCCAGGCCCCGCGAACTTCAGGGGCACCGCCCCCGCGACCCGCCCCTTTCCCTTTAAGCTGCGTGGGGGTCACGAGGGCACGTGTGGGAGTGACCCCAACGCCCACCTCGTCGGACTCCGCCCGATCGCTAGTCCAAAAGTCAAGTCGAGTAAAAAAAATCCAATTATAATTCACCTGGTCCTAAAACGGCACCTAGTGAAACTCCTTCCACACCACGAGAGATATGAATGACTGTTTGCACGTTCCTTTCGATCGATCGCCGCCACAAAACTCTCCGTTGAATTTTTTAGCGATGTAGCATTGATTGCCACGGTAAGTGGTTTACTAAAATCATTTCAATTCTAAAATACAATCTGACCGGATATTGAATGTCATCCAATTGTTGACTCCGGAAACACGTGAAACCGTTTAGTCAAGCGAATGTGGAGAGGAAAATGAAATTCGTAGGTTTAATTCCAATACTTTCTCGAGAACAAAGATTATACACCAGGGAGTCTTTATCCACTGTTTTATCAGTTAATTCCAAAATACCAGCAAGAGTAGTCCACGTAGGGAAAAAATTTCAGTCGTTGGATATTACTCAGAAAACCAATGAAATATGAGGGACAATAGAATCGTAGAAAGATTTTTTTAGGGGAGACTAAAAGGAATATCACATTCATTCAAAATCATACATCAAAAGGTATCAGATTTTCAGGCTTAACTTGGTGAAACCACATTGCGATGATTTGGAAATTATTTCACTTTGTAATATTCCAAAAAAAATTATTTCTTCCGACTCAGGGTTCTGACTATTACACCTTGATAATGACTGTGTAATAGTCGAAACCCTGGGTCGGAAGAAATAAAACTTTTTATGGAATATTACAAAAGGAAATCATTTACAAATTATCTAGACTAAAAGGAATCTGCTTCACTCTCTTTAGGCCTCAGTTCGAGCTTTTGTGCTCCAACAAAGAAATATTTAATTCCTGAAAAGAACGAAATACAAAAAAAAGTCACGCGTTTCGTAAGCAACTCACACGGACGGCCTAAGAGGGCTGTTGGAGAAGAGTTGGAGAATCAATAGAGGAATACATTACTTGAAAAATGCACGAATCATGGAGGTTTAACTGGCTAATAACCGGCAATTGGGAGACCCAGGTTCGAATCCCGGTAGAACCAATAGTTTTTCATGGTAAATTAGCACAAGGTCCATAGAGGTCACGCGCAAGATTGTAAAAGACTGAGATGATTCAAGCTTGACACGGAGGCTATGTTTCCAAGCAATACATGTGTAAGTCACATAAAAAACGACAAAATGAGAATGAATGTCAAGAAAAAGGTTCGATAGCTCTCTATTTACGTTCGCTTTTCATAAAAAAACACGAAATTCGTGAAACGCCAGTATACAACCATAAACCTCTTTTTTTCCATCCTCATTTCTTTTTCCTTCATTACCATGATTCTAAAATGGGTGGTGCTCTTTTATACAATGCAATACGGCACAGAAACGGAATGCACGGAAACAGGTTCGAAGATGTAGAGAATATGCCGATTGTTCTCAGAAATAACCTCAACTTCATAGCTCGTTGAAAATACCCTCGTTCGAACGATCACGAAAAACACTCTCACGCCGGGTTCCTGCGATACAGACCTTCAAAACGATCATCTAGCAGTTAAAAGATTAAAACAACCCTGCTGAGACACGAATTACGAGGAGGTCGGTCGGCGAGACACTAATTGAGGTCAAGTCAGACATTCCGTTTTTCAGCGATGCCACTAGCGTGTTTTTCTCCCATCGTCCCTCTGATCTCTATCCCGATCGCTGGGTGCAAAGCATCTTCCGGACCAACATGGAAGGGATCTCAAACATCTTGCTTCCTCTGAATAGTGCAAAAACGGTAGATTACCCCACCACTGTAGTCTTACCGGAATCATATTACAAGAATGGTAACGAGTTTTATGATAAAAAAGCTAACTCGAACAAAAAAAACAAGTAAATGATACGGAAGAGAATCGCATGGCAAAAGTAATTTTTAATTTACGAAAAAATTTTATTTCAGACATGAAAAGTGGAAATCAAATGTGTTTGGGAGAAAAACTCAATGAAATATTTTACGGAGTTTAGATAAAGGAAAAGATATAGGGCCTTGGAAAATATTCGTGACTAGATGAGACAAACTCAATTATAGCATTTGTGGGCTTAGCTACTGGATTAGGTCCAATGCAGGGAACACGGGACAAGAAAGGAAAAAGCAGCAAGGAACTAATACGGATGGGCGGAAGGAAATTACTACGGAATAGATGAAAGTACATAATTACATGATGTAAAGCATGGAAAAAAGGATGCGATGGAATGGAAAAATTGAGTAGTATGGATAAATTATCAAATTTAAAATAAGATGATTTTTAACTAAAGCCATTAAAGAGTGCGATCATCGTATCAGCATGAAAATAAACATTTGGTGAACTCGTCCCCTCAGCTGAGCTCAGCAGCCCTGCTGTCGACGAACAAGTCGGACTCGTTGAGGTCGAGGAACGGAGTCGGACGAAAGTTGGCTGTAATGGAACCCCTGACTAGGTGAAGAATCACAGAAGACTTCAATCCTTATTAACATGCATTCCCCGAAAACCATTGCAGTTCATATGAAGCAGTCTATATACAACAGTGTAAGATAATATTGGCGGATTATTCGAGTGGAGAAGACTTCATAATATATGTAATTATCTTTTTTTAACTGTGCACCCACAGTATGATCGGTAGTAAAGGGAAACGGACTACTAGGTCTCTCCAGAATCGCATAAAAATAGAATTTTACATGTCCTTACCGGGTTCGCGTTAGCTGTCTCGAATGTTACCTTTTTTCCGTCGAGAGCGACATAAGTCTGGCCACGAGTGAAGGGAAAATCGTAAAACCTTCACCGGCCGCACTCGACGAGACGGGAAAGTGGAGTTACCAGTATTGAATGGGGTAGTAATCTTCGGTACTGGAGCAAAGTCGGGGGCGATGGCTCGACGATGGGACGTTGCTCTTCCCATCGCCTCAAGCACGTGGACTTCATAGTGTCAAGGAGTGGGAAAGCGAGCGCGTCTACTATAGGGTCCGACGCCGAACGTCTGTGACCTCACTACACAATGGACGCGACTCCTGCAGTAAAAACAGAACCATTTGCGGTGGAGGGGGAGATGTGCGGGGGGGAAGTTTGTGTTAGTGAGCGTGCAATGGAGTGGGGTATTGGCGAAACGGTGCTCTTAAAAAGGACAGATTTAGCATCGTTAGGGAGTTAATTTGGGATTTGACGCTGGGGCTTGGGGGCTGCAAAGCGTTCAACGAACTTCTCCGCGAGACATCCGCTCCCTAAACCTCCCCTCCCTCCCTCCTTCGTCCCCTGGGGGTCCTCCGAACCCCCATAAGATTCGAATTTTGTCGGCATACAAAGCCATTGGAATTCTCTGGCAACGGTTCCGGAAAAAAAAGTTCCTCCCACGAGCCCCCGCTCGACATGAAATATCCTTTGGGTGATTCTCACTTCTGCGACTCTCTCACAGGGAATTGGGTCATAGGGGCATTAAAATGGATTTAAGAATTACATTCGAGATGCGTGACAACTGCGAAGTATACTCTCCGAAATTGAGAATTTAAGGATTTGACATTAGGTTTAGGAGTTTTTTTTTCAGTTTTTAGGTAAAGTGATCAATCTGCAATGGTTAACTCGAGCTAAAGGAATCTGCTGAAGTAATTTGAAAAAAAAAGACTTGAATAAACTGAGTTCATGACAGTATATTCTTAAAAAATATTCACATTTATTCAATGGGCTTTACCAATTGAACGATTCCCGAACTTGTGAAAACCTTTTAACAAAAATTTCATAAAGAAACTATCTAATACTTTCCTCTATATTTATATATACAATTGGAAAACATTACATATTAATCATTATGAAGTTTTACGCAATTTTGAGCTGGTATTTTACTAACCCTTAAAGAACCACATACAATTATGCAATACACCACAGAGAGAATAAATATAAACTTATAATACAGGAAATGCCAGACAGGATTGTATTAGAAACGAAATTTGGAAATAACCGTCTCTCAAGGTAAACCCCGGGGTTTTTAAATAGCATTAAGATATAATTAATGATGGCACCTAAAATACGCACCGTAAGAAATTGAACTCAAACGAGGGGTACAGACAACATTCAACACCCAGACGTAACACGAGTTGATGGCATGCCGGGTCGGGTATCTCAGACGACCTAACGGTTCAGTCGCTGTACACCAGGCTTTCGTACTGAAGGCAGCAAAGGTTAAACACGCGAGACTGTCAAGAAATACACACAGTTGACCCAGGCGTGGACCCAATAAAAGTATGACGAAACGCGGCATTTTCGTCGCCGAGGAACAGAAAGGAGAAATTCCAGTCGAGAGCAGCAGCAGTGATTTTGACGCTCGTCAACCCCACATTAGATAAAATCCAGCAGAAACAGGAAACGAGAGGTAAAGAGCTGTCCACGCGGAGATAAGTTAAGGACGACTGCGCAGATACGTACACTCTAATTGTAACAACAGAGAAAAATAGATTTGGCGCACTACTATCAATTAAACTTATGCACCGACCGAGATTACATGGCATTGAGGACGTATATTACCACAGAATAAGTGACGTATTTAGTACCTATGGACAGCTGAGAGGAGAGGGTAGTGGAAGAGATGCAGCAAACCAATCTTTCAATTGATGACTGCTGATGATGAAGTAAAATAAACCATACTATAAGAATGGTAGTCTTACGTCGTTAATGGTAGTCTTCTTAAAATAAGGGAGGAAGAGTATAAACAGTGTCAACACCATGAGTGTCGTCGAAAGTTATCCACATACAATACGGTGTAAAGGACATTTCGCAAAACAAACCAAACTGAAAACATGGGAAGTAGAAATGAGTCTCAGCTAGAAGAAGGAAGGAAGAGGATAAACAGATATTTCCAGTTAAAGGGGGGTGTATTTTCCGGTTACGAAAGAGGAGAAAGGGTAACCTGGATAATAAACGGCTAAGAAAAGAATTAAAGAATTGTTGCCAATACGGAAGCCATGAGATGCTATGAGTAACATGTGCGGAAATAAACAAGGACTTCATTGACCGTAGATAAGAAAATTTTGGAGATTTTAATGTTCACAAAAATATCTTCACAAAACACTCACAGTCCATATTTCGGCTACATTACCACGACACGCAACGCGAGGCAGTAAAAAGAGCGCTATATGGCAGAAGCACATGAAAGAAAACGGCAAAAAAATATCCACATGAACCATTTCGAAAAGACAAAAAAACTGTCTCTTGCGCCACAGAACTGGGTGAAAAATACTGCATCGGAACAGACTGGATCCACAGAGTGATGAGATGGTGGTGGGCCAGTTTCAAAGATAGGCCGATCTGCTGTGGATTTATGTTTTCGAAAAGAAATACGTAGCAATGAAAATGGATTTAAACTCAATTATTTCGCAATAAACTCGATAGAATCGTCTGAACTTACTGGAAAGCCGAGCATTTTCGAATAAGGAAATCTAATTTAGACCAAGCACGAAGTTGAATAAATTAAAGGAAGCACTTTCCAAGAAATATTTTTATTTCTTATGTAACAAACGCGTTTTCGATAGATAACCCTTCCCAAAAGCAATGCAACTCAAATATTAAGTTTATTAACATTCGTCGCTTGAGATTTTTCAATAATTAATTGAACATGAGTTCACTTTTATTTAACATTATAGCACTATACTTCAAAGAAAAAGCCCATTAAATATAGACAGAAATTAGGCAACTGACAAGCTTAAACTTCATGTTCGAGATATCTTTTCAACACTTAAAATTTCATATGACAATGGAACAACATAAAAAAAACAATATGGGATACTCCAAACCAATTATTGCTGGCCCAACTGGATTCAACTGTTGTTAGCCATTACTAAGAGCCAATTAGAGCAATAAATTATTTCCACCCGTTTCCTCAATAATCAATTCCTACAATTGATGCACAAGTGACAGATTCGAGCAAATTGCTTACAATTCCTTACAACGAATACAGAAGAAAATTCAATATGACAGAGTAAACATCCTGCATCCTGGGACAGCTGCGGCAATTATCTAATCCAACTTTTCAGTTCTTTCTCAACATTTTTATTTTTCGTTTGAGTCACTATTGACCATGCTCATTGTATTTCTTCCCTTTGTCTTTTTTCCACATCTCTTTCGCTCTTTCCCTATACTCCTCATGTCCTTAATCCATACAGAACCACTCTTCATGAGGGGTTTGTCCTTGAACAAATAACCTTTTCAGTTAACGAATTCAACATCAGCATATAAAAATTCCAAAGGTAACTAGTCAGTTACCGATGCTTACGTGAGAGATTCATGTTAATCGTACAATTTTTACGCATGCTATTTCCATGCCAATGAACAGATAAAGTATTTTTCCTTGAATAATCAACCTTTTCCATTCACAAATTCAAAACAAGCAAATGAAAAGTCCAGAAGTACAGCTGGTAGGTTACCGATGCATGCATGAGAAATTTATGGTATTCTTATAACTTTTACGCACGTAATTTCGTTGCCAATGCAATTCCTTTGTAAAAAAAGCAAAGAAGAAAAAACTAATACCTACATATGAGCATTCAAAGCGGATGTTGGCGGAAAGCGTGAGCATTTTTCGACAGACAGGACAGGATAAGTCGAGGAAGGGTGAAGGAAAGATAAAACGTGCGGAAAGCGTGAGAATTTTTTGACAGACAGGAAAGGTTAAGACGAGGGAGGGTGAAGGAAGGATTAGAGGGTTAGTTAGGGTGCTGGGGGGGAGGGAGGAAGTTGGATAAGCAGGGATGAGGGACTTATGAGGGGGAATGAGGGGGAACGCTTTGGTTCGACGGGGGGAATAGTCTCTTATTAGAAGATTCATGTTTTACGCACAGCTTTTGTGCACGCAATTTAGTTGACCATGCAACCCCTAAGCAAAAAAGTAATGAGAGGAAAAGAAAACAAAAATACTATTAAGAATGAGCATTTAAGGTGAAAGTGAAATTGTCGGAAAGCGTGCGAATTTACCGACGGACAGAACAGGATAAGGTGAGGAAGGGTGAACGAAGGAATAGAGGGTTAATTAGGGTACGAGTGGTGTGCGGGATAAGCAGAGACGAAGGACTGGTAGGAGGGTGAAGGGCGTGGGGAGGGAAGGAGATAGGGCACGCTTTGGCTCGACGGGGGGATAACCTCGTATTGGGACGTGTTATGAATGGAGAGATGCGTGAAAGGGGAGGTTGTTGGGTGGGGATAAGGGTTCGATGGTGTAGAGGAGAAAAGGGTGGGATTCCGAATGGGCGGGAAAGGGGGAGGAGGAGGAAGAGGGGTCGAACGTGCGTATACGTGATGAGGGGAGTGGGAAGGGGTTCGGTCAGGGGAAGTCGTTGTCTGGGTTGTTCCGGCGACGAGGCGGGGAACCACTTGTTGCTCCACCGGAACACGTATGATCGCGGGCGGGGGGGAGGGGGTAGGGGGGCACAGTCAACGTCCTCTGAGGAAAAATAAAGGGACAATATCGCAACAAGTCCGCCCTCCGAAAATAACGCCCAACTCGGGTGACGTGTGTAACCCATTGGACTGCGCAAATAAGAAAATAATTCCTCTCCCCGAGGTTAATTTTAGAGCGGATGAATGGGGGATGAGATTGATGGGCCGTTCATCATGTCTTCAATTACAATAAGAAAATGAATGACGCACACAAATGTGGTAAATTTACAATGAATACATTCATTTGCCTTAATCGGGATTCAAACCCAGATTGAATCAGATATTTAATTTTTTTGTTACGCATTTCGCAATTTGCACAGGCACTAACAACTATGGGTGACTCCGCCAAAGTAATAATGCTTTTAAAACGAAACTCACGACATTGGGGTAACCCAGAAGACTACGCATGTAAAAATAAATTTCCGCCTATGTGTTTAATCTTGGAACGGTTGATTGCGGAATAAGAGAGGTGTGTTAACTGTGTTTTATGCAATTAAAATAAGAAACAATTATTTCTTCAATTATAATGAAGGCGATTTTATTATTATTATTCACCCACAGGGCCTGGATTCGAATCCTGTCAGTGGAGATCATATAGGGAAATCCCAATTCCTACTTAGTTTATATGCAAACATCAGTCTAAGAGTAGTAACCTGCCTGCAGTAATAGCGACCCCAGGATACTCTATTCATTCTTCCACCACTACCCAAATAATCCCACCTTTACTAGCCTACAGCAAATTAGCAGAAAATTAGCTCAGTTTTCGGTCGCATTTCCCAAAAACTATAACAAAATGGTACGTACAATCGCTATAAAACTACATTAAAATTAAGAGAGACATGGTAACAAATACGTTTCGAAAAAGCTCAAAACTTTTAAAGAGTCCACGTAACCATGCGCGACCCATAGGGCAGCGCAGATAAAAGCAAATTTCCGCCCACAAGTTTCATTTTAGATTCACACGGTTATTCATGGTGGAGCCTTCATCAAAAATAATTAAAACTAATTTGTAACTACACGAATGAGGGAAGGCCCGTTACTTATAGTGTAAGAATTAATCTGAACAAAAGTATTCACCATAGCGCAATAAAAAATAGACCAAGGGACGTAACTTACTAAACGTCCTTCTCGGATTTAACTCAACTGTCATTATTTCACTAATGAATTGTTAATTCTTTATAGTACTCTAACTTCGGTTATCTTTCGTATTCTTGGAACCGGTTACTCAGTTATGGTGGGCTATTGCCACTCATTATGAGACTTTTCTCTAGGTTTGTCGTTAGGTAGTGTAGCTCTTAGTAGTGGTAGTACTCCTAATACTTGAATCCTTATCTGTTACCTAGTACATACTAACAGCACGCCTGGCATGTTTTCTACATGGGTCTTGAGTCCCTGTCCATCTGTGTAGTTGTAGAATGCATGTATATTGAGGTCACTCTCCATTTTGATGACATCTGTAGTGTAGTGTTGCATGCTTGTGAGGCTTCGCCTCATGACAAGCATTAGCGATTTATGCTAATGCATAATTAGTCGTAGTTACACTAACTTTAGGATATAGTGTAATTTAGGTTGGTGATTACTCACCCCCTGCCACACACCCCTGAGGTGGCTTGCAGGGTATTTTGTAGATGTAGATGTAGATGTAGATTAGATCTGTATCGCGCTCGTAACGTCTCGTGTGGTTCATTTTTGGCCTTTAATTATAGCTGATTAAGATTGATATCGCCTCTCCAAACTGTTCTTCCCGTGAGCCGGAATGGGTTTTTCGTGTCGGCGACTCATTTATTTTTTTGGGTGAAAGTGATACTTCGTTTTTAGCGGCCCTGTTTTCATGTCTTGTCCACTCCACTGTCCTCGTTCACTAATCAAACTCATGGACCTTTAATTTTCCTCCATCTTATTTCAATGCATTAACTTTTCAATAATTCATTGTCCTATTCTATAGTCGTCTTTGGCGAGGTAATGCTTTGGGAATAATTTGCGGCAGCGATACTGCAAATATGTTAAGCCTGCTCATGATGGTGCGCGATACCTTGTCTTCAAACAAGCCGTTGACTGTACAGTCCACGTGTCGGAAACATTTATTATCAGATTATCTAAAATTTCGTGGCCGCCGAGGCAGTATTTATATGTACTTGTAAGAAATAGATGTCGCTTCTTTTTGGTGATTGCTTTATATATTTTTTTAATTCATGATAATACTTTAATTATAGTATTTTATTAAGCTTAAACCTTACTTTTTATCGTGGAAAATATCACAGCTATCGGCACGTGGTTAATTTCCCCAGCTATCTCCAATTAATTTCTAATTTCAAAACATCTACTGCTGGAAAGTTCACCTTCCCCTCTCCACCCTCTCAATCACATATATTATTTGCTGCTCACCTTCTTAACGTGGATCTTTGCTTTTCAAAAAACATTATATAAATGTTGCGCTTTCGCGTTTCATCTGGAATTTTCCCATGAGGATTTATTAGGCAAATGAAAACTAATCGTCGTTCGTATTCAGTTACTCATGGGCGTAGTTACGTTTTAGCATTAGTAAGATATTTAATACTCATGCACTATTGGAGACAAAGAGTTAATTCTGAAGCCTTTTAAAATCGAAATGGGAGGAATTTACATTAAGTACCGGCGTCGGATCATTATAATCTCGATCGTGACTAAGAGTTTAATGTGTTTACCCTAACGTTAAGCCATTATAATTGCGTAAACCTCGCCATATGTGATTGTACGTTCGTGCGGGTGGGTGAATGGGGCGAAATTGATTTGTGGCTCTTCGAGAGAAGGAGAAATCGGAGTCAAGTAGTCGCCTCCTGCTTTTGACACACGAGGAAAGGTGTTGCTGATCATTAAGCACCCGTTATCTCCCTGGAGACCCGCGGAGTCCGTGGCGCCTGCCTCCCGTGGTCCACACGCAAGATGTTGACTCACCACTAAGACTTTCACATCCACTATGATGCGAGGCAAAGTTCGAACCCTCTGGCTAGGCGTATCCACCTCTGGGGCCTTATTCAGCAAGCACTCGGGACTGTCGAGCTTCGAAATTGACGACATTTTGACGTTTAGCCTCGAACAATTCGATCTTCACTTGACAGACGTTTGAGTTTAGTCGAGGACGTAAATCTGCAACCTAGACATTGTAGAGGTTCTAGTGTTTCCGAGTCCTAACTGAATTGCACCCCTGGTCGCTGGAATTCGATACAGGGGATTTTTTAGTCTGAGGTAGTCAGGGTTATCGCAAGCCGGGGTAATGTTGCCAATCTGGAAAACCTGGACAATTCAAGTAAGTAGTATTCCGATTTACGTACTATGTTCATTGTAATATTTCGCGAAGAATATTATTTCTGATGGAAAGCTATTCTTAGGATGCAGAATTGAGGACTGAAGATAGCAGAGATAAGTGAGGTGTTGAAGGAATGGGATGTGATGGAAAATGATGGTTCAATGCTGAAGAGATAGAAAAAGGGTGGCATAGTTAAAAGAGGATGTAGGTTTTCATAGCTAATGAATGAAATACAGTAAGCTAACGGGGAAAGCACCGTTTGCCCAGTCATCAAACACTTTGGCCAGTGGAAAGATACTTGTGATAAATATGAAATACTTGAAACTGACGGAGTTTTAAGGTCTATTGGTGATTTATGAAATAGTTTAAACTTTTGCAGGCCTTTGAACTTCTGTAAAAAAAATCAGTATTTGTTTGTGTCACCGTCAGTGTCAGATGCTAGATTTTATCTGGAAAACATTCGGCATTGGAAGGGATATGTCGCTTTGTAAAAATGAATCCCTACAAGGGTATTTTTATGCTGGATATTTCGTTATTTCTAAATACTTAATTATTTCGTTAGTGCCGTGAAAATATTGTCATAATGAAAACCCTGTGAGTTCAGAAAAAACTTGGTAGTTGAGGAATACGATGAAGCTGAACCAAGTCATCCTTGGTAGGTGAAACTTGATGTAAACTTTAAATTTTCTTTATGGCATACGTTGCTGGTTCGTCTCCCTTTTCTGAGTCTTGGGTTCTAATATACGGTGAAAAAAAGTGTACGTGAAATGGGAATGTGCTAATTACGTTCTGGTGATTGTTTTTTCTAATTGCCGAAAGCCTTTCATTCCGCCTTCTTTGCGTTTGTCTGTGAACCTACATCAACCAAGGAGCGAGGATACGTCCACATGTACACAGAGACGTAGCCAGGATTTCATATGTGGGGGGGATGATTTTTTTTAATTAGGAGCACATTTCTGTGTTTAGGCAATTAAAGGTGCGACAGTGGCTGCGATGTAACAGGCGATATTTAAAGATTTTAGCTGTGCAAACTCCTGAGATAATATAAAACCCACAGTTTTTTGTTTGAAAATTACAAATATATTTATTTAAAAAGTTGTTCTAAATGAAGAATAAGTGAATTCAACATTCTTTGTAAAAGATATAGCGTTCCCCTTTAGTTCCACTGTTAAAAAATTAATTAAAAATTTCTGGGGCGAGGGGTCCGGATCCCCCCACCCCTGGCAACCTAACTGATGTTTGTATATACCTGCGAACATCCGCGTGGACTCATAATACGGGTTGTTAGGACAACAGCCACGAAAAGGTAAGATAATCTGGTAAAGGAATAGGAAGAAGAAAGGCCGAAAGTGAAGTACATGTTAACGAAGGTTCTTTGTGCATCGCTGTTTTCTTGCAGTCATAATTACTGAGTGGGAAGAATGAATTTTGCAACCATCACTTCGGCAGTGTTTCCCTCTAATTTTGTCACTTCCGTCTGTTGTGTGGAGATGCAGTGTGGGGTTGAAATAATACAGGGGAGGGGGGAGGTGTGGAAGGGATTACAGGGGGAGGGGTTGGGCGGAGGAAGGAAGGAAGGGGTGGGAGTGTAAAGAGGAAGGGGGCGGGCGGGGGAGGAAGGTGGCGGTGGACGTGTGGGATGGAGACAATTGACCTTCCTGTTTTGGACCCGAAGAATTTCACTTGTAACGGTTTTGGTGGACGGCGGCCGTGGTCGCACGAGAGGGGGAGGATGTTCGCCCTCATGTAATCTCGCGCCCGCGAGCGTGGATAATCAGCTCCCGTGTGGCCCCTCATCCCCCTCTCCCCCCTGAGAAATGTGAGGAATTCCAATTGTAAAAATCATCCATCTGGCCTAGGGTTCAAATCTATGTACTTGGATTACGTGCATACAGCGTTCTAATTTTGAGCTCTCCAGATGTACTCCTTCACGTAGAATTTATTCCCACTAGTCGAAGGTGGCTTGAGCAAAATTCTCCTCTTGTCATGATGTTGATAATATTGATACATATTCGAATATTATTATAAAATTTAAGTGCCGATTCCTCGGCGTGATATAGAGGGATCCGGGATCGAGTCCCGGCAAAGGCGAATAATTTTTCCCCTGTGGAATTTCGCACTTATGTGCACTTGCGGGTGACTCCGTATAAGGTAATACCGTGGCTAGTCCCCGCATTCTCAAAATTTGTCAAGTAATAAATGAATTAATAATGGAGGCTTTGAAGGAAAGGTATGTTCTTACGAGATGCTGTACAAACATTGCTTCTTAGTACTCAGGCACGTTACCCCTCGGTTCATGAGGTTAAGGCTCTGTTAAACCCGTTGATGTTTTTCTTGGGCAAATTCGAAGTGCTGAGGGAGCAGCCGAGACATTAACTTAGCGCAGTCGCCCGATGAAGGGGAACGCAAATACGAGGATTTTTAAGTGAAATTAAAATAACCCGCATTACCACTCCAATCATTAAGTTAGCCCGCGCCCTCGTGCCCACATTACTCCTCCATTCTTTTTTCTAGTTCGCGTCGCGATTTCTTGGAATAGGTTGAAGTGTGCTAGTCAATCACATGTTTCCACATCCTAACTATTGTTCTCTATTTCTCTCATTTTAAATTATCAATCTTCCGGTTTGTCGTCAGTAGTTAACTTGAGCTGTGTTACTGCCAGATGCTTGACCGCCATGCTACGGTCACCATTACATTTTGTTCCCCGTAGTTTTTATTTTAGTTTAACTTCTTAATTTTACCCAACTGCTGTTCAACTTCTTAATTTTATGTTCACCTAACTTTCATTTTTGGAGCCTTGCTAGATAATTGTTTGCAATGCTCGAAATTATACTTATCTTCTTTTGGTCGCTTTCCGCAACTTCTCTTTTGTCTATTTATTTGCTAAATAAACATGGGTTCTTCCAAATACTATTTTCCATGAACGTAGGTTTTCAATCATTGGCTTCGGCAACTTTTCAGTTGCCATGTATTACCTCATACACCAAATTCTAATGAACCCGACTCACTTATATAATCTACTAGAACACAAATATGTACATACGTAAATGTTTCTCATTCCATTCTCTCAAAGCTACTTCGGTAAATGACGGATGGAAACTTGAAGAAAATGCTTAAATTGTGCCGTAAGTTAATTCGGAACATAAATCTATTAATTAAGCACATGCGCTCAAGAGAGTCTGTAACAAAGGCAATTCTTTTGTCTTGATTTAGACGGAGGAAGCTTCTTTCTCCTTAGGTATATTTTCGCCCTCGTTCGCATACTTCTAACACATTCGCACATTCTTCCGAGCCCCTTTGTTCGTTGGCTTGAGGAAACAATGCTATGAAACATCGCCGTGGTATTTGATTGTCTCCGAGTACTTTTGGACGTGCTATTGGTTTACGTGATGCTTTTAATTTTCATGTCGCCTTCAGCTATTTCGCCCGGCGAAAGGTGACCTTCCTTGAGCATCCCTAGTAATTTCTTCCGCGCTCTCCCGTTTGTCATTCCATCAAGTTTCGTAGAATAACGACAAATGTGTAAGGAGATAATATGAGGGAAAATTTGATCCTATGATAATTCTCTAAAGCTAACTACTACCCAGTAGTAAAGGTGAAATGGGGAAAATTTATGCTAATATCTTTCTTAGCATTAATTTTATTTCCGCATTTATTTTAGGATATTTGTTTCGGATACTGTAAGTAGATCCTTTTTTCGCCCGTTTTCGTTTTAACTTTTGAAATTTCATGGCGAAATTTAGGTTTTATTAGAGCTATAATTTGTTTATGCTGTAAGATGCACGAAATTTCCCCATATGGTTCATTACATGTTTTTATCTACCGTCGATGGTAGATGAAAACATGTAATTACGTAGGTAATCAGGCCAACCAATAACCATCGAAAAGATACGCTACTCAGGCATCCTTAAAATAGTAGCACATGCACGGAAAAAGTGTGGAAGATATCAAAGGAGATCTTCTCCCTTAGAAAAACTATATCGTAGCTTTAGAGAATACCATTTCGTGATTTAGTTTATTAATTTTACTCTTATGTTAATAACTTTTACATATCTCCTCCGCTTTCTATGTGAAGCGAACGTAGTGATTTTGCCTTGCTTTTCCCAGTGGTTATCCGAAATCATCCGCGTTTTTGATGGTCGAGTGTTGTATTCTTGGTACAAGTTACGCAATTAGTGTAAAGGTGCCTTTTTATCTATGTCGAGGCGAAAAAACGCGAAGGTATTCCGGCGTAACTTTATGAAATTTTTGTCTTTGAAATTTGAAAAATTAGTGCACGTCACTAAATTAATTTTTACTTTGTATAGTCCCCACCTTTTTTTATTTCCGACCATCTTTTCTACAATCATTGTCACTATAAAGGTACCTTTATAATGACAGTGATCGTCGAAGCCACGGTCGGAAGTAAAACAGTGTGGAATATACTAAGTACACATTCATTTAGTGACGTTGGGATGAGTATGGACTGCATTGCAGATCGCGCTGACGCTGCACTGTATTTTCTGCGAGTCTGTGCTATATTAAATCACTTGAGACGTTAATGTCGATTTGTACCCTCTCGGCTCCTTCGTCTCTGCTGACCTTATCGATACTTGTGAAGGCTTCCACTTTGGGATTAAATTGAAGATCCATGTCCTCTAGATTGTCTTCCGCTTAGGTCCATATTATGGTGTCAACAGTTTTTCTGTCATCACAGTCGGCGTCTCCATGGTGGAAAATGCCTTCTGACTCGACTGAACTTATGACCTATGTACTCCTGATCTGAAAACGCCTACTTAAATGCCAGCGAAACTGTTGTGTCAGTTCTATGTACCATCGTAAAAGACATTCTTAGAGACTCAAATACTCAGTCTTATCGAGACATATTTTTGAGATTACGATACGTTAACCCTATATAAATTTACTTGGGGTCATATACTATTATTACCACATTCAGTTGGGTAATTTACGTTTAGAATTTAGGATTTTCCCAGGGCATCAGCTGTTCCTTTTAATGAAATTCTTAGCGTGGAAATGAGGTTCTACGTCACCGAACGCCATGAGTTCATATGTAATCATTACATACGCTGAGTCACTGATCGATTGCTCTATTTCATCTCTTTATTGCTTCTTTATGATATATAAGTCGCCGCTTTAGCTTATGGCTGCGAGCATTATCAAACGAACCATTTAAAATATTAAAGATTATGCCTTTTCGAGTCAATATTTAAAATATGTCTCCTCCAGTGCCGAAGGCATCTTCGAGGGTAATCCCTAAAGTTACAAAAAAAATGCAGATCTCACAAGTTTCAGGTCGATTCGGAGGTTTATATTTTCCCCCTTACAAATTCTCGGGTAGAAAACACGACATAATAACAGATACATCCTGCCGAACATATAGGGCCATTAATTGTTCTACTTCATCATTCTTGGGTACAACTGGAGTAGATGGAGGCACTAATTATACTGAAAAACATATCACTAATCTTTCATTTTTCCTCGCCCAATCCTTTGCAGGCCTTCAGTCATTCTGATGACTGCTGTTTTGTGACATGTTCCGCGAAAGATTTAATAGTCTAAATGGTAAAGGAGTTAAAATAGCCTTCTTCAATCCCATGGTGGTGCCCATCACTTTGTTCTGCAGAGACTTGAGAGTAGGTAAAGAAAACCAGTCCATCCTTGCCGTCTATTATGTAAACTCCTTGAGCTTCTGAGGTCCACCATTGCTTTTTTTTTTACTTCGGAGTCATCTGCCTCGGGCGGTAGCAGGCCACCTCACTAGAGAGTCCCTCTCGGTCGCACGGTGCTGATGTTGCATGCATCGGATGGGGCGGCGTATGGTGCCTTCCTTGAAAAAGATCCGCGGGTGCACTTTGATGGGAATCCCTAGTTTACGAGCCAAGAAACGGGGGCGCCTTCTCTTATTTTATTTAATCCCTTCGCTCCGGATCTCCTACGCCTGCTAACCTACCACCTCCTCCCGTGCTTCCCTCCCCCACCCACTCCACCACGTCGGCGAGGATAAATGGCATGGCGAGTGTTTTTCTCTAGATATCCGCTTCGCTTCCCTCTCATGAAATATCGCCGGCTTCATTACGACCCGCGATGACGAACCGCTCTCTTTCTCCTCGGCGGCATCCATTGATAGGGGGGAGCAACGGGGGCGAGAGTTTCCAAGGGACGTTGCTCTAGCTTCTGATGCTCTGTTTTCATCCGCGCATCGCTTGACCCTCCCAAGGTCTCACTTCACTGCTCTCGCAACCTAAAATCATTCCATCCTTCTCCTAGGGTAATGCACCCCTTAGACCGATGCTCGCGTGTAGCATCTCCAGGCAACGGCCTGCCACGATGGAAACATCGGTTCCCATTCAGTTACATAATTTAGGCATTAGAATCTGCATATTACACTGCAAGCCGCCGCGAGGGCGTGTGAAAGGGGGTGATAGGACGCCAGCTATGAAAAAGGGAGGGATTCGGAAAAAGGAATTGGAAGAGGGAAAAAAAAGTAAGTGAACTGTGAGTTAATGAAGGGTCCTAGTTCTTCGCTGTGTTTTCCTTGAAATCCCTAATGTTTCATGGAAAGATGGCACTTCTTTATGCACCATTTTGGTATTTTTTTATTTTGTCGCTTTTATGAGCTCTAGATATAGTTAGGTGTCAATAATATTCACCGTATGATTCTGAAACTCGCGTGATCTGACATTTTCAAGTAATCTTAAGGTAGGTAGTTTGAGCGATAAATCAGTTCATCTAGAATTTGACGTCCTTTTTAAGAAATAACTCCCATATTTCTTATGATATCAAAATATAATTAACCCTTGCCGAACTACTTTTCGAGCAATTTGCCTAAAAATATAAGCTATTTTATAAGGGATAGATTACGGCTGTGGGCTCCAGAGGGTGAAAATTGAAAAAAATTAGGAACTTCTAACACCTATATTTCGTCAAAAAATTAACGGTGTGTAGTTTGTATGTTTTTTCAACTAGTTATAAAAATTAATCAATTACTCACCGCAGTAATTTTTACAGAATCGCAAAAAACCACCTATTGTGAAGGCGATTTCACTGTACGGCGTGAAAAAATGAATCAAGTTAGAGACTTAGGTGTTTATATTTATTTAATTACTTTGCATTTTTGTCACATATAACTATATTTTTACACCATTAATATCAAAATATTTACTTCATACTTCTTACAGACGCTGAAAGTAAAAAATAAAATTCGAATATGGTCTCTATTATGACAAGGGAGCTATCTCGCTCAAACTACCTTAAAATAGCTTGCAGCATCCGAGTCTCTAGCGGCTCCCAACTCTGTCCTTCCATGAGCTGTATCACATCATGTGTTCGCCGTTAGCAGTTGTTACCGGAGCGTGCGGCTTTCCTTTTTATTTCATTTAGTATTTCAAGAATCAAATCTTTCCGTGCAGGGTCCCAAACGCTCGCGGCGAGCGTTTGGGACCCTGCACGGAGCGGCTCGCGGCATACCTACCCGAGATTTGATGCTTCCCGGAATGAACCTCTCTCCCGTGCCGGCAGATTGCTTTCAGGGATTAAGGGGGTAATCGCCTGGGGAGGCGTTGCTCTTTGCCACCGACCCATCCCTCCGCCGCGTGGGGCGCGATATATGCCCTCTCCCTCCCTCTATGCATAGAGAAACACGATCCCCTTGGTACAACACCGGAAGAAAGCCTCTCCACTGTTCCCCACGGTCAATTTGTATGTGCACAAGCCTGCGTGTACACGCTTGTACGCATTACGGAGTATTTGAACAGTCAGTCGACTCCCTCGGCCGTACTTTTAATAAAACCCCTCGGCCGGCCAGACGTCAACACTCCGTCCGTTCAGCTAGGCCTTTAAAAACGTTTGCCATCGTATCATAGATCTCCTCTCCGGGAGAAGTTTACGTCGGCGGTTACTAAGTCTTAACGGCTTTGCGGACTCGTAAAATATTCGTGCTCGCCCATGATGCCCCTCCCCCCCTGCCTCTTCCCGTTTCATTGACCCCTTGCGGGCTTCCTTTGTGTTTCTCTCGTATGTACACATATTTAACGGTGGATATTATGAATGAAAACAATTTCTTTTCTTTTTTCTTAAAATCCCTTTAAAATTTCCGCCTTGCTAACTACTGTTATTTTCACCCAAAGATAATATCCCTTCAAATACCCTCAAGATTTTCAAAACTGATCGATAATTTTATGCGTTTTCAGGGGTCTTCTCTGGATGGGTTCCTGTGCATTTGATATCCCTTGTTCTTTCCAACACTGTGAAGTCGATGGCCCTTGTTATTGCAGGGTACTTCCATATGATGCGGACGTAGGTCGTTGCGTTCCGTTTTTAGAGGAAAATGTTGGATTGCTAGTTGCCTCGACTAATAGCGAGAGCGACCATAAAATTTCAACTGGTAAATAAATATAAAAATAAAACGTAATTTTTCCTGTGATCCCCAGTAAAGTTGACTAATGAGTCGTCTCTTGGAAATTGTTAAGTTCAGTGACGTAACGTTTTTGAGTTTTTTTCCTCGTGGCATTAACAATTCATTAGTGCAATAATGACAGTTGAGTTAAATCCGACAAGAACGTTTAGTAAGTTACGTTCCTTGGTCTATTTTTTATTGCGTTATGGTGAATACTTTTGTTCAGATTAATTCTGAAAAATAGTCACCGGCCTTCCCTCATTCGTGTAGTTACAAATTAGTTTTAATTATTTTTGATTCCTTAGTTTCTCTTCTAAGAGAAACCGCCGCACTGACAGAAACTTAGGAATATTCTATTATGTACAGTAAAAGCTCGTTTTCCAAGGAAATCGGAATAAATACAATTAAAAATAATACATTCCGGAAACCCAAATTTTTCCTTGAAAATAGTCCAAGAGACGGTATTTTATTTTGGGAAAATGGTGAATTAAATTACAAATGGAGTTAGAGGGATCAGAGGGCATTTACCACGACTCATTTAATTTTTCAAGATCATAGTTTTGTGGCAAAGTAACATCATTAGGCTATCGTCATTTTCATTTGTTTTGAAGCCTGATAATGCTAGATTGCAACGAAACCGCAGTTGTGAAAAATAAAACGAACAGTAGACATTGCAGAGTTTATCTCCAGCAACGGCCTGCCGAGAAGGAAATAATGGTTCCCACTTGACCAATTAGGTTAAGCAACTTTGTGCACGACACGAATTTTGAGCGGATATCTTCCTAATTGTCCAGTGCTGTTGTTACTGCTAAAAAATGCAGGAAGTGCGAAGTGAACTTGGCCGGCGAAGCACGTTAAACCAAAGTACTAATACTACTAAATATTGTCTTCCTATAAAGTCCCCTTCTCATGACGGCTAACCATTAAGTAACGTCAGGGACTTCCTAAGTGAAAAGGAATTCGCAGTTATTCCAGAAAAAGTGAATATTGAGGATAAAAAACTCGAATAAAAACTCAATAGGGTAAATAGGGTAAACACGAAATCAATAAATGCCTTTCCAGGGTGTCCGGTGAATCTATTTCTTTTTCCCCTGATTTTTCCAGGTTTTCCAGGCAAATATTTGTATTTTTCACGATCTTGCTGCACTTTGTTTCTAACATATTTTTAATGAATTTCTAATAAATCGGCATAATTTTCCAACGTGAAAAATACGTGAAATTTCGGTCCCTACTTTGAGTTAAATATGTAAGAGTATACAAGGAATGTGGAGTATTATGGGTTTTATTCCAACCAACAAATAAACCAAAATGGTTAACTGACAGTAAAATTTTGAGTCAGGTGCAATTTGAACACAATAAACTAGATTCAGACTAGTTTGATAAAGAACATGCAAATAAAAGAAACTGGTGTGACATTTTTCAATGAGTGCTTTTCCGATTCAACTTCAGCAACGAATTTCTCGGCTTTTCAAGAAATTGCTCTATTTTGGTTAACAGCTCTTGAACCTTTTGCAGTAAGTACCTCTTTCTTATTCTTTTTCTTTTGAGGCCTTGGTACCTTTCCTCTTCTCCCCAAAGGCTTCACTGCACTTTACATGAGCATTTCGGAAACTGTGAATTAATTGCTTTGTGATAGGTTCGTATCTGACACCCGAAAACATTCAATTATGTAGAACAAAATTGTATTTGTTGGACAATACACGAATTTTAATTAGTTTGGATTGCCCCTGTACCGTGGCCCTTTCGACTGCGAACCCGATGGCCGTGATTTCAATACACAGTGACCGTAAAATGTATTTCCACTCCTTCAAAAACATTTCTGCAAACATTAAAATGAGGAGGGAGGAGATTATTGGGTGGGTGGAGATTACAATGGGTGGAGATTATTGGGAGAGGATTTTTAATTATATAACAATGCATCAATTCACGAAATTTAGGTTTCCGGCCGAATGGTTTTCGTATAATTGCGGGAAATGCTACTGCCCACGTTCAGACGTTTAGATTTCTTGTAAATTTGGCAACACTAAGAATTCCATTTATACGGCTCTTCGAACGGAATCAAGATTTCCGTGTGGGATTCTGTTTCTGCTGATGGAGATATACAATCGCATTTCGGAATCAATTCCGATTCCATTCATAGCAGCCATTTTACACGGGAATTATTCCATGTAGAAGTGGTGGGGTGACGGAGCAAAAGCTGCGAGCGGGCGCACAGCTATGAAAAGAGTATGAAATGAACAGGGAGCACAAGGCTACGCTGAGCCGAGAGCATAATGCAAGCAAAGGAGCAGGTTAAACCTCTCTCTCTGCCTTAATAGAAATCGGCTGCCGTGTGTTTTCCAGAGTTTTTTGGAAAAATATAAAAATTCCCTGAGTTTTCTAGGACAAAATATTTCCCTGAGTTTTCCAGGTTTTCAAGGTTTTCCAGGTCGCCGGACACCCTGCTTTCATCGCTAAAATGTCAGGCACTAAAATATTTTTCAAGGGGTGTACACCATACGTCTTTCTACCATATTGACAGTTTATGATATCACTTCTTTTAAAGCGTAAAAAAACACGAAAAACATCCTAGGACGGTGTGACTCGAGATGAGTAAATTACCACGGTAAAATAAGGTAATATTAAAAAATTACAGTTTTTTCCAGTAGTTTTTTAAGATTTAAGCAATTACATAATAGGAATAGGAACATAAGATTAAATAAAAAAGCCAATAGCAATAGGAAGGGAATAACGATGTTTAAACCATAACTCATACTACATTAATCTACTAGGTAACAATGAAAAAATGTTAAAATAAAAACGCCAGTAACACGCAATCCGGGCATTCTTCTGTCATAGTATGAAAAACTTCAAGAAGAAAATTCCAATATTCTCATGCATAACTCAATAATGTAACAATTTTCGTAAAATATTGCTGAACAGTGTACATGCATCAAATTATAATTTAACACGTAATAAATGTGTATGGACTTGAGTTAAAAGAATATGTTTGGCATTAATCGGTATGAAAAATTGTCTCAAACCGGTGAATTTTCCTGAAAATTACGGTACATTGCTGTACATGCATCAAATTATAATTTAACCCGTAGGAAATGTGTATGGACTTGGGTTAAAATATTATGTTTGGCATTAATCGATAGGAAACATTGTGTCAAACAGGTGAATTTTCCTGAAAATTACGGTAATTTTCAGGTGTCGTGGAAAATATTGAAAAATACCACGGTAATTTACAAAAATTACCATGGTAATATTCTGAGTGGTCCATATCTAGGTGTGACCCAATTGATTCGCTCGCATCACGTCCGAGGTGCAGCCTAAAAGGTTTCACGTCGCCTGACATTTTGAATGAGACCTAGGCGCGTGAAACCTGACTTGCGACGGAAGGGTGTGGACACTAGGTGGGGGGGGGGGAGAGAGGGGAAGGTTCATCTCGCAGGAATGCGTAAGCCCATGACGTCGGAAGAGCAAGGAGAAAACGTCAGGGAGGGAGGAGAGAGTCAAGAAGGGATTGATTAGCAGCTGGTCCGAAAGGGGCGCGGAATGCCCGCGGGGGGGGGCGCGGCGGCGGCGGGACGAAAACAAGTCGGCAGCGCCAAACGGGAACATCCAGTGACGGCGGGAGGGGGAGGAGGGCGGGCTATTAATCATTCACGGCAGCAGTTGGTGGCACAGGAGCAGAAGAGGAAGCTGGGAAGAGTGCTTGTTGAAGAATAGAGACGCCTCTGAAAACATGGGCTGAAGATATAAATGTATTTCACTAATCTTTCCGGGCATATTTGCAATCCCGGCGTGATCACGGCCACAGCGGTACAACTCGAATTCCCGTCGTGCAATTTGTTTCGAAATTAGCGGATGTTCACCACTTTATACCGACAGATCATGCAAATTTAAATATGTGAACAATTTTTTCCCATTAAAATATTGAAAAAAAGTAAGTCAAAGTTGGAATATCGGATTGAAAGCGCCAAAATCCGTATATTTTTTTTCAAAATGACGAACTGTAAAAATGCATGTAAGGAGAGAAAAAATAACAGTTACTCCCATATATAAATATATTATTCCCGGAAGCGTATTTAGAATTGCAAGTCAATACGTTGAAATGCAAGAGATAGCAATATGTAAATTAAGCTGTAGTATCGGGTTATAAACGCAAAGAACAGTTCATCTTTCAAATAAGGTACCTATAACTGCATGTAAGGGGAGAAAAATAGTTTTAACTCTCAAATATAAACGTAGAAAGGAATGGATCTGAATAAACCAGCTGTTCCACGGGACGAAGAAAGGCATGGAAGAGATTGGAATAACGGAAGACAAAAAAATACAGGACAAAACTGAATTTAGAAGATTGATACAATACTTCAACGGTTCCCGGAAGAAGGAAAAGAACACCTGGACGGAAGAGAGGAGAAAACAAAAGCGAAAAGATGAAGAACTACTGGAGAGAAAGAGAATAAGAGGAAAATAAGAAATGAAAATGTATTCGTTGGGTTACTTTACGTAGTACTTAGACGGCCAAAATCGAGAGGAGAATTAACGTAGAAATGAGCATTATATCACACGCTTTTTTGTTCGTAAAACCCGGTTCAACCCACTCGAAGATACAGCCTCCTAAACTCGAGAGACTGGACATTTTTAATAGACAGAGAGGAGAAGGCAGAGGAGTGGGGATAAAATATATTTAAAAAACGAAAAAAATAAACAAAGGAGTCGACGGGAGAATCTTCTTCTCCCAGCGGATTAACTCCCGAAAGCGATGCGGGTTCGCCCGCGAGGCGGCGACACTCTCACTCTCAGCGGCGCCGCCTACGAGTGGGGAGTTGGAGTTAGGAGGGGGAGGGAGGAAACGGGTGAAGAGGTTGGGAGGGGGGTTGGATAGACGACTGAGGGGAAGGGAGGGAGAGCGACCTCCTTCGAGAGAGGAGACCGGCGTTGCGCAATTGCGAAGGTGGGAGGGTAATCTGCCACGACAAAACGGAGATTACATCGTCATGGGTGCGAGACAACGCTGATTTTTAATTCCACGACATTGCACGAGCTGACAAAACAATCCTTGCTTCTAGCCGGGCGTAATACGGGCGGGCGGATAATTCCGTGAACAGATGTCCCCACTCAAGGGTAAAAAGAATTTAATGACGGTTCGGGTTTCCATTTTGAAACCCGACGATGTGAGGAAACGCACGCGTCGCCATTTTTGGTGACATTCTGCGATTAAAATATTTCAAGACATCATTTCGGGAAATCAATTAACGCTGGAACGTGACGATTCTTGTTCGAGGAGAATGGTTGCTCGTCCTTAAAGGTTTCGACTGAATTTTAGCGTTGGACTAATGAATTTCGATAGCAATTGAAATCTCGGCCGCTTTTACGATCGAGAAAGCTTAGTGACTCATATTTTTTTTACGGTCGAAAGTGAAAACAAGCAGAGGAGATAATGGTGGCTCGGCATCGTAACTACCGGCAGTTCTCCGATTTATGAGAGCAATAATTCGCCACCGCGTCGATTTAAAAACCTAAAATGAAGTTATCGCTCACAAAAAAAAACAAGAATTTTGGATTGGATAGAGGTCAGTGATCATCACGCAAAATACCAAATGGTGCGTGCAGCCTTGAAGGTAAGCGGGTCATTTCCCTTTCCTGTACCAAAAACGATGCCTCCATCGTCATAGGTAGTTAAATACCAATTGATTGTTAGGTCCTTAGACCGTCATTTTCTATCACTTCCGCATCATCAAAAACTTCCCTGAAAAAAATATCAAACGGCCTTGATCATGCCCGTTTTAAGGCCCTAATATCTTCTGCCTCACTTATATCGCCAAAAAATCCCTATTATATTCTTTCCTTTTCGGAATTTACCCAAAATCCTTCCCTCAATCGCATACTTCAACACATCGTCACCTTAATATATCCTCTTTTATCTTTTTTTTGACTTCTTTGAAATACACATCAACTTCATATCCTCCCCTTTTACGCTAAAAACTTCCTCATTTTCCTTCCTCCGCACCCAAATTTCCTAATTTATTTTCTTCCGTAAGCACGTAACAAAATCCACCAGTTTACGGTCATCCTTTTTCCGCAACGACCAAGTTTTTGAGCCAGAAGTCTATTTCAGTCGGAAATATCAAATAGTATTTCGAAGAGGATTTCTTCAGGTTCATCATAATGCAATCTGCACAAGAAACCTCGGGACCATATCACTTTTATTCACCGCAAAAGCATGACGTGGCGAATACGTGATTTATTACTTAAAACGATAAATTATAAGAATTTCAGCAAGCATATAATGATCGAATTTGGATTACGGGGAGTTTAAATAAATGGAAAATCTATCTACTATAATAATCAGCGATGTGTATATATACGTCAGTGACATTCACACAAGAAATACACGCGAAGCTGGATTTTCATTTGGCTGCAGACCTTTTTTTATTTGCAAAATTAAATTAGAAATAGTGGCTTTCTGTTATTGGGAAAGGTACCAATAGAAAGAAAATAAAATACATATTCTTATTCCTTAAATCAAATTTTGTATTCTGGTCAAAATTCCGGAACATTTGCTAAAACGTTCGCAGTATGTTAGTGTTTTTGAGTAATCGTACCCATGACGACCATACTTATTGTTTAAGTCGAAATTCCGTGTATATCCATTAACTCAATGATTCTTTGCACTAAATAAGATATGATAGGTTTATTACAATATATTAGTGTTGTTTTTTCCTTCCCGTTGATATTCAACGGGCACCTTCTCTAGTGAAGTGATGATGTTGGACCCAGCCCAAAAGTCACACAGCCACGGAATGAGTACAAGACACTCTGCCGGCCCCCTCAAACATTCCGAGTGAAAAAAACTCAAAAATTTAACAAGCATGAAAAAAAAACTAAAAAAATCAAAAGTTTAACTGAGAACATCGGGACAATAATACAGGAATATGCGAAACAATTGCCACTTGTTCAGCTTATACTTCCGTCATTCCCATGTGAAGTTCATCCGCTATCACGGACAAGTAACTTTCACATTTTTATCCTACGCATCAAACTTGGAATCTTGGAATCCAAGCGCTAAAACAGCCGTGAATAAGATTTCGCCGATTGCTTACCGAGTGCGGAAATGGCATTCAAGGGCGCAGAATAACTTCGAAATGAATGCATAACACACAACATGAAATGAAACTAATACAGAGAATTTATATAAGGAAAATACTTTTTAAAAATCAATTTTCGTATATTGGCTGGTAAGTTGGTTGAAAATTTTTCACCTTAACACCAGTAACCACAATGCATCAACACAAAGCGATCATAAAATTAATAAGAGAATTTACCTCGCGATGACATGTGTGCATACTTATGAAAGTTTTCCAGTACATATTGAATTAACAAACCGTGCAATTTTCCACGATATAAAATTTACTAACGAACCGGTTTCTATGTAATGCATCATCTTCAGGTGATGATGATATATACACCCGAAGGTAATGTATTAAAATTGAAACCCGGGTCATGAGTAAATTTTATTTTGTGGAAAAATGAACCGGTTGTTCTTTCATCATGTATAAATTCCACTCAATTTCGCAAGAATCTTCGGGTTTCATATTTTCCGGTACACTCAAGAGAGAGGGACTGAAAAGTGTAAATCTCATCGTGGAATGCAAGTGTTTCATAGCGAATTTATTAAATCTGCTGGACTTCCTTGTTCCCCACCTCCGTATGTGGCCTCAAGTTTACAACACTTTCTCCGGGCTTTCTTCACGTCACATATTCCACAGAGCCTCTAGCCTTAAGAAACTTTTCTGTGCGTTATGGTTGGCAAAACCTGTAAACCAGTGAGCACGAAACTGGGAGGCAAATCCCTCATTGACAGCATAATCCATAATGTATCGGTTCTCAATATTCCATAATATGTGTACCCGCGGTCTTTTACTCGATAAGGAAAACAACCCACAAAAAAATGGCTAATATTTATTGATACTTCTGAAGATGAGTTTTTTGCGCCGACATCAAATCTGAAAAGATGCATAATTTATGACTGGAATAATAGACTTGTGTATGATGCTTGGTGAACTGAATGATAACTTTGGTGCTAAATGTGGCTTTTGAAGAACAAGTGGACCTGAGTAATCCAGAGTAGGATTGGGACATAATCAGTATCAGCTATGTCAGCATTGAATACAATATAGTGGAGGGCTCTAGTGAGGTAATCTTCGGACTGAAATAACGGCGATAAGCAACAATGGTGGAAAGAAATATCTTCTCTTATAATCAGGAGAAATCAAATAAAATATTAAATTAATTTACATCAGACAAATATATACAAAGCTTTTATTCTGTAATTTTTCAGCAGAAAAAGGAAAAATTTTGTATCTCCACACGATTAATCATTTGGTTAACCGCGGTTGCGACGACAAGACGTCAAGGTCCGTTGTCTTGAAAATGACGTCTTCACGTTGTACCGCGGTGGACTAAATGAATAAACGTGTGGATATACAAAGTTTTCCTTTTTTCTACAGTTAAATAAGAAACTTTGCCGAGAACAATGGAATTAATCGGACAATTTTATCATACCTCCCAACGGAAAATAATCACAGCTGCACATGTTATGGTTAATCCTCTTTCGTGCCACTAGCTAGATTTGGCTCATCGATATCACGAGAGCCAGTTTAGAGGTCGCGTTTAAACAGCAGGGAGCCTCCCACATCCCCACGAGGCATCTCAATACACCACGCCTCCCACACAGCTTCCAGAGGCGTATCTCGATTTTCCCCGGACCCACTTTCACACCCTTTGCTCTTTCGATTCCCCTCCGACAAAACACGGCAGAAGGCCATTCGCCCCAAACGGCACCTGAGCGAGTGCACCCCGGCAAGCCGGTCAAAGAAAGGACACCGGTTTTTAAATCAAGAAAGAAAGTGCAAAGGACACATGGCACAAGTTGAGTCGAGTGGAATCGGATTAGGAGCCGGTTACGCAACCTGACCTCGTCAGAAACTTGACCGCTTTATCCGTTTCGTCGCACCTGTACCGTAATTAAACGAACCAGTACTCTTGTGCATTCCTTCGGGCGTGCCGTCAAGCACTGGTTTTACAGGACTTTCAGGTAATTACCACCCGCAATATTTGAAAGCCACCGTGAAATACTCTTTCCCTAAAGAAATTGCGGAAACGTGATCGGTTTTAATAACCCAATTTTAATACCAGCCGGGCTGCATTTTATCGCTGAACATCTGTTAAATTGTTATATATATTGGCACTTTCCCCGGCCAAATAGAATTAAGATATTCGAGAATCGACTTTATGTACAAGTAATTCTCGCAATAACGCGAATACCTCGAAAGAAAAACGCAACTTCCGCAAGTTACAAAAATAAGATACTCAGAAGACTTCAATGGAAGGGCTTGATAGGATTGGAAATTTACTGACGGGATTATTATACGATTCAACGTAATGAAAACTTCACCAACAGCTGGACGTTATTCTTGTTAAACAACTCTTAAAATATAAAAAAACTCCTGAACAAAAGCAGCATCGCTTGGAAAATAGCGACGATTGATTAAACAGTGTTTCTCAATCTCTCAATAACTAACGAACAAGGCATCCTCAGAGATACTCATTAAACAAGTCGCTTAGTGATATTCTCAAGTTTTTTCTACCATAATGTTTAGCTGCACTCAATATATGTGTTTTGAAATTTATATATTCATGTATAAAGCACTCTCACAAATTGAGAGAGATTTGATATTAAGCCCCAATAAAAGGAAATTCCTTTATTGCATCTGCAAAAAGGTAGGTAGACGCTAATTGACGAACATATGATTTTTACATAAAATGATCCAATCATACAAATTTAAAAAAATGTAACTGATTAAAAGTTTCAAATAAAATTAAAACATATATAACGTAAGAAGGCTCAGAATAACGCAGCAAAGAAACACATTGCATAACATTTTGAGCGACATTTCGCCGAAGATGAAACTATTGCCATGAGTCATAATAATAATTACGAGGAAACTAAGGGAATTATACATATTTCACAACGGCATTTAAGACAAGCAATGGACGAATAGAAAGACAACGCCACGGGTCACGTAATATACTGGTTTGTGGGAAACAATAAACAACAACTTCCGAGAACAGGAATAAACGGGGTGAGCTTACGTGAGTATTGATATTATGACATTCAAGTTAATGCTTCCGCGTGCATAAAGTGTTCGCATATTTTACAAATATTTTGTCAAAAAGTTTGACAACAACCCAGTGTTACGAGCTCAGAGGGAGAGGGGACCGAGAAAACATCGTGTATATTAAAATGTATTCGCATAATGCTCTGATCCGACTGCTCCGAAACTTTAATGACCTGCGCACTCCTTGCCAAACAGTATCCCTAGAATACTGCCAAAAATTGGGACATTGCATTGTGCGAATATATTTTAATACACAAGTTTTTTAAGTTGCACGTTGTTTTCGCGGTCCCCTATACCTCCGAGCTCGTAACCTTTTGGGTGGACGTATCCTTGGATAGGAACTCCTGTCCTCAACAAGCATTGTGACTATGGAGAAAACACAATTGAAGACATTTATGTCGACAAAATAATTGTAAAACTGTTTTAAGTTAGTTAAAACTATTATCCCACAACAGAGGAACCGCTCGATCTACATTCGCAACTCAATTTGACAATCGGTCCGTTTCTTAGCATGACGAGATTTATAGAGATGCAACATACTGTAGCGGAGGAATCATCGAGAGGACTCAGGAAACGACGATTGAAATAGGGAATCTTCCAGAGCTTTTTTTGAAGATTTTCGCAGCTCATGTTTATATTATTCAGGTTTCTGGTTCTGCGATTAAATTATTTTATATTATGCGACAGTTTCGCCGTACTATGCTGCAGGCTTCGTCAGGCTTTTTTCTTAAAAGCCCGACGAAGCCTGCAGCACAGTACGGCGAAACTGTCGCATAATATAAAATAATTTGATCGCAGAACCAGAAACCTGAATAATATAATCTTCCAGAGCCTTGGCAAAGGTGGTTATCTACGGGAGATAGGAATCAACAAGGGATGATTCGAAAAATGGTGTGTTTGTGAGTGACATGAATGTTACGGTGAGTACATTTTTGGCGAAATAAATGTGTTTAGAGTGTTCCGAAAATAAGAATAGTTATATTTGCACCCACGCACGTAACAACACATAACCACCCTCCCTCCCTTCCGGGATAGGCACAGCCAAAAAAGTTAACTTCTATTGATAGACCTGTAAAGCTGACTCTGCTTTAATAATTTCCTACATGCTGCCATATTCTTGCATGCCTCCTTTTGCTTCATTTACCTTCATACCCGCCCTCTTGTTTTAAGACTCCTAACATTCCTCCTCTTAAGGTAGTTTGAGCGAGATAGTTCCGTAGTCATAATGGAGACTATATTCGAATTTTATATTATAATTTCAGCATCCGTAAGAAGTGTGGAGTAAATACTGTAATATTAATGGTGCAAAAATATAGTTATATATTTGACGAAAATTCTCAGAAATTACAAAATATATCTACATAAGTCTCTAACTTGACTCACTTTTTCACGCCGTACGGCTAAAGAGCCTTCAAAACGGCATGTTTTTTTGGCGATTCTGTAAAAATTACTGCGGTAATAGATTAATTTTTATAAATAGTAGAGAAAACATACAAACTACACACTGTTAGTTTTTTGCTGAAATTTAGGTGTTATAAGTTCCTTATTTTTTCAATATTCTCCATCTGGAGCGCACAGCCGTAATCTATACCACGTAAAAAAAAGCTAGTATTTTCAGGCAAATTGCTCTAAAAGTATTTCGATAAGGGGTTAATATTTTGATATCATTGGAAAGATGAGTTTTTTCTTAAAAATGAGAGAAAATACATCAAATTCTAGGTGAATTAATTTTTCGCTCAAACTACCTTAAGAGTCTCTTCCACCGAATTCACAAATGACGTTCTTGGGCATTTCACTCCTCAATAGTAAATCTGCTCCTTTGTTCGGGTCTCATTCTTTCTCTCAACATGGCCAAAGCAATAAAGCACGCTCCATTTATACATGTCCATTGCTGGATCATCCATTCCACCTTCTTTTATCAACGACTTATTCCTCATCCAATAATTTCAGCTTTTACCGCAAGCACTTCTCAGACACTCCATATCACTACATGTAGCCTACTTTTATGCTTGCCCTAGCATACTCAGCAGTTTTTGCTTTTCCAAAAAAACATTATTTCCTTGATATGCTCAACATACATACTACCTTCGACTATTCCATCCAGCTTAAGAAGAATATAAGAAAAACAGGAGAAGGTCCACTTCCCTGCGATGCAATTCAAGGGCGGTCCCTTTGAAGTTTGGGGAAGGAGGGAGGGGCTTTTATGAGATAGACAGAGCAGTACACTTACACTCCTTGTTCCGGTCCATGCTCTTCTGGAGCGGCGAGTCGTCCACCTGGGCTTTTGGGGGCGAGTGCGGGGGCGGGGACGAGGAAGCAGAGGAGGAGGAGGCGGCGGCGGAGGCGGCCGCCCCCGCCGCCGCCGACGCCGAGGAGACGCTCTTGCGACGCAGGCCGCCGCCGGACGACGAGGAGTGGCCGGCGGAGGAGGGCGACGAGGGCGGGGTGGGGGACGACGCCCCCAGGCCGCAGGGCCCGCCCTCCGCCATGGCTCCCGGGCTCACGTTGCAATCCTGAAAGTCAAGGAGAGAAACACTTAAAACCCCGTTTTAAACAATCTCCGATTAAATATTCTCTCTGTTAATACCTTTTCCCATTGATAAAGCTCACATCAAATAACCCAAACTCTCAGTTAGCATAAAGTTAACACAAGGGCTACGTCATCTTGTGGTTAACGTTAGACAGACATACAACAGGATCTTAAATAATGAATTCCGAAATGATTGGTTAGTGTCTTCGGCGTCCCACAAGGAAGCGTGATCGCCCCCGGTCATTTCTTATTTATGTAAACGACATAGGTTCTAGAGCAGGGATTCTCAACGAGGACGCAATCGCCCTAATCGCATGGGGTGGAAATAACATTTTAGGTAGCGAAAAAATCATGAGATTACAATCAAGAGTTCCCTCAAAACCGGAAGCCTAGAAGCTATGAAGAGGTGACATAAAAATTAAAGTTACTAACATCAAACCGAACATTGAACTTTTAGCTATGAAGCACCAGGCACAAGGATCCCACTGAATAAAGAGATCTAATGCAAATTATTTTCTAGGTTAAAGTGTCATGGGGGCGATTAGGAGAAAAATTGTCCAAAAACCCATGAAAGGATGAGAAATCCTGCTCTGGAGTTAGCAGCAGTATTAAATTGATTGCTGACGATTCGGTCATCCATCGAGAAATAGTAACAAAAGCGGTCTTTTCAGGCTCTCTCATTGGATCTTAACAACGTTAATTTCTAGTGTTTTAAGCGGGGGCTCGAATTAAATCGCAGTATAAGCCATGCCGCTTACTTCGTAAAAGGTAGCATGTGGATGAAGATTTATACGAACATAACTGGCTAATGCTACAGGGTAAGCGCACACCTGTCACATCCAGGGTTGGAAAAGCTGGTGCTTAAAGAAAATTTACACTGCTGTGATAATTCCTTTCAACATTTGGACATTATCAGAGATTTTACATTCGTCATTAAACCACGAACTTTATCATGTACAAACTTAAATGTTCAAATAATTTTAGTTTAATATATTTTCCCGAAGTAGATAATCATTTATTTATTTAAACAGCGCTTCTTTGTGCTAATATTTGCCACTGCGCTCTTTCCAAGTAGCTTTAACCAGAAATTCCTCCCTAAGTATTTAAAGTCCATTACCACGGTTTATCATCAACGCACGATTTCTATTGTAAACGAGTATTGAAATGTCCATCTATCGCGGAAAATTAATCGAGATTGCAAACAACTGCTGTTGTAGTATTGATAACAATAACCGTTAATAATATAGGTAATATTGTAGTAAACAAAATCATTCGAGACCTGACTTCGTAGAATTCTTTCATCTTGAATGAAAATAGAGGACCAAAAACACATTCTACATAAACTTCTATTAACACCATCATGGTTTCACTGTGGTCCATCTTCATGGTCATGTACAAAAAGTTAATTTGGAATGAGGTTCCGCACTGACCTTGAACCACTCCGGGTAAATGGAGATGATGGTTTCAAGAAGATCCCGGTCCAGGTGCAGCCTCCAATAGACGCTGCCACCGCCACCACCCCCTCCACCGCCCTTGACCCCGAACTCTGAAAAGAAACAAGAGCATATTCTATAAGATATTGGATATTCCAATAGAGCGCTACTACAGAAAAGTATCGTGAACAAGGAAAACATTTTAATGACTCTTTCAAGATGAAATTTTATGTAATAATTTAAGCATAGTTCATTTAAACAACTCATGCAGGAACAAAAAAACACAAGTGTTCATAAATACAACCAAGTCCGTATAACACCATATTTGAACCTGTGCAAGACCCTGCAGGAGTCCGTACAAGATAATAGCGCAGTTGAAATATACTGATTTGAAAAAGAAAGAAATGAAAAATAAACAATTTTTTCACGATTGTATGATTTAACCAAAAGCCACCATCATGGATTCCACGGTCACGTGATTTCTTTCCCAAAACGGCATTGGACGTGTTTACAAATTGGCTGCATACCCAACAGTCAACTGCGCTATTATCTTGTACCAGCTTAAAAGACTGAAAACAGATCATAGAATGATTGCAGCCGTCTCCAACGTATTTAGACGATCAATGAACTTGGGAAGCGTGTAGCAATAATATGTACGTCTTGCATTGACAATTGACGTTCACATTGCGTTGAGTGAAAGCGAACGAGGTGGATCAACCGATCCTCGGAACCACAGGGAGCACGTGTCAAACAAGGACCGCGCCATTTATGACATCAACAACCTAGGCAAGTATGCTAGCGATCACGCGTGATAGCCGGTATTTTAGTTCTCTATCACCAGATGAAACGAAGCTATCATGCTGGCTGCGATCATAAACTTGCACAGGCTCGAGAACTGTGTGGTACCGGTTTAAGGTGCACATTATTTTCAGGCAGAATAAAACAACTTGGCGAAGGGATATATTAAAGAGGAAATCCAGTTCTCAATCAAAGGGGTCAAGTGCTCATTTAGCGGAAAAACATTTCCGATCTCAAAGCGCGATCATCAAACAGGCCGCAGTTGAAGCTCATAGTACGGAAGGATATTCGATTTCGAAGACACATTATTCATTAAAATGAATGTTAATCATTATTGTTAATGACTGATAAATTTTGCTGCCCATAAGCAACCGAGGAAGTTGAAAAAGTATATGAGAAGTAGTCAGGCACTACGGGAGCTTCCAATAGTAGGCAATTTCGAAACATATGCAACATAAACAACAAGAACCTGAGTTTAATAGCGGATTTGTACTGGCGAGATTCGAAGACAACCATTTGATGTGAGTGAGTAATCTATAAAGCTGAAAATGATGGAAATTCAACGGGTCAAAATTAGGAAAAAAAGGTCACAAAACAAACATTCCACTACCTTCAGTGATTTGTTGTACTAACTGCGTAGACAATGCATAATATTGTGACACTGGAAAAAATACGTACCATACATAAAAAGAGACCTTTCCACGGTTAAGAATAATTTAATGCATGACCTAGACCTCGATGCATTGCATCACCCTCAGCTGAAATGAAGTAGTACACTGAAACCTAGGTCGTGCACGCAACTGCTTAGAACCGTTGCATCACAAATTGGGCTGCACTAATTTTTGGTACTTGGCGAATAGTCAAGCGATCTTTAGAAAAGAGGTGACCTAGGATCACTGAAGTAAACTGCTTCACCCTGATTCTAGGGCGATGGTCGCTCTCATACTAAGTAAATTCGCCAACGTGAAGGCGCAAGAGGACAAAGAGACGCCATAAAAAAGCAATCTGCGCTGAATTCAAAACGCAAACGTTGCGAATGACAATTCTTGAGTCCGCTGCGCCGATAAACCAGTATCACGTGCATATAATTAAAAGACTTCGAGAAAACCATAAAGAGCAAAATTTAATAGAATATTACTACTTGGTAGAATTTGTGGTACTATGGCACGACTACACTTGAATTTTAAGCATGGAAATGTTTACAACATGTACAAAACTACACGACAAAAAACATGGGTTACAGAGCAATCGTTATTTTCGTAGTATATCAACATTCGTCAAGAATAAAAGGGCATAAGTTACTTAATTAACGAGAAAGAAAATTAACGGAGAATTAAAACAATCCGCAAGATTATTATGATTATTCTCTTAATTAAGGCGTAAGTTTAACTAAAATTACGTTCATAGTTTTCCAAAGAACTTATCATTTAATAGATAGCTATCACACGGGAGTGTACGACTGTGATCGCGTACCACCCCGCAGGTAATTTTGTACTCGAGTAATATCTCACGCCCCAAACTAAGGGTTCTTAAAACGTTAAGTCGGCACTTGACAACAAGGGCTTCCATCCATGACAAGTACGGCGTGTTTACCAAGGTTTTGATTCTAGGGCATATCGATCGCAAGAAAAACGGAATGCATACATCTATCAGTAAAAGAACCTTGAACAGGCATTTCTTTTATTCGTATGATCCAAAATTGAGCCTCAAAATGTAAAAATATCCAGACAAAACATTGCGTGTTAAATATTTATGAAACAAGAATACTCGCACCCACGAAATAAAAAACTTACTCACATTCCATTCCGTTTGCATTCGCATAGCACCCCACAACAATTTACACAAATTAGTACAAACAATCTGAAAGACGCCCCGCAGCCACGGGCGATCTAGGAACTGCCCGTCGGCACACACCAAAAACACGAGGGAGAATGAGTGGGCTGGGGAGGGTAGGGAGGGCATTGGAGAACCTTCGAAAGTTAACGTGAGTTTCAGTCCGCTGCTTTGTTTACCATGTGGGTCTCTGGGAGGAGAGGGGGCGGGGCAGGGAAGCTAAAACTGTGAAGGAAGGGTCTGGAGAGAGAGAGAGAGAGAGAGAGAGAGAAAAGAGGCGTTGACGGATTAAAACTAGGTTATCTCACGGGGAAAAGGAGCCTCAAATTTTGACGAGGCAGTCAAAACAATAAGGCTCACGACCTTCTCCTAATCAACTTTAACCCAAATTTACTGCACCAGACTTGAGTGAAAATATTTTGAAGACATTTTCCAGCAATTTGGTGAGGAAATTGTTTTACTTGCGCTTCGGGGATATACAACGTGGCATTAATGCGGAGGTGATTCAAACAAACATTCGGTACCTACGTACTAGCGGTTTCGAGGTGGTCTTAGGCCCACCGTCCTGGCTTCTTGTTTCGTATACCTGTTGACGCAAGCATAATGGTTCAGAGGCCTAACCAAAACAGCACTTTCAGGCCACGTTAGAATATCTATAACAAAAAAGCGCCGCCTGATTTGTACGACAAATTAATAAAATTCAAAGAGAAATTTCAATTAATTCTAATTCTAAGACTATAGCAGATATATACCGAAGATAAAAAGAATCAGAAAACATGCATGCATGTTTCTTCAAGGAACGAGAAAATATTCTCACCAACTTCTACGAGCAATCCATCACCTGTGCGAAAATGCTACGTCGACATAATCTCACGCGCTAAAAGAATGCGAATTGGTCGGCATTACGGTCAATACTAGAAGTAAGAAAGAGACGGAAGGTCGGAATTGCTGGCAGCCTGTAGACCTTCCCTACCTATCTTTAGAGTTAGAAGGAAATGATATAACTATGATGTTAATGAATGCGATACGGCTGCCATTACAACCAATAAATCGATAAATCAATGAATATAGAGAAAGAAAAGCACATAAAAAGTTGTTTCAGGCTTGATGTCGTGGAATAACATAATAAAATAATATTGGCAATTTTCCACAATATAATTATTGTGGAAAATTTCCAATATTATTTTATTATAAAGCAAAGCACTACTGCATGAGAGAACCTTTGTATGCAACTAACAAAAACGGCGTAAGAAATCATGCATAATTGAAAACACATTGGATGGTTTCACGCACTCAACAATGAAGCAGGAACGTAGAAGTAAAAAAATGTTATCAAAACAAAAATTACGAAGAAAAAAACGAGAGCAGCGACTAAAAAATACAAAGCCGGAGCATTTTGGCGGCGGCAAAAGATATATTTATTACTGAGATAAAGATTCTCAAGATGCCCGCAGGCTTACCGTTCTCCAAGAATGAACTCCCTGAATTAAATTAAACGCTAGAAGAGTATCGTTGAGCGTTCGAACGGACCTTGAGCCCGGCTAATTTCAAAATTGCAAAGCTAAGGATTCCAAAAACCTTTAACAATAATCACTAATAATAGATACACGATATGTAGCTGGCAATAAGGCTAAAGTACTACATTCCCCGTAATGATTCTATAGGCCAACCCTTACATATAATTAAGTGTCAGATGAGTAACAAGGGGAGATAAAATATAACTAAGCGTTCTTAGCGGAAATGTACAAAATTGTGGTCAGAAACGCCAGGAAATTGCTTAAAAATAATAAATCAGGTTAAATGATAACAGCGTTAAGCTATTTTTACGGATGACGGCATATTTTTACATCCTCCATTTACACAGACGTGCAGTATTTTTTTCAAGGATTAATTTCGTTTTGTGTATGCTTAGGCGGATTCTCAACGAATAGCGATAGTTATTTAAGGCAACTACGAAAAGTTAAAACTCAAAAGTTAGCACGAAAAACGTAACTCCTTAGTTAATATACACGCATGATTATTGTAAATCTCTCAGTATCGATATCCATTAAAGGCGACAAGAAAGCAGAACATTACTGCACCTGATTGATGAAAATTCCGTAATTTATTCTGGAATAATATTTGTACTACAGCCGTTTTCGGCATGTTAACAACATCACGGATCCATTCCATTTTTCCGATCACGCATTTTAATTTCTTCAAATTTAATCGTGTCGCACGGTTCCATACACTTTCTTCCTCCATCTATGCCAAAAGAGTCTAACCCGAGATCAGCGAAGCGGGGGCGCCAGCATCCAGGAGGACCTCGGCGATTGCCGACGGCGGGACGGGATGGCGGCCCCTTCTCCTCCTCATTGGGCGGGTCTGGAGGGCAGCATCCGACGCACACCGAGAGAGGCGAAATTGGTGGGACAAAAGCCTGTAGGAGATGACCTTGACCGAGAAGACGGGACAGGAGGGAGGCAGAGCACACTGTGATCGGTGGGGAAGGGAGGGGGCGTGGCACACGAGAAGATGACAAAAGAGGACACAAGCGAAAGGAAGGAGGTGCATCCGCCAACTGAGTGAGAGACGCCCCCTACTTTGATACGCATTCCCCTCCCCCGGACTGCTTTATTCTCTCCCTACACACACACAAAACACAGACTCCTCTGCCCACTTCACTCCACTTCGCACAAAGAGTTGTGCAACCACTTCTTCCATCGACGACACGCTAGACAGACGTGCTCTCCTTAGCACCGCCACACGTCCCGTCCGATTCCGAGACGAGCACCAAAGCGAGATGCTAAAGACGGATAAAACCCGCGAGCAGCCCGGCTACTCTCTTGACGCGCAGTCCACGTCCCTAGTCACCTTATGCGACGAAACCCGCTAGCGTGTTTTTTTATACCGCGCTTTCCTTATTTTCCACAGAGCACACACGGATACATATGCGCACACGCTTATTTCTAATGCACACTGAGGAATTAGGTCTCCGCCGTCAAAGTCTCCACTCCTAGTAAGAATTCGACGACCGACCTAACTTAAGGCTCCACGACAAGCAATAGGAATGAATTGACTTTGTGTCTTTCACTTGGACGGACACAACAGGCACAATTTCCATCAAAACACCTTAATCACTAGTCGTCCTCCAACAGTCTTAACACCTTTAGGTGGGTTCTTAAAGGTTTTCCAGATCAACAACAGCGTTTAATTTTTAAATTTAGGAGTTTCCCCGGAGTCACCCAGGCTGACAGACGACAATTAATACGAGCCTTAGGTTGATGTGATCGGAGACTGCTCACTGAAGTACTCGAGCCGTAGGGCGTAAACGAAACACGTCAGAGTGGGGAGCCAAGTTCTGTCGCCTAAACCACCATTAGATTTCCAGAGCGACATGACACGGAGTAAATCAGCCAGCATATGCTTTTAGATTGGCATCTCCAGGAAGGCCTCACGGACCTACACAAGAAAATCCTGGGCACTCCGAATCGTGTAGAAAATGCGTGACGATAAAAAACACAAATTTGACACTTCCGCGAAACTAAATTATGAGAAAACAGCGCGCATTTCCAGGAGCTGCCAATACATCCTCCGGAAGGAACGGCTCCTCGCCGTCACCACTGCGTATCTTCGACAATTTCGCAAACATCCGCCAGCGAGGGACAGATCTGGGACGATGCCTTCCAAAGCATCGGGTTCATTGGCCGGCGAGGCATTGGCGTCACCGTGGTCGGCCCTGTACTGGCCCGAGGTCATCTTGAAACAAATGTCAGCAACTTGCAGACAGGAGCAAAAGCTCCGGGGACGAATTGGGACGATCACCCATCCATATACGAGCCGAGCTCAAAACACTTAGTTTCACTTCGAAGATCTAGCAGAGACTGTTGTTTCAATTGCTGCGGGGCCGTTGCCCGGTCGGATGACAGTCGGTGTTCGTCCACTGGATGATGCGAGCGGCGCGTGGCGTAGGGGAGCGCCCGAAGTGGAGGAGGAGGACCGCGGAGGCGGCGGTGCTGCGTGCTGGAGACTGCGACGGAGGGACGTTCGGACTCGCCGGGATGTATCGGCGAAGTGGGCGGGGGGGTGAAGCGGGGAAGAGTCAAAGTGGGTGGGTGGGTGGGGCTCCGACGTCCTCCGCTCACAAAAGCGGTCTTTAATGAGAGAACGGGGTTGAGTTCAGGGGGCAATAAAGAGGCGAGGTGGGAGGGCGCATGCGGGGGGGGGAAGACAGGGATCGTTTCGATCCAATGCCCACTATTCAAACATTTTGGGCGCTCGTGTCCCACAGTTTATGGCGACGAGAACTCGGGCGCCACTGGCATGTCGCCGCCACGCAACACTGGTTGGTTGACTCGCAAATGCGCAAGTATAACGGCTTTGTCAACGAAACGAACAACTCAAAGAGCAACGTTGAACATGCTCTCCAATCAAGGATCACCGCAAATTTCAACGTGCAGTAGAGAACCGAACGAGATCGCACGTAAGTTGTAAAATTCGAAAGATGCTCAAAATTTGAAACCAAAGTCGGAGTGCGTCCATCACATTTCGCTAATTTTTAAGAAAACTATTGTTTTTGATAAATCAAAAATATGGTTTCCTGTTTCAAAGAGCAATATTTATACGAAAATAACAAGAAATTTTATTAAAATTCGTGCCCTCTATTTACAGAAAAATACAATGCGGAAAAAAGAAGTTCTCATTTTGTCATTGCTTGACTAAAAGATTGGTTCCTTTACGCAACGGAGGGCTTATAAAAACTTTCCACGCGATAACACGGCAATTTAGTGATTACTTGACGGTCATAATTAAACAAACAGAATGTCTAGTGGGGTTTCACACATTTTCATATTCAAGCTATTTGAAATCATTATGTGCTATTAGACAAAACCTTTATTTTCGCATTCTACAGGTGTAAAACTTCACATGGCGTAAAGATAGTATGCGAAAAGGAAACTTGAGTAAGGAAAAGAAAACGGAAAACACAAGAAATTGATTCGATGTGTCTGGTAAAAATTGCTTTTTTCCTTCAAAATACGAAACACAGGAATTAAAGAATGAGGAAACATTTCCGATAGTTCAGTTAACTGGCGGAAACTACAGTAACACCCATACAACAGTTCCGAAATACATATTGGTGTGCCGAAAAAATAATTTTTAAAAGTTAAATATTTCGTAACTGCTAATCCACTTAAATTTAATTCCAGTCACAAATAAAACATGCACGGGATAAAGTGATATGCCAGAACTTGTGAGTCCAAAATAAAAAAAATGATACAGTTAATCGGTCATGAAATAACTTTCCTATACTAAACAACAAGACGAAAGCTACGATATGAATTTTTCCTCCACCCACATGGATCTACACGTACTAAATGCTTAAGTAAAACGCTTGGCTCGGGAAATAGAAGTCAATTGCCTAAAAGTGCTCGAGACTGTTACGTGGCCGGGGAAACGAAAAGAAAGGGAAAGGAGAAACATTGCCCAAGACTAACAAGAGATGGGCGTGTGACACAGCTGTTGCGTCCATCACGGCCCCAGGCTTAAAACCCATTCCCGTAACCTTTGACGGATGCCCCCCCCCCCAGAGGGGGGAACAAGCACTGAGGAGGGAAACGAATGTACACAATGCACCACTGGCACCTAGTCGTCTCACGTTACCTTTGTCGCATTTGCTGAATCGCTTGGCGCGTCTCTTGGCCTTCATTTGCTTCGTCGTCGTCGGTGAAGAGCGGGCAGCGGGAGGACTTTCACCGCGGAACATGTCCTCCTCTTCGCCCCGAAACACCCCTCTCAACACTCCACAACGTCCCGGCTTTTGCTTACACCTCCCTCATTGGCGAGAGGGGAAGGAGGAGGTGGAGCGGGCGGTGTGGTTGGTGACAATCGACGCCGGAATTGGCTCTCACCCCTTCGAACAAGTGGGGAATGGGCCGCCAAGACTAGAGTCGTGATATCAGGTGTTTCAAGGAGGCTCACAGGGGAAAGACTCTCTTTTTTCCAACACCAAGCACATTTACTAATCGGCTAACCATGATTACCTCGACTCTATAATTCCTCGGGTGGGTATGACCATACGATTCTGACCCCCGACTACTGTTGAGTCTCAACAAACCTTTCGATGTCATATCCACGACAACTCATAGTTCACGACCTCTAATGTCCGGTGTTTTAAAGCGGCCTTCACTAACATAGAAGAGACATCCCTACGATATCATATTCACGACAAATTTTACAGATAGACTGACACAGTCGGAATTTTTCAAGGCTTACACGTCAAAAGATTGTTGCTACCCAGACTTAAAGAGTTCATGACCTCTAAGTGTAAAAAAGAAGCCTTTAAACGCATAGAAAAGGTATCCTCACGATGTCATATCCGTGACAAATCTTACCGATAGATTGACACTCGGGATATTTCAAAACTTATTGTTAGATGTCAAAAGATCATCACTCACTACGCTTAAAAAATTCCAAGACCTATACTGTAAAGAAACATCCTCTTCCTCCAAAACAAAGTACGCACTCATATCCCCCCGTTGTCAAGAACTCCTCTAGGGTCTGATTTATAAACGTCTATAAACTGTTCGAAAATGAAAATATCGAGCGTCACATATTTGACATATATAAAAAAAATCGAATGACATTTTCGGGAGTTTTCGAGGCGTTGAAGAACAATTTAGCCATTGACGAGGCTCGCAAACTTCGCAACCTCTCAGACTATAGCTCCAGTGTGTCTTCGGCACGGGTTAGCAACGACAAAACAAAAGGCGATCGCGAACAGCGACGTGGGAAGGAGGACATCGCCGCAAAGTGGGAGAGGACGAAGCGCTGAGGAGAGGAGTTCCCGAGAAAGGGGGGTGAAAACTGGCGAGTCTCCGCGACGGTCATCAGCGAAGACAAGGCGCACTGGGTCACGGAGTGCGGTTACTCAACACACGCCCGCTCCGCCACACACAGGAGCGCGTCTTTCGGGAAAAAACAGACGCATCTCAAGCCTTGGACACGACAAGTCACCGCGGCCACACCGACGCGACGAACACGCTGTCCCGGCAAGAGACCTGAGGGTCAACTCTCGAACGCCGAGACATTTATCGCACCCGAAAAGAACAATATTATCGAATGGTTTCGTCGATTCAGAATTGTTGAGTCGTCACATCCTGCACGCCTGTGATAAATATTGCATGAAAAATATCAAGTGGTGGTGTAGCATGCTATACTTCCACGAAACCATGCGATAATCTATAATTCACGCACGCGATACCTATTACGACGTTTCCAGACGTTACCCCAACACAGAATTCGGCAATCGACTGGTAACGAATGATATAACGTCCTATGCTGCCACATAGCACCCTAAACGGTTAACAGCTCGCCGTACTGAAGTCGGTGGGGTGTGAAATTTGGCAACAATGGCCCACATATCACGTGACACTTTACGACTGAAGAGTTCCACAATTTACATCCAGCATATCGCACGGCGAACTCGGTTGAAACTCAGCTGAGAGGTCAACCGTTGCTGCCGCTCCGCTCCTACGAGGCCGCGCTCGATGTCTCAAATCCCGCAGCAGAACCAGATGTACTCGAGTCATTGGTGAGGATCCGGGCGCAGGATTGAGTCTGTGGGAAGGCTCGAGAGAGGGTGTTTGGCCAGACTTGGGTCGATTGTGAAGGCAGCGAACGAAACGTCCGACGAACAAGACCGTCTCCTCCAAGCCCTACTGAACTCCGGTCAAATGTGCGAGTTGACCAAACGCCATCGCAGCGAGTACGAATATCCACTCCCCGATTTCCCGAGCGTCTCGGCCGAGTCTATCGGACGTATTGCAGTTCTCTAGTCCCAGCGACACGACACAGCCGCAACAGCATAGTGGAGCTCTTGCTACCTCCCGGGCAACGAGCTCCTGAAGAGGACCAACGCGAAGAGAAGGCCGCGCCGGGTCGGGTAGGCGGCTCTTCGGGCCGAGAGGCTGCAGGTTCAAGCCGGAGACCTCCTTCGCACGAGCCGGGAAACACTAGATACTAGAATTATTTTTTATTCCCTTCGAGCCAAGCATGCGGACGAGGTCGGATCGTAACGAGCATAATGTGTTGCCGAAATCCTTCGGGGGGGGGGGGGGGGGGGGGAAGAAGAGCGGAGGAGACGAGGAAGATGACTTCTGCCGGGCCATCGGAAGACGGTGGCGACGACGGAGGGGAAGGAAGGGTTCCCGGGAGATGAGGGAGATGGGCCCACGCCACATCCGAAGGGCTGGCGACGATAAGAGCTCACCGCTCTTCCGCCAAGCGCATGCAAAACCAGGAAAATTCGGGGAAGAAATACACATCGGGAGTCATTGAGCCTACAAGTGAAGTTTATTTCGTACGGTTTAGTAGCTGGTGAAAATTCCCTGGGGCCTTTTTCAATTAAGAAGGTTCCGCCGTATTCTACAATTCATACCACTTTTCCATTCTTAATATTAATTATTGAAGGGCGTGTCAATAGAATCCTACACCTCTGCACTATCTACTACACGAGTATAACCATAAATTTCAGGGAAAAAGGATGAAAATTAAAAAAAGTATTTGTCGTATTCAAACGTCATTTAGGCGAAAATTATATTAAAAGTACAACATTTTTCCAGGAAATTAAATAAAAATAAAACGAAGACGGCAACCAATATTATTTTTAAAAACACCGAATTTATTGGAGAGAAAATGCGCAAATTCGACAGAGAGGGCTTCAGTAGGCTTCAAAAGCTGGAAAAATATTTTAAAATTATATTCGTCGACTAATCTGCATTTTTAGAATTTAACTTTTATTTTTCTATAACTTAAGCATCTAATCCACAGAGAAGAGATCTTGTGATACTCATTCGTCTCACACAGTTGTTACCAAACATCCTTCAGCCGAGAAAAAGTATACTTTCTCGGAACAAGCAAGTAAAAAAAATACTGAAATGAATAGTCGCGCAGTCGCGCGTAAACACAAAAACAACAACACATCTTACGAATGGCGCAGCTAAATTGCAATTCTTTTAAACATTTCCCTTCTATTTATCCTTCCGAACTTCGGAGCCTAATTCAGAGTTTGTACAGCAGAATCGCCTAAACAAGAGGCATACCAGTAATTCGATAGTATTCGAGCCCCGAGGAAAGTTTGTTACGCACAAAATTTGTCAAGCAATGCTTCATTTCCGCAGCTGCAGGTACCTGATGATGATACCTTGTATCGAAACCGGTCGCCAAATAAAATATCTGTGGAACCTTGACAGTGCTATTCATTTTGAATCATCATGAAATGAGTTCCATCATGTTTCGCCTGATACCATTGTATTTAATTATGAAAATGAACGTTTAGAACTGGAGGCCTGCGGCAATAAATTTTATTCTTACGTCATACATAATCCCTGAACGTACACGTATTAACCTTAAAATAATATTAACGTATGAAAGGGCTTCTATCTTTGTTTGGTGGAAGACCTTTACTTTCATGATGAAAAAGCAAAATGATTAGATACCTACTAATCTACACAATTTGTCCACCCATTGATTCGGCACCGAGTGCTATTATCAAGCTGTGGAAGAATAGAACAAAACATGTCAATTTTTCATCATGAGGGAATAAATTAGAAGGGCATATGTTTCTAAAAAATAACACTTTTAAGTGCTTATATTAGAGTTTAAGAAACTAATCATATACCTCTGAATTAATATGACGTCAAAGTAAAAACGAACATTTCATGCATGAATAGAGAAATTGAACTTATTGTTAGTACAACGCACGGATTACCTTATTCACGGTGGCTGATTCATGAATCATCAATGAAGAATGTTTATCCACCATGGTCACACGACCGAGAGAATGGGAACTGACCCTCATTATCCGAGCACAAAGCTATAAATTCCGAATGCACTGATTACATTACTATGTACAAGTTACCTCAGTGCGCGCAGGTGTGCTGCGAATACCCACGGCGATACATCCTCCGCCCTCGCAAATCTTTTCGTGTGCCACAGGGTTCCCATCTGGGAGCGCGTGATTCACGGGACGGCAATCGCTACGTAAGGGCGTGACGAAAGACAAGGGGGGAGGAGAGAGGGGTTCTTTGTGGCGTCTTCTGAGGACCGCGGCAAACTCAAAACGGGGGCGGCATGCCGAGGGACCCCCATCATGCCTCCCACGGCAAACAGACAAAAATAATCACCGCTGACCCTTTGCAGTGGCGCGAAACTCTGTGACTAAACCGAATCCTTGGCGCACTTGATACATACACAGCGTAAAGGACACGATGATAGGACATCAACTAACAACCGCCAAGAGATTTCACGAATATCATCAAGTGCATTGAAAAATGATTAACTACCGTCTAACGAATGATACAATGGAAAGGAGTCTACCATTATCGATGGCAAAATGAAGTGCCTCAGAGTCAATCATTTACATCATGAGTAGACTTGGATTTTATATGCTCCAAATTCTATGGACGCACCATTTAGCCCAACAATAAGACAAAATCCTTCGACAAACACAAGAGCCATGTCCGAGATGGGACTCAAACCCTTAGCGTTGCTAGGCCGATACTATTCTGACACAGCTACCCCGGTCGGCCACCTTCTAAATCCACTCAACAGACAAGTTTGAAATCTTAATTATTTAACATAGAATAATTATCTCGAAGGAAGTGAAAACTATACATTGCTAGGCCAATACGAAAAATTGCATATAATTAGTTCAACTGGCAAATATATTCCGTGAACATAAAATTATTAACTCTTTTAATTAATTTCTTCGATTACGGGTACTAGTCAAAGAAGTAAAAAACATTTAAAATATTTTGTTACTCGAGTCGGGTATTCCACTGCACTCATATAATACCGTTATTCACTCTCATCCGCCTTATACAGTTGAAGAGAAACTCCTCTTTACATATAACAATAACGATGGTTTTAAGAGCACAGACAAAATAAAGAGCGAACAAGATATTACCATATATCATGCGCTTGTGGGACCCATCGATGCCGTCAACTATAACAATTGGAAAAATGGCTCATAACTACTAAATATAAAAAAGCTAGTCGAATACAATTTATCATTAAAACCCTTTTTTCTAAATTATATTCGTTCAAAAGAGATGTAGAATGTACTTAATGTAAAGGTTAATAATATGAGATTGGCGACATGTTTCTCCAATTAAAGAGAAAAAAATTACCTCACTTTAATTAAAACTCTGCAGCAATATCATTATACCTAAAACAGGAAAGCAAATAGCTTTCGATTAAGGTTAAATGATTGAAAAAGCCGATTATTACAACCGGTTTTCAAAAGTCAAGGTCTTAGACAAATGTTTACAGCGAAAATATGATGTCATTACGGAAAATTTGAGTCACCCTAAACAACAATTATCTTCAGCAAGCCTGAATTATTGGACATTGAATCATGAATGCAATGAGCAACTCAGTTTGGTTTAAAAATCACGATAAAATTACGAGAATAAAAATTAAAATAAAACAGGCGATTAGCTACAACAAAAACTAAGATGAAATACAACTTGAAGATTAATTTAAAGGAAAATAAAATGATGCTATGCGAAAGAAACAAAGATGGCGAAGTCACCATAAACAAAAGCAAAGACAGAAACGAGATATGATTGGAAGCAATGCCTGTGAAGACGCCGAAGAAATCTGGAGATAAAAAAGATGGAATCACCTATGATATACAACTATGGCAGGAGAAATGAATGGGAAGAACTACCGAGGAAAACCAAGGATAGGATACAACAATTCAAATATGAGAGATGCAATAACATGCCAGGATACGGGATGGGAAACCACTCATCGGATGGTCGGACGGGCAGAAGATTTTAAAAAAATCCAGCATCACTAATAAATAAGACATTTACCAACAGTGGTCTTCACACATGGAGCGGTTAGCGATAAAAACGGGGAATGACCCAATAATCGGAGAAAGTGTTCAATCGCGTCGTCATTAAGATGGGTAATAAAAACTATTAAGAGCTGGAACCGAAGAGCATATGGTCAACAACGTCATTTGAAAGGGAGAATATTTGGAAAAAAACTTCATGGACAGGTGCAAAACCAATTGAAGGAACAGAAAACGGAAAATGAATGAAGTAAACTATGGCTAATTTAATGCATCATTGCATGACTAATTCATTTAAAAAATGCAATAGCTGGAAAATAACTATCGAACACCGCGAAACAATGGGTTTCCAACGTTTGCAAACAGAAAAATGCCTAATTGAAGTTTTATCGTCTGTAACTTGCGGCATGAGGGGAATTTAAAAACAGCCGCAGAATGAAGAGGCCCTCGGGTTTATTTCCAATTCTGTACCACGAGGCCTGCTATCTCTTGCAACTGCATCAGAATTTCAATTTCTCCGAGTGACACATGCAGACGGAGGAACAGGGAAGGCCCCAGAACGACGGCACCAATACGAACGAAGAGTAGGAGGGAAAATAGGGTCACAACAACCTTCAGTTTCAAAGATTCGCCGCAGAAATTCAAACGATAACCACGAAAAGATCAACCCGATTGGCGTAAGAGGTAACGACCGAGCTAACAAGATAACAATTTTGAACTCCAGTTAATCTTTGCAAGAGAATTTACGCTTAACGATGATAAAATCAATGTTCCAACGGGTAACACCAAGACTGGTTTTCTGGACCCATTTCTCAGATAGGAGAAAATTTCATTGATTTTTTATCAGAATAATGGAAAACAACGAATAGGAAAGATCACTCCACTAAACATTGCTAACTTACAAGAAGCTGGTTTCATTCTTTTACAATTAAGTATAATTTTAACCACGGCAATTAACTACATTATAAATGATTTACTAAATCACCACTCAGTTATCACTCTTTAAGTTAGTTAAATGATTTCTACACGAAACTTGTCAAGATGATATAATTCTAGGTCTAGAGAAGAAGATAATGAAGACAAGAACATTTCGACGGTGAGCTAAATGACTAAATGAGATTCTCAGATTTAACTGCTCCTTAATGCCAAAATTTATTACGTACAATAGAAAAAATAGGATGTATTGCACTTGTATTGTAACCCTAGTATTGCACCTAAGTTCAGGAACGTATGCCGGGATGAAATACGCTGCAATACATTTTCATAAAGATAAAATTAACTTCTATTGACTTAAAACTTAAAATTATATAATTAATCACTGATAAAAGTTATCATTACCACCGGAGACATCTTATTGAAATGAACTTCCTATGGGCCCAATCATGCTTGACGTAGCAAATCGGAGGGGCGTCTGCGATAAGCATAATGAGGTGGTTAAGGTTGCAAGCGATACGACTCAAGTAGATGCCTCTTCGGAAGTAACACTTAAAACGTGGTGTTACAGTGGGGAAAATTTTTCTAGAAATCCAAATAATCAAGCCAACACGTTTCCATTTTTTCCAGAATATTACCTTTCTTGTAACAACGGCGAGAGCCTGTAACGTACACTGAACTACTCCACAGGATTCATGAAGATATGAGAAAAGAAATGATTGAGCTATGTGCAACACCTAGCCTGCGGAGATTTAGAATTATCAACCCGAGCCAGAGAATAAGAAGCTACTCCCAATGTTTCCTTTCCCCTACCTCAAATAATTCACACCATAGCATTTATACAGAAATTTAAATATTTAATTTGGCACCAGCTGAATAGAACACCTTCAACGAGCAAAGAAGCGGCAAGTTTTTTTTGTGTTTTGATTGCAAGGAAAATTAAATCTAAAAATAAGAGATGAAAGAGACTTAAGGTCTATATCGTCTCTGGTGAGATATCATCATAAGGCCTTCTACCTGTTGATTAGGGCGATTCAGATGCCAGCTTCCAGCTCCTTAAAAACATTTTATATCCACGCGAACATTATTAAGGGCAATTTTGCCAATTAGGCTACCTTTAAGACAAACATCTAATTAAATATATATATTTTAGTGGGACGAGTAGAGCAATATTAGTTTCGTGCAATAGCACTTGAGCAGTGAGCAAAATATGCCAATGAGACAATTAATACTGAGGACTGAGATCCCCCTCCTCCACTTCCAGCCCTTTAACCCTTTCCTAGTGACCTTCCCTCCCTCATCCATGAATTTGTATATACGAGAATAAAAGTAGCAAAAGTCAGTCTTTTGTTGTCATATTGCATTTGGTTGCGCAGCAGCATTCTTCTACGTGTATTCTGTTTTTCGTATGAGTTGGGCGAGTCTAGCTTCAGTGTTTTTCACTAGAAAATAACTCAAGTATTTAATTTTTTGTTTATTTAATTTTAAGTCTCATTTAGCAAAAAGTGACAATTTTGGCCAACACCATTCTTGCTCTCAACGGCTCACATATTGAGACCCAAGTTTGTATTCCTCACTTGAAGATAAAGTGTCAAAACCTGGGTCTTTTTAATAAAATTCACTAAGTGGAGCTCACAAAGTTATTTTTCATTTCCGACGTTATGAACAACTTCCACGAAATAACGACTAAAACCGTTGCCTCTATTAATACTGAGGAAACAAAAGTTTTTTTTCTATTTAATATGGAATTCGGCTAACATTTGACTCGCAAATACAGCATGATTTCCGATCTACATATTACCTATTCCCCCTATGGAAAATGTAACAATTTTTATTGCCCTAAATGGAACGATAATATTTCGGAATGGCTCAGATAAACACCGTAAGCGGTCAAGCGCACAGGTGTGAGATATAACACCAACCCAAAAAAATTCATCACGAGAAAAAAATTAGTCAAATTATTTTTATGACGAATTTTCACACATGGGAGTTTAAAGGAACTGATCAATCTCACAATATCTACTGCCCGTAAGACAAGACGGACACTCACTCAATCTTTCCCGATGTTCACCGATGAAATCGTTACGGTGTTCCCCACAGCGTACATCACCTACCCCACTGTTTAAATATATTTTAATAACCCAGAAATACGCGCGCTATTCCTGACGTGCACACTTGGCCACCCGCTCCGCCTTGCAAGAACCAAGGAATCTCACCGGCGAAATACTAATTACATTTTCAACTTTCCGTAGCTATCACAGTCTAATTGAAATGTTTTGAAAGGAGGCGCGCGCGTTTTTAGAAATGGCGAAGTCATTAGGCTCCCTTAATGAGATGCCCTATTTTGTTTCGGGACCCCGAATAAGACGTCGCTCCATAATGTCCTTCTCTCCTCAAAAATACACACCTCTCTCTCTCTGTATACACAAGGCTGCTGCTTCCTTTTTTCTTCTTGGTCGACTTTTTTTCCAGCCGGCGGCTCAATGGGCCGTGGCCGTGTCTGGCGAAGCAGCTGGTGGCGGCGTTTGGCACCATTCACCACCCCACCGCGGGCCCTCCGCACACACCATTCCGTTGGCGAAGACACGGGTTTGGTGGTGGTATCCACCGCACCGCGGCTGGCTGTATTTCCGTCCTCATCCGCCCCGCTGCGAAGCCCACGACCTAATTCCATGCGATGGCACACCACGGGCGCACCTTCCGCCTCTTAATCCTCATCGAATCGACATCCTGGCCATTTCCAACCCATGGCATTGACGTATTTATTAGGCGTACTCGAGGGCTTAGGGCTTGTCTTGTGCCAGTAAAACTATCTTCAGGCAAGCATTCTAGGTCCGCAGATGTTGCGGGGACAAATTTTCCAGGGATCTTAAGACCCTTAATATTTACGTTGTGAGCACATCTTGCGCACGCCAGACTTCTAATCATAAAAAAATCATAAGAAGCGCCGTTACCAGGTGTAATGAAGGAAATACTTAGGCACTTTAATCACCGTTTTATAAAACACAGGAAACGAAAAAGGGCTGGACTGACTGAAAAGTCTTTCAAAAGGCTTCTTTAGTAAATAAAATGGTGGGGAAAGAGCTGATGGCTATACCTGCCTCTTTGGCAGCGGAGTAAAGTCCTCAATTGCTAATTCGGAGTCGCGAGTTCGAGTCCCGCCTGAGGGAGTTTTCCACTGCCCCACGGCATGGTTGCATGTGTTCCCCTGCTGGTCCTCTGCATGGTTGCAAGTGTTACACTTTCATTCCTCAGAGTAAATGCCCAGCAGACTGTTTTCCGAGGTAAATAAAAGTGTATCTACGTAGAGATGGAACTTTAGGCGTTCAATCCAAGGTCGTGCAGTATCGCTTTTTGTGAAATGTGTTATCATCATGATCTATGAAAACTATGCTATGCTGAGCTATGAAAGCTTTTTTACCATGATCAACTATCCTACACAGTTACTCCAAGCGTGTCTTTCGAATACCAAATGATGATTCGTATTTCAGAATCTCTGCAAAATATAACAAATCCTGGCTTTATAATCCTAAGACATTAAAACTATCACGCAAAAATGGCTGATATTTTGCAAATCAATACAAAATTTCTCTTTCGATCGTCTATTTTAACAGTTGAACTCTCGCTTTTGTAGCATCATAATCTTACTGAACTGGAGTGACTCATTTCCTTATTTACCCACATAATTTAAAAATCCCCTATTGTAGGTATGCAATTATATCAATTCTTGAGACTGCCGCTTTTGTGCATGGACTAAGACTGTTTCCGCGCTTTATGGGAATATATAGGAGCAATGGTAGCCACCGGTCAAAATTCATGCATGCATACACATCACGCCATTCGGGGGGCCATACATTCCCATCCGTCATTCCCTTTCGGGGAAGGGAAATTCAAGGAACTTAGTTATTTTAATTCTAGAAAACTGGCTCTACTTTAATAATTTCCTCCATAATACCTTCCATAAGGACCTAAGTGTCTCCAGAGGGTGAGGTAGAAGGAGAGACCAGAATAAAAATGTCGCAATGAGCGCTTGTAATAAAAAATACCGAAAAAAGACACACAAGAACAAACGACTCCGCATTCTCCAAATTTGATTAAACTAAAATTTGCCCCACACTGACAAACGTATTACAAAGGGAACGCCCCGACGGGATAGTAAGGTTGGTAGCGCTCCGGTCTGGCACTTAAAACGCCGAAGGTTCAAATCCCTATTCGAGCTCAACGATTTGTTTGTATAAGAATCAAGGTCTTAATCATCCCATTCATGGCGATGGAACTTATCAAGTCTGTTAACACCAAGCACACTAATAAGAAATGCAAAAGAATTTCTAAAAACAGGCTCGTAGCGAAAATATTGAACCTAAGTACCACATTAGTACAGGAAGTAGGCATGCATAAGATGTAATGTCCATAGACTAATGGGACAAACCAAAGCAACTAGTGAAAACCCTGCTCTACTACTAAGGCCACAAACGATATTTTAACTATAGTCTCAATGTATAATAACATTAGGAAGATTTATCAGGTGTTCCATCGTGTTAGAGGCTCCATATCTGCCGACGTTTCGAAGAACGACTCGCTCTTTATCATTAAGGCTTCTGATTCAATTTCAATTCAGAAGCCCTGATGACTAAGGGCAAGTTGTTCTTTAAAAATTTATCAGATATGTAGCGTCTTACTCGGAGGAACACCCGAGAAATCTTCCTTCACATAATTCGCGGGGAAAACATAACCTCATTCATCATGAAAATTAAATTGCATTGTAACAGAAAACACTTTGTAAATATTTCCACACCAATTTTTTTTTATTCAACCGACCTAGGTTTCGGCAAACATTGCCATTATTAAGGTTGATAATGGCAATGTTTGCCGAAACCTAGGTCGGTTGAATAAAAAAAATTGGTGTGGAAATATTTACAAAGTGTTTTCTGTTACAATGCAATCTGTGACAATTTTCCACAAACTTTCGCCTGATACTTTAAAATCTGGATGAAAATTAAACTTTGAGGCCACACCAGCAAGGGAAATCAGCAAGCATGAGATGTGCGGTCCATTGAATGCGACTGAAAAAAAAACATTCATTAAACCTATTTGACAAATAAACATCGCACGTCCAGGGAAAAAATATTACATGCTACCTAATCAATCTCTATTTTTCTCGCAAGATCCGAATAGGACGATACCGCCCGGACCTCGTTTATTAACTCAATTCACCCGAAACGCAAACTCGACAACATACCCCACGGCGTCAGTCGGTTTGGTCCAAAAGGGTGGCGCCAGAGGGAAGCGAAGTGGTATATTAAAGGGGTTCGAATGGTCGCGATCTGAATGAGGAGCACCATCTTGGCGCGGTGCACCCAGCGTCACGCGCGACATCTCATATGAAATATTCCGTCATCAAGAGCTCCGGCGTCATTTCTATTACGGAGGAGGAGGTCGGCGGGGAGAAAGACTCGGGACATCAAACGAGAGGAGACGCCTCGCACGCTATATATTCGACGGAGAGGAGAGAGATGGACGCTGTAATCCTTTTGCGCTTGTGTGGGGGAGAGAGAGTTGGTTTAGGGGGACAGGGGAAGAAGGGATCAGGAGAGAGAGAGAGAGAGAGAGAGAGAGAGAGAGAGAGAGAGAGAGAGAGAGAGAAAAGGGACGGTATCCGTCACACAAAAGGGGAGTTGGATCCCCTTTGGAATATCTCCGAAAACTTTAGTGGCGGGTGGCAGGGGGGTAGGACACATTCGGAGACGACGAGTATTTTAGATTTTGAAATCGGCATCAACTCCTGCCCAAGTTCAACGCTCGGAGGAATTGTACCTCTATTGCAACATAAAGATAGTCTTCACTAGATATTTCTTGCTCTTATATTAGCAAGAAATATCTCGTAAATCCACCACACACTATTTCTTTGAAATATAACCGTAGAAATACAACAAGTCCAACCGGAAACTACACTGTTCACCCACATTGCAGTGGTTTAAGAAAATTATTTCGTCAGAGAAAGATCCGTTTTCGGCGCCCCTCGCGTCGTATTCCCTTCGAAAGTGCTTATGAAGGTTTCTTAACACAATTTTATAAGTATAAATTTATGATAATTCACATTCACATCATCATTAGTTAAAAGAATTTATTATAAACAGATATAACACCAACGCTTTCCATGGTTTATACCTAATTTGAGTCCCCCCAGAGGCGGCGCTCGTGGAGGTTATCACGGCCTTAATCTTTCTGTTCTCTTACAATATACACGGAATACAGGTTCTTCTATATTTATATAAGTTGTATTCGTTAGAATCACGATCTCCGGAGAACCGTAGTTGCTCAATTGTTTATCCCTTCAATCACTAAATATCACCTGTACGTATTGCGCACATCCAGTGGAACTGTCATAGAAATGTCTTGGAAAAAAGTCATGTGGCGACGATTTCCATTGTATGTAAAGAATAATAACATCAGTTCTACAAGATATATGCCCCAGAAAACCCCCTTACATCTGAGACAATTATTACATCTATGATCCATAACTGGCCACAAGCATTTTTAGTGTTAATTTGTGGTGCTCTTTCAAGACCATTTTAGTTCTCCAAGACAATGGCATTTGACGAAGGGGAAATTAAAGCATATACTGTATGTGACAATGCGATGCACTATAAACAGCGAATTTCGATAAACCTGCATCTCTCGCGAACTCAAACCGTTTTCTTACTGCCAGTAAGTATTCAAGGATAAATGAAATATTATGGAATTACGAAATTGCATATATTAAAGAATATTTAGTCTATCGGTAGATTGTGCAGTATATTCTCAAAGTTCACACGGCTACACGTGACACGAATTATTTCAATATATGAATAATATACTAAACCATTCACGAATAAAATCAAAACTGAAGAATTATTAATATGTATCAGGAGTGAGGGTTTAAGTAATTCCTTAACCTAGAGAAGAAAGATCGCATTAATAACAAATAAACGGTGATACCCAAAGGGAGTTCGGATTCATAGTCGGATTTTCTTTGAGTAATAACACAACGGCATGACAAGAAGCACATAAAATTACTCAGTAATTACTGCCCAAGATACCATAACGCACTACCATTAAGTGCGACTCAAGAAGTAAACACTGCCTCAGCGCAAAAAGTAATGGGTGGGTATAACTTACACATCCAACTTGTCACGGTGACTCTAGCCTCATTGACTACAAACGCATCATGATACTCAAAAATGCATTCGACAGCCACTTACAACGGGCGCTTACCGGGAATTTCGTAATTAGCACCTAGCAAATGGATGGCGACAAGACGCGTAAGTGGCAAAAGGCATCCCACACTGGTTGATGAGGCATTTGCGTGATATTGTCCCTCATTCCAATTTCGCCCCCTCCTTCCCCTCGCCCCGAGTGACAGCGAGCAGTGCACACTTACCCGTCACGGCAGCGGCGGCGTTTCCTTTGGAATAATGGATAGGCAAGCACGTGTTTGAGTTCAACTCGGAGGATAAGTAATGACGACGTATCCTTCCCACTGCCACGACGGCGAAAGGGCGGCGGATTCGAGAAAATGAAACTGCAGGGCATTTCAGAATAACAGCACAAGTAATACTTTAGGTGGGGATAATCCTTAAAAAGTCTCTACGCTTCACCGACATTTCGGATACCGACTGGCATCGTTATAATCACCACGGTAGAACCGAAGCAAAATTTAATTTCAGGTGATTTGTTACCTCTCTTGTGATTCCATTACTTTCGGGATTACCACAACTAATCCAATAATACTAGCAGTAATGCGAAAGGAAACGATTTTTAACAGGAAATATTTGTCGCAAAGTGAAAACAAGAATATTGTAATTCCCTTTATGCCGTTTTTCACAAGAATAAAAACAAGTTCTTAATGTCTCCCAATATAGGGCATTTAAATTTAATTTAAAATTATACATTATGAGGAGAGAGAATAGGTATTTAGACACTATTCCTCAACAAATAGTCTAGTTTCCTATGCACATACTAATCGTCGGCAATCCGATTTTAATTATGGACGAAATGGGCAAAGGCGTCTTCCAAAGGGAAGGCAGTATTTTAGAACAAGGGTTAATCTCTCGCCCACTTCGAATTCCAGGATGTGAGATGCATTGCGTTATTTTTCAGCATGCAATAGTCAGTAAAATCGTCAGTCTCCAATAAAAATATTGAACAAGGATTCGAATTCTCATGACGGTGGAACTCTTAGCCCTAAGTTTTTTTTTCCACAAATCAGGGTCATTAGAAAATTAGGGTAAGCATTGTAAGTTAACCGCAGTTCAATAGGAATTGCGAGGAACAACAAACGCCAATTGGTGCCACACAAATAAAAGAGAAAAACTAAGAGTTCTTATCGAAAGAGTAGCTTCCTATTGATACCTGAAATTAAACTTACATGTACCTGATTATAAGAGTATTTTAATTAATTTCCCAGAGTTTTGAAAATACAGACATTAGCAACAGTTCTATTTTTATTAATTCTCTTAATCACAAAGTAATACTCTGCCTTACGCCGTAGTCTTTTTGAAGTGAAAGCTTCTTATGTCGCGTTGAGCACTTTTGTAGATGGGTAAAAGACATTGGACTCGCGTCACCGTTACTACATATATGTATAATTATGTATATTCTGTATATACACAGTATACTCGCTATATACACAGTACTTGTGGATGGGTACAAACCATTGGACTCGCATCACCGTCACCGTCACCATCACCGCTACTAAATATATGTGTAATTGAATATTCTGTATATACACTTTTGTGGATGGGTAAAAGCCATTGGACTCACGTCACCGTCACTGCTGCTAAATATATGTACAATTGTATATTCTGTATATACACAGTATACTCGCTATATACACAGTACTTGTGGATGGGTAAAAACCATTGGACTCGCGTAACCGTCAAATAAACTATATTATAATTTTATTAATATTACATTATATATATCTAATATACGGTTTAGTTAATTCAATTTGGGTTGCTACAAATATTGTGCCGGATAATATAATAGTCCATACTCGTGCAGGAGAGTGTACTCGATACAAGAATAGTGAAGGTTAGTACAATATAACTCAATTTCTTTTAATACGTTCAATTTGAGTAGCTTATTCATATATACATATACATAAACTTTGCAGACGATAAAAATCTACCATTGATTGAATTTTTAAATAAGGAGTTTGGTTTAACGATGTCTAATGATCGCAATCTTGGCACAACGAAATATAAAACTGCTATTGATGCAGTATTTACAAGACATTTAAGCAAATTCGAATCAAAATTATTCGTTTCTTACTTTAGTTACCATAAGCCTATTGTATCAGTTTTAGATATTGCCGATGATGATGGCGGTGATGATGAAAGAGTTGTTGAAATAATGGATGAAAGTTGATTATTCTGAAGTGTACAATTTTTATGTAAAATAATTGTGTACAATAGCGCAATAAATGAATATTTAATTTATTATATACATGAAACTACTTTCTACTGATTAATAAAACACTTCATTAGAAATTATTCCCTACATTCAAAAATGCTCACGTTATTTCAAGTTTTCACTTCTGTCGGCACTCCCGGAGTGCCTCTTTCTTTTTTTTTCTACAAACTAAAACGAAAGACAAACAATGACAAAGTCATAAAGCACCAGCAGATCGTGATGATCAGGCTGGAGGTAAACTTTCCCAAAACTTAATGGAATATTGGATTTGAACAATATATAATTTTTTAAACAATTCGGAAACGTACGAACTATACACCTATTCATATCTGACTCGATGCGTGGAAATGAGCTTCCTAATTATTTCAATAAATTCTTTTTAAAACGCAGAGCCGCGTCATATCCCATGGAAAATAGCTTCCATTTATTTGAAAAATACCTAGAAAAGAAGTGGCTGATATTTCACTATCGTTAGAAATATGACATCTTTTCCGCTCAAACTCCCTTAAGGTCTTAGATAGGACAATTTGAAAATATTCAGAACCCAGCGTGTATCATGATACATCCAATTACGGACAACTTATTTATGAATATTGCAAAAAAATCGTGTTTTGCTCTAACCTCAATGCAATAAATATATTAAAATAAAAAATCAGATAAATTCCATTTTAGGTGACTGAAGACTTATGACCTTATCTAAATGACCTTAGCGCTTGAAAACCTTCGTCGTCCGCTAAAACCACTCAAAATCGCGGATGCCGCTGATCAAGTGCGCCGGCAACAGGTGGTCAGGGACAAGGGAGTAGGATGAAGGAAGGGTGGCAGGAGAGAGGGTGCTGAGGGAGAGGAGATCGTTATGAACGGGGAGGGAGAGGGGCGGGGCGGGCATATAAGAAAGAAGTGTTTCGCGAGGCATTGGGCGGGGAAGGAGGGGGGGGAGGGCGGGGGTTGAGGAGGACATCGACAGAGCGGCAGCATAACACACACACTCGGAGTGTCGGTTGGCAGTGGGGGGCGATGCGATGTGATGTGGACATTGACACGGCTGCGTGGCCCTCCCGCCTCGTACGGTGGGCACACGCCCCGCGCGAGAACGGAAGGGACAATGGCACCACCTCTCGGGATGTGCGCGCGATGTCTGTGTGTGTGGACTTCCGGCGGACACCCCGACTCCCCTTCCAACTCCCACACCCTCACCCCTCCCACCCTCTCTGTCAAAATAAAAAAATAGCCAAGTGTGACGTCAAAGGAGGACGGACACGAAGCGAAAATTAACGAACCCGCTTCCGATCGGGTGAAGACACGATTTTATTACAAACAGGATCAGTGCGACGCCCTCGCTCGGCCCTCAATCATTCGCACGCGCTAAGGAAGTGTGATGGGATAGGGTTTACACCCTCGCAACGGACTGATAAGAGGGCATCTTCACATCTTGGGTGGACACTACTTCATGCACTTGGAAACTTAACAGAAATACGGCTCTGGTGATGGCGGGGTAAAGTCTTCGCCTGCTAACCAAAGGGTCGCGCGCTCGAATCCCGCCTCAGTGGATTTTTCACCACTCACGGCATACTTGTGTTTTCGTCCGCTGTTAACTGTTGTATAGCCTTATGTAAAAGGCTATTTATTTGTATTATTTTCGGTGTTTATGGAAAATAAATAAAATAAGAACAATCCCAATGATATGACAAAACTAGCGCGAAAAAAATAGAAGATGATTTTCTTACATCTGTGTGGGTGAGAAAAGAATCACAATTTTTTTGTTTCTCAAACAAAAACAAACCAAAGAGCTACAGTTGACTGTTATAATATTTTAACGAGTTTTCACTCATCTAAAGGATTTAAGGTTTTCCCGGCGAATAATATGAGTGAAAGTTTCTCGGGTTTCACACCGGGTAAGATTTTTTAAATGTATCAACGTTTCGATGGTTGACTCAGCCATCATCATCAGGATAATCCTGATGACGATGGCTGAGTCAACCATCGAAACGATGATACATTTAAAACATCTTACCCGGTGTGAAACCCGAGAAACTTTCACTCATTTCACTCATCTATTAATTTTTTAATGTGGAATTACCTTGTGAACAAAGCTTTAACTCTACTCATGGAGAAAATCGATAAAACGATTGACGCAACCGTAGTGATAGGCTTAATAGGTCACGTGTCTGGACGGGTTGTGAAAAAATAAACGAAGAGTGAGCTCATGTAAACACTGAAATTGTGGGGTTTAAGTTAAAATTAAGGCTAAAATCAAAGTTTCACCAGTTTTTACCATGGTTTCTCACACTAAAATGCCTCCAACAGTTCTCTCCCTACTTCGGCAATGCTTGTTTATAGAAAGGTAGGTATCTCACAATAGAACAGAAACGAGATGTGGGTATTAATCGAACTACACTCCGCCCGTCACACTGTCTCGCTACTTGCCTAAGACTAGACGGTAAGAATAGGGAAGGAAAACTGGATGAAGATTTCTGGCGAGGCGACGGTACGAAAGGAAATGTGATTTCATCGGCAAAGTGAAGGAACGTGATGGCACAACTCCCATTATTCAAATCGCTTACCCAAGGGGGACTCGTGACAAGACTGATAATCATATTTACACGTCATGAACGACCCTGTATGTAAGAGTTGACGGAATCACGCACTGATGAACAAAAAATTAAAGTGTTAAGTTGAAGTTATAAGAGAGTTAACTCTTCCCATGAAAACATTGAGCAATGCTCCAGTCTAAAGGTAAACATGGTGTGGCTGAGAAACTTTATTGCATCGGATGTTCGCATGCTTGAATTAAAAAAAAACTTAAATATTGAAAAACATACGCCCGTGTTTTAAGACATTATTTCATTACTTAGGTGCATTAATGAAATATTCGGTAATATATACTCGACGGGTGGCACTGACAAGAACAACTGATTTCAACAGCGTTCATGATAATGCGCACTAAGTTTGTGACTAAATGGAAAGTAGGTGAGTGAAACTAATGGAAGACATGTTTACAGGTGGAATAAGGAATTGTAGCATATGTAAAGAGTACATCCACCTTCTTTAGTTCAACACCACGTGTGCAGGTGCCGAGCGAAAAATGCCACTTATTTAGAACTATCCCATGCATCGTTGTAGCCTTGAACAAGTGTGCACATTGCCAGTTGGTGTTATCCCTGCATATTAAATAATTTTCTATTCATAATTTTTCTGTTTTAACGAGAGTTAAAAAAAACAATAAACTTCAATATACATGGACTTTGGAATGAATGGGACAAAAACCACGCAAAACCAATAAAAGGCAAGGCCGCGTACGAGAAGGGGCCACACTCGTAACTTAACTAAGATTGGGGAAAATGCTTGTTCAGATTTTGATGGACAGCAAAATATTTACCCGAGACTCCTTAGCGGATTGACTTATTTTCGAATGCATTTTAGTGTGGAGACATTTATATCGTCCGAACTATACAGAAATTCCCCAATTCCGCACCCACCCTGAAAATATCTCCAAAATCGCCGAGATCCGTAACCAAGGCCTCATAATAAGAATTCAGTGCTCCAGCCACCACATCAACACCACCCCCGTCCAAAAAGATAAAGTAATCATGTAAAAGTTTTTCTAGAGGCGGAGTAAGAAGTAAGGAAATAGAAATGGAAAGTAAGAAAATGCGCGGAGTGGATATTCTCGGAGGGGGGAAGGACGAGGGTTAGAATGAGAAGCGTCTAAGGATTGTGGTTGGGTGGTGGGGCAAGGGTATGAGACGGACCGAGAGGGCAGGATGAGTTGGGCAAAGGGTGAGGGACAATCGGGCGACCGGGGTGCACGATGTGAATGGGAATGGCGTGGGAAATGCGGAAGGAGCCCAGTGGATGCACGGCCAGTCAAGGACTTGAGAGGGGTAATGAAAAGACGCTCTGGCACTTGAATTATCAAGCACGGGCATTAATCAGCCGTCGGCCGACAAAAGAGGCGCATTTGCGAACAGCTGGGTGAGAAAAATAACATATAAATATTTATCAGGTGGCACTCCGCGCGCACCTTCACACTTGTCCTGAATATCCACGCACGCGGTGAGAGGACTCTACTCAGGGTACCGAGCATTACATCACAAAATGGGGGTCGCCACCGCGATATATTTAAAAACCGTCAGGGCGACCACCCAAGGTTTGCAGCGAGAAAGCGAGACCGTGACCACAAATATTCTTAAGGACACGGGATTGGTGCTAAAAATATATTTATTCCTTTTTTCCCGAGGATTGACACATTTTCTCATGAATTATTTAAAAAGAGAAGCATGATATTCAGAAACATCAGAACAATGCCCTTATAAAGTTTGAAATTTTCACCAACAGACATGATTCTCCTGAGAAAAAGTGAGTAAACTCCGCATTCACCGCTTTAAACTACGCATTCCAATGGATAATAAAAGAATATGAGTTTCACCAGTAATATTTAACTAGGGAAGCACAATATTCAGAAACATCGGGACAATGCTCTTTTCAAGCTTGACTCTATTACGAGGGGACAGCTGAAATTCTCCGGATAAAAAGTGAGTACACCCCACCTTCACTTTTAAGCTTCTCAAACCAACTGATCGGCCCAAGAAAAATTCAATAGGCAATAAGAAGAATAATTCTTCCTTTACATTTATCTTATCTTCTACGCACAATACTCAATGCTGTTTAAGTACCTAAAGTAAATTAAAGATAACTGAATTGCACTACCTCCAAATTATATATTTCACCAATTACTTGCACACGAGATTAGATTAGGACGGTAGCACCAAGAATATAAAGATAAGAGGAACATCATGAATGCTTATACTGACAGTCACAGAAAATTTTCAAAATCTCCTGCTACAGTTAAACTGCACCTCGAGCGCTAGGCATTTTCTCGGTTAAATAATATGATAGATAAAGTATAAACAACCTTTTTTTGTTTCTCCTACATTATTAAATACTTCCAACTCCAATAGTCAGTTCAGTCATCATGTTCGTCTCTACTACGACACTCAATTTCGCATTATAGGTCCTCTAAATTCAATCTCTGAGTAACAAACTGCAGTAATTGCCACGAATGATATGGCGACGCCGTTTGGATGGGAGTAAAATATAGGACAACTGCGAGGCGAGTACTTAACGACAAAAACATCTTGAAGGAATATGAAAGCGAAATAAAATTAGTTGCGAGTAAACTGCAAATGGCGCTGTAATGAATCCAATTAGTCCGATTTTGCCTATCAATATAGCAACTTTGGCAGAGATTTTTGAATAAATATTACTAACTTGACGAGGAATTAAGCGACCAGGAATAAGAAAGTGATTATTCGGCGAAATATTTCAACACCGGAAACCAAAACAGAAAAGAATGAAGCCTGACAATCTCGCACACGAGAGGCTGCCAACGACTTTCCTACAACTCTTTCCGTCTCGGAAATAAAAGAATGAAGTTTTGGCTCTCGAAGCGAGACGGGGAAGACCCAGGAGGGTGGGAAATAGGGGAGGGATAGGGACATTGGGAGGGGGGGAGTCATCACGACCCCCTTTTGCTTGATCATCCCTTCCCCTCGCGCATCTCCCCTGACCTTGCTAAACCCCGCGGGCAGCAAAGGAGCAGAGCTACGAGTATATAGAGTTGCCATAGCACATTCCCCTTCATTGGATTTTATCACCCTTTTTTCCACTGCCTTTCCGACAATTCTTTATCCATTTCGTTCTTTCTTCCAAAGGACCCCTGGCAAACTGTAACGGCGCCAAATCGCCTACTCCCTCACTCCCTCCCCTTCCGCCCTTCCAAAAGAGTTCCACGGACGAACAAAACACCGACTCCCACCGCTCACCCGAAATAGAGCCACCGCACTCGCTCGGCGTTATTCACCTGTCTCCACAGCCGCGGGAGGGGGCGGGGGAAATGGGTTTCGGGGGTGGGAGGAGAGAGGGCATGGGAAGGATTGAGGCCGCAAAGTAAGGGGGGAGGAGAAAGCAGCCTACCAATTTTTATGCGGTCCCTCCAGCTCCAGTTCAGCGTCAAGCCGCAGCAGATTACTACGATTTTATTTTATTTTTTAAAATTATTTTAATCCGACGACTTACATCTAAATCCATTTCTCCATAAAAATCTTCGTCCCGCATTTGGCGCGATTTCAACTCAATCCTTGCCACATTCTTGCGAGGACGTTAGCGGGCGTGAAAATACTACATCTGTTAAGAAGGTGACACTTTAAAACGCATGGCTGACGGTGGAAATTCTTCTCCAAATCCCTTCAATTTCATCGCATTCATAGTAAAAAAAAACTTCTAAAAGGAAAACAATATTACGCTTGTGAGCATCCATCATAAGAGACTGCATCCAGAAACATGGTAGCTAGAAATCCTTCGTCTCAAGCCAGCACAATCCACGACAGAATACAAATCTTTTCATAAGCAGTGTTTGAAAGCGCATTTGGATCTGTAATCAATGACACAGAATGGAGCGTTGAATCATAAAAAAGAATCAATTTTCTTTGCACTAAATTAAACTTAATTTTTTTCAAAAGAATACGCAATGGTTTTAATATCAGCATAACTTCAATTTTATTACTTCACAACACAATCCTTACCACACAGTTTTACATTTTAGATATGGAGACCTAATAAACATAGTTACATCGCGGCATTGAGCAAATAGCGGGCATATCATTCACAACAAATTAGAATTTTATATAAATGAATTTTAAATTCAAAATTTAAAACGGCAATGGAGAATAATGCTTTGAAATAAGGAAGTCATATATTTTTAGCCGTTTTACCTATTCCCAAAATTCAATCATTTTAAAAGTAGCCTGTAAAAAAATATTAAATTTAAGTGAGAATATTTCAATCCATGCATAGATAGCTCCTCCACTGACATCCTCCGAAAAGCTTGGTGAATTCATACCACCACGACGACTATCAGATAAAATCCTGATTCCGCAAATATTTTAGAGGAGTTATTTATCCATGCTAATAAAATGAGTCGACTCACATTGGCAAAGTTATTTTCCGACGAAATTAAAAAAAACATCAAAGAAATTACGATCTTTCAGTATATATTCAAATACTCCCTTCCCTATTTATATCTCATTTCCACCTCATATCCTCCCACAGGTATAACCCCTCTCCCACCGAGCTCCAAACCCCTAGGCCACACCTGAAAACCCGTCTCACCCCAAAAACCCTTGATTTCCCACTCATTTCCGATCCTTACTCTCCTCACTCATTTCCACCCTCGCCAACTCCTAACATGTCTCCTCACTCCCTCGATCCTGTTCAAATTTTAATTTCTTCGCAGCCCACACCACGCATCCCTCTCCTCAAGACTCCTTGCTCATGAGTCTTGCCCACCGTTTCTCCTTTTTATAAATACGCCCACTTCTTCTCCACCCCTCTACCACACTTTCTCTCGAACATGACGGCGAAGTACACGACGATAAATTCTTCCGGACCCCTACGCTAACCCCCCCTTGCCTTCCGCGGTCAACTCCCAAGAACCTTTTGCCCGTTGACTCCCACAGGATGCGCATACGAGGGAGGGTTTCGAGGGTTCAGTATAGCATTGCAATTTTCATTTTGTAGAGACGACGCAAAAAGTATAGTAAACTCCATCCTACCCCTCCATAACGGGAACGATCACTAGACCGGTAAATCCGTTTGCAGGTTAATTAAATCTGAACTGAAAGAACTGAAAATCGAAAGAAACTACAGTGTGGTAAATAGCGTTGAGAAAAATCTACGTATCAATCAGCCTCCTTCAACTATTGCAACCTAACCTAAATATGACAATATCTTCGCACTTTCCACAATTTATTCATATTTAAAGCAACCTATATTTGACAGTCGAAGTACTTTCCACCATATTTATTATATGAGCCGACCAAGGATTCAGCAGCTACGTGCTTTTCTCAAGGCAGCCATAACCTTGAGAATGGCACGTAGCTGGCGAAACCGACGCAGGTTGATACAATAAAAACATTTGGATGGTGAGCTGATTTTTCATTACGATTAATATGTTTCCATAAATCCAACCTTGATTAAAATTTGTATTTAATGTGTGGTAATTTTATGATCAATAATGCATAAGCGAGTGTTAATTATTAATTGAAGTGTAACACTGATAGAAATGAGGACCATTTTGATCACCCAAGCGTTACTTAAGATAATTCTCGAGTGACTAAAAGACCTCCTGAAAAGTTGACACCGATGGGCAGTTAAAGCAAGACCGTAGAAGTGGGAATCTACTGTTTATCACGTATTATATAATATTGCTCATAGCCATAAAATAGCATTTATATAACGTAACACATTTGATATATCGTAGAGTATTGTACGGTCCTCACTAACGTATAAGTACGAACATCTGTTGGCATGATTCATCACTCATTTGTTCCACTCAATCGCCGGACTAATGCAGGGTGTGGATAGATATTCGAAGCATGAAATATAAGTCATGAAAGGAAACGCATATACAGAATTCCATTGAAAGTTGTAAGTTTGGCAAAATGCATTAGACGTCAAAAAATCCAAAATCCTTCGTATTTGAATCGTATGCATCATTACTTTTTCTTATCGCATTAACATCGGATATCTCATTATACACAGATCGCCACTTATCTGAAGGTGATATTTCACGTACGCCGGGGATATATCAATGCGATAGCTCATATACATCGCCGACACATCGTAATATCGCACAGGCCTGAGGGGAGTGAGTGTGGAACCCTCCCACGCCAAGTGTCGCTTCTTCCCGGAGTTGCTCCACACTTGCCACCCCCTCCCAAAGCCTCCACTTTCCTCTCCACCCCCTCCTCCACCCCGTCCTTTTAAGCCGTACCAATATTTTTCTCGAATTTAAATCCCACGCCCTATCCACTCTTCCCATAATTCACGCTCTGCACCCCCCCAACTCCTTCCCAACCCCTCTTCCCTCATCCCCGCCGGATGCCGCAAAGGGGACTACTTTTATCCCTCCGCGTGGCTTAGGAGCGCATCAAAAATCGCCGCCCAACTTCCGTCAAAGATGAGGGCATCGACGCCGGAGTCGAAATTACCGCTCAAATCCCCCCCGACTACTCGTGCGACAGAAAGTAACATCAAGGATCTCGTTTAAGGTAGTTTGAGCGACATATTTCCCTGGTCATAATGGAGACCACATTTGAATTTTATATATTACTTTAAAGTCTGTAAGAAGTAAATATTGTAATTTTAGTGATGCAAAAATAGTTGTATATGACAAAAATTCTCAGTAATTAAATAAATATATCTACATAAATCTCACTTGACTCATTTTTTCACGCCATACGGCTAAAAAGCCTTACAAACGGTAGGTTTTTTGCGATTTTGTAAAAATTACTGGGGTGGGGAATTGATTATTTTTTATAAATAGTTGAGAAAACATGCAAACTACACATCGTTAGTTTTTTTGACGAAATCTAGGTAATATGAAGTCCTAATTTTTTCAATATTCTCCCTGTGGCGCGCACAGCCGTAATCTATGCCATGTAAAACAGCTTATATTTGTAGGCAAATTGCTCGAAAAGTAGTACGGCAAAGGGTTAATATTATGATATCACTCGAAAGACGAGTTTGTTCTTTAAAATGAGGTTAAATTCACCAAATTCTAGTTGAAGTGATATTTCGCTAAAAATTACCATAAAGTGGTTGGGGCGATTTTTGTCTACGTACAGATTTGCGTGAAAATTTGCATCCGTGGTCTTATTGGTGATATTTTAAATAAAAGTGAAACATTTTATTTCAACGATGTTTTTTTTGACAATTCAATACTGTGTTAACACGTATAATTATACGCATTACATATATCCTTATGACACAAAACATATATTTCGTAATAATTTGATCATATATACATACAGATTTGCTTTTTAACTCGAAATACTAATTCCATAATATTATAATGGTTGCTAACATGTATCAAAGTGTCACATCCAGTCAAAGATTCGATAAAACATATTTAAATATAATTTTTGCCTGAATTTCGAATACCGCGCCGAAAAATATCGATAGCTCGAGTCAAAATATTATTTAATTAAGGCAAAAAATGTAAAATATAATTCTTTTATAATTTCCACTACTGCATGTATGGTGAGTTCCACCGCGTAAACAGATGTGCTTAAATGAAATGTTGTCCTAGAATTTTTTTCAACTCCAAAAAATAAATTATAATGTGTACTCAATGACGCACGATTACCGCTCCAGCCCTTTTGCCAGAGATCAAACCTGATTTTTCTCATGTGCCACACGTCTTCACACTATCCAGCATTCCTCACCAGGCACCACAAATGCCGTGGTCTCGCATTCGTTATGGATGTCGTCTTGTACATTGGGATAAAAATATTAGGTAAGATGTTGCGAAACAAGCCCAGCAGTTGGAGCGCCCGAGTAAACAACTACCACTCTCTCTGTAATCTTTGCATCTTTAAATTACGTAGGAAATACAATTTACATGCATGCATTAATGTCAGCCAACTTCTCCCACAATGTTTCCACAAATAACCTATCCGGGAACACAAGAAGTAAACATTTGAGTAGAGTGAACAATTTATTAAAGCAATTTAAATGGTTCCAAGAGCTAAAAGAGTGGTTACTCGCACTGCAACATCATTTTCACTACATAATCTTGATAAATAACGTAAATCTACCTCGAAATTGACCTCACAAAATTTTCGGTTAAGTTCGGTGAGCAAGAGAGGAGAAATAATTACTGATTCAATGTGGACAATAAATTCCCAGTCACAGCATTTGAGAACAGAATATGTAAAACAAAAAAGCACATTACTTGTCGAAATCGCACATTATTCTGAAATTCTTGAAAATTATTCATACAAAATGCCTAATTTATCACCCCATTGAAAGACTTTCAGAAATCCTCGCAGGTAAACAGGTAAGAATCTTAACTCTTCGCTTTTCTTCCATTCCCAAATCCACAATTTTCATTCATTCCCAAATTACGAAACTCAAAACGTCTTGCTCAGCTGCCCCGCCTTGGGGCAAGGCAGGTCGCGGCGCATGGAAATTACTTTGACCGCGATTCCAACAAAGATCGGAAAAGCAACCGCCCGAAAAACGAGGGGGGGAGGGAGGGAGGGTATGGGCGTCCTCCGCACTCTGTCGTTGTTTAGCTGGACCAGCTCTCGTATCTGGGATGGGTGAAGGCGGAGGAGAGAGAGAGGGGAGGATGGATGATTCACCGCGGCCGAAATCGCCGAGGGATAGCATACTGCGACCACCATTGGAAAGCAATCACAGCGGCGGAAGGTGAGAAAAGGGGAGGGCTGGTGTGGGAAAGGGGGAGGGTGGAGAGCGAAGGAGGGAGGGGGGAGGGAACGAAAGTGAGAGGAGGATGAGAGAGCGGGGAAGAGGGAGGGAGGGAGTGCGCTGTGGCTTTGCGTGGATGTGGGTGGTGGCGGGGATCGCGCCCGCTCGACCCAGACCCGAGGTGAAAGAAGAGGTCAACCGAGTTACAAACCGCCGTGCCCTGGAAACACACTCTCGCCGCTAGAAAGGATCCAGCGGGTGGCGCCTCACGAGTCCGTCGTGACTCAACGTTTTGGCAACAACTGAGAGTGGAGACGCACGAAACACTCGAATCTGCATCGATTGTTGGGTAGGCTGTTTTTGGGGCATACGACACGTAAAGGAAGTCGTATGCTAGTATTTTTTGTACATATGCACCTGTACATTAGGGGTAGGCGGGTAAGTTCCTAAGGGAATGATTCTTTGGCGAAACTTGTCGGAAAATTCCATAGAAAATTGAACCCCTCGTTTTCCCTAGAACATTGAACCACCGTTTTTCCTAAAAAATATACCTTTAGGGAACAATTTCCGTAGAATGCATTTTCCATGGGAAATGCTTTTGAAAGTGGATTTCGGTGGCTTAGAATATATTTATTTTACACCAAATGTGGTTGACTGTTGAGGTGATTTTTTAAAATGGTTGCACATCTTTTTTCATTGAGGAATATTTTTTCAGTCTCATTATAATTAATTGTGGTAATTCTATGGTTGTATAAATGAAACTATACAGAATAATTTTTATTTTTTTACGAATACATATTATTTCCTCCATAGTCATTCACTTCATACACACCGCACTCTATGCAATTTCTGGTGTGATTTTTCCTATGCCTGAAGGTTTTCCCTAAAGTAGCATTTTGTTCTCAAATTACTGGCCGAATCCTGTCATTTCTAAGGAAAAGAGTTCTAGGAAAAAAAATCCCTCTAGTTTGGGGGCATTTCCATAGTAAAGGAATTTTTTTCTAAGTAATTTTTGCCTTGCTTTTCCCTATGTTCTAGGGAATTCTTATAGGGAAATTTCCATCAGGGCAGGGTGGAGAGAAACCCGGAGTCGCTGTGAGCCTGCTTTTTATTGGAGGAGCAAAAGGAACCGCATTCATACCATTTTTGTATTCTACGTACTTCGCAGATTTGTCATTGAGCACCTTTTCTCTCCAGTTCTTCGTAGTACATCTTCATGGGTGATTATCTACACACATTATATTCATACTTCTTCTGCAACAACACTTTCCTGCAGTTTCCAAATTCGGTCTTCGCTAGAGTAGCAGTAATAATTAAGTGAAACGACCGCCAGAAGTGATAAGAGTAGAGTAGAGGTAAACGAAGTGTCGGCGTTAGCCAACTACTAAGGTAAGGCTCCACTGGAGTCAGTGGCGTATCTAGAATTTGGCTCTGGGGGGGGGGGTTTGGAATACTTTTGATAGGTGAGTACCAGGGGTCTGAGTCCAGCCAAATTGGGGAACTTAACCCGGAAAGTTTTTGAAAATTATAATACCAAAACTGCATTTTATAGCCCTTTTTGACGTAAATATTTAGTTAATTTTTTTGTATATTAATGTTGGTACCCTAAACAAAGTTGCTTCTGGGGAGGGTCTGGTCCCGTTCGTCCCCCCGTAAATATGCCCATGACTGGAGTAGTATCATTAAAGTGCTCACCACATTGTGCCTACTCAAATAAACTCATGATTCTACTGAAAAATTACCACCACAGCCGGGTTTGGAACCCGGACACTCGGGAAAAAATGCCCGTTTTCTCGTAACCACACAACGCGATTCCTGTCAAGATTTAGGTCACAGTTAGCTTTCAACAACACTGGTAAGAAGGAAAAGATTAGGAAGGCGGCCACAGCAGAGACTCTTCACGCAAAGCGCACTCACAAGGGCATTACCCACCCCATGGCAGCGTACATCAGGGGTATTACGACACCCGCGTTAATATCGCGCGAAAACTCTTCGTAGAAAGAGCATTACACCGACGCGACGGTCGGATCGAGCACTAAACTGCGGGCCTCTAGGGGCCGTTAGTAGTAGGCTAATGGTGTTTTTATCCACCTCATCTCCCCACTTTCTACCTTGTTCTGCTTGTATGCACACACACTAAATGTACGCGTTATGGCCTCCGCTGTCAGCGCACCGTAAATATCCAGCGTCTAACACCACTCCTAAATAATATTAACTACCTCAGAAGGCACGTGCCTATTACATTTTATTAAGTACAGGCACAATAAGTTACATCAGCGGGAGAAAGCAAGTTGAACTACTAGTGACGCAATTCAAAGTTAGCTCTAAAAACGCTTTCCTCTGGTTTCTCGCGAGTGACGACTGACAAGGGAATGGGTTAAAAAAAATCGGGAAAAAATTCCCCCAGCAATGGACCAAATGCCTGCAGTATCATTGACCGGCCATTCCAACAGCGGAATGAAGCCAAGATGGCAGGCGGTGAGAGGAAGGCGCAGCTTTTTCTGGATCCACGAAAAAAGTTGCCCCCATTTCAGGGAAATGCAACTCAAATACAATAAACAACGCCCGGCACAAGTCAGAGCGAATGCTGGGGCGTGAGCTCGCGAGGTCTGCTTTGCCGAGTCGTTGGTCGTGGTTTACAGCGACCGGCAGAGGCTGGCGACTTCCAGTGGAAAGAAAGACTATTTTTAGAGCGCAGCTGATTGTGATGTGGAAGCCCAAGCAGCGTGGCACGCTTTTATAGAAGCTCCTAGCGATGGTATAACTGCAGTCAGCACATTCATGGAATATTCTTCCCTTGGTCCGGGTTGAGGTCCGGGCTGGCAAAATCCGAATACAAATATGTACTTCACACATTACCCATCAAGGAAAACGAGTATAGGTGTAGGAAACTTGGTGGCATTCGCTCGTACAGAAAATTATGTCAGGAAGAGGAGACCATACAAGAGAGGAGGAATACAGATCCTTAGGTTCTCTCTAGAAGTCCCAAACGGAGCCCTTCGATAACTTTGCCCGATCATCAACGCTTAATTCGTCCTCAGTGACATTAAACTCTCCCCTGGTGATAGCCACCAAGTTTCGCGAAACCTATAAGTGTTGATATTTACGGACGGAAATGAGGCGGATAGGAGGAATTAGGACGAAGCAAAATAGGTTGGAGGGCCTATTTAGGAATAAATGTGGAGGATGAAATATGTTCGTAAATACGGGAGAGGGAGGGAAGAATAGAAATCTTGGGGAGATTATGAAGGGTCGCTCAAGATACGAGGAGTTACGTGTAGGAAAAGGGATTATTTATTGGAAAAATTGACATTTTTGTGAATGATAAGTTAGAGAAGAATACACGCGGTTGGGTAAATCACAAGCAGTAATGTCAATGGAACAACTATTAATTTGGTGGAAAAGTACCTACCCATTACTCTGTCAATAACTCATACGGTCCGATTTCAAATTAACGTTCCTCGGGTAAAAACAGCTGCCCATTATCCCAAACACTAAGTCAATTTCATCGAGAGTATTAAAATTCATCAGAATAACGGGGAAAATTCTCGAATATCGTAACGTCCCAGTCGTCTGACAATGTGAAATACCAAAATGAAAAATACAGCATTCTCAGAGCGGATTCACTTTTTGTAAGTTCTCAAATAGCATTTCTGCAAATAAGTGAAGTAGGTAATTGTACACTACCTGCATGAAAAACAACGCTAGTAGATCCGAGGAGTTTCTAGATACCTAAATTTAAATTTTCATATTTTTTCCGGAAACATCTAACTCCATAAGTATTGTAACTATGAAATTATAAAGATCCCTACGCTGGAATTTATCCCTCTGTAATACAATACTAAATAATAAAAAGATTATTTTTGCCTTTAACTAAAGTAAGGCAGGTAAACTAATAGTAAAGAGATGGGCAATGTACAGTTCGTGAGAGCTAATGCCCATGGAAACTCTATGAAAAAGTACATTAGCACATAATCATTATAAACCTTTCCAAAACAATTAACCGCCTCAGAAGCGATCGGCCACCCTCTTGGCATATTTTATATTTATCGCTCGAGTGATCCTTCACCATATATAAAGAAAAGGAAATAAATATGAAAGTATAAGCTAGCAACAAGCTAGCAAAGGGTTCGAATCCCGCTTCATACGTGGAGGTTGTTATGTTTGCCTTAAGATAAGGTTTCATGTTAGATGATACGGAATAAGCTTAGCAGTAAGAGCACCTAAATCCTAAATACTCTGAGACGCAATTTGAACGAGTACTTTGCGGTATTTCATGCACGGAACCATGCGTGAACATCTCGTTCCCTAATAGGCTAATTTTGTTTAAGTACTCATAGGATTTAGGGGATCTGCATTCGAATCCAAGATCGGGCGATTGTTTTTTTTTTTTATGGCGCGTTCCGCACTTTCGCTTACATCTCCTCAAAATGCAACTTTGACGAGGTTATTGTCACGCCTATTGTTACAGTATCTAAATGTAGCAGAAGTTTCACCTACAATTTGAAGTATCCGCCACCTCGCAGGAAATATCATAGAGGAACCTATTGCAGTATCGACGCCGGTATGGTGAGACTTAAATAGTGACAAATAGAGCGATTGCAGTTTTCCATGAAAATGAATTAAATATCACAACTAGTTTTGATGTTTTCCACCAATTTCAAGTGAAACGAATGTTTTACACCAATTTTTAATGATGATGTGCATCATAGAGACCACATTCGAAATTATTTTTAAATTGTTTCTTTACTAAACATTAAGTTTATATAACAATATAAATGACACCAATTTTTTTTCTTTTGACAGAACTTCTGATTAATTGGCTAAATTCATGTACATGTTTGAGGCTATAACTTGAATTAATAGTTTTTTCACGCTGTACGCTAAAAATACCCACACGACAGACGGGTTTTTAAATGATTTTTGAATAAGTAACATGGCGAGTAATGAATTCATTCTTAGTAATAATTGAGAAAACATACAACCTACCCTCCATTAAATTACTGACAGGATCTGAGACATAACTTCCTCATTTTTTTTAAATAATGGCTCAACCGTACCATGCCTCATAGAACACGGCTATTTTTTTCGCAAATGTCTCGAAACGTAATGACGTGCGCAGCTGATATTTTTGTATCATTAGAAAGATGAGATCTTTTTCTATATGAGGAGGCCACATTCATTGAATTCTGTGTGAAATGACATATCGCTCACACAACCTTAAACCTCATGCAAGTGGAGAACTGAAATCTCTTTCTCCATCGATATCACAGAGGTTGAAGCGCGTTGAGGGGCGGTAAAGCCGTGAAATAGTGAGTGGAGGGGGATCTCGGAGGGATGAGGTGTGACACGGGGAAACCTCAGGACGGCGGCTTCAAAATCGCCGGAGAGAGCACTGGGTGTGGAGGGGTAGGGTGCGGGGAGGGTGCAGGGAGGAAGGGGGCAGTTTCGGAGGAGAGATGAGAGACGGGGGGCGGGGGTGGCGAGACACAACGCGGCACCTCTCCCTCCCCCTTTCTGATTCAAACCACCCCCCCCTCCGCCCCCAATTTCCTCCATCTCACACCCCCGCTTCCCCCCTCGCCTTCCCAACACCTCGTTCCACTCGGAAGGCCAAGGAGAGAAAAGAGATGCCCGGGATAAAGCACGGCAGCAGCAAAGGCGAACGGTCCCGGAATTCTCGACCTTGGTCGCGGCGGAAGGCTACTAGCGATTCTTCTTCCTTATCGCCGCCAGACGATGAATTTTCTTTCTTGTGAATTTTTTTAGGCTAGAAACAACGGATGAAACTTTCTCGTCCTATTCTTAAACAGGGTGTTTAAAAAAACAGGTAACATATGCTTACTATTAGGTTAGGGCGTGAACATCTACGACATATTTTCCTTAGAAACTTTTGCCAGAGTGCGATAGTTTTTCAGCAATTGAGCTTTGAAAATCGGGAGCAAAAACATTATTCAGCGAGCGTCTAGAGAAATAATGCGGCAAGAGAGCTAATGAGGCAGCCGCAGCGGCAGTGCCACCACTGAAAAGTTGAAGCGATCTAACGGTCGCAAGCCACCCGCTACCTCCCCTCGAAGCACACCTTTCAACGTTGGTGCTGCCTCTATCATCATCGTGGGAACAATTCCTGATGAAAATCATCAAATGGTATGACGCATGTTTTTTTAATACTCTACGTAGAGATAGATCTCTAGCCATAACATTTTCATTAAAAGGCTGGGGTTTCCTGCTTTTGATACATTTCATGAATTTTGAAAAGGAAAACAAAATTAACGAGCATTAGTAAAAAAAAAACTATAAATTCCAAAACTGCTAACAGGAAATTGCTCTCCCATACAAGACTTCAAACCGGCCGCGGGTTCCAGGTTGGTAACTCGCTAGCCTCATAACACAATGGTTGTGAGTTCTAATTTCACCTGTCATGTATCCTGTGATTCCTCTAATTGTTAGATGAAACAGAACGCTCTAACATAAGCCGTTGCAGCATCCAAAAACGTATACATAACAAAAAGGAAATATGTCGCTTTGGTTCCAATGCATTGGTAGTAATCTCTGGCTTTTTCGATTTTTCAATAAGAAACCATGATTGCTGAGCCAAATGTCAACTCTAATCCCTCTTTTTAGCTTTTTATTCGTTTGTACTTCGGAATTTTCCTGCGTGATAAAAATTGGCCATTGCTTACACCTAGATTCTTCAGGGCTTGAGGGTTTCACCAGAATCTACGCTAAAGTTATTCGCTGCAAACATTTTTGGCGAATCCTGAGTTCTGAACGTAATTGCTTAGCGTACCAGTAAACTCATAGTCAGATAGTGTGCGCAAAAAACTAACTGCATTCCAAGCAGCAAAGGAAGAAACATTTCCTCCGGAGTAACACGTTCAGAGAGGCTTTTCATATATATATACCTTGTTTTAAACCGATCCTTATGGCGGTACTAACGCGACGAAATCGTGAAAAAAGGCGAACGAAAAGAATGTATATTTACACTTTCAGCTCGCCACAAAGCAAGGTCCAATCGTAAAAAACAAGTGACGATTTATGCCGGAAGCCCTTGTTGGAAACCCCACGTCCGCGGGGGATTTGGGCGAAAACAAATGCCTTCGTTGTTCCGCAGCTATGCTTGAGGGAACCGTCCGGGGCCAATTAAAACGCAAGTGTGCGAAATACACGATGAAAACTATTTGAAGACTCACCTTCAGGGATAAGAGTTTCATCCACACTTTTGAGCTACTTTTGAGATCCTGGCACGCGAACAACGCTGCAGGTAAATCGCAAAAAGTTATTTAGCTCATTGACAGGACTCCAGGTCCAGGAGACATTTTCTTCAGGCGGCATCGAATGCTTTCTTTGTCTTTCATAGCGGTAAATGGTCATATCACGCGTTGTGACAGTTTATAGGATCTATACTCGTGGACTTAGGCTTCGTTGAAGAGCTACCACGTCTTATGAGTGCCATTCTTGACATAACTTATGGCATACAGAATGTAATTCCTAAATATCCTTAAGAAATTGTCTTTTGAAATAGGGAATCCTGCGCATTGGCCTGGAAGGTCCAAAATCCGCTGTTTGTCTTCCACTCCAGAAAACCCACTTTTGTCGAGTAAATCTTGAAAAAAGGTAATATCATTTAATAGAATCACTGTTAAATTTTCTGTATGATGCATAACATGTTCACGTCACAAGCAAAATTTAAATGATCTATTTTCTTTCGAATACTGGAATAAAAAACGAGATAGCAACCTTCGTAACTTCGGAGTGTTCAATTAGAAACTAGTATAAATCCTGCTATGAGAATGAATTTTAAGACGCCTCGTACTTCATACTTAGAAGATGAGAATGGTAATAAGTGTGAGAGTAAACAGAACTTTTGTAATAGCAAAGATAATTCCGTGATGAATACATATTTAATAACCCAGAAAGTTTCTACGGGCATTGGCAGCAAATTAAATTAAATAAATGGCTTTAGATTTAGTGAAACAAATAACAGTAAACAGTTGATGAATGGTCTGTAAACTAATCCTCCAATTAAGAATACACCAAAATTCACATCATACAAACATACTTCAGAATAAATCCTAGTTGCGTTCCAAAACATTAGATCAACCACGATCCCAAAAAGAAGTGGCCTTGCTGCAGCAGAGGCATTTAAGCGAAGTAAGGCGTGGCTACCTGAAACAGGAGGTTAAACTCCGGAATATTTACCCTATTTCGAAACCGGAATTTTATTTTTGTAAATGGAACAAGAACTTAAAATAATTTAGGGTGGAAGGTGGGGATGCACAGGCGAAGAATGACAAGATGGCAACGGTGAGTCCATCCTTCTACTCTCAGAGACCCTATTTTCATCTGGTGCTTTCTCGTTAGCTCAACCAATATTAAAATGGGAAAACAAGAGATGCGTTTTATGCTCAAAATATATAAACCACGAGTGAAAGCGATTACTGGGAGGATACATATGCACGCGCAACCTTTACGTAGCCCTTTGTGTTCCCATTGCCAAGATTTTCAGTAGAAGCTACGAGAATGTGAATGGGTAAGCACAAAATTCAACGGATTACAAAGGGGTTTTCACGAGTCCGTCAGAGATGCCTGCGTCAGATAACTAGCTTACGCACGTGAGACTTTCACATGCTTGGGCCATTCACTCAGGTATGAGTAAAGGAGTTGGCTCACAGCTTAATATAGAAAAACATGATCTACATTAGAGACCTACAGCACACCCAATATGTTACCGGGTATTATTTGCGGTGATAAGAATGGCATGCGCTACACCTGAGCGACAAAGCCGACAAAGCGACCACAGCTTCTCCGAAGAAAGGCGCCGAGAATCAATAAACGGTTCTCTCATAAAAAAATTAATGAGATGGGTAAGGCTCAAGTTTTGCTGTAGTGACTGAGCATAATCTAAAGAAAATATATAGGATTAATACAATCTTTGTAAGTAATCATGCCTTATTTCTTGTTATTTCTGAGAAAAAAATCTTGGCACAGTTAACAATTACTCAAGCAGTAGGTAGTGTAAGTGAAATGTAGACAAATATTTTAAAATATAACTATCTAATATTGTTGATTTATTAGGCGTTACAGTTCATAAAAGCTGCCCCTGAGATTTCTCAACGGTTCTACTGAAAATGGATGGCACTAAATGATAAGGTTAAAGTTTAGGAGTCTGCGATATATCTCGTTTCCTTAGTTTAAATCCATTTAAAGATAATAATTGAAGCAAAATTATACTCAATTCTCTCATACCCGGCGCAGAGTAACGCAGTCCTGTCACTAACACCTGAACAACATTCAGTGTTGTCGCTAGCTGTAGCTCGCAGTAAGAAAATGTGAGGGAAAAACCCACCAATAATGACAATATTACTGATGCTTGTATTGCTGAGTAACTCACCCAATTTCCTTTATGATTACGAGTCAATTTCTCCACCAATACTGACAGCATTATTGATGGTATTAATGCAGCGCGATTGTCCCCACTTCCCTCGACATTAGGTGCCAATTTTTCAGCCGATGGATTAACTAATAATTTGGAGCGTGTCACGTGGGCTTATCGCCTAATCAAATCCGATCGAACCTAGTTCATCGAACTTGAGTTTGAGCGAGCGGTAATGGAAAAGCGATTTTTCCTCCGGATTGATACTAAAATAGCGCGGGGAGCGTTGGAGAGATGGAGGAGAAGAAAAGGGCAGGATGGAGGCTGAGAGAGAAGTGTAGCTTGGGAGGCGGGGAATCGTGGAATAGGGGGCGTGATGGGGGCAGGGCACGCGGAGGCGTAGCCTGAAGCGCGTGCACTTGAAGGATTCAGGCGGCGCGGCGTGTTTACGCACGTCCGCCGCCCGACGCAAAAGGCCCACGTTTGTCTGCGTGCTTACCGAGGGAGCAGAGTAAATAAATCCCTTCACTTACAAGCAAGAGTCACAATGTACCGGAAAGAACGACCGCAGACGCGAGAAAATATGTCGCTCTTTCACTCGAATGAGTACGAATCTTTTCAAGCTTGCGTGCCAGGATGGAGTCGTAACTCTGAACAAGCACTGCCCCAATTGAACAGCATGCGTTCATTTAAATGGCAGGAGCATGTTGAAATTCTGAAGAAAAAAAAGCTCACATTGGCCGGGAATCTACTCAAGAACCTTGGTAATACGTGCATAAAACCTAATCGCACTTTTCCGCAATTTATTTGAACTACTTAGATACTTTCAATTGACACGTGTAAAGCTCACAGAAACAATGTAAATTTGCTCAGATTTTTCACAGCAAGTACCGCATTTGCCTTTGTGCATTTTTTTACAGTATACCTCGGCAGTTTCAATTAGCTTCCCATAGACCTAAGGCTTACCAGGGAAATGCTTTAGACCTTCGGTTACGAGGTGGTCACCGCACTGACCCGACAAGACTAAGTACCACGTTTCTCTACCCAGAACCTTTATCACGATATGTCCTACGTAATTACCCAATAACCTCAATTTTCAGCTGAGTTCGAATGGACAAAGCATGCAAGTGCTTCAATTGACAGAAATGAACAAGACCGGAGCCGGATTATTTTATAACATGGAATAAAAGTCACTCTGGAAGAACTTTATCAAAATGTGCAACCATTGATCTAAAACAGTGGTCTTCAAACTTTTTCGGTTCACGGAACCTTTATGAATGTAAAAATATTTTACGGAACCCTTTCTCGTAAAAAAATTAAATATTCACAAAAACTCTAAGCTAAACGTGAAAAAATGTTTTCTTTTCAATATCCTGATAAAATATGAACGTAGTGACTATTACAAAGTAATAAAAGCAACAAATTGTGCAATGTTTGTGAAGGTTACGTCGATTTCCAGGCTTGCGAAGAGTTCCAGGGATCACAGTTTGAATACCGCTAATCTAAAAGAGAATTCCAAGTACATCTCACACCTCTATAACGTTATCTGACCTAGGTTTCGGCAGCTACCTCGAGAAGGACACAAAATCGCAAAACCCATGTAGGTTTATATAAAAGAAGTATGGAAGGTATACGAAACTTTATTTAAGATTTATCGCATTGTTTCACCACCGCTTACTCAATAAAACTACCCCCAACGAGATTCTATTAGTCCAACAGTTTTTCTTAATTTTTTAAGCGTCAAACGATTCTCTAAGCAATTTCACGTGGATGAGTCTCGCCTTCGCAGCCTTAAGTGCTCATTCCAATTCAATTTTTAATGCCGTCACTCAAAAGAAAACGTCGAGGAGACAAAAACGAAAGCGGCAGATGAAATGAGGCACGTGTGAAAGAATATATAAAAAAAATAAATAAATGAAAAAAAAAGGCCAAACGAACCCGACGAATTTTTAACGAGGGTGATCAAGGCGCAACTCTTTCCCGGAAGAGATGGAGCGTGGCAACCTCATCTCTTTCCTCCCCGTACGTGAGTCACACGCGCCCCTAGAGACCGACTCTCTCTCTCTCGGTGTGCCCGCCAACCGCCCGAAAACCTTCCCAGCATGTGGCACCACGCGTTTCCCCCCCTTCACTCCTCCCACCAACCCGCCAATTAGCATCCGTGGGGCCGCCGACGCCGCCGAAGGGAAAAGAGTTGGCGCCACCAAGCGACCTCACGTCCGCGATGACTTCCCCTTTGAGCCCCCGGGCGTCCTTCCTCCCGCCCTCTACGACCCGATGATGCACACCGACCAGGAGTTCCCGAGGAAGCACCCCCCCCCACTCCCCAATCAATACAAAATGCACATACGTGAATGCGTGGAGAATGACTTCATTGCCGGATCAGGACGGCGGCTTGAGTTCGACTGGCTTTCCACGAGAAGGGCACCGGTTCGAATCCTATCGGAGGCGTAAATCCTTCGCCGATTATTCGTTCCCCATTTATATAGATAGAAAAACGTCTTTGTTGGGGCGAGATTGAGAATTTAAAAGTCCCTTCTTCCATCTACCCCTCGTCAGTATATTATGAGTACAGTGAACATGACAAACACTGCAATATGAGCCGTTGATTTTGAAAGTGGGGCAAGTCCGTTTTGTTAAATAAAAATAGTTACAGCTAATTTTTAATTAGAAATTAACTTAAAATTTCCGTTTTTCATCAATTCACAATCATGTATATAAATAACAGAGTAAATTATATAGATATGATTGTGAATTGATTAAAAAAAGAAATTTGAAGTGCATTTCTAATGAAAATTAGGGAGAATTTGGAGGATCAACCCTCCAAATTCGAACTGAGTCCAACGATGCTTAGCTTCGGTGACTGATTGGTAACCACTGTTTCCATCGTGGGAGACCGTTACCCCACTTATTACTCTCGCCGATCATGGTTTCGATATCTATAATGTTATCTAAATCAAGGATAATTATCTTTTTGTACCTCTAAGTTTCAATCAAGGAATCTGATGATGAAATTACAGAACCTCCAAGAATGGTCTGCGAAAAAATAAGAGTGGAATTCACAAAGTGATAAATCATTCCAAACGAATATAGCAGTCTGCCGGTCGTGGGGGGAGGTGGGGGGAGGTAAAATTGAGGTTTTCTTTAGTGCCCGAGGTCAGATTTTGAGCAGTGGCTTGAATACTGGCTTTCCACTCTGAGGGCCCGGGATCGACTCATGGGGAGGAATGACTGGTAATAGGATCAGGCAACATCAGTTGTGCACTGCCAGTGGGGTACTCCGTCCATCGGATCAAACAGCACGCCCAAGGGACACCGCGAAGCTTGGGCGTCTTCCGTTACGAGCAGGCAAATGCCACCGCCGGGATTCTTTCTTACCACCATAGCTTTACGTCTAACCGCAGCCATCAGATATACAATACACTGCAAAAATTCGTTAACTCATTAACTTTACAAGGCAGTAAACCAGCAAGCCAATCTCTCAACCAATTATATTGGCCTTGATTTTGATTCACCACTACTGGCGCATAAACGAACACCCTGTAACAATTTACTCTTCTTCTTTCATACTCAGGTTTTGCATAAGGCTTCGGTTGTCAAGTAAAACCAAAGTTTCTTTAAAAAGCCACCATTGTTTGGTAGACAAATTCCTTTTTCGCCCCCTATTATTTTATTTATTTTACTTGATTTAATATGAATATATCATAAGAAATTTCATTCAATCACAGGTAAACTTATTTTAGATTACTCCTCTGTCTAAGGCCATTTTCAGTTATTATAATTAACAGAAAACTGTCTACGCCTGAGTTAGAGAAATTTAATACAACCTCATATGAAATAAAATTTGCGATAGTTCAAATGATCAGTTATTAAAATAAACAATGAAATGATATTATATAAACCGTTGAAGCAGTAAATAGGAAATCCGGTAAAAAGTACTAGAAGAAGTAATATTACGTACCAACAAAAAATGCGATGGGCTGCCGAGGTCTTAGCACCTTTCCGAAGGTACAAGTTTTTTTTGTCTATAACCAGTGGTTCGAGCCAAGGAATTCGATTCTTCAATACATCATTTCCGAGAGCGAGACACTAATCTGGATAGAAATTTGGCACTCGAATGTTTTGACTAGCGGTGTGCCAGCACCAGAGCCGCTGTGGGGAAGTAAAATTGTATAAGATTGTTGTGCCGCCTGAGTTGCTGGCAAGGTGCTCAAGTATTACAGGTGCTGAAGGATCCAAGATGTCAGAAACACCACAGAAAAAGCGTAATATACTGATTTGTAATCGAAATACCAATACCCATTATACTAAAATGAATTTTCCTTACCCTCCTGATTATCAAGTTCAATCTTAACTTACTGAATCCCTCACAGAGTACTGGTTAATGAGTCTTCAATTCTGGCATTCATTGACTAAGTTTTCGATTACATAAATTTTGAACACGTTCCTTTGATTTCCCTCATCTATAATACTGCCCATTAGAGCTCACTATTGTTTTAGTCTTAAACCGGCTGTTTTTCTTCGGCAGTGATCAAGGGATTTATTCAAATATTCTTTTTTCTGCCTATCTTTTCACCAAATTATGTAGGTAAAATGTAGGAAATATACACCAATGCTCATCACGTCTGGACTGTATTTCTACATTGATTTAATTGCAAATTTAACTGCCTTAAACAGACCAACAGTATCATAAACAAGTGTTTTCTCAGATCTACAATCAAGATAACGGCAACTCCTTCAAAGTGGCTAGTAAATATTCTAAATCTCTCATAATTTCACAACAAACATCTATTAGCTGCATTCCAGCATTCTTATTAAAATTTACACGTCAAAGACCCTTTATGAAGACCACGGCTTAGTTGAATTGCAAGCGAACCTCAAAAACAGCAAATGATTCCGTCAGATCAACAGTGAGTCATTCTATTTTTTTTTAATTTACACAGTACTATTCCCCTATCATAGGACCTACAAAACGAAGAAAACGCAACATCAACAGAAGAATGGCTGAGTTCGGTATTTTTACGCATGAGAACACAAAACATATTTATTGGCGCAGAGGGTAAAAATTCCAAAAAAATTTATATCAATTTCCAGCTTATTTCAACATTGAAAACTTTCTCCTATCTTTGAAGAGGTACGCCAACCCGCGGGGAGCAAAGAAAACCGGCTTGGAGGATGGCTTCAAGTGTGATGACACCCTGTGGCGCAGGGAGACGGAACATTAAAGGAAATAAATGATCACAACGTAAGTACTCTGTGGACGTCACTTGCTAGGATAAATGGGAGGAGGAAACCATCGAAACAGCACAGAAGCCTCGACCCGCAAATCTCCTTCACAGACTTAAAAAATATACTGGCGTTACCGTACCGTAATTATTGACGTTACTACTGATAGTAAAGGTCACGTTGCTACTTGTTAAAGACCTTTATATCTGCTCGACACAGGGCAGACTACTACTACTATTTATAATTACGAACAAGCAATTACATGCAGGGCAAAAATGAAGAGGCTTAAATGAATACAGCGAAGTAGTCTTCAAGCCTCGACGGAAAAATATCATTCACAGACCCAGAAAAAAATACAAAATTCCTGAAATTTCCTCTCCTAGCAAGTCTACGAACTACATCTACTACTTATCACATACCTTTTTCTGATGAGCAAGTAATATGAGAGTAATGATAATAATTAGAATATCACATGAGCAAATACAAGCAGGGGACAAAAAATAGGAACTAAAAACACTAACTCATCACCTACCTCCATTAACAGGTCTCATGATTCAGAACGTCTACAAATATACGGAGTCAACTCATTCGACCGAGCGTTAAAAAGGTATTCGAGTGGAGACCGTACATTAAATAACGTAATAAGTCATCTCTGTGGTGTCAAATACCAAAAGATGTATACGCAAAATATCAGAGAGGGTATCAGGGAAACAAATGATATGCAGCCTTGACTATGTTGACTAAATTTTGACGGATCTGTTACACACAACAATGCGAAATATTTGAGCCCAAGAGTATGGAACAATACATTTCGGAGAAGAGCTTAATTTCTCTGCCAGTCCTAGAAATGATACAAGGACTTATGAATCCTCAATTCGACATTGATGATAATGATGATGATAATGGAATAGGTACTGCAAAACATGGCGGTACTCGTATGCTAGTAGCGTGGTGTCCGGGAGGGAAAAGCATGCCAGGGTATTAGGACAAAGTAATTGAGGGTCACTCAATAGGCCCCTGATGGAAACCTTCTTCAGAGGGCTCGTCCAGCTGACTTCACCCTCCCTCATCTGAAGCTCTTCCCAGAAGAGTTCCATCGTGTTATGCGATGCTTATTCGCACACACAACATAAATAAGAATGAAATCTTCCCTCCCTCTTCTGAAAATATCCCTATCAGAGTTCCATCAAGTGCTGTGATGCTTGAGCACAGATAGAATAGGAATCCGAAAGAAATATTTTCCTTCCACCGATGGGGTTCAATCCCATGCCATCGGCATGGCAGACCCCTTGGATCCGATCGCACAACACGATCCATTCCCCTCTTATGAGCACCATTACGTAATACTGAAGGACAAATTGACGATTAGCCTCTTTCGCGCTGGCGGTCCTCATGCGGACTCAATAACGCGAGCATTGAAAAGAGGGAAATGCTTAAGAGCGAGCGACTCGCCGTACACCCGGGAGCCGTGCACACGAACCCCGCCATCTGCCCCGCCAAAGTAAACATTCTCAAACCTTCAGATTTTATTTAAGTTGCCGCTGCGGGTGCCAAGGTTGAAGCGGTGGTTGGCTGGACGAGTTGGGAATTTGCACCATAGTACGCGCGTGGCGAACCTTCGACGCTCGATGAGTCGGCTTCCGCTGCTGACTGAAACGTAAGGTGATTTGACTCGTTTAAAACTCTCTGATGAAGGCATTTCTAACTAATACATCTAAATATGTCATCATTTTCCTCACTGACATACATAAAAATCAGTTTTTTTTACACCAAAATCTCTCTATGTACTGAAATGAAACCACTTTGTAAATTTCAACACTGCATTTTTCCAAAACCAGTTTCTCATCTTTTCGGTGGGTATGGTATTCATCAAGAGTTGTACCCTTTGATACGAACGATAAGATCGAAATAGGAAGGGAAAAATGCATCGATTGGAACATAACAAAAAAGTTTCGTTTAAAAAAAAGATCAGAACTTTACATAATGAGATCGCAGACTATTTTCAAAAGTAAACACTTGCCATTTCCTCACAATTACTCCCCAGTCTCTAAAATTATACTTGCGCGTTGAAACCCCGGTCAGCAAAATGAAAATGATCGTGCTGAAGAGTTAAAATTTGACAATATTCAAATTTTACAAAGTAGAGCCTAATTAAAAATAACATTCGCAGAATTTGAACTACAATAACTGTCAAGTTATCAAATTTTTATGATTTTCTTAGATTTCCACAAATGAACAGACCTACTATAAGTCTTGAATAGAACATATTAAAAAGTAATGCTGGAAACTTCAAAAACGGAGGATAAAGAATACAGGTACATTTTTATTCAGAGAAAATGTATATGAATAACCTACACAGCAGAATTAAGAAATATTTGCGATAAAATATAGATCAACTGGATGAGTATAGATTCCTGCAAAGGCTTTGGAGCAAAAATATCGGAACTGGGAGCATTATCCTGCAGGGATTCTTGTATTACCAGTAAAATTAGGGCGATACACGACGCGATTAAGAATAAATATCACAGCGCATTGGCTATAAAGTGGTATATGTGATTATTTTTTCACGCCTTGAGCATAACAATGCGCATTAAAATGTAAGGAATCGATGGCACTAAGGGAGAGGAAGAGGTCCGGGGCTGATTTTCATTCATTTCGTCAACGCAATCGCATTATCGAACGGGTGGCCACTGGGAGAGGGATACGCATAACGAATCAGAAGGGATTTATTTTATGGATGCACGGAGGGATGGGAAGTTACGAAGGGAGGAGAGAAGAGGGGGGAGAGCGAGAGGAGGGGGAGGCAAACGGAGGCCGGAAAGAGAGGAGAAATGAGGAATGGGCAATTCGCATCGATGTCCAGGTATATCCTGTGTATTTCTCTAATTTCTCGATACGCATATGGGTATATTTACCTATTGAAAAGAACAGATACCCCGGTGCAATCGGTGATACTTATAACCGGCACTCGATGTGTTTTCATCGCGTCTTTGTCCTCAAGCTTAAAGGGGATAAATATATGAATCAAAATCCGTCTTCTTCAGCAAAATTCTATTCTAAATGAATAGTTATTGCTTTTGTTAGTGCAATTTTACGATGGGAGATGAATGCTTTTAGTATTTTTGTTAAACGTGCTTCGACGGCTACGGTCATTTCGGGCATACTGCCTGCCACGTGCAGACAGGGGCAACAGCTCTCGGACGAATCGGAGGATCACCCCTCCAAACTCGATCCGAGCCCAACGTTGCTTAACTTCAGTGACTGATCGGCAACCGGTGTTTCCATCGTGGCCGGCCGTTGCCCAAGATAACTACTCCGCAGCACAATTTACGATGCAATGGCAAATTAAAAATGTATCGACCGATATACCGATCTATTTGATTAAAAATAAACCTTTCGGAAAATGGGTTCATTTTTAGTACATACAATAGTTTCCTAAGGGTCGGTATATTTTTATACCCTTACTCTCATCACTAGCAGTAACGATTGGCACCTTTGCAACAAAATGAAATTTTTAATAAATTCTTAAAACGTTAAATAACCCTTTTTCCGAACTAATTAAAAAAAAGTTTTTTTTTTCATTTCATCAAATTGATTTCTGGCATTCACCCTTAGCACTATTTTCATGCCGGTTTTCTGGCACGGTACAGTTCCAATATATAATAATTTGACTAGAGCGAAATGACCACCGGCTGTCAACCAATCCCGAACCCTTAATACCATTACTAATTCACCGTGATTTACAGTGATTTAAAAGTGATTCTAAAAAGAACATTGCGTTCACATCCTTATGCTTGATGAATTTCATCTCAGCATTTACGCTTCGTAGCCTTTCCTCATATCGAAATATCATGCATATTAACTCGCCTACACAGGACGGAGACTAGGCTTTTAACCGCAGATAGTATTGAGTTGACTTTTTTTCGTTCTTGGTATGTTTTTCGAGGCAATTGGGAAAATTTTTCTAAATGAAAAAGTGAGCAGAATAAAAACTCTCACAAAAACTCTCCCTAGAGTAAATTATTTTTAAAATTTGTTTTCAATTTGCCACTAAAAAGTTTTCTTTCCATCTCTACATGAGAGGTAAAGAAATGGGATAGGAGGGTGATAGGGTTGTCCGAGGATCCAGGAGGCGACCTTCGCGTCGGACCTCAACAACTCGTGGCACGCGACGACGCGTGCTCAGCATTCAAACAGCTGAGATTTCGTCCTAATGTAATAATTTGTGGTGTGGGGAGCGTGGTGGCCTAGTGGGTAGAGTGCTTGGCTACTGATCGAAGGGTCCCTGGTTCAAATGAACTAAAAAATACCTCGGGAGTGCGAGGTGGCCCAGGGAAAGGAACTGGCCCCCCTACTAGGAATTGGAAATTTAAATCTAGAATCGATTTTCGATTAATAGACTTTCGATTTTGGTTTTTAAAATCGATTTTCTAAAAATTCGATTTTTTGCCCAAAATAATCGAAAAATCTAAATCGATATTTTTAAATGTTAAAGTTTGTTGTAAAGTTTTAAATGGTAAAGTCTGCTGAAATACGGATGTGCTGTTGTAACAAAATAAAAAATATGGGTTAATGGAAGTACTAGGGATAAGAACTAAATACGGTTGAATTTATTTTTCAATCTATTATTTTATATAAGTATCTGGTTATATATATAATTATATAATTATATATATATAACCAGTATTAATTAATTTATATAATAGGTAATATAACAAGCAAATTACATATAGTTTAGTAGTAATAAGAATTGTATATTGAAGTGTCGGCATACCACAAAATGAAAAACAGAATTTTATTTATTTCTTGTTTGCAAAGCCGTGGAACCACTGTTCCACAGGGATAAGACCTTAAAAAAGCTAACATATTTAAATGTTTTCCGGATAATCGATTTCGCACCTGAGTTGCAATTAACCCGGCGTGAGAAAATAGTCGCTCACACTAAAGGCAACTATAGATAAAATCCTGTTGACTAGTTTGTATACGTAGGGATATTCTCCCTTAATCTCCTTCCAGGCTTATAGTGGATTGGGCGGTTTACGAACTGGCAGAGCCCGATTGTCAAAATTCAAATGCTGTAGCAAGCTAAAAATCTAAAATCGATCGGCTAGAATTGATTTTGATCGATTTTTCAAAGCAAAAAGTCGACTTCGATTAAATCGAAAATCGGCGTGTAATAATCGATTTTCGATTAAAATCGAAATCGATATTCCAATCCCTACCCCCTACCCTGTGAATGTGTGAAATTCACACGCCTGTGGCTTAGTCCTCTGTGGCTTAGCTCTAGACTGTGGAGTGACCTCTACCCTCAACTATCCAACCCACCTTCGGGCTGAATCACTGAGAGAGAGTAATTATTTGTGAAGTGGTAATTTCGGAGGCATCTCGAGTCACCGCAAGGGATGTTACGACTGCGGAACTGCGAACAAACTGGGACGTTTAAAAATAAGACCGCAGTGGCGTGATTCTCTCCAAAGAAATCAATTCGACGATATTCCGGCGATGTCACGAGATCCACAGGAAATCGCCGACGATTACAATTTATCATTGACGGCTAGTCTTCCAACAGACTGTTTTATTTACGATCACATGTTAATGACAATGCTTTTCCTCGGATTATTGCTAGCTAACTGCGGATTTATTTCTCATGCATTGCGCGAAAATTGGTTCATTTTTTCTAATTTTCGCAATCGAACAAAACAACTCTCGCAAGACCGAGTTATTTCAGCTATGAATGTTGGCAGTATTGATTAATAAAATTGGCTGTTTCACTAACGGATCATACTTACAGAATCGTCGCACAAAACATTATTCAAGAAAAGGACACGAAATACGTACCTTCAACAGGACCAAATTATGGGAAAAACAGGGTTATTATCAAAAATATTGTTTGGTCAAATATTCTGTTGCCGAAATACTACAATAGCCAAATAGGACATCGTAGATACACCTAAAGAAGAATAAGACAAGAAAAATATCGGATAACATTTTTTTCCACTAAGACTACGGAAACTGATTCTCTTACGCCTACTTACTTCAATACATTCCTCAACATCCGCGCGAAATGAAGTGTATCTGATTCAAGACTTAAACCTCAAAAAGTAACTTAAGATAGCGTAATGACATCGTTTCATATAGTTGAAGATTATATATTTGGTGCATGAAAAGAGAAAATCGAAAATTGCTTTGATGTGATACAACTAGCTGGAAATATTTTAGTAATCCTACATTCATGATGTAACCATCAACTGAAAGCCTGGCAGAGATGGGAAAAACAAGAGGTCATTCCATTGTTACGTCACGATGTATACGGCCAATGTTTGGCGGATCCACCGTTCTTTCAGCTGTCAGCTCATCTCAAAACCTTTCCTTCCCGCTGTTATGTCACGATAGCTCCGCCTCCAAGCCTCTTACTCCCGATATTTATTCTATAAGGATTTTGTAAACCAAATAACGTTCATCTTCCCATTAAAGGGTGGCACGTGTTTACGGCATAAATCTTAGAAAGGCACTACCAAGATAACTTGCATAATTCCAGCGAAAATAACTTTTACCATCGTATCGTTGCATCACACACAGGGCAGCTGAATGGTATCGGTGTAGGAGGAGAAAGGGAAAGCTGGATCACGAGGGATCTGAAAGTAAAACACTCGGCAGCCAGGTTGCATCTCTAACTCTGCCTAACTCCACGTCATACGATGTCGGGATAATCTCCAAACTCAGTTGTCCACAGCGTTGCTCAGAGAACATAAACTAGGAACTAGATTATTTTCTTTTATTACAGATGGTCTAACGATTAAGATATACTAGCTCTAACAAAAAGGAGATAAAATTATCATACACCCTCTGAACTTCGTAGATTACGATACTAGACGTTAATACTTTTTTCAGCCGCACGAACCGACTCCCTCGCACGATTTCGTTCTCTAGTTCGGCATATTTTAATCGTTCCTCCATCCCAACAATTGATCCTGTTCTTCTTCTCCTCCTTTCCCGCGGGCATCCTGCCCTCCAGCAACACACCACCTCTTATCACCGGCTCTATCCACTTATTATGCCACCTTCTAATTTCCCTTAGCAGCATTATTTGCTAACCCATCAAGCCCCGTAACTTCTTTCATTGTCTTCCTCTCCGAAATCACTCTTCCATTCTCCTCCAAACCCACATCAAACACATCCAATCTAACCTCCACTTTTCTCCCTGATTATTCCGATTTCCGCATCATACAATGCTACTAAACACACCAGACTCTTCACAGACCATTTTTTTATTCCATTCTTTTAAGTATTCTAGTCTATCATTTCCCTCACATTACCACGATGAAGTTGTAAAACTTATAGTTTTGTCATCTTTCTCTCCTGACAAGAATTTTCGAAGAAAAGCCTACTTTAATGTTTGAGAAATACGCTTCGCATAACGTCACCACCTTATCAATAGCCTCACTGTAAGGAACCAGGGAATTACGTGCCGAAGCTTTGTTTCATTTCATCGACTGCTATCAGTAGCCTCTCAATTTCCTCGGCGTGGTCAGCGCAGGGGATTAACTCTTACGGCGGCGCCTATATAAGAATCGCCCCCTTTCTTCCGCCGCATTTGCTATCGGGCCGCACCACGCCGTTGATTTCCGAATTTGTTTACGCCCCGGGCCCAAGGACGACCAGCCTCCGGGGGAAGAGTGGAAAAGGGAAAGCAAGCGCGGACGTCCACAAATATAGATGCGCCGATGCGAAATAAACCTCCTCAGCGGTCCCGGCGAACGGCAAATGGAAACAAAACGAAAGAGAGAATCCCAAAAACCCTCGACCAAATCTAAATCAATAGACCCCATGAGCCAGCCACCCATGGGGCTTAATAGGACGCCGAGATCAGCGAAGGTAGCATAGAGATGAACATACGTGTGGACATTATACAAAATCATACCTACTCCCGAAAGACTACGGTATCTACAACAGCAATAGTAAAACAATCCCGCAAAGCCCAAATTTATTATAAAGATCAGGGATATCCAAACTTATCGTAACGAGGGCCACAATGGGTACTTGAACACTTTTCAGTGGGCCGTAGTAAAAAAAGAAGATAAATGTGAAACTTAAGATATGGGTTTTATCGAAATCAGAAAATTTTATTAACTAATTACATAGTATGTGAAATTAAATTCTACATTGATGACGACGAATAGTAACAGCAAATTCTCATATTTTCATCACAAAACAATTAATGTGAATGATGTTACTGTGTTTGTGCTTTTAAAATCTTATTACACTGACAATGAGATTTAAATTTTGAAACGCTAATTGCCCACAAGTAGCAACCATCCAAGAAAATATTATGCCTTGTATTTCCGCATAACTCTTCTGTGGGCGGGATAAAATCATCTTGCGGGACAATGTGGCCTTCGGACCAAACTTTGGAGACCCCTGATATAGCTCATTATAGGGCCCTCTAAGAGCAATATTTTTGGCTAAATTTTTTATATAAAAATAAAATGTTTTAAGCTTAATTTTGAGGACCCTTTCCCTCCAAAAAGAAACACTCTTTACTTGAAATGTCTCATATATTTTTTGGCCAAAAATGGTTTCCATAGATTACTTGTGTGTAATGACATTTTAGCTGAAGACACTTTCAATGAAGATAATTCCTTGATAGTCCAAACCATATTTGTATGATAAAAACCACCCCAATATTGTAATAGAGGTGAGTGTTACTTTCAAAATTTGTTAAACAGTAAATGACTAGATACACAGAATATAACAGACATACGCGACTGGAGAACTTATACGGAAAAAATCTTAATATCTTGGAACACTAAAAAAAAACTAAGAATTTAACCAAACAGAAGATTAGTGAATGGCTTAAAAAATGGAAAATTACATTCCCATACGACCAAAATAGTAGGAAAATTACACGACACAGTAGAACCTCCGTCATATCTTCCTTCGCGGAACTTCTTCACGAAACGAATACGGATCATGACCCAGCAGACTTGCAGCTACCTCCACATCTACTTCAGTTAAAATTAAAATAGACGAACCTTCTCCACTAGTCAAGAAGATGCTGAATAACATCAGATTATCGGATTCAAGAGGAAGACTTCACCAGAACCTATGATTAAAAATTGAGATGTGGAAATGCAATTCTACTGTTTCAAGCAAATTATACAGGAAAGCCCGCGAACAGAAAAGATATGGAGGAAAATACGAGGGTGAGGTGAAAAGTTCTCGGCCTTACACAGAGATAGCGTAAGTACCTATGAAATTTTAGTTTTGTTATATTCGTACACATTTCCCAACAATTTAATTCAAATTTCAAGTTGAGCTGCCGCATTGTATTGTTGACACGGCTTGTTGAAGTAGACGTGTTGTGTGTGTTTCGTTCACATGGATAAACTGGAGTATCGTGCTGTCATAAAACTATCCGTTTTGGACGGTTAATTGCAAACGGAAATTCATCCAAAGTTGGTGAAGGTTTATAAGGACTCTGCTCCTTCATAATCGACAGTTAAGAAATTGGTGGCAGAATTTAAACGTGGCCGAAATTCTCTTGAAGATGAACCATGTGAAGGACGTCCCAAAACTGTAGCAACAAATGAAAACATCGAGAAAGTGCACTATATGGTTTTGGACGATCGGCGATTAAAGGTGAATGAAATAGCTGATGACATAGGCATATTAGAGGAAAGAGTACGATACATTTTTCATGAAGAATTAAATATGAAAAAGCTTTTTGCATTTTGAGTGCCGCATTTGTTAAATGCTGACCGAAAGCATGTGCGTAAACAAATTTCTCAGCAATGTTTTGACCGTTTTCAAAATAATCGAACTGATTTTGTGCGCTAATTTGTTACTGTCAATGAGACGTAAGTCCACCACTACACGCCAGAAACTAAATAGTCATCGATGCAGTGGGTGGAAGCCGGCGGACCTGCCCCAAAAAAGGCGAAGTCGATTTTATCTGCCGGAAAGGTGATGGCCAGTGTTTTCTGGGATGCAAAAGGGATTCTTCTAATTGATTACCTTACAAATGGTTAAAAAATAAATGGTAAATACTACTCAAGTCTTCTGGACCAACGGGATGAGAAAATACGTGAGAAGAGGCCTGGGGGGAAAAAAAAAGAAAATCATCTTTCAGCAGAACAATGTCTCAGCCCACAAAGTTGCTTTGGCACTGGGAAAACTGAGGGATTTGAACTAAAAATAATTGGAAAATTCATCCTATTCATCAGATTTGGCACCCTCTGACTTCCACCTATTCCCAAATTAAAAAATAATGGTAGATGAAAAACGTTTTGAGTCCAATTAAGATGTTAAGGCAGCTGCAGATGGTTATTTTGTAGACCTACCAGAATCGCACTTCCGTCATGAAATCTACTCATTTGAAAAACGTTGGGCAAAGTAAATAGACATAAAGGGGGACGATGTGGAAAAATAAATGCATTTTTGACATAAAAATTACAGTCTTTCTTTGCCAGGCCGAGAACTTTTCACCTTGCCCTCGTACAGCATAAAGAGGAAACGATATCCTCTCCACAGCAATCAATCAGCGAGGAGAAATAGCTCTCTCGGAACGGCACTGAAATCCTTCGCCTAATCCATCACACATCAAGCTGATTGCTTCAATCCGTGTTCACACGTTCACCGCACTTCGTCAGCACAAGGCTTAGCACTGTAGTGAAAATAAAAGTCTCAGGCGTGAAATTAGCTTCGGGAGATATCATCGAGCATGAAGGAACGGTTGGCTGTCATTTCTTGCTCTCAAGTTGCGAAAAGCACGTTAAAGGGGAAAAGAGGATTAGTCAACGATGGATGAACATGGACACGTAGCGGCTTAAAGGTGGGGTGCACACTGTAAATAGGGTCCATTCTTAAAAGAGCTAAAATGTGTTGAATTCCAGGAAAATATACCACGGGTTTGGGAAAAGTTCACTTCTACTAGTCCAAGCCTCATAACCGAGAAGAAAGAAAAAATAACGCATGCAATAATGCATTAATACATTATATCAAAATTTTCAGATTACTGCAACTGCAAAATCATACTGGCGATGGAATAAGATTGCATCGGTTTACTTTAAAAACTTACTCATACGGTTAAAGGCATGCCTAAATGTTGAAAATGGCCTCACTTATTGACTGTGTCTCAATATAATCTTCATAAATCAGATTCGAGGCGTAAACTCTCTTAAATTGTAAAATAATTGAATGGTTCAATTAACATTACCATGACTAATGCGTAAGCTAATACATATTTCTCTATCACACGTATCTCCGTATCAATGAAATGTCCAGGAGAATTTAAAAGCTAGGTTAAGTAGACTTCGCTTCCAATTATCATATTATTATGCCAAGGATGGGATTTAAAAGTTGAGCGAGCACAAGCGAGATCTAACTTCCATTATAACCCGATTCACAACGGCTCTTGTGCTATTTGCCAATACCAGAGATTATAAATGAATGGAATCATATGACAAAAACGTATTCCCTCAGTGCTTCATGTTGCACAGCTCAGTACAGCATCTTTTTGAAGGGGAGATCGCTAAATTTGACAGGAACTTCAGAACGATAGAAGCTAGGGTAATGCTATAGTCAGCTAACGTCAAGTCTAAATTCGAGGTACTGCAAGAACAGTAATGTGTCTTTGTAATGCTAAATTAAATATTTTTGGAGCTGATATCGACATAGGAAAATACAATTCTTCAGCGTGGCTTAAAAATGATTGTTTCATAACAATTAAACCTCGAAAATGTAACGCCGCTGACGACAGGGCGTTGCTTTTTCTGCAATGCGCTACATCAATTAATAGGTCTACGATTGAGTTTCAGCATTGAGTGGACGCTGAGAAATTAGGGAAATAACCTAGAAAAGACTAACGGGCATGCAAACAGTTGACAACAGGGCACGAGACAAAAGTCTCACTCATTGGCAAGGCGCCCGACATATCGCCACATTTTTCATTTAAGACGTAGACGAGGTAAACTAGTCCACTAAAAACACATGGCGTTAGAATTTATGCGCAGCTATTGCACGAAGATAGGTAAAACTAGGGCAAAACAACTCCTCATTTTTCGCTCTCCCGATTCGGAATACATTTCTCTACCGTTTACAATCCAGCAGATTTGTAGGATTAACGAAGGATCGCTGTATGGAGAACTTGCACGATCTCCCTTAAAACGAACCAGGCTACTCTTCTGGATAAGCTGAAGAACGCAGCGCTCCAAGAAAATTGAGGACTTTTAACTTGACAAATTTTCCTATTTTACAGCCATTAATAAAGCTAAGAAAAATCTGCCCCAAAGTAGACTTGACGTCGTAGATTTTCCGTAGCTATGGATAATACTTTAGGTCACAAAGGACGGAGATTACCCCGGTATATCCCGGAAGAAAAGAATGGCAAGGACTTAACCACGTTTAAGAAACGAAGGTGTGCACTAAGGATGTGGAAATTGTTGGGCATTGGAGTAAATGTGAAATAAATAGGAAGAATTATAAAAGAAGAGCAAGAATGGATTACATCAAGGAAATCATGAAGGATGTCAAAGTAAATGATTATGTAGGAATGAAGCGGATGGCAGAGAGGAGAGTGGAATGGAGAGCTGCTGTAAAACAGTCTTCGGAAAGATGATGATGGACAAAATGTGAGGGCAATGGATATGGTCACCATCCATAAAGAGCGGACCACTCTTTTTGAAAGACTAAGTTCTAAAGACCACTTTTTGGGATAATCAAGTGTTGCCCTATTCTCAGAAAATAAAAATCCATCAATTGCCACAGCTCACAAAAATCTACCAAGTACACAAATGAGATCAAAAAATTATCTTCTCATCTACCTTCTGTTACCCGTTCTCGCAGTCGAATTTGACGGGTACTAAATATTTCATTCAGGCGGCCTCACCGTACGTATCTTGAAGACTTTTTTCCGACCTAATTGGTAAAGATTGCCAGCATTGCAGTCGGAAAGTAGCAAAGCATTACTGCATGTTAGAAAAAATCTTGCACAGCAGCCGGCATGTCTGACTTTTTTTATGAGCCAGCCAGAATACACAGCGGCCGGGAGATCATATATCATATCACAAGGAACCATCCGGGAAAATGCTTTTCATTGTTGCAGTCTTTGAGTTCCGAACATTGCACGCGATAATTCTAAAACTATCTGTAAGCCGAAACGCATCGGCGTTCCCAGGAATAGCAAGCAGAAAAAATAAACTTTTTTTGGCAAAAGGTGATAAATAAATTCTGAAATCATAAAAGAAAACAAAACGAAAATTAACTTCTTTTCTAGCTAGGTGCAAATATTACACATTTGGTGTCATTTGAACCTATTTTCATGGCATCAGGAAAGATAATCTCAGCAGCAGAAGCGTTTTCGGAAATAAGAATTCCCAAAATGTTTACGCTAAATGCAGTTTGCCAAAGACGAAATCACACTTATCTAGATGAGGAATTTGATTATGAATGGAGCTCTTCACTTCTTTTGAATTTATCATAACGGACGCCAGAATTATATACACTTAGTTGAAACCATGCTAAACAAAAATATTTCCTTTAGCCACGAGGTATTACTCTATCAGTAAGCTTCATTACGACGCAAAATTGAAACAACACATACTCTAAATTCTGCTAGTGAAAAAATTTCCCAGTACCGAAAACAGCACTGTACCCAGTAAATATCAACGAACTGAGATAGGTAATCTGTCTTATCAAATTCGAGTTTATAGCCATGTTTAGACTTGGAATATGTCTTCTGAATAATTCTCCTCTCGTGAGACCATTATTTTTTTCGAATCGACCGGTAAGTCGGCAAGTAAACACGTTGAGTGTTCGCGAACAGAGAAATAGAGAAATGAGAGTTAAAAGGCGGCGACGCGAAAAGACGGACATAACGACATCCCGCAACGAGCACATACCTCGAGAGAGAGAGTGTGGGTGTGTGAGGGAAAAAGAAATTAGAACGGGCAAAAATTTAAAGACGAAACGCAAAATACATCAGCCCAATTGCTAAGAATAATGCGGAGCTGGCTAGGTTGAAAAATGGCGCAAGCCCCCTTTCAGATTAGCGAGTGCGCCCGCCTCATATATTTATACATATAAAGGAGAAAATAAAAACCCTCATTCCTTTGAACGGAAAAATAGGTAAAAAAACAAAAAGCAGGCCTCTCCCTTTAAGCTTGTGATGAAGGCTAAATAAATAGGGGGTAAACTTCGGGGGCGGTAGAGGAAGGCGGAGCGATTACACTGAGAGAAGATCGTAATGGATGTTGTGGTGGGGGAGAGTAGGACACCGCCTGTCTCTACCCCAACTTCTCCTTCCGGTTGGTTGGTTATTTGGGGAGGCGACCGACAACTGAGGTTACTTGCGCCATTAGGAATAGGTGGACAGGGTGGTGAGGGTTAAGATGACTTTGTGGGAATGGGAGGGTGGAGAAAACCCAGCGTTGCCATTATCCTGCTCTAAACGAAAGCCACCAAGGGGTCGAGTTCGCCCTGCTCGAGATTCGAACCCGAGCCCACAGGATAGGAATATACAACTGTAGCCACCACACTAACCCGATTCCCCCCTAATCCTTTCGCATAAGAACATACCAATCACGCCATTCCCATTCGGAGTAGACAAAGTCAAATAGTTATTGCTATTAGGCCTATAAAACTGGCTCTTTTAATAAATTCCCGCATTATGCCCTATCCCTGCATACCTCTTTAGCTACTTTTACACTCATGCATTGCTTCATGCACTCTCTCCTATTCATAAGACTCCTAACATTCCTCTTCAGTCTCTTCTACCACATTCACCCATGACTTTCGCGGTCTACCCCTTCCTAACTCATCATTCACTCTACTATCACATATCTATGTCGTTATTCGACTCTCATCCATTCTCTCGACATGGCCAAACCAACGATGGGACCAAACCAACGAAGAACCAAAACACTCCTTTCGTATTTGTCCATTAATCCTATCACGAGCACTTTAAACAACTTCCTCGGCAACCCTTCCCCTAAGGTATAGGGTTGGTGAGGCGGGTGGACCTCTTGAATTCTCATCCCGAGGTCCAGGGATCGGTTTCAAGCAGGGGCGGTGATAATTTAGGGGGATCCAGGCCCCTACTTAGGTGCTACGGAAGAGTACCTTCTAGTGTGGGTCTAGTTCAAGTGTCCGTCGGATGGGACGTTTATCTGTTGACCCCCATGATGTTTCTGCATTGATTTCTCTGAACCTATCCTCATGCTACGGTCCAACCACGAATTACTAATCTCACCGACCCAACAATCCTTAAAGGCGTAAATGATCCCAGTTATCGGTCTCCTCCCCTCAAGCCCGACCAACTATTCTCCCTCCCATAACCCTTTCGGCGGTTTCAAGGCTCTTCACTCCCCACCCCAAAACCCCAGGATCGAACCCCCATCCCTTCCCTTTCCTCCCACACATAAGATCCTCACACTCACACCTCCACAGCCTTCACACCCTCACTCACGTACGCACCCTAGCTGCTCACTTATTTTCTCCCCCCTCCCCTTCCTGCTTTTCCCCCGAGGAATGAAAGAGAGTGGAGGAGTGGGAAGAGAGCATTTCGGAGGGGGATTTGGGGGGGGGGGGACGCGAAAAAGGGCGAGAAAGATAGATAGAGAGCAAGAGAAAGAGACACACATGGAATGGAACGCTTCCAGAATCCGCGGTCCAAAAATACGCGTTCCCGGAGGATGGGTGTCGTTAGTTCAACCCACCCACGGGCACCACGCGAGGATTGAGTGCCAGGGGCTCGAACCGCGACCACTGACGCTGCCAGAAGTACTCGTCCTAACCCAACTCTCTCCCTCTATATCGAGAGGATAGCCTCGCTGAGTAGCAACTTGGTTTCTCTCTCATTGCCATTTTATTGGCAAAAAAATTTAGTTAGACCAATTAATCAGTAACAAAGAACCCTTCAACCTATATCCCTATAAGCTCACCCAAAGTTTGGAAATTGAAAAAAATACATAATTACATACTAATCGCGCCATTCCCTTTCCGCGTAGGTACAGTCAAAGAGCTTATGTTGAGGTTAGGCCAGGAAAAAATAACCTCTTGTAGCAATTTATTCCTTGTACCCTATCAAAGCATACCACTTTTACTTATTAAATGAAACACTTTGCAATTCTACATTGAAATGTAAATCACGACCAGATTTCAAGGCATAGTGCCATCATTAGGACCTTAAAACCTGGTCGTGATTAAATTTATGTGTGTAATTTCGAAGTGTTTCATTTAATCATGAATTTCTTCCACTAAGTAAAGCTGGAAACCACTTCGTATGCATACACTTTCCCTTCTGCTACATTTATGAATTGCTTCATTCACGATTTCATGTTAATGAGACTAATTTTACCCTTCCTAGACATTCACCCATGATTTTCTCTGTCTACCAAATCTCTCACGAACTTCACTCCTTTATCATAAATAATATAAAAAGACGCATAAAAGTATAACGAGGATACAGAATATTGGTGGCCACTGAATTCCTGACTCCAAAATCAAGAAGTATTTCACGTTTTCCAACAGGAAATCTCACGTCAAGGAGTAATAATCACTTGCTGAGTTAACTGCATGCGTATCTAAATTTCTGTTTTATTCATTCAATGGCCTGCCAAAAACATTTTAGGCAATGTGTTTGATTTTAGTTCATATGGGGAAACACTGAATAAAATAACATTGCATAAATATTTACTTCAGAAACTAGAAGTTATAATACCCTTCACTAGTCAACCACTTATCTTTCTGTGGCAATAAGCGCTGTCTTTGTGTGAAAACGTTTGAGAGGAAATGATATCTGACATGAAACTACGATGTTTAGATGATCAAATTAACAAAAACTTAATCAGAACGTAATGAGATATTAATTAGTTTCAAGTGCCATTCTAAATGAACGATTTTACCATTTGAAGAGAAATTTTATGAGTCATGCCTTTTAAAAAATTAACACGAGATTGAGAACATGATTTAGAAAAATTACCCCGGAATTATTACGTACAATAAGAAAATTCAGCAAACACATGGAGGAATTCTCACAAAAACATCAAAATGGAGGGGAATCCTCGATTTTTCGAGAATGCAGTAATTTCAAAGAGGGTTCCCGGTTTTCAAAAGTGGCAAATCAGCTCTGGCGACATTCAAACGACATTCTCCCGTGTTACAGAGGATTTACCTCAAATACCTTGGCGGATGAAAGTAAAAAATAGCATGATAGAATGATTCCATTAAAGCTAAACCCTTCCTTTAGCTCGACCACACTCGTTAATTTGGAAACCTCAAGTTCCTCACGCGATACCGACCGTTAAAATTGCTCGTCGAGGGATGGAAGGAGCGGAGAGAACGCAGGGTGCAATGCCACGACCCATGGCTTTGAGTACGCTCGAGCAAAGATGAACTCAAGCAGGGAGTTTTGGGAGTCAGTCTAGTCTAGGGGAATGACTCACTTTAGGAAATGCACCGTCTGACTTGTCTCATAGATGTGAGGGAGGTTTCCTTGGGTAAATACACACGGCTCAGGAGTTAGCGCAGCACTCAAGGGAGCTTCCGGCGAATATATGCAAGGGAACGAGCTGAACGTCATCAGCAGTAAATAACAAGAGATTTCGCTTTAGATGAGTGCCGGCGGATATCAACACACTTCTCACACGCGCACTCAAGCGGTCTAGATGCATGAAATGCAATTAAAACATGCCAAGAAAAGGCACTAAATGGATTAATCTCACAGGCATACGTATTCAAATAAAATATGCTACGTTTATGCCCTCGGGTGCATAGGAATGAGGCAATGGTTGACACCGAAGCGGATTTTTCTAAGTTTAGTGCCCTGAAAGATTGACGATTTTTGGTGTATCTTAAAGTTCAAACGCTTAAACGGGATCAAATCACTGCGTTTTCATTAGTTGTGGCGTGGTGAACAGTCATAATTTTCTAAGGTTCTTAAACAAAATTAAGCGGAAAGTTAATTAAATTATGTGAGTTAATGAGTGATTACTACAAACATATCTTAGAACAGCAAAAATTGATTAAATTAACATTTTCGGGCTGGACAGGATGGCGACAAAAGAATTAGGAGAAGTCTATTAGAAATAAAAATTAATAAGATATATAAAGCACTGTGGATAATGAAAAGACTATTACAGATACCAGACGGTACACATAAGAGCTAAGATGCTTACAATGGACTAAAGAAAGCATCCATTTGGTACTACGGCAATGATATACGATTGGAACCCGAACCCGAAAATCATTCGCGGTGCGATGGGGTGGGATAAAACTAATTAACATAAGAATGGTAAAAGGATGATTTTCATTTCCCCTAGCTGTTGAATTGACCAAGGTAAGAAATATAAATACACAATTTACATTCGATTTGATACAAAAGATATATGGCCGGGCATACTAATTAAAGTTACGGGAGAGTAAATTTAAACCAAATCGCCTACCGCGCTACTTTTACAAGACACTCTTTAATCCTTAGAAAACAAGCACACGCCATTGGAAATACAAATAGTCAGCCATCCATCAAAACATAAGAAAAAATTAAGAAAATGGATACACCTAGGAACAGAACAAATTTAGTACCCTCGATTTATGAAACTAAAGTGATACAACAAGGAATGACATTTTAAGCGGAGTTAAAAGAGCGGAGAGAGTGCAAGGAATTTAGTCGCATTCGCTGTATATTTTTTCTCCCTGAATATCAACATATATGAGAGGTAAAAAGAAAAGAGGGTACTCCGAAGGAATAAAAAAAAGATAACACGATCGACCTCAGCTTCTCTAAAGATATGATGGCTCAAGATAACAGGAAAGTCATTACATTGCATCTTCTTTTCAACCCGTGAACTGAGCTAAGCAAGAAGAGCTGCTGACGGAGAACTTACTTCAAAACCGCGCAATTATAATACAAAGTCAGAATGTACTGCGAGTTGCTAGAAATAGTGACTCTAATCATCTCTACCCATATACTATAAATATGCTTTAGAGTTCATTAAGGCAACTATAAAGCCAAGGCTCATGACTCCCTCCATCACATAAAAACACAAACGTAATTTATCTAAAAAGCTGTGCGAGTCTGTGGCGCTTGGTGGCGACGCTGAAAGCCAAAATTTACCAGCGACGTAACTTACATTCCGATTTATCTCGGGCCTTCTCCAAAAAATCTAAGAGTTCGGGTGAGATGCGGGCAACAGCTGACTTAGCTCTCGACTGAAAATATGGAAAAATCTCGGACGCCGGCATTATATTTTTCTGGCTATTTAATACACCACGCCCTTAAGAGTTTGAAGAAACAGAGGAAATACGTTCGCCAACGAAAAGAGTCAACGCCGCTAATCAACCTATCAAACACACGCCCCCAGAAGACAAAAATCAAATCAAAATAAAACCATAGTAACAATATTCACACACACAGTTTCAACCCAACACTTTGACATAAGAGGCTCCGAACATAAAATTAAATCACGTGCTATGAGATAAAAGAACCACTGATAATGCTCGAGAAAACGATACTCATATCATTCTAAATATCACATAAAATTCATAATTCAAAAACTTACAGCGTAACGATGCAGCAAATACACTATGCTATATCTAATGCACACACCCAGTGTCATCCCTTACAGGCTCAGAGGCGCAGAATATAAAATTAAATGACTTCCTCTCATACCTATGTTACGATCAATATTTATATTAGAAAAATCTATAATTCCAATATTTAAGAACCAAGTAGAAGTTATTGGCCAACCAGTGTACAGAAAGATAAATAAGGAATATAATCACACCAAGATGAAGTCTCCCACAGAGGGGGCAGAAAGGTTGAACAACTGATAATTTATGAACGATCATAAATTCTTGAAAAAACTGCATTCTCATATGACAAAATAATAAATCCGCCATAAAATAATAAATCGTTCCGTTTTGTAAATAAAGTCATTTCTAATTACAATTCATTACAGTCGCGCATCCATGATAGGACGTGTTCCGATGTTCCGTAGAACAAGGATTCAGAAGATACATGCACTTAAATGAAGAACAATGGAATTGGCAGAGATTTGTCAACGGTGATTGCTGGCTCCCAAGGAAAGAGATATTCTGGGTATCCGATTATAAAGGAGATTAACAAGATCGAGCTGAGCACAATGGCGAGGGGAAAATATCTAGCATTCATCACCCTCAATCGGACGAGATCAGTTCGCTTCGAGTATAATCCCATTAACGCCTAGCCTTTGTCACCGCGGGTCATACAAAGAACCGAAGGGGAGAAGAGGATTTGCATCAGACTTGCCACTGGTTTTCATTTTCAAAATCAAGAGGAGGAAAATCAAATTTTACAAGAAGGTTGTTACGCATTGCGGGTTTTGTTATTGGCATGCCTGAATTACTTTCTTTTATAAGTTTCTTCTTTTATGGAAAATATTGATACTGCTATTCCATTTTATTCAAATGTATAGAGTTTGGAGATATTAAAAATTAAAAAAAAAAACAATGACTTTACTGCCAAAGCATTAAAAGCAATTTTATACCGCCCTTCACTTGGCCACTATGCATCATGTTATGCCATTCTGGGCTGCCTCTGTAAGGAGAACTCCGCATAGAAATATAATTCCACAAGCAGCCAAGACGCTATAATGCAAGCGCAAACAAATAAATCTGGCTATACAAAAAAGACATGTAGGTTCTAACCACAAGTGCCTAATGTCTGGCCAAAGAAACGATTTCATAATTTGAAGTGACAGTATAATACCCTCAACAACCTTATGCGGGACTAATTAATTCTAGAAAATTACTCTGGCATTACTTTACTAGCCCGATTAAAGTGCGATGTTATTTTCTCCAAAGTCACGTTACCGTTATTCATCATTTGTAACTTCACAAACTTAAGTTTGCATTGCTCGTCTCTGCACTCATTTCAGCCATTCTATTCAGTATCGTTAAATTGTAAATTAAAAGGGCGTCCATGATAAGATGTCGCATGGTATGAATGCAACGGAAAATACCTATACCCTGTCCAAGATACTAGAGCAATTAACAGAAATGCAGCCAATTCATAAACACGTCCAATGGCGTTTGGGGAAGGGAATCACGTGACCGAAGAATCTATGATGGCGGCCTTTGTTTAATTTTCATTTCTTTCTAAGCCAAATTAGTATACTTCCACTGCGGTATTACCTTGGACGGACTCTTAGAGGGGAAATTAAAAACAGATCAAATAAAAATTAAGTTTTATTTTATCTTAATTTTTCTTCCAAATACTTGGGGAGTAGCACAACATCCAAGGTCGCTATATATTCTGATCAATGCGGTATGACGTGCACAAGAAAAACTTGATAATTCAAGAAGAAAACCCAAATGAAGTCAAAAATCAAGGAGTCAATTCCCTGAGTCTTCAAGGAGGTGGAAATAAAAAGGAGTTTTCCGGTTCTGAAGGATATGAAGGAGGCTACATGCTATATGGCTACCATGTGTACACATCTCGCGGCACGGGGGAATCTCGCCTTCAGAAATTCTAGGGTGGCGGCAGAAGGGCTGGCTGGAAGCACTCCAGGGAGCTTGTGGAGGGCGTGGGAGAGGCTAGGGGCTGAACGAGAAGAGGATACGGAGTTTTTAAGGGGGAGTTCGGGATGGGCCAGAGTGGCGGGAAGTGATTTCTCCTTCACTTATGTCGCTCGGCCGCCTGAGCAGGGACTGGCGAAGTTTCTGCAGACGATCTGTTCCCCTCGCCTCAGAGGAGAAATTGCACAACTACTTTTTCAACAAGGATCTTTCACCTCCGGGGATATGATGTCACTTAGCTTCGCGCAAACGACTCCGTTTGAGCACTGTTACACAGAACACACTCAGGCGTCACTTCAAGGAGCTACATTCTTGCACAAGCAATGAATAGCCGAGTGACATAGGAAGGAATACTTATCGTTAGGTTGATGCTGTTTGGACAAGAGCATTGATATTGTTACATATTAAAGTCGACCCCCGATGGTACGATGGTTCACATTGCGATGGATTCGCCTCACAATTCGCTAGGTGAAGAGATTTATTGCAATCTTAAATTGCTTTTCGCATCACAATGGAAAACTCAGATAATCGAATGAATATTCTTCATTCGATTCATGAAAACCTTCACGGTAGCCCAGTTATGTATTGGCTCACTTTCGGTGACAATCGCGATGCCAATAGTTCTCACAAACGGATTAATGTCGCATAGCGAAGGTCTACTATATAATAATTGAGTCAAAGGAAATCTGTCACTTGATAACTTCACTACAACCCAATATCATTAACTATGCCATGATAAGGTAGAGATTGTGCGTACCTGATGATCACATCTAAATAAGTACTAATAATATGATTTTAGTGGAAAACAACTCACTCAAGTCATACAATAATTATCGTAACAATCCAGGCTTACTGGCTTACTCGGCCATTCTCTTTCGATACCCTGGGTCGGTAACAATAAATACTTCTGTGGACTAACATTAGTTATTAGATTACATGAAGTCATTATATTTCCTCCATAAGTCAAAGGCATTGCAGTGCACTACAGGAGGGAATGAGTCTCTAATGGATCACGCTTTACATTTATTTCACAGGGATTGGGCTTTTGGTAGAGTTTTTAAACCGCCTTCGCTGTTAGTATGCAATGATACTCGAGAATATTTAGAAGCCCGTAAAAATATCGAATGACAGCTATTCGTCTCTACGCAATTTCATAAACCAATTGCATACTTGGCATGCCTTATTGAATACTGACATTACCATACGGACATTTTAATAATTTATCACGGAATTCTATTTTTCATGCCTCAAATTATTCGATAACTGAATTTAATTGTTAATCACATCGCACTTACAATTTGGTAGTAGTTTAATTATGCCGGTTAAAAAAATGAATGCTACCAGACAAGACCAGAGCAAGAGCCATATGACCTCTACGCACGAAGAATCCCAAAAAATCACCACAACTTACACCTCGAATACGCGATGGTTCGTCCGGCCGGACACTATGCTACCCGACATTTACCATCAAGCCGAAAGGCAATTTGAGAGTACCAAAATTTGGACAGACGAGCTAAGGACACATCAATTTCATTACTGGCTGAATACGGCAATGGCAATCGAAGGTAAACAACTCGGGGAATGATAATTAGCTCTTTATGACCGTAAACCCATTTAAGCGCGAGGCAGATGCGAATATGACAGCGAAGACACTCGAGGAAAACAAAAATAACAATGCTTTCTACACAACACATATATGCACTTAAACTTTCATAGCTAAATGTCTTATCGTTCAGCAAACACGTAAAGTATATCTGTTTTTTTCCTTTATTTTCAATTATAAGGGTTCTCTGTTACCGATTCGCACAGCATAGAACTTTACAAACCAATATCTTATTTAATTTTTGAGACATGTATCGCAAAAACAAACACGGCACAGATGATTCACGCTGCATCACCAGGAGGGCTATTACGGAACCGCGAGTCACCGGCGACAACTAGCATTTCGGCGACTCAGGCTGAGTTCTCACCCTGAGCGATTACGGATCTTGAGTCGCCGGCCGTATGGTGACTCGGAGTCGCCGGTGACTCAGCTCTCACCGCGAGCGATTACGGAACACCGTTTTGTCGCCTTCGGCGACTAAATAGTCGCTTCCCCATGTCACCCTCGACGAAGGTGCTCACTCGTCGAGTCGCCGGCTTGATTCTGAATCGCTTGGCGATAGTCTGCTGTTTAAAGATGTCTTCCGTCCATATTGTCTGTTGTTTACGCAGGAATATAGAGATGATAAGCCATGGATTTAGGTTAAAAATGACGAATTGCCGGTGAAGTAGTGTTGATTCCGAGGAATAAATTTATCCGAGTTCATCGGTACCCTGTTCTTCTCACGTGTGTTTTGATTACGCGAGTGCAGTGCGTAATACCTAATGTGTTCTATTGTATTCATTTCGCCGCTATCCATCGATGTGTTTAATCTGTTATTCGTGCAACCATGGTGACACTTAGTGATATTTACCTACAGTGAATATTGTTACTATGTAGATTCATTGTTTGATTAAAAATCATAGTGGTGTTGCGTTATCTTTCGGTTGTTATTTGGATAGTAACAATGTTTTATCGCGAAGTTGTTTTAGCAGAAGCTTTATTGTGCTTGAACTGTGATGAAATTGGCTCGAATAATATGTCTATGTTATTCATTTTGCTACCCTTTAGCTCTAGCGTACTTGATTTTGGTTACTATAACTAAACAATGGATTTGTTGTTTAGTAGATTGTGTTGTTTGCTTTCGAATCAACTCTTGATTCTGTCGACAAGTTCGTTGGCTCTAGAATGTATGCCCATTATCTTCGTTATATGGACGTCACGAGTCATGATTTGCTAGTTAAGGGTTAGTGCAAGTGGTGGGTAAAATCGTGTTGATGTGGATGAAGTTCTATAAACAGAGACATATAATTAATAGTATGTTATTGATGTGCTCCTCCATGCTATTGATGCAAGTGATTGGGATCGGTATTTGATACTTTTTAATTTATCGTTGGCATATTTAATCAGAAATGTGACACAAATAAATTTGTCAAGTATTATTGTTTTTCTTACATTTACCTCGACCTTTAACGATCATAGCAGAAATTGATACCTTACCTCAATTAGTTTAATGTGTAAAATAAATCAGGGATTGTAATCGACGAATAAAGGAATAATAGTCGTACAATATGGTACAATAAATATCAGATTTATAGAATTAATGTTTTGAATTGTAAAATACCCTTTCCTTTTGGCATTTACTTGCCCTCCAGACCCATATTTAGAGGTGGATATATATTCTAGTACTACTGAATTAATGTAAACGTAATTTTTTCTTTAATATTCGGTGCTTTATTTTTCTTAATTTTTTTACTTGGGCCTATTCCGTCAATACCTAGTATAATTCACATTTCTGGCCAAAAATGCGCCAGCTCAGTAGCCAGCAAGCAAGTCTGTAGTGAAAGGCAAGGAAGCTTAAAAGGAGAGTCAATTAAATACATCAAGTAGTTACCTGTATATTGCAAAGTCATTGTAGAACGCATTTAATAAGCGGGATAAATGGTCACTGCCTTATGCTGAGCATGTTTCACAGCACACATATATGGTGAAAATGTTTTAAGTGAAAAGCATATGCTGAAAACAAATTGTGCTGCTGTGGAATACAGTACTTAGGGAGGTAGTATACTATACTATAGTTGCCGAATTATTTCCCATTGGTATATAACAGTTTCATTCAAGTATTTTTGGCTAGCTCATGAGTGAAAATGATTGAAGCTCACACGTTGGATATTTTCGAGTTATTATTGTATCCATTGGTGCCCTTATTAGTTCCTAAATTATTATTTCAAGCTATTTATAAGTTGCATCTATCGGCCACGAAATAGGTACTATCAATTTTGTCCGCTTCGAATGAAATTCCACTAATTCCTGCAGATTCTCGTACCCAACATCCGAGCATCAATTTTATTGCATTGAAATATGCACAAAATATTGTACATATCTGTGGAAGTACTATTTACTATATAGCTAAGTGACGATATCACATTATACTCGTAATTTTCAAGTCGTCTGCTGCACCACGTGACTTGTAACAAGGCTGCTTATTGGCTCAGAAAACTGTACTGGAGATTCTCATACACTCAGAAGTCGCCCGTCAAGTCGCTAGCGAGATACGAGTCACACCCAGTTCCGTAATCGCAGTGGCGACTTGCGAGTGGCAAGTTCGAGTGAGTCGCCCAAGATCCGTAATAGCCCTCCAGGTTAAAAAAAACTTAGATACTGAGGAGCAGCAGCCCTCGCCTGCACGAACGAGTCGGTCGCAGCTACCAGTATTCCAGCTGATAAAAAAATAATGCTACCGAGAACGAAGAGAACCTTATCTCGTTTCCTTACCAATCAAAACAGGAGTTATCCAATGCATGAATCAAAAGCTGGCGCAGTCATGCTATGCTATCCATGCATTCATTCATATTAGAATACCTTGAGTTCATATAAGTTTCTTTAAAAACAGGAGCACAAAAAAGGTGATTTAATTTCACCTAAATGAAACTTGAACTGTATTACATGAAAATAGCAACGACGAGGAAATTACAATGTTCAAAATATTGCTATGCAACCCACTTTAATTATTTTGCCCCGTTCGAAGTTAATTTCATTTCTCCGCACGTGAAAATCAAATTCCAGACAAATATTTAAGAATGGGAGCCCTGATGCGATCAAAAACGTTTGAGTTCAGCTTTTCTTACTTCATAAGCATTAAATTGCACAAGATGAACGGTGGCTTGAATGCATGTGGGATATACAAAAGACGAGAGTTGCTCTGGCAATGACACTTGAGCGTCGAAAAATCTGTTCACTTCATGTATAACTGATGCGGAAAATGTCAAACTATTGCACTCAACCAGCCACGGGAGGGATGCTCAGTGAGCACGCTGAAATTCTGGGCACTTAGAACGATCTCGGATCCATCAAATGGTTTAAAACGATCCCGTCACCAGTTCCTTGTCTTTCGGCGGAGACATTTCGTATCGCCCAGCCCACGAGGTTTTGTTTGATCTGGTTACGAGAGATAGTTGGCCCGACCCGCCAGGAAGGAGGAGATGGTGTTTCGCCTGGCTAATACGACGGCCCTCTCTCCCTCCACCTCTTGTCTCCCTCGCCTCAAAGAATCCCGTCTCGTCTCCACGGGAGGGCGAGCAGAACCGCTTGGCCGGGAGCCTCGGCGGCTGAAGGATCCCTTGACTCGGGAGGGCGGATGAGGGAGGGACAGTCGCCCTCCGCTGGCCGGCCACTCCCCGTGTGTGCCAATGGACCACCGCCCTTTGAGAAGAGGAGACGCCGGCGCTCACCGCTGCCACTGGAGGCATTCGCTGGTGCCACCTCTCGAGGTAGGGGAGCGTAGGGAACGGAGCTGCCAGAAAGGAAGGTAGCGGAACGTCCCGCGTTTCGGAGAAGAATGCCTTCCCTTATCAATAACAAAGGAATTAATTCCAAGAAAAAAAAAGACTTAGGGAGCCCCTCAGTGGAGTCAGAACGCCAAAAGGCAGCCAAATTCACAAATTAGCCCTACTGCATGTAGTTCAGGGTTAAACATTTCGTTAAGTTTCATAATATCATTATAATTTTACTGTTTAAAAAGCCATTTGACGGAAATAGAACTAGTTCTACTCCATAAAACGTTTCATAGAATCAGGTTTTACGGAGAGATATAACAGTAAGTACGGTTTGATAAAATTAACAGCTTTAACACTGATTTTGCGAAACGTATAACGGATAAGTTTACCACAAGCAACATGAACCATTCACATCGAACTATAAGCAAGTAATCCAACGAACCAGTTTGAGGCTCAATGAACTGGTAAGAGTAATCATAATTTTATATATATATATATATATATATATATATATATATATATATATATATATATATATATATATATATTTTTTTAAATTTTATATAACATGTATTTTACTCCCTCAGCCATTTATATCTCAACCGAAATTTAGTCGCTACTAATATATCAGTGTGCCAATGACGAATTATTAAAACTCGTAATTATTATTCCAGTGTTAAAAACCAGTAATAAAATAAATAAGGTCTCGATATATCTATTGAGCAGATTATTTCAATTCGACAGCGAAATCAAAAGAGCTAGGGAATGCCAGATTTATGAGAATCGGAATAAAAGATAGTTCGCACCACGCAGACGAGTTGCTCTAGGTAGGAAACTTCCATTCTTTTGGGGTACCTTCACTAAATTACGGAGTCGAATCATGAAAAGTCAATATTTGATAAAACTAAGTTCACGCAATTTAAATCAATGATTTTATGCAAAAATAATATTGTCCGATTGATGTTATCTCTACGCAGAGAAATCCTATCAAAGGATGACTAAATTGGTGAAATAACTAAAAATATCAAGGCAATTCCTAACCACTCGTCAAGAGCACTAGAGATGAACTTACCAATCGCTGTCTCTTTTGAAATGTACCTTATGGCACCAACGTGGAAGAAGGTTTACCAGATGTACATGGAAGTTAGTAAAATTAAAGTTTATTGACATAAAAAATAACTCCGTGAAAAATAAACATTCAGTTCAGTTTATCATTTCAATTTAAGCATATAGAAAATTATGCAGTCGTTCCGTAAACACTTTCAAGCCCTAACTCATTTGAGATTTTGTGGCTATATAGCTTGCTAACAGGAAGACATTTTAGCCGCTCAACGCCAATTATAATTGCACTGAGCTTCCATTCACTCAATTTCCAAGGAAATCCACGGCATTTACTACAAAATGAGAATGTGGCATTAATTTTCATTAACGTCATTCATGCTTACAACTGACTCCACTCCGGGTAAAAAATTGATGACCAAGATTAATATTAGCAAATAAGATTCAGTCGTGGGCGCGATGAGTAACAGCAAATTTCCATGTCCAACAAGTTCAGTCAATGAAGGACAAGGCGTGGGACTTCCCTTGCCACGCCTTTTTTTCGCAACCGAGTAGTATCCGGAAATCCAAATAACATCAACTTGTTGTCTAAGGCGAAGGCACAGTCGAGAGCAAGCAATTTGAAATCAGGGTTATCAGGCTTGAGGCCACAGGGAACTTTGAATCTGTAAATCACCACACAAACACTCAGCACACGACACTCACTGATACTTTAAGCGATAAGTTGAAACGAGCAATTTTCCTACACAGAATATGGATACTGAATTTGAAGAATGGGACTGTGAATGCATTTTTTTCATCTTCACGAAACATAGTTTTTAGCACTGACCGCAGAAGCCATGACATTAACGCGCCTGCCCAACGATTGTTCGTTCAAATCTCAGCTCAAGTATGGATGCTGAGCTTGTGTTAGGACTTAGATAAAATGGCATATTATAACCATGGCAGCTTGGAGCACCTTAAACGGAAGTTACATCCAATAATTAGTCAAATGAATAAACTTTGAGTTGTACGCATTATTTACATTATACAACATCTTGACCTTCGTGCCATTCCCAAAATGAATTTATATTGCAGGGTCGAGTTCTTGTTTATGAAATTATGAGCTTAAAGAAGAGAAATATACACCTGTATAAACAAGAATCGTAACTTCTTATGTACCTACTCCTCAAGTGAATGATACGAAGGAGTGGAACTCGGTCAAGGCTTGAAATAATTAAAATAGTAAATTATTCAAAAAGATGTTTTTATTTAACTATACTCACATTCTACAAAGTTAATTCGTATACTTAAAAAGTTATACCGCCAGCATGTTTACTCCGAACTGCATGCCCGTAAAACTAGTATGGTCCACGTATCATTTCCCGTATTTCCGAGAGGATGAGCGGAAAAAAATGAAAGAAATAAGCAACAAATCCAAAAAAAACTCACAACAAACAGGCAGCGGGAGCACTACAGTTATAAAGAGCGCTTCGTTTATTTTCGAAACTACTCATTGCGCATTGCAGCCCGAGCCAATCTCCCTCGGCGCGTGCGACGAACGACAAAGTTGAAAGAGACTGCGCGTGAGCGACAGAAGCAAAACCGCACAATCAATTGACCTCAGCGCCTCACTCGATGAGTAAGCGGTATAAAAAGGGCGCAATGTGCGGACATGGGAGGCGATAAGAGGAGGTCTCCGAGCGAGGAAAAGTGTTCCCCCTCCGCGCCCGAGTTGAGCGGACACAAAATACGAGCGACCTCGAAGGGAGCGAGTTACACAAGTTCAGCTCCACTGGCACCGCGGAACAACGAACCCCATCCATGCGGCGGCCCGATCATCAATCTCTCTGCTCCCGCTCCATGCCGTGCAAGCGGACGGAGTGCGGCAGGGGGTGAGGGGGATGAATGCGACCGCCACCAATCAAACAACAGTGCACGCGCCTCACTTCTGACCTCAATCCCGGTGGCAAATTTCTTTCTCGTGTCAAGAGACGGGCCGCGCAAAATAATGTATCACCTTGTGAATCCACCGAGTGACAAATGAAATGACCTATGGAAGGTACGGAGAGAAATAAAAAGATTACTTCCCTAACTTTTTTCGAAGTTTTCCCGGATAAGTATTCCATTGGCCAGGCTGGAAATTTAAGGGAGAGTATAATGGCGCAAGGGTCAGTTTTTCGCCACTACGCAATATCAGTCGGAGAAAACTGAGCAGCTAATAAGTTCAGATCAGTACGAGGAAGATTACATCACGCCAATAACACTATAATGTCGATTCGTCTCCACAAGAATAGAAAAATATGAATATTTCTGGAATTTTTAAGAGGACTGGATCGATGAGAGCAGCCATTTTTTCATATTTTGGTTTCTGTATATTGAAGTATCATGCATCCTACCTCGCCATAACTTTTTTCACAAATCAAACGTAAAAACAATATTGGCCCCATGGCCAGAATGGGTGTTAAATAGGAAGAAGCTACAATTATAGAACCATTAATTCAATTAACTCTCAAGAAAACATTTTAAAAATAAATATAAGATGGATATTTTTCCAAAATAATGAAATAGAGAAAAAACTATGACACCATACCACCCTCAGTTTTAAGTTTGAAGGCAATTATTAATGTCGTTGCAAGTGCAGCAGACAGCTTCTCTGACTGAAATAAGTTTCCACGAAAAATGCACCTATCGATTAAACTGCATTTCTCGCAGCTCGTCTTCTACTTTTCAAAAGCTTAGTAACGCTATCAGTGTCTGTAATATATTTGAATGGCATCCTTACAAATTTGGAAATTGTCATTTGTTAAAACTTAGTATTCTCGAAGAAACTTTCTTAAACGAGTCATGCAACATTTGTAGGATTGCACATGATAAAATTCACTCAAAATCCACCACAGTTTTAGATTTGTAGTAATTATTCGAACGGCCAACTGCGGACGATAAACACGAAGCCAGCGGCTGAAATAGTTGAAACCAGGAGGTAATAATCTGCCAACTATGAGTGGAAAAGGGCTGCTACTTCTCCCAAAATTGGTGGAGAGATAAAAGCTTAGTTCTTCCTCTCGATTTTACCCTCAGAATCTTGCCAAAAATAATCTGGCATTCTTCCTCTGAACATAAAGTCTTAGATGTGAAATAATTTTTAACGGAACTTAAGAACTATTACGGTAATGTACAATTCATCACTTTTCACGATCTGCGTCAAACACTCATTTATATTTAACGAATAGATTTGATTAATTAACGATCGAAGCTTAATGGGTACCAGAAATAGATTTCAATGAAATTGGACAAGCCTGACAAAAACTTTCACAGAAAATAACGATTTGGTTTAGTGCTACAACTGCTGCTTAACTTTAGAGTGCCTCGACGTGGGAGATCACTTCTTGAAGTAAACATTCGAGGAGCAAGACGTTATTCGCGGCACGAGAACAACGCAAACCAGTTCACTGTGCAAAAGAAACGGAATGAGAGCGAAAGGATTTCATTACCCGGTACATTGACGCTTACTCGATCACGAACTTGGCTCTGAAAGGTAAATAAGTTGACGGAGTTGCTTAGGAAAGTGAAGGCCTCGCGCTGACGGATTATTTGGAGACCCGTGCTGAAAATATGCTTATTTCTCCGCGACTTCAGGCAGTTAACCGCAGATCTGCACAACAGTTAGTTGCACGACATTCGTAGCAATATTCCTCCCACAAAATACCAGCCTTAGCACGGACGACAAAATGCAAAATATTATAGATGCAACTGCAAGCAGGAGATATAATCTGCGGACGCCTAAGGTAGAACTTTCTGATTTACATAAGGGAACCATCTACAGCCTGCGTAAATTACTTTGTGGTTATTTTCATGACAAATTATTAAAATTCCCACGTTCTTACCAACATTACAGATTAAACTCACTCTTGATTCTGTTATGAATTTTTTCATCCAAAGTGTGAGGCATGAAGTAGCATCTTTCACAGTAGAAGTAGTAGTGTACACCGATTACAGCAAATTTTCAATGACAATCAGTAAAAAAAGTCTCCCATTTCTTTGCTGTTTCAGTGGTACATGATGTTTTCTTTCTTCCGTATTCAGGAAATATTGACAATCTGACGTCATTAGCTGGCGTCCAAATCACACCGCTCACTTCAAACCAAGGAAGACGAGAAGATGAGAAGAATATGCCCACTTCACGAGGTAGTTGTGTCGGTTGGGTTCTGAGAAGAAATTTCCCTGGTTCTAAGGAAACACAACAGCGTTTTCCAGTTAAAAGCTTCAAGAGACCTGAAATAATTAAGACGCCCCCCCCCCCCCTAACGGCACCAGAAGAACGGTTAATTCCCGCCGCAGACACCATCCCCAAGCGAAATCCTCCCAATATAACGCATCTAAAAGATTCGAACTCACCACGCTCCCGAGCCATACGACCCCCTAATTTATGTAAACTGCCCATTAATTATCGCCATCCTCACTTCCGGTCGTTAAATTCTCCCGTCCCGTCAGAGCTACCCCTGTTATCTCGGCGCATTTCGCAAGTAATTTCTTAAAGCTAAATTCCCCCAAAGATACAATCGATTCACCAGACCATGCTCGGCCCGAGATAACAGTCTGGATTTTTGAAGCTCGCCTCGGTTCGACGCCCTGAGACGATCACGTAGGGAGAGGGAATTGGGCATCAGGATGACGACAGTTACGGAAAGGCCCACCGTCAGCCCACGCAAATTGACATCTACGCAATACAATGTTTGCCGATAAAAGGGCGTTTGGCAGGGAGTGTTAAGACACCAGCGATAAAAAGTGAAAAAAATAAGATAGAGTAATTGGGAAAGGGAAGGGACGAGGTAAATTCTTCACGGGTCTCCGTCCGGGTTAGTGACTCCATCTTCTCCTCTGCCGACGTTTCGAAGGAAGATTTATCCTTCATCACCAACGGCCCTGATGACGAAGGATAACTCTTCCTTCGAAACGTCGGCAGAGGAGAAAATGGAGTCACTAACCCGGACGGAAACCCGTGAAGAATTTACCTCAACTATTCTCCGGGAGAAAATCAAACCCTACAAAGGGAAGGGACGATTGAGGTGAGTTTCAGTGGGTCTCAGCGTCACGCTGTAGTAGTGATTGGTACGATAGAAGCAAGCTTTCTTATAGGTACCTAATTGTTCGACGGAGTATCTCTCATATTTAGTTTCTTTCATGATGTTATTCCACCAAATCAAGCATGACAAACAAATTTTATTCGTTTCTTTATTCTGACCAACAGATGCTATGATATAGTAAAATTATATCTTCCGGGCGAAACAGAAAACTCGGGTTTTCTCAATTTTATTAATCGCCTGAGCCCAGCGTGTGACGTCCGAGTCACCAGCGGCTCCAATCCCAGTCCTTCCAATAGCTGCGTCACACTTACAGTTCTCTCGGAGCAGTTATAAACTTAACGCGGGTCTACAATTTGTATTTTCATTGCGAGATGGGGAGTTAAAACTTTCATTGTCCGGCTCAAAATGCTAGCGGTGAAATCGAGATGAGACTTAACTAAAGGGAAGCAAAATATTTATAGGTAAGTAAATTATATTGTTATATTATTGCGTATTACATAATCCTCACTGACATATAATCTGCTGGCAATGACGATAGGTGGGAAGTATGTCGTACTGAAGAGACATCGAGAGAGAAAATAGGGCGATCCTAGATAAGAAATGGAGAGCTATCATCCGCGAAAACCAATACGGTAAAACACTAAATGAGACAATGATCACGATTTATTTCTAAGATCACGAGAGACCATACTGCCTGATATCAAATGATATCGTAAAGTCATGAATCTCATTGCTAAGTGGTTGTCAATCTATTTTGATTCTCGAACCACTTTGTTACTTATTTACCAAACCTTACCGTTTATACTAAAAAAATGTACAATATTTATACTTTTACTGCCGTTACATCACGTTTACATTCGCCATCATTTATTTTTTAAACCAGCCCCTACACTGTATGTTAAGTACCTCTCAGGGTACGCGTCACATAGTTTGAGATTCGCTGGCAGAGCCCGATAGCTCAACATTGCGATATATAATTAATGTATCAAATTGCAAGCGATACATCGCAATACCGTACAGCCCAATGTGCCAAGATGAAGGGCGCGGTGGGAGGGAGAGAGAGAAAGGGAGTGGTGCAGGCGGGCGGGCGGGTTGTTGCCGTTCGTTGAGAGAGGCCCGATGGGACAAAGGCCGCGCGTGGGCCGTTCGGTCGGTCGGTGGGCCCATCCCAAGGACGGGCCGCGAGCGAGCGAGCGGGAGTCCCTTCCTTCCTCCATACGTGTGTACCTGTCACCCGCCCACGCCTCTACCCCTCCCCCCAAGGCACGCGCCTCTCCCTTGCCCACCTTCCCAACAACAACCACCTCCCAACACCCCCCACCCCCTTCGGCACTCTCGGCCCACCACCGCCAACCAACATCGACTCGCATTATCATCTCGAATCCGGGCCAACATCCGAACGGAGCAGACGCAGTAAGCTATACAAGCACACTCCTCACGACGCTGCTCGCATATTGGAGCATTCAACGCGCATAATTCAAGGCCCAAGTGGAAGCTCTCGAAGAGCTTGGTTGTGCACGAATCCCAGCACAAAGCACCAGATGTCCGGATAATCCGGAGAAATGTTCACGGGAATAATTGAAAACTAATATTTGTATTTTCACGACGATTCACTAATCTGCGGACATTTTCGCCTCTAACTTCATTACAAGTTCCAGATTTAAAAACAGAATACCACTGCCAATGTTAGCACATTTGGTGCTGAAACCTGAGTAGATAAATAGATGAGTGAGGAAATTATCCAGTGAATCGCTCATTAACACGAATCGACATTTACGCTAAATTACGCCAAACACAATAATTCGGCATTTCCGAATAATTAGAGGCGCAAATATTTTCCTAATTCTTACAGATATTTCGCTTAACCGCTGTATTCTTCGGTAGAGATCTATTGTAACTGTTTCTGTTTTTCCAAGTTAGATGACAATGCCGGCCAACAATGACTCCATATACCTTCTCCAAAGGATATAAAAATTCAACAGAAGTAAATAATGTTCAACAAAGTTAATAATAGAACAGATAATGAAATGACTGGTCATACGGACGAAAACAATCAAACAAATATGAACGGTGCCGCATAGCAGATATTTTCAATGATGACCACACTTACTTGTCTTTACGCCAATCATCAAAGGAAACAGTGGAAAACTATCACTTATTCTGATAATTACTTTTGTAAAAATAAGTGCACATTTCATGGATCAATTGATGAGAATAAAACAAAGATTTCAGAGTTATTCATTCAAGGCCAAAAGAATTAAGTAGGTATGCTGCGCCACAATTGTCAAGTCTTATTTGATAGATATCCGAGATCAAAATACTATAAACCTAAATAAAGACTGGAAATTTGATTAGCTACTCAATAACATTTTTTTACATTCCTCAGACTTGATTTTGCAACAGAACAGCTGCATATTCTTTCAGATGAAAAATCTGCAACTGTCCAATTGTAAACAAATTGGAGAGTGGAATACAAGTAATCAGGGATTATAACCTCGTATTGTTATTATTTGGAAAATAGTTTAAATACGATAAGCTATATTAAATATTTCAATCACATCTCAACTAAATGAAAATAATTAAACGCGCCATTAAAACGAGGATGAAAACAGAACCGCCACGACTGAATGCACGAACGAGAAATGAGAATACCTCTTGTACAATCACTACGGAATATTCAGCAAGTATGCAACGAACAACTCGCAAAGGTGTAGTAAATAAAAGTAGAATTGTTTTATATAATCTTTAAAATAAATGTAATCGATGAAATAATCCAGTAAAACATCATGTTAAGAAAATCTAGACAATGATTTCTTGCAGTAATATTTCTATCCTTTATTGAAATCAACAGATAGAGGTATACAGCTGTTCAGCGAAATGATGTCGGAACTGGCTAGGCAGAAAGGTGAATACCATTGCTGTAAATTTAATTTCTATGCCTAACATTTAAGCACTTTCGCCAGCCTATAAAGTAATTTAATTTAAGAAAATTAGGAACAATGTTTCCAAATTATATTTGACGCTGTAAGACGAAAAGAAATGCTTAAATAATAATGTATAGTACATTCTTTCATTTGCAGTTTCCTCCAGCACTAAGTCGTGATTATAGTTGAGAGGAGTAACATCACTAAGTATTGAATCCATAAGTGAGAAACCATTCTGAAATAAACGAAGTCCCAAAAAGAAACACTCAACTACGTCGTAAAACTTCTTGTGCGACGCCTGTAGCAGATATTCTCGCGAGAAGAATCTCTTCGATCAACAGGTGGTTGGTTGGTAAGGGCGCCTGACTCACGCGGAAATCGCTGCGGAGATACCAAAACTTTTGGAGGAGAAAATTGCCGAGTTCCACGACGAAATAAATGCAAAAAATAAAGAATGGGAGTGAACTCACTCTGCTTGCGACATGGAGGTCGAGGGTATTCCAAAAACACACCCCTCACACTGGAGTGATCTTTCTGCGACGGCCTCCGAAAAAAAACACAGTCCTCACGTCTCCGAATCAATCACAGTAAAACAAATAAGAGCACAGTCCCCGCACGGAAGCATTCCGAAAGGGTTCAAGTGACGAACAGGAAAATTTCAATCCCAAAACACAACATCGTCAGGTGACATCGGCTTCGCACACCGAACCGTCCGGCAAGCACGCGCGACGAAAACATTTGCTATAGCAACGTGACCGCAACTCAAAGTCTACCTCCGAACGACCGTCGTGCTTCCCCTTCCAACTCCGCAACGCCCACAGCATTCAATTTCCCTCAATTCTCATTTCTTTCGCGACAAGCAAGCGGCGCGCACAGCATCGCCGCACCGTAAACGAAAAAAAAAATACACATACACAGTCAAGCGAGCATCGCAATGCGCTCGGAGCTTCTCACGTGCCATCTTCCGGCCGCCGGACGAACTTCCACCAGCGCAGCGCTTCGACGAGAAGAAGGAAGAAGACGTGAGAGAGTGAAGAAGTAGACAGAGAGAGACGGGAGAGGAAGGAATGGTGTGGAGGAAAGGAAAAAAAAGACCAAAAAAGAACGGGAGGCAACAGGCGTGGGAGTGGAGGCAATAAACAATCGACACGAGCGCCCCGCCTCCATCTTGTGACGTCAGCGTGCCAAAGAGGCGGTAGGGGAGAGGGGGGGGGGGCGAAGGTTGAGGGAAGAGAGGGGGGAAAGAAAGATCGTTTGGACGTGGGCCCACTAATGCCGCCCACGGGGAGCGGGGAATGTGTGGGCGAAGCAAAGCCAATCCCGGCTGCCAAGAGAAAATAAAGCAAAGGAGAAGGCGAGAGAAGACGGAGAAAGGGTGAGAAAGAGAGTCTGGTTAACGGGCGAAAATCTTGGGATGAGAACACGGCAGTGAGGACCGAAGGAGAAGCGAGCGAGGGGCCGACGGGCGAAGTGACGGATAATGCCGAGGAGAGCAGGGAAAAAAAGGGAATACGGGGAGAAAACTCCTAAGCTGCGAGCAATAAGGTGGCACCAATTCACTTTCCACGCAATCCCTTATCGCGCAGCACAGGTAAACATTTCGGAGAGTGGTGTTTTCTCAAGTAATACAACCTTCTCGCTCACCGATGACCGCATCGGTGATAAAGAACGAGCTCTCCAAGATAACAGAAGTTGGACGAATAAATTGAAATTTTTTTCCTCAACAAATAGTCACCTTGAAAGAGGATGAAACAACGGGCAAGCATTGTGACGCCTCTGAATTCGAACAAGTTTATCTCAACTTAAAAAAAACCGCGAACTATAAGAAAAATCATGGCTGAAGTCACGAGAAAGATGGGAAAAATAAGTAGCTGATGGGTCATTCATGGGAAGTAAACGGATAAAGCATTTTACGGAAAAAGATGAGGGGCGAAAGAATCAAAATGTCTGCTTGAGTCACA